>CM067846.1:184531932-185781932 GCA_034509565.1 Triticum monococcum | reverse complement strand
GTAGGGCACTGCCATCCGGGACATTCTCCGGCCGCAACCCTCCTCTACGCGCTCCTTCAGATATCTAAGCTCGGCGGTTGTTGGAGCCAGGCTCCTTCACTGGCCGACACCTGGAGCTCCTTGTCAATCAGTGGTGCTACAGGCAGTGCGGAGCTTCTTTGAAGCAAAACTGGGCTGTGGCCCGCCCACTTTTGCTGCAAAATAGTGGGCCTAAGAGGAAAACTGGGCCACGAGGAAAAAAACTTGGGCTCTGCTCTAGTTTGGCCTGTCCAGCCCTTGACTGTAGCTTTGCCGCTGCCTGCCGTGGCGTTTAGGGCTGCACAGGTAGCCGCATTTTGGGCGACAAGCTGGTCATCAATGCCCTCCTTGCCGGTCTCACTGAAATCAATTTGGACCTCATCTCTCACCATGAGTCAAGTGCATACGACTAGTTACATCCATTGCTCTTCTTGGAATGGAAGCAGAGTGGAGTCATTTGTGGACCATTGGTTCATTCGTGAAATCTAACAAGATTTATCTGAGTGATTCCATATTTTTAAGAGAATCATGTTTGAATGATATTTTCGGAAAACCATATCGGGCGTTTCAGTTGTCAATTTGTTCCAGAGCCGTAGATGAATAAGCATTGTGAGAGTGTGCAATTTTCAGTTAATTTTTCTTGTTATGGTTACTTGCGTACTTGGGCAACTCATTTTGAGTAATTAGGCTCGACTGTGGCTGGTTTCACACCACAAACAGACCACAAAGTTGAGATGATAATATTAATCACAAACAAAGTTAAATAGATGTAACATTCAAGATGCAAACCACTCTAGTAGTTGTATCTAAGCACCTATTGAAAGTATGAGATACAGCTTTAGATTCCTAAACCTGGGATGTACATTAGTTCACTGTTGTTTGATTGCCTGCTGTTCCTCTTAGGAGGGTTGTAACTCAAGCTCTGCCTTTTCAATGGAAAGAAACGCAAATGTTTCTTTGCGTTTTCTTGAAAAAAAACTTTAGATTCCTGGGACTGCCCTAAAGCTAATAGCCCTAAAGATTGATTATTTTCTTATTTGTTTTGATTGTTCAAACAATATGGAAGTTTGTCAAACTCACTCAAATCAATGCTCGATTTTCTATGCCATGCAGACTATTTTTCTATTATTTTTAGCTGGCTCTTTTGATAACCTGCTATTTCTGTCTCTTATTTTTCTTAACAATCTACTTGGTGCAGCGGTAAAGCTGTTGCCCTTGTGACCGTGATGTGACCATGAGGTCACGGGTTCGAATCCTGGAGCAGCCTCTTGCAGAGATGCAGGGAAAGGCTGCGTACAAAAGACCCAAAGTGGTCGGATCCTTCCCTGGACCCTGCACAAGCGGGAGCTACGTGCACTGGGCTGCCCTTTTTATTTTTCTTAAAAATCTACGATTGGAGTTTGTTGAGCAAGTTTATCACTGGGCAATATTCAGCACAACTATTTCTTGAACTTGAAGCCTTTTCTTTTAACGGGTTAAATACATACCAACTGAGCAAAAAGGAAAATTGAAACTGCCATAATTGGCTCCCAGTGTAGGTTAACTAGGCTGCCTTTGGCATCGAGGTGGATTATGATGATCCGACATTCCTAACTAGCTCTTGCCTAATTTTTCATTTGGCTATCATTACATTTTTCTGCTCTCGTGGCTATTTTTCCACATCAGATTTAAAAATAAGTTAAGCATGATTCAGCAACCACAAACAGACCCTTATTAAGTGTAAATTTTATGAATTTTGCAGATCATCTTAGGGATCTTTGGATTGGCTATATCATCTTAGGAAGGAGTAAGCCATGGGGAGCAGACAAGTTGTCGCTGTTCTTCAACTAGGTGGAGTATTCACAACTGACGATGATGGGCATATGACCTATTCTGGCGGAGAGGCACATGCGATGCTTGTGAAAAGTGGTTGGACTTTTAAAGCGTTTAAACATGAGATATCTTCAACACTCAATAACCTCAAGCTTGATTCCTATGCATTCAAATACTTCCTTCCGAGAAATAATAAGACTTTGATTTCAATTTCCAATGACAAAGACCTTAAGCGCATGGTTGAATTCCATGCGGACTCGGAGACAACAGACATCTACGTCATTAAGAAGGTTGACAACAGGTAACCTTCTGACTGATATAAATATCCCTCTTAAGCGTATCCTAAAAGTGACATGAGATATATTTACAGGGTAAAGAGCTCTGTAGCAGATTCCAGCACTCCTGCAGATTCTGCTATAATAGGGACTACTCCAGATGGATCTAAGCGGCAAAAGATATGTGCAAGTTGGGAGAACACAATCACTGGAGTTGGCCAAGTATTTGAGGGTCCAAAGGAATTTCGTGATGCATTGCACAAGTATGCCATTGCACATAGGTTTCATTACAGATTTGTCAAGAATGACTCTTCTCGTGTCACTGTGGAATGTACTGATGAAGGATGTCCCTGGCGCATACATGCTTCCAAATCTTCTGCAAATCAGGAGTTCATGATCAAGAAAGTGGTTGGGAGCCATACATGTGAATCAGAGACAGTCAAAAGTAATCGCCTAGCTTCTCAAAAATGGGTTGCTAGTGTTATCAAGGAAAAATTACGTGACAGTCCAAACTACAGGCCAAGAGATATTGCAAATGATCTCCAGCGTGAATACGGACTAAGCCTGAACTATTCTCAAGCTTGGCGAGGCAAACTAATAGCTCGAAAAGAACTTTACAGCCCACATGAAGAGGCATGTAATCAGTTACCTTGGTTTCGTGATAGAATTCTCGCAACAAACCCTGGGAGTATGGCAACAGTAGAGGCATTGGAAGGTTCAAAGTTCCGCTTCTTTGTTGCATTCCATGCCTCCCTTCATGGTTTTGAGAATGGTTGCAGGCCTCTTCTCTTTCTTGATGTGATAACTGTGAAACCAAATAAGCATTGGAAACTATTAGGTGCTACTTCTGTTGATGGTGAAGGTGATGTGTTCCCTGTTGCATTATCTGTAGTGGATGACGAGAGTCAAGAAAATTGGCATTGGTTTCTTGAACAGCTAAAGGCATCGTTGCCTATGCCTGGAGACATAACATTCATATCAAATGGCAGAAGTGGTCTCTGGGATGATGTTTCTGTAATATTTCCAGATAGTTATCATGGATACAATGTCAGCTTTTTCATTGAAGAATTTAAAACAAAATTGGATGACAGCTGGAGTGAAGAAGTAAAAGATATAATGGTCGAGCATCTTAAGGATGCCATATATTCGTGCAGAGTTGATGAATTCAATCATTATTTTGATCTCATTAAAGCTGAGTCTGACAAGCTTGCTGAATGGCTTTTGGAGACTAAACCTGAGCGGTGGTCAGATGCGTTATTCAAAGGGTCACGTCTTGGCCAATACACATGCAATATTTCCGAGACAATTGCGGAGTGGATCCCCAACAGATATGAGCTCCCGGTAGTGCAGCTGCTTGATACAATCAGATGCAACCTGATGGAGATGATCTATACACACAGGGAATCTTCCAATACATGGTCAGAAGTATTAACACCATCAGCAAATCAGAAACTTCAGGAAGAGATGAACAAAGCTCTTTCACTCAGTGTTGTTTGCTCAACTGAAAATGATGGAAACAATAATGTGTTTGAAGTATGTGATGGTTCGGTCTATACGGTCAACATTGATACATGGGACTGCACCTGCAGAAAGTGGCATGTGTCTGGGATTCCTTGCTGTCATGCCATCGCTGTGTTCGAGCAAACTGATCAGAATCCAGTCGAGTACTGTGCCAAGTATTTCAGAAGAGATTACTACCGCATGACTTACGCCATGTCAATCAACCCGATACCTGATGTCATTGTACCTCCTGCATCAACTGACGTAACGCAGAGCATGGGATTGCAACCATGCCCCATTCTAGCTCGCCGCCAAGTTGGCCGACCAAAGGAAAAGCCAGCTGATCCTCGTATTGCAATTAAAAGGGCGGTGCGCTGCAGCAGGTGCAAGGGCTATGGACACAACAAAGCAACTTGCAAAGTCCCTCTCACAGCATAAGTTGTACTTGCTGTTATCAGTTCTCAGAATGTACATTATGTTGATAGTTGCTTTCCTTCTCCTTAATGAACTCTAGTGGCACCTTTTATGTGAAGATTTTCATCGTTCATCTGACAATGTGCAGAACATTACCTTGTCTGTGTGTGGAACATAGCCCGAAACATGTTGTACTGCTGCTGTGCGTTATCATTGAATATTTAGAAACATTTCCTAGTAGGCGGCATGGGGAAAGATTTTGAAGGTTGTGTGAACTGAATAACTGATGCACACTGTTATATCTATCTCCATTTGTTCCCCCAGGCCCGGGCCTGATTTACATGGTTGTTTTTGCCACCAAAAAGCTGTTCTTTACGTTTCCTTTTGGTGACCTTATGCAAATCATTCTCTTCTCACAAGAGGGGTGTGTAATTGGTTCTTCAAGAATTATCCCTTCTATGCAAAAATCGTCATCTGTTGTGGAATTCGTTTCAGTCTTTCACTGGGCCAAAATTTTTACTCTCCAACAATAGCTCAAGCGGGAAAACTGTCAAGTTATGTGTGCAGAAGTTTTCTTGGCGGTGAATTTCAGGAAGATATATTTTCTCCAAAATATACAAATATTGTGGAACAGGGAAAATACTATTGCGCAAAGTGCAATCTTATGCAGTTTGTGACTTGGTTAGGAGATTTTCAAAGTAAACGTGCTTCACAACATCTAGACCATTTTTTCTATTTCTTGCGCATTGTGGGAGATAAAGAACCACCGTGCCCATGACGGCCCAATTAAGGTTTGAGGAGTGCCTCCCCTAACACTAGGCGGCTAGGGCAAAGTTTTTCCTCCCGACTTCACCGACAAGCCCTTGGATGTGCCTCCTCTCTGCCTATCGCTCCGGCAGCCGGCCGCGGGAGGGGAATCTCGGTGCCTCTGCTCCGCTTAGTAGTTTAGGTTCACCCTTCGATACCACACTTCCAATTGAGAAGATGACTCAAGCAGCTTTGGTCCTCTTTCTCTGATGTGTTCTTAGAAGTTAGAACCCACTACCCTCCCTCCCTAAAAGACCACGCGACCATCGGATTCACCTCACGATAGTTAACCAGCGAATCAAAGGCCTTGTATTCACACCACCGGATGAAATTGAATCCATAATCTAGGAGTTACTCTAGAATGGTACTCTACAAGCTCCGCTGATGAGTCTGCCGAACGGGGAAGAAGAGGGGGTGCCCAATCAGCGCGTGTAGGGAAGTTGTTGCGGCGGCGATGGCTATGGTCGGAAAGCTAACTTTCATCATCATCCACTAGGTAACAAACTATGTTTTATATGCGACCATTTGCTTGAAACTACTCCCTCCGTTTTAAAATAGATGACTCAACTTTGTACTAGCTTTAGAGGGAGTAATAATCTGTTGAACTGGGGCTCAGCACGCCAACAACTGCTAAAGGTTAGTGATGACAATATGGATTATGTGATCACATGAGAAAATTGATGGATGGCAACGCTGTCTACAGCATGGATTATGTGATCTAGAGAGAATATGTGAAACTTGATGAGTGGCAATGCTGTCAACAAGGAGGCAGGTAGATGGCCACTGGACGGATCAAATGCAGTTTTTCAGAGAGTAGAAATCACATTATGGACTGAAAGGATTTGTTGGTTGAGTGTATGTCAACTAACAAGATCACAACTTCTGGATTAGAAACTTCATCTACAACTGATAAAATTGAAACGTGCATCTGATTCCAGTACCATCACAATATAAAATCGGACTGAACTTTCCTACAACTACTTACATGTTCAACAACTACATACGCCAAGTCCAAAGTAATTGATCAAATGATTTTTTTTTCAAAAAGGTAGACATCGCATTATGGACTGAAAAGATTTATTGGTTGAGTACATTTCAACTTACAAGATCTCAACTTCTGGATTAGAAACTTCATCTACAACTGACAAAATTGGAAAGTGCATCCGATTCCAGTACCATAGCAATATAAAATCCGACCAAACTTTATCATACATGCTACCAATACAGCGACAGTATTCCAAATGATGATGCATGATGAGTTCAACCTTTCTCAAAGGATACTGGAAATTTAAAATACAGCAATTATGATAGATGGTGCGGCAACAAACTACATCCCCATAGATTGCTATGCTGTCTTCGCCATGTAGATGTTGTCAAGTCCATGAGTGGAGAGAGACCTGAACCAGAATATGTAATGAGATGAATGGTCAAAAGATATATCAACTAACCTATAAAAGACAGATATGCCAAGCAAAATCAACTTTGCTGGATGATCCAAGTTCTAGAAATAGTGTAACAATATCAAGGAGAGCTATGAAGGAAACAACTCATCAATTGGAATTTCATTTCTGTCAATTTGGCAGGATGGCAAAAATTATGAAATGACACATCGAGAGCATATGGAATGCATCGTCCTTTGCTAAACTTGAAATGAAAATAGCCTTATAAGAGTATGGGAGCATTTGTAGTTGAACGATCATGAATGACATGACTCACACGAGTGTTTAAATGTCCAGAGAATTTGGGAACAATTGTTCTTATACACTTGACAAATATGTCAATACTGTGCAAATCCACAAAGTGATAAGAAAAGAACAAGTTTACAAATTTGAATCAAGGCACTAGTTGATCAACTAAATATTCATTAACATGCAACGACGTAGATTGTAACAATACTATAATGCTTGTAACGCCCACGATGCGGCTATATCTCCCACGTGTTGGAGCACGACTTAGAGGCATAACCGCATTGTAAGCAATGTCGCAAGAGGGGTAATCTTTACACATCCCATGTACTAAATAAGAAAAGAGATACATAGTTGGCTTACAATCGCCACGTCACACAATAGCATAAATATATCATTACAATCATCCAGGTACAATCAAGGTCCGACTACAGAACCAAAATAAAGACAACCCCAAATGCATAATGTCCCCGATCGCCCCAACTGGGCTCCACTACTGATCGTCTAGAAAGGAAATGTAGTATCGTCCTAAGTCCTCATCGAACTCCCACTTGAGCTCAGTCGCATCTCCTGGAATGGTATCATCGGCCCCTGCATCTGGTTTGGGAAGTAATCTGTGAGTCACGGGGACTCAGCAATCTCACACCCTCGCGATCAAGACTATTTAAGCTTATAGGTAGGGTAAAAGGTATGAGGTGGAGCTGCAGCAAGCACTAGCATATATGGTGGCTAACATACGCAAATGAGAGCGAGAAGAGAAGGCAAGGCACGGTCGAGAAACTATGATCAAGAAGTGATCCTAGAACAACCTATGATTCAAGCATAACACAAGACCGTGTTCTCTTCCCGGACTCCGCCGAAAAGAGACCATCACGGCTACACGCGCTGTTGATCCATTTTAATTAAGTTAAGTTTTAGGTTTTCTACAACCGGACATTAACAAATTCTCATCTACCCATAACCGCGGGCACGGCTTTCGAAAGTTCAAAACTCTGCAGGGGTGTCCCAACTTAGCCCATCACAAGCTCTCACGGTCAACGAAGGATATTCCTTCTCCCAAGACAATCCGATCAGACTCGAAATCCCGGTTATAAGACATCTCGACAATGGTAAAACTAAACCAGCAAAGCCACCCGAATGTGCCGACAAATCCCGATAGGAGCTGCACATATCTCGTTCTCAGGGCACAACGGATGAGACTAGCTACGAGTAAAACCAACCCTCAAGTTTACTCGAGGTGGCCCCGCAGGCAGCTCAGTTTGGACCAACACTCAGAGGAGCACTGGCCCGGGGGTTAAAATAAAGATGACCCTTGAGTCCGCGGAACCCAAGGAAAAAAGAGGCTAGGTGGCAAATGGTAAAACCAAGGTTGGGCCTTGCTGGAGGAGTTTTATTCAAGGCAAACTGTCGAGGGGTTCCCATTATAACCCAACCGTGTAAGGAACGCAAAATCAAGGAACATAACACCGGTATGACGGAAACTAGGGCGGCAAGAGTGGAACAAAACACCAGGCATAAGGCTGAGCCTTCCACCCTTTACCAAGTGTATAGATGCATTAAAGTAGACAAGATATAATAATGATATCCCAACAATAAACATGTTCCAAACAAGGAACAAACTCCAATCTTCACCTGCAACTAGCAACGCTATAAGAGGGGCTGAGCAAAGCGATAACATAGCCAAACAATGGTTTGCTAGGACAAGGTGGGTTAGAGGTTTGACATGGAAATATGGGAGGCATGATACAACATGTGGTAGGTATCATAGCATAGGCATAGCAATAGAGCGAGCATCTAGCAAGCAAAGATAGAAGTGATTTCGAGGGTATGGTCATCTTGCCTGCAAAGTTCTCCGAGTTGACGTTAGCTTGATCCTCGTAAGCGTACTCAACGGGTTCCTCGATCACGTACTCGTCTCCCGGCTCTACCCAAAGCAAGAACACAAACAAAGGGAACCACAATCAACCACGGTGCAATGCGCAAGCAACATGATGCAAAACATGGCATGATATGTGGGACGTGATATGCAATGCATATGCATGCCTCGGAAAGGAAAGATTGAACCAGGCCTCAACTTGGAAAACCAAGAGTGCCTCTGGAAATATGGGTTGATTTAGGTCGAAATCGATATAAAGATCACATGAATCGGATGCACGGTTTGCAAATGGCAAGCAAAACAATAATGGCACAAAGCTGCGATTAACAGCACGAGGCCATCTAAATGCATCAAGAACAACAAGCTACTGCACTCTAACATAACAACAAAGCACATGGCAATGATCCACTCAAGATGCTTGACAAAAGATGAACACTGAGCTACGGCTAATTCACACAATAGCAGGTTCAAACAAGCATGGAAAAAATGCAAAAGATATGAGGTTACAGACTTAGTGAAAATAACATGTCAGGAATTTAACATCAGGAAGCAATGTTTAGAGCAAGATATCAACATGCTATAGGAACATATCATGGCAAAGCAAGGCATGGCATGAAGCTACTCAAATCATACAACAAAAGTCCCTTACTGACCATAAGCCAAAAGGGATCAGAAAATACAATGGCAACCATGTGAACATAGCAAGTTTCGTTAACAGATTCAGACTTGCAGAAAACTGGAACATGGCAAAACAGATTCACGTAGGCATGTTTGCGAGCTCGATGCACTCACCACAAGGCATTGCATGAAAACCTAAGCATACACCCAACAAGTAGATATGATAAATAAGCTAACCATGGCAATAACACTCTCATAGCATGCATGGATAAACTATACCAACCTTGGCAAAATTGCTTAACATGTAAACAATCTGCCAGGAACATTTTATAGCAAAAGTAGAGTAAGATTGAGTCATTCTAGAGCACTCCATAATTGCAAGCAAAGACATGGATGGATAGAGCACAATAATATCTTAAAATCATCCTTACTGAACATGCTCAAAAGAGGCATGGATCACTCTGTAGCAACAAGAATACATGGCATAAAAATATTAACAGGGAAACGACTTAGAGATTTCTAAGCCCCTGAAATAAGCAACATCACGAGAGCTACTTTGCATGCTTGTGCTACTCACCACAGAGATCACAAAAATACATGGCATACACCCCTGTAAATATGGCATGGCATACTTCGAAACACATGTAGGGCTCAAGATCATAGGAGGCACACATTAAACATGGCAAAAATGACAAATATCCATAATCTGTTAAGAATCTGAAACTAACATTGCATAACACTCTTGCAACATCATTTAGGGCATCAAGATGAACTCAAATGAACATGGTGCAATGGAATGAAATGAAGTACTCATCGATATGAACAATTTGATATGCTACACGCCCAAAACGGAGCCACGGATGCAAAGTTATGGCATAAAGAAGTATGCTAAAAATACTGTGACTTGGAGAAGAAATTAGGTCAACCCTCAAGTTTTCAGATCTGGATCGGGCACGGTCTTTGAGGTACACCGGGGCTTCGCCGGAATCAGTGGCTGCGGTGGCCGGGACTGCGACTGAGGACGCGCCGGAGGTGGGGCGGCGACCGGAGCAGCGGTGCGGCAGTGGCGAGGGGTGGCGGAGCTGGTGCGACGGCCGGAGCAGCGGCAAGGCGCGGTAGGCGGGGCCTCGGGCGGCGGAGGAGGAGCTTGGCGACGGGCGGTGGAGGCTCGGGCCGAGCCGGGCACCGATGGGCTTCGGGGGCCCCGCACGGGCTCGTGCGGGCCGGCGGCGCGGGAGCGGGGCGCGCGGGCGTGCGCGGGACAGGTGGGGGAGTGCGGTTGGCTGCAGCGGCGGTGATGATGATGTGTCAGCGCGTGATTCGCCGGAGTGAGGTGGAGGCTGGACGTGTCCGGCGGTGGGGATCTGTCCGGTGGCGCGAGGTGGAAGAAGGCTAGGGTTTCGCCCGAAATTTCGGAGGGGGGGGGGGTCTATATTTATAGGTAGAGGGAGCTAGGAGGCTCCAAATTGAGCATGGTTTTCGGCCACACGATCATGATCGAACGACCGAGATGATGGAGGGGGTTTAGGTGGGTTTTGGGCCACTTTGGAGAGGTGTTGGGCTGCAACACACACGAGGCCTTTTCGGTTCCTCGGTTAACCGTTGGAGTATCAAACGAAGTTCAAATGGCACAAAACTTGACATGCGGTCTACCGGTAGTAAACCAAGGCCGCTTGGCAAGTCTCGGTCCAATCCGAGAATGTTTGACCCCCGCACACGAAAAGAAGCAAAAGGGGACACCGGAGGACATAGGAGCGCCGGAATGCAAAACGGACAACGAGGAAAATGTTCGGATGCATGAGACGAACACGTATGCAAATGCGATGCACATGATGACATGATACAAGATGCATGAAAAAGACAAAAGCAACACGAAGACAAAACCCAACAACGAGGAATATCATAACTTAGTGCCAGAAATGGCAAGAGTTGGAATACAAATATGGCAAGTTACATATGGGGCGTTACAACACTCCACCACTACGAAAGGATCTCGTCCCGAGATCTAGGACTAGAAAAACTCCGGATATTCGGAATGGAGGTGGTCCTCTCATTCCCAGGTGGCTTCACAGTCGGAATGATGTGCCCACTTCACTTTCAGGAATTTGATAGACTTGTTGTGAGTCTTGCGCTCAGTTTCTTCAAGAATAGCAACGGGATGCTCATGATAAGACGGGTCTTCTTGGAGATCAATCTCTTCAAAGTTGATGGTGCGGTCAGGAGTCTTGAAACACTTGCGAAGCTGAGACACGTGAAGCACGTCGTGCACATTTGCAAAGTTGGATGGAAGCTCAAGTTGATAGGTGAGATCGCCTCTTTTGCCAATGATCTTGAAAGGACCCACATATCTAGGGGCAAGCTTCCCTTTGATACCGAAGCGACGAGTACCTTTCATTGGAGAGACGCGGAGGTAGACATGGTCTCTGATCTCGAAAGCCAAGTCATGATGCTTGCTATCATAGTAACTCTTCTGGCGCGATTGCGCGGCTTTGAGATTTTCACGAATGACTTTGCACATTTCTTCAGCCTCTGTGATCAAGTCATTTCCAAGAAGTTGGCGTTCACCAGTCTCTGACCAGTTAAGAGGAGTACGACACTTTCTGCCATAGAGAATCTCGAATGGGGCCTTACCCGAACTCGCTTGGAAGCTGTTGTTGTAGGAGAACTCGGCATATGGAAGACAATCTTCCCACTTCCTACCGAAAGAAATGACACATGCCCTGAGCATATCTTCAAGAATTTGATTGACTCGCTCGACTTGGCCACTGGTTTGAGGATGAAAAGCTGTGCTGAAGCGAATGTTGGTGCCCATGGCCTTCTGAAAAGAATCCCAGAACTTAGAGGTAAAGATGCTACCACGATCTGAAGATATCAACTGCGGAATGCCGTGCAGAGAGACAATCCTGGAGGTATATAGCTCTGCCAACTGAGCTGCTGTGATAGATTCTTTGATAGGAAGAAAATGAGCCACTTTGGTGAGCTTGTCGATGACAATGAAGATAGCATCATTGCCATGCTTGGACTTAGGGAATCCAGACATGAAGTCCATCTCAATATGGTCAAACTTCCATTCTGTAATGGCAAGAGGTTCGAGGAGACCAGCTCATCGTTGGTGTTCTGCTTTCTCTCTTCTGCAGACATCACATTCATTCACGAACTAAGCAATCTCGCGCTTCATTCGAGTCCACCAATACGACTGCTTGAGGTCATGGTACATCTTTGTACTTCCAGGGTGAATAGAGAGGAGTGAATTATGAGCTTCGTTCATAATGACTTTACGAAGGTCACCCTTAGGAACAACAATGCGATCCTCGAAGAATAGAGTATCCTGGTCATCAAGGCGATAGCACTTGTACTTGGGTTGACTCTTGGCAATCCCAATCTTCACCTTCTTCACCATAGCATCAAGAAGTTGAGCCTCGCGAATCTGATCTTCCAAAGTAGGAGAGACTTGGAGGTTGGCAAGGAATCCTTGAGGAACAACTTGGAGATTAAGTTTGCGGAAAGCTTCACAAAGTTCCGGTTGGTATGGCTTGATAATCAAACTGTTGCAGTAAGCCTTCCTGCTCAATGCGTCAGCAATTACATTGGCCTTTCCTGGAGTATATTCAATACTTGGATTATACTCTTGAATCATTTTGACCCAACGAGTCTGCCTGAGGTTGAGGTTGGGCTGAGTGAAGATTTACTTGAGACTCTTATGATAAGTGAAGATGTCCACTTTTCTTCCCAACAAGAGATGTCTCCATGTTAAAAGAGCATGGACAACTGTCGCCAACTCGAGGTCATGAGTGGGGTAGTTATTTTCGTTGGGATTCAACCGATGAGAGGTATAGGCCACAACTTTCTTCTCTTGCATCAGCACTGCACCGAGACCTTGAAGGGAAGCATCATAGAAGACCTCGAATGGTTTGGATTCATCAGGAGGAGTCAGAACTAGAGCAGTGACTAACTTATCTTTGAGGGTGTTGAAAGCGATGTCACATTCAGGTGACTAGACATATTTCACATGCTTCTGGAGGAGGTTGGAAAGAGGCTTCACGATCTTAGAGAAGTTCTCAACGAACCTTCGACAATAGCTTGCAATCCCAAGGAAGCTGCGGAGTTGCTTCACATTCTGAGGCGGTTCCTAATTCACAATTGCAGACACCTTCTCAGGATTAACAGCTATGCCCTTGGCGGAGATGATATGCCCAAGGTAGAGAACCTCATCGAGCCAAAACTCGCACTTTGAAAACTTCGCATAGAACTGATGTTCTCTGAGTTTATCCAGCACCAATCTCAAGTGCTTGGCATGATCCTCTTTGTTCTTGGAAAAGACCAGAATGTCATCGAGATAGACCAAGACGAAGTCATTTGTGTAGGCGTTGAAGATGAAGTTCATCATGCAAGAGAATGTTGGAGGAGCATTGACAAGGCCGAAAGACATGACAGTGTATTCATATGAACCATAGCTTGTTCTGAATGTTGTCTTGGGGATATCTTCTTCACGAATGCGAATCTGATGATAGCCCATACGGAGGTCAAGCTTGGAGAATACTTGAGCACCTTTGAGTTGTTCGAAAAGCTCATTGATGTTGGGAAGTGGGTACTTGTTCTTTATGGTCTTCTTGTTCAATGGACGGTAGTCGACACAAAGTCGGTCCGTTCCATCCTTCTTCTTGACAAAAATAACACCACAACCCCATGGAGAAGAACTTGGTCGGATGAGACCCATACGCTCTTGAATATCGAGTTGTTTCTTCAGCTCCTTCAACTCTTCCGGTCCAAGCTTGTAAGGACGTTTGCAAACAGGTTCCGTGCCAGGTTCTAGATCGATGACGAATTCAACTGGCCGGTGTGGAGGCATTCCTGGAAGCTCTTCTAGAAAGAAGTCTTGATATTCGCAAACGACTGGAATCTGAGAGATGTCATCCAACTCGCCCTTCTCGTTGAGAGAAAACAGTCGAATGGTATTATCACGAGCAGCAAAGACGATTACATCCTTAGACCAATGTGTCAATTGAATCTTTCTGGCAGCACAATCAAGCTGAGCCTTGTGCTTAGAAAGCCAGTCCATTCCAAGAATAAGATCAATATCCGAGTTACCAAGGACCATTGGAGAAGCCAGAAACTTGAAGTCGCCCATCATGATAGAAACATCCGGAACCATCATGCTAGAACTCAAACGCTTAGCCGGAGAAACAACTTGCAATGCTTTAGGTAATGCCTTAGTGCCAAAGTTGTGCTCCGATGCAAATGGGAATGACATGAAAGAATGCGATGCACCAGAGTCAAAAAGAACTTTTTGCAGGAATATCGTTAACAGGAAGGTTACCCATGATCACATCTGACGAGTCCTCTGCCTGAGCTGCGTTCATCATGTTGACCTTGGCATGCTTGGGATTATGCTTGACCACTGCAGTGCTAGCAGATCTCATAGGAGGAGGAGGAGGAAGACGCCTCAGGTTGAAGCATTTGTTGGCATAGTGACCCTTCTACTGACACTTGTTGCACGTGACCTCTGAAAGAGGACGGTGATACAGAGCACTTGATCTTGGAGCATGAGACGAAGTCTTGTTCTGAAAGCCTGGGTTGGGTGGGTGGGAAGATCCATTGCCACCTTTGCTCTTCTGCTGATAAGACTGACGGAACGGAGGAGGAGGAAACCAATACTTTTGCTGCTTAGTTACCACTTGAGTTGAGGAAGAAGGAGTTGCATCCCTGACTCGTTTCTTGGAAGCATCACACTTGAGTTGAGTAGTCTCTTGTTTCAGTGCCATGTTGTAAAACTCATCGTACTTCTTTGGCTCAAAAAGCACGAGAGCTAGTTGCAGATCTTCTCTGAGGCCACCTCTGAACTAATAAATCATTCTCTTCTCGTTAGGGACGTCTTGCTTAGCAAAACGAGCAAGCTTCTGGAACGTGATGTTGTACTAGTAAACAGACAAGCTGCCTTGCTTCAGATTGCGGAACTCCTCATGCTTGCTCTCAACAACACTCTGAGGAATGTGGTGAGCTTTGAAGTCTTGGCGGAATTCATCCCAGGTAATCACACGACCTCCTCTGGAATCTTTGTATTGTTGATACCATTCTGCAGCTTGGTCTTTGAGTTGGAATGAGGCAAACTTGACAAAGTCCTCAGGCCTGACGTTGCTGCACTCCAAATGCTTGCAGATATCCACGAGCCAATCATCAGCATCTGTTGCCTCGACATAGTTACTGAAGGTCTTTGGTTGGTTTGCGAGGAACTGGTTGAGTGTAGCAAACTGATTCTGATTGTTGCCATGGCCTTGATTTCCTTGGTTGCGCTCTTGCAAGAGTTGCATAAGCATCTGTGTGTTGGCGTTGGTAGCGGCCATCACAGTTTGCCATGCCTCTGGAGGTGGAGGTGGTGGCAGCGGTTCAAGATTCTGACGTGTTGGAGGAGCCATCCTGAAGAGGGTGACATCCGTTAGCATCTTGACAGACATATATTCAAGCTGAATCAAATGGATCGAAATTGCAACATGTAGTCTTAACATTCAAACAAAATGAACGAATGAATTCCACATTAAATGGTCACACTTCCATAAATTGAGAATCCACTTAGATAGAAGTAGAAGAATAAAACAACAAGGTACGGACATGAACAAATACTTGGTAAGGATTACCCAATAACAAACCAAATATCCGCGGAAGAAATACTAGAGCTACATGAATTCCCACCTATGAAACTCCCGAACCTTTCCGGTTATGCAATCAGGTGTTGGAGATACAGGGGAAGCATAATATCTCACCCAAAGCTAGCAAATCCTACATCCAGCTGTATCCATCCTTCAACACATAACCAAGAAACCTTCGGAAATCATTTACCTCAACCTTCGAAAAGCATCCGTTATACGAGTTATGGCAATACTCCCGAACTCTCACCCCAGTACTGGGTGGCGTCGAGGTTATCTCACCAACAACTTCATAAAAGAGATTTTCGATGTCGGCGAAACTTAGGTATTCCATAACTGCAACGATAAAATTGTGATGACAACACCTCGGAGCTCAACTCCCCGGGACACTGCCACAACCCCTAAATGTCAGGAGGCACCAAGAACAATGTTCTCGTCACAAAACCATCGGAACGATTCCAAGATACCCGCGTGATCCTAAATTTTTTTTAGTGAAATTTGAGAAGAGAAGAGTCAAAACTCTACGTCAGGATGCCTCACCAGAGCGACGAAGGGACTGAGGAATAAAAAGAATCCTACTCTTCGATATATATAAATCCTAAAAGACTCCAAACATTTTTCTAGACTCAACAACACCAACGATTCGATCAAGCAGAGGGCTCCTAAGTCGGGGAAGGTTCTGATTACCAACTTGTAACGCCCACGATGCGGCTATATCTCCCACGTGTCGGAGCACGACTTAGAGGCATAACCGCATTGTAAGCAATGTCGCAAGAGGGGTAATCTTTACACATCCGATGTACTGAATAAGAAAAGAGATACATAGTTGGCTTACAATTGCCACATCACACAATAGCATAAATATATCATTACAATCATCCAGGTACAATCAGGGTCCAACTACGGAACCAAAATAAAGACAACCCCAAATGCATAATGTCCCCAATCGCCCCAACTAGGCTCCACTACTGATCGTCTGGAAAGGAAACGTAGTATCGTCCTGAGTCCTCATCGAACTCCCACTTGAGCTCAGTCGCATCTCCTGGAACGGTATCATCGGCCCCTGCATCTGGTTTTGGAAGTAATCTATGAGTCACGGGGACTCAGCAATCTCACACCCTCGCGATCAAGACTTTTTAAGCTTATAGGTAGGGTAAAAGGTATGAGGTGGAGCTGCAGCAAGCACTAGCATATATGGTGGCTAACATACGCAGATGAGAGCGAGAAGAGAGGGCAAGGCACAGTCGAGAAACTATGATCAAGAAGTGATCCTAGAACAACCTACGATTCAAGCATAACACGGGACCGTGTTCTCTTCCCGGACTCCACCGAAAAGAGACCATCACGGCTACACACGGTGTTGATCCATTTTAATTAAGTTAAGTTTCAGGTTTCCTACAACCGGACATTAACAAATTCCCATCTGCCCATAACCGCGGGCACGGCTTTCAAAAGTTCAAAACCCTGCAGGGGTGTCCCAACTTAGCCCATCACAAGTTCTCACGGTCAATGAAGGATATTCCTTCTCCCAATACAATCCGATCAGACTCGGAATCCTAGTTACAGGACATCTCGACAATGGTAAAACTAAACCAGTAAAGCCACCCGAATGTGCCGACAAATCCCGATAGAAGCTGCACATATCTCGTTCTTAGGGCACAACGGATGAGACTAGCTACGAGTAAAACCAACCCTCAAGTTTCCTTGAGGTGGCCCCGCAGGCAGCTCAGTTTGGACCAACACTCAGAGGAGCACTGGCCCGAGGGTTAAAATAAAGATGACCCTTGAGTCCGCGGAACCCAAGGGAAAAAGAGGCTAGGTGGCGAATGGTAAAACCAAGGTTGGGCCTTGCTGGAGGAGTTTTATTCAAGGCGAACTGTCGAGGGGTTCCCATTATAACCCAACCGTGTAAGGAACGCAAAATCAAGGAACATAACACCGGTATGACGGAAACCAGGGCGGCAAGAGTGGAACAAAACACCAGGCATAAGGCCGAGCCTTCCACCATTTACCAAGTGTATAGATGCATTAAAGTAGACAAGATATAATAATGATATCCCAACAATAAACATGCTCCAAAGAAGGAACAAACTCCAATCTTCACCTGCAACTAGCAACGCTATAAGAGGGGCTGAGCAAAGCGGTAACATAGCCAAACAACGGTTTGCTAGGACAAGGTGGGTTAGAGGTTTGACATGTCAATATGGGAGGCATGATAAAGCATGTGGTAGGTATCATAGCATAGACATAGCAATAAAGCGAGCATCTAGCAAGCAAAGATAGAAGTGATTTCTAGGGTATGGTCATCTTGCCTGCAAAGTTCTCCGAGTTGATGTTAGCTTGATCCTCGTAAGCGTACTCAACGGGTTCCTCGATCAAGTACTCGTATCCCGGCTCTACCCAAAGCAAGAACACAAACAAAGGGAACCACAATCAACCACGATGCAATGCGCAAGCAACATGATGCAAAACATGGCATGATATATGGGACGTGATATGCAATGCATATGCATGCTTCGGAAAGGAAAGATTGAACCAAGCCTCAACTTGGAAAACCAAGAGTGCCTCTGGAAAGATGGGTTGATTTAGGTCGAAATCAATATAAAGATCACCGGAATCGGATGCATGGTTTGCAAATGGCAAGCAAAACAATAATGGCACAAAGCTGCGATTAACAGCACGAGGCCATCTAAATGCATCAAGAACAACAAGCTACTGCACTCTAACATAACAACAAAGCACATGGCAATGATCCACTCAAGATGCTTGACAAAAGATGAACACTGGGCTACGGCTAATTCACACAATAGCAGGTTCAAACAAGCATGGCAAAAGTGCAAAAGATATCAGGTTACAGACTTAGTGAAAATAACAATATGTCAGGAATTTAACATCAGGAAGCAATGTTTAGAGCAAGATATCAACATGCTACAGGAACATATCATGGCAAAGCAAGGCATGGCATGAAGCTACTCAAATCATACAACAAAAGTCCCTTACTGACCATAAGCCAAAAGGGATCAGAAAATACAATGGCAACCATGTGAACATAGCAAGTTTCGTTAACAGATTCAGACTTGCAGAAAACTGGAACATGGCAAAACAGATTCACGTAGGCATGTTTGCGAGCTCGATGCACTCACCACAAGGCATTGCATGAAAACCTAAGCATACACCCAGCAAGTAGATATGATAAATAAGCTAACCATGGCAATAACACTCTCATAGCATGCATGGATAAACTATACCAACCTTGGCAAAATTGCTTAACATGTAAACAATCTGCCAGGAACATTTTATAGCAAAAGTAGAGTAAGATTGAGTCATGCTAGAGCACTCCATAATTGCAAGCAAAGACATGGATGAATAGAGCACAACAATATCTCAAAATCATCCTTACTGAACATGCTCAAAAGAGGCATGGATCACTCTGTAGCAACAAGAATACGTGGCATAAAAATATTAACGGGGAAAAGACTTAGAGATTTCTAAGCCCCTGAAATCAGCAACATCACGAGAGCTACTTTGCATGCTTGTGCTAGTCACCACAGAGATCACAAAAATACATGGCATACACCCCTGTAAAGATGGCATGGCATACTTCAAAACACATGTAGGGCTGAAGATCATAGGAGGCACACATTAAACATGGCAAAAATGACAAATGTCCATAATCTGTTAAGAATCTAAAACTAACATTGCATAGCACTCTTGCAACATCATTTAGGGCATCAAGATGAACTCAAATGAACATGGTGCAATGGAATGAAATGAAGTACTCATCGAGATGAACAATTTGATATGCTACACACCCAAAACGGATCCACGGATGCAAAGTTATGGCATGAAGAAGTATGCTAAAAATACTAGGACTTAGAGAAGAAATTAGGTCAACCCTCAAGTTTTCAGATCTGGATCGGGCACGGTCTCCGAGGTACACCGGGGCTTCGCCGGAATCAGTGGCTGGGATTGCGGCTGAGGATGCGCCAGAGGTGGGGCGGCGGCCGGAGCAGCGGTGTGGCGGCCCGGCGGTGGCGCGGCGGTGCGGCGGCGGCCGGAGTAGCGGCGGCCGGAGCAGCGGCGAGGGGCGGCGAGGCGCGGCAGGCGGGGCCTTGGGCGGCGGCGGAGGAGCTTGGCGACGGGCGGGGGAGGCTCGGGCCGAGCCGGGCACCGATGGGCTTCGGGGGCCCCGCACGGGCTCGGGCGGGCCGGCGGCACGGGAGCGGGGCGCGCGGGACAGGTGGCAGAGTGCGGTTGGCTGCATCGGTGGCAATGATGACGTGTTAGCGCATGATTCGCCGGGGTGAGATGGAGGCTGGACGTGTCCGGTAGTGGGGATCTGTCCAGTGGCGCGAGGTGGAAGAAGGCTAGGGTTTCGCCCGAAATTTCGGAGGGGGGGGTCTATATTTATAGGTAGAGGGAGTTAGGAGGCTCCAAATTGAACACGGTTTTCGGCCACGCGATCATGATCGAACGACCGAGATGATGGAGGGGGTTTTGGTGGGTTTTGGGCCACTTTGGAGAGGTGTTGGGCTGCAACACACACGAGGCCTTTTCAGTTCCTCGGTTAACCGTTGGAGTATCAAACAAAATCCAAATGGCACGAAACTTGACAGGCAGTCTACCGGTAGTAACCAAGGCCGCTTGATAAGTTTCGGTCCAATCCGAGAACGTTTAACCCCCGCACACGAAAAGAAGCAAAAGGGGACACCGGAGAACATAGGAGTGCCGGAATGCAAAACATACAACGGGAAAAAATGCTCGGATGCATGAGACAAACACGTATGCAAATGCGATGCACATGATGACATGATACGAGATGCATGACAAAGACAAAAGCAACACGAAGACAAAACCCAACAACGAGGAATATCATAACTTAGTGCCCGAAATGGCAAGAGTTGGAATACAAATATGGCAAGTTACATATGGGGCGTTACATGCTTGAACCTAATGAACCACTGAGTAGTGAAACAAATATTACCGAAATCAAATCAAATTTATCTAATACCCAAGGGGATACTCAAAACACCATCCCACGCCTAGCAGGTACAATGTACTTCACGCTTCCCTGGTGATCGTCTCGCTTGGCAAACCAGCATCCTCTCCTCTCTTGGCCAAACCAGCGCCCTCTCCTCTCTTGGCCAAACCAGCATCCTCTTGTCCCTTGGCCAAACAAGCAGGCATTCTTGCACCATCCACTTTTGCTTGAATAGGAGAATCAACAGGTCACTGAAAGCGAACAATAACACTTCAGTACCATTACTAACAAGAGCAAATACCAACCACAAGATAAAACATTACCTCATATATATATATATATATATATATATATCTTATCTTAGCCTCCTCCTTTGCCAACATAGCCTTCTCAAACTCCAACCAATCCTGCTTATTCCGGATGTATACAGGTACATCCGGTTGCAAGAAAGGAGTATGATTGATACCACGACACTGAATGACCGGGGTAGAGTGGCCACCTTTGTATTTATCAGCATCAACAGGGTGCTTCAAATCATACTCCCCGTACTTCGTACAACCTGAGCATGCGCCTTAGGCAAAACAAATACATGTAGACACTCACTACATATTTAGATATAAAATGTAGTAAAGCTAAGGACCAGTGGATGAGATGAAGGGCAACCAAAAGGCTAACCAAATTAATGTGACCTAAAACTCTATAAAGAACTTAATCTAAGGTAAAAGGAATACCATTGATTTGTCATTTAATTACCAAATAACTAGCGAGGAGAAAGAAAACATGTGTAGACGATCACTATATGGCTGGGCATGAACTAGCTTAGATATTAAAACTATAGTAAAGCTCAAGGAAAGTGGATGAGATGAACAGAAACATGACACAAGGGGCAACCAAATAGGTCGGCCAAATAAATGTGACCCCAAATTGAGCAGAACATATCTAAGGTGGAAGAAATACCATTGATTTTTCATTTAATTACCAAAAAATAACCAACCAAGCAAAATAAAAGCATGTGCAGAAAGTGACTACATATGGCTGCAAATGAACTAGCTTATAGACTTTAAAACTATAGTAAAGCTCAAGGACAATGGATGAGATGAAGGGAAACATGACACAAGGGGCAAACAAACAAATGTGACCCCAAACTGTATAAACAGAACTTAATCTAAGGTGGAAGAAATACCATTGTCAATAGGTTTAACCATACATAAACAATTGAGCATGTATTCTTCATTTTCGCCTTCTATTCGTGTGATTTCACCAAAGAATAGATTGTCGACCCCACTGTGAAAACCATCATCTCCTTTGGTTTTTGCAGTCAAATTGATATGATAGAATTTGTTAATAAGGCCACCCTCCTCCTCGTAAATTTTTCGGGAGCACACAACATTATCAAGTTCATATGCAAGATCCTAAAAAGGAGGCATGGATTGTATCAGCAATTAGTACATGAACAGAAGATGACCAATACAAGCCTGGTAATAGGACAAAGAGTGAGGGCGGGAGGAGGGAGAGAGATCAAACCCCCAAAAGATGGTGATCTTCATTGTATTTATCCGGTAAAGCTTGAACCAATAGGTTCATATTCCTACGCCCGGGATTGCCTTCGGATGACTTCTTCCTTGTGCCATCAGGCCAATAAAGGCGATGTCGCACTGCAACCTCCGCCGGCGATAGCCCATCTCTGCACCTGGTTGAGGTTAGAACACACTATATGTTAGTAGATTGTAATTTCTGAAATGCAGAAATCCATGGCAAAGTTGAGAAAAAACACATTATTGGAGAGCGCAGGCCATCAAGATGGCTTTTGATAGCCTTTTCAGCTTCCTCCAAGCTCCGGAATGCCCCCCCCCAGACGAGGATACGTGTGGTAAGAACCCCCCAGATCTATTCTGATGAAAAACTGTATATGCCAACCAGGAGGTTTACGAGCCGAGATGAGTGGAGACGAGTGTGTTGACGTTGGTGAGACATCATGAGTTACCACCTCTGCCTGATTGGAGGATGAGGAAGGGTACTCACACCTGAAATGGAACATGGTTAGAAGGTTAGTATATAGACAACAAATTTTAATATTTGGTGATGAATAATTCATATAATTTGAAGGTCGGGAATATATGTTTTTTGCAGATGCCACATGCACGTGTGAAGTGGAAGACAAGGTTGATGAGTTGAAGAATAACTAGAGAAAAAAATGTTTATTCTTTATTTATCTATATACGAGAACCCTTCATTCCTTCAGATTCATATTTGTTTTCCTAATAATAAACAAACGACCTAGTGAATATAGCCACCAGCATAGCAGAGACAAGCGATATAAAGCCAGTGGATCATGATTAAGATAGTATAGTTGAGGATTGCACACTACTTAACTAGTGTAACTGGAAATGTTGGCTTTGGCTTTTAATAAAAAGTTGGGACGGGGGGAAACCCCTTTGATTCAAAAAAAGTGTAACTGGTAACAAAGATAAGGTGTGAGAATTTGGTTATGTTGCTTGAGAGACAGTCAAGAGAGGGAAGGGTCGATAAAGGTCATATTGTGGAGGCCATGGGCGATCGTAGGGCCTCATCTGGATGTCGGTGCGGGCGACTTCCATGCATGCATCTGGCATGCTTGGTCTCGGGTGGTGGAGGTTGGAGTAGTTGCCAAATGTACATAACTCAAGAGTCAAGATATCTCGTATCCATCGCCGTGAGGGTTAGGTATACGGTTGCCGTCAGGAAGAGGGACACCAGACGAGAGCATTGCCTAGTCCGGGCGACGAGGGCGACTTCTCTGTAGAGATCACCATGCCCGTGGTATCGTCGGGTCGGCATGGGGCGGCGGAGAGGTCCAGGGTTTGGAGGATGCTTTTATGGATCTAGGTTTTGAAGGTTGGGTTTGCTGGGTAGGCAATGGGAAATGGGGAAAGACGGAAGCCTTCCCATGGGAGAAAGCGAGGGAAAGAACAAGAGGGAGTGAAGGAAGGTTGGTGCGCTGTCCATGGTCCATCTATAGGCAAACCTGGCCAAGTAAAGAATGCCGTCCAAGCCGGGGAAATACCCTTTGTTCCTAGCGTATACACAACTGATATACGGGTAGTTCAAAGCTGCGACATTTATTTTGGATTGGAGGGCGTAATAATTAAAAAACATTAAAATTTAGCAGTCTTTTTAGAATAAACTTAACTTCTTTTGCACTAGCATATAATTTTTCATGAATAAAAAACCAGTGTCGACTTCTAGGCAAAAAAAGAACATAATTTATTTGCTATTATAGGTCACTATTCATACTATTTTGGCCGAAATTTAGTTTTTTTAAAGAAGTCCACGGGGTTTTTATCTTTGCGGTTTTCTACAAGTACAATGAAAGTTCAAGTTTATTTTAAAAATATTTTCAGAATTTTTAAAACTTTTATTTAGTTGCTACTTTCCCATATAGAGTGTGTATACACCCATAGACCAAACGTTCTTGTCCGCTCCAAGCCATCCAAGCTAGTGGGATTTTCTTCTCAAAAAAGAAAAAAGCTAGTGTGATTTAAAAATTTCTTTTGGAGAGATCGCTCTTTTTTTTATATAGACAAGGAGAACTCGCACCTATACAGCGCTTCATGCATGGTTTAGTCAACGGAGCACGACTTTAAGGGCCGGCCCATGTAGCGCTAGCGCCTGATTCGTCACTCTCTTTTCTTAGTAACAAAACAGGCATCTACAAGTTTTTTAACTGTTGACTTTGGCTATGACCCTGACCATGAAAAAAATCATAAATTCTAAACTAAACCCGTATTTCAAAACCTTTCATGGATTTCAAAAATCTCACTAATATGATAATGTTAAATAATTTGAAATTCTCATAAATTTGAAAATTATTCACGGATTTTAAAAATATTTTTTTTAAAAAAACATGACTTTTAAAATGGAATAAGGAAAAAAATGCAAACCGAATAAAACCAACATAGAAATACCGAAGACAGAAAACATCAGGAAAATCAGACCAGAAGCTTCCAGCAGGTTCCCAAAAACCGGAACTATGGAAGTCAAATAGATGGATCGGCCCATGTAGAAACGCCGTGGGCACTATGCACGGGCAACACACTAACTAGCGCATAAGCGCGAATAGGATTAGGCTCTCTTTTTTTTTTCAATCAGGTAAAGAGTTTGAGAGATGGAGGCCGCGGTTGAAAAATATTTCGTTCCCTCACTTTCGGCTGTCATTTTGGCGCTGAAAAGTGTGGATACATCAGATTAATAGTGATGTTGTCTTCGGTAGCTTTTTCATAGTGGTGCTTTTACGAAGAAGAAAAATCTAAACCATAAAATGGCGGTGCATGGAGCTAGTGAGCTTTGTGTTCAGACATATCCATTTATTTGAATCTGACAACTTTATGTTATTGTGACGAATTGTTTTTGCTAGTTTGGCTTCTTGTGGAGTTGAAACATTTCCTCGATGTTGCGCCGAAGATCTTGTCATTCAATGATACAGTATTTGTAGGGGATTAACCCCGAGCCAAGTCCGTTCATCAGACATTGCTTCCCATCTATTTGGACAACGACTCAAATGACTTACAATTTTTTTTATTGATAATCAAGTTCTTATATAGGTGAATAAATGATAGTACCACTGTGTCACTCCAATTGCGGTATCTTTGTTGAAGTTTTAGAAATGTTTCATCTGGCAAAGATGGATACCACGGAGAAGCTATCTCTAAGAAATTTTATTGAAATGTTTAGTTATAGGAGTTACTTTGTAATTTCTTGGATTTTGGATACAAACCATTGTGCATATAGTGTTTACAAGTATGAATATATTTACAGGTGTTTAAAAGGACAAGTACGATTTCCTTGACTAAAAAAAAACAATACAGCGTTTCACAACCTAAGATTTCTGGTCCTGATGAGAGTGTCCAGAGAGGACAATTTTATAACATTCTCATACTTTTTCTCGAACATGAGAACTTAGTGCGGTCATTAATTGCTCCAAAAAATAGCTCTCCATTTTATTTTATTTTCTGACGTTCCAATTTTATCTGAAGTCAAGATAAATAAGAATTTGGTCAAGTCTATAGAAAAGTGTTTTAGCATATATACAAAAATATATTTTATGAAGACTTGAACAAAAACTAATTTTTTGATATAAATATTGACACCTTTTTTATAGATCTAGGCAAACTTAAACAGAGGTAGTATTACCTTTGTACGAAGTGTTTGAGTTGTGTTGAATATTGTGTAGGTTATAGTTGAACACTAATGCCATGTTTGGATTGTCATATTCTTTTCAAATACATCCTTATAGAATAAGGGTCACGACTCATCGTTTTGTTTGCATCCGAGAGCAGAGCAGCCGGCAAGATAGATACTGGTGTAAAATATACACCAACAAATCCAAGCATGACCCCCTAAGTCGTAACGAGTGTAGACAGGGTAAACCTGATCATTCCATGGGCCGGGTCAGGTTCGGACTGGGCTTGGCAACACCCGAAGAAAAATAGCCCGAGTCCAGCCTGGGTGTCGGGTTTTGGATTCGGGCCTCCGGCCGGGTTGTCCATTAACAGGTCTAAGATAGGGTATGGAGACAGGACACTTATATCAGGCTTGAGACCAGAATACTTTTGACTTTCCCCATCGAAGAGCATGAAATTCTAAACATCCAAGAAACAGTAGATCGTCTGGAGATAAAGAAAAATCATAACGAGAGAACGTTGGAGAGAGAGACGTACCCTGTAAGCAGCGACATGCTGGTTATTTTTCGCTTTCACCAAGACGTTTAGGGTCGATCACCGGCGGTCACGCACACGAAATAATTTAACCTGAGGCTAATGTGCTCTGGCTTCGGGACGGAATTTGCCTGCTCCCCGTCGTGTGCCCATCCGTGCTTCCGTCTACATGGCTTAATTTGATTAAAACAAAATAAGGTTCGGTCTCACCCTCTTAAAATCAGGGAGGGGGGGGGGGGGGGGGGGGGATGATTAGATTAGAAACTCAAACATGAAAACAAAGAGCAAGACCATGACTCGGACTTGGAAACGTTCTCCTACAAGTACTAATGTACTATATCCCATGGTTAGAGTCGTGCCGGGACATGATCCTCCTGGGCGATTTGGGAATTCTGGTCTCTGATCCTCTTCTTAATGTATCCTGGACCATTTGATTTGCCCGTGAGATGACATGAGATGACATGAGCGGTTAGATAAAATTCGCAATCGGAGTAATGAATACTTTTTTTTCTCACCTCAAAATATTGATACTCTCTCTCTAACTCGTGGGATGTGCGACTGGTGGGCCACCCCTGTCTGCGACTGTGGGTACGCATAGGTCCAGCGCGGGTGGCCTGCGGTCAAAACTGCATGCCACCGGCTGTAATTCTCAGATCCAATCATGGGTATTAGAGCGACCTTGCCCTTGCATGGTGTGTCGTGGACGGGTCTTTTCCGTGTAAAGGAGAGGAGAGCGCTCGATTAGGTGAGAATCTTAGTCGTCATCCCCGTCGCGCCCCTTTCCCTCGCCCTTGCAGCCATCGTCGTGCTCCTATACGGTTCTCCTCTCCCGTCGCTGAGCTCACCTCCGTCGCTGCTCTCCCCATCCTTCTCTCGCCGCCACCCCCGCGTCCTCCCCTAGAGACGACGAGCGCGAGGAGCAAGGCTGGTGACTAGGCACTACCGTACGAGGGGCGCGCCAAGCACGCCCTGAAGCACGATGACCTCTCGTTCAACTTCTTTGCCGTTGGCCACCTTTGCGCTTGGGACGACTGACGAAGTCGAATCCGGCAGATCTCGGATAAGGGGTCCCAATTTGGTAGCCATGGCTAGATGATAACATGACACAAGGGACACCAATGTTTTACCTAGATTTGGGCCCTCTCGAAGAGGTAAAACCCTACGTCCTGCCTTGTTGTATTGATTGTGGATGTGATACAAGTTAAAGGTGATCTACCTCGAGATTGTATGAGAGTGAATCTGTCCTCTAAGGGCCTGGTACCCCGGTTTCTATAAACAAAAATATACCTAGGGTTTACAGATAGGTCGGTTGAACCTAGGGGCATATGCGTCGTGGACAACCTCAAGGTATTGGAGTACACACAAAGTCTTTGGATCATTCCTTCCGTCATTCTTGGGCCAGACGAACGAGGCCCACCAAATGATGAGTGTGTTGGGAAATGTAGCATGCAATTTCAAAAATTTCCTACACTCACGCAAGACCTATGTAGGAGATGCATAGCAACGAGGGGGAGAGTGTGTCTACGTACCCTCGTAGACTGAAAGCGACAGCGTTTGACAACGCGGTTGATGTAGTCGAACGTCTTCTAGCTCCGACCGATCAAGCATCGAACGTATGGCACTTCCGAGTTCTGCACACGTTCAGCGCGATGACGTCCCTCGCCTTCTTGATCTAGCAAGGTGTCGAGGAAGTAGATGAGTTCCGTCAGCATGACGGCATGGTGACGGTGATGGTGGAGTGATTCTCGTAGGGCTTCGCCTAAGCACAACAAAACTATGACCGGGGGTGTAAACTGTGGAGGGGGTGCCGCACACGGCTAACAATTGATGTTGTGTGCTTGTGAGGTGCCCCCTCCCCACATATATATAGGTGGCAGGGGAGGAGAGGCAGCCAGGGCGTGCCCTAGGGTTGGCCGCCGCCCCGTAGGGGCCCTGCCTTGCCCTGCGCCCCCTTTCCATGTATGCATGAAGGGGAAGGAAAGTGGGCTGAGGGGGTGAGGGAAGGAAGTGGGAATCCTAATCCACACTTTCCTTTCCCTTCCCCGTTTCCTTCTCCTCCTCCTATGGCCTTATAGGGCGCACCAGCCCCTTGTGGGCTAGTGTGTTCCTTCACAAGGCCCATATGGCCCATAGGATTGCCGGGACACCCGAAACACCTTCCGGTGACCCGATAAGTACATGATACCCTCCGGAACACTTTCGGTGTCCGAATACCATCGTACTATATATCAATCTTTACCTCTTGACCATTTCGAGATTCCGAACAACATTTGGTTACCAAATCACATAACTCATATAATACAATATCGTCATCGAACGTTAAGCGTGCGAACCCTACGGGTTTGAGAACTATGTAGACATGACCGAGACACCTCTTCGTTTAATAACCAATAGCGGAACCTGGATTCTCATATTGGCTCCTACATATTCTGTGAAGATCTTTATCGATCGAACCGTTATGACAACATACGTTATTCCCTTTGTCTATCGGTATGTTACATGCCCGATATTCTATCGTCGGTATCTTCATACCTAGTTCAATCTCGTTACCGGCAAGTCTCTTTACTCGTTCTATAATACATCATCCTGTAACTAACTCATTAGTCACTTTGCTTGAAAGGCTTCTTATGATGTGTATTACCGAGAGGGCCCAGAGATACCTCTTCGATACTCGGAGTGACAAATCCTAATCTCGATCTATGCCAACTCAACAAACACCTTCGGAGATAGCTGTAGAACATCTTTATAATCACCCAGTTACGTTGTGACGTTTGATAGAACACAAGGCATTCCTCCGGTATCCGAGAGTTGCATAATCTCAAAGTCAAAGGAATATGTATTTGACATTAAGAAAGCAATATCAATAAAACTAAACAATCATTATGCTAAGCTAACGGATGGGTCTTGTCCATCACATCATTTTCTTAATGATGTGATCTTGTTATAAAATGACAACTCATGTCCATGGTCCGAAAACCTTAACCATCTTTGATCAACAAGCTAGTCAAGTATAGGCTCACTAGGGACATAGTGTTTGTCTCTATATTCACACATGTATTTAGGTTTCCGATCAATACAATTCTAGCATGAATAATAAACATTTATCATGAATAAGGAAATATAAAATAAAAACTTTATTATTGCCTCTAGGGCATATATCCTTCAGTCTCCCAATTGCACTAGAGTCAATAATCTAGTTCACATCCTATGTGATTAACACCCATATTTCACATCGCCATGTGACCAACACCCAAAGGGTTTACTAGAGTCAATAATCTAGTTCACATCGCCATGTGATTAACACCCAAAGAGTACCAAGGTGTGATCATGTTTTTCTTGTGAGAGAGGTTTAGTCAACGGGTCTGCCACATTCAGATCTGTATGTATTTTGCAAATTTCTATGTCTACAATGCTCTGCATGGAGCTACTCTATTTAATTGCTCCCACTTTCAATATGTATCCAGATTGAGACTCAGAGTCATCCGGATTGGTGTCAAAGCTTGCATCGACGTAACCCTTTACGACGAACTCTTTATCACCTCCATAACCGAGAAACATGTCCTTAGTCCTCTTAGGTAATGAAGGATAATTTTGACCGCTGTCCAGTGATCTACTCCTGATCACTATTGTACCCCTTGCTAAACTCATGGCAAGGTACACAATAGGTCTGGTACACAACATGACATATTTTATAGAAACTATGGCTGACGCATAGGGAATGACTTTCATTCTCTTTTTATTTTCTGTCGTGGTTGAGCTTTGAGTCTTACTCAACTTCACACCTTGCAACACATGAAAGAACCCTTTCTTTGACTGATCCATTTTGAACTTCTTCAAATCTTGTCAAGGTATGTGTTTAGTGGAAGTCCTAATAAGCGTCTTGATCTATCCCCATAGATCTTGATGCCCAATATATAAGTAGCTTCACCGAGGTCTTTCATTGAAAAATTCTTATTCAAGTATCCTTTTATGCTATCCAGAAATTCTATATCATTTCCAATCAATAATATGTCATCCACATATAATATCAGAAATGCTACAGAGCTCCCACTCACTTTCTTGTAAATACAGGCTTCACCGTAAGTCTATATAAAATCATATGCTTTGATCACCTCATCCAAAGCGTATATTCCAACTCCGAGATGCTTGCACTAGTCCATAGATGGATCGCTGGAATTTGCACACTTTGTTAGCACCTTTAGGATTGACAAAACCTTTTGGTTGCATCATATACAACTCTTCTTTAAGAAATCCATTAAGGAATGCAATTTTAACGTCCACTTGCCAGATTTCATAATCATAAAATGTGGCAATTGCTAACATGATTCGGACAGAATTAAGCATCACTACGGATGAGAAAGTCTCATCGTAGTCAACCCCTTAAACTTGTCGAAAACCTTTTGCGACAAGTCGAGCTTTGTAGACGGTAACATCACCACCAACATCAGTCTTCTTCTTGAAGATCCATTTATTTTCTATGGCTTGCCGATCATCGGGCAAATCCACCAAAGTGTACACTTTGTTCCCATACATGGATCCTATCTCAGATTTCATGGTCTCAAGCCATCTGTCGGAATCTGGGCTCATCATAGCTTCTTCATAGTTCGTAGGTTCGCCATGGTCTAGTAACATGACTTCCAGAACAAGATTATCATACCACTATGGTGCGGATCGTGCTCTTGTTGATCTACGAGGTTCAGTAGTAACTTGATCTGAAGTTTCATGATCATCATCATTAGCTTCTTCTCTAGTTGGTGCAGGTATCACGGGAACAGTTTTCTATGATGAGCTACTTTCCAATTCGAGAGAAGGTACAATTACCTCATCAAGTTCTACTTTCCTCCCACTCACTTCTTTCGAGAGAAACTCCTTCTCTAGAAAGTCATGTTACAGAAACCGTTTTCTGTGATGAACTACTTTCCAATAAGGGAGCAGGTATAGTTGCCTCATCAAGTTCTACTTTCCTCCCACTCACTTCTTTCGAGAGAAACTCCTTCTCTAGAAAGGATCTATTCTAAGCAACGAATATCTTGCCTTCGGATCTGTGATAGAAGGTGTACCCAATTGTCTCCTTTGGGTATCCTATGAAGACACATTTCTCCGATTTGGGTTTGAGCTTATCAGGATGAAACTTTTTCACATAAGCATCACAACCCCAAACTTTAAGAAACGACAACTTTGGTTTCTTGTTAAACCACAGTTCATATAGTGTCGTCTCAACGGATTTAGATGGTGCCCTATTTAACGTGAATGCAGCTGTCTCTAATGCATAACCCCTAAACGATAGTGGTAAATCGGTAAGAAACATCATAGATTGCACTATATCTAATAAAGTACGGTTATGACGTTCGGACACACCATTACGCTGTGGTGTTCCAGGTGGCGTGACTTGTGAAACTATTCCACATTGTTTTATATGAAGGCGAAACTCGTAACTCCAATATTTGCCTCCGCGATCAAATCGTAGAACTTTATTTTCTTGTTACGATGATTCTCCACTTCACTCTGAAATTCTTTTAACTTTTCAAATGTTTCGGACTTGTGTTTCATTAAGTAGATATACCCATATCTGCTCAAATTATCCGTGAAGGTCAGAAAATAACGATACCCGCCGCGTACCTCTACACTCATTGGACCGCATACATCGGTATGTATTATTTCCAGTAAGTCATTGGCTCGCTCCATTGTTCTGTAGGACGGAGTTTAGTCATCTTGCCCATGAGGCATGGTTCACAAGTATCAAATGATTCATAATCAAGTGATTCCAAAAGTCCATCTGCATGGAGTTTTTTCATGCGCTTTACACTAATATGACCAAAACGGCAGTGCCACAAGTATGTTGCACTATCATTATCAACTTTGCATCTTTTGGCATCAATATTATGAATATGTGTATTACTACGATCGAGATTCAATAAACCATTTACAATGGGTGTATGACCATAGAAGGTTTTATTCATGTAAACAGAACAACAATTATTATCTGACTTAAATGAATAACTGTATTGCAATAAACATGATCCAATCATATTCATGCTCAACGCAAACACCAAATAACACTTATTTAGATTCCACTCTAATGCCGAAGGTAGAGGAGTATATTATGGTGATCTTATCAACCTTGGAATCACTTCCAACACACATTGTCGCCTCGCCCTTAACTAGTCTCTGTTCATTTTGCAACTCCAGTTTCGAGTTACTAATCTTAGCAACTGAACTAGTATCAAATACCCATGGGCTACTATGAACACTAGTAAAGAACACATCAATAACATGTATATCAAACATACCTTTGTTCACTTTGCCATCCTTCTTATCCGCCAAGTATTTGGGCCAGTTCCGCTTCCAGTGACCATTCCCTTTGCAGTAGAAGCACTCAGTTTCAGGCTTAGGTCTAGCTTTGGGCTTCTTCACGGGAGTGGAAACTTTTTGCCATTTTTCTTGAAGTTCCCTTTATTTCCCTTGCCCTTTTTCTTGAAACTAGTGGTCTTGTTAACCATCAACACTTGATGCTCTTTCTTGGTTTCTACCTTCGCTGATTTCAGCATCGCGAAGAGCTTGGGAATCATTTTCGTCATCCCTTGCATATTATAGTTCATCACGAAGTTCTAGTAACTTGGTGATAGTGACTAGAGAACTCTGTCAATCACTATCTTATCTGGAAGATTAACTCCCACTTGATTCAAGTGATTGTAGTACCCACACATTCTGAGCACATGCTCACTAGCTGAGCCATTCTCCTCCATCTTGTAGGCAAAGTACTTGTCAGAGGTCTCATACCTCCCGACACGGGCATGAGTCTGAAATACCAATTTCATCTCTTGGAACATCTCATATGTTCCGTGGCATTCAAAACGTTTTTGAAGTCCCGGTTCTAAGCCATAAAGCATGGTGCACCAAACTATTAACTAGTCATCATATCGAGCTTGCCAAACATTCATAACGTCTGCATCTGCTCCTGCAATAGGTCTGTCACCTAGCGGTGCATCAAGGACATAATTCTTCTATGCAGCAATGAGGATAATCCTCAGATCATGGACCCAGTCTGCATTACTGCTACCATCATCTTTTAACTTAGTTTTCGCTAAGAACATATCAAAAATAGGGAAGCTACAATGTGAGCTATTGATCTACAACGTAATTTGCAAATACTATCAGGACTAAGTTCATGATAAATTAAGTTCAATTAATCAAATTACTTAAGAACTCCTACTTAGACAGACATCCCTCGAGTCATCTAAATGATACGTGATCCAAATCAACTAAACCATGTTCAATCATCATGTGAGATGGAGTAGTCATCAATGGTGAACATCTTTATGTTGATCATATCTACTATATGATTCATGTTTGATCTTTCGGTCTCCAGTGTTCCGAGGCCATGTCTGTACATGACAGGCTCGTCAAGTTTAACCTGAGTATTCCGCATGTGCAAAACTGTTTTGCACCCGTTGTATGTGAATGTAGAGTCTATCATACCCGATCATCACGTGGTGTCTCAAGATGACGAACTGTCGCAACGGTGCATACTCGGGGAGTACACTTATACCTTGAAATTTTAGTTAAGGGATCAACTTATAATGCTACTGTCGTACTAAGCAAAATAAGATGCATAAAAGATAAACATCACATGCAATCAAAATATGTGACATTATATGGCCATCATCATCTTGTGCTTTTGATCTCCACCTCCAAAGCATCGTCATGATGTCCATAGTCACCGGCTCGACACCTTGATCTCCATCGTTGCGTTGTGGTCGTCTCGCCAACTATTGCTTCTACAACTATCGCTAATGCATGGTGATAAAATAAAGCAATTACATGGTGTTTGCCTTTCATACAATAAAGAGACAACCATAAGGCTCCTTCCGGTTGCCGATAACTTTTACAAAACATGATCATCTCATACAATAACGTATATCACATCATGTATTGACCATATCACATCACAACATACCCTGCAAAAACAAGTTAGACATCCTCTACTTTGTTATTGCAAGTTTTACGTGGCTGCTACGGGCTTCTAGCAAGAACCATTCTTACCTATGCATCAAAACCACAATGGTGATTTATCAAGTTTGCTGTTTTAACCTTCAACAAGGACCATCCGCAGTCAAATTCGATTCAACTAAAGTAGGAGAAACAGACACCCGCCAACCACCTTTATGCAAAACTAGTTGCATGTCTGTTGGTGGAACCGGTCTCATGAACGTGGTCATGTAAGGTTGGTCCGGGCCGCTTCATCCAACAATACCTCCGAATCAAAATAAGACATTGGTGGTAAGTAGTATGACGATCACCACCCACAACTCTTTGTTCTCTACTCGTGCATATCATCTATGCATAGACCTGGCTCAGAGGCCACTATTGGGAAATGTAGCATGCAATTTCAAAAATTTCCTAAGCTCACGCAAGATCTGTCTAGGAGATGCATAGCAACGAGGGGGAGAGTGTGTCTACGTACCCTCGTAGACCGAAAGCGGAAGCGTTTTACAACACGGTTGATGTAGTCGAACATCTTCTAGCTCCGACGGACCAAGCACCGAACGTACGACACCTCCGAGTTCTGCACATGTTCAACACGATGATGTCGCTCTCCTTCTTGATCCAGCAAGGTGTCAAGAAAGTAGATGAGTTTCATCATCACGATGGCATGGTGACGGTGATGGTGAAGTGATTCTCACAGGGCTTCGCCTAAGCACCGCAAAACTATGACCGAGGGTGTAAATTGTGGAGGGGGCGCCGCACACGGCTAATGATTGATGTTGTGTGCTTGTGAGGCACCCCTCCCCACATATATATAGGTGGAAGGGGAGGGGAGGCAGCCAGGGCGCACCCTAGGGTTGGCCGCCGCCCCCTAGGGGCCCTGCCTTGCCCTACGCCCCCTTTCCATGTAAGCATGAAGGGGAAGGAAAGAGGGGGGAGGGTGAGGGAAAGAAGTGGGAATCCTAATCCAGACTTTCCTTTCCCTTCCCCCTGATACGTCTCCAACGTATCTATAATTTTTGATTGCTCCATGCTATATTATCTACTGTTTTGTACTATATTGGGCTTTATTTTCCACTTTTATATTATTTTTGGGACAAACCTACTAACCGGAGGCCCAGCCCAGAATTGCTGTTTTTTTGCCTATTTTAGTGTTTTGGATAAACATAATATCAAACGGAGTCCAAACGGAATAAAATCTTTGGAAATGTGATTTTCTCACCGAACGTGATCCAGGAGACTTGGACCCTACTGCAAGGGATCAAAGAGGTGGTCACGAGGGTGGGGGGTGCGCCCCCTGCCTTGTGGGCCCCTCGATGCTCCACCGACGTACTCCTTCCTCCTATATATACACACATACCCCCAAACGATCAGAACAGGAGCCAAAAACCTAATTCCACCGCCGCAACTTTCTATATCCACGAGATCCCATCTTGGGGCCTGTTCCGGAGCTCCGTCGGAAGAGGGCCGTCATCACGGAGGGCTTCTACATCATCCTAGCCCCTCCGATGAAGTGTGAGTAGTTTACCTCAGACCTTCGGGTCCATAGTTAGTAGCTAGATGGCTTCTTCTCTCTCTTTGAATCTCAATACAAAGTTCTCCCCCTCTCTCATGGAGATCTATTCGATGTAATCTTCTTTTTGCGGTGTGTTTGTTGAGGCCGATGAATTGCGGGTTTATGATCAAGTCTATCAATGAATAATATTTGAATCTTCTCTGAATTATTTTATGCATGATTGGTTATCTTTGCAAGTCTCTTCGAATTATCCGTTTGGTTTGGCCAACTAGATTGGTAGTTCTTGCCATGGGAGAAGTGCTTAGCTTTGGGTTCGATCTTGAGGTGTCCTTACCCAGTGACAGAAGGGGCAGCAAGGCACGTATTGTTTCGTTGCCATCGAGGATAACAAGATGGGGTTTATTTCATATTGCATGAATTTATCTCTCTACATCATGTCATCTTGCTTAAGGCGTTACTCTGTTTTTAACTTAATACTCTAGATGCATGCTGGATAGCGATCGATGAGTGGAGTAATAGTAGTAGATGCAGAATCATTTCGATCTACTTGTCACGGACGTGATGCCTATGTACATGATCATGCCTAGATATTCTCATAATTATGCTCAGTTCTATCAATTGCTCAACAGTAATTTGTTCACCCACCGTAGAATACTTATGCTCTTGAGAGAAGCCACTAGTGAAACCTATGGCCCCTGGGTCTATTCTCATCATATCAATCTCCATCACTTTAATATTGTTTTTCTATTTACTTTGCCTTTACTTTTTACTTTGCATCTTTGTATCAAAAATACCAAAAATATTCTATCTATCAGATCTCACTCTCGTAAGTGACCGTGAAGGGCTTGACAACCCCTAATTGCGTTGGTTGCGAGTAGCTACCGCTTTGTGCAGGTACGAGGGACTTGAGCGTGGGCTCCTACTAGATTGATACCTTGGTTCTCAAAAACTGAGGGAAATACTTACGCTACTCTGCTGCATCATCCCTTCCTCTTCGGGGAAAACCAACGCAAGCTCAAGACGTAGCAAGAAGGATTTCAGGCGCCGTTGCCGGGGAGTCTATGCAAAAAGTCAATATACCAAGTACCCATCACAATCCCTAGCTCTCGCATTACATTATTTGCCATTTGCCTCTCGTTTTCCTCTCCCCCCAATTCACCCTTGTCGTTCTATTCGCCCTCTCTCTCTATCCTCCCTCTCTGTTTGTCTCTTTATTTGCTTGTGTGTTAGTTTGTTTGCTTGCTTGTTGTTATGTCTGAAACTGGGGAAGTTATTGCCAATTTGGGCGATAACAATATCATGGAAAATTCTGATACTCCTGCTAAAGAACCTACCATCTTTCATACAAAGAAATTCCGTGTTGGCAGTGGTAATATTATTGGAAAAGGAGTTATTCAAGATTTCTTTACTTGTGCCGGTGCTTTACCTTCTATGGGTAGTTCTATCCTTCACAGAACTAGTAGTCTTGCGGACGCTATTGCCATGCTTGTAGTTGAACTTGAAAGACAATTCATGCACATGCACCCTTCCTTACAAAGGATTTTTTTTGGAATTTTCTAATATTGAGCATTCTTCTGTTAAGCGTGCCGCTACTATCTTTTTGGCTCATGAGTTTAGATTCATAATAAGAGAAGCCAAAGAAATCTTTGCGCATTATAGGGTGGACGCTTGCCATCCTCCCACAGAGGCTATCCTCTTTGATCAAGAAGAAATAATGCGTTCTCAATCTCTAGATTATGTTGCTTTCAATGAAAATCTTAGAAGAAAGGTTCCTACCAATATTTTAGTTGATAGAATTTCTGAACTTAATGATGATTCGGCTATTCGAAATAATGAACTAGGATATTCTCTTGAATATAGGCTCACAAAGTTCTGTCAAAAGAATGCTTATAATGATGAATTGGTGGTGCATTATGAAGGACCAAAGGAGGAACCTATACCTCCCAAGGTTGATCTTGGGGACTTTTGTCCCGTTAAATTTAGTCCTTTTGATTACTTTTGCTTGCCTCAAAGAAAACTTGCTGCTGAACGTAGAGAATATGAAATGAGTTTCACCAATCTATCCTATTACTATGGCAATACCTAGATCTATTCTTGCTCATTATGCCTAACTAAGGGCGTTAAACGATAGCGCTTGTTGGGAGGCAACTCAATTTTATTTTTATTCCTTGCTATTTTCTTCTATTTAGTAATAAATAAATTATTTAGCCTCTGTTTAGGTTGTGTTTTTTGTGTTTAATTAGTGTTTGTGCCAAGTAGAACCGTTGGGAAGACTTGGGGAAAGTCTCGTTGAACTTGCTGTAAAAAACAGAAACTTTAGTGCTCACGAGAACTGCTGTCATTTTTATTTGAAGAGTGATATTTAGTTAATTATTTTTTAAGATTATTAATAGATAAATTCCTCACGTCCATCTATTTATTTTAGAATTTTTGGGGTTCCAGATCTTGCTCTAGCTACAGATTACTACAGACTGTGCTGTTTTTGACAGATTCTGTTTTTCGTGTGTTGTTTGCTTATTTTGATGAATCTATGGCTAGTAAAATAGTTTATAATCCATAGATAAGTTGGAATACAGTAGGTTTAACACCAATATAAATAAAGAATAAGTTCATTACAGTACCTTGAAGTGGTCTTTTGTTTTCTTTCGCTAACGGAGCTCACGAGTTTTCTATCTTGAGTTTTGTGTTGTGAAGTTTTCAAGTTTTGGGTGAATTATTTTGATGGATCATGGAACAAGGAGTGGCAAGAGCATAAGCTTGGGGATGACCATGGCACCCCCTAGATAATCCAAGGGCACCAAAAAGTCAAAGCTTGGGGATGCCCCGGAAGGCATCCCCTCTTTTCGTCCACTTCCATCGGTAATTTACTTGGAGCTATATTTTTATTCACCAACATGATATGTGTTCTGCTTGGAGCGTCTTGGTATTATTTATGTATTTGTTTGCTATTATACCACAATCATCCTTGCTGTACACACCTTTTGAGAGAGCCATACATGAATTAAAATTTGATAGAATACTCTATGTGCTTCACTTATATCCTTTGAGCTAGATAATTTTGCTCTATGTTCTTCACTTATATCCTTTGAGCTAGATAATTTTGCTCTATGTTCTTCACTTATATCCATTGAGCTAGATAATTTTGCTCTATGTTCTTCACTTATATATTTTGAGCTAGATAATTTTGCTCTATGTGCTTCACTTAGATCTTTTAGAGCACGGTGGTGGATTCGTTTTGAAGAAACTATTGATCTCTCATGCTTCACTTAAATTAATTTGAGAGTCTCTTAATAGCATGGTAATTTGCCTAATAATAATATGCTTGGTATTCAAGATTTGTGAAACTTTCTTTTGAGTGTGTTGAATACTAAGAAAAGATTGAAGCATGATAATTGTTTTGAGATATGGAGGTGATGATATTAAAGTCATGCTAGTTGAGTAGTTGTGAATTTAAAGAATACTTGTGTTGAAGTTTGTGATTCCCGTAGCATGCACGTATGGTGAACCATTATGTGATGAAGTCAGAGCATGATTTATTTATTGATCGTCTTCCTTATGAGTGGCGGTCGGGGACGAGCGATGGTCTTTTCCTACCAATCTATCCCCCTAGGAGCATGCGCATAGTACTTTGCTTTGATAACTTCTAGATTTTTGCAATAAGTATATGAGTTCTTTATGACTAATGTTGAGTCCATGGATTATACGCAGTCTCACCCTTCCACCCTTGCTAGCCTCTCTAATACCGCACACCTTTCGCCGGTATCATACACCTACCATATACCTTCCTCAAAACAGCCACCATACCTACCTATTATGGCATTTCCATAGCCATTCCGAGATATATTGCCATGCAACTTTCCACCATCTAGTTCATCATGACACATCCATCATTGTCATATTGCTTAGAATGATCATGTAGTTGACATAGTATTTGTGGCAAAGCCACCATTCATAATTCTTTCATACTTGTCACTCTTGATTCATTGCATATCCCGGTACACCGCCGGAGGCATTCATATAGAGTCATACCTTTTTTTAGTATCGAGTTGTAATCATTGAGTTGTAAATAAATAGAAGTGTGATGATCATCATTCAATAGAGCATTGTCCCAAAAAAAGAGAAAGGCCAAAGAAAAAAAAGAAGGCCCCCCCCAAAAAATAATATAAATAAATAAAAAGGGGGCAATGCTACTATCCTTTTTCCACACTTGTGCTTCAAAGTAGCACCATGATATAGCTAGTCTCATATATTGTGCTTCAAAGTAGCACCATGTTCTTCATATAGAGAGTCTCATATGTTGTAACTTTCATATACTAGTGGGAATTTTACGTTATATAACTTGGATTGTATATTCCAATGATGGGCATCCTCAAATTGCCCTAGGTCTTCGTGAGCAAGCAAGTTGGATGCACACCCACTAGTTTGTTTTGTTGAGCTTTCATACATTTATAGCTCTAGTGCATCTGTTGCATGGCAATCCCTACTCACTCACATTGATATCTATCGATGGGCATCTCCATAGCCCGTTGATACGCCTAGTTGACGTGAGACTATCTTCTCCTTTTTGTCTTCTCCACAACCACCATTCTATTCCACCTATAGTGCTATATCCATGGCTCACGCTCATGTATTGTGTGAAGATTGAAAAAGTTTTGAAAAAGTTAGAGTATGAAACAATTGCTTGGCTTGTCATCGGGGTTGTGCATGATTTAAATACTTTGTGTGGGGAAGATGGAGCATAGACAGACTATATGATTTTGTAGGGATAACTTTCTTTGGCCATGTTATTTTGAGAAGACATAATTGCTTTGTTAGTATGCCTGAAGTATTATTATTTTCTATGTCAATATAAGCTTTTGTCTTGAATCTTTCTAATCTGAATATTCATACCACAATTAAGAAGATTTGCATTGAAATTATGCCAAGTAGCACTCCGCATCAAAAATTCTCTTTTTACCATTTACCTACTCGAGGACGAGCAGGAATTAAGCTTGGGGATGCCTGATACGTCTCCAACGTATCTACAATTTTTGATTGCTCCATGCTATGTTATCTACTGTTTTGGACTATATTGGGCTTTATTTTCCACTTTTATATTATTTTTTGGACTAACCTATTAACCAGAGGCCCAGCCCAGAATTGCTGTTTTTTTGCCTATTTCAGTGTTTCGGATAAACAGAATATCAAACGGAGTCCAAACGGAATAAAATCTTTGGGAACGTGATTTTCTCACCGAACGTGATCCAGGAGACTTGGACCCTACTGCAAGGGATCAAAGAGGTGGTCACGAGGGTGGGGGGCGCGCCCCCTACCTCGTGGGCCCCTCGATGCTCCACCGACGTACTCCTTCCTCCTATATATACACACGTACCCCCAAACGATCAGAACAGGAGCCAAAAACCTAATTCCACCGCCGCAACTTTCTGTATCCACGAGATCCCATCTTGGGGCCTGTTCCGGAGCTCCGCCGGAAGAGGGCCGTCATCACGGAGGGCTTCTACATCATCCTAGCCCCTCCGATGAAGTGTGAGTAGTTTACCTCAGACCTTCGGGTCCATAGTTAGTAGCTAGATGGCTTCTTCTCTCTCTTTGAATCTCAATACAAAGTCCCCCCCTCTCTCGTGGAGATCTATTCGATGTAATCTTATTTTTGCGGTGTGTGTGTTGAGACCGATGAATTGTGGGTTTATGATCAAGTCTATCTATGAATAATATTTGAATCTTCTCTGAATTCTTTTATGCATGATTGGTTATCTTTGCAAGTCTCTTCGAATTATCCATTTGGTTTGGCCAACTAGATTGGTAGTTTTTGCCATGGGAGAAGTGCTTAGCTTTGGGTTCGATCTTGAGGTGTCCTTACCCAGTGACAAAAGGGGCAGCAAGGCACGTATTGTTTCGTTGCCATCAAGGATAACAAGATGGGGTTTATTTCATATTGCATGAATTTATCTCTCTACATCATGTCATCTTGCTTAAGGCGTTACTCTGTTTTTAACTTAATACTCTAGATGCATGCTGGATAGCGGTCGATGAGTGGAGTAATAGTGAATCGTTTCGATCTACTTGTCATGGACGTGATGCCTATATACATGATCATGCCTAGATATTCTCATAATTATGCTCAATTCTATCAATTGCTCAACAGTAATTTGTTCGCCCACCGTAGAATACTTATGCTCTTGAGAGAAGCCACTAGTGAAACCTATTACCCCCAGGTCTATTCTCATCATATCAATCTCCATCACTTTAATATTGTTTTGCTATTTACTTTGCCTTTAATTTTTACTTTGCATCTTTATATCAAAAATACCAAAAATATTCTATCTATCAGATCTCACTCTTGTAAGTGACCGTGAAGGGCTAGACAACCCCTAATCGCGTTGGTTGCGAGTAGCTATCGCTTTGTGCAGGTACGAGGGACTTGAGCATGGGCTCCTGCTGGATTGATACCTTGGTTCTCAAAAAGTGAGGGAAATACTTACGCTACTCTGCTGCATCATCCCTTCCTCTTCGGGGAAAACCAACGCAAGCTCAAGACGTAGCACCCCCCTTTCCTTCTCCTCCTCCTATGGCCTTATAGGGCGTATCGGCCCCTTGTGGGCTAGTGTGTTCCTTCACAAGGCCCATATGGCCCATAGGATTGCCGGGGACACCCGAAACACCTTCTGGTGACCGATAAGTACCCGATACCCTGCGGAACACTTTTGCTGTCCGAATACCATCGTCTTATATATCAATCTTTACCTCTCGACCATTTCGAGACTCCTCGTCATGTCTGTGATCTCATTCGGGACTCCGAACAACATTCGGTCACCAAATCACATAACTCATATAATACAATATCGTCATCGAACATTAAGCGTGCGGACCCTATGGGTTCGAGAACTATGTAGACATGACCGAGACACCACTCTGGTTAATAACCAATAGCGGAACCTAGATGCTCGTATTGGCTCCTACATAATTTACGAAGATCTTTATCGATCGAACCGTTATGACAACATAAGTTATTCCCTTTGTCTATCGTTATGTTACTTGCACGAGATTCCATTGTTGGTATCTTCATACCTAGTTCAATCTCGTTACCGGCAAGTCTCTTTACTCATTCCGTAATACATCATCTTATAACTAACTCATTAGTCACTTTGCTTGCAAGGCTTCTTATGATGTGTATTACCAAGAGGGCCCAAAAATACCTCTCTGATACTCGGAGTGACAAATCCTAATCTCGATCTATGCCAACTCAACAAACACCTTCGGAGATACCTATAGAGCATCTTTATAATCACCCAGTTACGTTGTGACATTTGGTAGCATGCAAGGCATTCCTATGGTATCCGGGAGTTGCATAATCTCATAGTCGAAGGAAAAATATGTATTTGACATCAAGAAAGCAATAGCAATAAGACTGAACGATCATTATGCTAAGCTAATGGATGGGTCTTGTCCATCACATCATTCTCTTAATGATGTGATCCTGTTATCAAATGAAAACTCATGTCCATGGTCCGGAAACCTTAACTATCTTTGATCAACGAGCTAGTCAAGTAGAGGCTCACTAGGGACATAGTGTTTGTCTATGTATTCACACATGTATTTAGATTTCCGATCTATTCAATTCTAGCATGAATAATAAACATTTATCATGAATAAGGAAATATAAAATAACAACTTTATTATTGCCTCTAGGGAATATTTCCTTCAGAGTTTAGGGGGCTCTTTGGCCCAGCCCAAAAGGACCAGTGGCCGATGTGTCAAGCACTCCTTAATCCAGGACTCCGTCCATGAGTGTCACCGTCGTCACCACGAACGCAGTGATGTGCATCATACCTCAAGGCATGGGTTGATCCGTTGTTGTCCCAATCTTTCACGAGACAAACCTTCATCACATCAAGAATTAGTTATGGGTTTACGAAGATGTTCACAAGCTCCACAGAAACAACATGCAAACCCCTCGATCTGAAGGAATAACATGGACAAATCGTATAGGCCCAGCTTGTAATCTCCTACGCGCTGCGCATGAATTCACATGTTAGTAGAGATTTTTTGTAAGATTTCTCTAAACTCAATAATGACCGACGACCGAAACACACAGACGGTGCAAAATACGGCGAGATCCCTCGGTATGGGTCCGAGCGTTGCTGGAAGTCTTAGATCGGAAGTTTCACAAATGGTTTATTTAGGTTAGGGCCTCCGGAGAGTAATACTTTATATCCTGCTTGCTTTCGTCATTCATGGTGGATGGATACCTCATGTGAGGGGTTACAATATGCATGAGATTGCTACCAAGAGTTTGCCTATCTGAGGAGAGATCGTCTTAGAGGGGTCCGTAACCTCCCTTTATATAGGTAGGGAGGTCTATGGTTTACATAGCAGCAGACGCAATCTTGGGCACTGCCGCCCTTAGTATTTGGGGGCACGAAGGTCTCTGGCGCTCCCTGGGGCTTCTTCCTTGTACTGGGCCTAGTGGGCTATTTGTAGACGTCAAGGCCGGGCTCTCTTGAGAGATCCAACCCTCGGTGCAGGGCAACATGACAAGCATAGTTTCCAATTCATCATAAAATAAAGAGAAAAGTATATTTTTCGTCCCTCAACTTTTGGGCGATTCTAGATTTGATCCCCCAACTCTAAAACTGGAGAAGTTGCACCATTAACACTTCAAACCAGTCAAGTTTTGTCCCTTGATATGAAAGTAGTGGTATCCATGCTGAGTCAACATTGTTTTGACCAGTCGTTGCCCGCGTGGCAATCTCTCTCTCCCTCTCCCTCTCCCTCTCTCTCTCCCTCTCTCTCTCTCCCTCTCTCTCTTTTTCTCCTTTGTCCTTCTCATCCTATCTCTTGTAGGAATTTTATCGAGCACTTGTAGCGCACCCGCACTTCCATCCACCTTGTTGACTACACTTGCCGCCCTGCCATCAGAGCCCAACCACAGCACATCCGCGGTAGCGCGGTGACACTGCATGCAGGGTGATGCGGCGTTTAGGGGAGCAACCAATGGTGCAACGACCAACAGGACCACAAATGGTGGTTGTGTGCGGCTCGACCATGGCGGGGCACAGCTCGCACGGAGGCTACAGAAGTGTGCGAAGTAACCATGAGCTTGACGTCAGCGAGTTGCAACACCCCCAGTGTCATGCTACAGTGACCTTCCACTAATGGTGCTATGTCATCAAGATTTACTAAGCCAAATTGCCCCTTGATAAAAATCCAACTCAAATTCAAAATTCAAATTGCAAGTGAAATTTTAAATTCACAAACATGCGAACAAAATAGTTCATAATATGGCAAATGTTCCCTAAGTATTTATGATAAGAAAAATAACATCATTAAAGTTCCTAAAATGCCCCTAAGAATTAAAACAGTGGAACAACAACCTTTTAATTGACCTTTTCATTTTCAAAAAAGTATGTAAACCTTTTCAAATGACCCCACACTTTTTGTGCAACCTAGTAATGTTGCGCTTGAATTATGTGCAAAGTATCACATTTTACAAAATTCATTTAGTGTGAAAACGAATTGCAAAACAGAAAAGAAATAAGAAACAAAAAATAAAAAAGAAAAGAGGAAAACGGGCACTGTGCCCTGGACCCTATCTAGCTATAGGGCAGCCCTGTCCGCTATAGCCGGCCTTTTCCCTATGTCCGGTCAGTGTCAGGGAAAGGCCGCTCCATGGCCACTAACGCCGCACACGCCGCCATCGAGAGCCGGAGTGATGGATAAGAGCAGCCCTGCTCCCTCTCACCCCCCTTGAAACCCTAGACCTTTTCCCCTCCCCCTCGCCTCGTTTCCCCCCGATCTGGAGCTCACCATGAGGAGCCGGTGCGCGACGACGTCAATCTCGTGGCCACTGGCCTCCTCTCACCGCCCCTCCATGTCCAGGAGCTCCATCAGGCTCCTCCTTATCATCTCCGCCCTCAAGACCAAGCAGGGAAGCCGTCAAGCGTCGCCCTCGACCCGTCTTCTCCACCTTCGGCCGCCGCACCTTAGCATCTAATTCGCCGTGCTCCGACCACCCCGGCTCTGCTAGGCTCTCGTCGACCTCATTGTGAGCCCCCGCATCCTCCCCTATCCCCTTGAGCTCCGGCACCCCCCTAGCTATCCCCGCCGTCGCATCCGAGAGCTCACCACCACCGTGCACCTCGTCCCCGTAGCCACAGCGAGCAAAGCTCGTGCCCGAGCACATTGGCGTGCTTCGGGTCTCCCCAGGATCCCGTAGCAAGTGCTAGCTTATTCTCCCGTGCCCCCTAGCGCCCCCCCCGGTCGAGTCCATGCTCGGACCACCGTCGCAAGCTCGTCTCCGGCGAGCCCCATGCTTCCCAGCCGCCGCCGCCTATGGCAACAGATGCGCGTGAGCCTGGGCATCCCGTAGGTAGCCTCCGCATGTTAAATGGTTGCTGGAGACCATTTTTCGGACACCACCACACATCTCGCCTCGCTGGAGGTTCATCTCTGGCGTGCACGTAGTTAAACACCCCCTGGGCCACTTCTGGTGGGCCCATTCCGTCAGGCCGATTAAATTAGCCCTAATGGCTCACTCACACCTCACCCCATCGGAGGAGGGGATCGAGATCGCTAGAGAGGCTTGTGGAGTGGCGAGCAGCGACGAACGGGGCTCGGATTGATGGGAGGGGTCGAGGAGCTCACACGCACACAGCGGAGAGGTGGTGCCAAGCATACGACGCGGGAGGGAGACGGCTTAGGCACATGGGCACACTATGCCCTCTACTCCTCCGTGTCGTGTCTACAACGGTTGTCGCCGGCATCTAGGAGTTCCAGCGAGAGGTCAGGAGGGACGGGTCGAGGCAGGGGAAGCTCCAAGATAAGATGCAATGGCCGGAGGCGTGCTCACGGGCGGAGCAGTGGCTCTGCCGGCGCTCAGAGCACGTCGAACACACGCCTGTCATGTTGGACTCACGCGGTCACCTCGTGCACTGGTGCAACACGATGCACCCGAGTGGTGAAATCATGCCTGGGGGTTTGTCTATGCAGTGTTTAGTCTCTCTGAGGTGTTGGATCAAAACTAGGTCGACAGGAGGTGACTAGAGCTCCTTGGCAAGTTTCTGGACAGAAACTGTTGAGGTCATTTGAGAGAATTCTAGAGAGATTTAGGAGCCGAAACTTGGGGGTTAAGGGTTAGCTAGGAATGTCATCAAGCTATAAAAATTTCAGCTCAAGGGGATTAGTCAAAAACATAGTTCCTTCACAAAGTACCATTTCTGACCAGAATGGAAATGATTTTCTATAGAAAAAGTACTCCACATGACCATAGGATTTTTTTGCATAGGAAGATGAGGCATGGTTCAAAGAATATTTGGGAATTTTCTCATATTTTTGGGAGCAATGAGAAAAATATTCCCATGACAATATTTTGAGATATATGAGAACAAGAGATGTTGTTGGGAGTGAGTGGAGTCACTTGTGTGAAAATGAAAATAATGCCCAAGTGCTAAGTCCAAATGAGTTAATTCAAAAACTCGGTTTCAAACCAAATTTGCAATAAACTTCAGAGAAAGAAAAATGGAAAAAACCAGGGTGTCACAGATAAGCATATCTCAAAGTGTCAATCAATTGTTTTAATTCAAACACATGATCACCTTTAGGTGGACGAGGACCTCCTAGAGTTTCTATAGGCAAATTGTGTTTTAGTAGAGGTTGTTGTTCAAAGAAAGTTTTATCTATTTCATTTCTCTCATGCAAGTGCATATCATTTTCATGGTCTAGCAAATATTGTTCAAGTGGATCAGTACGAGGCATAGCAATAGAAGCAAGACCAACTATTTCATCCTTACTAGGAAATTCTTTATTATGAGATTGTCTATTAAACTTAGAGAAATTAAATTCATGAGACTCATCACCAAAACTAACACTGACAGTTTCTTTATGACAATCTATAGTAGCATTGATAGTGTTCAAGAAAGGTCTACCAAAGATAATGGGACAAAAGTCATCTTGTGGGAACTAGAAAATCAGTAGGGTATTTTATTTTCCCACACACAAGACTTCAACATCTCTAACAATCCCAAGTGGTGTGATGGTGTCTCTATTTGCAAGCTTAATAGTAACATCTATGTCTTCTATTTCAGCGGGTGCTATGTCATTCATACCTTCTTGGTATAATGTAAAAGGAATAGCACTCACGCTAGCACCTAAATCACATAAGCCATGATAACAATGATCTCCTATTTTAAGTGAGACAATAGGCATGCCAACAACGGGTCTATGTTTATCTTTTTCATCGGGATTGGCAATTCTAGCAGCTTCATCATAGAAATAAATAACATGCCCATGAATATTTTCTACCAGGAGATCTGTAACCATATCAACACTAGGTTATACTTTAATTTGATCAGAGGGTTTAGGTGCTTTAATATTACTTTTGCAAACCACAGTTGATACCTTAGCATGTTCCTTTATCCTAACAGGGAAATGTGGTTTTTCAATATAAGCAGTAGGCATAACTGGATCAAGATTGTAAATAATAGTTTCATCTAGAGCTGCAACCGGTTCTTTAATTTCTTATTCAATAAGGGGATGATACTTGAACCCTTTCTCCTTAGGGAGATCAACATGAGTAGCAAATGATTCACAAAAAGAGGCTAGTATCTCAGAGTCAAGTCCATATTTAGTGCTAAACTTGTGAAAAGCATCGGTATTCATAAAAGATTTAACACAATCAAACTCAATCTTAATATGTAACTCTTTACCTCCTTCAAGTTCCCAATCTTCAGAGTTACGATTAATTCTTTGTAAAAGATCCCACCTGAATTCAATAGTCTTCTTCATAAAATAACCAGTACAAGAAGTATCGAGCATGGATTGATCATCATGAGAAAGCCGAGCATAAAAGTTCTGAATAATAATTTCCCTCGAGAGCTCATGATTGGGCAATGAATATAACATTGAATTAAGCCTCCCCCAAGCTAGAGCAATACTTTCTCCTTCACGAGGCCAAAAACTATATATGTAATTCCGATCACGATGAACTAGATGCATAGGATAAATTTTTTTGGGGAATTCCAATTTCAATCGATTCTAGTTCCAAGATCAAATATCATCGGATAGCCTATACCATGCCAGTGCTTTTTTCCTTCAAAGATAAAGGGAAAACCTTCTCCTTAGCTTCATCTCCGGGTAAACTTGCAAGCTTAAATAATCCACAAATTTCATCCACATAGATCAACTGCATATCAGGATGTTCTGTTCCATCTCCTACATAAAGATTAGCTAGCAGTTGTTTTATCATACCCGAAGTTATTTCATAACCAATATTTTTAGTTGGTGTAGTAGGTTGAGGGGCCACAAATTGTGCTTTCGGCCGAGGTGAAGATACTGATACGTCTCCAACGTATCTATAATTTTTTATTGTTTCATGTTATTATATTATCTGCTTTGGATGTTTTATATGCATTAATATGCAATTTTATATGATTTTTGGGACTAACCTATTAACCTAGAGCCCAGTGCCAGTGCCAGTTTCTGTTTTTTCCCTTTTCGTAGAAAAGGAATACCAAACGGAGTCCAAATGGAATAAAATTTTTGCGATGATTCTTCTTGGACCAGAAGACACCCGGGAGACTTGGAGTGCAAGTCAGAGGAGCCACAAGGCGAGCACAAGGGTGGAGGGTGCGCCTAGGGGGGTGGGGCATGCCCCCAACCTTGTGGGCCCCTTGTTGACCTCCTGGTGTAGATCTTCCTCCTATATATACTCATATACCCCCAAAACTTCCGGCGGAGCAACGAAACCATTTTTCCACCGACTGCAACCTTCTGTACCCATGAGATCCCATCTAGGGGCTTTTTCCGGCTTCCTGCCGGAGGGGGATTCGATCACGGAGGGCTTCAACATCAACACCATTTGCCTCTCCGATGAAGCGTGAGTAGTTTACCACAGACCTATGGGTCCATAGCAAGTAGCTAGATGGCTTCTTCTCTCTCTTTGATTCTCAATACCATGTTCTCCTCGATGTTCTTGGAGATCTATTTGATGTAGTACTCTTTTGCAGTGTGTTTCTCGAGATCCGATGAATTGTGGATTTATGACCAGCTTATCTATGAATATTATCTGAATCTCCTCTGAATTCTTATATGCATGATTTGATATCAAGTCTCTTTGAACTATCGATTTGGTTTGGCCAACTAGATTGGTTTTTCTTGCAATGGAAGAAGTGCTTTGCTTAGCTTTGGGTTCAATCTTGAGGTGCTCGATCCTAGTGACAGAAGGGGAACCGACACGTATTGTATTGTTGCCATCGAGGATAACAAGATGGGGATTTCATCATATTGCTTGAGTTAATCCTGCTACATCATGTCATCTTACTTAATGCGTTACTCTGTTCTTACGAACTTAATACTCTAGATGCAGGCAGGAGTCGGTCGATGTGTGGAGTAATAGTAGTAGATGCGGAATCGTTCCGGTCTACTTGACAAGGACATGATGCCTATATTCAAGATCATTGCCTTAGATATCGTCATCACTATGCACTTCTCTATCAATTGCTCTGCAGTAATTTGTTCACCCACCGTAATAATTTCTTTCTTGAGAGAAGCCTCTAGTGAAACCTATGGCCCCAGGGTCTAATTTCCATCATATAAGTTGACGGGAAACTAATATGTTGTAAATGATAAAAACAGAATTTTTGATGTGTAATGCTACCTAACATATTTATCCATGTAATTCTCTTTATTGTGGCATGAATGTTCAGATCCGTACGATTCAAAACAAGAGTTTAATATTGACATGAAAACAATAATACTGTTGGGGAACATAGTAATTTCAAAAATTTCCTACGCACATGCAAGATCATGGTGATGCATAGCAACGAGAGGGGAGAGTGTTGTCCACGTACCCTCGTAGACCGTAAGCGGAAGCGTTAGCACAACGCGGTTGATGTAGTCGTACATCTTCATGATCCGACCGATCAAGTACCAAACGTACGACACCTCCGAGTTCAGCACACGTTCAGCCCGATGACGTCCCTCGAACTCCAATCCAGCCGAGTGTTGAGGGAGAGTTTCGTCAGCACGACGGCGTGGTGACGATGTTGATGTTCTACCGACGCAGGGCTTCGCCTAATCACCGCTACAGTATTATCGAGTTGGACTATGGTGGAGGGGGGCACCGCACACGGCTAAGAGACGGTCAACTTGATCAACTTGTGTGTCTAGAGGTGCCCCCTGCCCTGTATATAAAGGAGCAAGGGGAGAGGTGGCCGGCCTAGGAGGAGGGCGCGCCAAGGGGGGAGTCCTACTCCCAGCGGGAGTAGGATTCCTCCTTCCCTTGTTGGAGTAGGAGAGAAGGAAAGAGGGGGAGAGGAACAAGGAAAAGTGGGCCGCACCCCTTGTCCAATTCGGACCAGAGGGGGGGGGGGCTCCTTCCTTTTGTCCTCTCTCCTCTATTCCCGTATGGCCCAATAAGGCCCATATACTCCCCGGTGAATTCCCGTAACTCTCCGGTACTCCGAAAAATACCCGAATCACTCGGAACCTTTCCGATGTCTGAATATAATCGTCCAATATATCGATCTTTACGTCTCAAGCATTTCGAGACTCCTCGTCATGTCCCCGATCTCATCCGGGACTCCAAACTCCTTCGGTACATCAAAACTCATAAACTCATAATATAACTGTCATCGGAACCTTAAGCGTGCGGATCCTACGGGTTTGAGAACAATGTAGACATGACCGAGACACGTCTTCGGTCAATAACCAATAGCGGAACCTGGATGCTCATATTGGCTCCCACATATTCTACGAAGATCTTTATCGGCCAGACCGCATAACAACATACGTTGTTCCCTTTGTCATCGGTATGTTACTTGCCCGAGATTTGATCGTCGGTATCTCAATACCTAGTTCAATCTCGTTACCGGCAAGTCTCTTTACTCGTTCCGTAATACATCATCCCTCAACTAACTCATTAGTTGCAATGCTTGCAAGGCTTAAGTGATGTGCATTACCGAGAGGGCCCAGAGATACCTCTCCGACAGTCGGAGTGACAAATCCTAATCTCAAAATACGCCAACCTAACAAGTACCTTCGGAGACACCTATAGAGCACCTTTATAATCACCCAGTTATGTTGTGACGTTTGGTAGCACACAAAGTGTTCCTCCGGTAAACGGGAGTTGCATAATCTCATAGTCATAGGAACATGTATAAGTTATGAAGAAAGCAATAGCAACAAACTAAACGATCAAGTGCTATGCTAACGGAATGGGTCAAGTCAATCACATCATTCTCCTAATGACGTGATCCCATTAATCAAATGACAACTCATGTCTATGGTTAGGAAACATAACCATCTTTGATCAACGAGCTAGTCAAGTAGAGGCATCCTAGTGACACTCTGTTTGTCTATGTATTCACACATGTATTATGTTTCCGGTTAATACAATTCTAGCATGAATAATAAACATTTATCATGATATAAGGAAATAAATAATAACTTTATCATTGCCTCTAGGGCATATTTCCTTCAGTCTCCCACTTGCACTAGAGTCAATAATCTAGTTCACATCACCATGTGATTTAATACCAATAGTTCACATCACCATGTGATTAACACCCATAGTTCACATCGACATGTGACCAACACCCAAAGGGTTTACTAGAGTCAATAATCTAGTTCACATCGCTATGTGATTAACACCCAAAGAGTACTAAGGTGTGATCATGTTTTGCTTGTGAGAGAAGTTTAGTCAACGGGTCTGCCATATTCAGATCCGTACGTATTTTGCAAATTTCTATGTCAACAATGCTCTGCACGGAGCTACTCTAGCTAATTGCTCCCACTTTCAATATGTATCCAGATTGAGACTTAGAGTCATCTGGATTAGTGTCAAAACTTGCATCGACGTAACCCTTTACGACGAACCTTTTGTCACCTCCATAATCGAGAAACATATCCTTATTCCACTAAGGATAATTTTGACCAATGTCCAATGATCTACTCCTAGATCACTATTGTACTCCCTTGCCAAACTCAGGGCAGGGTATACAATAGGTCTGGTACACAGCATGGCATACTTTATAGAACCTATGGCTGAGGCATAGGGAATGAGTTTCATTCTCTCTCTATCTTCTGCCGTGGTCGGGCTTTGAGTCTTACTCAATTTCACACCTTGTAACACAGGCAAGAACTCTTTCTTTGACTGTTCAATTTTGAACTACTTCAAAAACTTGTCAAGGTATGTACTCATTGAAAACTTATCAAGCGTCTTGATCTATCTCTATAGATCTTGATGCTCAATATGTAAGCAGCTTCACCAAGGTCTTTCTTTGAAAAACTCCTTTCAAACACTCCTTTATGCTTTGCAGAATAATTCTACATTATTTCCGATCAACAATATGTCATACACATATACTTATCAGAAATGTTGTAGTGCTCCCACTCACTTTCTTGTAAATACAGGCTTCACCGCAAGTCTGTATAAAACTATATGCTTTGATTAACTTATCAAAGCATATATTCCAACTCCGAGATGCTTGCACCAGTCCATAGATGGATCGCTGGAGCTTGCATATCTTGTTAGTACCTTTAGGATTGACAAAACCTTCTGGTTACATCATATACAACTCTTCTTTAATAAATCCATTAAGGAATGCAGTTTTGTTTATCCATTTGCCAGATTTCATAAAATGTGGCAATTGCTAACATGATTCGGACAAACTTAAGCATAGATACGACTGAGAAACTCTCATCGTAGTCAACACCTTGAACTTGTCGAAAACCTTTTGCGACAATTCTAGCTTTGTAGATAGTAACACTACTATCAGCGTCCGTCTTCCACTTGAAGATCCATTTAATCTCAATGAATCGCCGATCATTGGGCAAGTCAATCAAAGTCCATACTTTGTTCTCATACATGGATCTCATCTCAGATTTCATGGTCTCAAACCATTTCGCGGAATCTGGGCTCATCATTGCTTCCTCATAGTTCGCAAGTTCGTCCTGGTCTAGTAACATGACTTCCAGAACAGGATTACCGTACCACTCTGGTGCAGATCTCACTCTGGTTTACCTATGAGGTTCAGTAGTAACTTGATCTGAAGTTACATGATCATCATCATTAGCTTCCTCACTAATTGGTGTAGTAGTCATAGGAACAGATTTTTGTGATGAACTACTTTCCAATAAGGGACCAGGTACAGTTACCTCATCAAGTTTTACTTTCCTCCCACTCACTTCTTTCGAGAGAAACTCCTTCTCTAGAAAGGATCCATTCTCAGCAATGAATATCTTGCCTTCGGATCTGTGATAGAAGGTGTACCGAACATTTTCTTTTGGGTATCCTATGAAGATTTACTTCTCCGATTTGGGTTCGAGCTTATCAAGTTGAAACTTTTTCACATAAGCATCGCAATCCCAAACTTTAAGAAACGACAGCTTAGGTTTCTCGCCAAACCACAGTTCATACGACGTCGTCTCAACGGATTTAGATGGTGCCCTATTTAACGTGAATGTAGCTGTCTCTAATGCATAACCCCAAAATGATAGTGGTAATCGGAAAGAGACATCATAGATCGCACCATATCTAATAAAGCACGGTTACGACGTTCGGACACACCATTACACTGTGGTGTTCCAGGTGGCGTGAGTAGTGAAACTATTTCACATTGTTTTAACTGAAGGCCAAACTCGTAACTCAAATATTTTACTTCTGTGATCATATCGTAGAAATTTTTATTTTTGTTACGATGATTCTCCACTTCACTCTGAAATTCTTTGAACTTTTCAAATATTTCAGACTTGTGTTTCCTCAAGTAGATATACTCATATCTGCTCAAATCATCTGTGAAGATCAGAAAATAATGATACCTGCCGCGAGCCTCAATATTCATCGGACCACATACATCACTATGTATGATTTCCAACAAATCTGTTGCTCGCTCCATTGTTCCGGAGAATGGAGTCTTAGTCATCTTGCCCATGAGGCATGGTTCACAAGCATCAACTGATTCATAATCAAGTGATTCCAAAAGCCCATCAACATGGATTTTCTTCATGCGCTTTACACCAATATGACCTAAACGGCAGTGCCACAAATAAGTTGCGCTATCATTATTAACTTTGCATCTTTTGGCTTCAATATTATGAAAATGTGTATTGCCATGATCGAGATCCAACAAACCATTTTCATTGGGTGTATGGCCATATAAGCTTTTATTCATGTGAACAGAACAACAATTATTCTCTAACTTACATGAATAACCGTATTGCAATAAACATGATCCAATCATATTTATGCTTAACGCAAACACCAAATAACATTTATTTAGGTTCAACACTAATCCCGAAAGTATAGGGAGTGTGTGATGATGATCATATCAATCTTGGAACCACTTCCAACACACATTGTCACTTCACCCTTAAGTAGTCTCTGTTTATTTTGCAACTCCCATTTCGAGTTACTACTCTTAGCAACTGAACCAGTATCAAATACCGAGGGGTTGCTATACATTAGTAAAGTAGACATCAATAACATGTATATCAAATATAGCATTGTTCATTTTGCCATCCTTCTTATCCGCCAAATACTTGGGGTAGTTCCGCTTGCAGTGACCAGTCCCTTTGCAGTAGAAGCACTTAGTCTCAGGCTTAGGTACAGACTTGGGCTTCTTCAATTGAGTAGCAACTTGATTGCCGTTCTTCTTGAAGTTCCCCTTCTTCCCTTTGCCCTTTTCTTGAAACTAGTGGTCTTGTCAACCATCAACACTTGATGCTTTTCTTGATTTCTAGCTTCGACGATTTCAGCATCACGAAGAGCTTGGGAATTGTTTTCGTCATCCCTTGCATACTATAGTTCATCACGAAGTTCTACTAACTTGGTGATGGTGACTAGAGAATTCTGTCAATCACTATTTTATCTGGAAGATTAACTTCCACTTGATTCAAGCGATTGTAGTACCCAGACAATCTGAGCACATGCTCACTGCTTGAGCTATTATCCTCCATCTTTTAGCTATAGAACTTGTTGGAGACTTCATATCTCTCAACTCGGGTATTTGCTTGAAATATTAACTTCAACTCCTGGAACATCTCATATGGTCCATGACGTTCAAAACGTCTTTGAAGTCCCGATTCCAAGCCGTTTAAGCATGGTGCACTAAACTATCAAGTAGTCATCATATTGAGCTAGCCAAACGTTCATAACATCTGCATCTGCTCCTGCAATAGGTTTGTCACCTAGCGGTGCATCAAGGACATAATTCTTCTGTGCAGCAATGAGGATAAACCTCAAATCACGTATCCAATCCGCTTCATTGCTACTAACACCTTTCAACTTAGTTTTCTCTAGGAACATATCAAAAATAAAACAGGGGAGCTAAACGCGAGCTATTGATCTACAACATAGATATGCTAATACTACCAGGACTAAGTTCATGATAAATTTAAGTTCAATTAATCATATTACTCAAGAACTCCCACTTAGAAAGACATCCCTCTAATCTTCTAAGTGATCACGTGATCCAAATCAACTAAACCATAACTGATCATCACGTGAAATGGAGTAGCTTTCAATGGTGAACATCAATATGTTGATAATATCTACTATATGATTCATGCTCGACCTTTCGGTCTTAGTGTTCCGAGGCCATATCTGCATATGCTAGGCTCGTCAAGTTTAACCTGAGTATTTTGCGTGTGCAAAAACTGACTTGCACCCGTTGTAGATGGACGTAGAGCTTATCACACCCGATCATCACGTGGTGTCTGGGCACGACGAACTTTGGCAACGGTGCATACTCAGGGAGAACACTTTTATCTTGAAATTTAGTGAGAGATCATCGTATAAAGCTACCGTCGAACTAAGCAAAATAAGATGCATAAAAGATAAACTTCACATGCAATCAAAATATGTGACATGATATGGCCATCATCATCTTGTGCCTTTGATCTCCATCTCCAAAGCATCGTCATGATTTCCTTCGTCACCGGCATGACACCATGATCTCCATCATCTTGATCTATATCAATGTGTCGTCACATGGTCGTCTCGCCAACTATTGCTCTTGCAACTATTGCTATCGCATAGCGATAAAGTAAAGCAAGTATTTGGCGCTTGCATCTTATGCAATAGAGACAACCATAAGGCTTTTGCCAGTTGCCGATAACTTCAACAAAACATGATCATCTCATACAACAACTTATATCACGTCTTGACCATATCACATCACAACATGCCCCGCAAAAACAAGTTAGACGTCCTCTACTTTGTTGTTGCAAGTTTTATGTGGCTGCTACAGGCTTAGCAAGAATCGTTCTTACCTACGCATCAAAACCACACTGATAGTTTGTCAAGTTGGTGCTGTTTTAACCTTCGCAAGGACCGGGCGTAGCCACACTCGATTCAACTAAAATTGGAGAAACTGACACCCGCCAGCCACCCGTGTGCAAAGCACGTCGGTAGAACCAGTCTCGCGTAAGCGTACGCGTAATGTCGGTCCGGGCCGCTTCATTCAACAACCAAAGTATGACATGCTGGTAAGCAGTATGACTTATATCGCCCACAACTCACTTGTGTTCTACTCGTGCATATAACATCAACGCATAAAACCTGGCTCGGATGCCACTGTTGGGGAACGTAGTAATTTCAAAAATTACCTACGCACATGCAAGATCGTGGTGATGCATAGCAAGGAGAGGGGAGAGTGTTGTCCACGTACCCTCGTCGACCGTAAGCGAAAGCGTTAGCACAACGCGGTTGATGTAGTTGTATGTCTTCATGATCCGACCGATCAAGTACCGAACATACGACACCTCCGAGTTCAGCACACGTTCAGCCCAATGACGTCCATCGAACTCCGATCCAGCCGAGTGTTGAGGGAGAGTTTCGTCAGCACGACGGCGTGGTGACGATGTTGATGTTCTACCGACACAGGGCTTCGCCTAAGCACCGCTACAGTATTATCGAGTTGGACTATAGTGGAGGGGGGCACCGCACACGGCTAAGAGACGATCAACTTGATCAACTTGTGTGTCTAGAGGTGCCCCCCTGCCCCTGTATATAAAGGAGCAAGGGGAGAGGTGGCCGGCCTAGGAGGAGGGCGCGCCAAGGGGGGAGTCCTACTCCCATCGGGAGTAGGATTCCTCCTTCCCTTGTTTGAGTAGGAGAGAAGGAAAGAGGGGGAGAGGAACAAGGAAAAGTGGGCTGCACCCCTTGTCCAATTCGGACCAGAGGGGGGGGGGCGCCTCCTTCCTTTTGGCCTCTCTCCTCTATTCCCGTATGGCCCAATAAGGCCCATATACTCCCCGGTGAATTCCCGTAACTCTCCGGTACTTCGAAAAATACCCGAATCACTCGGAACCTTTCCGATGTCCGAATATAGTCGTCCAATATATCGATCTTTACATCTCGAGCATTTCGAGAGTCCTCGTCATGTCCCCGATCTCATCCGGGACTCCAAACTCCTTCGTACATCAAAACTCATAAACTCATAATATAACTGTCATCGAAACCTTAAGTGTGCGGACCCTACGGGTTCGAGAACAATTTAGACATGACCGAGACACGTCTCCGGTCAATAACCAATAGCGGAACCTGGATGCTCATATTGGCTCCCACATATTCTACGAAGATCTTTATCGGTCAGACCGCATAACAACATACGTTGTTCCCTGTGTCATCGGTATGTTACTTGCCCGAGATTTGATCGTCGGTATCTCAATACCTAGTTCAATCTCATTACCGGCAAGTATCTTTACTCGTTCCGTAATACATCATCCCGCAACTAACTCATTAGTTGCAATGCTTGCAAGGCTTAAGTGATGCGCATTACCGAGAGGGCCCAGAGATACCTCTCCGACAGTCGAAGTGACAAATCCTAATCTCGAAATACGCCAACCCAACAAGTACCTTCGGAGACACCTGTAGAGCACCTTTATAATCACCCAGTTACGTTGTGACGTTTGGTAGCACACAAAGTGTTCCTCCGGTAAATGGGAGTTGCATAATCTCGTAGTCATAGGAACATGTATAAGTTATGAAGAAAGCAATAGAAACAAACTAAACGATCAAGTGCTATGCTAACGGAATGGGTCAAGTCAATCACATCATTCTCCTAATGATGTGATCCCGTTAGTCAAATGACAACTCATGTCTATGGTTAGGAAACATAACCATCTTTGATCAACGGGCTAGTCAAGTAGAGGCATACTAGTGTTCTCACTGAGTATGCACCGTTGCAAAAGTTCTTCGTGCTGAGACACCACGTGATGGTCGGGTGTGATAGGCTCTACATTCAAATACAACGGGTGCAAAACAGTTGCACACGCGGAATACTCAGGTTAAACTTGACGAGCCTAGCATATAACAGATATGGCCTCGGAACACGGAGACCGAAAGGTCGAGCATGAATCATATAGTAGATATGATCAACATAGTGATGTTCACCATTGAAACTACTCCCTCTCACGTGATGATTGGACATGGTTTAGTTGATATGGATCACGTGATCACTTAGAGGATTAGAGGGATGTCTATCTAAGTGGGAGTTCTTAAGTAATATGATTAATTGAACTTTAATTTATCATGAACTTAGTCCTGGTAGTATTAGCATATCTATGTTGTAGATCAATAGCTCGCGATGTTGCTCCCCGTTTAATTTTTTATATGTTCCTAGAGAAAACTAAGTTGATAAATGTTAGTAGCAATGATGCAGATTGGATCCATGATTTGAGGATTATCCTCATTGCTGCATAGAAGAATTAAGTCCTTGATGCACCGCTAGGTGACATACCTATTGCAGGAGCAGATGCAGACGTTCTGAACGTTTGGCTAGCTCAATATGATGACTACTTGATAGTTTAGTGCACCATGCTTAACGGCTTAGAATCGGGACTTCAAAGACGTTTTGAACGTCATGGAACATATAAGATGTTCCAGGAGTTGAAGTTAATATTTCAAGCAAATACCCGAGTTGAGAGATATGAAGTCTCCAACAAGTTCTATAGCTAAAAGATGGAGGAGAATAGCTCAAGCAATGAGCATGTGCTCAGATTGTCTGGGTACTACAATCGCTTGAATCAAGTGGGAGTTAATCTTCCAGATAAAATAGTGATTGACAGAATTCTCTAGTCACCATCACCAAGTTAGTAGAACTTCGTGATGAACTATAATATGCAAGGGATAACGGAAACGATTCCCAAGCTCTTCGTGATGTTGAAATCGACGAAGGTAGAAATCAAGAAACACATCAAGTGTTGATGGTAAACAAAACCACTAGTTTCAAGTAAAGGGACAAAGGAAAGAAAGGGAACTTCAAGAAGAACGGCAAGCAAGTTGCTGCTCAAGTGAAGAAGCCCAAGTCTGGTCCTATGCCTGAGACTAAGTGCTTCTACTGCAAAGGGACTGGTCACTGGAAGTGTAACTGCCCCAAGTATTTGGCGGATAAGAAGGATGGCAAAGTGAACAAAGGTATATTTGATATACATATTATTGATGTGTATTTTACTAGTGTTCGTAACAACCCCTCAGTATTTGATACTGGTTCAGTTGCTAAGAGTAGTAACTCGGAACGGGAATTGCAGAATGAACAGAGACTAGTTAAGGGTGAAATGACGATGTGTGTTGGAAGTAGTTCCAAGATTGATATGATCATCATCACACACTCCCTATACTTTCTGGATTAGTGTTGAACCTAAATAAGTGTTATTTGGTGTTTGCGTTGAGCATGAATATGATTTGATCATGTTTATTGCAAAATGGTTATTCATTTAAGTTAGAGAATAATTGTTGTTCTGTTTACATGAATAAAACCTTCTATGGTCATACACCCAATGAAAATGGTTCGTTGGATCTCGATCGTAGTGATACACATATTCATAATATTGAAGCCAAAAGATGCAAAGTTAATAATGATAGTGCAACTTATTTGTGGCACTGTCGTTTAGGTCATATTGGTGTAAAGCGCATGAAGAAACTGCATGCTGATGGGCTTTTGGAATCACTTGATTATGAATCATTTTGATGCTTGCGAACCATGCCTCATGGGCAAGATGACAAGACTCCGTTCTCCGGAACAATGGAGCGAGCAACTGCCATATTGGAAATAATACATACTGATGTATGTAGTCCGATGAGTGTTGAGGCTCGCGGCGGGTATCGTTATTTCCTGACCTTCGCAGATGATTTGAGCAGATATGGGTATATCTACTTGATGAAACATATGTCTGAAACATTTGAAAAGTTCAAAGAACTTCAGAGTGAAGTGGAAAATCATCATGACAAGAAAATAAAGTTTCTACGATCTGATCACAGAAACAAATATTTGAGTTATGAGTTTGGTCTTCAATTAAAACAATGTGGAATAGTTTCACAAAATCATGCCACCTGGAACACCACAGCATAATGGTGTGTCCGAACGTCATAACCTTACTATTATTGGATATAGTGCAATCTATGATGTTTCTTACCGATTAATCACTATAGTTTTGGGGTTATGCATTAGAGACAGCTGCATTCACGTTAAAAAGGGCACCATCTAAATCCGTTGAGGCAATACCGTATGAACTGTGGTTTGGCAAGAAACCGAAGTTGTCGTTTCTTAAAGTTTGAGGTTGCAATGCTTATGTGGAAAAGTTTCAACCTGATAAGCTCAAACCCAAATCGGAGAAGTGCGTCTTCATAGGATACCCAAAAGAAAATTTTGGGTACACCTTCTATCACAGATCCAAAGGCAAGGTATTCATTGCTGAGAATGGATCCTTTCTAGAGAAGGAGTTTCTCTCGAAAGAAGTGAGTGGGAGGAAAGTAGAACTTGATGAGGTAACTGTACCTGCTCCCTTATTGGAAAGTAGTTCATCACAGAAATCTGTTCCTGTGACTACTACACCAATTAGTGAGGAAGCTAATGATGAAGATCATGTAACTTCAGATCAAGTTACTACCGAAACCTCGTAGGTAAACCAGAGTGAGATCCGCACCAGAGTGATACGGTAATCCTATTCTGGAGGTCATGTTATTTGACAATGACGAGCCTACGAACTATGAGGAAGCGATGATGAGCCCAGAGTCCATGAAATGGCTTGAGGCCATGAAATCTGAGATGAGATCCATGTATGAGAACAAAGTATGGACTTTGATTCACTTGCCCAATGATCGGCGATCCATTGAGATTAAATGGATCTTCAAGAGGAAGACGGATGCTGATAGTAGTGATACTATCTACAAAGCTAGAATTGTCGCAAAAGGTTTTTGACAAGTTCAAGGTGTTGACTACGATGAGAGTTTCTCACTCGTATCTATGCTTAAGTTTGCCCGAATCATGTTAGCAATTGCCGCATTTTATGAAATCTGGCAAATGGATAAACAAAACTGCATTCCTTAATGGATTTATTAAAGAAGAGTTGTATATGATGCAACCAGAAGGTTTTGTCAATCCTAAAGGTACTAACAAAATATGCAAGCTCTAGCGATCCATCTATGGACTGGTGCAAGCATCTCGGAGTCGGAATATACGCTTTGATAAGTTGATCAAAGCATATAGTTTTATACAGACTTGCGGTGAAGCCTGTATTTACAAGAAAGTGAGTGGGAGCACTACAACATTTCTGATAAGTATATGTGTATGACATATTGTTGATTGGAAATAATATAGAATTATTCTACAAAGCATAAAGGAGTGTTTGAAAGGAGTTTTTCAAAGAAAGACCTCGGTGAAGCTGCTTACATATTGAGCATCAAGATCTATAGAGATAGATCAAGACGCTTGATAAGTTTTCAATGAGTACATACCTTGACAAGTTTTTGAAGTAGTTCAAAATGGAACAGTCAAAGAAAGAGTTCTTGCTTGTGTTACAAGGTGTGAAATTGAGTAAGACTCAAAGCCCGACCACGGCAGAAGATAGAGAGAGAATGAAACTCATTCCCTATGCCTCAACCATAGGTTCTATAAAGTATGCCATGTTGTGTACCAGACCTATTGTATACCCTGCCCTGAGTTTGGCAAGGGAGTATAATAGTTATCTAGGAGTAGATCACTAGACATTGGTCAAAATTATCCTTAGTGGAATAAGGATATGTTTCTCGATTATGGAGGTGACAAAAGGTTCGTCGTAAAGGGTTACGTCGATGCAAATTTTGACACTGATCCAGATGACTCTAGATCTCAATCTGGATACATATTGAAAGTGGGAGCAATTAGCTAGAGTAGCTCCGTGCAGAGCATTGTTGACATAGAAATTTGCAAAATACATACGGATCTGAATGTAGCAGACCCGTTGACTAAACTTCCCTCACAAGAAAAACATGATCACACCTTAGTACTCTTTGGGTATTAATCACATAGCGATGTGAACTAGATTATTGACTCTAGTAAACCCTTTGGGTGTTGGTCACATGATGATGTGAATTATGGGTGTTAATCACATGGTGATGTGAATTATTGATGTTAAATCACATGGCGATGTGAACTAGATTATTGACTCTAGTGAAAGTGGGAGACTAAAGGAAATATGCCCTAGAGGCAATAATAAAGTTATTATTTATTTCCTTATATCATGATAAATGTTTATCATTCATGCTAGAATTGTATTAACCAGAAACATAATACATGTGTGAATACATAGACAAACAGTATGTCACTAGTATGCCTCTACTTGACTAGCTCGTTGAACCAAAGAGGGTTAAGTTTCCTAGCCATAGACACGAGTTGTCATTTGATTAACGGGATCACATCATTAGAGAATGATGAGATTGACTTGACCCATTCTGTTAGCTTAGCACTTGATCATTTAGTTTGTTGCTATTGCTTTCTTCATGACTTATACATGTTCCTATGACTATGAGATTATGCAACTCCCGTTTACCGGAGGAACACTTTGTGTGCTACCAAACGTCACAATGTAACTGGGTGATTATAAAGGTGCTCTACAGGTGTCTCCAAAGGTACTTGTTGGGTTGGCATATTTCGAGATTAGGATTTGTCACTCTGATTGTTGGAGAGGTATCTCTGGGCCCTCTCGGTAATGCACATCACTTAAGCCTTGCAAGCATTACAGCTAATGAGTTAGTTGCGGGATGATGTATTACAGAACGGGTAAAGAGACTTGCCGGTAACGAGATTGAACTAGGTATTGAGATACCGACGATCGAATCTCGGGCAAGTAACATACCGATGACAAAGGGAACAATGTATGTTGTTATGCGGTCTAACCGATAAAGATCTTCGTAGAATATGTAGGAGCCAATATAAGCATCTAGGTTCCGCTATTGGTTATTGACCGGAGATGTGTCTCGGTCATGTCTACATAGTTCTCGAACCTATAGGGTCCGCACGCTTAACGCTACGATGACAGTTATATTATGAGTTTATATGTTTTGATGTACCGAAGGAGTTCGGAGTCCCGGATGAGATCTGGGACATGACGAGGAGTCTCTAAATGGTCGAGAAATAAAGATCGATATATTGGACGACTATATTTGGACTTCGGAAAGGTTCCGAGTGATTCGGGTATTTTTCGGAGTACCGGAGAGTTACGGGAATTCGCCTAGGAGTATATGGGCCTTATTGGGCCATATGGGAATAGAGGAGAGAGGCCAAAAGGAAGGAGGCCTGCGCCCCCCCTCTGGTCCGAATTGGACAAGGGGTGCAGCCCCCTTTTCCTTCTCCCTCTCCTCCTCTTTCCTTCTCTCCTACTCCAACAAGGAAAGGAGGAGTCCTACTCCCGGTAGGAGTAGGGGCCAGTTCTTTTGGGCGATTCTACTATAATCGCCTCCCTCCCTAGCTTGTCCCAGAATCGCCACTCCATATGTTTTTTACAATCCTAGCTAATTAGACCTTAACTAGATAGGATTGTAAAAAAAATGAAGTGGCGATTCTGGGAGAAGCTGGGGAGGGGGGCTGTCGGTGTCAAAACCGGCGGATCTCGGATAGGGGGTCCCGAACTGTGCGTCTAGGCCGGATGGTAACAGGAGGTAGGGAACACGATATTTTACCCAGGTTCGGGCCCTCTCGATGGAGGTAAAACCCTACATCCTGCTTGATTAATATTGATGATATGTGTAGTACAAGAGTAGATCTACCACGAGATCAAGGAGGCTAAACCCTAGAAGCTAGCCTATGGTATGATTGTTGTCTATGGAGTTGATTATGTTGTCCTACGGACTAAAACCCTCTGGTTTATATAGACACCGGATAGGGTTAGGGTTACATAGAGTCGATTACAATGGTAGGAGATCTTGAATATCCGCATCGCCAAGCTTGCCTTCCACGCCAAGGAAAGTCCCATCCGGACACGGGACGTAGTCTTCAATCTTGTATCTTCATAGTCCTAGAGTCCGACTGAAGGTATAGTCCGGCTACCTGAACACCCCCTAATCCAGGACTCCCTCAGTAGCCCCTGAACCAGGCTTCAATGACGACGAGTCCGGTGCGCAAATTGTCTTCGGCATTGCAAGGCGGGTTCCTCCTCCAAGTCCTTCATAGAAGATTGTAAACACCAAGAGTAGTGTCTGGCTCTGCAAAATAAGCTTCCACATATTGCCATAGAGATAATAATATTAACACAAATCAAATCTGCTGACATATTCCGCAGTGCGCCATCACACTACGGCCAAGTCCTTTACTCGAATCGTTTTTACTTTTCCACCTCAGCGTGTTTTGCGAGGCGGTTTCCTTGGCACGGCTTGTCAAAGCAGAGATCGTGTACCCCCCTTTTACGGGATTCTCATCAATACGGACATGGGTAACCCAATCGTGCCCGTTAATATATTTTCTCGATTAAAGGCGAGTCCCAAACGGTTACGGGGAGGGCTCCTAGTATTCAGCCTCTTATAAAGAGACCAGGGCCTTATCTTTTCTCCAATCCAAAATAAGTTTGCCCGTCGCCTCGAGTTCCAACACCCTAGGCTCCAGATTCCGGGCATCTCGGACCTTCGACAATGTCCGGTTCCGACCTTCAAGGCCGATGGATGCCCTCCTCCGTCACGGAGGAGGACGTGCTAAAGTTGAGAGAGGCTAAGTTCCTGACCGGCGAAATTTGGCACAGGTTGCCTGCTCAAGGGCATGTCATCCCCAGTCCCCAGCCCGGTGAGAGCATGGTGTTCATGTCTCACTTCCTTCGGGGGTTGGGCTTCCCAATGGATCGCTTTGTGAGGGGACTGCTGTTTTATTACGGGCTGGAATTCCACGACTTAGCTCCGAAGTCCATCCTCCATATCTCCTCGTTTATTGTCGTGTGTGAAGCGTTCCTCCGTGTTACCCCTCACTTCGGATTATGGCTCAAGACCTTCAAAGTGGAGCCAAAGATGATCAAGGGACGGCACGCAGAGTGCGGAGGCGCTGTTATAAGCAAAAATGCTGATGCTCCATGGCCCGAGGGCTCTTTTCAAGAGGAGCTAGGCTTGTGGCAACGAGAGTGGTTTTATATCACCGCTCCCCGGAGCACCAAATGGGTGGCGCCTCCTGCCTTTCGCTCGGGTCCCCCACCACGTCTGGCGTCATGGGTCAACAGAGGGTTAGATTGGGGTTTGCCCAAAGACGTGCCCTTGTTACAGGGCCGCATTAAAGATCTCTTGGAGGGAGACCTCAGCCTGGTCAAGGTGACGTAGGTCATGCTGATTCGCCGAATATTGCCCAGCAAACGTCGCCCCCTTCGCCTGTGGGAGTTTAATCTAGAGGGGCCGCGAGCTCTCCAGAACTTCATGGGTGCAACGCCCGCAGAGATGTATAAACTATTCTTTGGATCACAAGAGATGTGTCTGGATTTAACCGAGGATGCAGGCCTAAGCCGCAATCGCCCGGATACTCAAGTAAGCAACCTTGTGCCCGGACCTTCTATCCGTATAATTGTCATAAACTTGCCCCTAAAAGAGCCGTCCTTTTAAACAGGAGTGGATAGCGAAGGCAAAGCTGATCAGGTGTCCGGCTCCCCTTCCTAAAACCAGGCCGGATCCCGTGCTGGTCAGGATGCTGGAGATAATGCCTTTGGAGGGGGAGGACAAGGAAGCTATGGCCTCCTAGAAGGAGGCTGCTCCGAAGGGAGGAACCGACAATTCCTCTCCTAAGGGGAAGAAGAGAGCCACCTCTGACGACCCGGAAACCATGGCCTTGAAGCGGGGGAGAAAATCCTCGTTAGAGGGTCCAACGCCGGGGAGTTCCTCGGCCGGACTATGCCCTCAAGGGGATCAGCCCTCCAGCGAGCCGTAAGTAGAGAAAGATTTTCCTTTTGAGGGATGAGGGAAATCCTTGATTTATGTCTGAGAAGATTAACCAAACTTTTACCTTGTAGCTCGGACCTTAGCCCTTCTCAGTAGAGCTCATCTTTGGGGGATCTCCTTCCGGAGATGATGGAGAGCGGGACGCCTCCCCCTGCTGTGCCGCCTAACGAGGCGGGCGATCCTGAGGTGTAGTCGCGGAGGGTTTCTTCGAATCCGGCAGGGGCGAAAGATAGCTATGTGGCCCCCCGAGGTTCTCCGCGTCTGGCCTTTGAAAGAGGTCATGGGACGAGCCCGGCACCGTCTGGTGCTCGGTCGGAGGAGCTAAAGATTCTGCTGGGACGAGCTTGTATCTCAGAGGAGCACCGTGCATTGATGGGCACGGTAATTGAAAGGATTTCATCCGCCGAGAGCGGATTGCATGAGGTCGTCAAAAGTTTACTGATGGGTTTCGAGGTACATTAGATAATGTACACTTTTGTTAGTTGCACATGAATAAGATGCGTCCTGTGTAGATAGTAGCCCCTGAGACTCTGCGTGTCGTCAAGAAATGACGGCACGCGGAGGATCATAATCCCAGGTCTAAGATGTCGCCTTTGAATGTAGGCGGCAGTGTGTTCGGAATCGAGCCGAACTAATGATTTTGCTGAACTAAAGCGGCAATTGGACGTGGCATATGCCGACATCACGCTTGTCAACAAGTGGCTCGATGAGGCTCAAGGTATGTAATTCCTCGGGCGGCATCAGGTAAGAATAGTTTTATGCCTGTGTCTTACGATGTGTGTGCTTGACGCAGATGGTGCGGCCGTCGTGGAGAGTCTTAGGGCAGAACTTGCCCGAGCGAAAGAACAAGCCAAAGAAAGTGATGCAGCCACTAAGAAAGCCCTTGAAGAGCTGAGAGCCGAACAGGCTGCTCATTGCCGAAGCAAGGAAGAGATGGCCGAGATGGCCGAAAAGTTAAAAAGCGCTACAGACCGTTGCAGACTTCTTGAAAAAGAAGACCAGGCGAAATAGACAGACTTCGAGAAGGCCATTGCCAATGCCAAGGACGCGCGCTCTGCTATGAGAGCTGCGAAGGAGGAGCTGCGTCAGGCCAAACAGATTACGGCTGGAAAGCCCTTCATGCTGCGAAGGAAATTTTGCAATCCGAAGTTTGCTCCGTTGGACCAGATGTGGAGTGTGGAGGATACCTATCTGGATTTGGCAGCGAGTGCTGCTGATGCGACCGAACACTTTCGAGATCAGAAAGATCACGAAGTGGAAAAGCTTTTCTGGTCGCAGTTTCACAATTCAGAGCGTCCACTGGCAGTGGAGGATCATTTGGCTCAATGGGCCGAACTGAATAGGTTGTCCGGACTTGCCATGAAGTACGTCATGGGTCATCTGTGGCCGGGGAGATCGGAGCCGAAGAGTTATTTCAGCTTGGTGCAACAATTCCTTGACACGGTGCCGCGTATAAATGCAATGAAGAGGTCAGCATGCATAGAGGGCGCAAGGATGGCTCTTGCCTGTGTTAAGACATACTGGGCAGAGATGGAGACCACCATTATTGCGTCCCGAGATTCGGACAAAAGCCGAGTACCCTCCGAGCACTATTTTCAGGAAGTCCTTGAAGGCGCTCGTGTAATAGAGACGCAGTGCTCAAAAGATGCTATGTTATGATAGCATATGTAATTATAAAGTAATATTTTGATGAATTGTAGTGGCATTTTTATACTTGTGCCTTCAAGTATTGGGAACACCTCCTGTGCGGCCGTTTTAATATATATATAAAATTTGACAGATGGCAGTCGTTGGCTTCAGCCCCCACGCACATAGTGCGGGGGTGCTCGCAGAAGACGCATTTTCACACTTAACCCAACGTCTTGGTCCTACAAAGGAGGTGATAGCGCAGTGGGCCAGGCAACCAGACTATAATGCTTTAACACTTTCACTTAGCCATAGGAGCTTGACAGTGAGACTATTTAGGTAGCTCCTTGGTGGCGACTGCGCTCATCCGAGTTCGGGGCGCGTATGTGCCTGACTGGGAAGCGGCCCTTCGTTAAAGCGGAGGAATCTGATAGATTCTGATAGGTCATCAAGTGGCTGACCAGTCTCACGCTACATCATGACAGCCAGTTTTCGGCTTTCTCTACTGAGGTGCTCGCCCGGCCGAACCGGGGCACAATCGCAGTAGTTCTCCTGGTGCTACCTTAGCCGATAGAGCGGAACGTAAGGTAGCCGAACTCAGGAGCTGGGCAACCCAACATTTGACCAAAGACATGATTCGGAGCTGATGCATATAATGCCAAAACTCGCGACGCCAAACACTCCCTAAGGTATTCGGTCTTTATGAGTGCGGGTGAAACAACACTCTTTATTAAAAAAAGCCCCTAGTGTCCAGGTACGTGCAAAAATTCTGACGTGGCCACATGCCAAGACGCCAGCCTCCTCCTTGGTTATATCAGAAAAAACCAGGGGATATGTAGCAACAAGAGACAGTAAAAAAGGTTTACGCAGAGTCTTAATCTAAAAAGAATCATTTAGGACGGGTCCCTACTGCACGTCTGCGCCTGTGTCTCCGTTGTGCCGTATCCTGGACGGGCGCCTCACGATGTTCATCTGTAAAAGAGAGGAACTGAGTTGAAAACGGGTCGTGCCGAAAAAGTTTAAAATAAACAAAGTATAAAGTAGAATATATCAGATTGAGCTTTATTGTCTCTTATTGTATATGTGTGGAGCCCCTAGTGCGGGGGTATATGGCCACTAAGCCTGCATCCATGATGATTTTGCACCGAACTCGTCTATCCGCGTTCGTGGTCTTGAATGACCTATTTTGAAGTTTTTTTTTGACCGGTGAGGCCATTTTACTGTGGGGCTGTCAAAGCGGCCGCACAGTCCTCCGCTTGGGGAGGCGCACTTTAGTACTTCCCCTTCAAAGAGATGATGCCTCATGGACCGGGCATCTTAAGCGTGAGAGATGCATAATGCGGTATTGTGTTAAAGCGAGCGAAAGCTTCGCGTCCCAGTAGTGCTTGATAGCGACTTGAGAACGGGACGATACGGAAGTTTATCTTTTCGCGGCGGAAGTTATCGGTAGAGCCGAATATAACTTCAAGCCGGAGAAAACCCATACAATGGGTGTCCGGACCAGGTATTACCCCTTGAAAGGAGGTTTTGCTGTGGTGGATTCTTGCTGGGTTTATCCCCATGTGCAGGATTGTATCCTGATATATCAGGTTTAGTCCACTGCCGCCGTCCATGAGGACATTTGAAAACTAGAGTCCGCCAATTATTGGATCGAGTATCAAGGCAGTCCAGCCTGCATTCTTGATATTTCTAGAATAATCTAGCTGATCGAAGATGATCGGCTTTGACAACCAGTGGTAGGACCCTTTGGGGATGGGCCGTGTGGTGCGTACCTTTGCGGGCGCCGCACGTTTTGTTATGTGAAGTAAGTTCACTGTTTTTACTTCTTGTGGGAAGTTCTTTTGTTTCTTGGTGCTCTGCTTTCGGGGTTTGTCCTCGTCTTCGCTTGGTGTGTCGAGCCCCTTGTGTTCGGCATTGAGTCTGCCGGATTGTTTGAAAACCCAACAGTCTCTGTGGGTATGGTTAGCAGGCTTCCCGGGAGTACTGTGTATCTGACATATCCTGTCCAGGATTTTATTTAGGTTGGATGGATCGTCCCTGTTATCCTGGGGGGCAATTTTGCCTGATTTTGTCGTGAGCCTTTGAATCCGGCATTGACTGCCGTGCTCTTCGAACTTTTGTCCTTAGTCCGGTGACGGTCCTTGTTGCGTCGCGGTTTTCCGTTTCCATCCCTAGTTTCGGATGTACGTGGGTTGCTGGGGCTGCACCTTGCCAACCAGCTGTCCTCCCCTGCACAAAAGCGGGTCATGAGGTTTGTTAGTGCGGCCATTGTTCTTGGCTTTTCTTGGCCGAGGTGTCTGGCGAGCCATTCGTCTCGGACGTTATGCCTGAAAGCTGCTAAGGCTTTGGCGTCCGGACAGTCGACTATCTAATTCTTTTTAGTGAGGAATCTATTCCAGAACTGCCGAGCTGATTCTCTGGGTTGTTGAGTTATGTGACTAAGATCGTCTGCATCTGGAGGGCGGACGTAGGTCCCTTGAAAGTTTGCTTGGAAAGCATCCTCGAGCTCTTCCCAGCTTCCAATTGTGTTTTCGGGAAGGCTTTTAAGCCAATGCCGGGCTGGACCTTTAAGCTTAAGGGGTAAATATTTTATGGCGTGGAGATCATCTCCTCTAGCCATGTGTATGTGGAGGATATAATCCTCGATCCAGACTCCAGGGTTTGTTGTTCCATCATATGCCTCTATGTTTACGGGTTTGAATCCCTCTGGAAATTCATAGTCCAGGACCTCATCGGTGAAACATAGGGGGTGTGCAGCGCCCCTGTATTTGGGTGTGCCGGATTCTGATGATGGCTTCATAGCATTGCTTACGAGAGCTTGCTTTCTTGGCCCATAAATGGACCTGCCTAGGCCATGATGCGAATCCTTAAGTGGGTCTGTCGGTGTCAAAACCGGCGGATCTCGGGTAGGGGGTCCCGAACTGTGCGTCTAGGCCGGATGGTAACAGGAGGCAGGGAACACGATGTTTTACCCAGGTTCGGGCCCTCTCGATGGAGGTAAAACCCTACGTCCTGCTTGATTAATATTGATGATATGGGTAGTACAAGAGTGGATCTACCACGAGATCGAGGAGGCTAAACCCTAAAAGCTAGCCTATGGTATGATTGTTGTATGATGATGTTTGCCTACGGACTAGAACCCTCCGGTTTATATAGACACCGGATAGGGTTAGGTTTACATAGAGTCGGTTACAATGGTAGGAGATCTTGAATATCCGCATCACCAAGCTTGCCTTCCACGCCAAGGAAAGTCCCATCCGGACACGGGACGAAGTCTTCAATCTTGTATCTTCATAGTCCAGGAGTTCGGGTGAAGATATAGTCCTGCTATCCGAACACTCCCTAATCCAGGACTCCCTCAGTAGCCCCCGAACCAGGCTTCAATGACGATGAGTCCGGCGCGCAGATTGTCTTCGGCATTGCAAGGCGGGTTCTCCTCCAAATTCCGTGTACCTGTTGAATAAAGTCCGGTTTCTTGTAAATGTTGCGCTCCTTGGCTTCTACGCCCAATAATGGCCGTCTTCCATGTGTCAAATGAATGCGAAAAGCCGGGGCATTTTTACATCCACACCCCTAGCCATATAAACGAGCCGCCTATTTAACTGGATGGGAATTCAGGTTCAAACCACACCTTCTCCTCTCCGCGAGTTATCATCAGAGCGCCTCCAGCAAAGGTCCATTCCAACATGTCCAGTCGTCGCAGCTCCTCCCCTCGCCCCTCCGGTCCCAAACCCGGGGACTGGGAGAGTTGCACCATCCCGCATAGCGAGTTAGTGTCGCTTCAGGCCAAGGGATTTCTTCCCCCGGCATACGTGGTCCCGGTCCGAGCCGGTCTCGCCACCTACAATGGCGGAAAACAAGCGGAGAGCACCCCCAATCCTTCTAAAGGAGATCGGGTGTGCCTCGTCCCCTATCTAATAAGGGGACTGGGATTTCCAATTCATCCATTTCTCCACGGGCTTCTGAAGTTTTACGGTCTCCAGCTGCACAATCTCACGCCCGCCTCCGTATTACACATCACGGGTTTCGTTGCCCTTTGCGAGCTATTTTTAGGCGTTGAGGCTCATTTCGCGCTGTGGAAGAGGTTATTCTTCCTGGTGCCCCGTTCTCAAGATGGGTCTATCTATCAAGTGGGCGGAGCCGAAGTATGGTGCATCGCCGGGACCGGATACCTATCCGGAACCCCGAAGAAGGCGTCCGAGGACTGGCCTTCAGAATGGTTTTACATAGATGACGTCCCGTTACCGGACCCTATCCGGGTCGGTCTCCCCGAGTTCAACAATGCCCCATTGAAGAAACGCTTGAGCTAGCATCCACGGAGCTCTCAGAGAGAAAGCGACAGAGACGTCCTTTACCTGATGGGCCGGATAAGACTATTGGCTCATTCCAGACTAACCATGATTGGAGTCATGGCCGCATGCATTATGCGGGGGGTGCAGCCGCTTCAATATAGAGGCCACCCCATGTGGGATTTCAACGGGGAGGATGACGCCACCCGTTACGGTCGTAAGGGGCCAGCCTGAGCCGCCGCCTTAGTAAAGATCTTATCCTCTTTGTACAAGGGAGAAAAGGAGGAATTCCTCCGCGTCAATCCGCAGGCCAGATTCAGTATGTACGACCCTCCAAGACGGGTAAGTGAACAATTGCGCTTGCCCGTTCGTTTTATACTCCCACGGTTAGATAGGTAGTCTAATGATTTCAATGCAGGAACTACAATAGGAGGTAAAGGATATAAACAGCCGTCCTCCACAGCCCGAGGACCCAGAACGGTCCCTCAATCCGGACTCCGAAGAGGATCCGGACATATCGGTGGAGCTTATTGATGGGGTGTTCTATCAGCTAAGTAAGGATGATACCTTGGTCGCCATTACGGCGGATTACCCAGGGTTAATCCCGGCCTCCCAGGTGACGGAAACCGGAGTCCCATTCCCTTAAAAGAGATTCCACTCTCACGTATTCCGGTGTTTCTGATGACAACCGTGTTTTGCAGGGGAGATTTCCGAGGCAGGAGGCCGAACCTGCGGCGGCTAGCCAACGAGGGGCCGCAGGGCCCCGTGGGGCAAAAAGGAATGTAGTCCGGACTGAGATGCCGGTGCAAAGGTATAGCGCACCCTCTGTTTCCCTGGAGTTATTCTGTCAGGGCATATTAACGTTCGTGCTATCTTTAGAACGAAGAGACCTCGCCGGACTACATCCGGAGAGGTTGCCAATCGCGCCTCCACCAGCCAGGCCCCAACGTCAGGCCAGGAAGCGGAGGCGAGCACAAGGCGCGCATCGGACGCTCCTTCGACAGAGGATGAGGACAGGCTGTCTGCCACAAATTCTGAAGTGGAGAGTGCCATGAACCACAGGCATCACCGGACAGTTCTACGCGACGCTTGTTTCTCCCAAGAGGCTTTAGATGCCATTAATTCAGGAGATGCATACCTTCGTGCCGCTCAAAATGGTTTAGCCAGAGCCACGGAGCAGTATGTAAAAGACATACGGGTAAGAAAATTTTGGTTAAATATATATATGCTAGTAGCCCCCGAGACTTGAAGCAGTTTAGAGCAACTGATTTAAGGATCATTTAATATGCAGGTTCTTACAGAGAAGAATACCGTACTATCCCAGGAGCTGGAAAAGTGCAAGGCACAACTAGAGGCCGCACTAGCCGCAACAGGGGAGCCCAAAGAGACCCCCTCAGGTAAGATACACTTTGAAAGATTAGTATCGTGCGGTGTGGGTGCAAATCTGACAGATCATATTGCAGATGGCGTCGGACTAGATCCGGACAAACAACAACTCTTACGCCGGTTAAAGGCCGGTGAGAGTATGTTGACAAGGGTGAGGCTAGAGAAGAATGATCTTCAGGATGCCAACACCAAGCTGGACGTCGAACTTAAAGATGTTCATGGCCAGCTGTCGGACTCCATGAAGGAGAATCAGCGGCTTCAACGCGGCATATTTAGTAAGTGCTTGAACGAACTTTGAAAAAAGAGTTTGGCAAGGAAGTCGACTAACAGAGTAATGTCTGTAGGTATGCTCACAGGTCGTCCTGCAGAGGAGATGCCTGGTTCTATGGGTGACCTTCTTCCCGAACTCTTGCAACTGCACGAGCGAATTCGGCAGGCGATGCAAGGTATTGCCCAAGCCTTATGGCCTGCCCACTCCGTGCCCGAGGGCCTTGGAGAGCTTGCGGAGAAGCTGAAGGGAGCTCGGCGGCGCTTCTGGTTGTGGAAGATATCGGCCTGCCGACAAGGCGCTAGGGAGGCCTGGGCCATGGTGAAGACCCGTTTTACGAAGTCTGACCCAAACCACATGGCCGAGGTCAGACCAGTGGGGCCTGACGGGAAGGATATCCCTGTAAGCTTAGTGTACGACCAAGTAGAGTTGGCCGTGAAGTATTCCCAGTAGGACAGTAAATTAGACAACCTGTTAGATGGTATAGAAGAGGAATACAATCAGTCAGAATGACTGTGTAATTTTGAATTGACATGTGTAATGCCTTCTAGCCGGATTGTAGATCGTTTGTCGTTGCCGACCTTTTCGCTTCAACCTCGGGCCCTGACGGTCCGGAGTGTGTCCGAATACCCTAGCGGTTATATAAGAACCGGAGTATGCGTGGAGACCAGGCGTAGGGGTCATCAGTGCTTTATCAGACAAGTGCCCAACTAGTTATGTTATATTACATGGTTAGTAAGAAACATCTTCCAGAGAGAATAGTTCCGTTAAGGGTTCCTTTCGCTGGGAGGCATGCCCTAATGTGCATGTCCGGACTGCGTGAAGAGACGCAGAAAAAGCATCTAGGGGCACATAAAATGAGTAAAAAAGACCATCTTTTATTTCACCGACCGAATATTCCCTTAAGAACGCTAGCTTTCGGCTTCACCCAGTCTGAGATACACGTCCGGCTGACCCGGCAGTAACAATCATAGAGGTGCTCCCTTTACCACCTAGCCGAACAATCGGGAACGTAGGGGTAAGCACAGGAGCCAGGCAACCTAGCTTGGCCAAAAATTAAGTCATATCGATGCATATAATGGTGAAGAAAAAGGTACATGCGGAAGTTTGACGCATGTGTTGGGCGTGAAGCCCGTATAAATAAGCTTCTGTTAAAGAAGCCCCCAGGTTTAATGAGCGCGAGTGGCGCGTCACTATATGAGCCTTTAAGGGCTATAAAAGAAAAAATGGGAAGGAGAGAAATGTAAGACAGAAAAATTCAACAAGGAATGGACAGAGGAAGGACACGGGCGGCGTTCCACGGGTTCGGCTCGAGTCGGTTGTTCGACGCATCTCGCAGGCAGTACGCCCCACCGGTCAGGACTTGGTCGATTATGAATGGACCTTCCCACTTGGGCTTGAGTTTGTCCTTTTTCTTATCCGGCAGGCATAGAACTAGTTCGCCAACATTGTAATTTTTGGCCCATACTTCTTTGCTTTGATATCTTCGGGCCTGCTGTTGATAAAATGCGGAACGGGCTTTTGCCACGTCACGCTCCTCCTCCAAGGCGTCCAAGTTGTCCTGCCGATCGAGCTCGGCTTCTCTTTCTTCGTACATGCGCACTCTAGGTGAGTCATGAATTATGTCGCAGGGCAGAACTGCTTCTGCGCCGTACACCATAAAAAATGGTGTGTATCCGGTGGTGCGATTTGGCATGGTCCGCAGCCCCCGTAGCACGGAGTCGAGCTCCTCTACCCAGTGCGTGTTAGATTCCTTGAGGGACCGCACTAGTCTGGGTTTAATGCCGCTCATGATAAGACCATTTGCACGTTTGACCTGGCCGTTGGTTTGTGGGTGATAGACGAAAGCATAATCGAGCTTGATGCCCATGTTTTTGCACCAGTGTTTTACCTCATCGGCGGTAAAGTTTGTACCGTTATCGGTTATGATGCTGTGGGGGACGCCATAACAGTGTACAACCCTAGATATGAAGTCTATCACCGGTCCGGATTCGGCCGTTTTAACAGGCTTGGCTTCTATCCATTTGGTGAACTTATCCACCATGACCAGTAAGTATTTTTTCTTATGGGTTCCACCTTTAAGGGGTCCGACCATGTCAAGCCCCCAGACCGCAAAAGGCCAGGTGATGGGTATAGTTTGGAGTGCGGTGGGTGGCATATGGCTTTGGTTGGCAAAAAGTTGGCAACCAGCGCATCGTTGGACTAGGTCCTGAGCGTCTGCCCAGGCCGTCGGCCAATAAAAGCTTGTACGGAAAGCCTTGCTAACAAGGGACCGAGCAGCGGCGTGGTGACCACCGAGTCCGGCGTGAATTTCAGCCAGAAGGTTCCGCCCTTCCTCTTCGGAGATGCACCTTTGAAGGACTCTGGTAGTGCTTTTTCTTATAAAGCTCTCCCTCATGGACTCTGTAGGCTTTAGCTCGCCGCACTATGCAGCGGGCCTCGTTTTGGTCCTCCGAGAGTTCCTGCCTAGTAAGGTAGGCTAGGAATGGTTCTGTCCACGGGGCGATAACCGCCATTATTACATGGGCTGAAGGTGTAATTTCGTTGGCAGAGCCTCCAATTGTGTCAGATTGTTCGACGTCGAGTGGTGCGGCTGGGTTCGGGCTGTTGTTTGCGGGTTCCCCCTCCCATGCTACGGATGGCTTGAACAATCTTTCCAAAAAGATGTTGGGGGGGACTGCATCGTGTTTTGCTCCGATGCGTGCTAGGACGTCCGTCGCTTGATTGTTTTCTCGGACCATATGGTGAAACTCCAGCCCTTCAAACCGAGCTGACATTTTTAGGACGGCATTGCGGTAAGCAGCCATTTTTGGGTCCTTGGCATCGAAGTCTCCATTTATTTGGGATATCACGAGGTTTGAATCCCCGCGTACCTCTAGGCGCTGGATACCCATGGATACTGCTATCCGGAGGCCATGTAGGAGGGCCTCATATTCGGCTGCATTGTTGGAATCCGTGTACATGATTTGGCGTTGAGGATTCCCTTGTCCGTGCAATTACATGCAAAAAATTGAGATTACGTCTCCCTCGCGGCAATCCTTTATCCTGTTCATAACCAGGAGGAATCTGGCCCAGTAATGATGTACTGTTTCCTCGGGCCTCTGCCTGATTTGGGCGAGATCGCTTATGATCGGGTGGGCGGGTGTCGTTGAATCTGAAGCCTCACCCAATCCAGGATTCGGAGGCCGAAGAGTTTCCGAACTCTCAAGTTCGGATTCTTGGGTGTTGTCCAATGAACCTGGCCCGTTGCCTGATCCTAAGCTCAGGTCTTGAGTTACATCCTCCCCTTCGTGGGTATCCAGCTTGGAGAGGTCGGGAATTCGGACGTAGCTAGTCCTTAGAATAGATGAAGGGTCGCCGCACTGCGCCTCTACCACGGCAACGTGGTGGGTTACTTGGGGAGAGTTAATTTCTCTTAGATCGGGTTTAAGCCCAACCTGGTCATAATCCGTAGCGACCCCCAGGGCGGCGATGCGATCCAAGAGCTCGTTTACGGAAGAGAACTCCATTGGATCTAGCTGCTCGACGAACTCCGAGCTGACGTGTAGGTTGCTTTTGATGACCCGAGAGGTCACCGTCGGCGCAACAGCCGAACAGGCGGTCATGAGGAAACCACCTAACCGGAGAGTTTGGCCGACAGCCAAGGCTCCCTTAGCAACGGCGCCGTCTTTAAAGACGGGAAGAGGCATCCTTCCTGATTGCGACGGCACAGAGGAACTCTCAATGAAAGCACCAATATCGGTGTCAAAACCGGCGGATCTTGGGTAGGGGGTCCCGAACTGTGCATCTAGGCCGGATGGTAACAGGAGGCAAGGAACACGATGTTTTACCTAGGTTTGGGCCCTCTCGATGGAGGTAAAACCCTACGTCCTGCTTGATTAATATTGATGATATGGGTAGTACAAGAGTGGATCTACCACGAGATCGAGGAGGCTAAACCCTAAAAGCTAGCCTATGGTATGATTGGTGTATGATGATGTTGTCCTACGGACTAGAACCCTCCGGTTTATATAGACACCAGATAGGGTTAGGGTTACATAGAGTCGGTTACAATGGTAGGAGATCTTGAATATCCGCATCGCCAAGCTTGCTTTCCACGCCAAGGAAAGTCCCATCCGGACACGGGACGAAGTCTTCAATCTTGTATCTTCATAGTCCAGGAGTTCGGGTGAAGGTATAGTCCGGCTATCCGAACACTCCCTAATCCAGGACTCCCTCAGGGTCGCATGCCCATTTAAGTGCGGCACCGCTTGCCGCTTTATGGGGTTGTCTATCCGACCCTGTGGCTTTCGTATTTTTTGAGTGCGAGGGCTCTAGGGCCTCTTCGTCGAATTCAGGCAGTAGCTTTCTTTTCGGATAGCTTTTAGTGCGGCGACCATCGCCGTATTTATCTACGGTATTGATTACTTTGCTCCATCTAATCCGGAGTGCATCTTCCGTTGTTTTTAGCTTCCGCTTCTGCTTTTTCAGGCTACGTGTAGTTGCAACGAGCCTCTCGTGGAGATTCTTCTGCTCCATGGGTTTATCCGGCGTGAGGTCGTCCGGAATGCCGTTGTCGCCGGAGGAGGGATGTTCCGTTTCTCTATCCGTGTTGCCCTGTTCGGACAGTTGCTCTAAGGCCTGCTCGTCGTCTACTGGCTCATCCTGCTCTATGGCTGGGTTTTTATCGAGGCGGGGCTTGGGTCGGCATTTACGCCGACACTTTGATTGCTTTTCGGGGGGTCAATCTCCCGTTCCATCCCCTTTTTCCTTGTTGTCGCTTCTTTTAGGGGTATCCACCATGTATACATCGTGAGGTGAGGTGGCTGTCCAATGCCCTGTAGGCGTTGGTTCGTCGGTATCTCCTGCATCATCATCCATGCTGTCGATGTCTCCGGAGTCGAAGTTGAGCACGTCGTTTAAATTGTTGACAGTGGCTACCAAGTGGGTGGTGGGTGGGCTTTGAATTTCTTCGTCGTCCGTATCCCATCCTCGCTGACCGTAATCTGGCCAGGGCTCTCCTGATAAAGAGAGAGACTTAAAAGAATTCAGGATGACGCTAAAAGGCGAGTGCTGAAAGATGTCTGCGGCGGTGAACTCCATTATCGGCGCCCAATCGGATTCGATTGGCAGGGGCACGCGGGGGGGGGGGGGGGTCGGAGTTCGGGGAAGAGTCCGGATCCTCGGAGTCACGGGTCGTGCAGAGTGCGGGGCTAGCGTTTGGCTCGATCGCCTTTGAGATCGTAGCCCCCAAGGTGACATCCAACCGCTCGTCCTCGATTGGCGCAATAGGCTCCGAGTTAGGGGTCGCACCCGATGCGTGTGCGGCCTCCAGGACACTGTCTGGAGGCAGAGCTAGATCATGCCCCTCGAGATAGTGTGGCGCGCTTGGCCGTGGCTCGAACCCGTCGAAGATCAAGTCTCCGCGGATGCCAGTCGTGTAGTTTAAGCTTCCAAACTTGACTTGATGGCCAGGGGCGTAGCTTTCGATCTGCTCCAAGTGGCCAAGCGAATTGGCCCGCAGAGCGAAGCCGCCGAAGACGAAGATCTGTCCGGGGAGAAAGGTCTCACCCTGGACCGCATCGTTGTTGATGATCAAATGAGCCATCGGGCCTAAAGGCGACGACACAGAGGAATTCTTAATGAAAGCACCAATGTCGGTGTCAAAACCGGCGGATCTCGGGTAGGGGGTCCCGAACTGTGCGTCTAGGCCGGATGGTAACAGGAGGCAGGGAACACGATATTTTACCCAGGTCCGGGCCCTCTCGATGGAGGTAAAACCCTACGTCCTGCTTGATTAATATTGATGATATGGGTAGTACAAGAGTAGATCTACCACGAGATCAAGGAGGCTAAACCCTAGAAGCTAGCCTATGGTATGATTGTTGTCTATGGAGTTGATTATGTTGTCCTACGGACTAAAACCCTCCGGTTTATATAGACACCGGATAGGGTTAGGGTTACATAGAGTCGGTTACAATGGTAGGAGATCTTGAATATCCGCATCGCCAAGCTTGCCTTCCACGCCAAGGAAAGTCCCATCCGGACACGGGACGTAGTCTTCAATCTTGTATCTTCATAGTCCTGGAGTCCGGCTGAAGGTATAGTCCGGCTACCCGAACACCCCCTAATCCAGGACTCCCTCAGGGGCGATTCTGGGAGAATCGCCGAAAAGAACTGGCCCTAGGACACCCCCCTTGGCGTGCCCTCCTCCTAGGCCGGCCGCCTCCCCCTTGCTCCTTTATATACAGGGGCAGGGGGGCACCTCTAGAAACACAAGTTGATCAAGTTGATCATCTTTTAGCCGTGTGCGGTGCCCCCATCCACCATAGTCCACCTCGATAATACTGTAGCAGTGCTTAGGCGAAGCCCTGCGTCGGCAGAACATCAACATCGTCACCACGCCATCGTGCTGACGAAACTCTCCCTCAACACTCGGCTGGATCGGAGTTCGAGGGACCATCGGGTTGAACGTGTGCTGAACTTGGAGGTGCCGTGCGTTCGGTACTTGGATCGGTCGGATCGTGAAGACGTACGACTACATCAACCGTGTTGTGCTAACGCTTCCGCTTTTGGTCTACGAGGGTACGTGGACAACACTCTCCCCTCTTGTTGCTATGCATCACCATGATCTTGCGCGTGCGTAGGAAATTTTTGAAATTACTACGTTTCCCAACAGTCTAAGCAGCACCACCCAATTGTCCTTGGTCGTGGACACGGCTATTTGAATAGTTTGACACTCTGCAGAGGTTGCACACTTTACCCACAAGATCCGAGGAACTCCCGTGCCAGCCATGACCCGTGGTACCTCAAGTACCCGGGGTGAGCACCCGATCACTACCTTGCCCTAGACGCCACCAACATGGAGTCCACTCGATTGATACCATCCCCCGTGCCACAATCGTGCTCACATGTTTATTTCTGTGGAGTCATTCTCCCATATTCAACACATAGCACATGCATGGGGGTACCAACGGTGTGTCTGGTGCCCTGCAAAAAACAATCATGGACGCCCTAACAGGCACGACTCCATCCCGAGAGTGACCACACCACTCCCGTCATTAGTAATGCGAGCTCCAAGCTAGCGTGTACTAGGTAATCAATAATGCCCTTTCCCATATAAGGGTAGAGTGGTTGTGCATGTTAGGTTGGGATGATCAAAAAATCTTAAATATAATCCATCTCTGTAAACAACACATACTCACTTGCCTCGGTGCACCACTTCTTTATCAAGTGGTGACCTTGTTTCAACATCTCCCAAAGGGCATTAGGGACACAAGATGGGGTTTCCAAAAGATTGTAAACAATAGATGATCATGGCATAGATGCAACATCATGTGTCAATATCAAGTATTTGTCATCATATCTTTGAGCACTAGGTAGAGCTACGAACCTGCAAGTATCAACTGTTATGCATCAATGCAACAATCATAACAAGCTCACCATCGACATCATCATCATGCATACGGAAGGATACCGATGAACAAGAGAGGGTTATCATGGTTAAAGGGCTGCTTCTCTGGCTCAGCAAGGTCTTCAACTCTTCTGGTCCATCTCTGAGTATTCCGTATACTTCGTCAACTATCATCGAAAGCAATCACAATAAGCAACACAATGGGGCAAAAATAAAACTGCTCAAAAAAATAGGAATTTGACTTTTCTAGGATACCTTTGGTCATATGAAAAATGACCAAAGTGGTTTAATTGGAATTAGATCAGTAGATATTTTTGAGCATTTCAATATGATGGAATCAAAGGAGTAATGGGTTCAAAAAGTTTGCAGAATGCATTTATATAAAAATGAGTGAACGCACCCATTAAATCCGGCATGATTTTAGAAATATTTACAAATTTTTTTCACTGGATTTGGAATTTAAATGAATATAATATGGATTTTTGAAGTTTACTTATGCGAATAAATGGACTATTAAATAGATACAATGTAAAATAGGCATAGTAAAAATGTTCGATGTTGTCTATTAAATAAAGCATGATTTTTGAAGATCCTAGGAATCTGAATCATCAAATTTGGACATGGAATGAATTAAATATGGATTTTATAAGCACATTGGAAAAGAAAAAGAAAAAGATTTGGGTTATACCTAAAGCGCGCATAGAGCGCAGTTTAGCACTTTAGTGCGCTGGGCCGGCCCAGCGGCTCGGCCACGCTGGCGACAGGGCAATGACGCCGAAGGCGCATTCTAGCACGGGCGTTTTCGCCGCAGATAGGTGGACACCGCTGGGGAATTTCCACTTAAACTATGCGAGCCCGGGCGCTGAATCGCTGATGAGCGGGGCCATCCTGGCCGCCGCGGATGTCTTCAACGTCAAGCGGCTGTCGGGGCCGATGACTCTAGTGATGATTGCCGACGACCCCAACAACCTCCCACGGCTCTCGGCCCACCGGCGTGCTCAGGGAACCTGGCCGCATCCAGCGGGGGTGGCATGGTCACCGAGGAGTACTAGGTCAGGCAAGGCGTCGGTCGCGGCGGATGAGGCCGATGGTGATGGTGGCACCGACGCTATGGGGTACCAGAGTAGAGGAAGAAGAGGGGGCAGGTTCCGCCGTGGCTAGGGGGTTGCCTAGTGGAGAAAGGAGGGGAGGAGGAGGCCTTGCTCGCGGTAATTTGAGTGGAGGCCGGCAGCTCGACTCCGGCCATTGGGAGGTGATGGAGCAACTCTGGAGAGAGGTGAGGGGTCCGGGAGAGAGCTGGCTGAGCGGTGAGTCGAATTGTGAACTCGAAGGGGTCGGGAAGGCCTTATACGGCAAGGCCGTGGTGCACCATGATATGTCAATTTTGCATCATGTTTTCCTACTGTTATTTATAATGTTTTTATGCACAATAATGCTTTATGGAGTAATTCTACTGCCTTTTCTCTCATAATATGCAAGGTTTACACAAAAGAGGGAGAATACTGGCAGCTAGAATTCTGGACCTGAAAAAGCTATGCCAGGGCACCTATTCTGCACATCTCCAAACGAGCTGAAAATTTACGAAGAATTATTTTGGAATATATAAATAATACTGCAGCAAATAACTACTGGAGGGGGCCACCTGGTGACCACAAGACACCAGGGCGCGCCAGGCCCCCAGGCGCGCCCTGGTGGGTTGGGGCCAGCCCGACCCACCTTCGGTGCCCATCTTTTAGTATATAGGCCATTTTCACCTAGAAAAAAAATAAGGACAGGACTTTTGGGACGGAGTGCCGCCGTCTTGAGGCAGAACCTGGGCAAGAGCACTTTTGCCCTCCGGCGGAGCGACTCCGCTGGGGGAACTTCCCTCCCGGAGGGGGAAATCGAAGCCATCATCATCACCAACAACCCTGTCATCTTTGGGAGGCCAATCTTCATCAACATCTTCAACAACACCATCTCCTCTAAAACCCTAGTTCATCTCTTGTGTTCAATCTTTGTACCGGGACCTCAGATTGGTACCTGTGGGTGACTAGTAGTGTTGATTACATCTTGTAGTTGATTACTATATGGTTTAATTGGTGGAAGATTATATGTTCAGATCGATTATGCTATTTAATACCTAATACGTCTCCAACGTATCTATAATTTTTGATTGTTCCATGCTATTATATTATCTGTTTTGGATATTTTATATGCATTAATATGCTATTTTGTATGATATTTGGGACTAACCTATTAACCTAGAGCCCAGTGCCAGTTTCTGTTTTTTCCTTCTTTTAGAGTTTCGCAGAAAAGGAATACCAAATGGAGTCCAAATGGAATAAAACTTTCGCGATGATTTTTCTTGGACAGAAGACACCCAGGAGACTTGGAGTGCAAGTCGGTAGAGCCGCGAGGCGGCCACAAGGGTGGAGGGCGCCCCCCAACCTTGTGGGCCCATCGGCGACTTCCTGACCTAGATCTTCCTCCTATATATACTCTTATACCCCGAAAACATCCAGGGGAGCCACCAAACCACTTTTCCACCGCTGCAACCTTCTGTACCCGTGAGATCCCATATAGGCGCCTTTTCTGGCATCCTACAAGAGGGGGATTCGATCATGGAGGGATTCTACATGAACACCATTGCCTCTCCAATGAAGTGTGAGTAGTTTACTTCAGACCTACGGGTCCATATCTAGTAGCTAGATGACTTCTTCTCTCTCTCTCTTTGATTCTCAATACAAAGTTCTCCTCGATGTTCTTGGAGATCTATTCGATGTAATACTCTTTTGCGGTGTGTTTGCCGAGATCCGATGAATTGTGGATTTACGATCAGCTTATCTATGAATATTATTTGAATCTCCTCTGAATTCTTATATGCATGATTTTATATCTTTGCAAGTCTCTTCGAACTATCGATTTGGTTTGGCCAACTAGATTGGTTTTTCTTGCAATGCGAGAAGTTCTTAGCTTTGGGTTCAATATTGCAGTGTCCTTTCCCAGTGACAGTAGGGGCAGCATGGCACATATTGTATTGTTGCCATCGAGGATAACAAGATGGGGTTTTCATCATATTGCTTGAGTTGATCCCGCTACATCATGTCACCTTCCTTAATGCATTACTCTGTTCTTATGAACTTAATACTCTAGATGCAGGCAGGTCGATGTGTGGAGTAATAGTAGTAGATGCAGAATTGTTTCGGTCTACTTGACACGGACATGATGCCTATATTCATGATCATTGCTTTAGATATCGTCATAACTTTGCGCTTTTCTATCAATTGCTCGGCAGTAGTTTGTTCACCCACCGTAATAATTCCTTTCTTGAGAGAAGCCTCTAGTGAAACCTATGGCCCTCGGGTCTATTTTACAACATATTAGTTTCCCGTCAACTTGCCAATTTCTGTTGCCATTTCCTTACTTTGCTATCTTTTACTTTCCGTTCCATAAACCAAAAATACCAAAAGACATTACTTTACCATTTATCCATCTCTATCAGATCTCACTTTGCGAATAACCATGAAGGGATGAACAACCCCTTTGTCGTGTTGGTTGCAAGTTGGTGTTTGTTTGTGCAGGTATTTGGTGGCTTGTGACGTTGTCTCCAACTGGATTGATACCTTGCTTCTCAAAACTGAGGGAAATACTTACGCTACTTTGTTGCATCACCCTTTCCTCTTCAAGGGAAAAACCAACGCAAGCTCAAGAGGTAGCAAGAAGGATTTCTGGCGCCATTGCCGGGGAGATCTATGCCAAGCCAAGACATACCAAGTACCCATCATAAACTCTCGTCCCTCGCATCACATTATTTGCCATACGCCTCTCATTTTCCTACCGCCACTTCTAAAACGATTTTCGAAAAGATTCACCCTTTTCTCCACCCTTGCTTCCCTTTTTGTTCGTCTCTTTCTCCATGGCCGAATCTAGAAGAACTTCGCGTTTTCTCCCAGAATCAAGTATCTTGGGTAACCCATCTGTCCTTTCCAAGCTCATAAATAATGATGCTATGGAAAAACTTACTGGGATAGTTGAGGAGGATTACAATCTTGATGAAGATGATCCTGGAATTTTTTGTTATTTGTTTGATGAATCTTTGAAGGATGCTTGGGATGGCTGTTGAGGATTCAGCCAGCTATGTGCCGCAATATCAAATTGAGGTCTACTTAAAGAGCTTTTATTTTGGCCTTCCCCCCCTTCTTTTAAGCAAGTTTTGGATTCTATTTTTGAAAACGGTTTTCTTGGAGGGGATGCCATCGATACTTATGAGAAGATGAAAACCATATTCAGGCACCCCAAGGAAAAGGATGTTCAATCTACCCCCATTATGAGTTTCTATCAAAACGAAATAATTAAAGATATGAAGGCAAGTTTAGATGCAAATTTTTGCAATGTGCTTAATCTTTCTTCCACTATCAATGGCCATGTGCTCTCACAAAACAGAAAGATAAATGCCATAGATAAGAAATTTTCTATTTTCTTCCCAAATGCCAAAGATGATAATACTTTGATCTATTCATGTTTTTATGCCTAGCTAGGGGCGTTAAACAATAGCGCTTGTTGGGAGGCAACCAATTTTTTTCTTGCTTTTTAGGTTCTGTTTTACAATAAAATTTTCATATAGCCTCTGGTTAGATGTGGTTTTGTGTTTTAATTAGTGTTTGTGCCAAGTAAGACCTTTGGGATAGCCTACGGTGATAGTTAATTTGATCCTGCTGAAAAATAGAAACTTTTGCTCCCAGGAGATTAGTTTTCATTTTTAACAGAAGCACGATAAAATACTGATTCTTTTTGCATAAGATTAATAAACAAATTTTCTAGGAATTCCTAATTTCTCAAGATTTCCAGTGTTAGAGAAGTATTTCAAATCTCCAGATTTCTACAAACTGTTCTGTTTTTGACATATTCTATTTTTCGCATGTTGTTTGCTTATTTTGATGCATCTATGGCTAGTATCGGGGGGTATGAACCATGGAAAAGTTGGAATACAGTAGATATTACACCAATATAAATAAAGAATGAGTTCACAACAGTACCAAAAGTGGTGCTTTATTTTCTTATACTAACGGAGCTTACGAGATTTTCTGTTGAGTTTTGTGTTGTGAAGTTTTCAAGTTTTGGGTAAGGATTTGATGGACTATGGAATAAGGAGTGGCAAGAGCCTAAGCTTGGGGATGCCCAAGGCACCCCAAGGTAATATTCAAGGATGTCAAAAAGCCTAAGTTTGGGGGTGCCCCAGGAAGGCATCCCCTCTTTTGTCTTCGTCTATCGGTAATTTTACTTGAGGCTATATTTTATTCACCACATGATATGTGTTTTGCTTGGAGCGTCTTGTATGATTTGAGTCTTTGATTTTTAGTTTGCCACAATCATCATTGCTGTACACACCTTTTGGGAGACACACACATGAATCGTGATTTATTAGAATGCCCTATGTTCTTCACTTATATCTTTTGAGCTAGGCAAAATTGCTCTAGTGCTTCACTTATATCTTTTTAGAGCACGGCGGTGGTTTTATTTTATAGAAATGATGAACTCTCGTACTTCACTTACATTATTTTGAGAGTATTTAGAACAGCATGGTAATTTGCTTTGGTTATAAAATTAGTCCTAATATGATGGGCATCCAAGAGGGATATGATAAAAACTTTCATATAAAGTGCATTGAATACTATGAGAAGTTTGATCCGTTATGATTGTTTTGAGATATGAAGATGGTGATATTAGAGTCATGCTAGTAAGTAGTTGTGAATTTGAGAAATACTTGTGTTGAGGTTTGTGGGTCCCGTAGCATGCACGTATGGTGAACCGTTATGTGATGAAGTCGGAGCATGATTTATTTATTGATTGTCTTCCTTATGAGTGGCGGTCGGGGACGAGCGATGGTCTTTTCCTACCAATCTATCCCCCTAGGAGCATGCGTGTAGTACTTTGTTTCGATGACTAATAGATTTTTGCAATAAGTATGTGAGTTCTTTATGACTAATGTTGAGTCCATGGATTATACGCACTCTCACCTTTCCGCCATTGCTAGCCTCTCTTGTACCGCGCAACTTTCGTCGGTATCACAAACCCACCACATATCCTTCCTCAAAACAGCCACCATACCTACCTATTATGGCATTTCCATAGCCATTGCGAGATATATTGCCATGCAACTTTCCACCGTTCTGTTTATTATGACACACATCATCATTGCCATATTGCTTTGCATGATCATGTAGTTGACATCATATTTGTGGCAAAGGCACCGTTCATAATTCTACCTTGATAATTTAGTGAGAGATTATCTTATAAAGCTACCGCCGAACTAAGCAAAATAAGATGTATAAAAGATAAACATCACATGCAATCATAATATGTGACATGATATGGCCATCATCATCTTGTGCCTTTGATCTCCATCTCCAAAGCATCGTCATGATCTCCTTCGTCACCGGCATGACACCATGATCTCCATCATCTTGATCTATATCAATGTGTCGTAACATGGTTGTCTCGCCAACAATTGCTCTTGCAACTATTGCTATCGCATAGCGATAAAGTAAAGCAATTATTTGGCATTTGCATCTTATGCAATAGAGAGATAACCATAAGGCTTTTGCCAGTTGCCGATAACTTCAACAAACATGATCATCTCATATAACAACTTATATCTCATCACCTCTTGACCATATCACATCACAACATGCCCTGCAAAAACAAGTTAGATGTCCTCTACTTTGTTGTTGCAAGTTTTACGTCGCTGCTACAGGCTGAGCAAGAACCGTTCTTACCTACGCATCAAAACCACAATGATAGTTTGTCAAGTTAGTGTTGTTTTAACCTTCTCAAGGACCGGGCGTAGCCACACTCGGTTCAACTAAAGTTGAAGAAACTGACACCCGCTAGTCACCTGTGTGCATAGTACGGCGGTAAAACCAGTCTCGCGTAAGCGTACACGTAATGTCGGTCCGGGCCGCTTCATCCAACAATACCGCCGAACCAAAGTGTGACATGCTGGTAAGCAGTATGAATTATATCGCCCACAACTCACTTGTGTTCTACTCATGCATATTACATCAACGCATAAAACCTAGGCTCGGATGCCACTGTTGGGAAACGTAGTAATTTCAAAAATTTCCTACGCACACGCAAGATCATGGTGATGCATAGCAACGAGAGGGGAGAGTGTTGTCCACGTACCCTCGCAGACTGAAAGCGGAAGCGTTAGCACAACGCGGTTGATGTAGTCGTACGTCTTCACAATCCGACCGATCCAAGTACCGAACGCACGGCACCTCCGAGTTCAGCACATGTTCAGCCCAATGACGTCCCTCGAACTCCGATCCAGCCGAGTGTTGAGGGAGAGTTTCGTTAGCACGATGGCGTGGTGACGATGTTGATGTTCTGCCGACGCAGGGCTTCGCCTAAGCACTGCTACAGTATTATCGAGGTGGACTATGGTGGAGGGGGGCACCGCACATGGCTAAGAGACGATCAACCTGATCAACTTGTGTGTCTAGAGGTGCCCCCTGCCCCTGTATATAAAGGAGCAAGGGGGGAGGCAGCCGGCCTAGGAGGAGGGCGCGCCAAGGGGGGAGTCCTACTCCTACCGGGAGTAGGACTCCTCCTTTCCTTGTTGGAGTAGGAGAGAAGGAAAGAGGAGGAGAGGGAGAAGGAAAAGGGGGCTGCACCCCTGGTCCAATTCGGACCAGAGGGGGGAGCAGGCCTCCTTCCTTTTGGCCTCTCTCCTTTATTCCCGTATGGCCCAATAAGGCCCATATACTCCCCGGCGAATTCCCGTAACTCTCCGGTACTCCGAAAAATACCCGAATCACTCGGAACCTTTCCGAAGTCCGAATATAGTCGTCCAATATATCGATCTTTACGTCTCGACCATTTAGAGACTCCTCGTCATGTCCCCGATCTCATCCGGGACTCCGAACTCCTTTGGTACATCAAAACATATAAACTCATAATATAACTATCATCGTAGCGTTAAGCATGCGGACCCTACGGGTTCAAGAAGTATGTAGACATGACCGAGACACGTCTCCGGTCAATAACCAATAGCGGAACCTGGATGCTCATATTGGCTCCTACATATTCTACGAAGATCTTTATCGGTCAGACCGCATAACAACATATGTTGTTCCCTTTGTCATTGGTATGTTACTTGCCCGAGATTCGATCATCGGTATCTCAATACCTAGTTCAATCTCGTTACCGGCAAGTCTCTTTACTCGTTTTGTAATACATCATCCCGCAACTAACTCATTAGCTGCAATGCTTGCAAGGCTTAAGAGATGTGCATTACCGAGAGGGCCCAGAGATACCTCTCCGACAATCGGAGTGACAAATCCTAATCTCGAAATACGCCAACCCAACAAGTACCTTTGGAGACACCTGTAGAGCACCTTTATAATCACCCAGTTATGTTGTGACGTTTGGTAGCACACAAAGTGTTCCTTCGGTAAACGGGAGTTGCATAATCTCATAGTCATAGGAACATGTATAAGTTATGAAGAAAGCAATAGCAACAAACTAAATGATCAAGTGCTAAGCTAACAGAATGGGTCAAGTCAATCACATCATTCTCTAATGATGTGATCCCGTTAATCAAATTACAACTCATGTCTTTGGCTAGGAAACTTAACCATCTTTGCTTCAACGAGCTAGTCAAGTAGAGGCATACTAGTGACATACTATTTGTCTATGTATTCACACATGTATTATGTTTCCGGTTAATACAATTCTAGCATGAATGATAAACATTTATCATGATATAAGGAAATAAATAATAACTTTATTATTGCTTCTAGGGCATATTTCCTTCATAGGCTATGTCCATATGTTTCTGAATAACAACACGGTTTGGCAGTATTGTTGATGTGATTCGTGAGGAAGTCACAATGAGCTTGAGGCTATGTTATTTATAACTCTTCCTCGATGTTGATGTCTGTAACCTCCTAATAGTTGTTGCAGATGCATTCATGACCTTAATAAATGTTGATCATACTTGCATAAGAAAAACTAGCTTTCCGCAAAATGCCAATTTAGTAATAGAGCCTTGCATATTTATTCTGCTATCACTCTCGGGTTGGTTGCTAGAACATTCAAACATACTCACTGGCTTGTCCCTGGCTATTTACTTGGCCAGGCCTGGAAGAGCAGGAATACGAAGAAGAGTTCTTTGATAACGATCATGCGAGCTAGGATGCTCTCCCAGTCAGAATGCCTGTAGGGTTAAGGCAGATGGCATGGGTCCAAGTTATCGACGAAGATTTCCGCTGCGATGATCTATTCAAGACTCGACCATAATGGTCCTACTTATGTAAGCTGGTATGTAATGGATGTAAAGTGTTGATATTCAGTCTGTGGTGTACAGTGAGCATTGATCCTTGGGATCACTGTGCACGTGTAACCGGTGGCTTCGATCGTGCAGGTCGGGGTCTCCACACCATGCTGTGCACTCCCACCATCAGCAATGTCTCCATCACCAAGACCCTCATCGATGGGGGTTCCAGCCTCAACGTGATATCCATCGCAACCTTCGACATGCTTCAAGTGCCCTACGACCAGCTGATGCCCACCAGACCCTTCTCGGGGGTAACCGACGGCTCCACCACTCCCCTGGGACAGGTGCGCCTCCCAGTTACATTCGGTACTCACGACAACTACCACACCGAGCTCATGGACTTCGACATGGCCCATGAGGGAGTCCTGGATTAGGGGGTCCCCGGACAGCCGGACTATATCCTTTAGCCGGACTGTTGGACTATGAAGATACGAGATTGAAGACTTTGTCTCGTGTCCGGATGGGACTCTACTTGGTGTGGAAGGCAAGCTAGGCAATACGGATATGGATATCTCCTCCTTTGTAACCGACCTTGTGTAACCCTAGCCTCCTCCGGTGTCTATATACACCGGAGGATTTTAGTCCGTAGGACAACATACAATCATACCATAGGCTAGCTTCTAGGGTTTAGCCTCTCTGATCTCGTGGTAGATCAACTCTTGTATTACTCATATTATCAAGAATAATCAAGCAGGACGTAGGGTTTTACCTCCATCAAGAGGGCCCGAACCTGGGTAAAACATCGTGTCCCCTACCTCCTGTTACCATCTGCCTTAGACGCATAGTTCGGGACCCCCTACCCGAGATCTGCCGGTTTTGACACCGATATTGGTGCTTTCATTGAGAGTTCCTCTGTGTCGTCGCTGTTAGGCTTGATGGCTCCTTCGATCATCGATAGCGATGCAGTCCAGGGTGAGACTTTTCTCCCCGAGCAGATCTTTGTATTCGGCGGCTTCGCACTGCGGCCCAACTCGCTTGGCCATCTGGAGCAGATCGAGAGTTACTCCCCTGGCCACCAGGTCAGGTTTGGAAGCTTAAACTACACAGCCGACATCCGTGGAGACTTGATCTTTGACGGATTTGAGCCCCTGCCGAGTGCGCCGCACGATCACGATGAGCATGATTTAGCTCTACCATCGGACAGTGTTCAGGAGACCGCATAGGCAACCACTCCGACCCTCAATTCGGAGCCCATTGCGCCATCCATGGACGGGTGGATAGACCCCTCCATGGAGGCCGTATTCTCAGCGGCAGTCGAGCCGAATATCGACCTTACCCTTCCCGGGAGCCGTGACGCCGAACTACCAGATTCTTCCCCGGCCACGGACTCCGAACCGCCCGCGCCCGTGCCTATCGAATCCGATTGGGCGCCGATCATGGAGTTCACCTTCTCGAATATCTTTCAGCACTCGCCCTTCAGCGACATACTGAACTCATTAAGCTCTCTCTCCCTGTCAGGAGAGTCCTGGCCGAACTATGTCCGGCAGGATTGGGATGCGGATGACGAAGAAATTCGCCGCCCACCCACCACCCACTTAGTAGCCACTGTCAACGATTTGACCGACATGCTCGACTTCGACTCCGAAGACATCGACGTTATGGATGACGATGCAGGAGACGAACAGGAACCACTGCCCACAGGGCACTGGACGCCCACTTCATCATATGATATATACATGGTGGACGCACCAAAAGAAAACAACGACGAAGAACGGAAGGACGCATCAAAGGATTGTTCCCTCGAGAAGCAGTCAAAGCGGCGGCGTAAGCGCCGCTCCAAATCCCGCCTCGGCAGAAATAGCAATCATATAAACCCAGCGATAGAGCAAGGTGAGCCAGCGGACGACAAACATGGCATTGCACCATCGTCCGACCACGGCAACACGGAGAATCAAACCGAACAACCCGACTCCATCGAAGATAACAGTCCGGATAACATCACACCGGACAGACACCTGGAGCAATAGAACACCCATAAAAGGCTTGTTGCCACTGCGAGGAGTCTGAAAAAGTAGAAGCAAAGGCTCAGGGCTGCACAAGACACACTCAGAATCAGATGGAGTGAATTACTCAACACTGAAGTAAAGTACGGCGGTAATCGCCACACCAAGAGCTACCCGAAGCGAAAGTTGCTACCTGAATTCGATGAGGAGGCCTTAGATCCCCCGCAATGAAAAAACAAAACGGCCATCTGGTCGGATAGACGACCTCGTGGCCAACATAAAGCGGCAAACGACGCCGCACATAAGCCAATACGTGATCCACGTGAGGACTCACATCAAAAGTACGGCACAACCAGATCCATCTACGGGCCATGCAAGCGCGCTCCAGCATGCAATGCAACACAACAAACATCCCAATACCACGGCACACCCAAATACAGGGGTGCCGCACACCCCCTATGTTTCACCAATGAGGTGCTAGACCATGAATTTCCAGGGGGATTCAAACCCGTAAACATAGAGGCGTACGATGGAACGACAGACCCTGGGGACTGGATTGAGGATTACATCCTCCATATCCGTATGGCTTGAGGAGACGATCTCCACGCCATCAAGTACGTACCCCTCAAGCTCAAAGGGCCAGCTTGGCACTGGCTTAAAAGCCTCCCCGAAAACTCCATTGGAAGCTGGGAAGAGCTCGAAGACGCTTTTAGGGAAAAATTTCAAGGGACCTATGTCCGACCTCTGGATGCAGACGATTTAAGTCATATAACTCAACAACCCGGAGAGTCAGTCCGAAAGCTTTGGAACAGGTTCCTCACTAAAAAGAACCAAATAGTCGACTGCCCGGACGCCGAAGCCTTAGCAGCTTTTAAGCACAGCGTTCAATACGAATGGCTTGCCAGATACCTCGGCCAAGAAAAGCCGAGAACAATGGAAGCATTAACAAGCCTCATGACCCGCTTTTGCGCGGGCGAGGATAGCTGGTTAGCCCGATGCGGCACCAGCGACCCAAGTACATCCGAAGTCAGGGACGAAAACGGGAAACCACGGCGCAACAAAAACAAGTGTCGGAATAAAGAAGACAGCCCGAAGAGCACGGCGGTAAACGCCGGATTCAGAAGCTCTCGGCCAGGTCAGCAAAAGCTGCCCTCCAAAGACAACAGAGACGAACTATCCAGCCTAAACAAGATTCTGGATAAAATATGTCAGATCCACAGCACCCCCGATAAACCTGCAAACCAAACCCATAGAGAATGTTGGGTCTTCAAGCAGTCCGGCAAGCTCAACGCCGAACACAAGGGGCAGGATACACCAAGCGAAGACGAGGACGAGCCTCGCAAGCAAAGCACTAGGGAACAGAAGACATTCCCACCAGAAGTCAAAACAGTAAACATGTTACACGTGACAAAGGGGAGAAACAAAGTGTCACTCCTAGAGATACATGCCCCAGGGCCTATCACCGCGGAGTTCCGCCATTGGTCGTCCCAACCAATCAGCTTTGACCATCGGGATTACTCGGCAAGTATCCGGCGTGCAGGATGGGCTGCCTTGGTGTTAGACCCAATAATTGACGGATACCACTTCACACGAATCCTGATGGACGGCGGCAGTAGTTTAAACCTGATATATCAAGACACAGTCCGCAAAATGGGGATAGACCCAATAAAAATTAGCCATAGCAATACTACCTTTAAGGGAGTAACGCCAGGCCCAGATGCCCATTGCACGGGCTCCCTGCTACTAGAGGTTATATTCGGCTTTCCGGATAACTTCTGCAGCGAAAATTTAAATTTCCACATCGCTCCGTTCCAAAGTGGCTATCAAGCACTACTCGGACGCGAAGCTTTCGCTCGCTTTAACGCAATACCACATTACGCTTCTCTCATGCTTAAGATGTCCGGTCCACGTGGCATCATTATAGTAAACGGAAATATTGAGCGCTCCTTGCACGCGGAAGACCGTGCGGCTGCCTTATCAGCCGCACACTAAACAACCTCACCAACTAAAGCATCTGACAGGTCGTTAAGACAACGGACACGGTTGGACAAGTCCGGTGCAGCTATATGTAATTGATACATGTTTGATGGCTATACCACTATTACAATACAAGGGGCTCAACGCGCGCAAACAAGTGGCAATTAGGCTCAACTTTACTCATTTTGAACTATATATTGTTTATTTAGTATAACTTACCTTTTGCACGGCAACTTTTCAATTAAGTTCCTCTCTTTTTCAGATGGCAATCGTGCTACACCCGTCCAGAATACGGCACAACGGAGACACGGGCGCAGACGTGCAGCAGGGACCCGTTCTAAGGATTCTTTTTAGATTAAGACCCTGCGTAAACCTTTTTTACTGTCTCTTGTTGATACACATCCCTCAGATTCTCAATACAATTGAGAAAGATGCTGACGTATTGGCATGTGGCCACGTCAGAATATTGCACGTACCTGGACATTAGGGGCTTATTATAAAGGGCACTGTTTAGGCCTGGTTTACATCAAAAAGACCGAATACCTTAGGGAATGTTCGGCGTCGCGAGTTTGGCCTTATATGCATTAGCTCCCAATCATGTATTTGGTCAAATGTTGGGTTTTCCTGGCTCCTGTGTTTTGCTGCCTTACGTTCCGCTCTATCGGCTAAGGCGGCACCAGGAGAACTACTGCGATAGTGCCCTGGTTCATCCGGACGAGCACCTCAGTAGAGAAAGCCGAAAACTGACTATCATGATATAGCGTGAGACTGGTCACCCACTCAATGACCTAGCGGAATCTTCAGGATTCCTCGGCCTTAATGAAGGGCCGTTTCCCGGCCAGCATGTACGCGCCCCGAATCCGAATGAGCGCGGAGCCACCAGGGGCTATATAGTAGCCCCACTGTCAAACCCCTCTGGCTAAGTGAAAGTGTTAAAGCATTATAGTCCGGTTGCCTAGTTTGTTACGCTATCACCTCCTTAATGGACCAAGACGTTGGATCAAGTGTGAACATGCGTCTTCTGCGAACACCCCCGCATTATATGCGTGGGGGCTGAAGCCGACGACTGCCATCTTTCAGGTTATATACATATATACTCCCTCTGTTCCTTGATATAAGGTGTATAGATTTTTGAGAAAAAGTCCGAAATATTAGGTGTATTGCGTTGCACCACTCGTTTGGATAATGTTTTTAGGGATTTGATTACATTTCCTTATATTAGGCAAGATCCTCTATTTTCTTATGTCAATTAGTCAGGTGTAATCTCGCCCAAAACTTGGGAAATTTTCCCTCCACATGCGTTCTTTAATTTCCGTGCCAAAAACTATACACCCTATATCAAGGAACGGAGGGAGTACATAAATGGCCGCACATGAGGCATCATAGTACTTTCGGGCAAAAGTATAAAAACAGACTTGATAAACTCAATAAAACATTGTTATTACAATGGGAATACAGGTCACTTAAACATAATATTCTTCGAGCACTGAGCTTCTATCAAACGAGCGCCTTCAAGAACTTCTTCAAAGTAGTGCTCGGCGGCCACTCGGCCTATGGCCGAACCCTATGCCGCAACAGTGGTGGCCTCCATCTCCGCCCAGTATGTTTTGACATGGGAAAGGGCCATCCGCGCACCTTCTATGCACGCTGATCTCTTTACAGCATCGATGCGTGGCACAACTTCAAGGAATTGTTGCACTAAGCTAAAGTAGCTACTCGGCCTTGGCCCTCCCGGCCACAGGTGATCCACTACGGACCTCATGGCAAGTCCAGACAACCTATGGAGCTCGGCCCAACCGGTCAATCGCTCATTTAGGAGTGGCAGACGGACTGGAGCGTGAAACTGTGACCAGAACAACTTTTCCACTTCGGGACCTTTCTGATCCTTGAAGTACTTGGCTGCATCAGCAGCATTTGCAGCCAAATCCATGTACGCGTCCGCAGAACTCCATAGCCGGTCCAGAGGAGCATACTTCGGATCTTCGAACTTAGTCCGCAACAAGAAGGGCTTCCCAGACACGATATCTGCAGCTTGATTCAGCTCCTCCTTCGTCGCTCTAATTTTGGAGCGGGCTTCCTTGGTAGCCACCCGGGCCTTCTCTAGGTCCGTCGCCTTCGCCCGGTTTTCCTCTTCAAGAATCCGGTAACGGTCAGCAGCATCTTTTAACTCAACGACCATCTTGGCAATTTTTTCTTTGCTCTCGCAATGTACGACATGTTCGGCCCTTAACTCTTTGGCCGCTTGCAAAGCGGCCGCATTGCTACTCCTTGCTTGCTCCTTGGCTCGGGCAAGCTCCGCCCGAAGGGTCTCCATGGTGGCCGCTCCATCTGCAGTCACAACATATTAAAGATAGTGGCATCTGTTGGGGAACGTAGTAATTTCAAAAAAAAATCCTACGCACACGCAAGATCATGGTGATGCATAGCAACGAGAGGGGAGAGTGTTGTCTACGTACCCTCGTAGACCGTTCGCGGAAGCGTTATATCAACGCGGTTGATGTAGTCGTACGTCTTCACGTCCGACCGATCCAAGTACCGAAAGCACGGCACCTCTGAGTTCTGCACATGTTCGGCTCAGTGACGTCCTCGCCTTCTCGATCCAGCAAGAGGGGCGAAGTAGTAGATGAGTTCCGGCAGCACAACGGTGTGGTGACGGTGTTGGTGAAGAACAATCTCCGCAGGGCTTCGCCTAAGCACTACGAAAACTATGACGGAGGATAAACAAGAGGGAACGGGGTTGCCGGCACACGGCTTGGTGTTTCTTGATGTGTCTTTGGTGCTAGCCCTGCCCCTCTATTTATATGTTGAGCCTTGGGGTCAAAACTTGGAGCAAAAGCCTCCTCAAAGTCGGTTTTGCCCGAAAGGCAAGAGTCCCGCTCGGACTCCAGGACCAAACGCCACAAACCTTGGCGTCTGGCCCAGACACCATGGGCCTCGGCGTCTGGCCCAAGGCCAGACGCCAGGGTCTCCGGCGTTTGGCCCCCTGGCCTCCGCAAAACTCCTTTTGCACCGACTTATAGCCCTGTGGGCTTGACCCCTTGGCCTAACCATATCATCCAATATATGAATATTTACCTCCGGACCATTCCGGAGCTCCTCATCATGTCCGTGATCTCATACGGGACTCCGAACAACATTCGGTCACCAACATACATAACTCATAGTACTATATCGTCAACGAACGTTAAGCGTGCGGACCCTACGGGTTCGAGAACTATGTAGACATGACCGAGACACCTCTCTTGTCAATAACCAATAGCGGGACCTGGATGCCCATATTGGCTCCTACATATTCTACGAAGATCTTTATCGGTCAGACCGCATAACAACATACGTTGTTCCCTTTGTCATCGGTATGTTACTTGCCCGAGATTCGATCATCGGTATCTCAATACCTAGTTCAATCTCGTTACCGGCAAGTCTCTTTACTCGTTCCGTAATACATCATCCCGCAACTAACTCATTAGTTGCAATGCTTGCAAGGCTTATAGTGATGTGCATTACCGAGTGGGCCTAGAGATACCTCTCCGACAATCGGAGTGACAAATCCTAATCTCGAAATACGCCAACCCAACATATACCTTCGGAGACACATGTAGAGCTCCTTTATAATCACCCAGTTACGTTGTGACGTTTGGTAGCACACAAAGTGTTCCTCCGGTAAACGGGAGTTGCATAATCTCATAGTCATAGGAACATGTATAAGTCATGAAGAAAGCAATAGCAACATACTAAACGATCGGGAGCTAAGCTAATGGAATGGGTCATGTCAATTAGATCATTCAACTAATGATGTGATCCCGTTAATCAAATGACAACTCTTTGTCCATGGTTAGGAAACATAACCATCTTTGATTAATGAGCTAGTCAACTAGAGGCATACTAGTGACACTCTGTTTGTCTATGTATTCACACATGTATTATGTTTCCGGTTAATACAATTCTAGCATGAATAATAAACCTTTATCATGATATAAGGAAATAAATAATAACTTTATTATTGCCTCTAGGGCATATTTCCTTCAGTCTCCCACTTGCACTAGAGTCAATAATCTAGTTCACATCGTCATGTGATTTAACAGCAATAGTTCACATCACCATGTGATTAACACCCATAGTTCACATCGCCATGTGACCAACACCCAAAGGGTTTACTGGATTCAGTAATCTAGTTCACATCGCTATGTGATTAACACCCAAAGAGTACTAAGGTGTGATCATGTTTTGCTTGTGAGAGAATCTTAGTCAACGGGTCTGCCACATTCAGATCCGCATGTATTTTGCAAATTTATATGTCAACAATGCTCTACATGGAGCTACTCTAGCTAATTGCTCCCACTTTCAATATGTATCTAGACCGAGACTTAGAGTCATCTAGATTAGTGTCAAAACTTGCACCGGTGTAACCCTTTACAATGAACCTTTTTTCACTTCCATAATCGAGAAACATATCCTTATTCCACTAAGGATAATTTTGACCGCTGTCTAGTGATCTACTCCTAGATCACTATTGTACTCCCTTGCCAAACTCAGTGGTAGGGTATACAATAGATCTGGTACACAGCATGGCATACTTTATAGAACCTATGACCAAGGCATAGGGAATGACATTCATTCTCTTTCTATCTTCTACCGTGGTCGGACTTTGAGTCTTACTCAATTTCACACCTTGTAACATAGGCAAGAAACTCTTTCTTTGACTGTTCCATTTTGAACTACTTCAAAATCTTGTCAAGGTATGTATTTATTGAAAAGAACTTATCAAGCGTCTTGATCTATCTCTATATATCTTGATGCTCAATATGTAAGCAGCTTCACCGAAGTCTTTCTTTGAAAAACTCCTTTAAAACACTCCTTTATGCTTTACAGAATAATTCTACATTATTTCCAATCAACAATATGTCATTCACATATACTTATCAGAAATGCTGTAGTGCTCCCACTCACTTTCTTGTAAATACAGGCTTCACCGCAAGTCTGTATAAAACTATATGCTTTGATCAACTTATCAAAGCGGGTATTCCAACTCTGAGATGCTTGCACCAGTCCATAGATGAATCGCTGGAGCTTGCATATTTTGTTAGCACCTTTAGGATTGACAAAACCTACTGGTTGCATCATATACAACTCTTCTTTAAGAAATCCATTAAGGGATACAGTTTTGTTTATCCATTTGCCAGATTTCATAAAATGCGACAATTGCTAACATGATTCGGACAGACTTAAGCATAGATACAAGTGAGAAACTCTCATCGTAGTCAACACTTTGAACTTGTCGAAAACCTTTTGCGACAATTCTAGCTTTGTAGATAGTAACACTACTATCAACGTCCGTCTTCCTCTTGAAGATCCATTTATTTTCTATGGTTTTCCGATCATCGGGCAAGTCAACCAAAGTCCATACATTGTTTTTATACATGAATCCCATCTCAGATTTCATGGCCTCAAGCCATTTTGCGGAATCTGGGCTCATCATCGCTTCCTCATAGTTCGCAAGTTCGTCATGGTCTAGTAACATGACTTCCAGAACAGGATTACTGTACCACTCTGGTGCGGATCTCACTCTGGTTTACCTACGAGATTCGGTAGTAACTTGATCTGAAGTTTTATGATCATCATCATTAGCTTCCTCACTAATTGGTGTGGTAGTCACAGGAACAGATTTCTGTGATGAACTACTTTCCAATAAGGGAGAAGGTACTATTACCTTATCAAGTTCTACTTTCCTGCCACTCACTTCTTTCGAGAGAAACTCCTTCTCTAGAAAGGATCCATTATAAGCAACGAATGTCTTGCCTTAGGATCTTTGATAGAAGGTGTACCCAACAGTCTCCTTTTGGGTATCCTATGAAGACATATTTCTCCGATTTGGTTTTTTTTGAGCTTATCAGGATGAAACTTTTTCACATAAGCATCACAACCCCAAACTTTAAGAAACGACAACTTTGGTTTCTTGCTAAACCACAGTTCAGATTGTGTCGTCTCAACGGACTTAGATGGTGCCCCTTTTTTAACGTGAATGCAACTGTCCTTAATGCTTAACCTCAAAAACGATAGTGGTAAATTGGTAAGAAACATCATAGATTTGCACTATATCGAATAAAGTACGGCTATGACGTTCGGACACACCATTATGCTGTGGTGTTCCGGGTGGCACGAATTTGTGAAACTATTCCACATTGTTTTAATTGAAGACCAAACTCGTAACTCAAATATTTGTCTCCGCGATCAGATCGTAGAAGCCTTATTTTCTTGTTACGATGATTCTCCACTTCACTCTGAAATTCTTTGAACTTTTCAAATGTTTCAGACTTATGTTTCATCAAGTAGATATACTCATATCTGCTCAAATCATCTGTGAAGATCAGAAAATAATGATACCTATCGCGAGCCTCAATATTCATCGGACCACATACATCAGTATGTATGATTTCCAACAAATCTGTTGCTCGCTCCATTGTTCCGAAGAATAGAGTCTTAGTCATCTTGCCCATGAGGCATGGTTCGCAAGCATCAACTGATTCATAATCAAGTGATTCCAAAAGCCCATCAGCATGGAGTTTCTTCATGCGCTTTACACCAATATGACCTAAACGGCAGTGCTACAAATAAGTTGCACTATCATTATTAACTTTGCATCTTTTGGTTTCAATATTATGATTATGTGTATCACTATGATCGAGATCCAACGAACTATTTTCATAGGGTGTGTAACCATGTAAGGTTTTATTCATGTAAACAGAACAACAATTTATTCTCTTACTTAAATGAATAACCGTATTACAATAAACATGATCAAATCATATTCATGCTCAACTTTAACACCAAATAACACTTATTTAGGTTCAACACTAATCCCGAATTTATAGGGAGTGTGCGATGATGATCATATCAATCTTGGAACCACTTCCAACACACATCGTCACTTCACCCTTAACTAGTCTCTGTTTATTCTGCAACTCCCATTTCGAGTTACTACTCTTAGCAACTGAACTAGTATCAAATACTGATGGTTTGCTATAAACACTAGTAAAGTACACATCAATAACATGTATATCAAATATACTTATGTTCACTTTGCCATCCTTCTTATCTGCCAATCACTTGGGGTAGTTCCGCTTCCAGTGACCAGTCCCTTTGTAGTAGAAGCACTTAGTCTCAGGCTTAGGACCAGACTTGGGCTTCTTCACTTGAGTAGCAACTTGCTTGTCGTTCTTCTTGAAGTTCCCCTTCTTCCTTTTGCCCTTTTCTTGAAACTAGTGGTCTTGTCTACCATCAACACTTGATGTTTTTCTTGATTTCTACCTTCGTCGATTTTAGCATCACGAAGAGCTTGGGAATCGTTTCTGTTATCCCTTGCATATTATAGTTCATCACGAAGTTCTACTAACTTGGTGATGGTGACTAGAGAATTCTGTCAATCACTTTTTTATCTGGAAGATTAACTCCCACTTGATTCAAGCGATTGTAGTACCCAGACAATCTGAGCACATGCTCACTAGTTGAGCGATTCTCCTCCATCTTTTAGCTATAGAACTTGTTGGAGATTTCATATCTCTCAACTTGGGTATTTGCTTGAAATATTAACTTCAACTCCTGGAACATCTCTTATGGTCCATGACGTTCGAAACGTCTTTGAAGTCCCGATTCTAAGCCGTTAATCATGGTGCACTAAACTATCAAGTAGTCATCATATTGAGCTAGCCAAACGTTCATAACGTCTGCATCTGCTCCTGCAACAGGTCTATCACCTAGCGGTGCATCAAGGACATAATTCTTCTGTGCATCAATGAGGATAAACCTCAGACCACGGATCCAATCCGCATCATTGCTACTAACATCTTTCAACACAATTTTCTCTAGGAACATATCAAAATAAACACAGGGAAGCAACAACGCGAACTATTGATCTACAACATCATTTGCAAAATACTACCAGGACTAAGTTCATGATAAATTTAAGTTCAATTAATCATATTACTTAAGAACTCCCACTTAGATAGACATCCCTCTAATCCTCTAAGTGATCACGTGATCCAAATTAGCTAAACCATGTCCGATCATCACGTGAGATGGAGTAGTTTCATTGGTGAACATCGCTATGTTGATCATATCTACTATATGATTCACGCTCGACCTTTCGGTCTCCATGTTCCGAGGCCATATCTGTATATGCTTGGCTCGTCAAGTATAACCTGAGTATTCCGCGTGTGCAACTGTTTTGCACCCGTTGTATTTGAACGTGGAGCCTATCACACCTGATCATCACGTGGTGTCTCAGCACGAAGAACTTTCGCAACGGTGCATACTCAGGGAGAACACTTCTTGATAATTAGTGAGAGATCATCTTAGAATGCTACCGTCAATCAAAGCAAGATAAGATGCATAAAAGATAAACATCACATGCAATCAATATAAGTGATATGATATGGCCATCATCATCTTGTGCCTGTGATCTCCATCTCCGAAGCACCGTCATGATCACCATCGTCACCGGCGCGACACCTTGATCTCCATCGTAGCATCGTTGTCGTCTCGCCAATCTTATGCTTCCATGACTGTCGCTACCGCTTAGTGGTAAAGTAAAGCATTACAGCGCGATTGCATTGCATACAATAAAGCGACAACCATATGGCTCCTGCCAGTTGCCGATAACTCGGTTACAAAACATGATCATCTCATACAATAAAATTTAGCATCATGTCTTGACCATATCACATCACAACATGCCCTGCAAAAACAAGTTAGACGTCTTCTACTATGTTTGTTGCAAGTTTTACGTGGCTGCTACGGGCTTAAGCAAGAACCAATCTTACCTACGCATCAAAACCACAACGATAGTTTGTCAAGTTGATGCCATTTTAACCTTCGCAAGGACCGGGCGTAGCCACACTCGGTTCAACTAAAGTTGGAGAAACTGTCACCCGCAAGCCACCTATGTGCAAAGCACGTCGGGAGAACCGGTCTCGCGTAATGTCGGTCCGGGCCGCTTCGTGCAACAATACCGCCGAACCAAAGTATGACATGCTGGTAGGCAGTATGACTTATATCGCCCACAACTCACTTGTGTTCTACTCGTGCACATAACATCAAACCATAAAACCTAGGCTCGGATGCCACTGTTGGGGAACGTAGTAATTTCAAAAAAAAATCCTACGCACACGCAAGATCATGGTGATGCATAGCAACGAGAGGGGCGAGTGTTGTCTATGTACCCTCGTAGACCATTCGCGGAAGCGTTATATCAACATGGTTGATGTAGTCGTACGTCTTCACGTCCGACCGATCCAAGTACCAAAAGCACGGCACCTCCGAGTTCTGCACACGTTCGGCTCGGTGACGTCCTCGCCTTCTCGATCCAGCAAGAGGGGCGAAGTAGTAGATGAGTTCCGGCAGCACGACGGCGTGGTGACAGTGTTGGTGAAGAACAATCTCCGCAGGGCTTCGCCTAAGCACTACAAAAACTATGACGGAGGATAAACTAGAGGGAACGGGGTTGCCGGCACACGGCTTGGTGTTTCTTGATGTGTCTTTGGTGCTAGCCCTGCCCCTCTATTTATATGTTGAGCCCTGGGGTCGAAACTTGGAGCAAAAGCCTCCTCAAAGTCGGTTTTGCCCGAAAGGAAAGAGTCCCGCTCGGACTCCAGGACCAAACGCCACAAACCTTGGCGTCTGGCCCAGACGCCATGGGCCTCGGCGTCTGGCCCAGGGCCAGACGCCAGGGTCTCCGGCGTTTGGCCCCCTGGCCTCCCCAAAACTCCTTTTGCACCGACTTATAGCCCTGTGGGCTTGACCCCTTGGCCTAACCATATCATCCAATATATTAATCTTTACCTCCGGACCATTCCGGAGCTCCTCGTCATGTCCGTGATCTCATCCGGGACTCCGAACAACATTCGGTCACCAACATACATAACTCATAGTACTATATCGTCAACGAACGTCAAGCGTGCGGACCCTATGGGTTCGAGAACTATGTAGACATGACCGAGACACCTCTCTTGTCAATAACCAACAGCGGGACCTGGATGCCCATATTGGCTCCTACATATTCTACGAAGATCTTTATCGGTCAGACCGCATAACAACATACGTTGTTCCCTTTGTCATCGGTATGTTACTTGCCCGAGATTCGATCGTCGGTATCTCAATAGCTAGTTCAATCTCGTTACCGGCAAGTCTCTTTACTCGTTCCGTAATACATCATCCCGCAACTAACTCATTAGTTGCAATGCTTGCAAGGCTTATAGTGATGTGCATTACCGAGTGGGCCCAGAGATACCTCTCCGACAATCGGAGTGACAAATCCTAATCTTGAAATACGCCAACCCAATATGTACCTTCGGAGACACATGTAGAGCTCCTTTATAATCACCCAGTTATGTTGTGACGTTTGGTAGCACACAAAGTGTTCCTCCAATAAACGGGAGTTGCATAATTACATAGTCATAGGAACATGTATAAGTCATGAAGAAAGCAATAGCAACATACTAAACGATCGGGAGCTAAGTTAATGGAATGGGTCATGTCAATCAGATCATTCAACTAATGATGTGATCCCGTTAATCAAATGACAACTCTTTGTCCATGGTTAGGAAACATAACCATCTTTGATTAATGAGCTAGTCAAGTAGAGGCATACTAGTGACACTCTGTTTGTCTATGTATTCACACATGTATTATGTTTCCGGTTAATACAATTCTAGCATGAATAATAAACCTTTACCATGATATAAGGAAATAAATAATAACTTTATTATTGCCTCTAGGGCATATTTCCTTCAGCATCATGCTGCTCTTATTATGTGACGATCACCAGAAAGCCCCTCACCCTGTGCCTCATCAAGCCACTTGTTGACAAGCACGATGTCGGCATCTGCCGCATCCAGCTGCCGCTTTAGTTCGGCATACCCATCAGTCCGGCTAGTCACCGGAGCTTCCACCACCTGCACATAAAGGCAGTCTGGTTATTACCTGGGACTATGATCCTCTGTTTGCCGCCGTTTTCGACGACAACCAGAGTCTCAGGGGCTACTATCTACACAGGGCACATCTAAAAATGTGCGGTACCGTCAAAAATGTACATCGTTTCACGTACCTCAAAACCCGTCAGTAGACTCATAAAAGCTTCATGCAACCCGCTTTCGGCGGAGGAAATCCTTTCAATCACCGTACCCATCAATGTGCGGTGCACTTCTGAGATAGCCACGTGCTCCAGCAGACCCCTCAGTACGTCCGACCGCACACCAGACGGTGCCAACCTCTTTTGATGACTCTCTTCGAGAGCCGAATGATGAGGACTTTGGGTGGCCATAAGATTACCTTCTGGCCTTGCCGGGCCTGGAGAAACCCTCCGCGACGACACCTCGGGGTTGCCCGCTTCGTGAGGCGGTGTGGCAGGGGGAGGCGTTTCGCTCTCCATCATCTCCGGAAGAAGATCCCCCGAAGACGAGCTCTGCTGAGAAGGGCTAAGATCCGAACTGCAAGATAAATGCTTCGATTATTTTCCTCAGAAGTAGAGCAAGATATTTTCGTTATTAACTACCCCTTTTACATACAGCTCGGGGGAGGTCTGGTTCCCTTGAGGGCATAGTACGGCCAGGGTATCCCCCAGGGCAGGACCCTACGGTGGAGATTTCTTCCCTCGTTTGGAGACCATTGTCTCCGGGTCCGCAGCGGCGGTTCTCTTCCTTCCTTGGGGAGAGGAAGTTTCAGTTCCTTCTCTCCGGCTAATCTCCTTCGTGGAGACGCTGGCCTCGTTATTACCCCCTTCATCTTCCTTGGAGGGCACTAGGCAGGGTGCTAGCTCGAGCATCTTTTCCAGCACCGGATTGTCCAGGCCTTAAGGAAGGGGGGCCGAACACCGGATCATCTTCGCCTTTGTTATCCAGTCCTGGTCAAAGAGCGGTTGTTCAGAATGATGGCATGATAAATAAAAGGACAGTGTGTTCTGCCATGGGATTACTTACTTAGGCAGCGGGGCGGTTGTAGCTCAGGCCCACGTCCTCGGTAGTGTTCGGACACTCTATTTTGGGTCCGAAGAACGATTTGTACATCTCCTCTTGCATCATGCCAAGGGAATTCTGAATAGTGCATGGTCCTTCCAGGTTGAATTCCCACATGCAGAGGGGCCAGCGTTTGCAAGGCTGGACTTGACGAACCAGCATAACTTGCATTACCATAACCAGACTGACATCTCCCTCGAAGAGATCTCGGATACGGCTCTGCAGTATTGGCACGTCCTTGGCTGGACCCCAGCTCGGCCCCCTGCTGCTCCATGACATCAGTTGTGGTGGAGGGCCCGAGCGAATGGTGGGGGCAGCTACCCACTTGGCACTTCGGGGAGCTGTGACGTAGAACCACTCCCGTTGCCACAATCTAGACACCTCTGGAAAGGAACCCTTTGGCCACGGAGCGTCAGCAATTTTGCTTATTAAAGCACCTCCGCATGCTGCGTACTACCCCTCAACCATCTTCGGCTTCACATGAAGGTCTTGAGCCACAGGCCGAAGTGAGGGGTAATGCGGAGGAAGGCCTCACCAACGACAATAAATGACGAGATGTGAAGAAGGGAATCCGGGGCCAGATCGTGAAAATCCAGCCTGTAATAGAACATAAGACCCCTAACAAAGGGATCCAGAGCGAGGCCTAGTCCTCGGAGGAAGTGGGAGATGAACACAACGCTCTCGTTGGGTTCGGGAGTAGGGACGACCTGCCCTCGGGCGGGCAGCCTGTGCGAAATTTCGGCGGTCAGATATCTGGCCTCCCTCAACTTCTTGATGTCCTCCTCCGTGACGGAGGAAGGCATCCACCGGCCTTGAAGGCTGGATCCGGACATGATTGAAGGTCCGAAGCACCTGACCTGGGCTTTGGGTGTTAGAACTCGAGGCGGGGGAAGGATTCGATTAAGCACGGGAGGAAAAAAAGAAAAAGCCTTGTCCCTTTATAAAGGGGATGAATATCAAGCATCCCCCTCGTGGCCGTTCGAGACTTACCTAAAATCTAGGAGTCATACCAATAGGCACGGTTGGGTTACCCACGTTTGTATTGATGAGAATCCCGTAATAAGGGGAACACGATCTCTGCTTTGACAAGGCGTGTCAAGAAACCGCCTCGCGTTATGTGCGGGGCTGGTTAAAGAAAAATGGTTCAAATAATTACTGGGCCGTGGCGTGATGTCATGCTGCCAAAACGTGTCAGCAGATTAGATTTGTGGAAATATTATTCTCTCTACGGTGGTATGGGGAACTTATTTTGCAGGGTCGGACACTATCCTTGTATTCAAACTCTTCTGTGATGTATTCGGGGGAGGAACCCACCTTGCAATGCCGAAGACAACACTGCGCACCGGACTCATCGTCATTGAAGCCTGGTTCAGGGGCTACTGAGGGAGTCCTAGATTAGGGGGTCTCCGGACAGCCGGACTATTGGACTATGAAGATACGAGATTGAAGACTTCGTCCCGTGTCCGGATGGGACTCTACTTGGCGTGGAAGGCAAGCTAGGCAATACTGATATGGATATCTCCTCCTTTGTAACCGACCTTGTGTAACCCTAGCCTTCTCCGGTGTCTATATAAACAAGAGGATTTTAGTCCGTAGGACAACATACAATCATATCATAGGCTAGCTTCTAGGGTTTAGCCTCTCTGATCTCGTGGTAGATCAACTCTTGTACTACTCATATTATCAAGAATAATCAAGCAGGACGTAGGGTTTTACCTCCATCAAGAGGGCCCGAACCTGGGTAAAACATCGTGTCCCCTGCCTCCTGTTACTATCCGCCTTAGACGCACAGTTCGGGACCCCCTACCCGAGATCTGCCGGTTTTGACACCGACAACCCACATCAGCCTCCCGTACAACGCCATCCTAGAATAACCTGCTCTTGCCAAGTTCATGGCGGCGACCCACCATGGCTACAATGTCCTCAAGATGCCAGGGTGTAGCGGCCTCATCACTGTTGCCTGCGATGAAAAAGATGCAATCTGCTCCCTTGAGCATGCCTACCGGGCCGCTGCGGCTGAGAATTCTGGCGGCGAGAACACCGCCGCGCCTCCTGAGGCCGCCCCCGTGAAGAAGAAGCAGCTCCTCCCCAAGAGTCATCCTGAGGCGAAGAAAGCACCGACTGGCGATGCCTCTAATGTCGCTTGAAGCTACGTCGACATTTCCCCAAAGAGGAAGGGATGATGCAGCACAACAGCGGTAGGTATTTCCCTCAGATGTGAAACCAAGGTTATCGAACCAGTAGGAGAACCAAGCAACACAACGTAAAGAGCACCTGCACACAAATAACAACTTCTCGCAACCCGGCTGTTAAAGGGGTTGTCAATCCCATCCGGGGTACGACGCCTCAAGATAGTCAAGCGGACGTGAGGTAAATTTGTAGTAGATTGATAGATCGAACGCCAAATAAATAAGAATAAATTGCAGCAAGGTATTTTTGGGTTTTTGGTTTAGTAGATCTGAAAGTAAAAGCAAAGTAAAATAGATCGCAAAGGAAAATAATATGAGAAAGAGACCCGGGGGCCGTAGGTTTCACTAGTGGCTTCTCTCGAGAAAAATAGCAAATGGTGGGTGAACAAATTACTGTTGGGCAATTAATAGAACTTCAAATACTCATGACGATATCCAGGCAATGATCATTACATAGGCATCATGTCCAAGATTAGTAGACCGACTCCTTCCTGCATCTACTACTATTACTCCACACATCGCCGCTATCTGATACGTCTCCAACGTATCTATAATTTTTGATTGCTCCATGTTATATTATCTACTCTTTTGGACATTATTGGGCTTTATTATCCACTTTTATATTATTTTTGGGACTAACCTACTAACCGGAGGCCCAACCCAGAATTGCTGTTTTTTTTTCCTATTTTAGGGTTTCAAAGAAAAGGAATATCAAACGGAGTCCAAACGAAATGAAACCTTCGGGAACGTGATTTTCTCACCGAACATGATCCAGAGGACTTGGACCCTACATCAAGAAACAAAAGAGGAGGCCACGAGGTAGGGGCGCGCCTACCCCCCCAGGCGCGCCCTCCACCCTCGTGGCCCCCCTGTTGCTCCATCGATGTACTCCTTCCTCCTATATATACCTACATACCCCCAAACGATCAAATACGGAGCCAAAACCCTAATTCCACCGCCGCAACTTTCTATATCCACGAGATTCCATCTTGGGGCCTGTTCTGGAGCTCCGCCGGAGGGGGCATCGATCAAGGAGGGCTTCTACATCATCACCATAGCCCCTCCGATGAAGTGTGAGTAGTTTACCTCAGACCTACAGGTCCATAGTTATTAGCTAGATAGCTTCTTCTCTCTTTTTGGATCTCAATACAATGTTCTCCCCCTCTCTTGTGGAGATCTATTCGATGTAATCTTCTTTTTGCGGTGTGTTTGTTGAGACCGATGAATTGTGGGTTTATGATCAAGTCTATCTATGAACAATATTTGAATCTTCTCTGAATTCTCTTATGTATGATTGGTTATCTTTGCAAGTCTCTTCGAATTATCAGTTTGGTTTGGCCTACTAGATTGATCTTTCTTGCAATGGGAGAAGTGCTTAGCTTTGGGTTCAATCTTGCGGTGTCCTTTCCCAGTGACAGTAGGGGCAGCAAGGCACGTATTGTATTGTTGCCATCGAGGATAACAAGATGGGGTTTTCATCATATTGCATGAGTTTATCCCTCTACATCATGTCATCTTGCTTAAGGCGTTACTCTGTTTTCATTAACTTAATACTCTAGATGCATGCTGGATAGCGGTCGATGAGTGGAGTAATAGTAGTAGATGCAGGCAGGAGCCGGTCTACTTGTCTCGGACGTGATGCCCATATACATGATCATACCTAGATATTCTCATAACTATGCTCAATTCTGTCAATTGCGCAACAGTAATTCGTTCACCCACCGTAGAATACTTATGCTCTTGAGAGAAGCCACTAGTGAAACCTATGGCTCCCGGGTCTATCTTCATCATATTAATCTTCCAATACTTTGCTATTTACTTTGCTTTTATTTTACCTTGCATCTTTATCATAAAAATACCAAAAATATTATCTTATCATATCTATCAGATCTCACTCTCATAAGTGGTCGTGTAGGGATTGACAACCCCTTATCGCGTTGGTTGCGAGGATTTATTTGTTTTGTGCAGGTACGAGGGACTCGCGCATAGCCTCCTACTGGATTGATACCTTGGTTCTCAAAAACTGAGGGAAATACTTACGCTACTCTGCTGCATCGTCCCTTCCTCTCCGGGGAAAAACCAATGCAGTGCTCAAGAGGTAGCAAGAAGGATTTCTGGCGCCGTTGCCGAGGAGGTTCGCGCAATTCAAGATTTGACTCCCGACAACGAGCCATTTCTGGCGCCGTTGCCGGGGAGTCTACGCAAAAGTCAATATACCAAGTACCCATCACAATCCCTATCTCCCGCATTACATTATTTTCCATTTGCCTCTCGTTTTCCTCTCCCCCACTTCACCCTTGCCGTTTTATTCGCCCTCTCTCTCTCTATCCTCCCTCTTTTTTTTCTATTTGCCTCTTTTTGCCGTTTGCACTTTCTGCCGTTATGTCTGAAATAGGGGAAATTATTGTCGATATGGACAATAATAATGTCATGAAAAATTCTGATGCTCCTACTAAAGAACCCCCCATCTTACATACAAGAAAATTCCGTGTTGGTAGTAGTAATATTATTGGAAAAGGAGTTATTCAAGATTTCTTTACTTGTGCCGGTACTTTACCTTCTATGGGTAGTTCTATCCTTCATAGAACTAGTAGCCTTGCGGACGCTATTGCCATGCTTGTAGTTGAACTTGAAAGACAATTCATGCACTTGCATCCTTGCATACAAAGGATTTTCCTAGAATTTTCTAATATTGAGCATTCTTCTGTTAAGCGTGCCACTACTATCTTTTTGGCTCATGAGTTTAGATTCATAATAAGAGAAGCCAAAGAAATCTTTGCGCATTATAGGGTAGACGCTTGCCGTCGTCCCATAGAGGCTATCCTTTTTGATCAAGAAGAAATAATGCGTTTTCAATCTCTAGACTATGTTGCTTTCGATGGAAATCTTAGAAAAAGGGTTCCTACCAATGTTTTAGTTGATAGAATTTCTGAGCTTAATGATGATTTGGCCATTCTAAATAATGAGCTAGGATATTCTATTGAATATAGGCTCACAAAGTTCTGCCAAAAGAATGCTTATAATGATGAATTGGTTGTGCAATACGAGGGACCAAAGGAGGAACCTATACCTCCCAAGGTTGATCTTGGGGACTTTTGCCCCATTAAATTTAGCCCTTTTGATTACTTTTGCTTGCCTCAAAGAAAACTTGCTGCCGAACGTAGAGAATATGAAATGAGTTTTAATGATCTATCTTACTATTATGGCAATACCTAGATCTATCCTTGCTTTTTATGCCTAGCTAGGGGCGTTAAACGATAGCGCTTGTTGGGAGGCAACCCAATTTTATTTTTATTCTTTGCTTTTTGCTCCTGTTTAGTAATAAATAATTTATATAGCCTCTGTTTAGGTTGTGTTTTTTTGTGTTTAGTTAGTGTTTGTGCCAAGTAGAACCGTTGGGAAGACTTGGGGAAAGTCTTGATATCTTGCTGTAAAAAACAGAAACTTTAGCGCTCATGAGAACTGCTGCCATTTTTATTTTGAAAGTGCTATTTAGTTAATTATTTTTGTAGATGATTAATAGATAAATTACTCACGTCCAGCAATTTATTTTAGAATTTTTGGGGTTCCAGATCTTGCGCTAGCTACAGATTACTACAGACTGTTCTGTTTTTGACAGATTCTGTTTTGCTTGTGTTGTTTGCTTACTTTGATGAATCTATGGCTAGTAAAATAGTTTATAAACCATAGAGAAGTTGGAATACAGTAGGTTTAACATAAATATAAATAAATAATGAGTTCATTACAGTATCTTGAAGTGGTCTTTTGTTTTCTTTCGCTAACGGAGCTCACGAGATTTTCTACTTTAAGTTTTGTGTTGTGAAGTTTTCAAGTTTTGGGTAAAGATTTGATGGATTATGGAACAAGGAGTGGCAAGAGCCTAAGCTTGGGGATGCACATGGCAACCCCAAGATAATCTAAGGACACCTAAAAGCCAAAGCTTGGGGATACCCCGGAAGGCATCCCCTCTTTTCGTCTACTTCTATCGGTAACTTTACTTGGAGCTATATTTTTATTCACCACATGATATGTGTTTTGCTTGGAGCGTCTTGTATTATTTGAGTCTTTATTTTTTAGTTTACCACAATCATCCTTGCTGTACACACCTTTTGAGAGAGCCATACATGATTTGGAAATTGTTAGAATACTCTATGTGCTTCGCTTATATCAATTGAGTTATATAGTTTTGCTCTAGTACTTCACTTATATATTTTAGAGCACGGTGGTGGATTTGTTTTATAGAAACTATTGATCTCTCATGGTTCACTTAGAGTATTTTGAGAGTCTTAAATAGCATGGTAATTTGCTTAAATAATCCTAATATGCTTGGTATTCAAGAATAATAATAAAACTTTCTTATGAGTGTGTTGAATACTATGAGAAGTTTGATGCTTGATAATTGTTTTGAGATATGAAGATGGTGATATTAAAGTTGTGCTAGTTGAGCAGTTGTGAATTTGAGAAATACTTGTGTTAAAGTTTGTGATTCTCGTAGCATGCACGTATGGTGAACCATTATGTGATGAAGTCCGAGCATGATTTATTTATTGATTGTCTTTCTTATGAGTGGCGGTCGGGGACGAGCGATGGTCTTTTCCTACCAATCTATCCCCCTACACTACAAAAAAAGACACATCCGTGACATTTTGGGCCGAATGAATTTTTTTTCTGTCATACATATGACACTTCTATGACGATAATTGTGACAAAACCCGGTATCATCATAGATGTGGTGGGCTCCTACTTCTATGACAAAAAATCATGATAGAAAATGGGTTTTTCGTCTTGGGCGGGCCGGAGACGCAGCTACATGACAGTCTTTGGGCCGTCCATGACGGAAAAAACTGTGGTAGAAGTGAGGGGGAGGGAAATTTCAGGGAGTTCCCGGTTACGGTGGGAGGTCGGGGGCCGAGCGATGCGCATTTCTCTCGTACACGTACGCGCGTGTGTGCAAGGCGTAGGCTCTATCTGAACCTGAGCGAGGCGTTGGGCTCTAACTGAACCTGAGCGATTGCACTGCAGGCTATGCGTTACTGAACCCGAGCGATTGATCGATGGCTGTTAACTGAACCCGATCGAGCGATTCCTTCGCTACTGCTGCTAACTGAAGCCGATCGATGCTGCCTCTGGGATGAACAGTGAGCGTTGCGGGGGGTTTAGATGAACAGTGAGCGGTGGCGTTGCCTCTGGATGAACAAAACCCCATGGTGTGGTGGAGGGCTGGATGAACAGTAGATGGTGGAGGGGTGCCCGTGGAGGGGTGGTTGAATAGGACCCTGTGGTGTGGAGGGATGGATGAACAGTAGACGGTGGAGGGGTGCCTGTGGAGGGGTGATTGAACAGTAGCCGGTGGAGTAGCGCGCGGTGGAGGCTGGATGAACAGGAGCCCGTGGAGGCTGGAGGAGGTCAACGATGGAGATGAACAATATCCCGTGGAGTCTCGTTTTGCGGTACGCCACACCCCTCTCGATGAACAGGACCCCCGTTTCGACCGTAGCGCTCCAACACAAGTCCGTTTCGTCCGTTTTGCGGTACGCCACACCCCTCCCGATCAACAAGACCCCCGTTTCGACCGTAGGAGGTCCGTTTTCTCTGTTTTGCGGTACGCCAGACCCCTCCCGATCAACAGGACCCCATTCCGAACGTAGGAGGTCCATTTCCTCCGTTGTGCGTTACGCCAGGCCTCGTTTCCATCGCCTGTTCCGTCCAAGCCCTCCCGATGAACACGACCATGCATTCCGTTCTGACCCAGCCGGTTGGCTCCCATGCGTTCTGTTGCCTCCCGATGAACACGACGCATTTCGTTGCCTCCCCATGAACACGACGCGTTCCGTTTCCTTCCCATGAACACGACGACGTTGTTTCTCCGTTCCGACCCGGCCATGTACACGAGCCCTGGCCGTACGTATGCGCGAGTTGGCGTTCGAGACCCCGCCCGTATGTACAGATATGTGGCCGTATTTTCTTTCTTGCACCCTGGCCGCTGTACGTACGTGTACATGCTACGTGCGCGCCTCTACTACGACACGTACGCGCCTCTACTATGACACGTGCGTGCCTCTACATCCACCAGTATATATGTACGTACACGTTCGCGACCAGAATGACAACGCTACATACGCTTCGACTAGGTGGGTCCCGACAGTCAGGCACTTCCTTGCCTGCGAAGATGTAGCTGGTGGGTCCCAGCAGTTAGGGGGCAGGTCGTTTTTTTTGCCTGGACGCACTTCCTTGTGTGCGAAGATGTAGCTGGTGGGTCCCAACAGTCAGGGGGAATTGTTTTTTTTTCGCGAAATATAGTGGCCCGTCCGGTGGGTCCCAGCTGTCAGGTGGAGGAATCATTGTTTTCCGCGTAATAAGGAGGCACTTCCTTGCTGCGGCTGTGGACCCAGCTGTCAGCCTCTCCACGTATAGTCCACGTCCGATGGAAGTCGTTCCTTGACCACGTTGACCACGCCGCGCCGAGAGCACCAGGGCGGTGGACGACGACGAGGCCTAGGAAGGGAACGACGGGGAGCCGGGGAAGACGCGGCAGTGGAAGCCCGTACGGAGAGGAGTACGAGGGTTCACTAGTTCGACTGTCGTGTGAGGCTGCCGTCGCCACATGGCCTGGCCAGCGGTGGGAATAGTAGGGGGCGGTGAGGCCTCCGCGGCAGCACAACCGGCCACGGGAGGCAGGAGCATGCGGCACGACCGGCGCTGCTTTGGGCGGCTGGAGCAAGAAGACCAGAGGTTGAAGAAGCACCACGGCCGTTGGATGGACATCGTATGGTCACTGGAGCTAGAATCGTTCATATTGACTAAAGTTGACAAAGGCCCCCGTCCCAGTAAACTTAGTAGGCCCACAAGTCAGCCTCCCACCATGGTGGGTCCCAGCTAGTAGGGGGTATTCATTTTTTTGTGCGTAATAAGGAGGCACTTCCGGTGGGTCCGAGCTGACAGTCGGGGGGACGTTTTTTTCGTGAAATACGCTGGCCCGTCCGGTGGGTCCCAGCAGTCAGGGGGAAACGTTTTTTTTCGCAAAATAAGGTGGCCCGTCCGGTGGGTCCCTGCTGTCAGGTGGAGGAATAATTATTTTGCACGTAATAAGGAGGCACTTCCTTGCGTCTGCCTGGACCCAGCTGTCAGCCTCTCCATGTACAGTACTCTTCCGATGGAAGTCGGTCGCTAACCACATTGACCACGCCACGCCGAGAGCACCAGGGCGGTGATCTGGACGACGGCGAGGCCTAGGAAGGGGACGACGTGTAGCCGGGGAAGACGCAGCAGTGGAAGCCCGCGCGGAGAGGAGTATGAGGGTTCACTGGTTCGGCTGCGGTGTGAGGCTGCCGTCGCCGCAGAATAACATGGGGTGTGGGTGAGTAGAGGGATGGCCTGGCCAGCGGTGGGAGTAGTACAGGGCGGTGAGGCCTCCGCGGCATCACAGCCGGCCATGGGAGGCAGGAGCACGCGACACAACCGGCGCTGCTTTGGGCGGCTGGAGCAAGAAGACCAGAGGTTGAATAAGCACTACGGTCGTTGGATGAACATCGTACGTTCACTGCTGCTAGAATCGTTTATATTGACTAAGTTGACAAAGCCCTTGGTACGCGTCAACTTAGTAGGCCCACAGCTCGGATTTGGCAGAGAACATATAGCCCATTTGCGATTTGTAAGAATGTATATCCCATTTTTTAATTCTAATGGAATTTACTACAGCCCATTTACAGTTTGTTAAAATTACAGCCCAACTTCTAGCTAGGACAACGATTAATAATTTCAAACAACCGCTCAAAACAGAATTCAAAAAAAATCCCACATTTTGATGGGATCCGAAATATTTTTATCCGAAATTTCTAGTCAGGTCAAATATAATTTCAAAATAAAGTTGTATTACGTTAAAATCCAATGAAATATTGCGCGCGCAAAAAGTAATGAAATTAAAATTTTCAAATTCCAAAAATAATATATTTTTCAAACTAATTACGTGTTTGGTGCATAGTAACTGTCCAGTTATTATAATTACATCCCATTTATTATTTCTTAAAGTCCATTTTCTTGTTAAGCCTAATGCATACCTCCTAGGAAAGTTTGCAGCCCAGCGGTGCGGAGAATAACAAGTTGACCCGGATATTGTGTACAACTGTCGGCCCAGTTGCATTTCTGATGTTGAAAACAAAGTCCTGTGTAGTACAGTACAACCTAACATGGTTACTCAGCCCACATTCAGCGACGCCGGAAAGGCCCAAACAAGGCTTCTATACAACTTTTTGAAGTCACTGAGCTCAATTAACAACTTAAGAAAAAAGTTAGATTATAGTGGAACCTAATTAAAAGCTGTCACGAGCAAATAAATAGTTCAACGGGTCCCACTTGTGCGTCTGTGCGTGTGTGTGTGAGAGAGAGAGATAGAGAGAGAGACTCATCGGTCGATGCTCGTAAATACATCTTTCAGCCATATGCATTGCTGATGCTCAGTAAAAACTTATATAGTTCACACAATCATGTAGAACATCATAGCACACTGAACTTGCATACAAAAATTTCACGCAGGCGGCACAATCAGGATGGAAGCAGTGGATCGCTACGGGAAGGGTTATGTTGAAACCAGCGAAGTCGTACATAACGGTTCATCGTCTTTATCAATGACGGGGAAATATCTTGAATGTTGTGCAAAGAAAACAGACATACAACACAATAAGTTCTGCTAGCACATTAAGTTGACGTACAACCCTTTCTAAAAAAAGTTCAGGTACAAAATTAGAACAGGTCACAATCAAATGTACTGGCATATCAGTGCTTCACACCCATAGCTCGGATTTAACTAGTACTCCCTCCGTCCGGGAAAAGTTGTCCACAGGGCAGTGTATTTGTTTTTTTGCAAAAAAAACCCACAGAGTTTTAAACACGTCACAAAGAAGTCCATTTCCTTCCTCCTCCCCCGTCGCCCGCGCCTTGCAGCCATCGCCGGCTACCCAACTGTGCCGCCGCTCGCCTGGATCTGCGCCGCGACCAACACCAAAACTGTGGCCCAGCCCGCGACCAACAACAGCGTCGCCGCCCACTTGCATCTATGCCGCGGCTTACCACCTGCACCGCCCGTCGTGAAGGCGACCTACGCCGGCGCCCTCCTCGAGCTACGCCGCCGGCCCCGTTGAAGGTCGCCGCCCACGTTCGCCCACCTTCGCCGCCCACCTGCGCCTCCGATTTCGTCCGCTTCGGCCGCCGGCGTCATGGACAATTGCGGCCACTCCCGCCTCTCATGCTACTACTGGTGGACGACGCCGGCGCCGTGGACCTCTGATACTGCTTTTGCCTTTCCCCTGCCTCGCCTCTGCTGCCACTCCCACCTGTGCTGGTGAGTCTGCCCCGCCCGCCTCTGCTATTGCTGCTGTTCAATTTATTGCTGTGAGTCTGAATTTGGTGTTCTCAGTACAGGCGGAGAAAATTCAGTCAGGGGATACAAAGCTAGAGAAATAATCCAGGACAAAGGCTGTACACTGCTGCTAAATGATGAACAGATTATAGTGAAAATTTAGTTTGATGCCATCAAATTCATTGAGTAATACTCTTGGCATTCTTGGAGAGCTGCTAGTTTTTGGAAGTTTTTCTTGCTACAGTTAACTGAAAATGTTCAGTGTTCCAATACTGTAAAGAAACTACAGTGCCTGTAATTCAGTTATGACTCCTTTACTGAAACTGTAGTGTTTGCTAAAGCAAAGATGTAAACTAAAGGAGTTTGTGATTTGCAGAAGCTGTAGCATACCCCAACAAGTGATAAATGCACTCAAAAGTTCACTGAGAAAATGTAGAGGCTGCTCACTTGTTACTGAAAGTTTTCTGGAGTGATAAATGCATGCAAAAGAAGTTCAGTTAACTGTTACTGTTGCTGTATGAATTCCAACCAGGTTAGTTTGTTGTCAATTACTCTATAATACTCAACTAGGTTTATGCAAAATGAAGATCAACCATGTTTATTTGGATTTATTTGAATCATTTGAATTTATTTGCTTTATTTGGATTTATACACCATTTCTCCAATTGCAAACATACATAAAGTTTCCAATTGTCCAATTCCAGTCATTCATTTTACAGAGAGCTAAGCATAGCCATGACTCTTCCCTAAATATTCCTGTAGAATCAATTCAAGCAGCACAAAACTAAAAACTGAAAACTGCCACAACCCCTTAACTTAGAGTTGATAAAAACATGTCCCTAAAATTGGAATTATTTGAATTAGCTAGGTTTATTCTTCTTCATATACAGAAAAAGATGAATATTCTTCGTCTACTAGTTACTTCAAATTTAGAACTGAATAAACACTTGTCATCTTCAGTAAACACTTGTAAATCTAGAGTAGTTTTAAACTTAGAATGCACCAAGTACTAATATCCTTTGCCAGGCTACACACCATCTACTTGGAGTAGACAGCAAGATTCACAGAGACATGCATGCTTCAATAGACTTGTGAATGCTAGCAAAGTGATAAGTAAAAACTTGGATGTTCTCAGAAATATAGCACCAGAGGACATTAAGTGAACTGGCCTGTATGCTAAAGGCAAGGAAATGCCACCTTCTTTTCTTCTTCGAGCAGTTGATGAACTGTCCTGTATGCTGCAGCTACAAATAGGTTCTGCAGAAAATGCACCAAAAGAGTTACACACAAGTGAAGTAAGTGGAAAGCAACATTTAATCTCCACTTCTTTTCTTTTGGTAGTGAAATTCAATCTGAATTTTGTAAGCATGGAAAATGCACCAATACTGAACATTTATTCCCACCTCCACCACCATCTTGTCAGTTTCAACAGTGTGTGTATGGAGTAGTTTTGACGGCGGTATAATTGTGCATCATGTAAACATTATAAGAATGATTAAGGGTTTACCAATCAGATTATAATTATGACCAGAACAGAGGAATAAATATCATGGTTAGTTTTATGTAAAAAAATCAGAAATTGAGTTACTCACTTGAACTTACTGTAGTAGTGGCTAAAATTCAGAGAAGTTACTAAACAACAGAAGTAGTGGCCAAAATTCAAAGTACTAAAAAGATTCGACACTAAATATACAGTGTTATCCATGTTCTGTATCCAGGACATTTTTTATCTGTTTGCATGCATAGGTCCCACCTATCAGGAAGGATGGGCATGTACACGAACATGTATGACACATCAGTCTACCCGCATAGCCTTTTCGTTTAGTCTACCTAGCCGTCTAATCAACTGCTTGCACGCCACTTCTCCCATTTACTTCTCCATCGGGAACCGATTCTCCTCGGCTTCTTCACCTCCCCTTCGTCTTCATTTGCATCCAAACCCCACTGCATTCACATTGTTTTAACCTCTTTAAATAATCATCTACTACTTCAGTTAGACTAGCCATCTAATCCTAATTCTCCAAACCATGGCCCTCCGTTCCAGCAGTTCCAAATGGCGGAAGAGATCGAGATGCAGGTTTTTAGCGTCCAACATGTCCTCGTCTAAGGCTCGATGCGCATAGTTTCCACCGTCATCGTCCACCCAAGGGTTGTTCGGCAGTGGATCAACAATGTATCCAACTCCCTCGAAAAGGTAGAGACGAGGGTCATCGGTCTCGACGGAGAGTACACGGAGCGTGCCCCTAGGAAGATCCAGTGCGCCGCCGTCCTTCCGCTGTGCCACGAAGATGATGTTTTGGTGTACCACATCATACACTCGCCCTCCATACCACGTGAGCTTCATGATTTCTTGTCTTGGGAGGACATATACTTCTGTGGGGCAGCCATCGAAGGGGACAAACAGAAGCTGAAGCCGTACAACCTTGATTTGTAAAGCATCGCTGACCTACAAACCAGAATCAAAATTCCTGTAGAAGATTGTGATAAACAGACACCATCCCTATTCGACGTAGCAAATTTTGTGCTCGGTACAAATCTTCAGAAGGGTGAGGAGACGGTGGCATTAAGGTCGTCTGGATGGGAGAATTATCCCTTGACGTACGAGCAGATAAAATATGCTGCCCTCAATTCCCGTGTGAGTTTCAAGATAGCTGCAAGGTCCAAAGAGCTTGTTGCGAAGCCGTCTCCCACAGAGAATGAGAAGAAGAAGAAGAAGAAGAAGAAGAAGAAGAAGAAGAAGAAGAAGAAGAAGAAGAAGAAGAAGAAGAAGAAGAAGAAGAAGAAGAAGAAGAAGAAGAAGAAGAAGAAGAAGAAGAAGAAGAAGAAGAAGAAGAAGAAGAAGAAGAAGAAGAAGGAGAAGAAGGAGAAGAAGAAGAAGGAGGAGAAGAAGGAGAAGAAGAAGAAGGAGAAGAAGAAGAAGGAGAAGAAGAAGAAGAAGAAGGAGAAGAAGAAGAAGAAGAAGAAGGAGGAGGAGGAGGAGGAGGAGGAGGAGGAGGAGAAAAGGCTGCACCAGCAGGAGGGCATTATGGATGGATGAACTATTTCCTCTCTTGTAAAAAAACCATTCCCTCTCGGTGTATATTGATATAGATGGACTATTTCGATGGTGTGCATGTCTTTGGAACAGAGTAGTAGCGTGGGTCTGCTTGACTATAAGGAACTATTTATCCGCATATATAGCTTTCTCTGCTACTCCTTCCAGTGATCGGTATGCAGTGCATGTGTCCGTAGACATGACATCTTGTGTGCATGACATGTGGGCCACCTAAAATGCGGCGAGCATCAAGTTTCTACCACAGCCACCCACGATTCCCACGACGCCGCTCGAACCCATGAAACCACACGTCCCCCGACCTACGGCTCACCCCTCTTGGCCCCACCGCCCCTCTGCCTACATGAGCATTACATGTGGACCAGTCACCTATCGGGTCCACATGTTATTGACTCAAAGGTAGGTGTAGTAAGGCGCTGAAGCTCAGTCCCGACGGCCCCAAGAGGGAAATGTAACTCCTGCGCCAGGGCTTGTGGTGCTCCCGCAGCACGAACTTGTGCCAAACTCGAGATTTGTTTCTTTACTATACATGCACGCAATGATTTAATGGACATTGCAATCTCAACATGTGATGGGGAGCTCTAAATTTGAATTTGAAACTTATAAAACGAAAATATTCAAAACAAATAAACTGGAAGAGAGGGAGTATATCGTAGGATGTGTCCCATACAAAATAAGTCCCCTGGTTTTTCACCATGAAGATGCGGTTAGAAAGGAGCACAACGTCTTCCTACTCGTATGGCAACAAGGCCGCAGACATCATGGTCCGCCTTTGACCGCCATGTGCAAGGTTCGTGCTATCTTATTCAATCTCACCGTGGTTCCATCATACCAATTCATGCGGTGGCCCGTTGCATGTCTGATCCCAATGTTGGACAAAGGTTCTACGGGAACGGTGTCACCGTTGTAAATGTTGTGCAAATTGATGTTGGTACCCTCCTGTACATATGCAAGCCAATCTCCACTCGCATCGAGCCTAACCTGTGAAACAGTGGGCAGGGGGAGAATTAGGAAATGGACACGGAAGTAGTCTTTGGAATGCATTTACTACGTGATCAAACTCATCTTACCTGCTCATCGGAGGAAATCCGAGTGCCCCTCAATGTCGGCATCTCAAGGGGCGTCAACTTCCAACTACGGCCACGCCGCACTGGAGAGACCCCCAAGGAAACATCCTCGTGCGTTCCACGGAACATCAAGATGCATTTGTATGAGTAGTTTATCTTGTGAGAGAAAAAGATGAACGAGGGAAGGCCTCTAGAGATACAGATGGACACTACTACTACCAATGTGCTGGCCTGTGCGTTGCAGTGGATCCAAAGTAGTAGAATAACACTTGTTCACGTGCTTGAAATATAAACACTCTAGTTTTGGTATACATGTGTTAGTAGACATGACAACTTGTCCATGGAAGTTGAACCACGAAGACCATCACGTTTCTTGTTTCTACCACTGCCACACCCACACGCGATTCCTACGACGCCGCTCCAACCCATGGCACGACGTCCCCCGACGTGGACATGGATCCTCTAACATGGCTATCACTGCCTTGCCCTGCCTTTCCTTCACTGACAGGTGGCACCCACGCTTATGGGTCCCACATGTCAGTGACAGAATGGTAGGATTGTTCGCGTCAAGGGATCCTCATCCCCCCGACGTGCCCCTCATCCCTCTCGGCCCCACCGCTCCTCTGCCGTTGTGTGCATGACATGCGGGCTAGTTGAACTGCGGCGACCATCAACTTCCTACCACATACACACCCGATTGGACGCGGTTTGCCTGCTCCGTTGCTGTGCTCCGATCCGTACTCCCGCACCATCGAATTTTCATCCAGTGGTTGTGACACATTTCTTCCCGGGCATCTCAGCTGGAGTACTTATGTACTCCCTCCGGTCCTTTTTACTCTCCACATTGGATTTGCCGAAAGTCAAACTTTGCTAAGTTTTACCAAATTTATATTAGAAATTATTAGCATCTATAATATCTAATAAATATAATATGAAAATATATTCCAAGATGAATCTAATGATATTGGTGTTGTTATGTGAATGTCTATAATTTTTTATATAAACTTGGTCAAAGTTGGATGAGATTGACTTCGAACAAACCTAATATGCAGAGTAAAAAGGACCGGAGGGAGTACTACAGGTAGTACCCGCCGGTGTGGCCATCTACGCCTCGTAACGCCCCGACGCCGAGCTGTGGCACCCTCGCCACGGCCACACCACCACCGGCCGGTTCATCTCGAACGAGTGAGTCGCGAACCACGCCGCCACCACCATGAGAATGACATGTGGGCCGGCCGCATTTAAGGTCCGCATGTCATTGACTCATAGGCCGGGCACTAAGACACTGAAGTTCGGTCCCATGGGCCCTGAGAGGGAAATGTAACTCCCGTGGCAGGCCTTGTGGTGCTCCCGCAGTACGAGCTCGTGCCAAAACTGGAATTTGTTTCTTACTACTACCAACTAGTACTAGTAAGGTACACGTGCATTGCACCCATGAGATTTTGGTGGTTTGTGCATTATGCTTCTACATGTGGAGCTTTCTGGATTCTAACATGTGGCAAAATCTGGTGGAATGTAAGGTTAGACAAGTTTGATTAACTTAGGTGAGTGTTTGGTTCAAGCCACACCTTAGGCAAGCCACACTAAGGCCCCACATGACATACACACACAAAATGTGGCAAGATCCCCTTAGGCTTGCCAACTTGTTTCTCTCGTTTTGAAGAACTAATAGCTTTGCCTAAGCTTAGTTGTGGCAAAGTTAGGGTCTGTTTGATTCAAAGGATTTTCATATGATCTTTGAAGGATTAGAATCCTTAGGAATTTTTCCTACGTTGGTCGTTTGATTCGTAGGATTGAATCATGTACAATATTTTCCTAAGGATTCATTTGTACTACGTTTCACAGGAATTCTAACATGCACTCCAACCTCTTGAAAGAAATCCTTTGTTTTCCATGTAACACAATCAAACAAACTCAAATCCTATAGGGATCCAATGAACATGCCATTCCAATCCTACTTTTTTCCTATTCCTGTGTTTCTGCAATCCTATGAATCAAAGAGGCCCTTAGTCATGAATTAAGTTCAACCATGGAGTCTTATAGGTTATACATGTGGCATAATCTGGTGGATGATATCCAACGGTCAGTAGTGCTCGGATTTGCCATCTTTGTACCGTCGGATTGGCTTCATCCAACGACCAACTTGTTTTTCACACACTATATAGGGGGTATAGATATAGATGTGCCGGTTCATTGCAATGGATCCAAAGTATATATATATATATATATATAGTGGAGTGCACTCTAAACACATTATCTATTTATTTTTCTCTAACCTTCCGTAGCCATGCAACCAAGCCACATAAGCTTCATGGGTGCCCCCCACATCATATTATTCATACTACGTTGATTGAAAAAAAGATAAATCACCCAAAACAAGATCTTCCCATTTTTTGTTCCTACGATGTTGTGTCGTGCACGTACCTACTAGTTGTATAGTGGTAGTACTAGTAATATAGTATTAGGAGTACAAACTTGGTACTAGTAGGAGTAGTACTAGTATGGAATGCTCCTACTCTATCAACGAGCCCCGTCTGACACCAAATTTCTTGGCTTCCATGCTACAGCTAGATCTTCCCCTCGTTTCTATTTTCCAACCCGGCGGCAGGCGGGGTGTCGGTTTGCTCAACGGCGGTCCCACATGAAAGTGAAAATGCTAGGCAACACGCCTTCCCTGAGCTATGTGTCGTGCCGGACGGGCCGTGTTGTACTCCCGATTCCCGGGCGTGTGGGGGTGCGACGCGAATGTGGCAGACCTTTTCCTTTTACCAGCAATGCGCCCGTGTGTTGCGAACGGATCCAAAGTAGTAGAATAGTAGTATTTGTTCACAAACTTGAAAGAAATCACTATTGTTTTGATATACTCCTAATATATTACTCCCTCTGTACCTAAATATTTGTCTTTTTTGAGATTTCAAATGGACTATCACATACGTATTATATAGACATATTCTAGTGTTTCTAGCAAGATGCCCGCGTGTTGCACGAAGTTGATGGAAAAGGTAAGCACAACTTATAAATTGACGGATGGAGTACTAGTTACAGTGACGCATATAATTAAGCAAAGGGATCGCACATGTCGGTATTTACTGGAACGAGAATGCAACAGCACAATAAGAATTAAGGCCACGATGATGCAATCGCAGTGGTGGTTACAGAAGGCAAGAAGAAAGATGGATCCACGAACGTAGGACCTCCTCCTCCTCACTTAGTGCGCCAGGCCACCGACCGGCGGCTAAGGAGCGGCGGCTTTTGTGGCGAGGTCGAGGTGCTTCTCAGCAAAGGCATCCAAGGCTTCCAGCCGGTTGAGGAAGGCCAACGTCATAGCGTCCTCACTGGCCTTGTAGATACCTATGTACATGATTTACTCGTACATGTGGATGTGTAGGTCGACGAATTCTTGCAGGGCGAGGCGCCTCGCGGCGAGCGCGACCTCCAGGTGGACATTCTTCGTGGCGTCGGCGAGCCGTCGTAGGGCCACCAATGCTTGAAAGAGGTTCCAGCCATGGAGGCGGATTAGGGTGGCAGGCAATGAGGAGCCCAGGCGCACGGGCTGGAGGAGTACGACGATGTCGTCCGCGAGCTTCTTGAGGACGGTGAACCTGTTGCTGGTGGCAATGATCATCTGGTCCAACTAAGAGTCGTAGTTGGCGTCGAAGGCGGCCATCCACCAGCCGGTCTCCAACACCATATGGAGACGACCCTCGGCGCCATGCCGCAGGCCGGCGTCGTGGACCATCTGGCACAGCCGCTCACGAGCATCGCCGCCATGGGTCTGGAGTGAGCTCTTTTGCGCTTAGTGTAAGTGCTTAGGAAAATGCTTAGGTGCGTATGATGTGGTAGATGCATTGGAATGGAGGGGCGCCTTTATATGAGGGCAATGAGGGCAAACTGTGTTGCATTCACATCATGCAGCCTCTTTTCACGGACCTCCTCCCATTACTTCCCTCATGCATTAATTGAAGGTGGATGCATTGGCCGTTCAACATATCAGGAACCGCTACTCCCTCCCTCATCTGCATTAAAGCCGTATCGGGAACTGCGCCGCCCGCTGTCAAATCGAATACTCCCTCCGTCTAGGTGAGTATTAAGTCATCTTACGAAAACCAAATAGTAAACACATAGGCGTGGTGCATTAACTCTCACGTTGTTTCTTATTTTTTTTACATAAATAGAGGAATCAACCAAGAAGAGATGTGGGGCTTGTATGCTTTTAATGACTTGAGACTATCAAACATGACATGAAGTGGTCAGTTCGTTGCACAAGAACAAATACAACCCACGTCAACACACACACATCTTATATAGCATCACATCCAATGGCTATAAAAGATGAATGACACCAAATTATATCCCATCTAGATGAGTTCTAGCAAAATTGTATTAATAATACTTAGTACTCCTGCGCCATGTATCATATATTAGTATCATGTAGTACTTTATTTATTTATGAGGTATCCAGATGGCACTGCACCGCCAAGAAAAGAGGGTAACATCAAAATTATGGACTACTTTTTTGAGTATGTTGGTAAGGTCCGGTCATTGTCACTTGTTGAAATCTCTAAAAAGACAAATACTCCCTCCGTCCGGAAATACTTGTCATCAAAATGGATAAAAGGAAATGTATCTAGACGTATTTTAGTTTTAGATACATATCTTTTTATCCATTTTGATGACAAGTGTTTTTGGACGGAGGGAGTAGAAAACAAAGTTGGTGATGATGGTGTGCGTGCCATCCTACAATATAAGCCGTCGGATTTATATCTAACGGATAGGAAAGAATATACCCACACGTCTCTCCACATTCGCAAATAAGACCTTCCCTCGTTCAACCTTTTCTCCCACAAGATAAACTACTCATACAAATGCATCTTGAGGTGTCCATAAAATCGAAGAGAGGGATGATGTGTGTGTGTGCGCGCGTGATCGATAAAGAGTGCCATCGAATTTGTGTGTGCCCACGTCAAAGATATAGAGTGGCTAGCCTACTGGAATGTGAGATGGGACATGTGCAGTTTGTCTCTGTGGCATGGAACCTACCTACAGCGCTCGACTATCAGTGTGTGGTGGGGAAGAGAGAGGCCCAATTAACTATAGAGGTACAATGGCTGGTATATGTGTGGAGGAGGAGAGAGGCCTACCTCATGTATTAAGGAGATTGATCTGCCTCATGTATTAAGGGAGATCGGTCGGCATCCATGCATATGTGCAGGAGAGGAATAAGGTTGGGAGAGAGACAGAGCTAGAGTGTTGGAGGGCGTGGTAGTGGAGTTGCTTCTAACAAATGGTGGAATAGGCTTGCTAGACAAATGGAGGGCACGCCCGCAATATCAATAAGAGAGGAGATGGCTGCTTGTTGTCTGTGCACGTGCATGTGAGAGACGGGTCAGGAGGCATGCACGAATGATGAGGGGGACGATGTGGCTGTGGTAAGCAGACTTAATTACATAGGAAGATCAATCGCCCTTTGTTAGAGAAAGGAGAGACATAACTTGTGAGGTACGTCGATCGATGGCGGGGGGGTAGTTAAAGTCGATCTAGGTATATGTTGGGAGATCGATCGGTATACATGCATGTGTGTGTTAGAAGAAAATGAGGCACGAGGAGAAGGATAGAGAGAGAGGGATGCATGTAGGAGGTGGTACGAGAGGCGTACTATATCAAGGGGGGAGGAGTGTGCGAGTACGAGAGCGATGAAAATAGTGGTGGGAGTGAGGCATGGACGGTGACAAGAGAAGAGGGGAATCTTGTGTTTGTTCTAGGCACACCTGGCTAGAGAGGCATATCGATCGACGTGTGCCGTAAAGAAGGAGCTGGGGGCCTACACACACCGTGCGTGAACGACCTAAAGTGAAAAGACGAATTTGCGCGATGGAGCTAGAGAATGCTGAGGGAGGATCAGAGGGATGCGGGCATGTGCATGCACAAGAGAAAGTTAGCGCTAGCTACAAAGATAAGAGGGTTTTGTGGGTGTAAAAGGTGAATAGAGATCATATATACTTCATTATAAAAAGCGAATTCGGATATTTGAGGAATTTATCATAGTGTTTCAAACTGACGCATGTGTGAATATATATAACGGTGATACACATGGTGTGGTTATGAACATGTTATACTACATTTAATATATTTTATCTCTGCTCTTATAAAAAATGGAGTTGTTGATGATGGTGTGCCTGCCATCCTGCATTATAGGCCGTCCGATTTATATCTGGCGGATAGTAAGGAAACTACGATGGTTGAAGTTGGCAACAATCATGATTGTAGATTCTTATTGAAATAGAGAAACGAATTCAAATTTAGTTCGAATTGCAGCGGTAGTATAGACATTTGGAATGCACTAAAATGTTGGTATGAGTAGGTTACATGCATTATACAGCAAGCGAAAAAATTTAATCGGACATAACATGGATTCATACTCCCTCCTTCCATCTATATAGGGCGTAATGATATTTTTAAGACCGCCTTTGACTATTGACAAGATTAATAGTACATGACATGCACAATTTGAAAATTATATCATTGAAAGAACCTTTCACAGACGAATTTAACGGTGTGCTTTGTGTAAGTTGCATGTCATATATCATTGCTCTAATATTTGGTCAAAGTCAGCATCGAAAAATGCATTAGGCCCTATATAGATGGAAGGAGGGAGTAGCTTTGAATAGCATTTGTATAGTAAAATGGGGCAAGACTCTCTCTTTGTGTAGTGTGAATAGTTTTATTTTTTTCGCTTTCTTTTCGGTTGAGGGAAGTGCGAATTGATTTGGTACGTACAAGTACAATATTACTACACGTTAGGTTTGTCCCTAAATTCAACCCGCGTATTGTTATATCCCGAAAATTCAGATATCATGCTCCCAAAACTGGCACCTTCACAACCCGCGCCTTGCTATCCCGAAATTACAACGCGCGCGAAAACTCCCTCCAGCAGCCAAATCCCGACAGGCGAAATCCCCCTTCTAACCCTGAGGCGAGAGGGCCGCTAGTTCAAAACGGTGGGGGGTACTTTTGTAACACACCCTACATTTTGGACAAGCGCGTCCCTATGTCATGCTTCACCCCCTCCCATCGCCCCCTTTTCGCCATTCGAAATCCTAGGCCGCCATAACCTCTCCGCTCCAGCCGCGAAACCCCACTCTCCTCCGTTCGCCACGTCACCGCTGCCCAGTCGGAGCCTCTTCCCCGACGACGTCGTCCACCGCAACAGATCGACGTCCCTCGTCCACCTCCCCGGATGAGGCTCCGTCGTCCATCTGCCGTCTCGCCGGTTCAGCCGCCCCGTCCTCCACCTCCAAGGAGCTGCTCCGATGATCGCCTCGTCTATCGCGGCTGCTCCATCCCCACAGCGCTGCCTTAACCTGCTCCACCGGAACCGCAGCATCCTCACCGACTCCTCGGACGAAGCCGAGGCCTACTCGGCGCCACCAAAGAGGTTGTACACTCATCACATCGCACCTTCTCCTTAACTCGACCTCCCGGCGCCGACGGTGCTCCATCCCGCACCCCCATGGAGCGGCTACCTTGAAGCCGGCGGCTCTCCCCCAGTGCGAGGCCCCTTCGGCGGCGGCGTCCATACCAGCCGGATCTGCTGCTACTGCTGCTTCGGCTCTCGCTCGCTCGCTCGTGCTGTAGTCGGCCTCTCGCTCGATCGCACGCTTGCCTAGCTGCTGCTGCTGCTCTCCCCCTCGCTCGTGCTGCTGCTCTGCTCCGATTAAGCCACACTTTAGTCGACTGAATCGACTTTTGAGTCAGTCGATTTTCAGGGGTTGGGGGGCTTGCCGGAGTTAAGGAAGAACCACCCGCAGTGGGGACGGGGGCTCGCCGGAGAGGTACCCCACTATCTATCTTAGGGTTCAGGGTGGGGGCGGGGGGGCCTAGAGGGCCGGCCGGGGCGGCGGTGGCGAGTTGTTTCGGGGCGGCGAGGCGGCGCTGGGGCCGGCGGTTCGGCCGGTGGTGGCTGGTGGCTCAGGGGGTGCAAGTTGAAGATGAACTGCAGGCCCTCCCTAAACTACATGTCAAGTGCCTCTCTGCTACCACTGCATTCAGTTTCCACAGTAGCATTCAGATTCCACAGTAAATTTTAGTTTCGACAGTTAAGTTCAGAGTCAACAGTTTTTACCTCATCTGTTGTAGTCAGGTGGTTTTTGGTGATGTTAATTTTACATCCATTTTACATCATCTATTGGAGATGCTATTAGAATCCCACTTGAGATTGACGATGTCTGTCTTGTGCTGCTTCAGCCTTGACATCTTACGGCTCACCGGAGCTGCTCCAACGACAGAACGATCCATCACAACAGAGCAGTGCCCTGGACGTCGTCTACAGATTCCTCAGATCTTCCTCCACACCTCCGACAGCCACCTCTGCCTCAACTGCTTCAGCGACCAACCCAATGATGCTGAGGTCGACATGGCTACGGCAAAGAGGTTGTACACTTGTTGCATCACTTATTACTATACATTCACGTCGATCCATTAGGGCTATTTTGGTTCAACGGAAAAACATCGATCCACTGGTTGTTACCATCACTCTAAATTTCTGCATGCTCTCCTTACATAATCTCACCATATTTTTTTCGTATGCATGTCAGATATTGTACACAGTCATGCTAAACATGTAGAGAAAAAGAGAAGAGTTTTGCGCGGCAATACAATGTCATGCAGACATCGCTCCATGGTGGGTTCAATGGCAAACCCTCCCCACCCCTCTCCAGATTGTAATCCAGAGGAAGATATCTATTCTGAGGCGGATTTAGACGCTGCTGACCACTCCTATTTACCCCCCAAGGTGTTTGCTCTACCTTGGCATGATGATGTTAGTCATATCATGGATATGTTGCCTTGCAGTGCCTACTTTTGACATCATATATGTCATCTTCTTAGTTTAGACATGTTATGTAATGCCACCTGTTTAGTTTATATACCATATATGGGAATTATGCAGTCTCATGTCTTTTAGCCAGCCATAATATATGTGAAACGTGCAATGCCATCCTGTTTAACTAGGCATCATATATTTGAATGATATCTTGTCCATCCTTTTCTTCATTACATTTCTGTTTGTCGACAATGTATGTACATTAAACTACTCTTCCTGTGAATCAGCCATTTGGGTGGGAGATGGAAAAATCTGGAGTGAAAACAAGGCCTTCAGAGCAGACAGTGCTACCTGTCGAAGTAGATCTCTTGTTGGGTCCCGATAGCTCCTCAGAGATGGATTCAGAGACAGATGACCAGTCCTATTCCCCCACTGAGGTGTATGCTCTAACTTGGCACGGTTATACTGCTCATATCATGCATACGGAGTCTTGTATTGCATAGTTTAGACATCATATACACAATATTCAACACCATGTTCTTAGTTCAGACATCATATCGAACGCCCTCCATTTAGCATATAAATCACATATGTGAATTAAATGATGCGATCCTGATTACTTAGATAACATGTAGGTGAATTATGTCATGCGATCCTGTTTAGTTATTCATCATATCTTTGAATTATGTTATGCTATACTATCCAGTTTAGATAGACATCATATATGTGAAATTATGTCATGCTATCCGTTTTAGTTAAACAATATACATGTCAACTATTTCATGCCCTCTTTTTTCCACACTGTCTATTGCATCTATCTCTAATACAATGTCTGTACATTCAACTATGTTTCCTATTTATCAGCCATTTGAATTGGAGCGGGTGATGCCAGTATCTAGCGGACTAAAAACACGATCTTCAAATAAAACAGTGCTACCTCTTGGTGGAGATAGCACCCCGGTTGTACATGCACAAGAACCAGCCCTACCACACATAACCCAAACTCTCGCAGATTGTACCCCTACTGCGATGGACAGAGAACCAGCTTCACCCAATCTAACCCCAACCGCAGCCGATAGTAACCCAGTTCCTGTTGACACAGCACCATCTCCACCACAGAGCTCCTGCAGCTCCAGTGCCCAAAGGGCCAGTACTATCACGGCGAACCCCAACTCCACCAGTTAGTACGCCTATTCCTGTGGAGGAAGCACAACCAGCTAGTCATAGTTTAGCATCTATTGCATTTGATGTTGTTAAATTGTATGTGCGTATCTTCCCATCTTGGAAATATTATACTGAAGATGAAGGAAAATGCCAGTTGCAGGTGTTTGTCCAGGAGGTATGTGTAAGTAATGTTATTCATGGCAATTACTTTGCTTCGTCCCATACATCCTACCTCCATGATGGTTATAATACAGCAAATTTTCCCATTTTTATCTATAGAGAAGGACCGATTTGGAAACTTGGGATGAGGTAACCTGTGCTAATACCTCTGCTATCTTCAAGAATGCTTGGTGGCAGTATCGGAATTACCTGAAGAAAACATACTTCACTGGTAAACAAACTCATCAAATTCCCTTACGTTCTCCTGAGACACATTTACTGGACGATGACTGGGAACGCCTTATTCTGTACTGGTCCCGAACCAAGAATGTGGTAAGGTCTATGAGCTCATTTTCTATTTTAAGTATTATATTCTTGCGTCTTACTGTACTCTATTCATGTAGAACAAGTGCCTAAACCTGAAGAACAACTGTTCTAATTTAAGATTTCATTGCTATCATAGTTCAAAAATGCGCTAGGCGTTAATTGTGCGTTTTGCCACCGCCTTGCGCTTTACTGACCAAAGCGCATGCTTATGCGTAGTTATGCACATATTATGCGTAGTTATGCGCAGTGCGTTTTGCCAACGCCTAGAGCCTAGGCGCGCCTTTTTTAACTATGATTGCTTTGCTCTTGTATCACTGTATTTACTCATACAAAATTATTTTTAAATTGAAGGATCCAATCGAAACTCCAATGGCATAGCAAGTATGTTCACGCATGTTTCTTTAACAGGTTTGCTCTTATCAATAGCTCTGTTGATTTCAATTTCAATTGTGTATACAGTTGACTTTCATATCATGCACATTACTAGCATCACAACAGAGCCAATAGTGTTGTTGTACATGTAGACCCATGGTACCCATCTGAAATCTTGTTGTGCCGTGTAGTTTCCCACGCTTTATATTCTTTCACTGCTGCTTTGTCTTGAACTGATATGATTTGAACCATGTCTCTATTTTGATTTGGCAAGACAATGCAGTGACCATAGGACATAGATATATGTTTGTTTGATGCTTTTATTATGTACTAGTACTTGGCAATAGAAGACTTGGTAGTTTAATCCTGTCCACCTTACTAATGAATGGGTTCACCGAAATGAGTTTCATATACTAGTACATGCTAAACTTGTTATGTGTCTGCTTGTTTCTTCTTTTAGAATGTTGACAGAATATTGGGGAAGAGTGCCTTATTAAGCAATGGTAAAGGAAGTAATGCAGATAAGGTTCAGGATAGTGACACATCCTTGTTGGTCTCCAACAAAGCTAATAAAACAGCTAAGGAAGACTATCTTGAAGACAGTGAGACAACCCCAAAGTCCTGTCTTGGTTTAGTGTTCGAGTTACTGCCACTACCGCTTGCACAAGCTATTCAAACTCATTGTCTGAGTCAGTTCGGTTTCTTGAGTCTCAACTACAAGCTGAAAGACATCGATCAGATGTGCTGCGACAAGAAGCGGAAGGACTGCAGAAGTCCCTGGAGCATTCAGATGCATACTTTCTGGTGCAACAGCAAGCGTTGGAGGATTTTAGCGCCAAACAAGACAAAGCTAATCAGCTTGCTAAGCTTATTGCCAGCATGGTGGATACCCAGGATAACGTTTCTTGAGCTCTTCTGAAGTTGTTTCAGTTATGCTCTTGTTTTGCTGCCGCGTTTATTTGCTCTGGTGGCCAATTTTGACGGCTAGTGTATGTAATGTGCTGCTTTGTTCCCTATATTTGCACTGGTGGCGAACTTTGATGCCTAGTGGATGTAATATGTGTAATAGCGGTAATAGGCTAGCGTTAATTGCTTGCTTATTTATTTCCTTATTGTCTTGTTTAGTTGTTTGCTTGTATTCACTGCAGTTCTTTTTCTGTTTTTTCTAGTGACCACAATAGCCTATTTTTTGGTAACTAGGCCAAAATAATCATGGGCCTTCTACGGGCCGTATGATCCATGGGCCTTCATCCGGCCATAGGATCCATCGGCCTTCTATACGGGCCTTAGGGTCCATGGGCCTTCTACGGGCCGTATGATCCATGGGCCTTCTACAGGCCGTACTATCCATGGGCCTCATACGGGTCGTAGGATCCATGGGCCTTCTATGGGGCGTATCATCATTTCGCCAATCATGGGCCGTACAATTCGTGGACCATAATGGGCCGTTAATAGGCCATATTTGATAACTCTATGAAAACAGCCCAACGGGTTTTTTTACAAGAAAACGGCCCAACGTATTAACGGTCCGCAAACGGGCCGACTGTAACAACTGGCTGAATTTGGCCCACAAGCAGAAAATGACAGTAACGGGCCATATGTAACCGAATGCTGCAAATGAGCCCAAGAATCAATGGGCCCTGTGAAGGCCAAAAGATAACTTTGGCTGGAAACGGCCCAATGGAATAACGGGTCATTAATGCGTATAAAGTGATACACTGTTCATTACGGGCCAGTTTCACCACGGGTCGTTAATGGGCCAAGAGTTACAAAGGTCCTCATATGGGCCGAAAGAAGTCATGGGCCACACATGGGCCGGAAGTTAAAATAGGCTAAATCATATTGGACGGCCCAGATGACGCTACTGGGCCTAATTCGGAAAGGGCGTAATGGGCCTTGGGCTAGCGGGCTGTAAATGGGCTATATGCGAACATGCCGTTAACATGCTTTTCATGGGCTGGGCTGCCACCTTTTGACCAAGTCAAATGGGCCGGCCTTTTCACAGGAAAGGGCCTCTGTTGGGCCATGCCATGTGTCGACGTATCATAGGCGCCTTCGGTCCAATGAGCGGATGACATCTGTCCCAACGGTGAGCCGACACGTGTTTCCTCTAGCCAATGATGATTTTACACGTGGAAAATCCCCATTGGTCGGGGCTGTTAACGGGTTATCGGATCCAAAACCCGACCCAATAGCTTAACGGTGTTCCGTTACGGTGGATGCCACGTGTCGGTCACCCTTGATGAAAGCACTTCTGTGACGCGCGATTTATCATCATGGAAGTGGACACTTCCGTGATGATAATTTTGGTAATGTCATGGAACACTTCTACGACAGCACAGGTATGACTATCTTGATTCTATCATAAATTTGTCATGGATGTACATGCATGACAAAAAATGCGACCTACTGTGACAAACACGTATCATCACGGAAGTGTATTTTTTTGTAGTGCTAGGAGTATGCGCGTAATACTTTGCTTTGATAACTTGTAGATTTTTGCAATAAGTATATGAGTTCTTTATGACTAATGTTGAGTCCATGGATTATACGCACTCTCCCCTTCCACCATCGCTAGCCTCTCTAATACCGCGCACCTTTCGCCGGTATCATACACCCACCATATACCTTCCCCAAAACAGCCACCATACCTACCTATTATGGCATTTCCATAGCCATTCCGAGATATATTACCATGCAACTTTCCACCATTCCATTTATTATGACACATTCCATCATTGTCATATTTCTTAGCATGACCATGTAGTTGACATCGTATTTGTGGCAAAGCCACCGTTCATAATTCTTTCATACATGTCACTCATGAGTCATTGCATATCCCGGTACACCGCCGGAGGCATTCATATAGAGTCATACTTTGTTCTAAGTATCGAGTTGTAATTGCTGAGTTGTAAGAAAATATAAGTGTGATGATCTTCATTATTAGAGCATTCTCCCAAGTGAGGAAAGGATGATGGAGACTATGATTCCCCCACAAGTCGGGATGAGACCCCAGATGCAAAAAAAAGAAGAGAAAAGAGGCCATAAAAAAGAAGAGAAAAGGCCCAAATAAAAAATGAGAGAAAAAGAGAGAAGGGGCCATGCTACTATCCTTTTACCACACTTGTGCTTCAAAGTAGCACCATGACATTCATAGTAGAGAGTCTCTCATTTCGTCACTTTCATATACTAGTGGGAATTTTTCATTATAAAACTTGGCTTTTATATTCCAATGATGGGCTTTGTCAAATTGCCCTAGGTCTTCGTGAGCAAGCGAGTTGGATGCACACCCAATTAGTTTCTTTTGTTGATCTTTGATATACTTATAGCTCTAGTGCATCCGTTGCATGGAAATCCCTACTCACTCACATTGATATCTATTGATGGGCATCTCCATAGCCCGTTGATATGCCTAGTTGATGTGAGACTATCTTCTCCCTTTTTGTCTTCTCCGCAACCACCATTCTATTCCACCTATAGTGCTATATCCATGGCTCACACTCATGTATTGCGTGAAGATTGAAAAAGTTTTGAGAATGTCAAAAGTATGAAACAATTGCTTGGCTTGTCATCAGGGTTGTGCATGATTTAAATACTTTTTGTGGCGAAGATAGAGCATAGCCAGACTATATGATTTTGTAGGGATAACTTTCTTTGGCCATGTTATTTTGAGAAGACATGATTGCTTTAGTATTATTATTTTTATGTCAATATTAAACTTTTATCTTGAATCTTTCGGATCTGAATATTCATACCACAATTAAGAAGAATTACATTAAAATTATGCCAAGTAGCACTCCGCATCAAAAATTCTGTTTTTATCATTTACCTACTCGAGGACGAGCAGGAATTAAGCTTGGGGATGCTTGATACGTCTCCAACGTATCTATAATTTTTGATTGCTCCATGCTATATTATCTACTGTTTTGGACATTATTAGGCTTTATTATCCACTTTTATATTATTTTTGGGACTAACCTACTAACCGGAGGCCCAACCCAGAATTGCTGTTTTTGCCTATTTTAGGGTTTCGAAGAAAAGGAATATCAAACGGAGTCTGTCGTGGAATTGCCACGGCAGATGTCCTAGTGTGAGAACTTAGTCGCGAGGCCAACGCATCTATGTGGTAGCTTGAAGGGGTTGGTCGGAATCGAGTGACGCGTGGCGGATCAACACACAAGACAATAATTTAGACATCTCCAGGCCCGGGAAACATCATCCAGAATAGCCCTAATGATGTTTGTGGCTAGATCTCATTATGCTCATGAGGGGGTCGCCGGTAAACTGGCTCTTTGTGTCTAGCCCTAGAGATTGTTTCTTGTTGCTTCCCCCTCTTTGGCGAGCCCTGCCCCTCCTTATATATGTTGAAGGGGCGGGTTACATGTGGAGTCCTATTAGGATTAGGACTAGTCTACCTTCTAATACAAACCGGATACAAGTCCAAGTCTTAACTCCTTGTAAGACAAATATTCCTCACGCCTTTCCTCTTAAACCGGCCCACCACAACATAAACCGGCCTTCTAGGCCTTGGGCCTTGTCATCCGTCTGTCCCGCCCGCCGGGTTACCAGTGAATCATAAGTTTTAGTCAGGTTGTTTGTAAACTGTCTAGCCAGTGCAGGTCGCCGGTGAATCGCCAAGTCCGGCCGGGTTATACTTCTGGCCGGGTTACGCCGCGGGGTATATCCCCGACATTAGCCCCAAAGTTTAGCTTGGATTTATCCATGGTAAACTTATGTTGCAAAATAAATACAAGAACAAATTTGACAGGTTGTGCTCCAGGCTAAGAATTCTTGTAAACCGGCACCTGATCATCCTTAAGTCTTCGTTATTTCCTCCTAAAAAATCCGGGTCAATAGACCAGCTTCATAATCAATTTGCTTATAGAAGAAATATTGTAAATAAAAATCCATTTGATTCGGCCTTAAATGCTCTGACTTGACAAAAATATGGGTCTTCAAATATTTAACTGATATTCAGCCGGCTTGAAAATGTAGAACTTGCCAAGCTATGATTTCCAAAATCGGCGAGCTATAAAACTGATAATTCCAGGTCATGATTGTTGCCAACGCCGGTTCATAATTATTGATGACGCCGGGTTATGATTGTTGCAGACACCAGGTCAATCTGGTTTATTCAAAACTAAGAATTTGAAGATTTTTCTCTCTTATATCCATATTACTTGTAGCCCCCAAGTCTTGAGCAGAACAAAGTGATGGCTTAAGACTTGCTTCAATATAAATATTACTACTTTGAAGAAATCCATGTTGTTCATCGTAGTCATTAGTCAAAACTGAATATTCCATATTATGTAGCCCCCAAGTGCCGGGTTGTCATGCTTGCAGCAACCTGGGACTTATAATTGCCTTTATGCTCATAAAAACTTCAACCAGTGTAGCCCCCAAGGGCCGGGTCATTATGCAATAATGAGTAGGGACTTTATAGATATGATCATGTAGAGTTGAACAACAATGTGTAGCCCCCAAGGGCCGGGTCATTATGCAATAACAAGCAGGGACTTTGTAAAGATGATCATGTAGATTTGAGCAGCAACGTGTAGCCCCCAAGGGCCGGCTCAGTAAGATAATACTGAGCTGGGACTTTCTATATAATTCATTGATAATAACATCATATGATGTAATCTCCACCATGGGACTTAAACCCACGTCCATAAGGTTAAGAGCTTTGTACTCTACCAACTGAGTAGTGGATCTTTCAATATAATGTACTGAGGCTTGTGTACCTTGAATTTTTGACAGGAGCAATTGGTAGCCCCCAAGGGCCGGCTCATTACAATGGGATGAGCCGGGTCTTCAATAAGTTGATCAAAAAATGACTTTACATTAGCCCCCAAGTGCCATGGTGCATGCTGGCAGTGACATGGGACTTCATATTTGATGTAATCTCAACTTAAATAATGTAGCCCTCAAGTGCCGGGTCGTACGCCTGCAGCGACTCGGGACTATTCCTTCCATTGTAGAATAAATTATATCAATGGATAAAATAATATCCATTGCGCTGAAGCGACTTTGAAAACCTCAATCATAATATTGGTTATTGATAAGCATAATAAAAATCCAGCCAAGTTGGCTATTAAAGATTTGAATAATATAACCAAATAATTTATGAGCGCATGATTCCAATGGCGCAATCCAAATATATAGTAGCGACTTATAATCCCAAACCAGTCTGGGTTAATAAACATTGGATAATTTATCATCATACATGCGACTTATAGCCGAAAGCCAGGCCGGGTTAATAAACGCCGGTGATTTATAATCATGCTTTATTCAACCCATTTCTTCATATAACAAGTTTAAAGTTGAAGGAAATATGCCCTAGAGGCAATAATAAAGTTATTATTTATTTCCTTATATCATGATAAATGTTTATTATTAATGCTAGAATTGTATTAACCGGAAACATAATACATGTGTGAATACATAGACAAACAAAGTGTCACTAGTATGCCTCTAATTGACTAGCTCGTTAATCGAAGATGGTTATGTTTCCTAACCATGAACAAAAGAGTTGTTATTTGATTAACGGGATCACATCATTAGAAGAATGATGTGATTGACATGACCCATTCCATTAGCTTAGCACCCGATCGTCTAGTATGTAGCTATTGCTTTCTTCATGACTTATACATGTTCCTATGACTATGAGATTATGCAACTCCCGTTTACCGGAGGAACACTTTGAGTGCTACCAAACGTCACAACGTAACTGGGTGATTATAAAGGAGCTCTACAAGTGTCTCCAAAGGTACATGTTGGGTTGGCGTATTTCGAGATTAGGATTTGTCACTCCGATTGTCGGAGAGGTATCTCTGGGCCCTCTCGGTAATGCACATCACTTAAGCCTTGCAAGCATTACAACTAATGAGTTAGTTGCGAGATGATGTATTACGGAACGAGTAAAGAGACTTGCTGGTAACGAGATTGAACTAGGTATTGAGATACTGACGATCGAATCTCGGGCAAGTAACATACCGATGACAAAGGGAACAACGTATGTTGTTATGTGGTCTGACCGATAAAGATCTTCGTAGAATATGTAGGAGCCAATATGAGCATCCAGGTTCCGCTATTGGTTATTGATAAGAGACATGTCTCGGTGATGTCTACATTGTTCTCGAACCCGTAGGGTCCGCACGCTTAAGGTTTCGATGACAGTTATATTATGAGTTTATGCATTTTGATGTACCGAAGTTTGTTCGGAGTCCCAGATGTGATCACGGACATGACGAGGAGTCTTGAAATGGTCGAGACATAAAGGTTGATATATTGGAAGCCTATATTTGGATGTCGGAAGTGTTTCGTGTAAAATCCGGATTTTACCGGAGTACCGGGAGGTTACCGGAACCCCCCGGGAGGTATATGGGCCTTAGTGGGCTTTAGTGGAAGAGAGGAGAGGTGGCCAGGGCTGGGCCACGCGCCCCTCCCCCCTAGTCCGAATAGGACAAGGAGAGGAGGGCGGCGCCCCCCCCCTTCCTTCTCTCTCTCCTCTTTCCCCCTCCCGAATCCTATTCCAACTAGGAAAGGGGGGGAATCCTACTCCCGGTGGGAGTAGGACTCCTCCTGGCGCGCCCTCCTCCTGGCCGCCCCCCCCTTGATCCTTTATATATGGGGCAGGGGCACCCCTAGAGACACAAGTTGATCCACGTGATCATATTCTTAGCCGTGTGCGGTGCCCCCTTCCACCATAATCCTCGATAATATTATAGCGGTGCTTAGGCGAAGCCCTATGACGATAGTACATCAAGATCGTCACCACGCCGTCGTGCTGACAGAACTCTTCCCCAACACTTTGCTGGATCGGAGTCCGGGGATCGTCATCGAGCTGAACGTGTGCTAGAACTCGGAGGTGCCGTAGTGCGGTGCTTGATCGGTCGGGCCGTGAAGACGCACGACTACATCAACTGCGTTGTGCTAACGCTTCCGCTGTCGGTCTAAAAGGGTACGTAGATCACACTCTCCCCTCTCGTTGCTATGCATCACCATGATCTTGCGTGTGCGAAGGAATTTTTTTGAAATTACTACGTTCCCCAACAGTGGCATCCGAGCCTAGGTTTTATCGGTTGATGTTATATGCACGAGTAGAACACAAGTGAGTTGTGGGCGATATAAGTCATACTGCTTACCAGCATGTCATACTTTGGTTCGGCGGTATTGTTGGACGAAACGGCCCGGACCGACATTACGCGTATGCTTACGCGAGACCGGTTCTCCCGACGTGCTTTGCACAAGGGTGGCTAGCGGGTGACAGTTTCTCCAACTTTAGTTGAACCGAGTGTGGCTACGCCCGGTGCTTGGGAAGGTTAAAACAGCACCAACTTAACAAACTATCGTTGTGGTTTTGATGCATAGGTAAGATTGGTTCTTGCTTAAGCCCGTAGCCGCCACGTAAAACTTGCAACAACAAAGTAGAGGACGTCTAACTTGTTTTTGCAGGGCATGCTGTGATGTGATATGGTCAAAACATGATGCTAAATTTTATTGTATGAGATGATCATGTTTTGTAACCGAGTTATCGGCAACTGGCAGGAGCCATATGGTTGTCGCTTTATTATATGCAATGCAATCGCGTTGTAATGCTTTACTTTATCACTAAGCGGTAGCGATAGTCGTGGAAGCATAAGATTGGCGAGACGACAACGATGCTACGATGGAGATCAAGGTGTCGTGCCGGTGACGATGGTGATCACAACGGTGCTTCGAAGATGGAGATCACAAGCACAAGATGATGATGGCCATATCATATCACTTATATTGATTGCATGTGATGTTTATCTTTTATGCATCTTATCTTGCTTTGATTAACGGTAGCATTATAAGATGATCTCTCACTAATTATCAAGAAGTGTTCTCCCTGAGTATGCACCGTTGCGAAAGTTCTTCATGCTGAGACACCACGTGATGATCAGGTGTGATAGGCTCTACGTTCAAATACAACGGGTGCAAAACAGTTGCACACGCGGAATACTCAGGTTATACTTGACGAGCCAAGCATATACAGATATGGCCTCGGAACACGGAGACCGAAAGGTCGAGCGTGAATCATATAGTAGATATGATCAACATAGTGATGTTCACCAATGAAACTACTCCATCTCACGTGATGATCGGACATGGTTTAGCTGATTTGGATCACGTGATCACTTAGAGGATTAGAGGGATGTCTATCTAAGTGGGAGTTCTTAAGTAATATGATTAATTGAACTTAAATTTATCATGAACTTAGTCCTGGTAGTATTTTGCAAATGATGTTGTAGATCAATAGTTCGCGTTGTTGCTTCCCTGTGTTTATTTTGATATGTTCCTAGAGAAAATTGTGTTGAAAGATGTTAGTAGCAATGATGCGAATTTGATCCGTGATCTGAGGTTTATCCTCATTGCTGCACTGAAGAATTATGTCCTTGATGCACCGCTAGGTGACAGACCTATTACAGGAGCAGATGCAGACGTTATGAACATTTGGCTAGCTCAATATGATGACTACTTGATAGTTTAGTGCACCATGCTTAATGGCTTAGAATCGGGACTTCAAAGAAGTTTTGAACGTCATGGACCATATGAGATGTTCCAGGAGTTGAAGTTAATATTTCAAGCAAATACCCGAATTGAGAGATATGAAGTCTCCAACAAGTTCTATAGCTAAAAAATGGAGGAGAATCGCTCAACTAGTGAGCATGTGCTCAGATTGTCTGGGTACTACAATCGCTTGAATCAAGTGGGAGTTAATCTTCCAGATAAGATAGTGATTGACAGAATTCTCTAGTCACCATCACCAAGTTAGTAGAACTTCGTGATGAACTATAATATGCAAGGGATAACGAAAACAACTCCCAAGCTCTTCGTGATGTTGAAATCAACGAAGGTAGAAATCAAGGAAAAACATCAAGTGTTGATGGTTGACAAGATCACTAGTTTCAAGAAAAGGGCAAAGGGAAGAAGGGGAACTTCAGGAAGAACGGCAAGCAAGTTGCTGCTCAGGTGAAGAAGCCCAAGTCCGACCCTAAGCCTGAGACTAAGTGCTTCTACTGCAAAGGGACTGGTCACTGGAAGTGGAACTGCCTCAAGATTTTGGCGGATAAGAAGGATGGCAAGATAAACAAAGGTATATTGGATATACGTGTTATTGATGTGTACTTTACTAGTGTTTATAGCAACCCCTCGGCATTTGATACTGGTTCAGTTGCTAAGTGTAGTAACTCAAAACGGGAGTTGCAAGATAAACAGAAACTAGTAAAGGGTGAGGTGACGATGTGTGTTGGAAGTAGTTCCAAGATTGATATGATCATCATCGCACACTCCCTATACTTTCGGGATTAGTGTTGAAACTAAATAAGTGTTGTTTGGTGTTTGCGTTGAGCATGAATATGATTTGATCATGTTTATTGCAATACGGTTATTCATTAAAGTCAGAGAATAATTGTTGTTCTGTTTACATGAATAAAACCTTCGATGGTCATACACCCAATGAAAATAGTTCGTTGGATCTCGATCGTAGTGTTACACATATTGATAATATTGAAGCCAAAAGATGCAAAGTTAATAATGATAGTGCAACTTATTTGTGGCACTGCCATTTAGGTCATATCGGTGTAAAGCGCATGAAGAAACTCCATACCGATGGACTTTTGGAACCACTTGATTATGAATCACTTGGTACTTGCGAACCATGCCTCATGGGCAAGATGACTAAGACTCCGTTCTCTGGAACAATGGAGCGAGCAACTGACTTATTGGAAATAATACATACTGATGTATGCGATCCGATGAGTGTTAAGGCTCGTGGCGGGTATCATTATTTTCTGACCTTCACAGATGATTTGAGCAGATATGGGTATATCTACTTGATGAAACATAAGTCTGAAACATTTGAAAAGTTCAAAGAATTTCAGAGTGAAGTGGAAAATCATCGTGACAAGAAAATAAAGTTTCTATGATCTAATCGCAGAGACGAATACTTGAGTTACGAGTTTGGTCTTCAATTAAAACAATGTGGAATAGTTTCACAAACTCATGCCACCTGGAACACCACAGCATAATGGTGTGTCCGAACGTCATAACCGTACTTTATTAGATATAGTGCAATCTATGATGTTTCTTACCGATTTACCACTATCGTTTAGGGGTTATGCATTAGAGACAGCTGCATTCACGTTAAATAGGGCACCATCTAAATCCGTTGAGACGACACTATATGAACTGTGGTTTAACAAGAAACCAAAGTTGTCGTTTCTTAAAGTTTGGGGTTGTGATGCTTATGTGAAAAAGTTTCATCCTGATAAGCTCAAACCCAAATCGGAGAAATGTGTCTTCATAGGATACCCAAAGGAGACAATTGGGTACACCTTCTATCACAGATCCGAAGGCAAGATATTCGTTGCTTAGAATAGATCCTTTCTAGAGAAGGAGTTTCTCTCGAAAGAAGTGAGTGGGAGGAAAGTAGAACTTGATGAGGCAACTGTACCTGCTCCCTTATTGGAAAGTAGTTCATCACAGAAAACGGTTTCTATGACACCTACACCAATTAGTGAGGAAGTTAATGATGATGATCATGAAACTTCAGATCAAGTTATTACTAAACCTCGTAGATCAACCAGAGTAAGATCCGCACCAGAGTGGTACGATAATCCTGTTCTGGAAATCATGCTACTAGATCATGATGAACCTACGAACTATGAAGAAGCGATGCTGAGCCCAGATTCCGCAAAATGGCTTGAAGCCATGAAATTTGAGATGGGATCCATGTATGAAAACAAAGTATGGACTTTGGTTGACTTGCCCGATGATCGGCAAGCAATTGAAAATAAATGGATCTTCAAGAGGAAGACGGACGCTGATAGTAGTGTTACTATCTACAAAGCTAGAATTGTCGCAAAAAGGTTTTTGACAAGTTCAAGATGTTGACTACGATGAGAGTTTCTCACTCGTATCTATGCTTAAGTCTGTCCGAATCATGTTAGCAATTGCCGCATTTTATGAAATCTGGCAAATGGATAAACAAAGCTGCATTCCTTAATGGATTTCTTAAAGAAGAGTTGTATATGATGCAACAAGAAGGTTTTGTCAATCCTAAAAGTGTTAACAAAATATGCAAGCTCCAGCGATCCATCTGTGGACTGGTGCAAGCATCTCGGAGTTGGAATATGCGCTTTGATGAGATGATCAAAGTATATAGTTTTATACAGACTTGTGGTGAAGTCTGTATTTACAAGAAAGTGAGTGGGAGCACTACAACATTTCTGACAAGTATATGTGAATGACATATTATTGATCGGAAATAATGTAGAATTGTTTTGCAAAGCATAAAGGAGTGTTTGAAATAAGTTTTTCAAAGAAAGACCTCGGCGAAGCTGCTTACATATTAAGCATCAAGATCTATAGAGATAGATCAAGATGCTTGATAAGTTTTTTCAATGAGTACATACGTTGACAATATTTTGAAGTAGTTCAAAATAGAACAGTCAAAGAAAAGAGTTCTTGGCTGTGTTACAAGGTGTGAAATTGAGTAAGACTCAAAGCCCGACCACGGCAGAGGATAGAAAGAGAATGAAAGTCATTCCCTATGCCTCAGCCATAGATTCTATAAAGTATGCCATGCTGTGTACCGGATCTATTGTATACCCTACACTGTGTTAAGTAAGGGAGTACAATAGTGATCTAAGAGTAGATCACTGGACAGCGGTCAAAATTATCCTTAGTGGAATAAGGAAATATTTCTCAATTATGGAGGTGACAAAAAAGGTTCGTCGTAAAAAGTTACGTCGATGCAAGTTTTGACACTGATCCAGATGGCTCTAAGTCTCAATCTGGATACATATTGAAAGTGGGAGCAAATAACTAGAGTAGCTCCAGGCAGAGCATTGTTGATATAGAAATTTGCAAAATACTTACGGATCTGTATGTGATAGATCCGTTGACTAAAATTTTCTCACAAGCAAAACATGATCGCACCTTAGTACTCTTTGGGTGTTAATCACATAAACGATGTGAACTAGATTACTGACTCTAGTAAACCCTTTGGGTATAGGTCACATGACAATGTGAACTATGGGTGTTAATCACATGGTGATGTGAACTATTAGTGTTGGATCACATGGCGATGTGAACTAGATTATTGACTCTAGTGCAAGTGGGAGACTGAAGGAAATATGCCCTAGAGGCAATAATAAAGTTATTATTTATTTCCTATATCATGATAAATGTTTATTATTCATGCTAGAATTGTATTAACCGGAAACATAATACATGTGTGAATACATAGACAAACAAAGTGTCACTAGTATGCCTCTACTTGACTAGCTCGTTAATCGAAGATGGTTATGTTTCCTAACCATGAACAAAAGAGTTGTTATTTGATTAACGGGATCACATCATTAGAAGAATGATGTGATTGACATGACCCATTCCATTAGCTTAGCACCCGATCGTTTAGTATGTTGCTATTGCTTTCTTCATGACTTATACATGTTCCTATGACTATGAGATTATGCAACTCCCGTTTACCGGAGGAACACTTTGTGTGCTACCAAACGTCACAACATAACTGGGTGATTATAAAGGAGCTCTACAGGTGTCTCCAAAGGTACATGTTGGGTTGGCGTATTTCGAGATTAGGATTTGTCACTCCGATTGTCGGAGAGGTATCTCTGGGCCCTCTCGGTAATGCACATCACTTAAGCCTTGCAAGCATTACAACTAATGAGTTAGTTGCGAGATGATGTATTACGGAACGAGTAAAGAGACTTGCCGGTAAAAAGATTGAACTAGGTATTGAGATACTGACGATCGAATCTTGGGCAAGTAACATACCAATGACAAAGGGAACAACGTATGTTGTTATGCGGTCTGACCGATAAAGATCTTCATAGAATATGTAGGAGCCAATATGAGCATCCAGGTTCCGCTATTGGTTATTGACCGGAGACATGTCTCGGTCATGTCTACATTGTTCTCGAACCCGTAGGGTCCACACGCTTAAGGTTTCGATGACAGTTATATTATGAGTTTATGCATTTTGATGTACCGAAGTTTGTTCGGAGTCCCGGATGTGATCATGGACATGACGAGGAGTCTCGAAATGGTCGAGACATAAAGATTGATATATTGGAAGCCTATATTTGGATATCGAAAGTGTTCCGGGTAAAATCCGGATTTTACCGGAGTACCGGGAGGTTATCGGAACCCCCCGGGAGGTATATGGGCCTTAGTGGGCTTTAGTGGATGAGAGGAGAGGTGGCCAGGGCTGGGCCGCGCGCCCCTCCCCCCTAGTCCGAATAGGACAAGGAGAGGGGGGCGGCGCCCCCCTTCCTTCTCTCTCTGCTCTTTCCCCCTCCCAAATCCTATTCCAACTAGGAAAGGGGGGGAATCCTACTCCCGGTGGGAGTAGGACTCCTCCTGGGGCGCCCTCCTCCTGGCCGGCCGCACCCCCCCCCCTTGATCCTTTATATACGGGGGCAAGGGGCACCCCTAGAGACACAAGTTGATCCACGTGATCATATTCTTAGCCGTGTGCGGTGCCCCCTTCCACCATAATCCTCGATAATATTGTTTTGGTGCTTAGGCGAAGCCCTGCGACGGTAGTACATCAAGATCGTCACCACGCTGTCGTGCTGACGGAACTCTTCCCCGACACTTTGCTGGATCGGAATCCGGGGATCGTCATCAAGCTGAACGTGTGCTAGAACTCGGAGGTGTCGTAGTTTCGGTGCATGATCGGTCGGGCCGTGAAGACGTACGACTACATCAACCGCGTTGTGCTAACGCTTCTGCTGTCGGTCTACAAGGGTACGTAGATCACACTCTCCCCTCTTGTTGCTATGCATAACCATGATCTTGCGTGTGCGTAGGAATTTTTTTGAAATTACTACGCTCCCCAACAAAAGTGTCCTGGCGGTTTACCGCCGGACGGGTCATAATGCCCAACATATAACCCGGGTTTATAACCAAGGCTGCACTTAAGAATAATCAAATATGAAATATATCATACCTGTGACATTGAATCACATCGTTGGTTTACCAACTTTTTGTAGTAATGGTGATAACCCAAATCTTGAGTACTGATAACTCCTCCCATATTTTGCCGGTTTATAATAAAACCGTACCAGGTTGTAAAAACACCGGATTATCCATATATAATACTGGCGACATGTAGTCGAAACCAGACTGGGTCAATAAGCGCCGGATTATAGCTGATCATATATTGACAACTTGTAGTTGAAAGCCGAGCCGGGTTAATGAGCGCCGGTTTATCAAAACCATTATAAATCTCAGCAAAGGAGAAAAAACTTGGCAAATAAAAGCATATGAAAACTTGTAGTCGAGGCTTTTCACGGGCTGGCAGGCCCCAAATTCGAGGCTTTTCATGGGCTGCCAGGCCGCTAAGTTAAACCATTTTACAAAGCCTTTTAAGATGGACCTCAATCTTTAACCAATTGTCGTTTTAACTTTGACAAGTTCAGGGTCTATGAGATTGACTTGTCAAAAGTTCGGCGGGTCATACCAGGTTTACCTGGACAGAGTGGCTTACTTAAAAAGGCAGGCTAACCCGGGGTTTTAGGTGTATACACCAGGCTTCCAGGCCGTGGCTTGATAGCCTATTACAAGTGTAGATTCTTTGTTCATTGCGAAGCAAAGAATTCCCAAGCAATATTTTGAGCTGTGCTCAGTGGGTGCCTATGTTTGAGTTGTGCTGTGCAACAGACTCTCTTTGGCCCCTGATGATAATATTGGCTTGATAGCCGGATTACCGAAGTAACCAGAGCTGTGCTCTTATGATAATATTGGCTTGATAGCCAGATCAAGAGGGTAGCAACGCTATGTTCTCTTTGGTAAGTACACCTATGTTTGAACAGGAAGCCCCCAAGTGATCAATAATATGATAAACCAATAAGGCAGGATACCCATGTTTGAACCGCGCATCATGGCAACAGGTCCTCTTCGGCAACCTATAACTTTTTGCAAGAGATAAATTCTTCTTGAACCGGGAGTTTGAACCAGATATTGAGAGTTTCAAAGCTTTATGGGAGTCATCTTTCCCTTGGACCATATTTTAGACCGGAATCTTCATTTTCAGCCAGAAATTTTCTGACGGCCTTTAAACTCGAACTTGCGAGAAATTTATTCTTTTTTAACCGGAAATTCTTAAACTGGATTTGAGAGCTTCAGTGAGACTGACTTCCCTTAAGCCGAATTTTAAACCGGAATCCTTTCTGATGACCCGAAACTTCTTCATTGAGCCGGGATTTTGTAACTGTCATATACTTTCTAAGCCAGAAATTTCCTGATGGCCTTTAAATTTTCATCAATATAACAGTAGCCTCTGGGACCGGGTTATCTTTCCCTCCATTGTCCTGGGGTTCTTAAATTTGCTAAAACTGGCAAGATTTGCTGAGTCATGTCATCGTAGCCCCCGAGTCTCAAGACGACTCGAGGAGTTGGCTTGAGATTCTCCATACTTGACCGTGGCAAAAGCTGGCATATAGTTGACAGCGGAACGCTGAAATGTGTTGAAGCTGGAGGTGAGGTGGCGAGTTGATGATCTTCGTGACACTCATTGTATATCCTTAGCATTTGAGAACGCGATGTGAATCCGGGGAAGGTTGAGGTCGACTGTGGCGTTGTAGGCGCGGGCACGCGAGTCAGCCACGGGCATTGTAAGCCGACACAGACAGATGAGTCGGCCGCGAGCGTTGTAAGCCGGTGCAGGCAGGTGAGTCGGCCGCGGGCGTTGTAAGCCGGCGCAGATAGGTGAGTCGGCCTCGGGCGTTGTAAGCCAGCACAGACAGAGAGTCGGCCGCAGGGGCGGACGGGCTTGTCGGTCGCAGCGTGAGTTGATGAGTCGGCCGCGGGCGTTGTGGGCCGGCGCGGACGAGAGAGTCGTCGCGGCGTGTTGATGTAGATCGGACCGCACGGGCGGCAACCGGCGCACGCCCATCAGATAGTGCGGCACGGACGGACACAGCCCCGACGTGTTAATGTACACTGGACCGCAGGGGCGGCGGCTTGCGCACCAAGCACAGATGCCGGCGCGGGATGGCGTTGGCGCGAACTCTGAATCCGCGATATGACGGTCACCTCCGTAGTGAACAAATGTCATGTGTAGAAAATATTGCAGGCAGAGTAATTGTTCTCTGATGAATTAATATGTGCTAAAAAACAGATAGGATAAATAGCACCTGGTATTTTTTGCCATTGCAGGTAGATGGTCTCTGCGATTTGAGACGGTTGCCTTATCTCGTGGGGAGTAGTAGCAGCAGCTACGGTTGACAGATGCTGGTGTTGGATACTAACGGCTGAAATCACTGTTTTGACCTTATCAGCAATCTTTGTCACAAAATGAATTTGACTTGAAAGTATTTCACAGTCTAACCCTTTTAGAAACGCCACAGCCCGCGGCGTTGCTGCTCCACATACAAACGCCAAGGTATGCTGCGCTTTTACTATGTTGACGTGGCAGGCAGAAACGTCGAAGTTTCCCGCGTTTCTGGAAACGCCGCTACTGTTGGCGTTTCTGACCAAGCTGCAAACGCCAAAGGGCATGGCGTTGCTGCCCATAATGCAGCTGGCTAGTTACTAGGTCCAGTATCCCATAAAGCTAACCTACCTACCATGTGTAGCCTTCACCGCTCTTACTCTCTTACACGAAATTCTTACGTAGCCTTACACTGCTCCTGTCAATTCACTGCTCTTTCTGCAAATTAAATCTGTACAACAATTAGGGACCAAAATGTGTCGTAGCTTCACGTGACTAGTACTAGTTGAGGTAGTACAAGCCGACCAATACTTGACGTGACAGTACTAGTTGAGGTAGTGGACGAGGAAGACGGGGCCGCACTTCTGAACACGTGGCCGTGTGATCGAACTCTGTCAATGGTGACGTGCAGGTGCAGTGGCATCGTACCCAGCTTTCAACGGAATCGATCCTTGATAGGACAGATTACACAAGCGGCGACGGCGCACAGCAGAAATCGATCTCGATCTCCCGTCGAGTCAGAAACGCCATGCCCTCTGGCGTTTGAAGATGAGTTAGAAACGCCAATAGTTCTGGCGTTTCCGGCGTGCCACGTCAGCGAGCGACGCCAGCTTGGTATGGGTGGTAACACGAGCTACCTTGGTGTTTTCATGTGAAGCAGAAACGCTGGCTAGGTCGGCGTTTCTATGTGGAGGAGAAACACCACGGTTTGTGGCGTTGTGAAAAGGATTAGATTGTGAAATAATTTCCTTCAAAGTTCATTTTGTGTCATAGTTTTTAAATAAGGTTAGAATAGTGATTTTGGCCGATACTAACACTTTGTACTACTAGAGTAGTACTACTCCCGTTGTTATCTCCTTGGGTATTGATCTTTGAGGAGAAGTGATAAAGAAATTATGCTGACTCCTTCCACGTTTGAAAGTGGAGATGGCAGTGATCAGCAACCCATGTGAGCAACAGGGACGCTGTGGGCTGCCACTGATGATTTTTTTTTTTTTTTTTTTGCATGCGCGACGCCTTTGCTTCTGCCTTTTCCAACTAGCGCTTGCTTGACGTGCTGCTACTGATGATTGATTTTTTTTAAGTGCCATAGGCCTCCACGTGACCCTTCCTCCTTTGTCTTTCTTTTCTCCAACAAGCAGCGAAACGCCCGGATGGCAGCCAGCGTGAGCGCGGCGGGAGGTGGAGCAGCTGGCTCGGGGCGACGACTTGGCAGGTGGCCCGGGGGAGCCTACGGCTGTAGAGGCGGCGCGGAGGCCGGCGAAGCAGGGGCAACTCGGCGTGGTGGCTCGCGCAGAGGCGAGACGGCTTGGCCATGGAGTTGGCTCGGAGGAGGCGAGGCGCGTCAGAGACTCAGAGGAGGTGAGGCCTGACGTCGATTCAGAGGAAGTGAGGCCCAACGGTGGCTTGGAGGCGCGGTCCGTGCGGGCGGCGGTGATGGAGTCCATGGAAGCAGAGGCGACCGCGGAGGCGGATGGCTGACGCAAGGCCTGCCTGATTCGGCCGTCGGATGCGGCTCGGAGCCAGGAGCGAGGCCTTGGTGGTCGATGAAGGCGCAGCTGCAGAGATGCCCCGGAGGTGAGGTGCAGCGGCGACTTGGAAGATGTGATGGCGACGGGCTACCGCTGCTCATGAGTGACGGCTTCAGACGGTGATTCGCAGGCTGGGACGGCGGAAGAGGCGGCTCCGGGCCGGCTTGGAGACACCGAACCGTTGCAGAAAACGGAGACCCGGCGGCGGCTTGGCTTGCAAGCGGAGGCGGTCCGCCGCGGGTGAACGAGGCGGCTCTGAGGCGACTCGACGACAGTTTGGAAGCGAGACGAGTATGGCCGCTGGAAGGCCGGGCGGCTCATGGATGAGGAGGCCTCGAGGCCTGAGGCGGAGCCATGTGGGTCTCGGTCAGCGGCGGCTCGGAACGGCTACGGTGAAGGAGGCGAGGTCCGCTTAAGGCGAATCCGTGATGGCGCTGGTCGCGGAGGTAGAGGCGGGGCCGGCTCGATCCCTTTTCCTTGCTATGGTAATATTGACTTATTGAGAGGAAGAAAACATGGTGGCCCTTGGTGTTTCAATGACGAGCCGCTGTAGAGTTGGGAAACTCAAACTGTTTCAGCGACGGCGGCTGGTGGCCGTGGCCGTGGAAACGGGGTCGGCTTAATCACTGCGGCAGGGGCGACTTGTGGGCGGCTTGGAGGCTGGCTCATCGTGGCGTGAGGCAGCGAGGCGCCGGCGGGTCTGCTGCTGAAGCGGAGAACAGTGGCGCTGTCGGACGACGGCGGAGGCAGCATGCGCTCGAGATGAGGCACGGCGGCTCTCAGCTGAAAAACGAGGCCGACCCGATGCCGCAGGGGCGAGGTGAGGCCGCTGGATTCCGAGCTTGAATCAAAACTTGGCTCGTGTGTAACCTTGCCTATTGCATCAACTGTCTGGTGTACGCATCCGATTTGTACTTTGACTTAGCCCTTTTGGCGACTCGGGAAGAACCATAAGCTGCGTCTAGGATACAATGACGATGTCGTGCCCTTGGGTGTTGACCCGTTGCGACGATGAAATCATCTCTGTTAACCTTGGGCGCTCCTTTACTTGATGTCTGAGGTCACGTGTGGGCCGATGAACTTGTTGTCGACTTTGATCCTTCACGAACTTCATGATTCTCGAAGAGATTCCTCCAAGAGCTCAACATCACCGTGCGCTGTCCCACGGTGGGCGTCAACTGTCGTGGAATTGTCACAGCAGATGTCCTAGTGTGAGGACTTAGTCGCGAGGCCAACGCATCTATGTGGTAGCTTGAAAGGGTTGGTCGGAATCGAGTGACGCGCGGCGGATCAACACACAAGACAAGAATTTAGACAGCTTCGGGCCCAGGAAACATCATCCGGAATAGTCCTACATGCTGTTTGTGGCTAGATCTCTTTATGCTCATGAGGGGGTCGCCGGTAAACCGGCTCTTTGTGTCTAGCCCTAGAGATTGTTCTTGTTGTTTCCCCCTCTTTGGGAATCCCTGCCCCTCCTTATATATGTTGAAGGGGCGGGTTACATGTGGAGTCCTATTAGGATTAGGACTAGTCTACCTTCTAATACAAACCGGGTACAAGTCCAAGTCTGAACTCCTTCTAAGACAAATATTCCTCACGCCTTTCTTCTTAAACCGGCCCACCATAACATAAACCGGCCTTCTCGGCCTTGGGCCTTGTCACCCGTCTGTCCTGCCCGCCGGGTTACCAGTGAATCATAAGTTTCAGTCAGGTTGTTTGTAAACCGTTTGGCCAGTGCGGGTCGCCGGTGAATCGCCAAGTCCGGCCGGGTTACGCCGCGGGGTATATCCCCGACAGAGTTCAAACGGAATGAAACCTTCGGGAACGTGATTTTCTCACCGAACATGATCCAGAGGACTTGGACCCTACGTCAAGAAACAAAAGAGGAGGCCATGAGGTAGGGGGCGCGCCTACCCCCCAGGCGCGCCCTCCACCCTTGTGGGCCCCCTGTTGCTCCACCGACGTACTCCTTCCTCCTATATATACCTACGTACCCCAAACGATCAGATACGGAGCCAAAACCCTAATTCCACCACCGCAACTTTCTGTATCCACGAGATCCCATCTTGGGGCCTGTTTCGGAGCTCCGCCGGAGGGGGCATCGATCACGGAGGGCTTCTACATCATCACCATAGCCCCTCCGATAAAGTGTGAGTAGTTTACCTCAGACCTACGGGTCCATAGTTATTAGCTAGATGGCTTCTTCTCTCTTTTTGGATCTCAATACAATGTTCTCCCCCTCTCTTGTGGAGATCTATTCGATGTAATCTTCTTTTTGCGGTGTGTTCGTTGAGACCGATGAATTGTGGGTTTATGATCAAGTCTATCTATGAACAATATTTGAATCTTCTCTGAATTCTTTTATGTATGATTGATTATCTTTGCAAGTCTCTTCGAATTACCAGTTTGGTTTGGCCTACTAGATTGATCTTTCTTGCAATGGGAGAAGTGCTTAGCTTTGGGTTCAATCTTGTGGTGTCCTTTCCCAGTGACAGTAGGGGCAGCAAGGCATGTATTGTATTGTTGCCATCGAGGATAACAAGATGGGGTTTTCATCATATTGCATGAGTTTATCCCTCTACATCATGTCATCTTGCTTAAGGCGTTACTCTGTTTTCATTAACTTAATACTCTAGATGCATGCTGGATAGCGGTCGATGAGTGGAGTAATAGTAGTAGATGCAGGCAGGAGTCGGTCTACTTGTCTCGGACGTGATGCCTATATACATGATTATACCTAGATATTCTCATAACTATGCTCAATTTTGTCAATTGCTCAACAGTAATTCGTTCACCCACCGTAGAATACTTATGCTCTTGAGAGAAGCCACTAGTGAAACCTATGGCCCCCGGGTCTATCTTCATTATATTAATCTTCCAATACTTTGCTATTTACTTTGCTTTTATTTTACCTTGCATCTTTATCATAAAAATACCAAAAATATTATCTTATCATATCTATCAGATCTCACTCTCGTAAGTGCCGTGTAGGGATTGACAACCCCTTATCGCGTTGGTTGTGGGGATTTATTTGTTTTGTGCAGGTACGAGGGACTTGCGCATAGCCTCCTACTGGATTGATACCTTGGTTCTCAAAAACTAAGGGAAATACTTACGCTACTCTGCTGCATCATCCCTTTCTCTTCGGGGAAAAACCAACGCAGTGCTCAAGAGGTAGCACTATCCAGCATGCATCTAGTGTATTAAGTTCATGGAAAAACGGAGTAATGCAATAAGAACGATGACATGATGTATACAAGATCTATCTATGTAGACAGGGGCGGGCTCACCTCAATTCAAGGGTATTCAGTTGAATACCCATGATTTTTGCCAAAAAAACTAGGTATATGTTGTATAAATATTGTGTACGTATAAGGAAAAACGAAACTGATACGCGACACATGCAAGATAGGCATTTCAGCCCAAAAACAGAGGCTAGCCCACCCTCTGTTTTCCCTCAACAGCACGACTGCCCATTGGCCCAAATGGCTGTACCTCACAGCCCACACACGTCCATCATCGCCCTAAAAAACTGTCCATCGATCAGACGCAGGATAACCGTCACATCCCTTCCCCTGTTCGATCTCTTTGCATGCGAGCCGCCATGCGGCCAGAGCTGTTGCCATCGCCTGATCGGCGATCGCACGTGCGTGCGGTGGCGCGGACGGCGCAACAAATCCATCCCCCAACCCATTGATTCTGATCCCTGCAGTCTACAACGGGCATCAGGCATAGATGCAATTTCAAATCCACAACCCACAGATTCAGATATAATTGCTAATTAGATATATTAATCATTCGCCTTCTAAAACTGGGATTTCTCCTCTCATGCCGATTTTTATTTCTTAGTCGAACTGAGTTCATTTCTCACTGCTGGCAGGGGCATGGTTTTCTTCTCGTACTGTCCAGCAGGCTGCAGTACAAACGTACGAAGACTAAGGGGCCGTTTGGAAACTCTCCGCTCCTAACTCCACTGCGGGAGCGGGGCGGCATTTAGTGTAATTTGGGCGAGCAGCTAAATGGGCACTCTGTCCGCTCTGCTCCCTGGCAAAGGAGCGGAGTATTACCAAACACGGCCTAAGTAAGTTAGTTTGATCACTTGTCTTCTATTTAATTATAATGAATTAGAGAGTTGTTTGCAGTCAACTATGAATTGTTTAGATATGATAATTTGCAATTTTTCATTTGAATTCGTAATGTGAGAGCGTGTATAAATTTTGAATTTGTTACAATCAGCATAACCTATAAAGATTAGTCATTGAAAGGGAATTATTCTTGCAAGTTAAGGATGAAGACATCATAGCTCATTTTCAAAACATCGGGGATTGCAAATTTATCATTTCCTATTTCTATCCTCTATTTATCCTAAATTTTGCCATGCTATGCTGAAAAATTATTACTTCTATATGTTGGACAATTTCCAATTTATGATTAATTTTTATAAGTATAATATATTACAAGATATCCTTTTTAATATATTTTACTACTAGTAATATGTTGCTATAATGGTTATACACGCCAAAAGGAAGGTTATAGGCTTTCAAAAAAAGTTTTTAAAATTTGAATACACACACTTCAATTCCTGGGCCCGCCCCTGTATGTAGAGATAGACCCCATCGTTTTATACTTAGTAGCAACGATACATACGCGCTGGTTCCCCTTCTGTCACTGGGATTTAGCACCATAAGATCGAACCCACTACAAAGCACCTCTTCCCATTGCAAGAGAAATAGATCAAGTTGGCCAAACAAAACCCAAATATCGGAGAGGAAATACGAGGCTATAAGAAATCATGCATAAAAGAGATCAAAGAAACTCAAATACTTTCATGGATATAAAAAGATAGATCTGATCATAAAGTCAAAGTTCATCGATCCCAACAAACACACCGCAAAAGAGTTACATCATATGGATATCCAATAGACCATTGTATTGAGAATCAAGAGAGAGAGAGAGAGAGAGAGAGAGAGAGAGAGAGAAAGGAAGACATCTAACTACTAACTATGGACCCGAAGGTCTACAAAGAACTGCTCACGCATCATCGGAGAGGCACCAATGGAGGTGGTGAACCCCATCCGAGATGGTGTCTAGATTGGATCTGGTGGTTCTGGACTCTGCGGTGGATGGATCAATATTTCGTCGGCTCCCCTAGGGTTTTGGGAATATTGGGGTACTTATAGAGCAAAGAGGCGGCCCGGGGGGCACCTGAGGTGGGCACAACCCACCAGGGCGCGCCTGGGCCTCCTGGTGCGCCCTGGTGGGTTGTGCCCCCTCGGGGCACCCCCAAGCGCAGCGAGTGCCTGTTGTGTTCCTTCTAGCCCATAAAAATTCTCCGTAAAGTTTCGTCGCATTTAGACTCCGTTTGATATTGATTTTCTGCGCTGTAAAAAACACTAAAAAAATAGCAACTGGCACTTGGCACTATGTCAATAGGTTAGTACCAAAAATGATATAAAATGACTATAAAATGATTATAAAACATCCAAGATTGATAATATAACAGCATGTAACAATAAAAAATTATAGATACGTTGGAGACGTATCAGCATACCCAAGCTTAACTCCTACTTGTCCTCGAGTAGGGAAGTGATAAAAACATAATTTTTGATGTGGAATGCTGCCTAACATGTCATATCATATTTCTTTCTTTATAGCATGGACATTTGGACTTTTATATTGTTCAAAGCAATATTCTAGTTTTGACATGATAATTTAAATACTCAAGCATATCAACAAGCAACCATGTCTTTCAAAATATCAACGCTAAACTAAGCTATCCCTAGCCCATCATGCTCAACCATTGATCCATTCATGAAACACACTTGCATATTAGCTACATCCAATACTCAAGTACGATCATATTGCCTCCTAGTTCGTGCTTTTATAAGAGAAGATGGAGACTCAAATTCAAAATAAAATTGCATAAAGTAAAAGAAAGGCCATTCGCAGAGGGAAGTAGGGAATTGTAGAGGTGCCAGAGCTCAAAGAGAAAAGCTTAGAGATAAAAACATTTTGGGAGGTGTATCCATCCCACCAACGAAAACAACTTAGAGTTCCCAACACTTTCCATGCTTAGATATATCATAGGCGGTTCCCAAACAGAAAATAAAGTTTATTTCTTTTTCCACCATACTTTCACTTTCCATGGCTAACCGTATCCACGGGTGCCCTCCATACCAACACTTTCCAAGGAATTTATTATTTGACAACATAAATTAAATTCATTTTTTTCATTTCGGGACTGGGCATCCCTAATACCTTTTCCTTACTCTCGTGCAATGACAAGTGAATAAACACTCATCGTGAGAATAACACATCTAGCATCGAAACGAACAGACAAAGGAGAAGTTTATTTTGAAAATTAGAGATGGCACATGAAAATTTGCTTAGAATGGCAAAAGAATACTGCATATAGGTAGATATAGTGATCTCATGTGGCAAAACTGGTTTAAAGGTTTTTGGATGCACAAGTAGTGATCATACTTAGTGGAAAATGAAGGCTAGCAAAAGATTGAGAAGTGACCAACCAAGAAACGAATAATCTCATAAGCGACCATTAAGCATAACTAACACCGAATAATGCACCATAAGTAGGATATAATTTCATTGCATAACTATTGACTTTCATTCTTGCATAGGGAATCACAAACCTTAACACCAATATTCTTACTAAAGCATAATTACTCATCAAAATGACTCACATATCACATCATCATATCTCAAAACTATTACTAAGAATCAAGTTTATTTTGTCCAATGATCTTCATGAAAGTTTTTATTATATCCTTCTTGGATACCTATCACTTTGGGACTAATTTTCATGTGTTGCTTTTGACAAGCTCAAACAAATATAAGTGAAGATCATGAGCATAATTTTTCTTTCTGTCTCTCAAATTAATTTAAGTGAAGCAAGAGAGAATTTCTTGAAAATTTCACTAACTCTAGAATAAATCTAAGTGAAGCAAGAGAGCATTTCTTCAAAAATACTAAGCACACCATGCTCAAAACGATATAAGTGAAGCACTAGAGCAAGTCCATATCTCATAAAAAAATTTAAGTGAAGCATAGAGAGCAATTCTTACAAGTCATGACATAATTTTGGCTCTCTCAAATAGGTGTGTCCAGCAAGGTATCAAGACTAAAAACACCAAAGAAAACAAGAAAAGACTCATATCATACAAGACGCTCCAAGCAAAACACATAGTATGTGACGAATAAAAATATAGCTTCGAGTAAAATACCGATGGTCGTTAGAAGAAAGAGGGGATGCCACTCGGGGGCATCCCCAAGCTTAGTTGGTTGCTCAATTTTGGATAATAGCTTGGGATGCTAGGACATCCCCAAGCTTAGGCTCTTCTACTCCTTATTCCTTCATCCATCGTAAGATAAGCCAAAACTTGGAAACTTCAATCACACAAAACTCAACAAAACCTTCGTGAGATCCGTTAGTATATGAATAATAAATCACTACTATAAGTGATGTATAAAATCAACTCATTTTTTGTTCTTGTATTATATCTACTGTATCCAACTTTTCTATGGCAAAAACTCATCAAAGAAAATCATAGAGCCATTAAAATAAGCACACAACACAAAGAAAACAGAATTTGTCAAAATAGAACAGTCTATAGCAATTTGACAATTTCGAATACTTCTGTAACTCCAAAAATTCTGAACAATTAGGACGGCCTGAGAAATTTGTATATTGATCTACTGCAATTGGAATGGGTATTTTATCGCTCTCTGGTAAAAAAATTAGATTTATTTTCGTGAGCGCAAAAGTTTTTGTTTTTTCCGCAAGATCAAACAACTATCACCCAAGAAGATCCTAAAGGCTTTACTTGGCACAAACAATAATTAAAACATAAAAATACAATTATAACGGTAGCATAATTGTGCTAACACTCAAAAACAGGAAGCTAAAAGCAAAAACAAAATTTATCCATTGGGTTGCCTCCCAACAAGCGTTATAGTTTTATGCCCTTAGCTAGGCATAAAGCAAGGATCTAAGTTTTGTCATCTTTGTTTCGAGATCCATAAGATGACCTCATGATTTATTCATATGGTGGCCAAATTCTTGTTCTAGGAAAGTGTTCGATACCCTTCCTCAAATGAAATTGGAACTTAATATTTCCTTCTTTCATATCCATCACGGCACCGATAGTGCGTAAAAATGGTCTACCAAGAATAATTGGACAAGGATTGCAATCAATATTAAGAACAATAAAATCTATGGGCACATAATTCCTGTTTGCAAGAATAAGAACATCATTAATTCTTCCCATAGGATTTTAATAGTAGAATCCGCCAAGTGCAAATTCAAAGAACATGATTCAAGATCGGTAAGACCAAGCACATCACATAAAGATTTCGGAATAGTGGAAACACTAGCACCCAAGTCACACAAGGAAAAACACTCATACTTTTTAATTTTGACTTTCATAGTAGGTTCCCATTCATCATGAAATTTTCTAGGAATTGAAACTTCTAATTCCAACTTTTCTTCAAAAGCCTTCATCATAGCATCAACAATATGTTTAGTAAAAGCTTTATTTTGTTCATAAGCATGGGATGAATTTATCATGGATTGAAACAAAGAAATACAATCAACCAAAGAGCAACTATAATAATTAAAGTCTTCGTAATCCAAAAGAGTGGGCACATCACTAGCTAAAGTTTTGACCTCTTCAAACCCAGTTTTATCAATTTTCTCAACAAGATTTTCACCCTCCGAATCATTGGGACGCCTTCTATGTAAAGTTGACTCTTCTCTAGTCCCTTTTTCATCAATATTAACTTTACTAAACAAAGAATCAATGGAAGAAACACCAATCATTTTAAGATCTTCATCACTTTTGCGAAAGAAATCACTAGAAAACACTTTTTCTAAAAATTCTCTTTTAGCTCTAAGCATAGCGGTTCTTTTCTTACTTTCATCCATAGAAACATAAAGAGCTTATTGATTCATCAACCTTAGGCATAAAATTTTCATATTGAGATTTTGCACATCATGAGCAATTCTATCAACACTTTAGATAAATCATCAATCTTACTCAAATTTTCTTCCATGGAAGTGTTGAAAACTTTTTGTGTATTGATAAATTCTTTATATTATTCTCAAGATCAGAGATGTTCCTATTATTATTATTATTATAAGATTGATCCCATAGGAATTACCATAATTATTAGAGGAATTACTATTAAAAGGCCTAGGATTAAAATTACCTCTATAAGCATTGTTGTTGAAATTATTTCGAGAGATAAAATCCACATCTATGGCATCACTATTTTGCTCAATCAAAGTAGACAAAGGCATATCATTAAAATAAATAGGAGCACTTCTATAACAAACAATTTCACAAGAGCATCAACTTTTTCACTCAAAGAAGAAATTTCTTCAACCGAATTAACTTTTTTACTAGAAGGAGCTCTTTCGGTATGCCATTGCGAATAATTTTCCATAATATTATCAAGCAATTTGGTGGATTCACCCAAAGTAATTTCCATAAAAGTACCACCCACGACGGAATCTAAAAGATTACGAGAAACAAAATTCAACCCCGCATAAATTTTTTGTATGATCATCCACAGATTTAACCCATGAGTTGGGCAATTCCTTAGCATCATTTTCATCCTTTCCCAAGATTATGCAACATGCTCATGTTCATGTTGCTTGAAATTCATGATCTGGGTTCTAAGGGAAATAATTTTTGTGGGCGGAAAATACTTAGTGATAAAAGCATCTATGCACTTATTCCAAGAATCGATACTATTGCGCGACAAAGAAGAGAACCAAAATTTTGCAGAATCACGCAAAGAAAATGGAAATAATTTCATCCGGACCACATCATTGTCCACATCTTTTTTCTTTGGCATATCGCATAATTCCACGAAGGTATTAAGATGGGACGCGACATCCTCATCAGGAGTACCGGAAAATTGGTCTTTCATAACAAGATTCAGCAAAGCAATATTAATATCACAAGTCTCTGCACTAGTGGCGGGAGGAGCAAGTGGAGTGTCGATAAAATCATTGTTGTTGGTATTTGAGAAATCACATAACCTGGTTTTCTCTTGAGTCATGATGACCAAACAACAAGATTGCACTCAAAAATAGATCCGGCAATAAAACGACGAATGGAAAAAGAGGGGCGAATAAAACGGCAAATTTTTGTGAAGTGGGGGAGAGGAAAACAAGAGGCAAATGGCCAATAATGTAAATTGCGAGGAGATGAGATTTGTGATTAGGAACCTGGTATATGTTGAAGATACTCCCTGGCAACGGCGCCAGAAATTCCTTTTGATGTCGTTTGAAGCTACATCGATATTTCCCCCAAAGAGGAAGGGATGATGCAGCACAACGGCGGTAGGTATTTCCCTCAGATGTGAAACCAAGGTTATCGAACCAGTAGGTGAACCAAGCAACATGACGTAAACAACACCTGCACACAAATAACAACTTCTCGCAACCCGACGTGTTAAAGGGGTTGTCAATCCCTTCCGGGGTACAGCGCCTCAAGATAGGCAAACAGACGTGAGGTAAATTTGTAGTAGATTGATAGATCGAACGCCAAATAAATAAATAAGAATAAATTGCAGCAAGGTATTTTTGGGTTTTTGGTTTAGTAGATCTGAAAATAAAAGCAAAGGAAAATAGATCGCAAAGGCAAATAATATGAGAAAAAGACCCGGGGGCCATAGGTTTCACTAGTGGCTTCTCTCGAGAAAAATAGCAGATGGTGGGTGAACAAATTATTGTTGGGCAATTGATAGAACTTCAAATACACATGACGATATCCAGGAAATGATCATTACATAGGCATCACGTCCAAGATTAGTAGACCGACTCATGCCTACATCTACTACTATTACTCCACACATCGACCGCTATCCAGCATGCATCTAGTGTATTAAGTTCATGGAGAAATGGAGTAATGCAATAAGAATGATGACATGATGTAGACAAGATCTATCTATGTGGAGATTGTTGGGGATCGGAGCAGAAATTCAAAATTTTCTACGCATCACCAAGATCAATCTATGGAGTAATCTAGCAACGAGGGGAAGGAGAGTGCATCTACATACCCTTGTAGATCTCTAAGCGGAAGCGTTTAAGTGAACGGGGTTGATGGAGTCGTACTCGCCGTGATCCAAATCACCGATGATCCTAGTGCCAAACGGATGGCACCTCCGCGTTCAACACACATGCAGCCCGGTGACGTCTCCCATGCCTTGATCCAGCAAGGAGAGAGGGAGAGGTTGGGGAAGACTCGGTCCTGCAGCAGCACGACGGTGTGGTGGTGGTGGAGGAGCTGAAGGAAATATGCCCTAGAGGCAATAATAAAGTTATTATTTATTTCCTTATATCATGATAAATGTTTGTTATTCATGCTAGAATTGTATTAACCGGAAACATAATACATGTGTGAATACATAGACAAACAGAGTGTCACTAGTATGCCTCTACTTGACTAGCTCGTTAATCAAAGATGGTTATGTTTCCTAACCATGAACAAAGAGTTGTTATTTGATTAATGAGGTCACATCATTAGTTGAATGATCTGATTGACATGACCCATTCCATTAGCTTAGCACCCGATCGTTTAGTATGTTGCTATTGCTTTCTTCATGACCTATACATGTTCCTATAACTATGAGATTATGCAACTCCCGTTTACCGGAGGAACACTTTGGGTACTACCAAACGTCACAACGTAACTGGGTGATTATAAAGGAGTACTACAGGTGTCTCCAATGGTAGATGTTGGGTTGGCGTATTTCGAGATTAGGGTTTTGTCACTCCGATTGTCGGAGAGGTATCTCTGGGCCCTCTCGGTAATACACATCACATAAGCCTTGCAAGCATTATAACTAAGATGTTAGTTCTGAGATGATGTATTATGGAACGAGTAAAGAGACTTGCCAGTAACGAGATTGAACTAGGTATTGGATACCGACGATCAAATCTCGGGCAAGTAACATACCGATGACAAAGGGAACAACGTATGTTGTTATGCGGTGTGACCGATAAAGATCTTCGTGGAATATGTAGGAGCCAATATGGGCATCCAGGTCCCGCTATTGGTTATTGACCGAAGACGTGTCTCGGTCATGTCTACATTGTTCTCGAACCGTAGGGTCCGCACGCTTAACGTTATGATGACAGTTATTATGAGTTTATGCATTTTGATGTACCAAAGGTTGTTCGGAGTCCCGGATGTGATCAAGGACATGACGAGGAGTCTCGAAATGGTCGAGACGTAAAGCTTGATATATTGGAAGCCTATGTTTGGACATCGGAAGTGTTCCGGGTAAAATCGGGATTTTACCGGATTACCGGGAGGGTTACCGGAACCCCCCGGGAACCATATGGGCCTTCATGGGCCTTAGTGGAAAAGAGAAAAGGGGCAGCCCATAGCTGGCCGCGCGCCCCCCCTTCCCCAAGTCCTATTAGGACTAGGAGAAGGGGCCGACCCCCCTCTCTCTCCTTTCCCCCTTGGGAATCCTAGTTGGAATAGGATTGAGGGGGGGAGTCCTACTCCCGGTAGGAGTAGGACTCCTCCCGCGCCCTCTCCTTGGCCGGCGCACCCCTCCCCCTTGGATCCTTTATATACGGGGGCAGGGGGCACCTCTAGACACACAATTGATCATTGTTGATCGTTCCTTAGCCGTGTGCGGTGCCCCCTGCCACTAAATTCCACCTCGATCATACCGTTGTAGTGCTTAGGCGAAGCCCTGCATCGGTAGTACATCAAGATCGTCACCACGCCGTCGTGTTGACGGAACTCTTCCTCGACGCTTTGCTGGATCGGAGCCCGAGGATCGTCATCGAGCTGAACGTGTGCTAAGAACTCGGAGGTGCCGGAGTAACGGTGCTTGGATCGGTCGGATCGGGAAGACGTACGACTACTTCCTCTACATTGTGTGATCGCTTCCGCAGTCGGTCTGTGTTGGTACGTAGACAACACTCTCCCCTCTTGTTGCTATGCATCACCATGATCTTGCGTGTGCGTAGGAATTTTTTTGAAATTACTACGTTCCCCAACAGTGGCATCCGAGCCTAGGTTTTTATGGTTTGATGTTATTTGCACGAGTAGAACACAAGTGAGTTGTGGGCGATACAAGTCATACTGCCTACCAGCATGTCATACTTTGGTTCGGCGGTATTGTTGGACGAGACGATCCGGACCAACCTTACGCGTACTCTTACGCGAGACCGGTTCCCTCGACGTGCTTTGCACATAGATGGCTTGCGGAAGACCGTCTCTCCAACTTTAGTTGAACCAAGTGTGGCTACGCCCGGTCCTTGAGAAGGTTAAAACGGAGTCTATTTAACGAACTATCGTTGTGGTTTTGATGCGTAGGTGAGATGAGTTCTTACTTAAGCCCGTAGCAGCCACGTAAAACTTGCAACAACAAAGTAGAGGACGTCTAACTTGTTTTTGTAGGGCATGTTGTGATGTGATATGGTCAAGGCATGATGCTGATTTTATTGTATGAGATGATCATGTTTTGTAACCAAGTTATCGGCAACTGGCAGGAGCCATATGGTTGTCGCTTTATTGTATGCAATGCAATCGCGATGTAATGCTTTACTTTATTACTAAGCGGTAGTGATAGTCGTAGAAGCATAAGATTGGCGAGACGACAACGATGCTACGATGGAGATCAAGGTGTCGTGCCGGTGACGATGGTGATCATGACGGTGCTTCGGAGATGGAGATCACAAGCACAAGATGATGATGGCCATATCATATCACTTATATTGATTGCATGTGATGTTTATCCTTTTATGCATCTTATCTTGCTTTGATTGACGGTAGCATTATAAGATGATCTCTCACTAAATTATCAAGAAGTGTTCTCCCTGAGTATGCACCGTTGCCAAAGTTCATCGTGCCCAGACACCACGTGATGATCGGGTGTGATAAGCTCTACATCCATCTACAACGGGTGCAAGCCAGTTTTGCACACGCAGAATACTCAGGTTAAACTTGACGAGCCTAGCATATGCAGATATGGCCTCGGAACACAGAGACCGAAAGGTCGAGCGTGAATCATATAGTAGATATGATCAACATGACGATGTTCACCATTGAAAACTACTCCATCTCACGTGATGATCGGTTATGGTTTAGTTGATTTGGATCACGTGATCACTTAGAAGATTAGAGGGATGTCTATCTAAGTGGGAGTTCCTAAGTAATTTGATTAACTGAACTTAAACTTATCATGAACTTAGTACCTGATAGTATCTTGCTTGTTTATGTTGATTGTAGATAGATGGCTCGTGCTGTTGTTCCGTTGAATTTTAATGCGTTCCTTGAGAAAGCAAAGTTGAAAGATGATGGTAGCAATTACACGGACTGGGTCCGTAACCTGAGGATTATCCTCATTGCTGCACAGAAGAATTACGTCCTGGAAGCACCGCTGGGTGCCAGGCCTGCTGCTAGAGCTATGCCAGATGTTATGAACGTCTGGCAGAGCAAAGCTGATGACTACTCGATAGTTCAGTGTGCCATGCTTTACGGCTTAGAATCGGGACTTCAACGACGTTTTGAACGTCATGGAGCATATGAGATGTTCCAGGAGTTGAAGTTAATATTTCAAGCAAATGCCCGAATTGAGAGATATGAAGTCTCCAATAAATTCTATAGCTGCAAGATGGAGGAGAACAGTTCTGTCAGTGAGCATATACTCAAAATGTCTGGGTATAATAATCACTTGATTCAGATGGGAGTTAATCTTCCAGATGATTGCGTCATTGACAGAATTCTCCAATCACTGCCACCAAGCTACAAGAGCTTCGTGATGAACTATAATATGCAAGGGATGAACAAGACTATTCCCGAGCTCTTCGCAATGCTGAAAGCTGCGGAGGTAGAAATCAAGAAGGAGCATCAAGTGTTGATGGTCAACAAGACCACTAGTTTCAAGAAAAGGGGCAAAGGGAAGAAGAAGGGGAACTTCAAGAAGAACAGCAAGCAAGTTGCTGCTCAGGAGAAGAAACCCAAGTCTGGACCTAAGCCTAAAACTGAGTGCTTCTACTGCAAGCAGACTGGTCACTGGAAGCGGAACTGCCCCAAGTATTTGGCGGATAAGAAGGATGGCAAGGTGAACAAAGGTATATGTGATATACATGTTATTGATGTGTACCTTACTAGAGCTCGCAGTAGCACCTGGGTATTTGATACTGGTTCTGTTGCTAATATTTGCAACTCGAAACTGGGACTACGGAATAAGCGGACGCTAGCAAAGGACGAGCTGACGATGCGCGTGGGAAACGGTTCCAAAGTCGATGTGATCACGGTCGGCACGCTACCTCTACATCTACCTTCGGGATTAATATTAGACCTAAATAATTGTTATTTGGTGCCAGCGTTGAGCATGAACATTATATCTGGATCTTGTTTAATGCGAGACGGTTATTCATTTAAATCAGAGAATAATGGTTGTTCTATTTATATGAGTAATATCTTTTATGGTCATGCACCTTTGAAGAGTGGTCTATTCTCGTTGAATCTCGATAGTAGTAATACACATATTCATAATGTGGAAGCCAAAAGATGCAGAGTTGATAATGATAGTGCAACTTATTTGTGGCACTGCCGTTTAGGTCATATCGGTGTAAAGCGCATGAAGAAACTCCATACTGATGGGCTTTTGGAACCACTTGATTATGAATCACTTGGTACTTGCGAACCGTGCCTCATAGGCAAGATGACTAAAACACCGTTCTCCGGTACTATGGAGAGAGCAACAGATTTATTGGAAATCATACATACCGATGTATGTGGTCCGATGAATATTGAGGCTCATGGCGGATATCGTTATTTTCTCACCTTCACAGATGATTTAAGAAGATATGGGTATATCTACTTAATGAAACATAAGTCTGAAACATTTGAAAAGTTCAAGGAATTTCAGAGTGAAGTTGAAAATCATCGTAACAAGAAAATAAAGTTTCTACGATCTGATCGTGGAGGAGAATATTTGAGTTACGAGTTTGGTGTACATTTGAAAAATTGTGGAATAGTTTCGCAACTCACGCCACCCGGAACACCACAACGTAATGGTGTGTCCGAACGTCATAATCGTACTTTACTAGATATGGTGCGATCTATGATGTCTCTTACTGATTTACCGCTATCGTTTTGGGGTTATGCTTTAGAGACGGCCGCATTCACGTTAAATAGGGCACCATCAAAATCCGTTGAGACGACGCCTTATGAACTATGGTTTGGCAAGAAACCAAAGTTGTCGTTTCTTAAAGTTTGGGGCTGCGATGCTTATGTGAAAAAGCTTCAACCTGATAAGCTTGAACCCAAAGCGGAGAAATGTGTCTTCATAGGATACCCAAAGGAAACTGTTGGGTATACCTTCTATCACAGATCCGAAGGCAAGACATTCGTTGCTAAGAATGGATCATTTCTAGAGAAGGAGTTTCTCTTGAAAGAAGTGAGTGGGAGGAAAGTAGAACTTGACGAGGTAACTGTACCTGCTCCCTTATTGGAAAATAGTACATCACAGAAAACTGTTTCTGCGACACCTATACCAATTAGTGAGGAAGCTAATGATGATGATCATGAAACTTCAGGACAAGATACTACTGAACCACGTAGATCAACCAGAGTGAGATCCGCACCAGAGTGGCACGGTAATCCAATTCTGGAAGTCATGCTACTAGATCATGATGAACCTACAAACTATGAAGAAGCGATGGTGAGCCCAGATTCCGCAAAGTGGCTTGAGGCCATGAAATCTGAGATGGGATCCATGTATGAGAACAAAGTATGGACTTTGGTTGACCTGCCCGATGATCGGCAAGCAATTGAGAATAAATGGATCTTCAAGAAAAAGACTGACGCTGACGGTAATATTACTGTCTATAAAGCTCGACTTGTCGCAAAAGGTTTTCGACAAGTTCAAGGGGTTGACTACGATAAGACCTTCTCACCCGTAGCGATGCTTAAGTCCGTCAGAATCATGTTAGCAATTGCCGCATTTTATGATTATGAAATATGGCAGATGGATGTCAAAACTGCATTCCTGAATGGATTTTTGGAAGAAGAGTTGTATATGATGCAACCAGAAGGTTTTGTCGATCCAAAGGGAGCTAACAAAGTGTGCAAACTCCAGCGATCCATTTATGGACTAGTGCAAGCATCTCGGAGTTGGAATAAACGCTTTGATAGTGTGATCAAAGCATTTGGCTTTATATAGACTTTTGGAGAAGCCTGTATTTACAAGAAAGTGAGTGGGAGCTCTGTAGCATTTCTGATATTATATGTGGATGACATATTGCTGATTGGAAATGATATAAAATTTCTGGATAGCATAAAGGGATACTTGAATAAAAGTTTTTCGATGAAAGACCTCGGGGAAGCTGCTTACATATTAGGCATAAAGATCTATAGAGATAGATCAAGACACTTAATTGGACTTTCACAAAGCACATACCTTGACAAGATTTTGAAGAAGTTCAAAATGGATCAAGCAAAGAAAGGGTTCTTGCCTGTGTTACAAGGTGTGAAGTTGAGTCAGACTCAATGCCCGACCACTGCAGAAGATAGAGAGAAAATGAAAGATGTTCCCTATGCTTCAGCCATAGGCTCTATCATGTATGCAATGCTGTGTACCAGACCTGATGTGTGCCTTGCTATAAGTTTAGAAGGGAGGTACCAAAGTAATCCAGGAGTGGATCACTGGACAGCGGTCAAGAACATCCTGAAATACCTGAAAAGGACTAAGGATATGTTTCTCGTATATGGAGGTGACAAAGAGCTCACCGTAAGAGATTACGTTGATGCAAGCTTTGACACTGATCCGGACGATTCTAAATCGCAAACCGGATACGTGTTTACTTTAAACGGTGGAGCTGTCAGTTGGTGCAGTTCTAAACAAAGCGTCGTAGCGGGATCTACATGTGAAGCGGAGTACATAGCTACTTCGGAAGCAGCAAACGAAGGAGTCTGGATGAAGGAGTTCATATCCGATCTAGTTGTCATACCTAGTGCATCGGGTCCAATGAAAATCTTTTGTGACAATACTGGTGCAATTGCTTTGGCAAAGGAATCCAGATTTCACAAAAGGACCAAACACATCAAGAGACGCTTCAACTCCATCCGGGATCTAGTCCAGGTGGGAGACATAGAGATTTGCAAGATACATACGGATCTGAATGTTGCAGACCCGTTGACTAAGCCTCTTCCACGAGCAAAACATGATCAACACCAAGGCTCCATGGGTGTTAGAATCATTACTGTGTAATCTAGATTATTGACTCTAGTGCAAGTGGGAGACTGAAGGAAATATGCCCTAGAGGCAATAATAAAGTTAATATTTATTTCCTTATATCATGATAAATGTTTGTTATTCATGCTAGAATTGTATTAACCGGAAACATAATACATGTGTGAATACATAGACAAACAGAGTGTCACTAGTATGCCTCTACTTGACTAGCTCGTTAATCAAAGATGGTTATGTTTCCTAACCATGAACAAAGAGTTGTTATTTGATTAACGAGGTCACATCATTAGTTGAATGATCTGATTGACATGACCCATTCCATTAGCTTAGCACCCGATCGTTTAGTATGTTGCTATTGCTTTCTTCATGACTTATACATGTTCCTATAACTATGAGATTATGCAACTCCCGTTTACCGGAGGAACACTTTGGGTACTACCAAACGTCACAACGTAACTGGGTGATTATAAAGGAGTACTACAGGTGTCTCCAATGGTAGATGTTGGGTTGGCGTATTTCGAGATTAGGGTTTTGTCACTCCGATTGTCGGAGAGGTATCTCTGGGCCCTCTCGGTAATACACATCACATAAGCCTTGCAAGCATTATAACTAAGATGTTAGTTGTGAGATGATGTATTACGGAACGAGTAAAGAGACTTGCCAGTAACGAGATTGAACTAGGTATTGGATACCGACGATCAAATCTCGGGCAAGTAACATACCGATGACAAAGGGAACAACGTATGTTGTTATGCGGTCTGACCGATAAAGATCTTCGTGGAATATGTAGGAGCCAATATGGGCATCCAGGTCCCGCTATTGGTTATTGACCGGAGACGTGTCTCGGTCATGTCTACATTGTTCTCGAACCGTAGGGTCCGCACGCTTAACGTTACGATGACAGTTATTATGAGTTTATGCATTTTGATGTACCGAAGGTTGTTCGGAGTCCCGGATGTGATCAAGGACATGACGAGGAGTCTCGAAATGGTCGAGACGTAAAGCTTGATATATTGGAAGCCTATGTTTGGACATCGGAAGTGTTCCGGGTAAATCGGGATTTTACCGGATTACCGGGAGGGTTACCGGAACCCCCCGGGAACCATATGGGCCTTCATGGGCCTTAGTGGAAAAGAGAAAAGGGGCAGCCCATAGCTGGCCGCGCGCCCCCCCTTCCCCAAGTCCTATTAGGACTAGGAGAAGGGGCCGGCCCCCTCTCTCTCCTTTCCCCCTTGGGAATCCTAGTTGGAATAGGATTGAGGGGGGAGTCCTACTCCCGGTAGGAGTAGGACTCCTCCCGCGCCCTCTCCTTGGCCGGTGCACCCCTCCCCCTTGGATCCTTTATATACGGGGGCAGGGGGCACCTCTAGACACACAATTGATCATTGTTGATCGTTCCTTAGCCGTGTGCGGTGCCCCCTGCCACCAAATTCCACCTCGATCATACCGTTGTAGTGCTTAGGCGAAGCCCTGCGTCGGTAGTACATCAAGATCGTCACCACGCCGTCGTGCTGACGGAACTCTTCCTCGACGCTTTGCTGGATCGGAGCCCGAGGATCGTCATCGAGCTGAACGTGTGCTAAGAACTCGGAGGTGCCGGAGTAACGGTGCTTGGATCGGTCGGATCGGGAAGACGTACGACTACTTCCTCTACGTTGTGTGATCGCTTCCGCAGTCGGTCTGCGTTGGTACGTAGACAACACTCTCCCCTCTCGTTGCTATGCATCACCATGATCTTGCGTGTGCGTAGGAATTTTTTTGAAATTACTACGTTCCCCAACAGGAGCGTGGTACTCCAGCAGGGCTTCGCCAAGCACCGCAAGAGACGAGGAGGGAGAGGGGTAGGGCTGCGCCAAGAAGGAGATGTTCTCGTGTGTATGGCAGCCCAAAACCCCACTATATATAGGGGAAAGGGAGGGGCTGCGCCCCCACCTAGGTTTCCACCCCTAGGGGTGGCGGCCAGCCCTAGATCCCATCTAGGGGGCGGCCAAGGGGGGAGAGAGGGGGCGCACCACTAGGTGGGCCTTAGGCCCATCTGAGCCTAGGGTTTCCCCCTTTTCCCTTCTCTCTTCGCCTTGGGACCTGGGGGGGGGGGGCACACCAGCCCACATGGGGCTGGTCCCCTCTCACACTTGGCCCATGCAGCCCTCTGGGGCAGGTAGCCCCACCTGGTGGACCCCCGGGACCCTCCCGGTGGTCCCGGTACGTTACCGATAGCACCCGAAACTTTTCCGCTGATGAAAACAGGACTTCCCGTATATAAATCTTTACCTCCGAACCATTCCGGAACTCCTCATGATGTTCGGTGTCTCATCCGGGACTCCGAACAACATTCGGTAACCACGTATATCTATTCCCTATAACCCTAGTGTCATCGAACCTTAAGTGTGTAGACCCTACGGGTTCGGGAACCATGCAGACATGACCGAGACACCTCTCCGGCCAATAACCAACAGCGGGATCTGGATACCCATGTTGGCTCCCACATGTTCCACGATGATCTCATTGGATGAACCACGATGTCGAGGATTCGATCAATCCCATATGCAATTCCCTTTGTCTAGTGGTATTGTACTTGCCCGAGTTTCGATCGTCGGTATCCGATACCTTGTTCAATCTCATTACCGGCAAGTCTCTTTACTCGTTCCGTAACACATCATCCCGTGATCAAATCCTTGGTCACATTGCGCATATGATGATGTCCTACCGAGTGGGCCTAGAGATACCTCTCCGTCACACGGAGTGACAAATCCCAGTCTTGATTCATGCCAACCCAGCAGACACTTTCGGAGATACCCGTAGTGTACCTTTATAGCCACCCAGTTACGTTGTGACATTTGGCACACCCAAAGCATTCCTACGGTATCCGGGAGTTGCACAATCTCATGGTCTAAGGAAATGATACTTGACATTAGAAAAGCTTTAGCAAACGAACTACAGGATCTTGTGCTAAGCTTAGGATTGGGTCTTGTCCATCACATCATTCTCCTAATGATGTGATCCCATTATCAACGACATCCAATGTCCATGGTCAGGAAATCGTAACCATCTATTGATCAACGAGCTAGTCAACTAGAGGCTTACTAGGGACATGGTGTTGTCTATGTATCCACACATGTATCTGAGTTTCCTAACAATACAATTCTAGCATGGATAATAAACGATTATCATGAACAAGGAAATATGATAATAACTAATTTATTATTGCCTCTAGGGCATATTTCCAACAGTCTCCCACTTGCACTAGAGTCAATAATCCAGTTCACATTGATATGTGATTAACACTCAAGGTCACATCCCCATGTGACTAACACCCAAAGAGTTCTGGGTTTGATCATGTTATGCTTGTGAGAGAGATTTCAGTCAACGGGTCTGCAACATTCAGATCCGTATGTACTTCGCAAATTTCTATGTCATCTTGTAGATGCAGCTACTACGCTATATTTGGAGCCATTTCAAATAACTGTTCTACTTGGAGCTATTCTAAATTGTTTCTCCATTATACGTATCCAGTATCTCTACTCAGAGCTATCCGGATAGGTGTTAAGCTTGCATCGACGTAACTCTTTACGTCGAACTCTTTATCACCTCCATAACCGAGAAACATATCCTTATTCCTCTAAGGATAATTTAGACCGCTATTTGGTGATCTACTCCTAGATCACCTTTGTACCCTCTTGCTAGACATGTGGCAAGGCACACATCAGGTGCGGTACTCAGCATGGCATACCGTATAGAGCCTATGAAAAAGCATAGGGGACGACCTTTGTCCTTCCTCTTTCTTCTGCCGTGGTCGAGCTTTAAGTCTTAACTTCATACCTTACAACTCAGGCAAGAACTCCTTCTTTGACTGATCCATCTTGAACACCTTCAAGATCATGTCAAGGTATGTGCTCATTTGAAAGTACCATTAAGCGTTTTAATCTATCCTTATAGATCTTGATGCTCAATGTTCAAGTAGCTTAATCCAGGCTTTCCATTGAAAAACACTTTCCAAATAACCCTATATGCTTTCCAGAAATTCTACATCATTTTTGATCAACAATATGTCAACAACATATACTCATCAGAAATTCTATAGTGCTCCCACTCACTTCTCTGGAAATACAAGTTTCTCATAAACTTTGTATAAACCCAAAATCTTTGATCATCTCATCAAAGCATACATTCCAACTCCGAGATGCTTACTCCAGTCCTTAGAAGGATTGCTGGAGCTTTGCATACTTGTTAGCATCTTTCAGGATTGACAAAACCTTCCGGTTGTATCACATACAACCTTTCCTCAAGAAAATCGTCGAGGAAACAATGTTTTGACATCCTATCTGCAAGATTTCATAAATAATGCAGTAATCACTAATATAATTCCAACAGACTCTTAGCATTGCTATGAGTGAGAAAGTCTCATCGTAGTCAACTCCTTGAACTTATCGGAAAACATGTTAACGACAAGTCGAGCTTTCTTAATGGTGATACTTACCATCATTGTCCGTCTTCCTTTTAAAATCCATATGTACCTAACAGCCTTACGACCATCAAGTAGTTCTTCCAAAGTCTACACTTTGTTTTCATATATGGATCCTCTCTCGGATTATATGGCCTCGAGCCATTTTGGAATCCAGGCCCACCATCGCTTCTCCATAGCTTGTAGGTTCATTGTTGTCTAGCAACATGACTTCCAAGACATGATTACATACCACTCTGAAGTAGTACGCATCCTTGTCATCCCACGAGGTTTGGTAGTGACTTGATCTGAAGTTTCATGATCACTATCATAAGCTTCCACTTCAATTGGTGTAGGTGCCATAGGAACAACTCCCTGTGCCCTGCCACACACTATTTGAAGAGACGGTTCAATAACCTCATCAAGTCTCCACCATCCTCCGACTCAATTCTTTCGAGAGAAACTTTTCCTCGAGAAAGGACCCGATTCGAGAAACAATCCCTATTGCTTTTGGATCTGAGACAGGAGGTATACCCAACTGTTTTGGGTGTCCTATGAAGATGCATTTATCCGCTTTGGGTTCGAGCTTATCAGCCTGAAACTTTTTCACATAAGCGTCGTAGCCCCAAACTTTTAAGAAATGATAGCTTAGGTTTCTCTAAACCATAGTTCATATGGTGTCATCTCATCGGAATTACGTGGTGCCCTATTTAAAGTGAATGTGGTTGTCTCTAATGCCTAACCCATAAACTATCATGGTAATACAATAAGAGACATCATGGTATGCATCATATCCAATAGGGTGTAGTTATGATGTTCGGACACACCATCACACTATGGTGTTCCAGGCTGTATTAGTTGTGAAACAATTTCCACAATGTCTTAATTCTGTGCCAAACTCGTAATTTAGATATTCATCTCTATGATCATATCATAGATATTTTATCCTCTTGTCACGACGATCTTCAAGTTCACCCTGAAATTACTTGAACCTTTCAATAATTCAGACTCGTGATTCTCAAGTAAATATACTCAGCATCTGCTCAAATCATCTGTGAAGTAAGAATATAACGATATCCACTACATGCCTCGGCACTCATTGGACTGCACACATCAAGATGTATTACTTCCAACAAGTTGCTTTCTTGTTCCATCTTACTGAAAAACGAGGCCTTTCAGTCATCTTGCTCATGTGGTATGATTTGCATGTCTCAAGTGATTCAAAATCAAGCGAGCCCAAAGATCCATCAACATGGAGCTTCTTCATGCGTTTTATACCATTGTGACTAAAATTGCAGTGCCACAAGTATGTGGTACTATCATTACTATCTTATATCTTTTGGCATGAACATGTGTATCACTACGATCGGGATTCAATAAACCATTCATTTTAGGTGTAAGACCATTGAAGGTATTATTCAAATAAACAGAGTAACCATTATTCTCCTTAAATGAATAACCGGATTGCGATAGACATAATCCAATCATGTCTATGCTCAACGCAAACACCAATCTCGATGGTAGAGGGAGCGTGCGATGCTTGATCACATCAAGCTTGGGAAAAACTTCCAACACATATCGCCAGCTCACCTTTAGCTAGTCTCTGTTTACTCCGCAGCCTTTTATTTCGAGTTTACTAACACTTAGCAACCGAACTGGTATCTAATACCATGGTGCTACTAGGAGTACTAGTAAAGTACACATTAACACAATGTATATCCAATATACTTCTATCGACCTTGCCAGCCTTCTCATCTACCAAGTATCTAGGGTAATTCTGCTCCAGTGGCTGTTCCCCTTATTACAGAAGCACTTAGTCTCGGGCTTGGGTTCAACTTTGGGTTTCTTCACTAGAGCAGCAACTGATTTTTTGTTTCATGAAGTATCCCTTTCTTGCACTTGCCCTTCTTGAAACTAGTGGTTTTACTAACCATCAACAATTGATGCTCCCTTTTCATTTCTACTTTCGTGATGTCGCGAATAGCTCAAGGATCATATCTATCCCTAATATGTTATAGTTCATCACGAAGCTCCAGTAGCTTGGTGACAGTGACTTTGGAGAACCATCACTATCTCATCTGGAAGATTAACTCCCACTCGATTCAAGCGATTGTTGTACTCATACAATCTGAGCACATGCTCAACGGTTGAGCTTTTCTCCTTAGTTTGCAGGCTTAAGAAACTTGTCAAAGGTCTCATACCTCTTGACGTGGGCACTAGCCTGAAATCCCAATTTCAGTCCTTGGAACATCTCATATGTTCTGCGATGTTTCAAAAACATCTTTGGTGCCTCCATTCTAAACCATTTAGCATTACGCACTAAACTATCATGTAGTCATCAAAACGTGTATGTCAGATGTTCGCAACATCCACAACCGACATTCGCGGGTCAGCTCACTGAGTGGTGCATTAAGGACATAATCCTTCTACGCAGCAATGAGGACAATCCTCTGTTTACGGATCCAGTCCGCATAATTGCTACTATCAACTTTCAACTAAATTTTCTCTAGGAACATATCTAAACAGTAGAACTGAAGCGCGAGCCACAACATAATTTGCAAAGACCTTTTGACTATGTTCAGGATAATTAAGTTCATCTTATGAACTCCCACTCAGATAGACATCCCTCTAGTCATCTAAGTGATTACATGATCCGAGTCAACTAGGCCGTGTCCGATCATCACGTGAGACGGACTAGTCATCATCGGTGAACATCTTCATGTTGATTGTATCTACCATACGACTCATGCTCGACCTTTCGGTCTCTTGTGTTCCGAGGCCATGTCTGTACATGCTAGGCTCGTCAAGTCAACCTAAGTGTTTCGCATGTGTAAATCTGTCTTACACCCGTTGTATGTGAACGTTAGAATCTATCACACCCGATCATCACGTGGTGCTTCGAAACGATGAACTTTCGCAACGGTGCACAGTTAGGGGGAACACTTTCTTGAAATTTTAATGAGGGATCATCTTATTTACTACTGTCATTCTAAGCAAATAAGATGCAAAAACATGATAAACATCACATGCAATCAAAAAGTGACATGATATGGCTATCATCACTTTGCTCCTTTTGATCTCCATCTTCGGGGCTCCATGATCATCATCGTCACCGGCATGACACCATGATCTACATCATCATGATCTCCATCATCGTGTCTTCATGAAGTTGTCTTGCCAACTATTACTTCTACTACTACAGCTAACGGTTAGCAATAAAGTAAAGTAATTACATGATGTTTATGACACACAGGTCATAAATAAATGAAGACAACTCCTATGGCTCCTGCCGGTTGTCATACTCATCGACATGCAAGTCATGATTCCTATTACAAGAACATGATCATCCTTTGGCCATATCACATCACAAAACACTTGCTGCAAAAACAAGTTAGACGTCTTCTAATTGTTGTTGCAAGTTTTTACGTGGCTGCTATAGGTTGCTAGCAAGAACGTTTCTTACCTACGCCAAAACCACAATGTGAATTGCCAATTTCTATTTACCCTTCATAAGGACCCTTTTCATCGATCCGATCTGACTAAAGTGGGAGAGACAGTCACCCGCCAGCCACCTTATGCAACTAGTGCATGTCAGTCGGTGGAACCGGTCTCACGTAAGTGTATGTGTAAGGTTGGTCCAGGCCGCTTCATCCCACAATGCCGCCGAATCAAGATAAGACTAGTAACGGCAAGTAAATTGACAAAATCGACGCCCACAACTACTTTGTGTTCTACTCGTGCATAGAAACTACGCATAGACCGAGCTCATGATGCCACTGTTGGGGATCGTAGCAGAAATTCAAAATTTTCTACGCATCACCAAGATCAATCTATGGAGTAATCTAGCAACGAGGGGAAGGAGAGTGCATCTACATACCCTTGTAGATCGCTAAGCGGAAGCATTCAAGTGAACGGGGTTGATGGAGTCGTACTCGCCGTGATCCAAATCATCGATGATCCTAGTGCTGAACGGACGGCACCTCCGCGTTCAACACACATGCAGCCCGGTGACGTCTCCCATGCCTTGATCTAGCAAGGAGAGAGGGAGAGGTTGGGGAAGACTCCGTCCAGCAGCAGCACGACGGCGTGGTGGTGGTGGAGGAGCGTGGCACTCCAGCAGGGCTTCGCCAAGCACCGCAAGAGACGAGGAGGGAGAGGGGTAGGGCTGCGCCAAGAAGGAGATGTTCTCATGTGTATGGCAGCCCAAAACCCCACTATATATAGGGGAAAGGGAGGGGCTGCGCCCCCACCTAGGTTTCCACCTCTAGGGGTGGCGGCCAGCCCTAGATCCCATCTAGGGGGCGGCCAAGGGGGGAGAGAGGGGGGGGGGGGCGCACCACTAGGTGGGCCTTAGGCCCATCTGAGCCTAGGGTTTCCCCCTTTTCCTTCTCTCTTCGCCTTGGGCCCTTGTAACGCCCCGAGACCGATGTGCCAGGTGTCGTCCAGTTATTCGCTGTTGTTTGCCTTGTCCTTGCTTGCGTGTCATGCATTGCATATCATGTCATCATGTGCATTTCATTTGCATACGTGTTCGTCTCATGCATCCGAGCATTTTCCCCGTTGTCCGTTTTGCATTCCGACGCTCCTATCTCCTCCGGTGTCCCTTTCTACCTTTATTTCATGTGTGGGGATTAAACATTTCCGGATTGGACCGAGACTTGCCAAGCGGCCTTGGTTTACTACCGGTAGACTGCCTGTCAAGTTTCGTACCATTTGAACTTCGTTTGATGCTCCAACGGTTAACCGAGGGACCGAAAAGGCCTCGTGTGTGTTGCAGCCCAACACCCTTCCATTTTGGCCCAAAACCCACCTAAACCCCATCCATCCTCTCGGTCGTTCCATCACGATCGCGTGGCCGAAAACCGCACCTCATTTGGACTCTCCTAGCTCCCTCTACCTATAAATATGTGATCCCCTCCAAAATTCGCGCAAACAAAACCCTAAAACTCCTCCGCGCGTCGCCGGACGTTTCTTCCCCGCCGACGGACATGTCCGCGCCGCCCGCCGCAGCCAACCACGACGTGCCATGTCACCACCGCACCCTCTCTCTCCTCCCACCGCGCCGCCGGGCCCGCGAAGCCCATCTCCGGCCCGCCCCGGGCCACGCCGGGCCCGAGCAGACCCGCGCCTCGCCGCTCACCGGATCTCCGCCGCTCCTTCGCCGGAGTTCTTCACCGCCGCCTCGGCTTCCACCGGCCACCGCCTCCCCTCGCCGCCGAACGCCAAGGAGCCTTCCTCCGCCGCCGCCTCCTTTTCTCCGCCGCCGCGCCCGCGCTCGTCGGCGAGCTCGCCGCGCCGACACTGCCAAGGCGCGCCACGCGGCCTTGCTCCGGCCCCGGTCGCCGCCATGCCCCGCGGGTGCTCCGCCGCTCGGCCAGGCTCGCCGCCTGCCATGGCCGAGTTCCTCGTTGCTCCACCCCCTCACCGGAATCGCCGCGCCGCTCGCCGGAGCCTGTCCCGGCCAGATCCACCCCGCCTGGATGAGATCCACCGGGAGTCCAACCAAACGGCCTCCCCGCGTCCCGATCCGTTCTGTCCCGGATTCCTCCATCCCGCGTTGACTTTCGTGGAGGTATAATTTCACTAAGTCCCTGAGATTCCAAGATTCATGTGCCTATGTTCATCGTATCGTAACTTTGCATCCGTAGCTCCGATTCATGCATATAACATATCAAATTGTTCGTCTCAGAGAGTACATCATTTCATTCCATTGCATCATTTTCATTTGAGTTCATCTTGATGCCCGAAATTCTGTTAGAGGAGTGCCACTTGAGATAATTGTCAGATCTGGTTCTCCATTTAGATATTTGTCATTTTTGCCATGATTATTGTGTGCATAATATGCCCATGAGCTCTACATATGTTTTGTTAAGGGTTTTGCCATCTTTCCAGAGGTGCAACCCATGTATTTTTGTAATGTGTGTGGTGACTAGCACAAGCTTGCCAAGTGAGGCACTTGGTAATTCTGTTTTCAGGGACTTAGCATTTCCACTAAGTCCTTGATCTGTTTAGTTCATGATGCCATATGTTCATGTTGTTTCCTAGTGATCCGTGCATCTTTTGAGGATGATCAGTAAGGATGTTTTGTTAATCTTGTAGTGCTCTATCCATCCATGTATTTGTTTGCAATTATGGAGCACCCTAGCTTGAGTCAATCGAGCTCTACTTTTGCTACTTTGTGAATCTGGGCAGATTGTTAACTTGTTTGCAATTTTGCCGATGATGATGTAGTTGATCCGTGCATGCTATGTTATTGTTCTTGCCATGTCTAGCTTGCATTTTGTGTATTCTTGATGGATGTATGCTTAGATTATCATGACTTGCTCCGTAGTGAGTGCATCGAGCTCGTAAACATGCCTACTTGATATCTGTTTTCAGCATGTTCCAGTTTTCACTAAGTCTGAAAACTGATTATGCTTTTGCCATGTTCACATGCTTGCAAATGTATTTTGTGATCCCTTTTGGCTCAAGGTCACTAAGGGACTTTTGTTAAGCTCTTTGAGTAGCTCCATGACATGCTTTACTTTGTCATGTTCAGGTCCTGTAGCATGTAGTTTTGTTGCTCCGAAGAGTGCTATCTGATCTGAAATTCCAGACAAGTGTTAATTTCACTAAGTCTGAGATCTGTTTACCGTTTGCATTTTTTCCATGCTTGTTTGAACCTGTTAATAGATGAATTGGCCGTAGCTCAGTGCTAGACTTTTGTTAAGCATCTTGAATGCATCCCTGCCATGTATTTTGATGCCATGTTCGAGTGCTGTAGCATGTTCATCTCATTGCATTTAGATGGCTACTTGCTGTAAATCGCAGACCGGTGTCATATTTGAATCGCTTGCCATTTCCAAACCGTGACTCCGATTCCGGTGATCATTATATTGTTTTCAAGCGATTTCATCTCATCTTTCCAGTGGCACACTTGGATTTCCAAGTTGAGGCCAGGTTCATGCATTCTTTGTCCAATCATGCATATGCATCGCATACCGCATCTCGCATATCATACCATGTTCATGTCTGGTTTGTTTACTATGTTATGTGCTTCCTTTCCGGTGTTTGCTTCTTCGGGTTGGTTCCGATAACATCGCATTTGAGAGGACCCATTCGTCTACATCTGTTTGTCTTCTTCATGGACTCGTTCTTCTTCCTTGCGGGATTTCAGGCAAGATGATCATACCCTCGAAATCACTTCTATCTTTGCTTGCTTAGTTGCTCGCTCTTTTGCTATGCCTATGCTGCGATACCTACCACTTGCTTATCATGCCTCCCATATTGTTGAACCAAGCCTCTAACCCACCTTGTCCTAGCAAACCGTTGTTTGGCTATGTTACCGCTTTGCTCAGCCCCTCTTATAGCGTTGTTAGTTGCAGGTGAAGATTGGAGCTTGTTCCATGTTGGAACATGGATATTTTGTTGGGATATCACAATATATCTTATTTAATTAATGCATCTATATACTTGGTAAAGGGTGGAAGGCTCGGCCTTATGCCTGGTGTTTTGTTCCACTCTTGCCGCCCTAGTTTCCGTTATATCGGTGTTATGTTCCCGGATTTTGCGTTCCTTACGCGGTTGGGTAATAATGGGAACCCCTTGACAGTTCGCTTTGAATAAAACTCCTCCAGCAATGCCCAACATTGGTTTTAACATTTGCCACCTAGCCTTTTTCCCTTGGGAGTCGCGCATCCCGAGGGTCATCTTTATTTTAACCCCCCCGGGCCAGTGCTTGTCTAAGTGTTGGTCCAAACTGAGTAGACTGCGGGGCCACCTTGGGGAAACTTGAGAGCTGGTTTTACTCATAGGATGTCTCATCCGGTGTTACCTTGAGAACGAGATATGTGCAGCTCCCATCAGGATGTCGGCGCATCGGGCGGCTTTGCTGGACTTGTTTTACCATTGTCGAGGATGTCTTGAAGAACCGGGATACCGAGTCTGATCGGAATGTCTCGGGAGGAGGTCTATTCCTTTGTTGACCGTGAGAGCTTGTGATGGGCTAAGTTGGGACACCCCTGCAGGGATTTGAACTTTCGAAAGCCGTGCCCACGGTTATGGGCAGATGGGAATTTGTTAATGTCCGGTTGTAGAAAACCTAAAGTTGACCTTAATTAAAATGCATCAACCGCATGTGTAACCGTGATGGTCTCTTTCCGGCGGAGTCCGGGAAGTGAACACGGTTGTTGGAGTTATGCTTGACGTAGGTTGTTTTAGGATCACTTCTTGATCATACTTTTATCGACCGTGCTTTGCCTTCTCTTCTCGCTCTCATTTGCGTATGTTAGCCACCATATATGCTAGTCTCTTGCTGCAGCTCCACCTCATACCTTTTACCTTACCCATTAGCTTAAATAGTCTTGATCGCGAGGGTGTAAGATTGCTGAGTCCCCGTGGCTCACAGATACTTCCAAAACCAGCTTGCAGGTGCCGTTGAACCGTGCAGATGATGCAACCAAGCTCAAGGAGGAGCTCGATGAAGATCTTGCCCTTTGTGTTGTTTCATTCTAGTTGATCAGTAATGGAGCCCAGTTGGGGTCGATCGGGGATCTGTGTAGCATTTGGGGTAGTCTTCTTTTATTTTGGCTCCGTAGTCGGGCCTTGATTGTAACTGGTTGATCTAATGCTTTATTCATGTAATTGTGTGAAGTGGCGATTGTAAGCCAACTGTGTATCTCTTTCCCTTATGTATTACATGGGTTGTGTGAAGATTACCTCACTTGCGACATTGCTTTCAATGCGGTTATGCCTCTAAGTCGTGCTTCGACACGTGGGAGATATAGCCGCATCGAGGGCGTTACAAGTTGGTAATCAGAGCCTTCCCCGACCTTAGGAGCCCCATTGCTTGATCGTTTTTAGCAGCCGAGTTGAGTCTAGAAAAATGTTTTGAGTCATTTAGGAATTATATATCGGAGAGTTAGGAATTCTTTTTACTCCTCAGTCCCTTCATCGCTCTGGTAAGGCATCCTGACGTAGAGTTTTGACTCTTCTCTTCTCAAATTTCACTAAAAAAAAATTTAGGATCACGCGGGTATCTTGGAATCATTCCGATGGTTTTGTGACGAGAACATTGTATTGGTGCCTCCTGTCAGGGGTTTTGTGGAGGTGTCCCGGGGAGTTGAGCTCCGAGGTGTTGTCGTCATAATTTTATTGTTGCAGTTCTGGAATACCTGAGTTTAGTACGCTGACATCGAAAATCGCTTTTATGCAGTTCGTTGGTGAGATAACCTCGACGCCACCCAGTACTGGGGCGGAAGTTCGGGAGTATCGCCATAACTTGTATAACGGATGCTTTTCGAAGGTTGAGGTGGAAGATTTCCGAAGATTTCTTGGTTATGTGTTGAAGGATGGATACAACTGGATGTAGGATTTGCTAGTTTTGGGTGAGATATTATGCTTCCCCTGTATCCCCAACACCTGATTGCATAACCAAAAAGGTTCGGGAGTTTCATAGGTGGGAATTCAAGTAGCTTTTAGGATATCTTTCCGACAGATGTATGATATGGAATTGGGGTTCGACGTCTAGTGGTCCGCCTATTCACGGTTGGTTTTACAGTGGTCTCGTTGTGTCCTAAAGAGTCCTTGGCTATGCCGACTCGGGGACGCTTCGTATGTCATGTGCACTGCCTTGTACATGATGGTGCTGTACGATCGAGCCCGTGTAGGCCCCACCACGAAAACTTTGGACGAAATCTCTATCATATGTGTGTTCTGGCTTATTCTGCAAGCCAATCCTTTGTTTTTGTTTTGAGTTGTGGTATTTGAGTTGCTTCAATGTCAAGTGTTGATTCCATACCTTCCCCAAATGGTGTTCTCATACTCCGATGTGAATACTAATCCTTCTCGATAATCGAGATTGTTATGCCAATCTTGTTCTACCGGTGTGTCTCTCTTCAAGTCGATCCGATCACTTCAACATTCGCAAGATCAATTATCAGTTCTTCTCAATGTTGTTTGTTTCATCCATCTCCAAGTTGCCTTTTTTTCCCGCCCTCCCTCCCTTGTTTTTCTTGAAGGACTCAGATTTCTTAATCGAGTATCCATCTTATTGATGTGAAGCCTCTCCATTCTTTTCCTTCAATGTTCTTATCCGGTGATTCTCATGAAGATACTAATGGAGCTTCTAGTTCATCATTCTTCTTTCTTTTATCTTCTCCAGTGGTTTCAAGTCAAGCTTTGTTGATCTTACCCCTTTCCTCATTTCAATGCCTTCTCATACCGGTGTACCTCATAACAATTCACTTCTCACTATTCATTTGTTCCGGCGTGCTCAAAGCTTTCTCAAAAGGCTCGTCTTGTCATTCAAGATCTGTTCAACCTATTTCGAGGTTGTTATCCCATTCAAGCAATTTAATTCAACCGGTGCAACCTCTCTTTTAAATCGTTCAACGGAGTTTCTTTTGAGTGGGCCCTAACCCACAGGTCTTTTCCCAGGATCTTACCTGACTCTTCTTATTTTCCTGGAGGTATTCTCAAATTCTTTTCGAGGTTTGACGTAAGAATGATTTTCATCAGTCAAGTGCCTTTCTCCAAGGTCTTTCAAATTCTTTTCATCGTTGGCTCAACCTTTCCATTCTTCATTTCGGAGTGTCTAAATAATTCATGGTGGTGTTTCTCGTCGTCTTTCTCATCATTCGAAGACCGAAGAAGATTTCGCCTCCATATCTTATCCGTTCTCTCAGAGATTCGTGGTTCTAATTCGAGGCCATCCTCTCATAATTGTTCGAATGTGAGAATTCTTTTTAAATATCCGGAGCAAATTCAGGAGTATTTTTCAGTTTGATCATCCGGAGCCCATCATCTCAGATTTATTCTTTCTTAGCTTTCAGCTCTCGTTCTCCAAATATTACCGGTGCTTCATTCAAATATTATCTAAGCAGTTCTTGATCTCTTCGTCCACTGGTATCTAAATACCCTCAAGTATCTTCATTCGTTCTTCATATTCTTCCCGGTGAATTGTGCCTTTTCTTTGTTCATTTTCAATTCTTACGGTGGTTCGGTCAAGATTTCTTTTCCTTATCAATTTATTCGTTATTTCAATTCTACCGATGGTTCGTTGAAGACCTTCACAAGTTTGCGATATATCTATCTTAAGCTTTCTACGCGGATAAGTAGTATGCCAAATCCGTTGCTTGTCATCAATTAAATTGGTGAAGGATACGCATATCATAATTCTTATTCTTGTTTCATCGAGTTTATTCAATTCCTTATTCCGGAGTGGGTCATCATACTTATTTTTGGTTTCAAGTGCTCATCTTTCTTTCTCGGAGTTCCAAGCTCTAATTATCACGGAGATCTATCTAAATCATTACAAGGTTTCACCTTGTGTTTTCAACTTCTCTTTCCTTTTGTTTGATCATCCTTTTGTTTACCGGAGTTCTTCATGAAGGTTTTACATGATGGTTCATCAAGGATTTATATTCCTTCTCGAAACGTTCATCAACTTTCTTTTCAGAGGAGCTCAAGCTTTCTTCATATTGTAATCCAGAGTGCATTTTCTGTCTACCGTATCATTGGAGGTGGTATTATGTCAGTCTTGATAACTTGAGTTCATGTTTCATGATTCACTTGTTGTCATGAATGAGGCATTTTAAATCCATCAACCTATTCGTTGGAGTTATCTTGGGTTATATTTCACCAAAGCCTTCCCTAAGGAATGTTGCTAGTTATGGTGCTTATAAATGACCCAAGTTCTTCTTTATCCTCTCGGTGAAATAAGTTTCTCGTCTCCTTGTTCATTCCAATCCAATTCTTTTCCCGTGAGTGGCAGGGTGTCACCTCATAATTTGAGATGTATTCCATAAGACCATATCAAGTGTATTCTTTTTGTTGTTGATTTTCCAACAACTCCGTTCTAGCATTTTTTGTAATCGTGCTCTCGTTTTCACTTCGTTCATTCCATTCTTACTTTTGTTCCGGAGGCATTGTGATGCTGCTTTCTTTAACCATCATCTCGTCTTGTCAAAGATCATGTTCTTTTCTTGCTTATCCATTTAACCGGAGTGTCGTGCCCTCTTGTCAAGTTCTATCACCTTATCAAGTTCTTATTCAATTACTTTCTTTTCAACCGGAGTGCTGTCCAAATTATATCATTCTTAATCCTTCTCTATCTTGACTTAACCGGAGTGGTTTCAATATATATCTTGCCCTTCAACCTCAGGGTTTTGTTTGCAGTGTTCTTTGTCCCTCTTTTCTAACGAAGTGTTTTCAACTTTGTTCACCTTCGTTGTATTCTTTCTTTAAATTTGTTCATCCTTTTCAAGGTTCTTTGGTTTCACTCGTTTGTCAAAGAAGCAACTTAGTTTTACCTCTTCTTTTTCTTCTCTTCCGTTTTTCCCTCCAGTGCCATTCTAGATCTCGGGACGAGATCCTCTCGTAGTGGTGGAGTGTTGTAACGCCCCGAGACCGATGTGCCACGTGTCATCCAGTTATTCGCTGTTGTTTACCTTGTCCTTGCTTGCGTGTCATGCATTGCATATCATGTCATCATGTGCATTTCATTTGCATACGTGTTCGTCTCATGCATCCGAGCATTTTCCCCGTTGTCCGTTTTGCATTCCGGCGCTCCTATCTCCTCCGGTGTCCCTTTCTACCTTTCTTTCATGTGTGGGGATTAAACATTTCTGGATTGGACCGAGACTTGCCAAGCGGCCTTGGTTTACTACCGGTAGACTGCCTGTCAAGTTTCGTACCATTTGGACTTCGTTTGATGCTCCAACGGTTAACCGAGGGACCGAAAAGGCCTCGTGTGTGTTGCAGCCCAACACCCTTCCATTTTGGCACAAAACCCACCTCAACCCCATCCATCCTCTCAGTCGTTCGATCACGATCGCGTGGCCGAAAACCGCACCTCATTTGGACTCTCCTAGCTCCCTCTACCTATAAATATGTGATACCCTCCGAAATTCGCGCAGACGAAACCCTAAAACTCCTCCGCGCGTCGCCGAACATTTCTTCCCCGCCGAAGGACATGTCCGCGCCGCCCGCCGCAGCCAACCACGACGTGCCACGTCACCACCGCGCCCTCTCTCTCCTCCCACCGCGCCGCCGGGCCTGCGAAGCCCATCTCCGGCCCGCCCCGGGCCGCGCCGGGCGCGAGGAGACCCGCGCCTCGCCGCTCGCCGGATCTCCGCCACTCCTTCGCCGGAGTTCTTCACCGCCGCCTCGGCTTCCACCGGCCACCACCACCCCTTGCCACCGAACGCCACGGAGTCTCCCTCCGCCGCCACCTCCTTTTCTCCGCCGCCGCGCCCGCGCTCGTCGGCGAGCTCGCCGCGCCGCCACTGCCAAGGCGCGCCACGCCGCCCTGCTCCGTCCCCGGTCGCCGCCAGGCCCCGCGGGTGCTCCGCCACTCGGCCAGGCTCGCCGCCCGCCATGGCCGAGTTCCTCGTTGCTCCGCCCCCTCGCCAGAATCGCCGCGCCGCTCGCCGGAGCCCGTCCCGGCCAGATACACCCCGCCTGGATGAGATCCACCGGGAGTCCAACCAAACGGCCTCCCCGCGTCCCGATCCGTTCTGTCCCGGATTCCTCCGTCCCGCGTTGACTTTCGTGGAGGTATAATTTCACTAAGTCCCCGAGATTCCCAGATTCATGTGCCTATGTTCATCGCATCGTAACTTTGCATCCGTAGCTCCGATTCATGCATATAACATATCAAATTGTTCGTCTCAGAGAGTACATCATTTCATTCCATTGCATCATTTTCATTTGAGTTCATCTTGATGCCCTAAATTCTGTTAGAAGAGTGCCACTTGAGATAATTGTCAGATCTGCTGCTCCATTTAGATATTTGTCATTTTTGCCATGATTATTGTGTGCATAATATGCCCATGAGCTCTACATATGTTTTGTTAAGGGTTTTGCCATCTTTCCAGAGGTGCAACCCATGTATTTTTGTAATGTGTGTGGTGACTAGCACAAGCTTGCCAAGTGAGGCACTTGGTAATTCTGTTTTCAGGGACTTAGCATTTCCACTAAGTCCTTGATCTATTTAGTTCATGATGCCATATGTTCATGTTGTTTCCTAGTGATCCGTGCATCTTTTGAGGATGATCAGTAAGGATGTTTTGTTAATCTTGTAGTGCTCTATCCATCCATTTATTTGTTTGCAATTATGGAGCACCCTAGCTTGAGTCAATCGAGCTCTACTTTTGCTACTTTGTGAATCTGGGCAGATTGTTAACTTGTTTGCAATTTTGCCGATGATGATGTAGTTGATCCGTGCATGCTATGTTATTGTTCTTGCCATGTCTAGCTTGCATTTTGTGTATTCTTGATGGATGTATGCTTAGATTATCATGACTTGCTCCGTAGTGAGTGCATCGAGCTCGTAAACATGCCTACTTGATATCTGTTTTCAGCATGTTCCAGTTTTCACTAAGTCTGAAAACTGATTATGCTTTTGCCATGTTCACATGCTTGCAAATGTATTTTGTGATCCCTTTTGGCTCAAGGTCACTAAGGGACTTTTGTTAAGCTCTTTGAGTAGCTCCATGACATGCTTTACTTTGTCATGTTCAGGTCCTGTAGCATGTAGTTTTGTTGCTCCGAAGAGTGCTATCTGATCTGAAATTCCAGACAAGTGTTAATTTCACTAAGTCTGAGATCTGTTTACCGTTTGCATTTTTGCCATGCTTGTTTGAACCTGTTAATGGATGAATTGGCCGTAGCTCAGTGCTAGACTTTTGTTAAGCATCTTGAATGCATCCCTGCCATGTATTTTGATGCCATGTTCGAGTGCTGTAGCATGTTCATCGCAGATCGGTGTCATATTTGAATCGCTTGCCATTTCCAAACCGTGACTCCGATTCCGGTGATCTTTATATCGTTTTCAAGCGATTTCATTTCATCTTTCCAGTGGAACACTTGGATTTCCAAGTTGAGGCCAGGTTCATGCATTCTTTGTCCAATCATGCATATGCATCGCATACCGCATCTCGCATATCATACCATGTTCATGTGGTTTGTTTACTATGTTATGTGCTTGCTTTCCGGTGTTTGCTTCTTCGGGTTGGTTCCGGTAACGTCGCGTTTGTGAGGACCCGTTCGTCTATGTCCATTTGTCTTCTTCATGGACTCATTCTTCTTCCTTGCGGGATTTCAGGCAAGATGATCATACCCTCGAAATCAGTTCTATCTTTGCTTGCTTAGTTGCTCGCTCTTTTGCTATGCCTATGCTGCGATACCTACCACTTGCTTATCATGCCTCCCATATTTTTGAACCAAGCCTCTAACCCACCTTGTCCTAGCAAACCGTTGTTTGGCTATGTTACCGCTTTGCTCAGCCCCTCTTATAGCGTTGTTAGTTGCAGGTGAAGATTGGAGCTTGTTCCATGTTGGAACATGGATATTTTGTTGGGATATCACAATATATCTTATTTAATTAATGCATCTATATACTTGGTAAAGGGTGGAAGGCTCGGCCTTATGCCTGGTGTTTTGTTCCACTCTTGCCGCCCTAGTTTCCGTCATATCGGTGTTATGTTCCCGGATTTTGCGTTCCTTACGCGGTTGGGTAATAATGGGAACCCCTTGACAGTTTGCTTTGAATAAAACTCCTCCAGCAATGCCCAACATTGGTTTTACCATTCGCCACCTAGCCTTTTTCCCTTGGGAGTCGCACATCCCGAGGGTCATCTTTATTTTAACCCCCCGGGCCAGTGCTTGTCTAAGTGTTGGTCCGAACTGAGTAGACTGCGGGGCAACCTCGGGGAAACTTGAGGGCTGGTTTGACTCGTAGGATGTCTCATCCGTTGTTGCCCTGAGAATGAGATATGTGCAGCTCCCATCAGGATGTCGGCGCATCGGGCGGCTTTGCTGGACTTGTTTTACCATTGTCGAGGATGTCTTGAAGAACCGGGATACCGAGTCTGATCGGAATGTCTCGGGAGGAGGTCTATTCCTTCGTTGACCGTGAGAGCTTGTGATGGGCTAAGTTGGGACACCCCTGCAGGGATTTGAACTTTCAAAAGCCGTGCCCGCGGTTATGGGCAGATGGGAATTTGTTAATGCCCGGTTGTAGGAAACCTGAAGTTGACCTTAATTAAAATGCATCAACCGCGTGTGTAACCGTGATGGTCTCTTTCCGGCGGAGTCCGAGAAGTGAACATGGTTGTTGGAGTTCTGCTTGATGTAGGTTGTTTTAGGATCACTTCTTGATCATACTTTTATCGACCGTGCTTTGCCTTCTCTTCTCGCTCTCATTTGCGTATGTTAGCCACCATATATGCTAGTCGCTTGCTGCAGCTCCACCTCATACCTTTTACCTTACCCATTAGCTTAAATAGTCTTGATCGCGAGGGTGTAAGATTGCTGAGTCCCCGTGGCTCACAGATACTTCCAAAACCAGCTTGCAGGTGCCGTTGAACCGTGCAGATGACGCAACGAAGCTCAAGGAGGAGCTCGATGAAGATCTTGCCCTTTGTGTTGTTTCGTTCTAGTTGATCAGTAATGGAGCCCAGTTGGGGTCGATCGGGGATCTGTGTAGCATTTGGGGTAGTCTTCTTTTATTTTGGCTCCGTAGTCGGGCCTTGATTGTAACTGGCTGATGTAATGCTTTATTCATGTAATTGTGTGAAGTGGCGATTGTAAGCCAACTGTGTATCTCTTTCCCTTATGTATTACATGGGTTGTGTGAAGATTACCTCACTTGCGACATTGCTTTCAATGCGGTTATTCCTCTAAGTCGTGCTTCGACATGTGGGAGATATAGCCGCATTAAGGGCGTTACAGCCCTGGTGGGGGGGCGCACCAGCCCACCTGGGGCTGGTCCCCTCTCACACTTGGCCCACACAGCCCTCTGGGGCAGGTAGCCCCACCTGGTGGACCCCCGGGACCCTCCCGGTGGTCCCGGTACGTTACCGATAGCACCCGAAACTTTTCCGGTGACCAAAACAGGACTTCCCATATATAAATCTTTACCTCCGGACCATTCCAGAACTCCTCTTGATGTCCGGGATCTCACCCGGGACTCCAAACAAGATTCGGTAACCACGTATATCTATTCCCTATAACCCTAGCGTCATCGAACCTTAAGTGTGTAGACCCTACGGGTTCGGGAACCATGCATACATGACCGAGACACCTCTCCGGCCAATAACCAACAACGGGATCTGGATACGCATGTTGGCTCCCACATGTTCCACGATGATCTCATCGGATGAACCACGATGCCGAGGATTCGATCAATCCCGCATGCAATTCCCTTTGTCTAGCGGTATTGTACTTGCCCGAGATTCGATCGTCGGTATCCGATACCTTGTTCAATCTCGTTACCGGCAAGTCTCTTTACTCGTTCCGTAACACATCATCCCGTGATCAACTCCATGGTCACATTGCGCATATGATGTCCTACCGAGTGGGCCTAGAGATACCTCTCCGTCACACGGAGTGACAAATCCCAGTCTTGATTCGTGCCAACACAACAGACACTTTCGGAGATACCCGTAGTGTACCTTTATAGCCACCCAGTTACGTTGTGACGTTTGGCACACCCAAAGCATTCCTACGGTATCCAGGAGTGGCACAATCTCATGGTCTAAGGAAATGATACTTGACATTATAAAAGCTTTAGCAAACGAACTACACGATCTTGTGCTAGGCTTAGGATTGGGTCTTGTCCATCATATCATTCTCCTAATGATGTCCATGGTCAGGAAACCGTAACCATCTATTGATCAACGAGCTAGTCAACTAGAGGCTTACTAGGGACATGGTGTTGTCTATGTATCCACACATGTATCTGAGTTTCCTAACAATACAATTCTAGCATGGATAATAAACGATTATCATGAACAAGGAAATATGATAATAAATAATTTATTATTGCCTCTAGGGCATATTTCCAACAGAGATAGACCCCATCGTTTTATCCTTAGTAGCAACGATACATACGTGTCGGTTCCCCTTCTGTCACTGGAATCAAGCACCGTAAGATCGAATCCACTACAAAGAACCTCTTCCCATTGCAAGATAAATAGATCAGGTTGGCCAAACAAAAACCAAATACCGGAGAAGAAATATGAGGCTATAAGAAATCATGCATAAACGAGATCAAAGAAACTAAAATACTTTCATGGATATAAAAATATAGATCTGATCATAAACTCAAAGTTCATTGATCCCAACAAACACACCACAAAAGAGTTACATCATATGGATCTCCAAGAGACCATTATATTGAGAATCAAGAGAGAGAGAAAGAGAGAGAGAGAGAAAGGAATCCATCTAGCTACTAAGTACGGACCCGAAGGTCTACAAAGAACTACTCACGCATCATCGAAGAGGCACCAATGGAGGTGGTGAACCCCATCCGAGATGGTGTCTAGATTGGATCTGGTGGTTCTGGACTCTGCGGTGGCTGGACTAATATTTCGATGACACCCCTAGGGTTTTGGGAATATTGGGGTATTTATAGAGCAAAGGGGCGGTCCAGGGGGCACCCGAGGTGGGCACAACCCACCAGGGCGCGCCTGGGCCTCTTGGCGCGCCCTGGTGGGTTGTGCCCCTCTCGGGGCATCCCCAGGCGCAGCCAGGGCCCGTTGTGTTCATTCTGGCCCATAAAAATTCTCCGTAAAGTTTCGTGGCATTTGGACTCCGTTTGATACTAATTTCCCGCGATGTAAAAAACATGGAAAAAACAGCAACTAGCACTTGGCACTATGTCAATATTATAGTGCCAAAAATGATATAAAATGATTATAAAACATCCAAGATTGATAATATTACATCATGGAATAATAAAAAATTATAGATATGTTGGGGACGTATCAGCCTCCGGTGCTGCACCTGCCATCGGGGCTTGCCTTCCTCCCGCATAGGAAGGCGCGCGTGGTGCCTCCCTCTGGGTAGGCTCGGGGGCTTCCACCAGGAGAGTGTCTGACCTGACCAGCATGACGAGGGAGGTGCTCGGGCACCACTTGGAGGCGTGCTTCGACGCGCACCCCCGCAAGCAAGGAGCATGGCGCCAGACGCCAGGAGCGCAAGAGTTCACCCAAGAGATCCACAAGCTGCAGGAGGCTCGGGCCATGCACGGCGAGCGTCGCCCCACGTGACCCATCGACACAGCTGCCGCTTCTGACGTGGGCAGCAAGCTGCGCGTGTGCATCATCCTGGGCCTCAACAGGGCCAGTTCTTAGGACATCTTCTGGCTGTCGTGCATCGGCCAGAGTAAGAGCATCGCTACCAACTACGTCTGCATGCCCTTCGTCCTGTTGAACGCGGGTGCCACCTACCAGCATTTTGCGCGGCTCGCGTTGGCATCTCATGAGGCTTTGACTCCTCACAAGCTTTCAGGGCCTCAGGAGCCAGCCGACCCCTAAGGGGCGGACCTTCGCGACGCGCTTCTCCGGCCGCCTGACGCTCCCACAACAGCATCATTGCTAGGTGACTTTTTAGTTTGTTCAATTGAGGGTGCCCCACGGGCTGCATCATCCTCAAGCTATTTAGGGTCAGTCCCTACAGTCGCCTCACCTTTTGGTTGTGTACTAAACTTGCTCATGCTTCAATATGCCATGATTACTTGCTTAACTCTGTGCTTGGCTCCGCATTACATTTGGAGACGCCACCCCTTGGGGCCTCGGTTGCCCGCAGTGATGATGACATATACCTATGGTAGGTTCTTAGGCCTGACCTAGACACCCTACCCAAGGACACTGCCCTAGAGTCGAAGACATACAAGGTCCAACAGAAGATACCGACTGAGCTGGCCCTGAAGTGCAATCCACTCGACGGAGAAGTTCCACTCGGATATCCCAATTCCACTCGACTACGGCATAATCACTCGACCGTACAAAGAATCACTCGGAGTACAGAAGGCTTAAAGTCACCCTTGGATGGCAACGGTCACGCATTCACTCTGTGGCCATAAAGATCATTAATGGCAGGCGTTACCAGTAATGTCCTAGTCTTAACTCACATTGAAACCTATGTAACCGAGGGCTGAGAGGGGCCACCCCGTCCTCTGGCACAAGGGTTCGCACCCTCTGTAACTTTCACACATATCCAGTCGGCAAGCCTCCGCGGCACCGAGACGTTGGGCTATTACCTCTTCCGAGAGGGGCCTAAACTCGTAAACTTATGTGCACAACCTCGCTGTAGCTAGGACATTGCCTCCTCCTATGTACCCCTACTCTTACTGTTAGACTCATTCCCACGACAGTTGGCGCTCACCTTGGGGCACGCGTCTGAGGGACTTCCACTAAGGTTGCGATTTTCGTTCTCCGTCAACATGGTTTCCAGTGGTCGTTTGGCTTTGGGCCGGGAGATCTGTCTCGGGGCGCTCGTCTTCATCGCTGACGACTCCGCTGGCTCCAAGAAGCCTCCCTCGACGTTGAGGCCATTCCCGTCTGCGGGGCGGCGCACTTTCACGTGAGCGCCTGCGGCATACTTCTGTGGAAGCCATCTATCATCGCAAGCGATCTGGTCATTCCTGGCTTTAGTGGTGGGTGAAGCATGCGGTGGCTCGCCAGTTGACCACCCCTCAAGTCACGGCAATCGAGCCTGACGAATCTATCTACAGATCGTTTGACCTGCCGACTGGTCACTCGGACACTCTTTCCGAGTGCAAGAGCAACGGCCCTATGGCGGAAGTCCTCATGGTCAGCTCCCAACGCAGTCCACCCAGATTTCTTCACGGCGGTGGCAGCAATCTGTCGTGTGATCACGACGAATACTATCCCCAAGCCCTCACTGCGGAATAGAGGGAGGATCGGCGCTCCAGACCCCATCGTTGGGGAGACCTCCGAGGCTTGGGCCTTGGAGGCTGCGCGCTTAGCCACCTTGGCTGAGCGTAAGTGTCTGGAGAATCTCCAGCAAGCACTCAACGAACGCGCCCATCAGCAGATTCCTGAATCCAGTCGACATCCACGACAACTGTTTTCGACTGAACATCAAGTATACCGTACTCCGATCCAAAATGTTGCAGTAGCAGCACGCATAGCAGAGTCAATTCAACCGTCTGGTTCAAAAGCTAGTAGAGGTTTGCTGCAGATCCGACCGCTGCTCTGAGCAGCAGGGGAACAGAACTCGACTATTTCTCAGTCGTGCAACAGAATCCATAGCAGATCTGTGGTTGCGAACACAGTTCAGTCGGCGCATTGCCCAAGATCGCCTCCACGGCGTGAAGATCGTGGTTACCGCCAAGATCAGTACCTTGGTCGGGGCCACGGGGAGTTTGATCCTTGATATCCTCATGATGACCACCATCGAGTGCCTACGCCCCCTCTGAGGGGCGGGTCATATGCGCCCCGGCGGTGTGACGACAGACGCCCATATGGTGATAAGCGGGGGATTCCAGTCGACCCAAGAGAGCCTGGGTTCATTGTGTGGTTAGTCCTTGTACAAGGCTTGGTTGACAGAGGCGGAGCAAACAGAGAAGGTCAAGATAGAGATTGTTCGATTGTTAGCAGAGCATTCGTTTCTGGGCCCAAGTGTTTCAGCAGTGCCATCCGAGCCGCCGAGATCCCGCCTAACTTCAGACTGGCTGCTAGTGTCAAAAAGTTCACCGATGAGTCGAAGCCGGACACTTGGTTAGAAGATTACTGAGTGGTAGTTTAGATTGGTGGAGGCAACGATGACGTGGCCATGAAGCACCTCCCCTTGATGCTTGAGGGTCCGGCTAGAGCTTGGTTGAATTAGTTGGCCCCTGGAAGTATTTTTTATTGGGAAGATTTAGCCCGAGTGTTTATCAAGACATTCGAGGGCACCTGCAAGCGACCTGCTGGGCTGACTGAATTGCAACACTCGCTCAGAAGCCGAATGGAACTTTGAGAGATTTCATCCAGAGATGGACTACTCTTCACCATATGGTGGAAAATGTGTCAGAGCATCAGGTAGTTTACGCCTTCAAGGAGGGCGTCTAATACAGAGAGCTCATCCTGAAGTTCGGTCGTCCCGGGGATATGTCTCTGAGCCCAATGATGGAAATAGCCACTCGGTATGCTAACGGTGAAGAGGAAGACTGACTCCATAATGGTAAGGGGAAACCAGTCGACTAGGACGCTAGAGGTGGAAATTCCAGTCGGAAGCAAAAGTGTAAAGCTGAGCCTATAGGTCATGCCGAAGCTGCAGTCCTGGATGCACAAGGAAAATTTAAAGGAAAACCTAAAGGTTAGTGGGTACCCAAGAAGGTGAAAGATCAGTCAGGCCAGGATGTCTTGGATTTGTCGTGTTATATTCACACGAAGAAGATGAAGAGGGTAACTTGATTCAGCCCAAGCACACCACTTGATAGTGTCGACTCCTGATTCAGCAGTTCCGAGAGGGTCAGCCCAGTGAGAAAGAATCTGATAAGGATGAGGAGAAAGAAGAAGACGATGGTTACCCCTGTAACATCCCAAATTTTCAACTTGGAATGTTATACATAGATCATCATGCATATCATATTTTCTTGCATTTTGGCGATCCTAGAAATTTCACGCAACTCAAGGACCCTCGGAGAGAGTTGGAGATTTCGTCTTTTTCATATTTGAGTCTTCTCAAATTTCGAAAAGAGGATCATTGGTTTTGTCGGAGTTTCATTTGCCTTTTATTTGGATAGGGAAAAATGCGCATTTTAAAAGTTTGCATTTTAGGCCCAGAGAAAAGTTCATTTTGTTCGACTCATTTTTAGGAGTCGGGGAAAATTTACTTTATTAGATTTGGAGTTCGTTTAGATCTCGTTTTGTTTTTTTTCCGAGCACGGAACCGTTTAAAAAAAATTAATAGAGTCCCAGCGACTTGGGCCTAAGGCCCAAGCCACCGCACCGAGCCAGCGGCCGACCAGGCCAAAGGCCATCACTAGCGCCGCGCCCAGGCGCAGGAAGAGGACGCCGCCGTCGTTGTCTTTTAGAGTCCTAGTAGGATTCATCTATGTTCGTTTTTTTTCTAGATCTCTTTCCTCTTTTCTTTCCTAATCCTAGTCTATTTCCTTGACCCCTACACCAAGTTTTCTCCCCTCCCCAATATAAATACTCCCACACCCCCCTCTAAACACATCAAATCCAAGGCCCCAAAGCCCCAAGCACCACCCCGCCCACGCCGCCGCGCCCTGCGTCACGCGCCGCGCCACCCTAGTGCTGCACCACCCGCGCCGCACCCCACCACCCGCGCCGCCGCCGCACCTTGCCACCGCCGCCCTACGCCCACGCCGCCGGAGTTCCTCGCCGGAGACTTCGCCGGAGGTAGCCCTGTGCTACATCTTTTCTTCTCATCGGATCGTTTTCTTCTAATCATTCCGATTCTTTTTCTCTGATTCGTTTTTCTTTGCCAAACCATTCCGGTTTTCTAGATCGGTTTTACGATCGGTTTTCTTCTCCGAAACCCTAGATTGGATTCGTTTTCTTTTCCGATTTAGTTGCCCGAGATCGTTCGCCGGACCGTTCGTCCTAACGAACGTGATCACCGGATTTCTTCTAGGTTAATGAACGCCCGTTCGTTCAACCGTTCTTCTTTTTCTTCTTCTTGTCGGATTTATTCCGCGATCGCGATCTCAGATCCGATCTTCTTTCTAGTTTATTTTCTCGCTCGTTTATCGGAATCAGGTGATTCAAGCGCGTGGAGTTTTGTTTCGAAACCGCCGTTCCGACTAATCAACTTTAACTAAGTTTTTGCTACGGTAAAATTTGACCTAGTTTCAACTTGCTAGAACCGAGTTGTTTTCCGCCGTTTGTTTTCGGTTTCTTTGTTCGGTTCGTTCTTTCTTTGCAACCGGAGTTCTTAAGTTGAACTATCTGGTTCGATCTCTTGTTCGAGTTTCACCTGTGCATTAGATGAGTACTTATTGTATGCTTGTTGTTTGTCTGCGATAGATTACCCGGATTGCGCCGCCTGTTACTTCGAATCTCTAGGACTCGCGGATCATCAGCAAGGCAAGTGACACTTTGATCATACCTTTTCTACAACCCAGTTTTATTGCATTAGATCCACCCTCACACATTGCATGATTAGGATCTAATTAAATTGTGGGATGGGAAGTAGATGAGGTAGTACCTATTACCTGTTACTATGAAACCTTTGGGAGTTACTTCTACGTTTGCTTATTATGCCATGCTATGCTAGTAGACGTGGATTGGGTGAGTGATATCCATGACAGATGTGAGATTGATAATTTTAATGGTTTATCTAAGGTGGCAACTTAAACACACATCTGGGTGGATTGAGGCACCTGATGTCTATCAGGACTTGCCTGTTTTTTTATGGACCGCCACCCAGGCTCAAAGGGATCATAAGATCTTTCATGCTAAATACTTACGTGTGCAGCCACAAGCCATTATGGGCTCTGGCATAGTTGACTAAGTCGTGCGAACTCTTATAGGGGTAGACTAGCAGATGTAGGGGTTGTAGGTGGTACGGTCTACTCCGTCGTAAGGTGCTAGCGCTTCTGAAAGACTATGTCTCGGTCATCCGTTTCTCAAACACCAGTAGTGCGAGAAAACCAACGGAGGCGATCGAGTCTTGTGGGGAAAAGTGCGCAAACCTCTGCAGAGTGTAACAAACTAATCATGATTAGCCGTGTCCCCGGTTATGGACAATCTTGAGTATCTAGTACTTGAATATCATGTGAATCTCATCATGTTACTTCTAATTAATATTGTTGGGTTTTAATGACTATTTTTAATTGTGATTGAGAATGCTGTCAACCATTCTCAATGTTTAACAACCACCATGATAGTTAAATAAATTTATTCCTTTGCAGTAGGGAAAAATTGGCTTTACGCAAAACAGTAACCATAGAGCTTTCCACCAGCCAAATATGCATATAGTATAGCTATTTCATTCCATTACTCTCTATGTGTTACCTTGCCAGCATATTCCATGTGCTGACCCGTTTCGGGCTGCAACATTAATGTTGCAGACTTTTCAGACGACGATTAAGGTGCTTTTAGGTCGTGGTTCTATACTCAGTGATGCCGTTGGAGTTGATGGACCCATTTATCTTCCAAGTCTTCCGCTGTTATCGACACTAGATGGCCTTAAGCCATATTTATGTAATAAGTTCTCTTTTGAGACATCGTTGTAATAAGTGTGTGATTGCCACTCTGCTATAAATCCTTCGAAGTACTGTGTGGTGTCAGCATTACTGATCCAGGGATGACACCGGAGCACAGAGATCAGACCGGTTGAGGTCTGGTCGCTATAGAGATGGTATGAGAGCACACGCTGACTATAGGACACGACCACTAAGTTAAAGCCATAGATCCCTATTCTCTCCTCATTTTCTAACTCCTCATCTTTTCTACTCTTTAGGATAAAGGACGCGAAGATTAAGTACGCTCAACCGGATGAAGGCACACCTTTTGGATTTCACTTGAAGGAAGTCACCAAGTACCTAAACATTGGATTACCAAGTTTCACTGGAACTTTCAACGCCACTTTGCCTGAAGAGGATCGCTGGAAGATTCAAGCTCATGTTCCGGGAAGGACATTCGTGCCAATCACAAAGCCCATAGATAGTGTTTTCAATGCACCAACTTGGAGCCTAGCAAAGAGCATGGCAGCCCATATCACCATAGGACGCATTGGAGAAGTTTATCAAGAAGACCTCAAGGACACTATCTACCAGATTTGCGGACGCCGAGATGAACAATGGGAGTTAGTCATCACCAAGAAGGATAGATCCATTGCAGCATTCATCCAGGAGTTAAACCAGCACATTCGACGCCACGAGAACCAGATGTGCAATGATATGATGGAGTTGAAGAATGCGAAAACAAGCATCATCGAGCTAGAAGGAGAACTGAAGGCTACACGCAAGGACTACATGGACGAAATCATAGCTCTAGCAAGACACAACGTCGATCTTAAGCAAGAGATTGAACAACTCAAGAGGAAGTTAGCATCCAAGGAGGAAGACGAGTACGTCACATGTTCGGACAATTACATCATCATCGACGACACCGATCCGGATCCAAGTGAACCCGACTTTGAAGACGAAGTTGGAGCGGACATCATGGAGTCTTCCACCGGTTCAAATTTCTAGATGACCACCAAATATTAGTAGTATTTCCCCCATGTAAACACTATAGTTCAAGCACTTTTGCGATAGCTAGATCGATTGTATGCCCTTGTTTGATTGAATGAAGTGATTTTGTGTGAATTTTCTCATGTGCATTGGGGTAGTGTTTTCTCTTGAGACCTCTCTCTATTCTTATTCCTCTTCTTTTCTAAACCCTCAAATGCTTCTAAGACGTGACCCCGGATTTACCATTAAGGATTGGTAACTATGTTTTTCCCTCAGACCTAATAGTATTGGAATCTCAAGGATTGGATGTGATATTAGGCATGGATTGGTTATCAAAGTATGAAGGGAATATCGAGTGTGCTAGTAAGTCAATTTTGCTCACAACGCCAGAAGGAAGAAGGATCAAGTATGTATCCCGGCATGTGCCAAATAGGACACAAGTAAATTGCCTGACAGGAGTCGTGCAGGAAGAAGTACCAGTGGTAAAGGATTTTCCTGATGTATTTCCTGAAGAGTTGCCAGGCATGCCACCAGATAGAGACATTGAGTTTCTGATTGAGTTGTTGCCGGGTACTGGACCAATATCAAAGAGACCATACCGGATGCCAGCAAAGGATTTGGTAGAAATTAAGAGTCAGATTAAGGAGTTATTGGAGAAATGTTACATTCGCCCAAGTTCTTCGCCTTGGGGATCACCCGTACTTCTAGTGGAGAAGAAGGATGGATCATTAAGGATGGTTGTTGATTACCGTGGATTGAATGAAGTAACCATCAAGAACAAGTACCCACTGCCAATGATAAATGATCTGTTTGATCATTTGCAAGGAGCTAAGGTGTTTTCCAAGATCGATTTGCGATCAGGGTACCACTAGTTGAAGATTCGAGAGCAGGATATTCCTAATACAGCTTTCACCACAAGATATGGACTGTATGAGTATACCGTTATGTCATTTGGATTGACTAACGCGCCTGCCTATTTTATGAACATGATGAACAAGGTGTTTATGGAGTTTTTGGATAAGTTTGTCGTAGTGTTCATTGATGATATCCTGGTTTATTCGAAGAATGAAGAAGAACATAAGGAACATTTGCGTTTGGTTTTGGAGAAGCTAAGGGAACATCAGTTATATGCCAAGTTTAGCAAATGTGAGTTTTGGTTGAAGGAAGTTGGATTCCTCGGACACGTTATATCCGGAGAAGGGATAGCAGTTGACCCCACAAAGGTTGAGACCGTAACCAAATGGGAAGCACCAACGATAGTTGGAGAGATCCGGAGTTTTCTTGGACTCGCAGGATACAATCGGAGATTCATTGAGAACTTTTCAAAGATTGCGAAGCCTATGACAGAATTGTTGAAGAAGGATACCAAGTTCAATTGGACTGAGGAGTGTGAGGCTAGTTTCTAGGAGTTGAAGAAACGATTGGTTACCTCACCGGTATTGCGACGCTTCACGTCGAGGACTTGGAGCTGTGCTTATGCAGGAAGGAAGAGTTGTTTCGTATGCTTCACGACAACTGAAACCTCATGAGTTGAATTACGCCACTCATGATTTGGAGTTAGCAGCCGTAGTGCATGCATTGAAGACATGGAGACATTTCCTCGTTGTAAATCATTGTGAAGTGTACACGGATCACAAGAGTTTGAAGTACATTTTCACGCAGAAGGAGTTGAATCTAAGACAAAGGAGATGGTTGGAGCTCATCAAGGATTATGACATGAGATTGCATTACCATCCCGGTAAAGCTAATGTAGTAGCTGACGCATTGAGCCGTAAGAGCCATGTCAATACATTGATGATGGGAGAAATACCCAAGGAGTTAGCAGAAAACCTTCGTGAACTAAGTTTAGAGATAGTTCCAAAAGGCTATGTGGCAGCATTGGAAATTCAGTCAACATTGATGGATAAAATCAGAGAAGCTCAGAAATCTGACAAGGAGATTGCTTCTATAAAGGAGAAACTAAGCAAAGGAAAAGCAAATGGATTTCGTGAGGATGAGCACGATACCCTATGGTTTGAGGACCGTGTTTATGTGCCAAATGACCCAAAGATCAGGAAGTTGATTTTGCAAGAGGCACATGATTCACCATATTCGATTCACCCAGGAAATACTAAGATGTATTTGGATTTGAAGGAGACATTCTGGTGGACCGGAATGAAGAAGGATATTGCAGCATATGTAGCAGTTTGTGACGTATGTCATAGAGTAAAGGCAGAGCATCAGAAGCCAGCCGGATTGTTGCAGCCATTGCCGATACCTGAATGGAAGTGGGATAAGATAGGCATGGATTTTATCACGGGACTACCCAGGACGAAAGCAGGATATGACTCGATATGGGTAGTAGTTGATCGTTTGACGAAGGTAGCACATTTCATCCTAGTCATGTATATCCTGATCATTTGTTTGCATGAAGTTCCCAGGAGTATTGTATCAGACAGAGGAACCCAATTTACCTCAAAGTTTTGGAATCAGTTGCATGAGACTTTGGGAACCAGGCTAGAGTTCAGCACCGCTTTTCATCCGCAGACAGATGGATAGACCGAGAGAGTCAATCAGATTTTGGAAGATATGCTGAGAGCTTGTGCACTAGATTATGGATCTAGTTGGGACGATAATTTGCCGTATGCGGAGTTTTCTTATAACAACAGTTACCAAACCAGTCTGAAGATGGCACCTTTCGAAGCTTTGTACGGAAGGAGGTGCAGGACACCGTTGTCATGGGACGAAGTTGGAGACCGTTAATTCTTTGGACCAGATTTGATTAAGGAGTCTGAACGGAAAGTTAAGTTGATTCGCGATAGGCTCAAGGTAGCCCAGTCCAGGCAGAAGAGCTACGCAGATTCTAAACGCAAGGAGACAGTTTACGAAACCGGAGACAGGGTGTCTCTCCGAGTATCCCCACTACGAGGAGTTGAGCGCTTTGGAGTTCAGGGAAAATTAGCACCGCGTTTCGTTGGACCATATAAGATTTTGCAACGTATGGGAGAAGTCGTGTATAAGTTGGAATTACCAGAGGGACTGTCAGGAGTTCATGACGTATTCCATGTTTCTCAGTTGAAGAAATGTCACGCCGAGATGGCGGAGGTACCGTTAAGAGATACAGTGCCGCTTGAATCGATTCAGTTGAAGGATGACCTAACGTATGAGGAGAAACCAGTCAAGATTCTCGATTATGCCAGCAGGGTTACCCGCAACAAGGTTATCAAGTTTTGCAAAGTTCAGTGGAACCACCACTCAGAGGATGAAGCCACCTGGGAGAGAGAAGAAGATTTGCTCAAGGACCACCCTCACCTATTTTCTAGCCAACCCGAATCTCGAGGGCGAGATTCATCTTAAGGGGGGTAGGTTTGTAACATCCCAAATTTTCAATTTGGAATGTTATACATAGATCATCATGCATATCATATTTTCTTGCATTTTGGCGATCCTAGAAATTTCATGCAACTCAAGGACCCTCGGAGAGAGTTGGAGATTTCGTCTTTTTCGTATTTGAGTCTTCTCAAATTTCGAAAAGAGGATCATTGGTTTTGTCGGAGTTTCATTTGCCTTTTATTTGGATAGGGAAAATGCGCGTTTTAAAAGTTTGCATTTTAGGCCCGGAGAAAAGTTCATTTTGTTCGACTCATTTTTAGGAGTCGGGGAAAATTTACTTTATTAGATTTGCAGTTCGTTTAGATCTCGTTTTGTTTTTTTCCGAGCGCGGAACCGTTTTAAAAAAAATTAATAGAGTCCCAGCGAATTGGGCCTAAGGCCCAAGCCACCGCACCGAGCCAATGGCCAGCCAGGCCAAAGGCCATCGCTAGCGCCGCGCCCAGGCGCAGGAAGAGGACGCCGCCGTCGTTGTCTTTTAGAGTCCTAGTAAGATTCATCTACGTTCGTTTTTCTTCTAGATCTCTTTCCTCTTTTCTTTCCTAATCCTAGTCTATTTCCTTGACCCCTACACCAAGTTTTCTCCCCTCCCCAATATAAATACTCCCACACCCCCCTCTAAACACATCAAATCCAAGGCCCCAAAGCCCCAAGCACCACCGCGCCCACGCTGCCGCGCCCTGCGTCACGCGCCGCGCCGCCCTAGTGCCGCACCACCCGCGCCGCACCCCACCACCCGCGCCACCACCGCACCTTGCCACCGCCGCCCTACGCCCACGCCGCCGGAGTTCCTCGCCGGAGACTTCGCCGGAGGTAGCCCCGCGCTACATCTTTTCTTCTCATCGGATCGTTTTCTTCTAATCGTTCCGATTCTTTTTCTCCGATTCGTTTTTCTTCGCTAAACCGTTCCGGTTTTCTAGATCGGTTTTACGATCGGTTTTCTTCTCCGAAACCCTAGATCGGATTCGTTTTCTTTTCCGATTTAGTTGCCCGAGATTGTTCGCCGGACCATTCGTCCTAACGAACGTGATCACCGGATTTCTTCTAGGTTAACGAACGCCCGTTCGTTCAACCGTTCTTCTTTTTCTTCTTCTTGTCGGATTTATTCCGCGATCGCGATCTCAGATCCGATCTTCTTTCTAGTTTATTTTCTCGCTCGTTTATCTGAATCAGGTGATTCAAGCGCCTGGAGTTTCGTTTCGAAACCGCCGTTCCGACTAATCAACTTTAACTAAGTTTTTGCTACGGTAAAATTTGACCTAGTTTCAACTTGCTAGAACCGAGTTGTTTTCCGCCATTTGTTTTCGGTTTCTTTGTTCGGTTCGTTCTTTCTTTGCAACCGGAGTTCTTAAGTTGAACTATCTGGTTCGATCTCTTGTTCGAGTTTCACCTATGCATTAGATGAGTACTTATTGTATGCTTGTTGTTTGTCTGTGATAGATTACCCGGATTGCGCCGCCTGTTACTTCGAATCTCTAGGACTCGCGGATCATCAGCAAGGCAAGTGACACTTTGATCATAACTTTTCTACAACCCAGTTTTATTGCATTAGATCCACCCTCACACATTGCATGATTAGGATCTAATTAAATTGTGGGATGAGAAGTAGATGAGGTAGTACCTATTACCTGTTACTATGAAACCTTTGGGAGTTACTTCTACGTTTGCTTATTATGCCATGCTATGCTAGTAGACGTGGATTGGGTGAGTGATATCCATGACATATGTGAGATTGATAATTTTAATGGTTTATCTAAGGTGGCAACTTAAACACACATCTGGGTGGATTGAGGCACCTGATGTCTATCAGGACTTGCCTGTTTTTTTTATGGACCGCCACCCAGGCTCAAAGGGATCATAAGATCTTTCATGCTAAATACTTACGTGTGCAGCCACAAGCCATTATGGGCTCTGGCATAGTTGACTAAGTCGTGCGAACTCTTATAGGGGTAGACTAGCAGATGTAGGGGTTGTAGGTGGTACGGTCTACTCTGTCATATGGTGCTAGCGCTTCTGAAAGACTATGTGTCGGTCATCCGTTTCTCAAACACCAGTAGTGCGAGAAAACCAACGGAGGCGATCGAGTCTTGTGGGGAAAAGTGCGCAAACCTCTGCAGAGTGTAACAAACTAATCATGATTAGCCGTGTCCCCGGTTATGGACAATCTTGAGTATCTAGTACTTGAATATCATGTGAATCTCATCATGTTACTTCTAATTAATATTGTTGGGTTTTAATGACTATTTTTAATTGGGATTGAGAATGCTGTCAACCATTCTCAATGTTTAACAACCACCATGATAGTTAAATAAATTTATTCCTTTGTAGTAGGGAAAAATTTTCTTTACGCAAAACAGTAACCATAGAGCTTTCCACCAGCCAAATATGCATATAGTATAGCTGTTTCATTCCATTACTCTCTATGTGTTACCTTGCCAGCATATTCCATGTGCTGACCCGTTTCGGGCTGCAACGTTAATGTTGCAGACTTTTCAGACGATGATTAAGGTGCTTTTAGGTCGTGGTTCTATACTCAGTGATGCCGTTGGAGTTGATGGACCCATTTATCTTCCAAGTCTTCCGCTGTTATCGACACTAGATGGCCTTAAGCCATATTTATGTAATAAGTTCTCTTTTGAGACATCGTTGTAATAAGTGTGTGATTGCCACTCTGCTATAAATCCTTCGAAGTACTGTGTGGTGTCAGCATTACTGATCCAGGGATGACACCGGAGCACAGAGATCAGACCGGTTGAGGTCTGGTCGCTACAACCCCAATATCAATGCCACCTTGGTGATCTTTGCTGACGTCGAGAGCAAAAGTCGACTAAAGGTCATTAACAGAGAAGTGAACATGGTTGCCCTGGCAACTACTACATACTGGAAGTGGTCAAAAACCCCTATTACATTCAACCAGTCTGATCACCCAGCGCACGTTGCTACCCCTGGGCGGCAGGCATTGGTGGTCGACCCAGTCGTTGGGGGCACCTGACTGACTAAAGTTCTTATGGATGGTGGCAATGGTCTGTACATTCTGTACGCTGAGACCCTCCATGGGATGGGCCTTCCGATGTCCAAACTCAGTGAGAGCAACATGCAGTTCTACGGTGTCAACCTTGGAAAGAAAGCAAAGTCACTCAAACAGATTGCTCTTGATGTGGTTTTCCGTGATTCCAATAATTACCTCAAGGAGAAGTTGACGTTTGAGTAGTGGATTTCCAGAGTGCATATCATGCTTTTCTGGGTAGGCCTGCATATGCTCGTTTCATGGCCCGACCATGTTATGTGTATCTTAAGTTGAAAATGCCTAGACCCAAAGGTGTGATCACAGTCACGGGAAATAGGCAGAGAGCAGAGGAGTGCCTCCAGAAAGGCTCCAAAATTGCTGATGAGCAAATGGCGGCAGTGGAGTTGGAAGAAGACAAGAAAAATGTTGATCCGAGTGATTTGTTGTGAGCCAAGAAGCCTTCTTCTGAGTCTGCATTTCAGTCGGCCGGCGAAACAAAGCCAGTCAACATTCACCCAGAAGACCCCTCTGCTGCTCCGACCCACATTTCAATGACACTCGATAGCAAATAGGAAGAAGCGCTCATACAGTTCCTCCGTGAGAACTAGGACATCTTTGCATGGAAACCATCAGACATGCCGGGTGTACCCAGGGGGCTGGCTGAGCACCGTTTGCGTGTCGACCCAAAAGCAAAACCTGTCAAAGAGTATCTTCGTCGGTCCGCCATGTAAAAGAGGAAGGCTATTGGCGAGGAAGTGGCTCGGTGATAACCCACAAGTATAGGGGATCGCAATAGTTTTCGAGGGTAGAGTATTCAACCAAAATTAATTGATTCAACACAAGGGGAGCCAAAGAATATTCTCAAGTATTAGCAGCTGAGTTGTCAATTCAACCACACCTGGAAACTTAATATCTGCAACAAAGTATTTAGTAGCAAAGTAATATGATAGTAGTGATAACGGTAACAAAAGGTAACCGTAGTAAAAGTAATGTTTTTGGTATTTTGTAGTGATGATAGCAATAGCAACGGAAAGGTAAATAAGCGAAGAACAATATATGGAAAGCTCATAGGCAATGGATCAGTGATGGCGAATTATGCCGGATGCGGTTCATCATGTAACAGTCATAACCTAGGGTGACACAGAACTAGCTCCAGTTCATTGATATAATGTAGGCATGTATTCCGAACATAGTCATACGTGCTTATGGAAAAGAACTTGCATGACATCTTTTGTCCTACCCTCCCGTGGCAGCGGGGTCCTTATGGAAACTAAGGGATATTAAGGCCTCCTTTTAATAGAGAACCGGAACAAAGCATTAACACATAGTGAATACATGAACTCCTCAAACTACGGTCATCACCGGTAAGTATCCCGATTATTGTCACTTCGGGGTTAACGGATCATAACACATAATAGGTGACTATAGACTTGCAAAATATGATCAAGAACACTCATATATTGATGAAAACATAATAGTCTCAGATCTGAAATCATGGCACTCGGGCCCTAGTGACAAGCATTAAGCATAGCAAAGTCACAACAACATCAATCTCAGAACATAGTGGACACTAGGGATCCCATCCAACCCATCACCGTCCAGCAAGCCTACAATGGAATTACTCACGCATGGTGGTGAGCATCATGAAATTGTTGATGGAGGATGGTTGATGATGACGATGGCGACAAATTCCCCTCTCCAGAGCCCCGAATGGACTCCAGATCAGCCCTCCCGAGAGGTTTTAGGGCTTGGCGGCGGCTCCATATCGTAAAACGCGATGATTTCTTCTCCTTGATTTTTTCTCCCCGAAACTCAATATATGGAGTTGGATTTGGAGTCGGAGAGTCAACAGGGGGCCCACGAGGTAGGGGGCGCGCCCTAGGGGGGCAGGCGCGCCCCCACCCTCGTGGAGAGGTGGTGGGCCCCCTGGCCTTCATCTTTTGCAGGTATTTTTCTTATTTTCTGAAAAATGGCTCCGTGAAGTTTCAAGTCATTCCGAGAATGTTTGCTCCTGCACATAAATAACACCATGGTAATTTTGCTGAAAACAACGTCAGTCCGGGTTAGTTCCATTCAAATCATGCAAGTTAGAGTCCAAAACAAGGGCAAAAGTGTTTGGAAAAGTAGATACGTTGGAGACGTATCAACTCCCCCAATCTTAAACCTTTGCTTGTCCTCAAGCAATTCAGTTGACAAACTGAAAGTGATAAAGAAAAACTTCTACAAAATCTGTTTGCTCTTGTTATTGTCAATATGTAAAGCCAACATTCAAGTTTTCAGCACAGATTATAACTAACCACATTCACAATAACGCATAGGTCTCAAGTTTACTCATATCAATAGCATAATCAACTAGCAAGCCATAATAATAAATCTCGGATGACAACACTCTCTCAAAACAATCATAATAAGATATAACAAGATGGTATCTTGCTAGCCCTTTGTGAGATCGCAAAACATAAATGCAGAGCACCTTTAAAGACCAAGGACTGACTAGACATTGTAATTCATGGTAAAAGAGATCCAGTCAAGTCATACTCGATGTAAACTAACAGTAATGAATGCAAATGACAGCGGTGCTCTCCAACTGGTGCTTTTTAATAAGAGGATGATGACTCAGCATAAAAGTAAATAGATAGGCTCTTCGCAGAGGGAAGCAGGGATTTGTAGAGGTGCCAGAGCTTGGTTTTGAAACAGAGGTGAATAATATTTTGAGCGGTATACTTTCATTGTCAACATAACAACCAAGAGATGGCAATATCTTCCATGCTACACACATTATAGGCGGTTCCTAAACAGAATAGTAAAGTTTATACTCCCCCTTCCACCAACAAGCATCAATCCATGGCTTGATTGAAACAATGAGTGCCTCCAACTAACAAGAGTCCCAGGCGGAGTTTTGTTTGCAATTATTTTGATTTAGTTTGCATAAAGCATGGGACTGGGCATCCCGGTGACCAGCCATTTATCTCGTGAGTGAGGAGCGGAGTCCACTCCTCTTGAGAATAACCCGCCTAACATGGAAGATACAAACAGCCCTAGTTGATACATGAGCTATTCGAGCATACAAAACAGGATATTTATTTGAAGGTTTAGAGTTTCGCACATACAAATTTACTTGGAACGGCAGGTAGATACCGTATATAGGTAGGTATAGTGGAATCATGTGGAATAACTTTGGGGTTTAAGGAATTGGATGCACAAGCAGTATTCCCGCTTAGTACATGTGAAGGCTAGCAAAAGACGGGGAAGCGACCATCTAGAGAGCGACAACAATCATGAACATGCATTAAAATTAATCAACACCGAATGCAAGTATGAGTAGGATATAATCCACCATGAACATAAATATCGTGAAGGCTATGTTGATTTTTTTTCAACTACATGCGTGAACATGTGCCAAGTCAAGTCACTTAAATCATTCAGAGGAGGATAACCCTATCATACCACATCATAACCATTTTAATAGCATGTTGGCACGCAAGGTAAACCATTATAACTCATAGCTAATCAAGCATGGCATAAGAAACTATGATCTCTAGTTGTCATTGCAAACATGTTTATTCATAATAGGCTGAATCAGGAACGATGAACTAATCATATTTACAAAAACAAAAGAGGTCGAGTTCACACCATCTTTTCTCATCTCAGCCAGTCCATCATATAACATCATAATTGCCTTTCACTTGCACGATCGAATGATGTGAATAATAATAATAGCGCACGTGCATTGGACTAAGCTGGAATCTGCAGGCATTCAATAAACAGGAGAAGACAAGGCAATATGGGCTCTTTTGTCAGATCATCAAGTATGCATATAAGAGCCACTTCAACAATTTAATTATGGTCTTCTCCTATCGACACCCAAAGAAAAGAAAAGAAAAAAAACTATTTACAAGGGAAAGCTTCCAACAAGCAAAAGAAGAACATGAAATCTTTTTGGGTTTTCTTTTTAATTACTACTAAAAGCATGGAAATTAAATTGATTAAAAGCTACTACTAATTTTTTTGTTTTTTCTTAAGGTTTATTAAACACACAAGAAGAAAGCATAAAAAGGAAATTAAACTAGCATGGATGATACAATGAAAAAGTATGAGCACTGCCATCTAGCAATGAGTGTGTGAACATAAATGTAATGTCGGTGGGAAATACGTACTCCCCCAAGCTTAGGCTTTTGGCCTAAGTTGGTCTATGGCCACGGCTGGCCTGGCGGATATCCATAATAGTAGTTGGGGTCGTACTGAGATGAAGAAGAGGAAGACTCCGATTGCCACTGGCTGACAATCATCTCCGGATCCCACTGATAATTAGACTGTCGTGGAGGATCAACTTGTGGTTCCGGCTCTGGCTCCTCGGCTGGTGCAGGGTTCCGGTAGGCGTGAATAGCCTTCAACGGAACAAGGTACGTGCCTGAAGATAAATCAAACAAAGAAGGAGCAGGCAGGGTAATAGTCTCAGGATAATGTTTATTAAAGAACAGTTGATATTTAAGCCCTCCTTCCCTATTCTTTACAATAAAATCATGTGCCACCATACTTTTATAATCTAGATAAACACGAGGCAGCACCTTTTCTTCCTTCTCAAAATGCCTAATGGGTATGTTAAAATGTGCAGCTAGGCGTGAAGCATAGATGCCTCCAAAGATGGGGCCCTTGGTACGGTTCAGACTTAACCGTTTGGCAATAATACCGCCCACACTAAAAGTGTTATCACTGTATAAATCGTGGAGCAGAATAATTATATCAAGGATACTAAGGTTTCCACAGTTTCCGCGTCCAATTAAGCAATGACTAGCAAATAATGCAAAGTAACGTAAAACAGGAAAATGTATGCTAGTGATTCGTGCATCGGAAACCTTCCTAGTTTCCCCTACAGTGATAGTATCAATAAACCCCTCCACATCATCATGATGTGGTTCTTCTGTCTTGCCCTCAAAAGGGACTAAACAAATCCGACAAAAATCATAAAGTGGCATCTCCTTATGCTCATCATATAAATGAAACTCCACCGTAGGTGGCGAATTCCTAGAATGGAAATGAAAGTTTTGCACAAAGGTATTTGTGAGTAAGAGATACTGATCGCATTGGTCGTGGAGGAAAGCGGTGAGGCCTGCATTCTTAGCCAACTCATGAAAATCTTCATAAATACCGGCTGCTCTCAAGAAATCCTCGGAAGGCCATTCACATGCCCGAACCTCCGCGGTGTGCGGCAAATTATACTTAGGCTTCGGTGCCTTTTCCTTCGAGCTTTGGCTCGATGAGCCCCTCAATAGTCTCCTCATCATTTTTTCTGAAAAATTCTGAAATTTTTAGTAACTTCAAAATAAAAGTAAACGAAACTCAATAATATTGATAGCAACTACTCCTACAAGTGCCTAAGGCCTATATCATGCATCAAAACTACTTTTGACCATATAAATTTGACATGCAAGCTCAAGAACAAGGTCACCTAAGCAGCAAAAATTTGCAATGAATAAAGCACTAGAACAAAAACTAATTGGACCAATGGAGGAGTCACATACCAAGGAACAATCCCCCGAAGCAGTTTTGTGAGAGGTGCTTTGAGCAAGGAGATCGAAAATGGCAGCAAAGTGAGCTAGAACTCGTGCTTGAGCTGGATATTCGTGTTTGTGGGAGGAAGATGAAGTGTGTAGGTGCAGGAATGAGTGGAGGAGGGCCACCATGGGCCCACGAGGTAGGGGGGCGCGCCCAGGGGGGTAGGGCGCGCCCTCCACCCTCGTGGGCAGGTTGTTGACCCCCCTGCTGTGTTCTCAGTGCCAAATATTCTCAAATATTCTATAAAAATCATATTTAAATTTCAGGGCATTTGGAGAACTTTTATTTTCGAGGTATTTTTATACTGCACAGATAATCAGATAACAGACAGAAAAATATTTATTTTTATTTTATTTAATATAAATAACAGAAAGTAAAAGTGGGGTACAGAAGGTTGTGCCTTCTAGTTTCATCCATCTCATGATCATCAAAAGGAATCCTCTAACAAGGTTGATCAAGTCTTGTTAACGAACTCATTCCGAATAACATGGAACGGGAGAAATTTCGAATAACACTATGTTACCTCAACGGGGATATGCACATCCCCAATAATAAGAATATCATATTTCTTCTTGACAGTAGGATGAGGAAATTCAAAACCTCCAAATATAATCGATGGAATTTTTCCAATAGAGTTGATACTATGAACTTGAGGTTGTTTCCTCAGAAAGTGTACCGTATGCTCATTACCATTAACATGAAAAGTGACATTGCCTTTAGTGCAATCAATAATAGCCCCTACATTATTTGAAAAGGGTCTTCGAAGAATAATAGACATACTATCATCCTCGGGAATATCAAGAATAACAAAGTCCGTTAAAATAGTAACGTTTGCAACTACAACAGGCACATCCTCACAAATACCGACAGGTATAGCAGTTGATTTATCAGCCATTTGCAAAGATATTTCAGTAGGTGTCAACTTATTCAAATCAAGTCTATGATATAAAGAGAGAGGCATAACACTAACACCGGCTCCAAGATCACATAAAGCAGTTTTAACATAGTTTCTTTTAATGGAGCATGGTATAGTGGGTACTCCTGGATCTCCAAGTTTCTTTGGTATTCCACCCATAAAAGTATAATTAGCAAGCATGGTGGAAATTTCAGCTTTCGGTATCTTTCTTTTATTTGTAATTATATCTTTCATGTACTTAGCATAAGGATTGGTTTTGAGCATATCAGTTAATCGCATACGTAAAAAGATAGGTCTAATCATTTCAGCAAAGCGCTCAAAATCCTCATCATCCTTTTTCTTGGATGGTTTGGGACGAAAAGGCATGGGTTTCTGAACCCAATGCTCTCTTTCTTTACCATGTTTCCTAGCAACAAAGTCTTTTTTATCATAACCTTGATTCTTTGATTATGGGTTATCAAGATCAACAGCAGGTTCAATTTCTATGTCATTATCATTACTAGGTTGAGCATCATCATGAACATTATCATTAACATTATCACTAGTTTCAGGTTCATTACTAGATTGAGTTTCAGCATCAGAAATAGAAATATCATTTGGATTCTCAGGTGTTTCAACAATAGGATCACTAGAAGCATGCAAAGTCCTATCATTTTTCTTTTTCTTCTTTTTAGAAGGACTAGGTGCATCTATATTATTTCTCTGAGAATCTTGCTCAATTCTCTTACGGTGGCCTTCAGGATACAAAGGTTCCTGAGTCATTCTACCGGTTCTAGTAGCCACTCTAACAGCATTATCATTATTCTTACTATTCAATTCATTGAGCAAATCATTTTGAGCTTCAAGTACTTGTTCTACTTGAGTGGTAACCATAGAAGCATGTTTACTAATAAGTTTAAGTTCACCTTTGACATTAGCCATATAATTACCCAAGTGTTCAAGCATATTTGAATTGTATTTCAATTATCTACCAAAATAAGCATTAAAGTCTTCTTGTTTAGCCATAAATTTATCAAACTCATCTAAGCACGGGCTAGCAAATCTAGTAAATGGGATCTCAGCTTTATCATATTTGTAGAGAGAATTTACCTTTACTACCTGTGTCGGGTTATCAAGACCATGAGTTTCTTCAATAGGTAATGGATTAAGATTATATGTTTCTTCAATAGGCGGTAAATTAAGACCATGTATTTCTTCAATAGGAGGTAAATTCTTAACATCTTCAGCTTTAATACCTTTTTCTTTCATAGATTTCTTTGCCTCTTGCATATCTTCAGGACTGAGAAATAGAATACCCCTCTTCTTCGGAGTTGGTTTAGGAATATGCTCAGGAATTGGCTCCGGAGGTGTCCAATTATTTTCATTTGTCAACATATTATTCAATAGAATTTCAGCTTCATCCGGTGTCCTTTCCCTGAAAACAGAACCAGCACAACTATCCAGGTAATCTTTGGAGGCATCGGTTAGTCCATTATAAAAGATATCAAGTATTTCATTTTTCTTAAGAGGATGATCAGGCAAAGAATTAAGTAATTGGAGAAGCCTCCCCGAAGCTTGTGGGAGACTCTCTTCTTCAATTTGCACAAAATTATATATATCCCTTAAAGCAGCTTGTTTCTTATGAGCAAGGAAATATTTAGCAGAGAAGTAATAAATCATATCCTGGGGACTACGCACACAACCAGGATCAAGAGAATTAAACCATATCTTAGCATCACCCTTTAATGAGAACGGAAATATTTTAAGGATGTAAAAGTAACGAGTTCTCTCATCTTTAGTGAACAGGGTGGCCATATCATTCAATTTAGTAAGATGTGCCACAACAGTTTCAGATTCATAACCATGAAAAGGATCAGATTCAACCAAAGTAATTATATCAGGATCAATAGAGAATTCATAATCCTTATCAGTAACAAAGATAGGTGAAGTAGCAAAAGCAGGGTCAGGTTCCATTCTAGCATTTAGAGATTGCTTGCTCCATTTAGCTAATAACCTTTTGAGTTCATTTCTATTTTTGCAAGCTAAAATAGCGAAAGAAGCTTCTTGATCAAAAACATAACCCTTAGGAATAACAAGTGATTCTTCATCATCACTTTCATCAGTATCATCAGATTCAATATTTTCAATTTCTCTAGCCCTAGCAATTTGTTCATCAAGAAAATCACTAAGTGGCACAGTAGTATCAGGCATAGAGGTAGTTTCATCATAAATATCATGCATATCAGAAGTGACATCATCAATAACATGCGACATATCAGAACGAATAGCAGAAGCAGGTGCAGGTGTCGCAAACTTACTCATAACAGAAGGTGAATCAAGTGCAGAGCTAGGCGGCAGTTCCTTACCTCCCCTCGTAGTTGAGGGATAGATCTTGGTTTTTGGATCTCTCAAGTTCTTCATAATGATAAGCAGATATATATCCCAAGTGACTCAAAGAATAGAGCTATGCTCCCCGGCAACGGCACCAGAAAATAGTCTTGATAACCCACAAGTATAGGGGATCGCAATAGTTTTCGAGGGTAGAGTATTCAACCCAAATTTATTGATTCGACACAAGGGGAGCCAAAGAATATTCTCAAGTATTAGCAGCTGAGTTGTCAATTCAACCACACCTGGAAACTTAATATCTGCAACAAAGTATTTAGTAGCAAAGTAATATGATAGTAGTGATAACGGTAACAAAAGGTAACAGTAGTAAAAGTAATGTTTTTGGTATTTTGTAGTGATGATAGCAATAGCAACGGAAAAGTAAATAACCGAAGAACAATATATGGAAAGCTCGTAGGCAATGGATCGGTGATGGAGAATTATGCTGGATGCGGTTCATCATGTAACAGTCATAACCTAGGGTGACATAGAACTAGCTCCAGTTCATTGATATAATGTAGGCATGTATTCCGAACATAGTCATAGATGCTTATGGAAAAGAACTCGCATGGCATCTTTTGTCCTACCCTCCCGTGGCAGCGGGGTCCTTACGGAAACTAAGGGATATTAAGGCCTCCTTTTAATAGAGAACAGGAACAAAGCATTACCACATAGTGAATACATGAACTCCTCAAACTACGGTCATCATCGGTAAGTATCCGTATTATTGTCACTTCGGGGTTAACGGATCATAACACATAATAGGTGACTATAGACTTGCAAGATATGATCAAGAACACTCATATATTGATGAAAACATAATAGGTTCAGATCTGAAATCATGGCACTCGGGCCCTAGTGACAAGCATTAAGCATAGCAAAGTCATAGCAACATCAATCTCAGAACATAGTGGACACTAGGGATCAAAGCCTAACAAAACTAACTCGATTACATGATAGATCCCATCCAACCCATCACCGTCCAGCAAGCCTACGATGGAATTACTCACGCACGGTAGTGAGCATCATGAAATTGGTGATGGAGGATGGTCGATGATGATGATGGCGACGGATTCCCCTCTTCGGAGCCCCGAATGGACTCCAGATCAGCCCTCCCGAGAGGTTTTAGGGCTTGGCGGCGGCTCCGTATCGTAAAACGCGATGATTTCTTCTCCTTGATTTTTATCTCCCCGAAACTCAATATATGGAGTTGGAGTTGGAGTCAAAGTGTCAACATGGGGCCCATGAGGCAGGGGGGCACGCCCTAGGGGGGCAGGCGCGCCCCCACCCTCATGGAGAGGTGGTGGCCCCTTTGGCCTTCATCTTTTGCAGGTATTTTTCTTATTTTCTGAAAAGTGGCTCCGTGAAGTTTCAGGTCATTCCGAGAACGTTTGCTCCTGCACATAAATAACACCATGGTAATTCTGCTGAAAACAGCGTCAGTCCGGGTTAGTTCCATTCAAATCATGCAAGTTAGAGTCCAAAACAAGGGAAAAAGTGTTTGGAAAAGTAGATACATTGAAGACGTATCACTCGGCTCCTGTCAGCTGAGTTCATCCGTGAGATATACCACTCCGAGTGGCTCGCCAACGTCGTCATGGTCCCCAAGAAAGATGATTCACTTCATATGTGTATTGACTTCAAGCATATCAAGGGCCTGCCAGAAAGATCACTTTCCTCTCCCCGCGTCGATTAGATTGTCGACTCGACCGCAGGGTGTGAGCATTTGTCTTTTTGGATGCATATTCTGGGTACCATCAGGTCCGACTATATGGACCCGATGAAATAAAAACGGCCTTCATCACCCCATTCGGGTGTTTTTGCTATGTTACCATGCCTTTTGGTCTCAAGAATGTTGGTGCCACGTTGATGCGCATGATCCAGAAGCTCTTTCTCACTTCAAATCGGTCGAAACGTAGAAGCATACATGGATGATATCATGGTCAAGTCACGCAAGAGTTCTGACCTGCTAACTGACCTCGTTGAAACCTTTGCCAACTTAAGAAGATATGACATCAAGATCAACCCGTCTAACTGCACATTCGGAGTCCCAAGAGGGAAGTTACTCGGTTTTATCATTTACGAATGAGGGATCAATGCAAATCCAAAAAAGATTGGAGCAATTCTTCGAACGAAAAGCCTGGTGCATGTGCATGATGTTCAAAAGCTTACAGGTTGTTTGGCTGCATTAAGTCGAATCATTTCTCGTCTCGGTGAAAATGCATTGCCTCTTTATCGACTGATGAAAAAGTCTGATACATTCGACTGGATTCTTGAAGCTGAAGCAACGTTTGTAGAGCTCAAAGCCTACTTTCCACCCAGCCGGTGCTTGTTGCCCCAGTCAGGAAAGAGCCTCTATTGTTATATATTGCAGCCATGGGACAGGTTGTCAGCACAGTGCTCACAGTCGAGCAAGAAGAAGAAGGCAAGGCCTATAAAGTGCAACACCTAGTGTATTACATTTCTGAAGTCTTGACTTCGTCCAAGCAAAGGTACCCACATTACCAGAAGCTTGTCTATGGAATCTACTTGACTACGAAGGAAGTTGCACACTACTTCCAAGACCACTCAATTTTAGTCGTCAGTGACACTCCATTGTCTGAAATTTTGAACAATCGAGATGCAACTAGTCGAGTGGCGAAGTGGGCAATTGAAGTTCTCCCTCTGAATATCAAGTTTATTTGAAGCAAAAAAGGCAATTAAGTCTCATGCAATTGCAGATTTCTTGGCCGAGTGGATTGAGAAATAGCAGCTGACTCAAGTTCACTCGAAACACTAGACCATGTTCTTTGATGGATCTAAGATGTTGAATGGTTCTGGTGCTGGAGTAGTCCTGGTGTCCCCAAGAGGCGACAAACTCAGTTATGTTCTCCGGATTCCTCCAACAATGAAGCTGAGTATGAAGCCCTTCTGTATGGGTCATGTATGGCCATCTCACTCGGCGTCCGTCGCCTGATGGTTTACGGTGACTTAGATTTGGTGGTCAATCAGGTGATGAAGGAGTGGGACATCAGGAGCCCTGCCATGACTGGATATTGCAATGCAATGAGGAAATTGGAAAAGAAGTTTGAAGTATTAGAGCTCCACCACATACCTCGACTCAAGAATCAAGCGGCTGATGATCTTGCGAAAATAGGTTCCACTCGGAAGCCTATTCCTAGTAATGTGTTCTTGGAGCATCTCCACACCCCGTCAGTACAAGAAGATCCCTTTACAGAGGAACCTCCACAACCAATAAGTGCTACCAATCTGACTGAGGTCGAAGTGCCAGCAGTATTCGACTAATCATGGAGGCTTTAGTAATCACCCCCTGACTGGACAGTGCCATATATTGCATATATGCTCAGGCAGGAGCTCCCAGAGGATGAGGATGAGGCCTGTCAGATCGTCCACAGATCCAAGGCATTCACAGTAATAACAGGCAGCTTTTCAGAGAGAGTGTTACTGGTGTGGCTCAGCTATGTATCTCTCCAGAAGAGGGTCGACTGATCTTGAATGAGATTCACTCGGGGACCTGCGGTCACCACGCGTCCTCTCAGACCATCGTGCCCAAAGCATACCGAGCGGGATTCTACTAATCACGAGCCAATGAAATGGCAGAAGAGATAGTCGAGAAGTGTGAAGGTTGCCAGTTTTACTCGAACATGTCCCACAAGCCCGCATCAACCTTGAAGACTATTTCGCTCATCTGGCCATTTGGTGTGTGGGGACTGGACATGATTGGGCCGCTAAGGACCGGCATAAGTGGCTTCACTCATTTGCTCGTGGCAGTCAATAAGTTCACTAAGTGGATTGATGCCAAGCCTATCAAGAATCTTGACTCAAGCATAGCCATCCGTTTTATCAAAGAGTTGGTGTTCCGGTACGGATTTCCGCACAACATCATCACGAACAACAGCTCAAACTTTGATTCTGATGAGTTCAGAGCATTCTGTGCTTCCCAAGGCACTCAGGTCGACTACGCATCCATTGCCCACCCGCAGTCGAATGGACAAGCTAAAAGAGCAAATGGTTTGATCCTCCAAGGGCTGAAACCTCGATTGATGCGCGACCTCAAGCACGCAGCTGGATCTTGGGTGAATGAGTTGTCGTCTGTTCTGTGGGGACTGAGGACGACTCCCAACCGGTCGACTGATCGAACCCCTTTTTTCATGGTGTACGGGGCTGAAGTTGTGCTTCCAAGTGATCTGCTGCACAATGCTCCCCAAGTGGAACTCTTCTAAGAAGCCGAGGCAGGGCAAGCACGCCAGGATGCTATTGATCTGCTATAGGAAGAGAGAGAGATGGCTTTGATCTGGTCGACCATCTATCAGCAAGACCTTCGTCGATTCCACGCCCGAAACCTCAGAGGTCGGGCATTTCAGGAAGGAGACCTTGTGCTCCGAGTGGATCAGAAACGGCCTCACAAGCTCGCTCCAGCTTGGGAAGGCCCCTTCATCATCACCAAAGTACTCCACAACGGGGTGTACCACCTTTACAATGTCGCCAAGAAGGAAGATGAGTCGCGCTCTTGGAACGCGGATCTGCTCCGCCGCTTTTATACCTAAACACTCGGATCGTTGAGATGTAATCAAAGTACTTTTTAGATTGTTTATCAAAGACATGATTTCCACAGTCTCCTAATGATTGTGTTCGCATAAACATATGTCCAAATCCCCTAGTGGGTGGCTTAGCTGTGAACCAGATTCGCCTATGTTTTTCAAACATACTCTAAGTGAAGAGCAGTCCTCTCACTCGAGGGCTTAGCTGCGAACCAGATTCGCCTAAGTTAAAAACATACTCCGAGTGAAGAGCGATGCTCTCACTCGGGGGCTTAGCTATGATCCAGATTCGCCTAAGCTAAGAAACATACTCTGAGTGAAGAGCGATCCTCTCACTCGGGGGTTTAGCTGCGATCTCGTATTGGCCAAAGGTACAAAAACTACTCCGAGTGAGGAGCGATCCTCTCACTCGGGGGCTTAGTTGCGAACCCGTACTCGCCTAAGTTACACAAAATACTCCGAGTGAAGAGCGATCCTCCCACTCAGAGGCTTAACTGCGACCCCGTACTCTCCTAAGTTACAAAAACTACTCCGAGTGAAGAGCGATCCTCTCACTCGGGGGCTTAGCTGCGATCCCGTACTCACCTAAGTTACAAAGACAACTTCGAGTCGGAGAAATCCTCCCACTCGGGGCTTAGCTGCGATCCCGTACTCGCCTAAGTTACAAAAACTACTCCGAGTGGAGAGCAATCCTCCCACTCGGGGGCTTAGCCGTGATCCTGTACTTGCCTAAGATACAAAAACACTCAATCCGCACAGACGACTGGATGCACTCTGAGCTGTGCCACAAGTACAATGTTCGCTCCACCCTATACTCTGGGGCTTAGCTGCGAACCAGCTTCGCCTAAGTTAAAAATCCAAGCACATTGGAAGCAAGGAAACTATATTCAGATAAAACAACCAAGTTCGGATAAATCCAGCGAGGTTCAGAACCACAAGAAAAAGTACTTGGGCGTAAGGCCCGAAACAGTTTAACGATTACAAAATCACTCGGCATTCCGAGGCAAATAAAGTCAAGTTATCAAGTTTTTCACTTGGGAGGAGGAGGACTAGCTGGCTCGACGAAAGTATCCAAGTCGATGCCATCTGCGATGCGAGTGAGTACGTCGATGAAGGTATCCATAAAAGATTAAAACCGAAGCTTCTTGGTGTTTGCCACCTAAAGATCTTTCACCTTCCCTTCATTGGCATCCTTGCAATGAACACGGACGAGTGATAGAGCCACATCAGCACCGCAGCAAGCATCTGACTTCTTCCACGCCCGCACTCGGTCAAGGATGTCGTTGAGTTGAGTCATCAATGACTCAAGGTCATTCTGAGACACATCTTCTGGCCATAGCTCCTTGTCTATACGTGACAGTGCAACTTTCAGTCGAGCAACATAGTCAAAGACACTAGCAAGGCAAGATTCCAGTCGTAGCACATTCATGGCAGCTTCATCCTTGACGGGAGAATTAATGGGGTCCAGTCATGTCTCGGTTCGCCCGGTTTCTTCCTCGAAATTTTGACAGAACTCTGCGTAGAGAGAAAAATAGTGAGTTGGTGGCAACATTGTGAAAAAGTTTCTGATCCATTCGGATGAGGTAAAATACCTTCGAGCATGAGGAACATCTTCTTGGCAAGACCTCCCAGACAAGCTTCCAGTTCGTCCCTCTTCCGACTAAGAACATCCACTTTGTCAGCCAAGGCCACCTTCTCCTCCTTCAGCTGTGCAGCTTCTTTCTTTGCCTCGTCAACATCAGTCTTTAGCTTGGCATTCTCTTCCTCCAACTTGCCGACTGAAGCTAGCTACCTATCAGCTAGTTCAGTCTTCTCACGCGTCATCTTTTGTGTCCCCGCAAGGTCAAGGTCCTTCTGCACCAAGGCCTGCTTCATTTTGTCTAAAGAAATAACATTCCTCAAACGAGCTTGGAGTTGACTATTTTCACTACGCACATCTGTTCGAGTGGAGTCACTTGATTCAAAGGAGATGAAAGGAAAAATGGCAAGGCATACAGTCAACAAGTCATTACCTCCCCCGATTGCCACTTCTTCTTGAGCCTTCTTCAGATTCTCCTTGGCCAGATCCAGGACAAGCTTGAGTTGGATTTTCTCCCGTTCCAAGGCAGCATACTGAGTCCCAAGCTCGCAAGATTTCTGCAATCAACAACAAGACAAATCAATCGATAGAAACAAAGATCAGTTACTTCCGAGTGAAAAAGTGCAAGGTCGGATTGCTGTGGCAAAAGGGTTCTAAGACTGCCGCCAAATCAAACATTCAACAGCAGTCTCGGGGACTAAACCTAGTGGGTGCACTTGTGTGACCCCACCGGTTTGATTTCCCACTTGGCATGGTCCGCCCTGCCCGAGTGGAAAGAAAAAAAAGAGAGAGAAGAAAAATCATTTGTTCTCGGACCATTGTCGACTGCAGGTAGTCAATGGTGGTCTCGGGGACTACACCCAATGTGTGCACTTAGCGTGCCCCCATTGGACCAAGAACTCACTCGCACGACCTGTCTAACTGGAGTGAAAGAGCTACACAGCTACAAGTGAAAGAGCTACATAGCTACAAAAAACACCTAGTGGGTGTACAAATGCAAAGGATAGACTGACATCTTATGAATAATAAAGCAGTACTTTTCAGATAGAATATCCTAACAGAACAAGAATCGAGCTGGAAAGCCAATCAGAAATCAACTTAAAATCCCACTTACTCGGACATTAGCTTGGAGAGCAGTGCTGGCGTCGTAGGCGGCCTTGCTGGTGTCATACACCACCTTCAGTCGGTCCATCATCAGACCTGCCTGGATCATGGCTTCCTTGGCAGCTCCTACTTGGTCCTCCGGAGTGTGATGCAGAGCAAAGGGAGTGGATGAGGGAGCCGATGATGTGGCCGGTGGGGTTGGAGCTTGAGGTTGTGCAGTCGGACCAGAAGTCTGAATAGTCGACGCCGAGGGCTTGTCAGTCGACAGAGGTTCAGCAAAAGAGACAGTGGCCCGTACTGGATTGTCAAGTTGTTGAACTACAAGCTCATATGCCGGACAGGATGCTCTGCTGGCAGGTGCCCTCTTGCTCAAAGCTCTACCTCTTCTCCTAGCGCTCCGCTGAGGTACTTCCTCGTCGTCATCATCATCATCATCTAGAAGCTGGATAACATTTGCCGGTGCTCCAAAACACTCGACAGTAAGATTTCAGTCATCCGCCCAAAAAGTCGACGGCGTGATAGCATGACTATGGAATCATACCTGCCCGAGAGGTGGCCGCATCTGCGGTCTCCGCATCAACCCGCTCCTCGTTGATGTCCATAGATGTTGCAGAAGTAGTAGCACTGAAACATCCAAATTTCACTCGGTCAAGCAAGTGAAGAAGTCCACAGTGGGAACGAAAGACAAGGAAAGGAAACACTTACATCGAAGCAACGGGCACGGCCACCTTGATCCTAAGCAGGGCCTTTCGAGGCTTGGGTGGAACAACTTTGGCCTTTTTCGCGGCCTTCTCTGTTGGGTCCGGGGTTGATGTTCGAGTGTGCTTCAGAATCTTTGCACTCGACGGAACTGCTTTGCCACGTCCTTCCGCAGGGTCGTGCGACTGTTTGGAACGTCGTTCAGAGTGGGGTGGCAAGTCGACTTCCTCACTGCTGCCAGAGTCCTTGCTGTCATCCGCATATTGCCAATCAACGCTTTCACCATCACTCTCTACTCCTTGGTGCTGCTCCCCGTTCAGCATTGAGTACATCTTGGTGAAAACCTATAAGACACAAGTTACAAGTATCAGTCGGATTCAAGAACAATCGTGCATTAAAAAAACACTCGGTAAATCAAGCCTAACCTCGTCTGGGGCATTGTTGGCGTCAAATGGCAAGATCCTTCTGGCTCCACGAGGGTTATCCTTGTTACCAGTGATGCTTCGCAGCCACAGAGCCACCGTCTCCTCGGCGACCTCCTCTGGGTGGACCCGAGTGGTGTCATCGGTGCCCGAGTACATCCACATTGGGTGGTCACGACCTTGGAGAGGTTGAATGCGTCGACTGAGAAACACCTCCAGCAGATCCATGCCAGTCACACCCCCCCGGACCAATGCAACGACCGCGTCGACTAACATGGACACCTCACGATTCTCCGCCGTGGTTACTTCTAGGGAAGAAGGTCGGCGGAGTCTATCTAGAGTGAAAGGGGGAGGTTGGTCGACTGACCGGGAATCGGGATGTCTTTGCAATAAAACCAAGTCGATTGCCAGCCTCTAACTGACTCGGGAAAGGTCATGGGGGAAAAAATTACTCCTACCTCTCGTTTGGACCCCTAACCCCCACACATTTGGATCATGTGCGTCTTTTCGTCATCCTGGTTAGCTTTCTTCACCGACTGAGATCGGCAAGTGAAAATGTGTTTGAACAGACCCCAGTGTAGCTGGCACCCAAGGAAGTTCTCGCACATTGAAACAAATGCGGCAAGGTATGAGATTGTGTTGGGAGGAAAGTAGTCGATTTGAGCACCGAAGAAGTTCAAAAAAAAACCGAAAGAATGAATGTGGGGGCAGGGAGAAACCTTGGTCGATGTGGGTGGTGAGGAGGATGCGCTCACCCTCGCACGGCTGGGGCTCGGATTCCCCCTCTGGCAACCTCTAGGACCCATGAGCAATTAGTCCTTTGGCGGCGAGATTCTCTAGGTCTTCCTTCATGACGGTGGAGTGGATCTAGTCCCCCTGGATCCAACCGGGCGGCATACCGGACCATGACAATGACCCCCTTGCCGCCTTCTTGCCTTTCATCGTCGCCTTCTTCAGACGCTCCAGGGCTGCGGTCTTGTCCTTCACCATGGTGGCAGGGCACGAGAAGGATGGGCGGAGGCGTGGTGAGTGATGACCCATAAGTATAGGGGATCTATCATAGTCCTTTTGATAAGTAAGAGTGTCGAACCCAACAAGGAGCAGAAGGAAATGATAAGCGGTTTTCAGTAAGGTATTCTCTGCAAGCACTGAAATTGGTAACAGATAGTTTTGTGATAAGGTAATTTGTAACGAGTAACAAGTAATCAAAGTAAAAAAGGTGCAGCAAGATGGCCCAATCCTTTTTGTAGCAAAGGACAAGCCTGAACAAACTCTTATATAAAGGAAAGCACCCCCGACGACACATGGGAATTATCGTCAAGCTAGTTTTCATCATGTTCATATGATTCGCGTTCGGAACTTTGATAATTTGATATGTGGGTTTACCGGTGCTTGGGTACTGCCCTTCCTCGGACAAGCATCCCACTTATGATTAACCCCTATTGCAAGCATCCGCAACTACAACAGAAGTATTAAGGTAAACCTAACCATAACATGAAACATATGGATCCAAATAAGCCCCTTACGAAGCAACTCATAAACTAGGGTTTAAGCTTCTGTCACTCTAGCAACCCATCATCTACTTATTACTTCCCAATGCCTTCTCCTTGGCCCAAACAATGGTAAAGTGTCATGTAGTCGACATTCACACGACACCACTAGAGGAAAGACAACATACATCTCATCAAAATATCGAACGAATACCAAATTCACATGACTACTTATAGCAAGACTTCTCCCATGCCCTCAGGAACAAACATAACTACTCACAAATCATATTCATGTTCATAATCAGAGGGGTATTAATATGCATAAAGGATATGAACATATGATCTTCCATCAAATAAACCAACTAGCATCAACTACAAAGAGTAATCAACACTACTAGCAACCCATAGGTACCAATCTGAGGCTTTGGGACAAAAATTGGATACAAGAGATGAACTAGGGTTTGAGATGAGATGGTGCTGGTAAATATGTTGATGGAGATTGACCACCTCCTGATGAGAGGATCCATGGTCATGGCGATGGTGATGATTTAACCCTCCCGGAGGGAAGTTTCCCTGGCAGAACAACTCCGCCGGAGCCCTAGATTGGTTCCACCAAGGTTCCTCGTCGTGGCGGAGGAGTTTCATCCCGTGAGCTAGCTTATGATTTTTTTCCTCGACGAAAGACCTCATATAGCAGAAGATGGGCATCAGAGGGCTGCCAGGGGGCCCACAAGGCAAGGGGGTGCGCCCAAGGGGGTAGGGCATGCCCCCACCCTCGTGGATGGTGGGTGGCCCCCCTCTGGTACTTCTTTCGCCCAATATTTTTTATATATTCTGAAACTTGCTCCCGTGAAGTTTCACGACTTTTGGAGTTGTGCAGAATAGGTCTCTAATATTTGCTCCTTTTCCAGCCCAGAATTCCAGCTGCCGGCATTCTCCCTCTCCATGTAAACGTTGTAAAATAAGAGAGAATAGGCATAAGTATTGTGACATAATGTGTAATAACAGCCCATAATGCAATAAATATCGATATAAAAGCATGATTCAAATTGGACGTGTCAACTCCGCCAAGCTTAGACCTCGCTTGTCCTCAAGCGAAAGCCGAAATCGAAAAATATGTCCACATGTTTAGAGATAGAGGTGTCGATAAAAATAAAATACGGACATGAGAGCATCATGATCATTCTTAGAAAAACAACATATGTATATATATATAGTCATATGATCTCTTATGCTAAAGTAACAATTCAATCACAATTTCAAGTATGAATCAGAAACTTCATTGAGAACCAACAAACTATAATCTCAGTCATTGAAGCAATTGCAATTTATCATCACATAGGAAAGAGTTAATATAAGAGCTTTTCAACAAGTCCACATACTCAACTATCATTTAGTCTTTCACAATTGCTAACACTCACGCGATATTTATGGTTATGAAGTTTTAATCGGACACAGAGGAAGATAGGGGCTTATAGTTTTGCCTCCCAACCTTTTACCTCAAGGGTAATGTCGACAATAATAGTTCATGAAAACTCACATCCAATTAGCTATATATATCAGGATCTTTCCAACAAATTGTGCTTGCCAAAGGATAAAATGTAAAAGGGAAAGGTGAAGATCACCGTGACTCTTGCATGAAGTATAAGACAAGAATAAAAGATAGGCCCTTCGCAGAGGGAAGAAGAGGTAGTCTTGTGCTTTTATGGTCGGATGCACCAAATCTTAATGCAAAAGAACGTCACTTTATATTGCCACTTGTGATATGGACCTTTATTATGTAGTCCGTCACTTTTATTTCTTCCACATCACAAGATCGTATAATGCTTATTTTCTCCACACTGATAAATCATACATATTTAGAGAGCAATTTTTATTGCTTGCAACAATGACAACTTACTTGAAGGATCTTACTCAATCCATAGGTAGATATGGTGGACCCTCATGGCAAAACTGGTTTTAAGGATATTTGGAAGCACAAGTAGTATATCTACTTGGTGCAAAGAATTTGGCTAACATGAGAAGGAAAGGCAAGCTCAACATGTTGGATGATCCATGACAATATAATTTATCTCAGATGTAAGAAAACATAACCCAGTACGTTGTCGTCCTTGTCCAACGTCAACTCTTCAGCATGTCATATTTTAATGAGTGCTCACAATCATAAAAGATGTCCAAGATAGTATATTTATATGTGAAAACCTCTTTCTTTATTACTTCCTATTAATTGCAACGATGACCAAAACTATGTTTGTCATCTCTCAACAACTTTTATTCATCATACTCTTTATATGTGAAGTCATTACTCTCCATAAAATCCATATGATCTCTTTATTTCTTTTTATTCTTTCTGTTTTATTTTATTTTTATTCCCTCAAGATCATAGCAAAATAATCAAGCCCTTGACTCAACACTAATATTTATTATATATAGCTCACGGACTCCAGTACATAGAAGTATCATAAAGCAAAACTCAAAACTACTATATCAAGATATTACCAAAAGGATCGAACTAAGAAAAACGGTAAAGATAAAAGTGTGATGATGATACGATATCGGGGCACTCCCCCAAGCTTGGCAGTTGCCAAGGGGAGTGCCCGTACCCATGTGTTTATGTCTCCTTCTTCGGGGGTGGTGATGTGATATTCTTGGCGATGATGCCCTTCAGGATATGGTTCTCTTCCTCAAGCTTATTGACTTCCTGCTTGAGGTCCATTATTTCCTGACGGAGCTTGCCCGTGACGGCTAAAGCTCCTTTCACCCAAGGATGTTGCATAGCCGCGGGAGAATAAATAACACTCTTTTTCATATTTTCATAAGAAAGAAATCTAACGTTGGAAGGGATGACCGAGTTTGGAATAGCCGAGCTCTGTAGTTCCCCCATCGTGAATCCGGCTCGGAAAGAAGAAGTAACTTGTTGATCCTCCTCCATGGCATCTATCCTTTTCAAGTCGGCCTCCATCTCTTCCTTAGTTGATGGACCAAAGTGGTCAGCATCGCTGTTTGCTCTTGGCCCCGGTATCGGATGAGACACCCGACTCTCCCCGACTGACTCTTGAGAAGACATCTTGCTCTAAATCTGCAGCAGAAACAACTCGAAACAAAAATAGAGGATGTTTGTGTCGTAAGGTGGTCAAAACCTTCGTGAGATTATATAATGATTTTTTACCGACCAAAAGAAGTATCGTGCAAGAAAACGGAGTCCGGAGAGCACATGAGGTGTCCACGAGGCAGGGGCGCGCCCAGGGGGTTGGGCGCGCCCTCCACCCTCGTGGACACCCCGGGTCCTTCCTAGACTGCTTCTTATTTTCCTATTTTCTTAAATATTCCAAAATGGAGGAAAACTGCTATTAGAACTGTTTGGGAGTCGGTTTACTTACCGCACCTCATACCTATTCCTTTCCGGAGTCTGAAATGTTCTGGAAAGTGTCCCTTGTGTATTCCTCCGGGGTTACGGTTTCAATAACATTAGTTTCAACATTTATAGGATTACCTGAGATATAATGTTTGATTCTTTGACCGTTCACCACCCTTGGATTTGTGCCTTCGAAGTTGTTGATTTTTATGGCACCGGAACAATAGACCTCCTCGATGACATAAGGACCTTCCCATTTAGAAAGGAGTTTTCCTGCAAAAAATCATAAACGAGAGTTGTATAACAATACATAATCACCTACATTAAACTCACGTTTTTGTATCCTTTTGTCATGCCATCTTTTAACATTTTCTTTAAATAGTTTGGCATTCTCATAGGCCTAGGTCCTCCATTCATCAAGTGAGCTAATGTCAAAAAGGCTCTTCTCACCGACAAGTTTGAAATCATAATTGAGCTCTTTAATGGCCCAATATGCCTTATGTTCTAGTTGAAGAGGTAAGTGACATGCTTTTCCATAAACCATCTTATATGGAGACATACCCATAGGATTTTTATATGCAGTTCTATAAGCCCATAATGCATCATCAAGTTTCTTGGACCAATTCTTTATAGATCTATTAATAGTCTTTTGCAAAATTAATTTAAGCTCTCTATTGCTCAGTTCTACTTGACCACTAGACTGTAAATGATATGGAGATGCAATTCTATGATTAACATCATACTTAGCAAGCATTTTACGAAAAGCAACATGAATAAAATGTGAACCACCATTAGTCATTAAGTATCTAGGGACTCCAAACCTCGGAAAAACAGCTTCTTTAAGCATCTTAATAGAGGTGCTATGATTAGCGTTACTAGTTGCAATAGATTCTACCCACTTAGTAACGTAATCAACAACAACTATAATATGTGTATACCCATTAGAGGAAGGAAACGGTCCCATATAATCAAATCCCCAAAAATCAAATGGTTCAATACCAAGTGAATAATTCATAGGCATTTCTTGATGTCTACTGATATTACCAATTCTTTGACATTCATCACCAGACAAAACTAACTTACGGGCATCTTTGAAGAGAGTAGGCCAATAAAAACCGGATTGCAATATCTTATGTGCAGTTCTATCTCCAGCGTGATGTCCTCCATAAGCCTCGGAGTGACACTTGCGTAGGACCTGTTCTTGTTCATGCTCAGGTACACAATATCTAATAACACCATCTACTCCTTCTTAATAAAGGTGTGGGCCATCCCAAAAGTAATGTCTTAAATCAAAGAAGAACCTTTTCTTTTGCTGGTATGTGAAACTAGATGGTATAAATTAAGCAACGATATGATTAGCATAATCATCATACCATGGAGCAATACGAGAGGTATTTATGATAGCTAATTGTTCATCAGGAAAGCTATCATCAATAGGTAGTGGGTCATCAAGAACATTCTCTAACCTAGACAAGTTGTCTGCCACAGGGTTCTCAGCTCCCTTTCTATCAATAATATGCAAATCAAATTCTTGTAGCAAGAGAACCCATCTAATAAGTCTAGGTTTAGCATCTTTCTTTTCCATAAGATATTTAATAGCAGCATGATCAGTGTGAACAATTACTTTAGAGTCAACTATATAATGTCTGAACTTATCACATGCAACTACAACTGCTAAAAACTCTTTTTCACTAGTAGCATAATTTCTCTGAGCACACTGTCTAGCATTTAATTAGCTTATTGGATAACATTTAATTTTTTTATCACCTCTTTGTCCTAGAACAGCCCCTACAGCATAATCACTAGCATCACACATAATTTCAAATGGTAAATTCTAATCAGGAGGCTGAACAATAGGTGCAGAAATCAAAGCTTTCTTAAGTATTTCAAATGCTTCTACACAATCATCATCAAAGACAAAAGGAACATCTTTTTGTAAGAGATTAGTCAGAGGCCGAGAAATTTTAGAGAAGTCCTTAATGAACCTCCTATAAAAACCAGCATGACCAAGGAAACTTCTTATACCTTTAATGTCCTTAGGACACGACATCTTTTCAATAGCATCAACCATAGCTTTATCAACTTCAATACCTCTTTCAGAAATTTTATGCCCCAACACAATACCTTCATTAACCACAAAGTGGCACTTCTCCCAATTCAAGACAAGATTAGTTTCTTCACATCTCTGCAAAACTCGATCAAGGTTGCTTAAGCAATCATCAAAAGAAGTTCCATAAATAGAAAAATCATCCATGAATACCTCAACAATCTTTTCACAAAAGTTAGAGAGTATAGTAGTCATACATCTTTGAAAAGTAGCAGGTGCATTGCATTAACCAAAAGTCATACGTCTATAAGCAAAGGTACCGAAAGGGTAAGTAAAAGTTGTATTTTCTTGATCCTCTTTGGACATAGGTATTTGAGAGAAACCAGAATAACCATCTAGAAAGCAAAAATGTGTATGTTTGGATAATCTTTCTAGCATTTTATCAATAAAAGGTAAAGGGTAATGATCCTCTTTAGTAGCTTTATTTAATTTGCGGAAATCAATTACCATTCTATAACCTGTAACAATTCTTTGTGGGATCAATTCATCTTTATCATTAGGAACAACAGTAATACCTACCTTCTTAGGGACACAATCGACTTGGCTTACCCACTGACTATCAGCAACGGGATAAATTATACCTGCCTCCATAAGCTTTAGTATTTCTTTTCTTACCACTTCTTTCATCTTAGGATTTAACCGTCACTGGTGATCAACAACCAGTTTTGCGTCTTTCTCCAATTTTATTCTGTGCTGGCATTGAGTGGGACTAATTCCCTTAAGACCATCAAGAGTATATCCAATAGCAGCACAGTGCTTCTTCAGAGTTTTCAATAATTTCTTTTCTTCATGCTCTGAAAGTTTAGCACTAATAATAACATGATATATCTCTTTCTCATCAAGATAAGCATATTTAGGAGTATCAGGTAAAGGTTTAAGCTCAAACACAGGATCACCCTTGGGTGGAGGAGGATCCCCTAGGATTTCAATAGGCAAGTTGTGTTTCAAAATATGTCCCTGTTTAAAGAATACTTCATCTATTTACCTTCTTTCATTCATAAACATATCATTTTCATGATCTAGCAAATATTGTTCTAAAGGATCATTAGGAGGCACGACAATAGAGGCAAGACCAATAATTTCATCTTTACTAGGCAATGCTTTATCATGGGGTTGTCTACGAAATTTAGCAAAATTAAACTCATGAGACATATCCCCCAAACCAATAGAAACAATATCCTTATTGCAGTCTATCTTAGCATTAACAGTATTCAAGAAGGGTCTACCAAATATAATGGGAAAAAAGTTATCTTGTGGGGAACCAAGAACAAGAAAATCAACAGGATATTTAAATTTCCCACACAAGACTTCAACATCTCTAACAATCCCAACTGGTGAAATACTGTCTCTATTGGAAAGTTTAATAGTAACATCAATTTCCTCTATCTCAGCAGGTGCAATATCATGCATAATTTCTTTATATAAATAATGAGGTATGTCGCTTGCACTAGCACCCATATCACATAAGCCATGATATCAATGATCTCCTATTTTTACAGAAATAATAGGCATGCCTACAACAGGTCTATGTTTATTTTTAGTATCAGGTCTAGCAATTCTAGCAGCTTCATCACAGAAGTAAATAACATGCCCATCAATATTATCGGCCAAGAGATCTTTAACCATATCAACACTAGGTTCAACTTTAATTTGCTCATAGGGTGTAGGTGTTCTAGTATTACTCCTACGAACTACAGTTGAGGCTTTAGCACGATCCTTTATTCTAACAGGGAAATGTGGTTTCTCAATATAAGGAGGAACAACAGGATCATTGTAAGTGATAGTCTTTTATTCAACTTTAATAGGTGCAACTACTTTTACTTCAATGGGAGGATTATATTTAAACCACTTCTCCTTAGGGAGATCAACATGAGTAGCAAAGGATTCACAAAAAGAAGCTACTATCTCAGAGTCAAGTCCATATTTAGTGCTAAATTCACGGAAAGCATCGGTATCCATGAAAGATTTAACACAATCAAACTTAGGTGTTATACCTGACTCCTTACCTTCATCGAGATCCCAATCTTCGGAGTTGCATTTAATTCTTTCCAATAAATCCCATTTGAATTCAATAGTCTTCATCATAAAAGAGCCAGTACAAGAAGTATCGAGCATGGATCGATTATTGAGAGAAAGCCGAGCATAATTTTTTTGAATAATAATTTCTCTTGAGCCTCCCCCAAGCTTGAGAGATGCTTTCTCCTTCGCGAGACCAAAAATTAAATATATAATTACGATCATGATGAACAAGATGCATAGGATAAAACTTCTGATGAAATTCCAATTTCAATCGGTTGTAGTTCCATGATCCCATATCATCACATGGCCTAAACCATGTCAATGCCTTTTCCTTCAAAGATAAAGGGAAGCCATTCTTCTTGATAACATCCTCGGGCATACCTGCAAGCTTAAATAATCCACAAACTTCATCCACATAGATTAGGTGCAAATCTTCAGAGTTGCATTTAATTCTTTCCAATAAATCCCATTTGCATTCAATACTCTTCATCATAAAAGAGCCAGTACAAGAAGTATCGAGCATGGAGCGATTATCGAGAGAAGGCCGAGCATAAATTTTTTGAATAACAATTTCTCTTGAGAGATCATGATTGGGCATGAATATAACACTGACTTAAGCCTCCCCCAATCTTGAGCGATGCTTTCTCCTTCGTGAGGCCAAAAATTATATATATAATTGTGATCACGATGAACAAGATGCATAGGATAAAACTTCTGATGAAATTCCAATTTCAATCGGTTGTAGTTCCATGATCCCATATCATCACATGGCCTAAACCATGTCAATGCCTTTTCCTTCAAAGATAAAGGGAAGCCATTCTTCTTGATAACATCCTCGGGCATACCTGCAAGCTTAAATAATCCACAAACTTCATCCACATAGATTAGGTGCAAATCTTCAGAGTTGCATTTAATTCTTTCCAATAAATCCCATTTGCATTCAATACTCTTCATCATAAAAGAGCCAGTACAAGAAGTATCGAGCATGGAGCGATTATCGAGAGAAGGCCGAGCATAAATTTTTTGAATAACAATTTCTCTTGAGAGATCATGATTGGGCATGAATATAACACTGACTTAAGCCTCCCCCAATCTTGAGCGATGCTTTCTCCTTCGTGAGGCCAAAAATTATATATATAATTGTGATCACGATGAACAAGATGCATAGGATAAAACTTCTGATGAAATTCCAATTTCAATCGGTTGTAGTTCCATGATCCCATATCATCACATAGCCTAAACCATGTCAATGCCTTTCTCTTCAAAGATAAAGGTGTCAGATTTCGGGTTCCGGCAGACCCTTGAGGTTCGAACACTGGGGTGCACGCGGAGGTTTCGCCTTCTACCTACCTGCACCCCTCCGCCTCGCTAAGATCTAAGCTATGGAAAGAACAGCACAAGAGACACAGGGTTTATACTGGTTCGGTCCACCGTTGTGGTGTAATACCCTACTCCAGTGTGTGGTGTGGTGGATTGCCTCTTGGGATGATGATGATGAGCAATACAAGGAAGAACAGCCTCACGAGGGTCTGTTCTTGGCTGGGGGGATGAACTGCTAGGAGGAGTTCAGTCGCCCTTCTCTCTCTCTCCGTGCGATGCTACTCGATCCGACCCTAGCTAGTTTCTCTCTTGGCTTCTAGATTCTCCCTTCTTGATTGCGATCCCCTCTACCCTGGGGGTGGCTAGTCCTATTTATAGGCAAAGGCCCTGGGCCTCTTCCCAAATATTGAGCGGGAAGGGCGCCAACAATTGGCCATTTTGAAGGGGAACATCTGGTACACTTATCCTGACTAAAGTTGGTCCTCGCCTGCAAAAGGCTCTGGTGGTGACGCTGGCTTGGGCTCCACAATGACTTCCTCCCTGCCGTTGGACTGGTCGTGGTCTCGTTGCACCGAAACGGGTGCCTTTGCTTGATGCTCTCGCCTGCGCTTGCTCCCTTTACACCAAAGAGGAAAGGAGGACACTGCGCGGGCTGGCACCCGCCTGGCACCCTTGGTCGTCATGGCTTGAGTCACGGGCGCCTCGTGAGGTACCCCGCCTTGATCTCTCCGCCTCCTCACGAGCCAGCCTGATGAGGCCGTGCCTGACGAAGCTCCGTGTCATCCGCCCCATGAGGCTTGGCCCCTCGCGAGGGTCTTGGGTCTGTGTTGATGAAGATGGGCCGCGCTGGGCCCCCTTTTGAGCCACGCCGCAGGCCGCAGGCAGGCAAGTCTGGGGACCCCCATTCCCAGAACGCCGACAGTAGCCCCCGGGCCCAAGGCGCGTCCGGACTTGGCCGTGCAGGGAGGCGAAAGGGCAAGAGCGAAGCGCCACGGGCCCTAACAGCCTGCGGCCTTGGGCGCCTCGTGGCGGTTGATTGGACATGGGCGTCTCCACTTCCCCACGGCGCCTCGGCAACTGCACGGATTGGACAAGTCCCTGCATGCAAAGCGGGTCATGATTACCTGCGATCGTGGAGGTCGGCGGTTGGCCTTCGCCGGCCATAAGTACGGAACGACGCGCGCCCTTCCAGTCCATCCCTTCTTGCTTCTCCTTCTTCCCGGTCCTTGCTCCGTCTTGCTGCGATGGCTCCGATCCGCCGGTTCTCGGTGGCACAGAAGGGAAAGGCTCCTGAGAGGAACCAGACCCGCTCCCGCTGAAGAAATGGCTCGCCCTCCGCGGCCGGGACGAGGGGGCCCATCAGGTGGTGTCGAGGCCCTGGTGCGAGCGGCCACCGCCGGGGTTCCCGCTTCCCTTGTACGCCCACATTGAGGGCTCTGAAGGAGTTGATGCCGATCGCCACGGGCGGCGCCGCCGTCGGTGCCGACGGGTCACGAAGGTGTGGGTCGTCCCCCCTGGGGTCCACACCGAGGGCTCCTCCCGAGAGTTCGTGCTCCATGCCGCCATGCCTCCTCAGTCTTGGATTCGCCTTCCTCCCTTCTTCGCCTCCATCATCCCGCAGGGAGAACTCCTGGAGCTTTGGCTGTAGCACGCCGGCTGCAGCACCCTCGCGACCGTGGCAGAGGTCGCGGTCGTTGCCCCAGGCAAGGTCTTCATGACTCGAGGCTGGAGCGAAATCGCCCGGGTTTGCAGGACAAGAGGCGCCTTCACGATCCACTTGGAGTACGACGGTGCTTCGGTGATGTTATTCAAGGTCTTCGATGCGCACGAGCACCGGCTGGAGTGCTGCCCCGGGAGAGGTGGTCGGGACCCTGCTACAGCGAGGACTGGGCCCGCCGACCGCTCCCTTGGCGGCTCCTCAGGCGTCGGAGGTTCCAGCGACTCCGGCGAGCTCTTCGCGACTCTGGAGACGAGCGACGACAGCTACAAGCCCCCGAGCCAGCGCCACTCCTGGAGCAGGGCGGGCTTGTCAGGCCGTCGCCGACCCTGATCTGGATGGGGTTGGCGCCGGTGCTTGACGGCCCACTGTTGATGATGGAATCTTTTGCAGGGGCGCGTGTAGTTAGCGTCCTTTTAGGATCTGTCCCCTGCAAGGAATCAAAGACGTGTCCCGTGGGGGCTTGTAAGGTGCCTGTGATCCTGTTTTGTTAATATAACCCTTGTCGTAGAATTGTGCGAGTTGCTCATTCCGTCTTAGCTCAGTTCTCCCTTTCGAACCTCACGAGGGCTTGGTGCTCTGCGCCGACAGGTCCCAGTCCCAAGGCGGCTTCAGCCGTCGCTGGTATGCCAGGTCGCGATGCCGTGGTCAAGGCCAGGAGGTGAGCGACCCGGGGTCCGGTAAGAGCCCCTGAGTCGCGATGCTCAGGAGGTCCCCTTTGGCGCTCAAGCAGCCGTCATTCGGTGAGAAAGGAGGGCGGCGTCGCTAACACGGGATTGCATTAGGTGTGGGGATGGTGCCACGGTAGCTGGTGCTTCTGGGTGGTGACTTATCTCGAGAATCAGGGACCGCTCTCTGGTGTGTCGCCGGGTCCATGCATCGGCAGTCGTGAGGTTGCTCGGTGAGGTCCTCGCGTGTCCCTCCCCTCTCGCCTTTGCTCCCCTTTCTACTCTACGTCCTCGGGTCCCAGCCCTCGAGCGAGTCTCAGCCGTCGCTGGTATGCCAGGTCGCGATGCCGTGGACAAGGCCAGAGGGTGAGGGCTGGAGAGCCAGCAGGAGCCCTGAGTCACGATGCTCAGGCACCCCCCTTTAATGTGCAAGCGGTTCGCGCGGATGAGAGTGAAGGAGACACCGCAAGGGCCTCGCCTGACGCAGCTCCTTTAGGAGATCCTGTAGACCCATCATAGAAAGAACGAGGGGTTGCCATGACAATTGATAGTCAGCCGTTGGTTGCTTTCGAGGGGCGATGAGGCACTGAAGGCTTGACGAGGTGGTGCCATGCGGGGCTGCCACGGCCAGAGCTCAGCCATTCAGATTTGTCGGCGTTGCAGGGACGGACCCATGCGCAAGCGTCGTGCCGTTTGGGAGCAGCTCTGTCAGTTGGCGTCAGTTGAGCGGGCAATTAGGGCAAACACATTAGCCGCGAAGGAGTGGATTCATTCAAATAGATGCTGGGAAGGCGGACATCACTGGGTCAGGGCCGAGCGACTTGGGGATGATGCAGCCCATGGGGCGCCCCCAACAAGGTAAGCTAACAACATGAAATAAAAGGGATACATGCCGCAGGGACGGACCCACGCGGCCTGGGAATAATGCAGCCCTGGGGGGCGCTCCCAGTTGGAAATGAAACTTGAAAGATGTCACCTGATGATGTTGAGGACGAAGGAGTGTTGGCGTAGCAGACTCGGTGGGCTGCGGAAGCCGATCCTCACGAGCCCCCAGGCCCAGGGGCCTCGGGAGGCTCCGGAGGCGCTGGTGGCTCCTCGCGGACCTTCTCCATCTCCGCGCCTGGCCTCTTGACCTTCCATGATGCCCCTCATGAGGCGCTGGTATGTGGCAGCCGCGTTCGGCAAGCCATAAGGCATGCGAACGTAGCTGTGGGGTGGACCTTCGTAGCGCCCCACTCGCGAGGGCCAGAGGCGCTCCAGAGAGGCGACTCGATTGAGCCCTGGTATGTCGATGCAGACACGCAGCCCACCATCCTCGCCTGGATGGGGAGCCACAGCTGGTAGGCGGCGGCCGCCTTTCATGACTCTTGACTCCTGTAGCTCCTGAATGGCCTTGCTAATGAACTCCTGAGGGTCTGGCTCTCCTTGCCTTTCTCCTTCTTGAGGGAAACATGCTTCGAAACATGCCTCCATGTGGTGCCCAAGCGCCTCCCTCGTGACCTTAGCCAGGTCGGTGGCCCTCCAGGGGAGAGCCCCCGAGCCCTGCCTGAGGAGGGCACCGGGCGCGCTTTCCTATGAGATGGAAGGAGGTTCCCCCTGGGCAGGCGCGGGCCCTGAGGGGCCGGGCCGGACGATGTCTTCTTCTTCTTGGGGGCGGTCTCGGGAAGCCTCCTGCTTCCGCGATCCGGGTCTTCCAGTGATGCGGCCTGAAAGGCTCGTTCCAGGGAACACACCACGTCCTTCTCTTCACAGGGCACCGTGATGACTCCGCCACTTCCTGGCATCTTGAGGACGTTGTAGCCGTGGTGACTTACGGCCATGAACTTGGCCAGCGCTGGGTACCCAAGGATGGCGTTGTACGGCAGGCGAATGTGAGCGACGTCGAAGTCGATGAGCTCGGTGCGGTAGTTGTCGCGTGCCCCGAAGGTTACAGGGAGGCGGACCTGCCCAATCGGGACCGTGGAGCCGTCAGTGACTCTGAAGAAAGGCTTGGTTGGCTGAAGCTGGTTTTAGGGCACTTGGAGATTGTTGAATGTTTCCGCGGACAGGACGTTGAGCCATGCCCCGCCATCGATGAGGGTCCTGGTGACCACCATGTTGCTGATGATTGGGGAACAAAGCATCGGGAGGACTCCGACTGTGGCCGCACACTTGAGCTGATCTGCTGAGCTGAACGTGATGGCGCACGCCGACCACCTGAGAGGGCGCGTGGCTTCGAGCTTGGGGAGGACTGCATTCACTTCGCGGGCGAACTGGTTGAAGATGCGTTGAGAGGCTGGGGCTTGAGCCCCGCCCAGGATGCAGGAGATTGCGTGCGGCTCCTGGAAGCCCCCAACCCCCTCGTCCTGATGGCGGTCCTCGTTTCTCCTTGGTTGCGGCGGCAGCGGAGGGAGGCCTGCGTTGCCTTGCGGGCGATCCTCGCGAGGCTGATCCCTCCAGTCTCCCTCGCGAGGCGGGTCTTGCCAGCGATCCTCGCGAGGTCGATCGCGCCACCCTTGGCGCGGGCAGCGGTCTTCCCAGTGTCCTGCGTTCCTTCCTCCTCCTCGACCGCAGCCCCGGTCACCGTGGTCGGGGCGGCGGTCGATCCTTCCTTCTCGCACGGATCGGAGCTCTTGACATTCGTTGGTGTTGTGGGTGTGGAGGTCGTGGTACACATAGTACCGACTACCCTTGGAAGACTCGGGCTGATCTCTACCCCGCTTGGTGTCTGGTTCTGCCGCGAGCATGGTAGCCCCCTTGCGCTTCACATCCTTGGCCTTGGGCTTCTTCTCTTCTGGGTCTGTGGCAGGCAGCTCGAGGAGGGAGAGACGCCCTTCCTCAGCCCTGGCGCACTTGGTTTGCCCAGTTGAACAACTCCAAGGAACTGCACGTCTTCATGCATCGCCAGCTCCTCCTTCATCTTGACATCACGCACGCTGTCGGAAAAGCTGAGATGATGGCCTCCTCGGTCACCTTCAGAATCTTGAGGCGTGCGTTGTTGAAGCGCTGGATGTACTTCTACAGGGTCTCTCCGGGTTGTTGCTTGATGCGGCACATGTCGCTCACGGCGGGTGGCCGGTCGCGAGTACCTTGGAAGTTGGCGATGAAGCGGGTGCGCATCTCGTCCCAGGAGGAGATCGTGCCTGGAGCCAGGTGTGGGCCCCGTCCTTGAGCACCGTGAGAAACCAGTTCGCCATGACCTTCTCGTCTCCGTTGGCAGCTTCAATGCGCAACTCATAGAGATGGAGGAACTCCGCAGGGTCGGCCGTGCCGTCGTAACGAGGAGGCAGGTCTGGCTTGAACTTGCCGGGCCACGCGACGCTGCGTAGCTCGGTGGTGAAGGCACGGCAGCCTGTTGTGGCCATGGGAGGCCTTGGGTGACGGAGAGCTTGGTCTTGCATGTCCCCACGCGCTGCAGCCGGGAGCAGCGCGGGGTCTTGATGTGCGGGAGCAGGAGCATGGTCGCGACGTGCTGGAGCAGGGAGCGCCCGGGCAGCTTCTTGCGGGTGAGGGACTTCTTGGCAGCTCTGCTCTTGCCGCGCTAGCACCTGACGGAGCGGGTTCCGCCCAGGGGCCACGCGCCTTGGAGCCATGGCGCCTTCTTGAGGAGGAGGCGGCTGGGGCGCCCCCAGAGCTTCGTCGCCCGCGCGGGGCGGGGAGCGGTGCAGCGGAACGGACGGCGCAGGAGAGCTCCCTGCGGCGTGGACGAGCTCGGCGACGCGGTCGAGCCATTCTTCATAGACGTCGTCGACGGGACAGTAGCGCAGGAGCTCGTTTGCCGCGATGAGCGCAGCTCGAGCCTCCATGGATGCGCGGAGCGCGCGGGACGAAGAACCAGCTGGGGTAAGCGAGGGAGTAGCGGTGCGGCCGTCTTGCTGCACGGACGGATGCTGAGACGACGCTTGCTGCTCGTTCCCCGCCGAGCCGGTGGCGGCGTTGACGGCAGGTGACGGGGAACGACGAGGACGCCTGCCGACAGGAGCCGTCTGGGCGACGCGTGAAGCGAGAGCGGCCCGGCGCTCGGTGCGGGCCCGACGAGCGTCAGACATGGACGCGATGGTCGGAGGAGAACGGGGTGGTGGAAGATGAATTCCAGCGCACCCCTACCTAGCGCACCAAATGTTGGATTTCGGGTTCCGGCGGACCCTTGAGGTTTGAACACTGGGTGCGCGCGGAGACAGTTGGGTACACCTTCTATCACAGATCCGAAGGCAAGACTTTTGTTGCTAATTTCGGAGTTTTTCTAGAGAAGGAGTTTCTCTCGAAAGAAGTGAGTGGGAGGAAAGTAGAAAACTTGATAAGGTAATTGTACCTTCTCCCTTATTGGAAAGTAGTTCATCACAAAATCTGTTCTTGTGACTACTACACCAATTAGTGAGGAAGCTAATGATGATGATCATGTAACTTCATATCAAGTTACTACCGAATCTCGTAAGTAAACCAGAGTGAGATCCGCACCAGCGTGGTACGGTAATCCTGTTCTGGAAGTCATGTTACTAGACCATGACGAACTTGCGAACTATGAAGAAGCGATGGTGAGCCCAGATTCCGCAAAGTGGCTTGAAGCCATGAAATCTGAGATATGATCCATGTATGAGAACAAAGTATGGACTTTGGTTGACTTGCCCGATGATCGGCAAGCCATAGAAAATAAATGGATCTTCAAGTGGAAGACGGACGCTGATAGTAGTGTTACTATCTACAAAGCTAGAATTGTCGCAAAAGGTTTTCGACAAGTTCAAGGTGTTGACTACGATGAGTTTTTCTCACTCGTATCTATGCTTAAGTCTGTCCGAATCATGTTAGCAATTGCCGCATTTTATAAAATCTGGCAAATGGATAAACAAAACTGCATTCCTTAATGGATTTGCTAAAGAAGAGTTGTATACGATGCAACTAGAAGGTTTTGTCAATCCAAAAGGTGCTAACAAAATGTGCAAGCTCCAGCGATCCATCTGTGGACTGGTGCAAGCATCTCGGAGTTGGAATATACGCTTTGATAAGTTGATCAAAGCATATAGTTTTATACAAACTTGCGGTGAAGCCTGTATTTACGAGAAAGTGAGTGGGAGCACTACAGCATTTCTGATAAGTATATGTGAATGACATATTGTTGATCAGAAATAATGTAGAATTATTCTGTAAAGCATAAAAGGAGTGTTTGAAAGGAGTTTTTTTTAAAGAAAGACTTCGGTAAAGTTGCTGACATATTGAGCTTCAAGATCTATAGAGATAGATCAAGACGCTTGATAAGTTTTTCAATAAGTACATACCTTGACAAGATTTTGAAGTAGTTCAAAACGGAACAGTCAAAGAAAAAGTTTCTTGCCTGTGTTACAAGGTGTGAAGTTGAGTAAAGACTCAAAGCCCGACCACGGCAGAAGATAGAAAGAGAATGAAAGTCATTCCCTATGCCTCATTCATAGGTTCTATAAAGTATGCCATGCTGTGTACCAGATCTATTGTATACTCTGCACTGATTTGGCAAGGGAGTACAATAGTGATCTAGGAGTAGATCACTGGATAGCGGTCAGAATTATCCTTAGTGAAATAAGGATGTGTTTCTCGATTATGGACGTGACAAAAAGGTTCGTCGTAAAGGGTTACGTCGATGCAAGTTTTTGACACTGATCCAGATGAATCTAAAGTCACAATCTGGATACATATTGAAAGTGGGAGCAATTAGCTAGAGTAGCTCCGTGCAGAGCATTATAGACAAAGAATTTTGCAAAATACTTACGGATCTGAATGTGACACAAGCAAAAACATGATCACACCTTAGTATTCTTTGGGTGTTAATCACATAGAGATGTGAACTAGATTACTGACTCTAGTAAACCCTTTGAGTGTTGGTCACATGACGATGTGAACTATGGGTGTTAATCACATGGTGATGTGAACTATTGCTGCTAAATCACATGGCGATGTGAACTAGATTATTGACTCTAGTGCAAGTGGGAGACTGAAGGAAATATGCCCTAGAGGCAATAATAAAGTTATTATTTATTTCCTTATATCATGATAAATGTTTATTATTCATGCTAGAATTGTATTAACCGGAAACATAATACATGTGTGAATACATAGACAAACAGAGTGTCACTAGTATGCCTCTACTTTGACTAGCTCGTTAATCAAAGATGGTTATGTTTCCTAACCATGAACAAAGAGTTGTTATTTGATTAACGAGGTCACATCATTAGTTGAATGATCTGATTGACATGACCCATTCCATTAGCTTAGCACCCGATCGTTTAGTATGTTGTTATTGCTTTTATTCATGACTTATACATGTTCCTATGACTATGAGATTATGCAACTCCCGTTTGCCGGAGGAACACTTTGGGTACTACCAAACGTCACAACGTAACTGGGTGATTATAAAGGAGTACTACAGGTGGCTCCAAAGGTAGATGTTGGGTTGGCGTATTTCGAGATTAGGATTTGTCACTCCGAATGTCGGAGAGGTATCTCTGGGCCCTCTCGGTAATGCACATCACATAAGCCTTGCAAGCACTGCAACTAATATGTTAGTTGTGAGATGATGTATCACGGAACGAGTAAAGAGACTTGCCGGTAACGAGATTGAACTAGGTATTGGATACCGACGATCGAATCTTGGGCAAGTAACATACCGATGACAAAGGGAACAACGTATGTTGTTATGCGGTCTGACCGATAAAGATCTTCGTAGAATATGTAGGAGCCAATATGGGCATCCAGGTCCCGCTATTGGTTATTGACCGGAGACGTGTCTCGGTCATGTCTACATCGTTCTCGAACCGTAGGGTCCGCACGCTTAACGTTACGATGACAGTTATTATGAGTTTATGCATTTTGATGTACCGAAGGTTGTTCGGAGTCCCGGATGTGATCACGGACATGACGAGGAGTCTCGAAATGGTCGGGACGTAAAGATTGATATATTGGAAGCCTATGTTTGGACATCGGAAGTGTTCCGGGTGAAATCGGGATTTTACCGGATTACCGGGAGGGTTACCGGAACCCCCCGGGAGCCAAATGGGCCTACATGGGCCATTGTGGAAAGGTGAAAGGGGCTGCCAAGGAGGGCTGCGCACCTCCCCCCCTCCCCTAGTCCTATTAGGACTAGGAGAGGTGGCCGGCCACCTCTATCTCTTTCCCTCTCCCTTTTTTCCAAGGAGTCCTAGTTGGAATAGGATTGGGGGGGGGGGGAGTCCTACTCCCGGTAGGAGTAGGACTCCTCTTGCGCCTCCCTCCTTTGGCCGGCCAGCCTCCCCCCTTTCATCCTTTATATACGGGGGCAGGGGACACCCCAAGACACACAAGTTGATCCTTGAGATCGTTCCTTAGCCGTGTGCGGTGCCCCCTGCCACCAAATTCCACCTCGATCATACCGTTGCAGTGCTTAGGCGAAGCCCTGCGTCGGTAGTACATCAAGATCGTCACCACGCCGTCGTGCTGATGGAACTCTTCCTCGATGCTTTGCTGGATCGGAGCCCGAGGAATGTCATCGAGCTGAACGTGTGCTAAGAACTCGGAGGTGCCGGAGTAACGGTACTTGGATCGGTCGGATCGGGAAGAAGACGTACGACTACTTCCTCTACAATGTGTCAATGCTTCCGTTGCGATCTACAAGGGTACGTAGATCAGACTCCCCCCCTCGTTGCTATGCATCACCATGATCTTGCGTGTGCGTAGGAAATTTTTTGAAATTACTACGTTCCCCAACAGTGGTATCAGAGGCTAGGTTTTATGGTTTGATGTTATTTGCATGAGTAGAACACAAGTGAGTTGTGGGCGATACAAGTCATACTGCCTACCAGCATGTCATACTTTGGTTCGGCGGTATTGTTGGACGAGACGATCCGGACCAACCTTACGCGTACTCTTACGCGAGACCGGTTCCCTCGACGTGCTTTGCACATAGATGGCTTGCGGAAGACTGTCTCTCCAACTTTAGTTGAACCAAGTGTGGCTACGCCCGGTCCTTGAGAAGGTTAAAACGGAGTCTATTTGACGAACTATCGTTGTGGTTTTGATGCGTAGGTGAGATGAGTTCTTGCTTAAGCCCGTAGCAGCCACGTAAAACTTGCAACAACTAAGTAGAGGACGTCTAACTTGTTTTTGCAGGGCATGTTGTGATGTGCTATGGTCAAAGCATGATGCTGATTTTATTGTATGAGATGATCATGTTTTGTAACCGAGTTATCGGCAACTGGCAGGAGCCATATGGTTGTCCCTTTATTGTATGCAATGCAATCGCGATGTAATGCTTTACTTTATTACTAAGCGGTAGTGATAGTCGTGGAAGCATAAGATTGGCGAGACGACAACGATGCTACGATGGAGATCAAGGTGTCGCGCCGGTGACGATGGTGATCATGACGGTGCTTCGGAGATGGAGATCACAAAGCACAAGATGATGATGGCCATATCATATCACTTATATTGATTGCATGTGATGTTTATCCTTTTATGCATCTTATCTTGCTTTGATTGACGGTAGCATTATAAGATGATCTCTCACTAAATTATCAAGAAGTGTTCTCCCTGAGTATGCACCGTTGCAAAAGTTCTTCGTGCTGAGAAACCACGTGATGATCGGGTGTGATAGGCTCTACATTCAAATACAACGGGTGCAAAACAGTTGCACACGCGGAATACTCAGGTTATACTTGACGAGCCAAGCATATACAGATATGGCCTCGGAACACGGAGACCGAAAGGTCGAGCGTGAATCATATAGTAGATATGATCAACATAACGATGTTCACCATTGAAAACTACTCCATCTCACGTGATGATCGGTTATGGTTTAGTTGATTTGGATCACGTGATCACTTAGAGGATTAGAGGGATATCTATCTAAGTGGGAGTTCTTAAGTAATATGATTAATTGAACTTAAATTTATCATGAACTTAGTCCTGGTAGTATTTTGCAAATTACGTTGTAGATCAATAGCTCGCGTTGTTGCTTCCCTGTGTTTTATTTTGATATGTTCCTAGAGAAAATTATGTTGAAAGATGTTAGTAGCAATGATGCGGATTGGATCCGTGATCTGAGGTTTATCCTCATTGCTGCACAGAAAAAATATGTCCTTGATGCACCGCTAGGTGACAGACCTATTGCAGGAGCAGATGCAGACGTTATGAACGTTTGGCTAGCTCAATATGATGACTACTTGATAGTTTAGTGCACCATACTTAACAGCTTAGAATCGGGACTTCAAAGACATTTTGAACGTCATGGACCATATGAGATGTTCCAGGAGTTGAAGATAATATTTCAAGCAAATACCCAAGTTGAGAGATATGAAGTCTCCAACAAGTTCTATAGCTAAAAGATGGAGGAGAATCGCTCAAATAGTGAGCATGTGCTCAGATTGTCTGGGTACTACAATCGCTTGAATCAAGTGGGAGTTAATCTTCCAGATAAGATAGTGATTGACAGAATTCTCTAGTCACCATCACTAAGTTCGTAGAACTTCGTGATGAACTATAATATGCAAGGGATAACGGAGACAACTCCCAAGCTCTTCGTGATGCTGAAATCAACGAAGGTAGAAATCAAAGAAAAACATCAAGTGTTGATGGTTGACAAGACCACTAGTTTCAAGAAAAAGGGCAAAGGAAAGAAGGGGAACTTCAAGAAGAACGGCAAGCAAGTTGCTGCTCAAGTGAAGAAGCCCAAGTCTGATCCTAAGCCTGAGACTAAGTGCTTCTACTGCAAAGGGACTGGTCACTGGAAGCGGAACTACCCCAAGTTATTGGCGGATAAGAAGGATGGCAAAGTAAACATAAGTATATTTGATATACATGTTATTGATGTGTACTTTACTAGTGTTTATAGCAACCCCTCCATATTTGATATTGGTTCAGTTGCTAAGATTAGTAACTCGAAACGGGAGTTGCAGAATAAACAGAGACTAGTTAAGGGTGAAGTGACGATGTGTGTTGGAAGTGGTTCCAAGATTGATATGATCATCATCGCACACTCCCTATAATTTCGGGATTAGTGTTGAACCTAAATAAGTGTTATTTGGTGTTTGCGTTGAGCATGAATATGATTTGATCATGTTTATTGTAATACGGTTATTCATTTAAGTAAAAGAATAAAGTGTTGTTCTGTTTACATGAATAAAACCTTGTATGGTTACACACCCAATGAAAATAGTTCGTTGGATCTCGATCGTAGTGATACACATAATCATAATATTGAAACCAAAAGATGCAAAGTTAATAATGATAGTGCACCTTATTTGTGGCACTGCCGTTTAGGTCATATTGTAATAAAGCGCATGAAGAAACTCCATGCTGATGGGCTTTCGGAATCACTTGATTATGAATCTCTTGATGCTTGCGAACCATGCCTTTTGGGCAAGATCACTAAAACTCCGTTCTCCGGAACAATGGAGCAAGCAACAGATTTGTTGGAAATCATACATACTGATGTATGTGGTCCGATGAATATTTAAGGCTTGCAGCGGGTATCATTATTTTCTGACCTTCACAGATGATTTGAGCAGATATGGGTATATCTACTTGATGAAATAGAAGTCTGATACATTTGAAAGGTTCATATAATTTCAGAGTGAAGTGGAAAATCATCGTAACAAGAAAATAAAGTTTCTACGATCTGATCATGGAAAAGAGTATTTGAGTTACGAGTTTGGTCTTCAGTTAAAAGAATGTGAAATAGTTTCACTACTCACGCCACCTGGAACAGCACAGCATAATGGTGTGTCCGAACGTCATAACCGTACTTTATTAGATATAGTGCGATCTATGATGTCTCTTACCGATCTACCACTATCGTTTTGGGGTTATGCATTAGAGACAGCTGCATTCACGTTAAATAGGGCACCATCTAAATCCGTTGAGACGACACTGTGTGAACTATGGTTTGGCAAGAAACCTAAGCTGTCGTTTCTTAAAGTTTGGAGTTGCGATGCTTATGTGAAAAAGTTTCATCTCGATAAGCTCAAACTCAAATCGGAGAAATATGTCTTCATAGGATACCCAAAGGAGACAGTTGGGTACACCTTCTATCACAGATCCGAAGGCAAGACTTTTGTTGCTAAATTCGGAGTTTTTCTAGAGAAGGAGTTTCTCTCGAAAGAAGTGAGTGGGAGGAAAGTAGAAAACTTGATAAGGTAATTGTACCTTCTCCCTTATTGGAAAGTAGTTCATCACAAAATCTGTTCTTGTGACTACTACACCAATTAGTGAGGAAGCTAATGATGATGATCATGTAACTTCAGATCAAGTTACTACCGAATCTCGTAAGTAAACCAGAGTGAGATCCGCACCAGCGTGGTACGGTAATCCTGTTCTGGAAGTCATGTTACTAGACCATGACGAACTTGCGAACTATGAAGAAGCGAGAGCCCAGATTCCGCAAAGTGGCTTGAAGCCATGAAATCTGAGATATGATCCATGTATGAGAACAAAGTATGGACTTTGGTTGACTTGCCCGATGATCGGCAAGCCATAGAAAATAAATGGATCTTCAAGTGGAAGACGGACGCTGATAGTAGTGTTACTATCTACAAAGCTAGAATTGTCGCAAAAGGTTTTCGACAAGTTCAAGGTGTTTACTACGATGAGTTTTTCTCACTCGTATCTATGCTTAAGTCTGTCCGAATCATGTTAGCAATTGCCGCATTTTATAAAATCTGGCAAATGGATAAACAAAACTGCATTCCTTAATGGATTTGCTAAAGAAGAGTTGTATACAATGCAACTAGAAGGTTTTGTCAATCCAAAAGGTGCTAACAAAATGTGCAAGCTCCAGCGATCCATCTGTGGACTGGTGCAAGCATCTCGGAGTTGGAATATACGCTTTGATAAGTTGATCAAAGCATATAGTTTTATACAGACTTGCGGTGAAGCCTGTATTTACGAGAAAGTGAGTGGGAGCACTACAACATTTCTGATAAGTATATGTGAATGACATATTGTTGATCAGAAATAATGTAGAATTATTCTGTAAAGCATAAAAGGAGTGTTTGAAAAGAGTTTTTTAAAGAAAGACTTCGGTAAAGCTGCTGACATATTGAGCTTCAAGATCTATAGAGATAGATCAAGACGCTTGATAAGTTTTTCAATAAGTACATACCTTGACAAGATTTTGAAGTAGTTCAAAACGGAACAGTCAAAGAAAAAGTTTCTTGCCTGTGTTACAAGGTGTGAAGTTGAGTAAAGACTCAAAGCCCGACCACGGCAGAAGATAGAAAGAGAATGAAAGTCATTCCCTATGCCTCATTCATAGGTTCTATAAAGTATGCCATGCTGTGTACCAGATCTATTGTATACTCTGCACTGATTTGGCAAGGGAGTACAATAGTGATCTAGGAGTAGATCACTGGATAGCGGTGAGAATTATCCTTAGTGAAATAAGGATGTGTTTCTCGATTATGGACGTGACAAAAAGGTTCGTCGTAAAGGGTTACGTCGATGCAAGTTTTTGACACTGATCCAGATGAATCTAAAGTCACAATCTGGATACATATTGAAAGTGGGAGCAATTAGCTAGAGTAGCTCCGTGCAGAGCATTATAGACAAAGAATTTTGCAAAATACTTACGGATCTGAATGTGACAGACCCGTTGACTAAAATTATCTCACAAGCAAAAACATGATCACACCTTAGTATTCTTTGGGTGTTAATCACATAGAGATGTGAACTAGATTACTGACTCTAGTAAACCCTTTGAGTGTTGGTCACATGACGATGTGAACTATGGGTGTTAATCACATGGTGATGTGAACTATTGCTGCTAAATCACATGGCGATGTGAACTAGATTATTGACTCTAGTGCAAGTGGGAGACTGAAGGAAATATGCCCTAGAGGCAATAATAAAGTTATTATTTATTTCCTTATATCATGATAAATGTTTATTATTCATGCTAGAATTGTATTAACCGGAAACATAATACATGTGTGAATATATAGACAAACAGAGTGTCACTAGTATGCCTCTACTTTGACTAGCTCGTTAATCAAAGATGGTTATGTTTCCTAACCATGAACAAAGAGTTGTTATTTGATTAACGAGGTCACATCATTAGTTGAATGATCTGATTGACATGACCCATTCCATTAGCTTAGCACCCGATCGTTTAGTATGTTGCTATTGCTTTTATTCATGACTTATACATGTTCCTATGACTATGAGATTATGCAACTCCCGTTTGCCGGAGGAACACTTTGGGTACTACCAAACGTCACAACGTAACTGGGTGATTACAAAGGAGTACTACAGGTGGCTCCAAAGGTAGATGTTGGGTTGGCGTATTTCGAGATTAGGATTTGTCACTCCGAATGTCGGAGAGGTATCTCTGGGCCCTCTCGGTAATGCACATCACATAAGCCTTGCAAGCACTGCAACTAATATGTTAGTTGTGAGATGATGTATCACGGAACGAGTAAAGAGACTTGCCGGTAACGAGATTGAACTAGGTATTGGATACCGACGATCGAATCTCGGGCAAGTAACATACCGATGACAAAGGGAACAACGTATGTTGTTATGCGGTCTGACTGATAAAGATCTTCGTAGAATATGTAGGAGCCAATATGGGCATCCAGGTCCCACTATTGGTTATTTACCGGAGACGTGTCTCGGTCATGTCTACATCGTTCTCGAACCATAGGGTCCGCACGCTTAACGTTACGATGACAGTTATTATGAGTTTATGCATTTTGATGTACCGAAGGTTGTTCGGAGTCCCGGATGTGATCACGGACATGACGAGGAGTCTCGAAATGGTCGAGACGTAAATATTGATATATTGGAAGCCTATGTTTGGACATCGGAAGTGTTCCGGGTGAAATCGGGATTTTACCGGATTACCGGGAGGGTTACCGGAACTCCCCGGGAGCCAAATGGGCCTACATGGGCCATTGTGGAAAGGTGAAAGGGGCTGCCAAGGAGGGCTGCGCACCTCCCCCCTCCCCTAGTCCTATTAGGACTAGGAGAGGTGGCCGGCCACCTCTCTCTCTTTCCCTCTCCCTTTTTTCCATGGAGTCCTAGTTGGAATAGGATTGGGGGGGGGGGGAGTCCTACTCCCGGTAGGAGTAGGACTCCTCCTGCGCCTCTCTCCTTTGGCCGGCCAGCCTCCCCCCTTTCATCCTTTATATACGGGGGCAGGGGACACCCCAAGACACACAAGTTGATCCTTGAGATCATTCCTTAGCCGTGTGCGGTGCCCCCTGCCACCAAATTCCACCTCGATCATACCGTTGCAGTGCTTAGGCGAAGCCCTGCGTCGGTAGTACATCAAGATCGTCACCACGCCGTCGTGCTGACGGAACTCTTCCTCGACGCTTTGCTGGATCAGAGCCCGAGGAACGTCATCGAGCTGAACGTGTGCTAAGAACTCGGAGGTGCCGGAGTAACGGTACTTGGATCGGTCGGATCGGGAAGAAGACGTACGACTACTTCTTCTACATTGTGTCAACGCTTCCATTGCGATCTACAAGGGTACGTAGATCAGACTCCCCCCCTCGTTGCTATGCATCACCATGATCTTGCGTGTGCGTAGGAAATTTTTTGAAATTACTACGTTCCCCAACACAAAGAGGAAAGGAGGACACTGCGCGGGCTGGCGCCCGCCTGGCACCCTTGGTCGTCATGCCTTGCGTCACGGGCGCCTTGTGAGGTACCCCGCCTTGATCTCTCCGCCTCCTCGCGAGGCAGCCTGATGAGGCCGTGCCTGATCAAGCTCTGTGTTGTCCGCCCCGCGAGGCTTGGCCCCTCGCGAGGGTCTTGGGTCTGTGTTGATGAAGATGGGCCGCGCTGGGCCCCCTTTTGAGCCACGCCGCAGGCTGCAGGTAGGCAAGTCTGGGGATCCCCATTCCCAAAACGCCGACAAAAGGGAATACCTTCTTCTTGATAACATCCTCGGGCATACCTGCAAGCTTAAATAATCCACAAACTTCATCCACATAGATTAGGTGCAAATCAAGATGTAATGTTCCATCACCTGCGAAGGGATTAGCTAGCAGTTCCTCTATCATACCCGAAGGAATTTCAAAGTAAACGTTTTCAGTAGGTTTAGTAGGTTGAGGAGCAACTCTTTGCTCTACTGGTCGGGGTGAATATACCCCGAACAAGCCCCTCAAAGGATTATGTTCCATAGTAAGAAGTGACAGTAAATTTCAGCACACTATATAACTTTTTCCTTACCAAATTCCACCTACCAAAGGCGCTTCACTCCCCGGCAACAGCGCCAGAAAAGAGTCTTGATGACCCACAAGTATAGGGGATCTACCGTAGTCCTCTCGATAAGTAAGATTGTCAAACCCAACGAGGAGCAGAAGGAAATGATAAACGGTTTTCAGTAAGGTATTCTCTGCAAGCACTGAAATTATCGGTAACATATAGTTTTGTGATCAGGTAATTTGTAATGAGTAACAAGTAACAAAAGTAAACAAGGTGCAGCAAGATGTCCCAATCCTTTTTGTAGCAGAGGACAAGCCTGGACAAACTCTTATATAAAGGAAAGCGCTCCCGAGGACACATGGGAATTATCGTGAAGCTAGTTTTCATCACGTTCATATGATTCGCGTTGGGTACTTCGATAATTTGATATGTGGGTGAACCGGTGCTTGGGTACTTCCCTTCCTTGGACAATCATCCCACTTATGATTAACCCCTATTGCAAACATCCGCAACTACAATAGAAGTATTAAGGTAAATCAAACCATAGCATGAAACATATGGATCCAAATCAGCCCCTTACGAAGCAACTCATAAACTAGGGTTTAAGCTTCTGTCACTCTAGCAACCCATCATCTACTTATTATTTCCCAATGCATTCACCTAGGCCCAAACAGTGGTGAAGTGTCATGTAGTCAACGTTCACACGACACCACTAGAGGAAAGACAACATACATCTCATCAAAATATCGAACGAATACCAAATTCACATGACTACTTATAGCAAGACTTCTCCCATGTCCTCATGAACAAACATAACTACTCACAAAACATATTCATGTTCATAATCAGAGGGGTATTAATATGCATAAAGGATCTGAACATATGATCTTCCATCGAATAAACCAACTAGCATCAACTACAAAGAGTAATCAACACTACTAGCAACCCACAGGTACCAATCTGAGGCTTTGGGACAAAGATTGGATACAAGAGATGAACTAGGGTTTGAGATGAGATGGTGCAGGTGAAGATGTTGATGGAGATTGACCTCCTCCCGATGAGAGGATTGATGGTGATGACGATGGTGATGATTTCCCCCTCCTGGAGCGAAGTTTCCCCAAGCAGAACAGCTCCGCTGGAGCACTAGATTGGTTCCGCCAAGGTTCCGCCTCATGGCGGCGGAGTTTCCTCCCGTGATCCAGCTTATGATTTTTCCTCGACGAAAGACCTCATATAGCAGAAGATGGGCATCGGAGGGCTGCCAGGGGGCCCACGAGGCAGGGGGCACGCCCCCACCATCGTGGATGGTGGGTGGCCCCCCTCTGGTACTTCTTTCACCCAATATTTTTTATATATTCTGAAACTTGCTCCCGTGAATTTTCAGGACTTTTGGAGTTTTGCAGAATAGGTCTCTAATATTTGCTCCTTTTTCCAGCCTAAAATTCCAGCTGCATGCATTCTCCCTCTTCATGTAAACCTTGTAAAATAAGAGAGAATATGCATAAGTATTGTGAGATAATGTGTAATAACAGCCCATAATGCAATAAATATCGATATAAAAGCATGATGCAAAATGGACGTATCAACTCCCCCAAGCTTAGACCTCGCTTGTCCTCAAGTGAAAGCCGAAATCGAAAAATATGTCCACATGTTTAGAGATAGAGGTGTCGATAAAAATAAAATACAAACAAGAGAGCATAATGATCATTCTCAGAACAATAATATATATATATATATAGTCATATGATCTCTTATTCTAAAGTAACAATTCGATCACAATTTGAAGTATGAATTAGAAACTTCATTAAGAACCAACAAACTATAATCTCAGTCATTGAAGCAATTGCAATTTATCATAACATAGGAAAGAGTCAATATAAGAGCTTTTCAGCAAGCCCACATACTCAACTATCATTTAGTCTTTCACAATTGCTAACACTCACGCGATATTTATGGTTATGAAGTTTTAATCGGACACAGAGAAAGATAGGGGCTTATAGTTTTGCGTCCCAACCTTTTACCTCAAGGGTAATGCCAACAATAATAGTTCATGAAAACTCACATCCAATTAGCTATGTATATCAGGATCTTTCCAACACATTGTGCTTGCGAAAGGATAAAATGTAAAAGGGAAAGGTGAAGATCACCGTGACTCTTGCATGAAGTATAAGACAAGAATAAAAGATATGCCCTTCGCAGAGGGAAGCAGAGGTAGTATTGTGCTTTTATGGTCGGATGCACGAAAACTTAATGCCAAAGAACGTCACTTTATATTGCCACTTGTGATATGGACCTTTATTATGCAGTCCGTCGCTTTTATTTCTTCCACCTCACAAGATCGTATAAAGCTTATTTTCTCCACACTAATAATCATACATATTTACAGAGCAATTTTTATTGCTTGCAACAATGACACCTTACTTGAAGGATCTTACTCAATCCATAGGTAGATATGGTGGAGTCTCATGGCAAAACTGGGTTTAAGGTTATTTGGAAGCACCAGTAGTATTTCTACTTAGTGCAAAGAATTTGGCTAGAATGAGAGGGAAAGGCAAGCTCAACATGTTGGATGATCCATGACAATATAATTTGTCTCAGATGTAAGAAAGCATAACCCATTACGTTGTCTTCCTTGTCCAACGTCAACTCTTCAGCATGTCATATTTTAATGAGTGCTCACAATCATAAAAGATGCCCAAGATAGTATATTTATATGTGAAAACCTATCTTTATTCATTACTTCCTATTAATTGCAACGATGACCAAAACTATGTTTGTCAACTCTCAACAACTTTTATTCATCATACTCTTTATATGTGAAGTCATTACTCTCCATAAAATCCATATGATCTCTTTATTTCATTTTATTCTTTATCTTATCTTCTATTTTATTTTTATCCCCTCAAGATCGTAGCAAAATAATCAAGCCCTTGACTCAACACTAATCTTTATTATATATAGCTCACGGACTCATTTACATAGAAGGATCATAAAGCAAAACTCAAAACTAAATCATACTAAAACTTTATTCTACTAGATCAAGATATTACCAAAAGGATCGAACTAAGAAAAACGGTAAAGATAAAAGTGTGATGATGATACGATATCGGGGCACTCCCCCAAGCTTGGCAGTTGCCAATGGGAGTGCCCATACCCATGTGTTTATGTCTCCTTCTTCGGGTGTGGTGATGTGATATTCTTGGCGATGATGCCCTTCAGGATACGGTTCTCTTCCTCAAGCTTATTGCTTGCTGCTTGAGGTCCATTATTTCCTTACGGAGCTTGCCCGTGATGGCTAAAGCTCCTTTCACCCAAGGATGTTGCATAGTTGTGGGAGAACAAATAACACTCTTTTTCATATTTTCATAAGAAATAAATTTAACGTTGGAAGGGATGACCGAGTTTGGAATAGCCGAGCTCTATAGTTCCCCATCGTGAATCCGACTCGGAAACGAGAAGTAACTTCTTGATCCTCCTCCATGGCATCTATCCTTTTCAAGTCGGCCTCCATCTCTTCCTCAGTTGATGGACCAAAGTGGTCAGCATCGTTGTTTGCTCTTGTCCTCGGTATCAGATGAGACACCCGACTCTCCCCGATTGACTCTTGAGAAGACATCTTGCTCTAAATCTGCAGCAGAAGCAACTCGAAACAAAAACATAGGATATTTGCGTGGTACGGTGGTCAAAACATTTGGGAGATTATATAATGAATTTTTACTGACCGGAAGAAGTATCATGCAAGAAAACGGAGTCCGGAGAGCACACGAGGTGTCCACGAGGTAGGGGGCGCGCCAAGGGGGTAGGGCGCGCCCTCCACCCTCGTGGACTCCCCATCTCCTTCCCGGATTGCTTCTTATTTTCCTATTTTCTTAAATATTCCAAAACGGAGGAAACTGCTATTAGAACTGTTTCGGAGTCGGTTTACTTACCGTACCTTATACCTATTCCTTTTCGGAGTCTGAAACATTCTGGAAAGTGTTCCTTATGTATTCCTCCAGGGTTACGGTTCCAATAACATTAGTTTCAACATTTATAGGATTACCTGAGATATAATGTTCGATTCTTTGACCGTTCACCACCCTCAGATTTGTCCCTTTGAAGTTGTTGATTTTTATGGCACCTGAACGATAGACCTCCTCGATGACGTAAGGACCTTCCCATTTAGAAAGGAGTTTTCCTGCAAAAAATCTTAAACAAGAGTTGTATAACAATACATAATCACGTACATTAAACTCACATTTTTGTATCCTTTTTTCATGCCATCTTTTAACTTTTTCTTTAAATAGTTTGGCATTCTCATAGGCCTGGGTCCTCCATTCATCAAGTGAGCTAATGTCAAAAAGCCTCTTCTCACCAGCAAGTTTGAAATCATAATTGAGCTCTTTAATGGCCCAATATGCCTTATGTTCTTGTTCAAGAGGTAAGTGACATGCTTTTCCATAAACCATGTTATACGGAGACATACCCATAGGATTTTTATATGCAGTTCTATAAGCCCATAATGCATCATCAAGTTTCTTGCACCAATTCTTTCTAGATCTATTAACAATCTTTTGCAAAATTAATTTAAGCTCTCTATTGCTCAGTTCTACTTGACGACTAGACTGTGGATGATATGGAGATGCAATTCTATGATTAACATCATACTTAGCAAGCATTTTAAGAAAAGCACCATGAATAAAATGTGAACCACCATTAGTCATAAGTATCTAGGGAATCCAAACCTTGTGAAAATAACTTCTTTAAGCATCTTAATAGAGGTGTTATGATTAGCGCTACTAGTTGGAATAGCTTCTACCCACTTAGTAACGTAACCAACAACAACTAGAATATGTGTATACCCATTAGAGGAAGGAAACGGTCCCATATAATCAAAGCCCCAAACATCAAATGGTTCAATGACAAGTGAATACTTCATAGGCATTTCTTGATGTCTATTGATATTACCAATTCTTTGACATTCATCACAAGATAAAACAAACTTACGGGCATCTTTGAAGAGAGTAGGCCAATAAAAACTAGATTGCAATACCTTATGTGTTGTTCTATCTCCAGCGTGCTGTCCTCCATAAGCCTTGGAGTGACACTTGCATAGGATCTGTTCCTGTTTATGCTGAGGTACACAATGTCTAATAACACCATCTAATCCTTCTTTCTAAAGGTGTGGGTCATCCGAAAAGTAATGTCTTAAATCATAGAAGAACTTTTTCTTTTGCTAGTATGTGAAACTAGGTGGTATAAATTTAGCAACGATATAATTAGCATAATCAGCATACCATGGAGCAGTACGAGAGGCATTTATGACAGCTAATTGTTCATCAGGAAAGCTATCATCAATAGGTAGTGGGTCATCAAGAACATTCTCTAACCTAGACAAGTTGTCTGCAACGGGGTTCCCAGCTCCCTTTCTATCAATAATATGCAAATCAAATTCTTGTAGCAAGAGAACCCATCTAATAACTCTAGGTTTAGCATCTTTCTTTTCCATAAGATATTTAATAGCAGCATGATCAGTGTGAACAGTTACTTTAGAATAAACTATATAAGGTCTAAACTTATCACATGCAAATACAACTACTAAAAATTCTTTTTCAGTAGTAGCATAATTTCTCTGAGCGTTGTCTAGAGTTTTACTAGCATATTGGATAACATTTAATTTCTTATCAACTCTTTGTCCTAGAATAGCCCCTACAGTATAATCACTAGCATCACACATAATTTCAAATGGTAAATTCCAATCAGGAGGCTGAACAATAGGTGTAGCAATCAAAGCTTTCTTAAGTATTTCAAATGCTTCTACACAATCATCATCAAAGACAAAAGGAACATCTTTTTGTAAGAGATTAGTAAGAGGCCGAGAAATTCTGTAGAAGTCCTTAATGAACCTCCTATAAAAACCGGCATGACCAAGGAAACTTCTTATACATTTAAAGTCCTTAGGACATGACATATTTTCAATAGCATCAACCTTAGCTTTATCAACTTCAATACCTCTTTCAGAAATTTTATGCCCCAAGAAAATACCTTCATTAACCATAAAGTGGCACTTCTCCCAATTCAAGAAAAGATTAGTTTCATCACATCTCTGCAAAACTCGATCAAGGTTGCTTAAGCAATCATCAAAAGAAGTTCCATAAACAGAAAAATAATCCATGAATACCTCAACAATCATTTCACAAAAGTCAGAGAATATAGGAGTAATACATCTTTGAAAATTAGCAGGTGCATTGCATAAACCAAAAGGCATACGTCTATAAGCAAAGGTACCGAAAGGGCAAGTAAAAGTTGTCTTTTCTTGATCCTCTTTGGACACAGGTATTTGAGAGAAACCAGAATAACCATCTAGAGAGCAAAAATGTGTATGTTTGGATAATATTTCTAGCATTTGATCAATAAAAGGTAAAGGGTAATGTTCCTTTTTAGTAGCTTTATTTAATTTGCGGAAATCAATTACCATTCTATAACCTATAACAATTCTTTGTGGGATCAATTCATCTTTATCATTAGGAACAACAGTAATACCTCCCTTCTTAGGGACACAATGGACATGGCTTACCCACTAAATGTCAGCAACGGGATACATTATACCTGCCTCCAGAAGCTTTAATATTTCTTTTCATACCACTTCTTTCGTCTTAGGATTTAACCGTCATTGGTGATCAACAACCGGTTTCACGTCTTTCTCCAATTTTATTTTGTGCTGGCATAGAGTGGGACTAATGCCCTTAAGATCATCAAGAGTATATCCAATAGCAGCACGGTGCTTCTTTAGAGTTTTGAATAATTTCTTTTCTTCATGCTCTGAAAGGTTAGCACTAATAATAACAGGATATATCTCTTTCTCATCAAGATAAGCATATTTGAGAGTATCAGGTAAAGGTTTAATCTCAAACACAGGATCACCCTTGTGTGGAGGAGGATCCCCTAGGATTTCAATAGGCAAGTTGTGTTTCGAAATAGGTCCCTGTTTAAAGAATACTTCATCTATTTCCCTTCTTTCATTCATAAACATATCATTTTCATGATCTAGCAAATATTGTTCTAAAGGATCATTAGGAGGCACATCAATAGAAGCAAGACGAATAATTTCATCTTTACTAGGAATTTTTTTATCATGGGGTTGTCTACGAAATTTAGCAAAATAAAACTCATGAGACATATCCCGCAAACCAATAGAAACAATATCCTTATTGCAGTCTATCTTAGCATTAAAAGTATTCAAGAAGGGTCTACCAAATATAATGGGACAAAAGTTATCTTGTGGGGAACCAAGAACAAGAAAATCAGCAGGATATTTAACTTTCCCACACAAGAGTTCAACATCTCTAACAATCCCAAATGGTGAAATAGTGTCTCTATTGGCAAGTTTCATAGTAACATAAATTTCCTCTATCTCAGCAGGTGCAATATCATGCATAATTTCTTTATATAAGGAATGAGGTATTGCACTTGCACTAGCACCCATATCACATAAGCCATGATAGCAATGATCTCCTATTTTAACAGAAATAACAGGCATGCCTACAACATGTCTATGTTTATTTTTAGTATCAGGTATAGCAATTCTAGCAGTTTCATCATAGAAGTAAATAACATGCCCATGAATATTACCGGCCAAGAGATCTTTAACCATAGCAACACTAGGTTCAACTTTAATTTTCTCAGAGGGTGTAGGTGTTCTAGTATTACTCTTACGAACTACAGTTGAGGCTTTAGCATGATCCTTTATTCTAACAGGGAAAGATGGTTTTTCAATATAAGCAGTAGGAACAACAGGATCATTATAAGTGATAGTCTTTTATTCAACTTTAATAGGTGCAACTACTTTTACTTCAATGGGAGGATTATATTTAAACCACTTCTCCTTAGGGAGGTCTACATGAGTAGCAAAGGATTCACAGAAAGAAGCTACTATCTCAGAGTCAAGTCCATATTTAGTGCTAAATTCACGGAAAGCATCGGTATCCATGAAAGATTTAACACAATCAAACTTAGGTGTTATACCTGACTCCTTACCTTCATCGAGATCCCAATCTTCAGAGTTGCATTTAATTCTTTCCAATAAATCCCATTTGCATTCAATACTCTTCATCATAAAAGAGCCAGTACAAGAAGTATCGAGCATGGAGCGATTATCGAGAGAAGGCCGAGCATAAATTTTTTGAATAACAATTTCTCTTGAGAGATCATGATTGGGCATGAATATAACACTGACTTAAGCCTCCCCCAATCTTGAGCGATGCTTTCTCCTTCGTGAGGCCAAAAATTATATATATAATTGTGATCACGATGAACAAGATGCATAGGATAAAACTTCTGATGAAATTCCAATTTCAATCGGTTGTAGTTCCATGATCCCATATCATCACATGGCCTAAACCATGTCAATGCCTTTCCCTTCAAAGATAAAGGGAAGACATTCTTCTTGATAACATCCTCGGGCATACCTGCAAGCTTAAATAATCCACAAACTTCATCCACATAGATTAGGTGCAAATCGGGATGTAATGTTCCATCACCTGTGAAGGGATTAGCTAGCGGTTTCTCTATCATACCCGAAGGAATTTCAATGTAAACATTTTTAGTAGGTTGAGAAGCAACTCTTTGCTCCAATGGTTGGGGTGAAGATACCCCGAACAAGCCCCTCAAAGGATTATGTTCCATAGTAACAAGTGACAGTAAATTTCAGCACACTATATAACTTTTTCCTTACCACCTACCAAAGGCTCTTCACTCCCCGGCAACAGCGCCAGAAAAGAGTCTTGATGACCCACAAGTATAGGGGATCTACCATAGGCCTCTCGATAAGTAAGATTGTCAGACCCAACGAGGAGCAGAAGGAAATGATAAACGGCTTTCAGTAAGGTATTCTCTGCAAGCACTAAAATTATCGGTAACAGATAGTTTTGTGATAAGGTAATTTGTAACTAGTAACAAGTAACAAAATTAAACAAGGTGCAGCAAGATGGCCCAATCCTTTTTGTAGCCGAGGGAGTCCTGGATTAGGGGGTCTCCGGACAGCCGGACTATATCCTTTGGCCGGACTGTTGGACTATGAAGATACAAGATTGAAGACTTCGTCCCGTGTCCGGATGGGACTCTCCTTGGCGTGGAAGGCAAGCTAGGCAATACGGATATGTAGATCTCCTCCCTTGTAACTGACTTTGTGTAACCCTAGCCCCCTCCGGTGTCTATATAAACTGGAGGGTTTAGTCCGTAGGACAACAAACAATCATACCATAGGCTAGCTTCTAGGGTTTAGCCTCTACGATCTCATGGTAGATCAACTCTTGTAATACTCATATCATCAAGATCAATCAAGCAGGACGTAGGGTATTACCTCCATCGAGAGGGCCCTAACCTGGGTAAACATCGTGTCCCCTGCCTCCTGTTACCATCCGCCTTAGACGTACAGTTTGGGACCCCCTACCAGAGATCTGCCGATTTTGACACCGACATTGGTGCTTTCGTTGAGAGTTCCACTGTGCCGTCACTATAACGCTCGATGGCCCCTTCAATTATTGGTAACGATGCGGTCTAGGGTGATGTTTTTCTCCCCGGACAGATCTTCATATTCGGCGGCTTCGCACTGCGGGCCAATTCGCTTGGCCATCTGGAGAAGATCGAGAGCTATGCCCCTGGCCATCAGGTCAGGTTCGTAAACTTAAACTACACTGCCGACATCCGCGGAGACTTGATCTTTGACGGATTCAAGCCCATGTCAGGTGGGCCACACAATCACGACGAGCATGACGTAACTGTGCCGTCGGATAGTGTTTGGGAGATCGCATCTACAACTACTCCGGCCTTCAATCCGGAGCAAATTGCGCCATCCGAGGACAGAGGGATAGACCCCGCCATGGAGGCCGCACTCTCAGTGGCGGTGGAGCCGGATACTGACTTCACCCCTTAAGGGAGCCGTGTTGTCGAACCAGTGGATTCGTCTCCGGCCACGGACTCCGAGCCGCCTGCATCCGTGCCTATCGAATCCGATTGGGCGCCGATCATGGAGTTCACCTCGGTGGATATTTTTCAGCACTCACCTTTCGGCAACATGCTAAATTCATTAAGGTCTTTCTCTGAGGGAGTCCTGGATTATGGGGTGTCCGGGTAGCCGGACTATACCTTCAGCCGGACTCCAGGACTATGAAGATACAAGATTGAAGACTTCGTCCCGTGTCCGGATGGGACTTTCCTTGGCGTGCAAGGCAAGCTTGGCGATGCGGATATTCAAGATCTCCTACAATTGTAACCGACTTTGTGTAACCCTAACCCTCTCCGGCGTCTATATAAACCAGAGGGTTTTAGTCCGTAGAACAACTCCATATACACCAATCATACCGTAGGCTAGCTTCTAGGGTTTAGCCTCCTTGATCTCGTGGTAGATCTACTCTTGTACTACCCATATCATCAATATTAATCAAGCAGGACATAGGGTTTTACCTCCATCAACAGGGCCCGAACCTGGGTAAAACATCGTGTTCCTTGCCTCCTGTTACCATCCGGCCTAGACGCACAGTTCGGGACCCCCTACCCGAGATCCGCCGGTTTTGACACCGACATTGGTGCTTTCTTTGAGAGTTCCTCTGTGTCGTCGCAATCAGGAAGGATGCCTCTTCTCGTCTTTAAAGACGGCGCCGTTACTAAGGAAGCCTTGGCTGTCGGCCAAACTCTCCGGCTAGGCGGTTTTCTCATTACCGCCTGTTCAGCCGTTGAACCGACGGTGACCTCTCGGGTCATCAAAAGCAATCTTCACATCAGCTTGGAACTCGCCGAGTAGTTAGATCCAATGGAGCTCTCTTCCGTAAACGAGCTCTTGGATCGCATCGCCACCTGGGGGGTCACTACGGATTATGACTAGGTTGGGCTTAAACCCGATCTAAGAGAAATTAATTCTCCCCAAGTCACCCATCACGTTGCCGTGGTAGAGGCACAGTGCGGCGACTCTTCATCTATCTTAAGGACTAGCTACGTCCGGATTCTCGATCTCTCCAAGCCGGACACCCACGGAGGGGAGGATGTAACTCAAGACCTGAACTTAGAATCAGGCAGCGGGCTAGATTCACTGGACAACATCCAAGAATCCAAACTTTAGAGTTCGGAAACTCCTTGGCCTCTGAGTCTTAGATTGGGTGAAGTTCCGGATTTAATTCCACCCACCCACCCGAACATAAGCGATCTATCCCAAATCAGGCAAAAGCCCGAAGAAACAGTACATCATTACTGGGCGAGGTTCCTCCTGGTTATGAACAGGATAAAGGACTGTCGTGAGGAAGACGCAATCTCAATCTTCTGCAATAATTGCACGGACAAGGGAATCCTCAACGCCACAGGTCGTCGTGATCTTACATGCTTCACTGACTTGGCGTCCATAGTACAAAAGTATTGTGCGATGGAAAGCGCCTGGAAAACCGAAACTAAATTTTGGGACAATCCGGCCCTGAATAGAAACCCCGTCCGAAATAAAAGGGTGCATCATCATTAGAGACCCAGGTTAAAGACCAAAAAACCAAAACCCTTTACAGGGCATGGAATTGTACTGGAGGGATGGCTTAATGGACCCTGTAAAATTCATAGTACAGAGGACACCACACCAACTCATAGCCTTAGAGCATGTTGGATACTCCGGCAGGTGGCCAAAACGAGCGAAGATCTCCTAATTCTGAAGGCCGCAGAAAGCCACCTCAGGGACTCCAGTACAGTCTTAACAGTCTTTGAGACTTTCGCATCAAATAATATGCGAAAAATAGCACTCCGCAGCCTCGCCGAAGTCTATCAAGTAGCAACAATAAACCCATGGAGTGACACGGCTATTACTTTCAATGCCAGTGATGAACCTAAATTCCGAACAACTCGAGCACCAGCCGCATTGGTACTCAGTCGTATAGTGGACGGCTTTCGCCTCACCAAGGTACTCATGGACGGAGGCAGCGAATTGAACCTCATTTATGAGGAAACCCTTCAAAAATGGAAATAGACTGGGACCGCATTGAGCGAAGCAGCACAACCTTTAGAGGAATAATCCCCAGTCGGGAACCGCGCTGTACAGGAAAAATCACACTAGATGTGGTGTTTGGCATGCCGGATAATTATAGGTCCGAAGAGGTCACATTCCAAGTGTCCCCGTTCAGTAGCGGATACCATGATCTGCTGGGGCGGGAAGCATTTACAATCTTCCAAGCAATACCCCATTATGGGTACATGAAGCTCAAGATGCCCGGGCCGCACGGAATCATCACTCTCACTAGTGATCCGGACATAGCACTCCACGCCGAAAACAAGACAGCCGCATTGGCCCTTGAGGCACTGTCCGAAGCCCTAGTGGCTGAGGAACTGACTACGCTGCGCTCCACGGTAAACAGGGACGATGTGATACTCGACAAAAGATCCAAGTCCACCTCCTTTAAACCAGCAGATGAAATAGTCAAATTCCAGGTCCATCCAACGGACCCCAATAAAACAGCTTCCATCAGGGCACAGATAAACCCCGATGTAGACGCCGCACTGTGAGAATTCCTACGGGAGAACTGGGACATTTTTACCTGGCAGCCTTCAGACATGCCAGGAATCCCACGCAGGCTGGCCGAACATAGCTTAAATATCCTAAAAGGATTCAAACCTGTCAAACAATCCCTTCGGCGTTTCTCTGAGCCCAAGAGACAGGCAATGGGAGAGGAGCTAGCCAAACTATTGGAGGCCGGATTCATCAGAGATATAAAACATCCGGATTGGCTAGCAAACTTGGTGATGGTACCAAAGAAGGACAAATCCTGGCGCCTGTGCGTCGACTTCAAAGACCTTAACAAGGCTTGCCCAAAGGATCCCTTCCCCCTCCCCCACATCGATCAAATTATCGACACCACTGCAGGACACGATTCATTGTGCTTCCTCGACACATACTCCGGTTACCATCAAATCAAGATGGCCGAGTCAGACCAAGCCGCAACGGCATTCATCACCCTATACGGCCCATTCTGCTTCAACACAATGCCTTTCGGGCTCAAAAACGCCGGCGCAACATATCAGCGCATGATTCAGACATGTCTGGCAACCTAGATCGGCAAAACAGTAGAGGCATACGTGGATGATGTGGTCGTAAAAACAAGATATGTCGAATCTCTAGTAGACGACTTGAGGCTTACATTTGACAACCTCCGAGCATATGACATCAAGCTAAATCCGGAAAAATGCGTTTTCGACGTTCCAGCCGGAAAGCTCTTGGGCTTCATCGTATCCGGTAGAGGAATCAAAGCAAATCCAGCCAAGATCCGAGCTTTGTCACAATTGGATATCCCAAAGGACCTCAAACAAATACAAAACTTAACCGGATGCGTGGCGGCTCTAAGCCGCTTTATCTCCCGTTTGGGAGAAAAGGCGCTACCCCTCTACCGCCTCCTTCGGCGCACCGAACACTTCGAGTGGACGGATGCCACCACGACCAGACTCGACGAAATAAAAGCCATATTGGTAACAAACCCTGTCCTGGCCGCGCCAAACATCGGCGAACCAATGCTATTGTACATTGCGGCAACCCATCAAGTTGTTAGCGCGATACTCGTCGTCGAGCGGGAAATGGACGGACACAAATTCCCCCTTTAAAAGCCAGTTTACTATGTGTCCACTGTCCTCACCCCATGCAAATCACGGTACCCACATTATCAAAAGATTGCATATGCGGTATTCATGGCATCCCGGAAGCTACAACACTAATTTCAAGAGTGTTCGATCACAGTAGCATCGGAAGTACCACTCAACAATATTATAAACAACCGTGACGCAACGGGCCGGATTGCAAAATGGGCCATCGAGCTCCTCCCGTTCGACATAACCTATAGGCCACGGCGAGCTATCAAGTCACAAGTTTTGGCCGACTTCATTGCAGAATGGAAGGAGGTCGAACTCCCTAAAGAGTACGGCACATATTCAAACTGGATCATGCACTTCGACGGTTCCAAAATGTTGGCCGGACTAGGGGCCGGTGTTGTTTTGACGTCCCCCACAGGAGACACAGTTCAATATGTACTCCAGATTATGTACACGGACTCCAACAATGCAGCCGAATATGAGGCCCTTTTACATGGTCTCCGGATAGCAGTATCCATGGGCATTCAACGACTAGAGGTGCGTGGGGATTCGAAACTCGCGATATCCCAAATAAATGGAGACTTTGATGCCAAGGATCCAAAAATGGCAGCTTACCGCAACGCTGTCCTCAAAATGTTAGCTCAGTTTGAGGGGCTCGAATTTCACCATATAGCCCGGGAAAACAATCAGGCGGCAGACGTCCTAGCATGCATCGGCGCAAACCGCGATGCGGTCCCCCCAACATCTTCCTGGAAAGGCTGTTCAAGCCATTTGTAGTATGGGAAGGGGAACATGGCAATATTAGCCCAGACCCAACCGCACTGTCCGACACCGAACAATCTGACATCACCGGAGGCTCTGCCAATGAAACCACAACCTCAGCCCACGTACTAATGACCATTATCGCCCCATGGACAGAACCATTCCTAGCCTACCTTACTAGGCAGGAACTCCCAAAGGACCAAAACGAGGCACGCTGCATAGTGCGGCGATCTAAAGCCTATAAAGTCCATGAGGGAGAACTTTATAAGAAAAGCACTACCGGAGTCCTTCAAAGGTGCATCTCCGAAGAGGAAGGGCGGAACCTGCTGGCTGAAATTCATGCCGGACTTCGTGGCTATCACGCCGCAGCCCGGTCCCTAGTAAGCAAGGCTTTCCGTACAGGCTTTTATTGGCCGACGGCCCGGGCGGACGCTCAGGACTTGGTCCAATGATGCATCGGTTGCCAGATTTTTGCAAACCAAAGCCATATGCCACCCACCGCCCTCCAATCTTTCCCCATCACTTGGCCTTTCGCGGTCTGGGGGCTTGACATGGTGGGACCCCTTAAAGGCGGAACCCACAAGAAAAAATACTTACTGGTCATGGTGGATAAGTTCACCAAATGGATAGAAGCCAAGCCTGTTAAGACGGCCGAATCCGGACCTGTGATAGACTTTATATCCGGGGTCGTACACCGTTATGGCATCCCCCACAGCATCATCACCGATAACGGCACGAACTTTACGGCCGACGAGGTAAAAATCTGGTGCAAAAACATGGGCATCAAGCTCGATTATGCTTCCGTCTATCACCCACAAACTAACGGTCAGGTCGAACGTGCAAATGGTCTCATTATGAGCGGCACCAAACCTAGATTAGCGCGGTCCCTCAAGGAATCTAACACGCACTGGGTAGAGGAGCTAGACTCTGTACTCTGGGGGCTGCGGACCACGCCAAATCGCACCGCAGGATACACACCATTTTTATGGTGTACGGCGCAGAGGCAGTCTTGCCCTGCGACATAATTCATGACTCACCTCAAGTGCGCATGTACGAAAAAAGGGAAGCCGAGCTCGATCGGCAGGACAGTTTGGACGCCTTAGAGGAGGAGCGCGATGTGGCAAAAGGCTGTTCCGCATTCTATCAACAGAAGGCTCGAAGATATCAAAGCAGAGAAGTGCGGGCCAAAAACTACAACATTGGCGAATTAGTTCTACGCCTGCCGGACAAGAAAAAGGACAAGCTGAAGCCCAAGTGGGAAGGTGCCTTCATAATCGACCAAGTCCTGACTGGTGGAGCATACCGCCAGCGAGATGCGTCGGATAACCGACTCGAGCCGAACCCATGGAACGCAGCCCGTCTCCGAAGATTCTATGCCTAGCGCCGGACTCTATGTTTGTCTCCTTCCTCTGTCCATTTTTTTACATTTTCTGTCTAACATTTCTCTCCTTCCCCTCTTTTCTTTTATAGCCCTTAAAGGCTTCTCAAGTGACGTGCTACTCGCGCTCATTAAACCTGGGGGCTTCTTTAACAGAAGCTTATTTATACGGGCTTCACGCCCACCACATGTGTCAAACTTCCGCATGTACCTTTTCTTCACCATTATATGCATCAATATGACTTAAGTTTTGGCCAAGCTGGGTTGCCTGGCTCCTGTGCTTACCCCTACGTTCCCGATTGTTCGACTAGGTGGTAAAGGGAGCACCTCTGTGATTGTTACTGCCGGATCAGCCGGATGTGTACCTCAGACTGGGTGAAGCCGAAAGCTAGCGTTCTTAAGGGAATATTCGGTCGGTGAACCAAAAGATGACCATTTTTACTTATTTATGTATATGCCCCCAGATGATTTTCCTGCGTTTGCAGTCCGGACATGCACTTTAGGGCATGCCTCCCAGAGAAAGGAACCCCTAACGGAACTATTCTCTCTGGAAGATGTTTCTTACTAACCATGTAATATAACATAACTAGTTGGGCACTTGTCTGATAAAGCACTAATGACCCCTACGCCTGGTCTCCATGCATACCCCGGTTCTTACATAACCGGTAGGGTATTCGGACACACTCCGGACCGTCAGGTCCTGAGGTCGAAGCGAAAAGGTCGGCAACGACAAACGATCTACAATCCGGCTAGAAGGCATTACACATGTCAATTAAAAATTACATAGTCACCATGACTGATTGTATTCCTCTGCGATACCATCTAACAGGCTGTCTAACTTACAGTCCTGCTGGGAATACTTTGCGGCCAATGCTACTTGGCCGTACACTAAGTTTACAGGGATCTCCTTCCCGTCAGGCCCCACAGGTCCGACCTCGGCCATGTGGTTTGGGTCAGACTTCGTGTACCGCGTCTTCACCATGGCCCAGGCCTCCCTAGCGCCTTGTCGGCAGGCCGATATCTGACACAACCGGAAGCGTCACCGAGCTCCCCTAAGCTTCTCCGAAAGCTCTCTAAGGCCCTCGGGTATGGAGTGGGAATGCCATAAGGCTTGGGAAACACCCCGCATCGCCTGCCGAACTCGTTCGTGCAGTTGCGAGAGCTCGGGAAGAAGGTCACCCATAGAACCGGGCATCTCCCCTGCAGGACGACCCATTAGGATACCTACAGACATTACTCTGTTAGTCGACTTCCTCGCCGAACTCTTTTCTTTCAAAGATTCGCTTAAGCACTTACTAAATATGCCGCGTCGAAGCCGCTGATTCTCCTTAGTAGAGTCCGACAGCTGGCCATGAACATCTTTAAGCTCAACGACCAGCTTGGTGTTGGCATCCTGAAGATCATTCTTCTCCCGCCTCACCCTTGTCAGCATACTCTCACCGGCCTTTAGCTGGCGTACGAGTTGTTGTCTCTCCGGATCCAGTCCAGCGCCATCTGCAATATGATTTGTCAGATTTACACCCACGCCGCACTTCGCAAAATACTAATCTTTCGAAGTATATTTTACTAGATGGGGTCCCTTTGGGCTCCCCTGCCGCGGCTAGTGCGGCCTCCAGTTGGGCTTTGCACTCTTCCAGCTCCTGGGACAGTACAGTATTCTTCTCTGTAAGAACCTGCATAACAAATGATCCTTAAATCAGTTACTCTAACTGTTTCAAGTCTCGGGGGCTACTAGTACATATATATTTACCAAAATTTTCTTACCCATATGTCTTTTACATATTGCTCCGTGGCTCTGGCTAAACCATTTTGAGCGGCACGGAGGTACGCATCTCCCGAATTGAAAGCATTTAATGCCTCTTGGGAGAAACAAGCATTGCGAAGAACTGTCCGGCGACGCCTGTGGTTCATGGCACTCTCCACCTCGGAATTGGTGGCAGACAGCCTGTCCGCATCCTCTATCGGAGGGGCGTCCGGTGCGCGCCTTGTGTTCGCTTCCGCTTCCAGGCCAGGCGTTGGAGCCTGGCTGGTGGAGGCACGATTGGCAACCTCTCCGGATATAGTCCGACGAGGTCTCTTTGTCCTGAAGACAGCGCGAACGTTAAATACACCCTGAAGGAATAACACCAGGGAAAAAGAGGGTGCGCTATACCTTGGCGCCGGCGTCTCAGTCTGGACTACATTCCTTTTTACCCCATGGGGCCCTGCGGCCCCTCGTTGGCTAGCCGCCGCAGGTTCGGCCTCCCGCCTCGGAAACCTCCCCTGGAAAACACGGTCGTTGTCAGAAAAACTGAAATGCACGAGAATGGATTCCTTCTCAACGGGATGAGACTCCGCTCTCTGTTACCTGGGAGGCCGGGATTAACCCTGGGTAATCAGCCGTAATGGCCACCAAGGTATTGTCCTTGCTTAGCTGATGAAACACCCTGACAATCAGCTCCACCGATATGTCCGGATCCTCTTCGGAGTCCGGATCGAGGGACCGTTCTGGATCCTCGGGCTGTGGGGGATGGCTGTTTATATCCTTTACTTCCTGACGCAGTTCCTGCGTTGAAGTCGTTAGACTACATATTTAATCATGGGAATATAAAACGGATGGGTAAGCACAATTGTCCACTTACCCAACTCATAGGGTTGTACATAGTAAATCCGCCCTGCGGGTTGACGCGGAGGAATTCCTCCTCTTCTCCCTTGTACAAAGAGGATAAGATCTTTACTAGAGCGGCAGCTGAGGCTGGCCCCTTACAACCGTAACGGGTGGCGTCATCCTCCCCGTTAAAATCCCACATGGGGTGGCCTCTATATTGAAGCGGCTGCACCCCCCGCATAATGCATGCGGCCATGACTCCGATCATGGTTAGTCCGGAATGAGCCAATAGTCTTATCCGACCCATCAGATGAAGGACGTCCCTGTCGCCTTCTCTCTGAGAACTCCGCGGATGCCAGCTTAGGCGTTTCTTTAAGGGAGCACTGTTGAATTCAGGGAGACCGACCCGGATAGGATCCGGCAGCGGGACATCATCTATATAAAACCATTCCGAAGGCCAGTCCTCGGACGCCTTCTTTGGGGTTCCGGATAGATATCCGGTCCCGGCGATATGCCACACTTCGGCTCCGCCCACTTGATATATAGACCCCTCTTGAGAGCGGGGCACCAAGCAGAATAACCTCTTCCACAGCGCGAAATGAGCCTCAACACCCAAGAATAGCTCGCAAAGGGCGACGAAGCCCGCGATATGCAATATAGAGGCGGGCGTGAGATCGTGCAATTGGAGGCCGTAGAACTCCAGAAGCCCACGGAGAAATGGATGAATTGGAAATCCAAGTCCTCTTATTAGATAAGGGACGAGGCACACCCGCTCTCCTTTGGAGGGATTGGGGGTGCTCTCCGCTTGCTCTCCACCATTATAGGTGGCGAGTCCGGCTCGGACCGGGACCATATAGGCCTGAGGGAGGAATCCCTTGACCTGAAGCGACACTAGCTCGCTGTGCGGGATGGAGCACCTCTCCCAGTCTCCAGGTTTAAAACTAGAAGGGCGAGCGGAGGAGCTGCGACGGCTAGCCATGTTGGAATGGACCTTTGCTGGAGGCGCTCTGATGATTACTCACGGGGAGAAGAAGGTGCGGTTTGGATCTGAATCCCCATCCCATTAAATAGGCGGCTCGTTTATGCGGCTAGGGGTGTGAATGTAAAAACACCCTGACTTTTCGCATTCGTTGGACACGTGGAAGACAGCCATTATTGGGCGTGGAAGCCAAGGTGCGCTACATTACGAAAATCGGACATTATTCAGCATGTACACGGAATTTGGAGAAGAACCCGCCTTGCAATGCCGAAGACAATCTGCGCGCCGGACTCGTCGTCATTGAAGCCTGGTTTGGGGCCTACTGAGGGAGTCCTGGATTAGGGGGTGTCCGGGTAGCCGGACTATACCTTCAGCCGGACTCCAGGACTATGAAGATACAAGATTGAAGACTTCGTCCCGTGTCCGGATGGGACTTTCCTTGGCGTGGAAGGCAAGCTAGAGATGCGGATATTCAAGATCTCCTACCATTGTAACCGACTTTGTGTAACCCTAACCCTCTCCGGTGTCTATATAAACCGGAGGGTTTTAGTCCGGAGCACAACTCCATATACAACAATCATACCATAGGCTAGCTTCTAGGGTTTAGCCTCCTTGATCTCGTGGTAGATCTACTCTTGTACTACCCATATCATCAATATTAATCAAGCAGGACGTAGGGTTTTACCTCCATCAAGAGGGCCCGAACCTGGGTAAAACACCGTGTTCCTTGCCTCCTGTTACCATCCAGCCTAGACGCACAGTTCGGGACCCCCTACCCGAGATCCGCCGGTTTTGACACCAACACTCTCCTTGTCAGGAGATCCTTGGCCGAAATATGTCCCGCTAGAATGGGATGCGGACAACGAAGAAATTCGCTGCCCACCCACCACCCACTTAGTAGCCTCTGTCGACGATTTAACCGACATGCTCGATTTCAGCTCCGCAAACATCGACGGCATGGACGACGATGCAGCAGTGGAACAGGAACTAGCGCCCATAGGGCACTGGACAGCCACTTCATCACATCACATATACATGGTGGATACACCCAAAGAAAACAATGACGAGGAACGGGAGGAGACAGCGGAGGATGACTCCTCCAAGAAGCAAACAAAGCGTCGTCATAGGTGCCGCTCCAAATCCCGCCTCGGCAAAAACAGTGATAACAGCCCTAGAGAAAATAGCACTCCCGTCGACTCTAGAGGAAACGACGACCACATTGCCCGGCAGCAGAGCACGATGAAGCTGCAAATGGCGAACATAGTACAGATCCGACGTCCGAACACGACAACGCTGAGGATAAACCTCATCAAACCCCCTATGGGGAGGAAAACAGTCCGGACGAAGATACACACATCATCCCGGAAACGCACTTGGAGCAAGAGAACCTCCGCAGAAGGCTCATTGCCACAGCAAAGAGCCTGAAGAAGCAGAAGCAAAGGCTTAAGGCTGAACAAAATATGCTCAACAGCAGGTGGAACAAAGTGCTCGACAACAAAGGAAAGTATGGTGGAGGTTACCACACAAAGAGCTATCCAAAGCGCAAGCTATTACCCGAATTTGACGATGAGGCCTTAGACCCCATACAGCCGAAAAATAAAATGGCCAACCCACCGGATCAACCACCTTGTGACCGCGATAGAGCGGCAACCAAGGTCGCACATAAGTCAACACACGATCTACGTGAGGACTTGCACCAAAAATCCAGTATAACGAGATCCATCTATGGACGTAGGAAGCGTGCTCCGGCACAAAATCAAAACCGAATACTACAACCGTCCGAACGCCATGATACATCCAAATACAGGGGTGCCCCACACCCCCTATGTTTCACCGATGAGGTGCTGGACCAAGAATTCCCAGAAGGATTCAAACCAGTGAACATAGAGGCGTATGACGGGACCACATACCCTAGGGTTTGGATTGAGGACTTTATCCTCCATATCCATATGGCTCGCGGAGACGATCTCCATGCCATCAAGTACTTGCCCCTCAAGCTTAAAAGACCAGCTCGACACTGGCTAAAAAGCCTCCCAGAAAACTCAATTGGTAGTTGGGAGGAGCTCTAAGACGCTTTTCAGGCTAATTTTCAAGGGACCTATGTCCGACCTCCAGATGCAGATGATTAAGTCATATAATTCAACAACCCGGAGAGTCAGCCCGAAAGCTTTGGAACAGGTTTCTCACTAAGAAGAACCAAATCGTCGATTGTCCGGATGCCGAAGCCTTAGTAGGTTTCAAACACAGCGTCCAACACGAATGGCTTGCCAGGCACCTCAGCCAAGAAAACCGGAGAACAATGGCAGCCCTGACAAGCCTCATGACCCACTTTTGCGCGGGCGAAGATAGCTGGTTAGCCCGCAGTAGCACCAGCGACCCAAGCACATTCAAAGTCAGGGGTGGCAATGGAAAACCACGACGCAATAAAAATAAGCATCGAAATAAAGAAGATAGCCCAGATAATACGGCGGTAAACGCTGGATTCAGGGGCTCTCGACCAGGTCAGCGGAAAAAGCCGTTCAAAGGCAGCAAAGATGGACCGTCAGGCCTAAACAAGATTCTCGACAAACTATGTTAGATTCATGGCACCGCTGATAAACCTGCAAATCACACCCACAGAGAATGTTGGGTCTTCAAGCAGGCCGGTAAGCTAAACGCCGAACACGAGGGGGGGGGGGAGACACCAAGCGAAGACGAGGATGAACCTCGCCAACAAAGCACTAGAGGACAGAAAAAATTCTCACTAGAGGTTAAAACAGTAAACATGATCCATGTGACGAAGAGGAGAAGCAAACATGCACTCCGAGACATACGCGCCATAGAGCCCGTCACCCCTAAGTTCAACCCTTGGTTGGCCTGCCCGATCACTTTTGATCGTGGGGATCACGCGGCAAGCATCCGGAATGAAGGATTGGATGCCTTGGTGTTAGACCCAATAATAAATGGATACCATCTCACACGACTCCTTATGGACGGCGGCAGTGGTCTAAATCTGATATATCAGGACACAGTCCGCAAAATGGGGAGAGACCCGACAAAAATAAGCCACAGTAATACTACCTTCAAGGGAGTAATACCGGCCTAGAGGCCCACTGTACGGGCTCTCTATTACTAGAGGTTGTATTCGGTTCTCCCGACAACTTCCGAAGCAAAAAAGTTAACTTTCTACATTGCTCCCTTCCGAAGTGGCTACCAAGCACTACTCGGAAGAGCGGCTTTCGCTTGTTTTAATGCAGTACCGCATTACGCTTCTCTCAAGCTTAAGATGCCCGGCCCATGTGGCACCATCACAGTTAGTGGAAATATTGAGCGTTCTCTACACGCGGAAGAATGTGCGGCGGCTTTAACAGCCGTGCACTAGACGGCCTCACCAACCAGAATAAATGACAGGTCGTCAAGACCACAGACACGGTTAGATGAGTCCGGCGCATCACTACATATACATGAGATTGGTTTGATGGTTAAACCCTCACAGACGGTACCAGGGGCTTCCCGTGTGCAATCAGGGCTAGTTCGGCTCAACTTGACTTCTCTTGAATTTTAATGGTTTATTGATAATAACCAATTTTCTGGCACAACAACTTTAACCTAAGTTCTTCTCTTTTATAGATGACAATCATGCTACACCCGTCCAGGACACGGCACAACAGAGACACACGCGCAGACGTGCAGCAGGGACCCGCTCAAAGGTTTCTTTTTAGATTAAGACCCTGCGTAAAACTTTTTTACTGTCTTTTGTTGTTCACATCCTCCGGATACTCAATACAACTGAGAAGGATGCTGACATTATTGGCATGTGGCCACGTCAGGATATTGCACGTACCTGGACACTCGGGGTTTATTATTAAGGGCATTTTTCAGCCCGGCATATGTTATAAAGACCGAATACCTTAGGGAGTGTTCGGCGTCGCGAGTTTGGCCTTATATGCATTAGCTCCAAATCATGTCTTTGGTCAAATGTTGGGTTTGCCTGGCTCCCGTGTTTTGCTACCTTACGTTCCGCTCTATCGGCTAAGGCAGCACCGGGAGAACTACTGTGATTGTGCCCTGGTTCATCCGGATGAGCACCTCAGTAGAGAAAGCCGAAAAATGACTGTCATCATAAAGCGTGAGACTGGTCAACCACTCAATGACTTAGCGGAATCTTTGGGATTCCTCCGCATTAACGAAGGGCTGTTTCCCGTTCATGTACATAGGCGCCCCGTATTCAGATGAGCGCGGAAGTACCAGGGGCTATATAGTAGTCCCACCATCAAACTCATATGGCTAAGTGAAAGTCTTAAAGCAATATAGTCCGATTGCCTCGTTTGCTGCGCTACCACCTCCTTCATGGACCAAGACATTGGATCAAGTGTGAATACACATTTTTTGCCAACACCCCCGCATTATATGTGTGGGGGCTGAAGCCGACGACTACAATCTTTCAGGTTATATACATATATACATAAACGGCTGCACATGAGGCATCATACTTTTAGGCGAAAGTATAAACACAGCCTTTATAATTCAATAAAACATTGTTTTTACAATGGGAATACATGTCACTAGAACATAATATTCTTTGAGCACCGAGCCTCTATCGAACGAGCACCTTCAAGGACTTCTTCAAAGTAGTGCTCGACAGCTACTCGGCCCACGGCCGAACCCTGTGTTGCAATAGTGGTGGCCTCCATCTCTGCTCATTATGTCTTGACACGGGCAAGCGCCATCCGCGCACCCTCTATGCACGCCGACCTCTTCATAGCGTCGATATGCGGCACAACACCAAGGAACTGTTGCACTAGACTAAAATAACTATTCGGCCTTGGCCCTTACGGCCACAGATGATCCACGATAGACCTCATGGCAAGTCCGGACAACCTATGGAGCTCGGCCCACTCGGGCATTTGCTCATTCAACAGCATCCGACGCACTGGAGCATGGAACTCTGACCAGAACATCTTTTCCACTTCATGATCTTTTTGACTTGAAGTACTCGGCTGCATCAGCAGCGCTTGCTGCCAAATCCACGTATGCATCTGTAGAACTCTATAGTTGATCAAGAGGGGCATACTTCGGATCTCCGAACTTAGTCCGCCACAAAAAGGGCTTCCCAGCCGCGATATCTCTAGCTTGACGCAGCTCCTCCTTCGTCGCTCTGATTTTGGAGCGGCTTCCTTGGCTGCTACCATGGCCTTTTCCAGGTCCGCCGCCTTCGCTCGGCTTTCTTTTTCAAGAAGCTGGTAACGCTCAGCGGCATCTTTCAACTCAACGACCATCTTTGCTATTCTTTCCTTGCTTTGGCAATGCATGGCCTGTTCGGCCCTCAGCTCTTCGACCGCATTTAGAGCGGCCGCATCGCTATTCCTGGCTTGTTCCTTGGCTCAGGCAAGTTCCACCCGAAGGGTCTCCACGGTGGAAGCTCCGTCTGCAGTCACAGCATATTAAAGATACTAGCATCATGCTCCTCTTACTATGTGTTGATCACCGGAGAAATCACATACCCTGTGCCTCGTCAAGCCGCTTGTTGACAAGCACGATGTCGGCATCTGCCGCATCAAGTTGGCGCTTTAGCTCGGCAAACTCATCAGTCCGGCTAGCCACCGGACCTTCAGCCACCTGCACATAAAGGCGGCCTGATTATTACCTGGGAGTATGATCCTCTGTTTGCCGCCGCTCTCGATGGTAACCAGAGTCTCAGGGCTACTATCTGCATAGGGCACACCTAACGTGTGCGGTTCTATAAAAAACATACATTATTTCACGTACCTCAAAGCCTTTCAGCAGACTCATAAAAGCTTCATGCAACCCGCTTTCGGCAGATGAAATCCTTTCAATCACCGTACCCATTAGTGTACGATGCGCTTCTGAGATGGCCGCTTGCTCCAGAAGATCCTTCAGTGCGTCTGACCGCACACTATATGGTTCTAGACTCTTTCTGTTGCTCTCTTTAGGAGCCGAATACCAAGGACTTCATGTGGCGAAAGGATTACCCTCTGGCCTTGGTAGATCAGGAGAAACCCCCCGCGACGACACTTCAGGGTTGCCCGCCTCATGAGGCGGGGTGGCAGGGGGAGGTGTTTCGCTCTCCATCATCTCCGGAAGAAGATCCCCCGAAGACGAACTCTGTCGAGAAGGGCTATGATCCGAACTACAAGATATAAGCTTCGGTTATTGTCTTCAGAAGCAAGGTAGGATATTTTCACTATTAAGTACTTCTTGTTTACTTACAGCTTGGTCGAGGGCTGATCCCCTTGCGGGCACTGTGCGGCAAGAGTACCCTCCAAGGCAGGACCCTCTGGCGAAGATTTCTTCCTCCGTTTGGAAACCTTTGTTTCCGGGTCTTCAGAGGTGGTCCTCTTCCTTCCTTGGGGAGAGGGAATGTCAGATTCTTCTCCCTGGTTAGCCTCCTTCGCGGAGGCACTCATTCCCCCGGTTTGGACGAATAGTGAGCAAGGTCTGCTTTCAGCCTTTGTATCCCCCATTTATCTTCCCCTGAGGCCACCTGATAAGGCACTGACTCGAGCATCCTGGCTAGTACTGGATTGGCCGAGCCTTCGAGAAGGGGGGCCGAACACCTGATCATCTTCGCCTTTGTTATCCAGTCTTGGTCAAAGAGCGACTCTTCATAATGATGTTATGATAAATAGAAAGACACCGTGTTTGGCCATGGGATTACTTACTTGGGTATCGGGGCAATTACAGCTCAGACCCGCATCCTCGATGGTATCTGGACACTTTATTTGTGGTCCGAAGAACAATTTGTACATCTCTTCGAGCGTCATGCCAAGGAAGTGCTGAATACTGCACGGTCCTTCCGGGTTGAATTCCCACATACGGAGGGGTCGACTCTTGCGAGGCTGGACTCGATGAACTAGCATGACTTGCATTACCATGACCAGGCTGACATCTCTCTCAAGGAGATCTCGGATGTGACTCTGCAATATTGGCACATCATTTACTGGCCCCCAGTTCAGCCCCTTGTTGATCCATGACGTCAGTTGTGGTGGGCGGCCCGAGCGAAAGGCAGGGGCGGTACCCACTTGGCACTTCGGGGAGCTGTGATATAAAACCACTCCCGTTGCCATAAAGTAGACACCTCTGGGAAGGAACCCTCTGGCCATGGAACATCAGCGCTTTTGCTTATTACGACACCTCCGCACTCTGCGTGTCGCCCCTCGATCATCTTCGGCTTCACATTGAAAGTCTTGAGCCACATGCCGAAGTGTGGGGTAATGCGGAGGAAGGCCTCACACATGACGATGAATGACAAGATGTGAAGGAGGGAATCCTGGGCCAGATCATGGAAATCCAGTCCATAATAGAACATGAGCCCCCTAACAAATGGATCCAGAGCATGTTGGGGAACGTAGCAGAAATACAAAATTTTCTACGCAACACCAAGATCAATCTATGGAGTAATCTAGCAACGAGGGAAGGAGAGTGCTTCTACATACCCTTGTAGATCGCTAAGCGGAAGCGTTCAAGTGAACGGGGTTGATGGAGTCGTACTCGCCGTGATCCAAATCACTGATGATCCTAGTGCCGAACGGACGGCACCTCCGCGTTCAACACACATGCAGCCCGGTGACGTCTCCCATGCCTTGATCCAGCAAGGAGAGAGGGAGAGGTTGGGGAAGACTCCGTCCAGCAGCAGCGCGATGCCGTGGTGGTGGTGGAGGAGCGTGGTACTCTAGTAGGGCTTAGCCAAGCACCGCAAGAGACGAGGAGGGAGAGGGGTAGGGCTGCGCCAAGAAGGAGATGTTCTCGTGTGTATGGCAGCCCAAAACCCCACTATATATAGGGGAAAGGGAGGGGCTGCGCCCCCACCTAGGTTTCCACCCCTAGGGGTGGCGGCCAGCACTAGATCCCATCTAGGGGGCGGCCAAGGGAGGAGAGAGGGGGGCGCACCACTAGGTGGGCCTTAGGCCCATCTGAGCCTAGTGTTTCCCCCTTTTCCCTTCTCTCTTCTCCTTGGGCCCTGGTGGGGGGCGCACCAGCCCACCTGGGGCTGGTCCCCTCTCACACTTGGCCCACGCAGCCCACTGGTGCAGGTAGCTCCACCTGGTGGACCCCCGGGACCCTCCCGGTGGTCCCAGTACGTTACCGCGAGCACCCGAAACTTTTCCAGTGACCAAAACAGGACTTCCCATATATAAATCTTTACCTCCGGACCATTCCAGAACTCCTTGTGATGTCCTGGATCTCATCCGAGACTCCGAACAACATTCGATAACCACGTATATCTATTCCCTATAACCCTAGCGTCATCGAACCTTAAGTGTGTAGACCCCACGGGTTCGGGAACCATGCAGACATGACCGAGACACCTCTCCGGCCAATAACCAACAACGGGATCTGGATACCCATGTTGGCTCCCACATGTTCCACGATGATCTCATCGGATGAACCACGATGTCGAGGATTAAATCAATCCTGTATTCAATTCCCTTTGTCTAGCGGTATTGTACTTGCCCAAGATTCGATCGTCGATATTCGATACCTTGTTCAATCTCGTTACCGGCAAGTCTCTTTACTCGTTCCGTAACACATCATCCCGTGATCAACTCCTTGGTCGCATTGCGCATATGATGATGTCCTACCGAGTGGGCCTAGAGATACCTCTCCGTCATACGGAGTGACAAATCCCAGTCTCGATTCGTGCCAACCCAACAGACACTTTCGGAGATACCCGTAGTGTACCTTTATAACCACCCAGTTACGTTGTGACGTTTGGCACACCCAAAGCATTCCTACGGTATCCGGGAGTTGCACAATCTCATGGTCTAAGGAAATGATACTTGACATTAGAAAAGCTTTAGCATACGAACTACACGATCTTTGTGCTATGCTTAGGATTGGGTCTTGTCCATCACATGATTCTCCTAATGATGTGATCCCGTTATCAACGACATCCAATGTCCATGGTCAGGAAACCGTAACCATCAATTGATCAATGAGCTAGTCAACTAGAGGCTTACTAGGGACATGGTGTTGTCTATGTATCCACACATGTATGTGAGTTTCCTATCAATACAATTATAGCGTGGATAATAAACGATTATCATGAACATGGAAATAACCAATTTATTATTACCTCTAGGGCATATTTCCAACAGTCTCCCACTTGCACTAGAGTCAATAATATAGTTCACATCGCCATCTGATTAACATTCACAGGTCACATCGCCATGTGACCAACATCCAAAGAGTTTACTAGAGTTCAATAATCTAGTTCACATCACTATGTGATTAACACTCAATGAGTTCTGGGTTTAATCATTTTACTTGTGAGAGAGGTTGTAGTCTATGGGTCTGTCACATTCAGATCCGCATGTACTTTGCAAATCTCTACGCTATATTTGGAGCCATTTCAAATAACGGTTCTACTTGGAGCTATTCTAAATTGTTGCTCCATTATACGTATCCGGTATCTCTACTCAGAGCTATCCGGATAGGTGTTAAGCTTGCATCGACGTAACTCTTTACGTCGAACTCTTTATCACCTCCATAACCGAGAAACATATCCTTATTCCTCTAAGGATAATTTTGACTGCTATCTGGTGATCTACTCCTAGATCACCTTTGTACCCTCTTGCCAGACATGTGGCAAGGCACACATCAGGTGCGGTACTCAGCATGGCATACCGTATAGAGCCTATGACAAAAGCATAGGGGACGACCTTTGTCCTTCCTCTTTCTTCTGCCGTGGTCGAGCTTTAAGTCTTAACTTCATACCTTACAACTCAGGCAAGAACTCCTTCTTTGGCTGATCCATCTTGAACACCTTCAAGATCATGTCAAGGTATGTGCTCATTTGAAAGTACCATTAAGCGTTTTTTATCTATCCTTATAGATCTTGATGCTCAATGTTCAAGTAGCTTAATCCAGGTTTTCCATTGAAAAACACCTTTCAAATAACCCTATATGCTTTCCAGAAATTCTACATCATTTCGGATCAACAATATGTCATCCACATATACTTATCAGAAATGTTGTAGTGCTGCCACTCACTTTATTGTAAATACAAGTTTCTAACAAACTTTGTATAAACCCATAAACTTTGATTACTCCATCAAAGTATATATTCCGACTCCAAGATGCTTGCTCTAGTCCATGGAAGGATCGCTGGAGCTAGCATACCTTTTAGCATCCTTAGGATCGACAAAACCTTTATGATTTTATCACATACAACCTTTCCTTATGAAAACTGGTAAGGAAAGTTGTTTTGACATCCATCTGCCAGATTTCATAAATGCAGCTTATGCTAACATGATTCCGACGGACTTAAGCATCGCTACGGGTGAGAAAATCTCATCGTAGTCAACTGCTTGAACTTGTGAAAAACTCTTCGCCACAAGTCGAGCTTCATAGACGATGACATTACCGTCCTCGTCCGTCTTCTTCTTAAAATCCACATGTACCTAACAGCCTTACGACCATCAAGTAGTTCTTCCAAAGTCTACACTTTGTTTTCATACATGGATCCTCTCTCGGATTTTATAGCCTCGAGCCAATTTTCGGAATCCGGGCCCACCATCACTTCTCTATAGCTCATAGGTTCATCGTTGTCCAACAACGTGACCTTTAAGACAGGGTTACCACTTAGAAGTTGTACACACCCTTGTCAACCCATGAGGTTCGATAGTAACTTGATCTGAAGCTCCATGATCATCATCATTAGCTTTCTCTTCAACTGAGGCAGGTGCCACAGAAACATTTTTCCCGTGCTGCGCTACTCTCTGGTTGAAGTAAAGGTTCAACAACCTTATCAAGTTCTATCTTCCTCCCACTCAATTCTTTCGAGAGAATTTTTTCCTCGAGAAAGGACCCGATTCAAGAAACAATCCCTATTGCTCTGAGATAGGAGGTATACCCAACTGTTTTGGGTGTCCTATGAAGATGCATTTATCCGCTTTGGGTCGAGCTTATCAGCCTAAAACTTTTTCACATAAGTGTCGCAGCCCCAAACTTTTAAGAAATGACAGCATGGGTTTCTCTAAACCATAGTTCATACGATGTCATCTCATTGGAATTACGTGGTGCCCTATTTAAAGTGAATGTGGTTGTCTCTAATGCCTAACCCATAAACTATCGTGGTAATTCGATAAGAGATATCATGGTATGCATCATATCCAATAGGGTGCAATTATGATGTTCGGACACACCATCACACTATGGTGTTCCAGGCTGTATTAGTTGTGAAACAATTTCCACAATGTCTTAATTCTGTGCCAAACTCGTAATTCAGATATTCATCTCTATGATCATATCATAGATATTTTATCCTCTTGTCATGACAATCTTCAACTTCACCCTGAAATTACTTGAACCTTTCAATAATTCAAACTCGTGATTCATCAAGTAAATATACTCAGCATCTGCTAAAATCATGTGTGAAGTAAGAATATAATGATATCCACTACATGCCTCAGCACTCATTGGACTGCACACATAAGGATGTATTACTTCCAACAAGTTGCTTTCTTGTTCCATCTTACTGAAAACGAGGCCTTTCAGTCATCTTGCTCATGTGGTATGATTTGCATGTCTCAAGTGATTCAAAATCAAGCGAGTCCAAAGATCCATCAACATGAAGCTTCTTCATGCGTTTTATACCATTGTGACTAAAATTGCAATGCCACAAGTATGTGGTACTATCATTACTATCTTATATCTTTTGGCATGAACATGTGTATCACTACGATCGGGATTCAATAAACCATTCATTTTAGGTGTAAGACCATTGAAGGTATTATTCAAATAAACAGAGTAACCATTATTCTCCTTAAATGAATAACCGCATTGCGAAGAACATAATCTAATCATGTCCATGCTCAACGCAAACACCAAATAACAATTATTTAGGTTTAACACCAACCCCGATGGTAGACGGAGCGTGCGATGTTTGATCACATCAACCTTGGAAACTCTTCCAACACCTATCATCGTCTCACCTTTGGCTAGTCTCCGTTTATTCTGTAGCCTTTTACTTCGAGTTACTAACACTTAGCAACCGAACCGGTATCTAATACCCTGCTGCTACTAGGAGTACTAGTAAAGTACACATTTAATATATGTCCAACACATACTTCTGTCAACCTTGTCAGCCTTCTCATCTACCAAGTATCTAGGGCGGTTCTGCTTCAGTGACCGTTCCCCTTATTACAGAAGCACTTAGTCTCGGGCTTGGGTTCAACTTCGTTCCCCTTATTACAGCAGCAACTGATTTGTTGTTTCATGAAGTATCCCTTTCTTGCCCCTGCCCTTCTTGAAACTAGTGGTTTTACTAACCATCAACGATTGATGCTCCCTTTTGATTTCTACTTTCACGGTGTCGCGAATAGCTCAAGGATCATATCTATCCCTAATATGTTATAGTTCATCACGAAGCTCCAGTAGCTTGGTGACAGTGACTTTGGAGAATGTAGCTACCCGACCCGAATGGATCAAATCTCTGTGCTCCGGTGTCATCCCTGGATCAGTAATGCTGACACCACACAGTACTTCGAAGGATTTATAGCAGAGTAGCAATCACACACTTATTACATCGGTGTCTCAATGGAGACTTATTACAATAAATATGGCTTAAGGCCATCTAATATCAATAACAGTGGAAGACTTGGAAGATAAATGGGTCCATCAACTCCAACGGCATCACTGAGTATAGAACCATGACCTAACAACACCTTACTCGTCGTCTGAAATGTCTGCAACATGAAAGTTGCAGCCCCAAACGGGTCAGCACATGGAATATGCTGGAAAGGTAACACATAGAGAGTAATGGACAGTAATGAGCTATACTATATGCATATTTGGCTGGTGGAAAGCTCTATGGTTACTGTTTTGCGTAAAGCCAATTTTTCCCTACTGCAAAGGAATAAATTTATTTAACTATCATGGTAGTTGAACATCGAGAATGGTTGACAGCATTCCGATCCCAATTAAGTGAACAATTAAAACCCAACAATATTAATTAGTAGTAACATGATGAGATTCACATGATATTCAAGTACTAGATACTCAAGATGTCCATAACCGGGGACACGACTAATCATGATTAGTTTATTACACTCTGCAGAGGTTTGCGCACTTTTCCCCACAAGACTCGATCGCCTCCGTTGGGTTTCCCGCACTACACGGTGTTTGAGAAACGGATGACCGAGACACAGTCTTTCAGAAGCGCTAGCACCTTACTATGGATAGACTGGCACACCTACTTTCCCATACATCTGCTAGTCTACCCTGTAAGAGTTCGCATGACTTAATCAACTATGCCAGAGCCCATAATGGCTTGTGGCTGCACATGGAAGTATTTAGTATGAAAGATCTTATGATCCCTTTGAGCCTGGGTGGCGGTCCAAAAGAAAACAGGCAAGTCCTGATAGAAACCAGGTGCCTCAATCCACCCGGATGTGTGTTTAAGTTGCCACCTTAAGTAAACCCTTAAAATTATCGACTCACATCTTTCATGGATATCACTCACCCAATCCACGTCTACTAGCATAGCATGGCATAATAAGCAAACGTAGAAGTAACTCCCAAAGGTTTCATAATAAACAGGTAATAGGTACTACCTCATCTACTTCCCGTCCCAGAATTTAATTAGATCCTAATCATGCAATGTGTGACGATTGATCTAATGCAATAAAACTGGGTTGTAGAAAAGGTATGATCAAAGTGTTACTTGCCTTGCTGATGACCCGCGAGACCTAGAGATTCGAAGTAACAGGCGGCGCACTCCGGGTAATCTATCGCAGACAAACAACAAGCATACAATAAGTACTCATCTAATGCACAGGTAAAATTCGAACAAGAGATCGAACCAGAAAGTTCAACTTAAGAACTCCGGTTGCAAAGAAAGAACGAACCGAACAAAGCAACAGAAAACAAACGGCGGAAGAAAACAACTCGGTTCTAGCAAGTTGAAACTAGGTCAAATTTTACCGTAGCAAAAACTTGTTTAAGTTGATTAGTCGGAACGGCGGTTTCGAAACGAAACTCCAGGCGCTTGAATCACTTGATTCCGATAAACGAGCGAGAAGATAAACTAGAACGAAGATCGGATCTGAAATTACGACCAGAAAAACGCGGAATAAATTCGACGAAAAAGAAACGAAGAACGGTTAAACGAACGAACGTTCGTTAACCTAGAATAACCGGTGATCGTGTTCGTTAGGACGAACGATCCGGCGAACGACCTCTAAGCAACTAAACCGGAAAAGGAAACGAAAAAAAAACCGATCTAGGGTTTAAAAAAAACCGAAACAAAGAACGAAATTTTCTTAAAAAAACCGAACCGAGGGGAGGGTGGTGCGGCGCGGCTACCTCGGCGAGGGGCTCCGGCGAGGGGGGTCCGGCGGTGGCGGCGTTGGGCGGCGGCAGCGCTGGAGGGCGGCGGCGCTAGGCAGCGGCGGCGGCGTAAGGCGCGGGCGGCGGCGGCTTGGGGCGCGAGGTGGGAGGCGGCGGTGGCTGCGGCTTCGGAGGAGGGGGGGTGTGGGGTATTTAAAGAGGGGAGGGAGGGATTGCTTGGGGGAGGGGGCAAGCAAGGCGGCGGCGGTGGCAGCGGAGTCCGCTTCGGACTCGGCGCGGGCGCGCGTGTGGGGAGGCCAGCCTGGCCGGCTGGGCCTTGGCCCAGGCGGCGCGTCGCGGATTTTTTTTAAGGTTTCGCGCGCAGAAAAACAAGGAAAAGAAAATCTAAACGAACTCCAAAATTCCCAAGGTAAAATTTCCCCGACTCCTAAAATTGAGTCAAACAAAATGAACTTTTCTCGGGGCCTAGGTGCAAATTTTTGAAGACGCGCCCTTTTTCCCTAATCCAAATAAACTGCAACTAAAATCCGGAAAATCCAAAGTTTGATTTATTTATTAAATCTTCAATCTTTCCTAAATTTGGGAAAGTCATATTATTCCCCTCTCTCATATTTGATATTGGGAAACTAATTGCAGATGAAATAAATAAAATCAAATGATCCTCTTTTCAAAGTTTGAGAAAACTCAAAATTGAAAATAACGAAATCTCCAACTCTCTCCAAGGGTCCTTGAGTTGCGTGAAATTTCTAGGATCGACCAAAATGCAAGAAAATATGATATGCAGGATGATCTACTGTATAACATTCCAAATTGAAAATTTGGGATGTTACAAACCTACCCCCCTTAAGGTGAATCTCGCCCTCGAGATTCGGGTTGGCTAGAAAATAGGTGAGGGTGGTCCTTGAGCAAATCTTCTTCTCTCTCCCAAGTGGCTTCATCCTCGGAGTGGTGGTTCCACTGAACTTTACAAAACTTGATAACCTTGCTGCGTGTAACTCTGCTGGCATAATCGAGAATCTTGACTGGTTTCTCCTCATACGTTAAGTCGTCCTTCAACTGAATCGCTTCAAGCGGCACTATATCTCTTAGCGGTACCTCTGCCATCTCGGCGTGACATTTCTTCAGCTGAGAAACATGGAATACGTCATGAACTCATGACAGTCCCTCTGGTGATTCCAACTTATAAGCAACTTCTCCCATACGTTGCAGGATCTTATACGGTCCAACAAAACGCGGTGCTAATTTTCCCTTAACTCCAAGGCGCTTAACCCCTCGAAGTGGGGATACTCGGAGATAAACTCTGTCTCCAGTTTCGTAAACTGTCTCCTTGCGTTTAGAATCTGCGTAGCTCTTCTGCCTGGACTGGGATACCTTGAGCCTATCGCGAATCAATTTCACCTTCTGTTCAGACTCTTTAATCAAATCGGGTCCAAACAACTGACGGTCTCCAACTTCGTCCCATGACAACGGTGTCCTGCACCTCCTTCCGTATAAAGCTTTGAAAGGTGCCATCTTCAAACTGGTTTGGTAACTATTGTTATAAGACAACTCCGCATACGGCAAGTTATCGTCCCAACTAGATCCATAATCTAGGGCACAAGCTCTCAGCATATCTTCCAAAATCTGATTGACTCTCTCCGTCTGTCCATCTGTCTGCGGGTGAAAAGCGGTGTTGAACTCTAGTTTGGTTCCCAAAGTTTCATGTAACTGATTCCAAAACTTTGAGGTAAATTGGGTTCCTCTATCGGATACAATACTCCTCGGAACTCCATGCAAACAAATGATCCTAGTCATGTATATCTTTGCGAACTTAGCACTGGTGTAAGTGGTCTTAACTGGAATGAAATGTGCTACCTTCGTCAACCGATCAACTACTACCCATATCGAGTCATAACCTGCCTTCGTCCGGGGTAGTCCTGTGATAAAATCCATGCCTATCTTATCCCACTTCCATTCGGGTATCGGCAATGGTTGCAACAATCTGGCTGGCTTCTGATGTTCTGCCTTCACTCTATGACATACGTCACAAACTGCTACATATGCTGCAATATCCTTCTTCATTCCGATCCACTAGAATGTCTCCTTTAGATCCAAATACATCTTGGTATTTCCTGGGTGAATCGAATAGGGTGAATCATGTGCCTATTGCAGAATCAACTTTCTGATCTCCGGGTCATTTGGCACATAAACACGGTCCTCAAACCATAGGGTATCGTGCTCATCATCACGAAATCCCTTTGCTTTTCCTTTGCTTAGTTTCTCCTTTATAGAAGCAATTTCCTTATCAGATTTCTGAGCCTCTCTGATTTTATCCATCAATGTTGACTGAATCTGCAATGCTTCTACATAGCCTTTCGGAACTATCTCTAAACTTAGTTCATGAAGGTTTTCTAATAACTCCTGGGGTATTTCCTCCGTTATTAACATATTGACATGGCTCTTACGGCTTAATGCGTCTGCAACTACATTAGCTTTTCCGGGATGGTAATGCAATCTCATATCATAATCCTTGATGAGCTCCAACCATCTCCTTTGTCTGAGGTTTAACTCCTTTTGTGTGAAAATGTACTTCAAACTCTTGTGATCCGTGTACACCTCACAATGATTTCCAATGAGGAAATGTCTCCATGTCTTCAATGCATGCACTACGGCTGCTAACTCCAAATCATGTGTGGCATAAATCAACTCATGAGGCTTCAGTTGTCGTGAAGCATATGAAACAACTCTCCCTTCCTGCATAAGCACTGCTCCAAGTCCTCGACGTGAAGCGTCGCAATACACCTCATAATCCTTGGTCTGATCTGGCAAAATCAACACTGGTGAGGTAACCAAATGTTTCTTCAACTCCTGAAAACTAGCCTCACACTCCTCAGTCCAATTGAACTTGGTATCCTTCTTCAACAACTCCGTCATAGGCTTCGCAATCTTTGAAAAGTTCTCAATAAATCTCTGGTAGTATCCTGCGAGTCCAAGAAAACTCCGGATCTCTCCAACTGTCGTTGGTGCTTCCCATTCGGTTACGGTCTCAACCTTTGTGGGGTCAACTGCTATTCCTTCTCCGGGTATAACATGTCCAAGAAATCCAACTTCCTTTAACCAAAACTCACATTTGCTGAATTTGGCATATAACTGATGTTCCCTTAGATTCTCCAAAACCAAACGCAAATGTTCTTTATGTTCTTCTTCATTCTTTGAATAAACCAGGATATCATCAATGAACACTACGACGAACTTATCCAAAAACTCCATAAACACTTTGTTCATCAAGTTCATAAAATAGGCAGGCGCGTTAGTCAATCCAAATGACATAACGGTATACTCATACAGTCCATATCTCGTAGTAAAAGCTGTCTTGGGAATATCCTGTTCTCGAATCTTCAACTGGTGGTACCCTGATCGCAAGTCGATCTTGGAAAACACTTTAGCTCCTTGCAAATGATCAAACAGATCATTAATCATTGGCAGTGGGTACTTGTTCTTGATGGTTACTTCATTTAATCCACGGTAATCAACAACCATCCGTAATGATCCATCCTTCTTTTCCACTAGAAGTACGGGTGATCCCCAAGGAGAAGAACTTGGGTGTATGTAACCTTTCTCCAGTAACTCCTTAATCTGATTCTTAATTTCTACCAAATCCTTTGCTGGCATCCGGTATGGTCTCTTTGATATTGGGTTTGTACCTGGCAATAACTCAATCAAAAACTCAATGTCTCTGTCCGGTGGCATGCCTGGCAACTCTTCAGGAAATACATTAGGAAAATCCTTTACCAGTGGTACTTTCTCCTGCACAACTCCTGTTAGGCAATTTACTTGCGTCCTATTTGGCACATGCCGGGATACATACTTGATCCTTCTTCCTTCTGGCGTTGTGAGCAAAATTGTCTTACTAGCACAATCGATGTTTCCTCCATACATCGACAGCCAATCCATACCGAGAATTACATCCAGACCCTGGGATTCCAGAATAATTAAATCTGTTGGGAAAACATGCCTTCCTATGCTTAGTGGCACTTGAAAACATCCTTGTCTGGCCATGTACTCTGCTCCTGGCGAGCTTACTAACATAGGAGTTTTAAGAATCCTAGCGGGCAGGCTATATTTTTCCACAAATCCCCTTGATATGTATGAATGCGATGCACCAGTATCAAAAAGAACGAGTGCGGTAAATGACTTAACAAAAAACTTACCGATTACTGCATCAGGCTGATCTTCAACCTCCTCCATGTTAACGTGGTTCACCTGTCCCCTATTGAAAGGGTTCGGCTTCTTCCCTGAGCTTCCATTGCCATTTCCATTCTGGCCTTCAGGACATTCACTGGCCTAATGTCCGGTCTTGGAACACTTGAAACAAGTGACTTGACTCAGATCTCTCTTGGCTGGGGTTGATGGGGTGGTACGGTTCTAGCAGTGGCTTCCTCCATTTCCATTACCATTCTTGTGGCCATTGTGGTTGTGCGAACTACCTCCTCCAAGGGTATGCTGAAACTGAATTCCCGGTTTAGGGGTAAAACGGGGCTTCTGCTGGGCTCCAGAGTTATACTTCCCCTGTCCATACTTCCTCTTGCGGTTCTCAATCTGTTGTTGCTTTCCTTCAATCATGATGGCACGATCTACCAACTCCTGGTAGTTGTTGAAACTTGCTACCATCAACTGCATGCTTAGCTCATCATTCAATCCTTCCAGAAACTTCTCCTGCTTAGACGCATCCGTAGCAACGTCATCTGGGGCATAACGTGCTAACTTGCTGAAGTCGTCAACGTACTGGCCAACTGTCCTTCCTCCTTGGCGTAAGTTACGAAACTCACGCTTCTTCATGGCCATAGCTCCTGCTGAAACATGGGCAGTACGGAAAGCTTGCTGAAACTGATCCCATGTGACAGTGTCAACTGGGAAGGTGGCTGTGAAATTCTCCCACCATGCTGCCGCGGGTCCGTCAAGCTGGTGCGCGGCAAACTTCACTTTCTCACCATCTGTGCATCCTGCAGTGGTCAACACCCTTCCTATCTTGCGGAGCCAATCATCTGCTACTATTGGCTCGGTGCTACTGGAAAACACCGGCGGATTCAGCCTAAGGAAACGGGCTAAGTGGTCAACAGGTGGCGGTGGTGGAGGTGGGTTATTGTTGTTGTTTGTTCTGCTGGTTCTGGACTAACATCTGCATCAATTGATTCTGTTGCTGGATCAACTGAGTGAGCTCCGATGGAAATCCATTGTCACGTCTCGGAGGCATCTGAGGGTTTAGAAAAGACGAGATTTAAGAATAGAGTGAGGTTTAAAGAGAAAACACTACCCCAATGCACATGAGCAAAAACACACAAAATCACTTCATTCAATCAAACAAGGGCATACAAACGGTCTAGAACTATCGCAAAAGTGCTTGAACTATAGTGTATACATGGGGAAAATATTACTAATATTTGGTGGTCATCTAGGAATTTGAACCGGTGGAAGACTCCATGATGTGCGCTCCAGCTTCGTCTTCAAAGTCGGGTTCACTTGGATCTGAATCGGTGTCGTCGAGGATGATGTAGTTGTCCGGACATGCGACGTACATTTCTTCCTCCCTAGATGCTAACTTCCCCTTGAGTTCTTCAATCTCTTGCTTAAGATCGCCATTGTGTCTTGCTAGAGATACGATTTCGTCCATGTAGTCCTTGCGTGTAGCCTTCAGTTCTCCTTCTAGCTCGATGATCCTAGCCTTCGCATTCTTCAACTCTATCATATCATTGCACATCTGGTTCTCGCAGCGTGGAATGTGCTGGTTTAACTCCTGGATGAATGATGCAATGGATCTATCCTTCTTGGTGCTGACTAACTCCCATTGTTCATCTCGGCGTCCGCAAATCTGGTAGATAGTGTCCTTGAGGTCTTCTTGATAAACTTCTCCAATGCGTCCTATGGTGATATGGGCTGCCATGCTCTTTCCCAGACTCCAGGTTGGTGCATTGAAAACACTATCTATGGGCTTCGTGATTGGCACGAATGTCCTTCCCGGAACGTGAGCTTGAATCTTCCAGCGCTCCTCTTCAGGCAGAGTGGCGTTGAAGGTTCCCGTGAAACTTGGTAATCCAATGTTTAGGTACTTGGTGACTTCCTTCAAGTGAAATCCAAAAGGTGTGCCTTCATCCGGTTGAGCGTACTTGATCTTCACGTCCTTCATCCTAAAAGAGTTGAAAAGATGAGGAGTTAGAAAATGAGGAGAGAATAGTGATCTATGGCTTTAACTTAGTGGTCGTGTACTACAGTCAGCGTGTGCTCTCATACCATCTCTGTAGCGACCCGACCCGAATGTATCAAGTCTCTGTGCTCCGGTGTCATCCCTGGATCAGTAATGCTGACACCACACAGTACTTCGAAGGATTTATAGCAGAGTGGCAATCACACACTTATTACATCGGTGTCTCAACGGAGACTTATTACAATAAATATGGCTTAAGGCCATCTAATATCAATAACAGCGGAAGACTTGGGAGATAAATGGGTCCATCAACTCCAACGGCATCACTGAGTATAGAACCACGACCTAACAGCACCTTACTCGTTGTCTGAAATGTCTGCAACATGAAAGTTGCAGCCCGAAACGGGTCAGCACATGGAATATGCTGGCAAGGTAACACATAGAGAGTAATGGACAATAATGAGCTATACTATATGCATATTTGGCTGGTGGAAAGCTCTATGGTTACTGTTTTGCGTAAAGCCAGTTTTTCCCTACTGCAAAGGAATAAATTTATTTAACTATCATGGTAGTTGAACATCGAGAATGGTTGACAGCATTCCGATCCCAATTAAGTGAACAATTAAAACCCAACAATATTAATTAGTAGTAACATGATGAGATTCACATGATATTCAAGTACTAGATACTCAAGATGTCCATAACCGGGGACACGGCTAATCATGATCAGTTTATTACACACTGCAAAGGTTTGCGCACTTTTCCCCACAAGACTCGATCGCCTCCGTTGGGTTTCCCGCACTACACGGTGTTTGAGAAACGGATGACCAAGACACAGTCTTTCAGAAGCGCTAGCACCTTACGATGGATAGACCGGTACACCTACTTTCCCCTACATCTGCTAGTCTACCCTGTAAGAGTTCGCACGACTTAATCAACTATGCTAGAGCCCATAATGGCTTGTGGCTGCACACGGAAGTATTTAGTATGAAAGATCTTATGATCCCTTTGAGCCTGGGTGGCGGTCCAAAAGAAAACAGGCAAGTCCTGATAGAAACCAAGTGCCTCAATCCACCCAGATGTGTGTTTAAGTTGCCACCTTAGATAAACCCTTAAAATTATCGACTCACATCTGTCATGGATATCACTCACCCAATCCACGTCTACTAGCATAGCATGGTATAATAAGCAAACGTAGAAGTAACTCCCAAAGGTTTCATAATAAAAAGATAATAGGTACTACCTCATCTACTTCCCATCCCACAATTTAATTAGACCCTAATCATGCAATGTGTGAGGATTGATCTAATGCAATAAAACTGGGTTGTAGAAAAGGTATGATCAAAGTGTTACTTGCCTTGCTGATGATCCGCGAGACCTAGAGATTCGAAGTAATAGGCGGCGCACTACGGGTAATCTATCGCAGACAAACAACATGCATACAATAAGTACTCATCTAATGCACAGGTAAAATTCGAACAAGAGATCGAACCAGAAAGTTCAACTTAAGAACTCCGGTTGCAAAGAAAGAACGAATCGAACAAAGCAACGGAAAACAAACGGCGGAAGAAAACAACTCGGTTCTGGCAAGTTGAAACTAGGTCAAATTTTACCGTAGCAAAAACTTGTTTAAGTTGATTAGTCGGAACGGCGATTTCGAAACGAAACTCCAGGCGCTTGAATCACCTGATTCCGATAAACGAGCGAGAAGATAAACTAGAACGAAGATCGGATCTGAAATCACGATCGGAAAAACGCGGAATAAATTCGACGAAAAAGAAACGAAGAACGGTTAAATGAACGGACGTTCGTTAACCTAGAATAACCGGTGATCTCGTTCGTTAGGACGAACGGTCCGGCGAACGGCCTCTAAGCAACTAAATCGGAAAAGAAAACAAAAAAAAACCGATCTAGGGTTTCGAAAAAAAACCGAAACAAAGAACGAAAGAAAACCGGAATGGTTCTTTTCTTAAAAAAACCGAACCGAGGGGAGGGTGGCGTGGCGCGGCTACCTCGGCGAGGGGCTCCGGCGAGGGGAGTCCGGCGGTGGCGCCGTTGGGCAGCGGCGGCGCTAGAGGGTGGCGGCGGCGGCGGCTTGGGGCGCGGGGTGGGAGGCGGCGGTGGCTGCGGCTTGGGAGGAGGGGGGGTGTGTGGGGTATTTAAAGAGGGGAGGGAGGGATTGCTTGGGGGAGGGGGCAAGCAAGGCGGCGGCGGCAGCGGAGTCCGCTTCGGACTCGGCGCGGGCGCGCGCATGGGGAGGCCGGCCTGGCCTGGCCGGCTGGGCCTTGGCCCAGGCGGCGCGTCGTGAATTTTTTTAAAGGTTTCGCGCGCAGAAAAAAAAGGAAAAGAAAATCTAAACGAACTCCAAAATTCCCAAGGTAAATTTTCCCCGACTCCTAAAATTGAGTCGAACAAAATGAACTTTTCTCGGGGCCTAGGTGCAAATTTTTGAAGATACGCCCTTTTTCCCTAATCCAAATAAACTGCAACTAAAATTCGGAAAATCCAAAGTTTGATTTATTTATTAAATCTTCAATCTTTCCTAAATTTGGGAAAGTCATATTATTCCCCTCTCTCATATTTGATATTGGGAAACTAATTGAAGATGAAATAAATAAAATCAAATGATCCTCTTTTCAAAGTTTGAGAAAACTCAAAATTGAAAATAATGAAATCTCCAACTCTCTCCGAGGGTCCTTGAGTTGCGTGAAATTTCTAGGATCAACCAAAATGCAAGAAAATATGATATGCATGATGATCTACTGTATAACATTACAAATTGAAAATTTGGGATGTTACAGAGAACCATCACTATCTCATCTGGAAGATTAACTCCCACTCGATTCAAGCGATTGTTGTACTCATACAATCTGAGCACATGCTCAACGGTTGAGCTTTTCTCCTTAGTTTGCAGGCTTGAGAAACTTGTCAAAGGTCTCATACCTCTTGACGTGGGCACTAGCCTGAAATCCCAATTTCAGTCCTTGGAACATCTCATATGTTCTGCGATGTTTCAAAACATCTTTGGTGCCTCAATTCTAAACCATTTAGCATTATGCACTGAACTATCATGTAGTCATCAAAACGTGTATGTCAGATGTTCGCAACATCCACAACCGACATTCATGGGTCAGCTCACTAAGCGGTGCATTAAGGACATAATCCTTCTGTGCAGCAATGAGGACAATCCTCTGTTTACGGATCCAGTCCGCATAATTGCTACTATCAACTTTCAACTAAGTTTTCTCTAGGAACATATCTAAAACAGTAGAACTTAAAGCGTGAGCTATGACATAATTTGCAAACTCCTTTTGACTACGTTCATGATAATTGAGTTCATCTGATTATTTCATGAACTCCCACTCAAATAGACATCCCTCTAGTCATCTAAGTGATACATGATCCAAATCGACTAAGCCGTGTCTGATCATCACGTGAGACAGACTAGTCATCATCGGTGAACATCTCATGTTGATCGCATCTTCTATACGACTCATGTTCGACCTTTCGGTCCTTCGTGTTCCGAGGCCATGTCTGTACATGCTAGGATCTTCAAGTTAACCTAAGTGTTTCGCATGTGTTCCGAGGCCATGTCTGTACATGCTAGGCTCGTCAACACCCGTTGTATTCGAACGTAAGAATCTATCACACCCGATCATCACGTGGTGCTTCGAAACGACGCACCTTCGCAACGGTGCACAGTTAGGGAGAACACTTTTCTTGAAATTTTAGTGAGGGATCATCTTATTTAAGCTATCGTCGTTCTAAGCAAATAAGATGTGAAAACATGATAAACATCACATGCAATCAAATAGTGACATGATATGGCCATCATCACTTTGCTCCTTTTGATCTCCATCTTCGGGGCTCCATGATCATCATCGTCACCGGCATGACACCATGATCTCCATCATCATGATCTCCATCATCGTGTCTTCATGAAGTTGTCTCGCCAACTATTACTTCTACTACTATAGCTAACGGTTAGCAATAAAGTAAAGTAATTACATGACGTTTATGTTGACACGCAGGTCATAAATAAATTAAGACAACTCCTATGGCTCCTGCCGGTTGTCATACTCATCGACATGCAAGTTGTGATTCCTATTACAAGAACATCATCATCTCATACATACATATATCATTCATCACATCCTTTGGCCACACCACATCACAAAACACTTGCTGCAAAAACAAGTTAGACGTCCTCTAATTGTTGTTGCAAGTTTTTTTACGTGGCTGCTATACGTTGCTAGCAAGAACGTTTCTTACCTACGTCAAAACCACAACGTGAATTGCCAATTTCTATTTACCCTTCATAAGGACCCTATTCATCGAATCCGATCCGACTAAAGTGGGAGAGACAGACACCCGCCAGCCACATTATGCAACTAGTGCATGTCAGTCGGTGGAACCGGTCTCACGTAAGCATACGTGTAAGGTTGGTCCGGGCCGCTTCATCCCACAATGCCGCCGAATCAAGATAAGACTAGTAACGGCAAGTAAATTGAAAAAATCTACGCCCACAACTACTTTGTGTTCTACTCGTGCATAGAAACTACGCATAAACCTGGCTCTGATACCACTGTTGGGGAACGTAGCAGAATTCAAAAATTTCTACGCAACACCAAGATCAATCTATGGAGTAATCTCGCAACGAGGGAAGGAGAGTGCATCTACATACCCTTGTAGATCACTAAGCGGAAGCGTTCAAGTGAACGGGGTTGATGGAGTCGTACTCGCCATGAACCAAATCACCGATGATCCTAGTGCCGAACGGACGGCACCTCCGTTTTCAACACACATGCAGCCCGGTGACGTCTCCCATGCCTTGATCCAGCAAGGAGAGATGGAGAGGTTGGGGAAGACTCCGTCCAGCAGCAGCACAACGGCGTGGTGGTGGTGGAGGAGCGTGGTACTCCAGCAGGGCTTAGCCAAGCACCGCAAGAGACGAGGAGGGAGAGGGGTAGGGTTGCGCCAAGAAGGAGATGTTCTCGTGTGTATGGCAGCCCAAAACCCCACTATATATAGGGGAAAGGGAGGGGTTGCACCCCCACCTAGGTTTCCACCCCTAGGGGTGGCAGCCAGCCCTAGATCCCATCTAGGGGGCGGCCAAGGGGGGAGAGAGGGGGGGCGCACCACTAGGTGGGCCTTAGGCCCATCTGAGCCTAGGGTTTCCCCCCTTTCCCTTCTCTCTTCGCCTTGGGCCCTGGTGGGGGGGGGGGCACTCCAGCCCACCTGGGGCTGGTCCCCTCTCACACTTGGCCCATGCAGCCCTCTGGGTCAGGTAGCCCCACCTGGTGGACCCCCGGGACCCTCCCGGTGGTCCCGGTACGTTACTGATAGCACTCGAAACATTTCCGGTGACCAAAACAGGACTTCCCATATATAAATCTTTACCTCCGGACCATTCCGGAACTCCTCGTGATGTCCGGGATCTCATCCGGGACTCCGAACAACATTCGGTAACCACGTATATCTATTCCCTATAACCCTAGCGTCATCGAACCTTAAGTGTGTAGACCCTACGGGTTTGGGAACCATGCAGACATGACCGAGACACCTCTCCGGCCAATACCCAACAACGGGATCTGGATACCCATGTTAGCTCCCACATGTTCCATGATGATCTCATCGGATGAACCACGATGTCGAGGATTCAATCAATCCCGTATTCAATTCCCTTTGTCTAGCAGTATTGTACTTGACCGGGATTCGATCGTCGGTATCCGATACCTTGTTCAATCTCGTTACCGGCAAGTCTCTTTACTTGTTCCATAAGACATCATCCCGTGATCAACTCCTTGGTCACATTGCGCATATGATGATGTCCTACCTAGTGGGCCCAGAGATACCTCTCCGTCACATGGAGTGACAAATCCCAGTCTCGATTCGTGCCAACCCAATAGATACTTTCGGAGATACCTGTAGTGTACCTTTATAGCCACCCAGTAACATTGTGACATTTGGCACACCCAAAGCATTCCTATGGTATCCGGTAGTTGCACAATCTCATGGTCTAAGGAAATGATACTGGACATTAGAAAAGCTTTAGCATACGAACTACACGATCTTTGTGATAGGCTTAGGATTGAGTCGTGTCCATCACATGGTTCTCCTAATGATCTGATCCCGTTATCAACGACATCCAATGTCCATGGTCAGGAAACCGTAACCATCAATTGATCAATGAGCTAGTCAACTAGAGGCTTACTAGGGACATGGTGTTATCTATGTATCCACACATGTATGTGAGTTTCCTATCAATACAATTATAGCATGGATAATAAACGATTATCATGAACAAGGAAATAACCAATTTATTATTGCCTCTAGGGCATATTTCCAACAGAGTGAGGCCTAGCCCTCAGAGGAAGTGAGAGATGAACACAACACTCTCGTTGGGTTCGGGAGTGGGGATGACCTTCCCTCGGGCAGGCAGCCTGTGCGAGATTTCGACGGTCAGATACCTGGCCTCTCTCAGCTTCTTGATGTCCTCCTCTGTGACAGAGGAAGGCATCCACCAACCTTGGAGGTTGGATCTGGACATAGTTGAAGGTCCGAAGCGCCTGACCTGAGCCTTGGGTGTTGGAACTCGAGGCGGTGGAAGGATTCGATTGAGTACGAGGGAAAAAAGGACAGGCCTTGGCCTCTTTATAAAGAGGGTGAATATCAAGCGTCCTCCTCATGGCCGTTTGAGACTTCCCTAAAATCGAGGAGTCATACCAATAGGCACGATTGGGTTACCCACATCCGTATTGATGAGAATCCCGTAATAAGGGGGACACGATCTCTGCTTTGACAAGACGTGTCAGGAAAACCGCCTCGCGATATGTGTAGTGCTGGTTGAGAAAAACGGTTCGAATAAAGACCGGGCCATGGCATGATGTCATGTTGCTAAACATGTTAGCAGATTAGATTTGTGGAAATATTATTCTCTCTATGGTGGTATGTGGAACTTGTTTTGCAGAGCCGGACACTATCCTTGTGTTCAAAATCTTCTATGGAATATTCGGAGGAAGAACCCGCCTTGCAATGCCGAAGACAAATCTCTGCGCCAGACTCATCGTCATTGAAGCCTGGTTCAGGGGCTACTGACACTACAAAAAGGAGACACATCCGTGACATTTTGGGCCGAACGAATTTTTTTCTGTCATACATATGACACTTCTATGACGATAATTGTGACAAAACCTGGTATCATCATAGATGTGGTAGGCTCCTACTTCTATGACAAAAAATCATGAAAGAAAATGGGCTTTTCGTCCTGGGCGGGCCGGAGACGCAGTTGCATGACATTCTTTGGGCCGTCCATGATGGAAAAAACCGTGGTAGAAGTGAGGGCGAGGAAAATTTCGGGGAGTTCCCAGTTACGGTGGGAGGTCGGGGCCGAGCGATGCGCGTTTCTCTCGTACAGGTATGGGCATGTGTGCGAGGTGTTGGCTCTAACTGAATCCGAGCGAGGCGTTGGGCTCTAACTGAACCCGAGTGATTGCACTACAGGCTACGCGTTACTGAACCCGAGCGATCGATCGATGGCTGTTAACTGAACCCGATCGAGCGATTCCTTCGCTACTGCTGCTAACTGAAGCCGATCGATTGGATGAACAGTGAGCGTTGTGGGGGGGGGGGGGGGGTTGGATGAACAGTGAGCGGTGGCGTTGCCTCTGGATGAATAGGACCCCGTGGTGTGGTGGGCTGGATGAACAGTAGACGGTGGAGGGGTGGTTGAACAGTAGCCGGTGGAGTAGCGCGCGGTGGAGGCTGGATGAACAGGAGCCCGTGGAGGCTGGAGGAGGTCGACGGTAGCCCGTGGAGGCTGGAGGAGGTCGACGGTGGAGATGAACGGTATCCCGTGTAGTCCCATTTTGTGGTACGCCACACCCCTCCCGATGAACAGGACCCATGTTCCAACCGTAGGAAGTCTGTTTCATCCGTTTTGCGGTACGCCACACCCCTCCAGATGAACAGGACCCCCGTTTCGACCGTAGGAGGTCCGTTTCCTCCGTTTTGTGGTACGCCACACCCCTCCCGATGAACAGGACCCCCATTCCTACCGTAGGAGGTTTGTTTCGTCCGTTTTGTGGTATGCCACACCCCTCCCAATCAACAGGACCCCCGTTTCGACCGTAGGAGGTCCGTTTCCTCCGTTTTGCGGTATGCCACACCCCTCCCGATCAACAGGACCCCCGTTTTGACCGTAGGAGGTCCGTTTCCTCCATTTTGCGGTATGCCACAGTCCTCCCGATCAATAGGACCCCCGTTTCGACCATAGGAGGTCCGTTTCCTCCATTTTGCGGTACACCACACCCCTCCCCATGAACACGACGCATTCCGTTGCCTCCCCATGAACACGACGATGACACTGTTTCTCCGTTCCGACCCAGCCATGTACACGAGTCCTCCCTGTACGTATGCGCGAGTAGGCATTCGAGACCCTGCCCGTATGTACGTACGTGGCCGTATTTTCTTTCTTGCACCTGGCTGCTGTACGTACGTGTACATGCTACGCGCGCGCCTCTACTACGACATGTATGCGCCTCTACTACGACACGTGCGCGCCTCTACATCGACCAGTATATATGTACGTACACGTTCGCGACCAGAATGACAATGCTACGTACGCTTCGACCAGGTGGGTCCCGACTGTCAGGCACTTCCTTGCCTGCGAAGATGTAGTTGGTGGGTCCCAGCAGTCAGGGGGCGAATCGTTTTGGTTTTTTTGCCCGGACGCACTTCCTTGCGTGCGAAGATGTAGCTGGTGGGTCCCAGCAGTCAGGGGGTGAATAGTTTTTTTGCCCGGACGCACTTCCTTGCATGCGAAGGTGTAGCTGGTGGGTCCCAGCAATCAGGGGGGAAACATTTTTTCGTGAAATATGGTGGCCTGTCCGGTTGGTCCCTGCTGTCAAGTGGAGGAATCATTGTTTTGCGCGTAATAAGGAGGCACTTCCTTGCTGCCGCCGTGGACCTAGCTGTCAACCTCTCCACGTACAGTCCACGTCCGATGGAAGTCGTTCCTTGACCATGTTGACCACACCACGCCGAGAGCACCAGGGCGGTGGACGACAGCGAGGCCTAGGAAGGGGATGACGCGGAGCCGGTGAAGACGCGACAGTGGATGCCCACACGGAGAGAAGTATGAGGGTTCACTCGTTCGGCTGCGGTGTGAGGCTGCCGTCGCCGCAGGGCCTGGCCAGCAGTGGGAATAGTAGGGGGCGGTGAGGCCTCCGTGGCAGCACAGCCGGCCACGGGAGGCAAGAGCAGGTGGCACGACCGGCACTACTTTGGGCGGCTGGAGCAAGAAGACCAGAGGTTGAAGAAGCACTATGGCCGTTGGATGGACATCGTACCGTCACTGAACCTAGAATCGTTCATATTGACTAAGTTGACAAAGCCCTCCGTCCCCGTTAACTTAGTAGGCCCACAAGTCAGCCTCCCACCAAGGTGGGTCCCAGCTAGCAGGGGGAGTATTCATTTTTTTGTGCGTAATAAGGAGGCACTTTCGGTGGGTCCGAGCTGACAGCGGGGGGAACGTTTTTTGGCGAAATACGGTGGCCCATCCGGTGGGTCCCAGCAGTCAGGAGGGAAACGTTTTTTTCACGAAATAAGGTGGCCCGTCCGGCGGGTCCCCGCTGTCAAGTGGAGGAATAATTATTTTGCGTGTACTAAGGGGGCACTTCCTTGCGGCCGCCGTGGACCCAGCTGTCAGCCTCTCCACTTACAGTACTCTTCCGATGGAAGTCGGTCGTTGACCACGTTGACCACGCCGTGCCGAGAGCACCAGGGCGGTGGACGACGGAGAGGCCTAGGAACGGGACGACGTGGAGCCGGGGAAGACGCAACAGTGGAAGCCCGCGCGGAGAGGAGTATGAGGGTTCACTGGTTCGGCTGTGGTGTGAGGCTGCCGTCACCGCGGAATAACAGGGGGTGTGGTGAGTGGAGGGATGGCCTGGCCAGCGGTGGGAGTAGTATGGGGGCGGTGAGGCCTCCGCGGTAGCACAACCGGCCACTGGAGGCAGGAGCAGGTGGCACGACCGGCGCTGCTTTGGGCGGCTAGACCAAGAAGACCAAAGGTTGAAGAAGCACTATGGCCGTTGGATGGACATCGTACAGTCACTGAAGCTAGAATCGTTTATATTGACTAAGTTGACAAAGCCCTTGGTACGCTCCAACTTAGTAGGCCCACATGTCAGCCGTCGAAATGGTGCGCCCCAGATGTCAGGGGGAGGAATCATTTTTTGGGTGACCGAAGCTAAGAATATCCGAGATTGAAGAAGAAGCACGACATCCCTTGGATAGACATCCAACGGCCACTGCTGCTAGAACCATGTGTTGACTATAATAAGTTGAGAAAGCCTTGCATACGCGTCAACTTATTTTTTAGGGGATGCGTCACTTAGTAGGCCCACAAGTGTGTGGCAGTGAACTTGTAGCCCATTTGCGTTTTGTAAGAATGTACAACCAATTTTTGAATTCTAATGGAATTTACAACAGCCCATTTACAGTTTGTTAAAAGTATAGCCCATTTTCTAGCTAGGACAACGATTAATAATTTCAACCAACCGTTGAAGACAGAATTCAATAAAATTTCGCAAATTTTGATGGGATCCGAAATTTTTTTATCCAGAAATTTCTAGTGTGATTAAATATAAATTTGTATTACGTAAAAATCCTACGAAACATTGCGCGCGCAACAATGAAAATTTAAGATTTTCAAAATCCATAAATAATATTTTATAAACTAATTTCGTGTTTGGTGCATTTTTTATAGTTATTGCCCAGTTTTTATAATTACATCCCATTTATTATTTTTAAAGCCCATTTTCCTATTAAGCCAAATGCATCCCTCCTAGGAAAGATTTGCAGCCCAGCGGGGCGGAGAATAACAAGTTGACCTTGCCTGGGTATTCCTCAAAAAGACATATAGCTGGGCTAGCCATTTTCATCTTGAAAAAATTAGTATCTGGCCTGGATATCTGGCCTGGGCTAGACGGGCAACAGCCCGCCCAGTTAATACCCTGCTCTCCTCTGAACAATAATGAAATCATCACCAAGAAAAACTCTGCAGTGCTCATGCCTCAAAAATACAAATACTGCTCGAGCTGCTTGGTCCAAGCTCTCGGCCGCACCTTGTGAAATTCTCTCGTTTATATTGACTACATAGGTTGACAATGGTGTGGGACCGTGATGTCAGAAAACCAGGAGAAAGCAAGAAAAAAATAGAGTTGTACATAATAATGAGGCACTTGCGTACATACGGCTATAGCCCTAGTAGGTCCCTAGTGTCATCCAGTCAAAATAAAGTCATCTCCTGAATCCTCATGTTCGTTGACGATGTTAACAATGCTCGGCGCCACGGCAAGCGCAACAACTCGAAGGACAATGGAAAGGGCCTCGCGGGCCCTATGGATGGTCTGATACAGCGCCCACTGCTCATTCAGGAAGCCAGGATCATCGGACACCTATGAGCACCTTCGAGAAACTAAGACAGCATGAAACGGTAAGGCCGCGCTTGGGAGCTCTGGTTTATTTCAAACCTGTATTAACATACGAGTGTAATTTACTCATCATAGGAAACAACGCGTAAAATACGGGTGTAATGAAACCGAGGGCCCGAGGTCTGTAAGTAAAACTGGCAGGTTACGTGTGTAATTTGTGAGACTAGTGTATATTTTACGAGCACCGCTATATGGACGACTGTCGGTGTCAAAACCGGTGGATCTCGGGTAGGGGGTCCCGAACTATGCGTCTAAGGTGGATGGTAACATGAGGCAGGGGACACGATGTTTTACCCAGGTTCGGGCACTCTTGATAGAGGTAAAACCCTACGTCCTACTTGATTGTTCTTGATGATATGAGTATTACAAGAGTAGATCTACCATGAGATCAGAGAGGCTAAACCCTAGAAGCTAGCCTATGGTATGATTGTCTGTTGTCCTACGGACTAAAACCCTCCGGTTTATATAGACACCGGAGGAGGCTAGGGTTACACAAGGTCGGTTACAAAGGAGGAGATATCCATATCCGTATTGCCTAGCTTGCCGTCCACGCCAAGTAGAGTCCCATCCGGACACGGGACAAAGTCTTCAATCTTGTATCTTCATAGTCCAACAGTCCGGCCAAAGGATATAGTCTGGCTATCCAGAGACCCCATAATCCAGTATTCCCTCAGTAGCCCCTAAACTAGGCTTCAATGACGATGAGTCCGGCGCGCAGTGTTGTCTTCGACATTGCAAGGCGGGTTCCTCCTCCGAATACATCATGGAAGAGTTTGAATACAAGGATAGTGTCCGACCCTGGAAAATAAGTTCCACATACCACCGTAGAGAGAATAATACTTCCACAAATCTAATCTGCTAACACGTTTCGATAGTATGGCATCATTCCATGGCCCGGTTATTATTCGAACCGCTTTTCTCAACCAGCTCCGCACATATCGCGAGACAGTTTTCTTGATACGCCTTGTCAAAGCAGAGATCATGTTCCCCTTATCACGGGATTCTCATCAATACGGGCGTGGGTAACCCAACCGCGCCATCAATTACGGCGCCTGGGGAATAAGCGGTTTTGCCAGGCAAGTGGGGAGACTCGTCGCCTCCTCCGCCCTTATAAAGGGACAAAGATCTACTTTTTCACCCACGCCTTCTTCCTTCTCGCTTACCCATTCCCGCACACTCGAGCTCTAGCGCCCAAGCTCGCGTTCTTCTTCTCAAACCACTCCAATCATGTCAGGAGCAGGAGGCAAGCGGATGGTCTCCTCCGTCACGGAGAAGAACATCAAAAAGTTACAGGAGGCCGGATACCTACCTACGAATATCGCGCACCGGCTGCCGAATGCGGGACAGATCGTCCCAACGCCCGAACCCCATGAGAGGGTAGTTTTCCTTACCCAGTTCGTCCGCGGACTGGGATTTCCTCTCCACCCGTTTGTCCACGGGCTCATGTTCTACTACGGGATGGATTTCCATGATCTGGCCCCCAACTTCATCCTCAATATCTCGGTGTTTATCGTCGTGTGCGAGGTCTTCCTCTGCATCAGGCCCCACTTCGGCCTATGGCTGAAAACCTTCAATGTCAAACCGAAGGTGGTGGGTGGCCAGCAAGTAGAATGCGGAGGCGCCATGGTGGGTAAGATGCCTAATGTCACCTGGCTCGATGGCACCTACGTGGATACCATAAAGGGGTGGCAATCGGGGTGGTTCTACATCACCGAGCCGCGCGACTCCAACTGGGTGGCGGCCCCCAAATTTAGATCCAGAATTCCCATGCGGCTCACCTCTTGGAAGAAGAAGGGCCTGTCCTGGGGTTCTCCGGTAGAGCTGACCGGACTCCAGACATGCATCCAGAACATGACGAACAAGAAAATCAAGCTCCTCCACGTGGTCCAGGTTATGCTCTTCCGCCGGATCCTTCCGTGCCAACAACGGGCATTTGTTTTGTGGGAGTTCGACTTGGCCCAGCACCAGACGCTGCGAGAGCTCTATGGCACGACGCACGAGGACGTCTGGAAGGTGCTGTTGAAGGGCGCCGAGATGCCTCCCTCCCTGATCGAGGACCGCAGACTCAGTGCAAAGCGCCGCGCCCATCTGGTAGGCTTTTATATCACTCAGGGTATTTATGTGCCCTAGCTTAGTTATGTGCTGGATCTAAGCTTTTTATGTCATTAACAGGACTGGATAAAGACATCGGAGCAGCTTGATTGCGCAGCCCCCCTGCTCGAAGATCCGACAAATGCTCTTCTGACGAAGATGCTGACCCCGGCACCTTACGAGGTGCCGGAAAAGACGGCCAAGAAGAAGGCTGCGGGGACCCGAAAGGGTCTCCGGCGCAAGATGGTTCTATCGGACTCATCATCGGATGAGTCCGACGCGCACTCCTCCCACGGAAACGAGCAGGAGGAGAAAAGTTCTCCCCCCCAACCGGGGGATACAAGAAAAGGAAGGACGACCCATCCGGGGCGGCCGAAGGGTCCAAGAAGGGAAAGACCCTCCCTCCGGACTGTGCCACGACGGCCGCTGACAACGGCGACGAGTGGCTACCCAGGGACAAGCCCCTGGCGAAATCATAAGTGTCCGGAGGCCATAGTACTTTGTGGTATGTTTTATTGTACTACCTTTGCTTATGCCGATCCTGATCATGCAGTCCGGCCCGAGCTCGTCTCGACGTACCCTCGTCGAGCGGCTCTTTGAGCACGTCGGATATGAACAGCGGTTCTCCTCCGGTGGCTTCCACCCCCCGCCCTATGGACAACGCCAAGGTGGTGTTTCAAAAGGCACCGACCCAAGGGGAGGCGGTCCTGGGGCAGCCTCCCGGCGACCTCCCGGACCCTGGGTACCAAGGGAGCGAGGCTCCTATGGGCTTCGAGTTCGGTCCCCAGCCGGACACTGTGCCGGAACCTTCAATGGTTCCGGACTCCGACAGGCGATCCCCCATTAAGGGGGCCAACCATCTGTGCTAGTGTCCTCGGTCCAACCAGAGGCACCGGACAACTTGCTGGAAGCGCTTCACAGTGCTTCCATCGATTAAGAACACCGCACTATCATGAGTGCGGTGGTTAAGAAGGTTCAGTCTGCCAAGAATGGACTGATCGAAGCTTGCGCCAGCCTCCTAACAGGCTTTGAGGTAAGCATTCAAAATATAAAAATATTACTGCATAGATAATAGCCCCTGATGCTCTGTTCGGCGTTCGCAAAGAAAAGCCGAATAGAGTATCAAATGATAACTCATGAGTCTAATTAGAGTATGTCTATGTGTATGTGCAGGCTTCCCTGCTGGCCGCAGCCACACGTACTGCGGAGGTCTCTGCGCTAAAGGAGGCCCTGAAGCGGACCGAGGACGAGCTCGACCTTACCAAGGGGCAGCTCAAAGAGAGCAAAGGTAAGATATTCCCCAGTTTATATAGGTAAAAATAAGTTCGGTGTAAAGTAATAGGATCATCATGAATTTGTTAGGGGCCACGACCGAGGTGGAGACCCTGAGGAAGGCGTTGTCCGTGGACGAAGACAAAGCGGCCAAAGAACGTATTGAGCGGGAGAAACAAGAAGCCCGAGTGGGCGAGGTGAAGCAAGAGCTCGAGGCTCTCGCCAAAAAGCACGAGTCCTTGGAGCTTGACTCCAAGACGCGGATTTCCGAGCTCACGCAGGCGCTTGAAAGCGTTCGGAAGGTTTCCCGCTTAGTGGCAGATGAGCGTGCCAAGGATGTAATTTTTGAATGAACATGCCCATGTGATCCTGTAATATGAAACGAGTTCTTTTGCGCCATGCAACGCTTTCTTAATTTAAAATATTACTTTCTGTGCGGCCGTTTATAAAATCTGAGAGTTGGCCAGTCGTCGGCTTCTGCCCCCATGTAACTAGAACTGGGGTGTTCGGGGTAAATCTGAACACTCTTTACTCCAATTTTGGGTCCTTCAAGGGAGGTGCTCAGCGCAACGAACCAGGCAATCAGACTATAATGCTTTAACACTCTCACTTAGTCATAGAAGTCTATGATTTTAATTTTTTGGCGAAGCCCCTGGTATTCGGAAGGCCGAATTTAGGGCACTATACACGCCTAAGCCGGACAAGGCCGACTCCTCGCCCAAAGCGAAAAAAGTCTTTAAGGACTTGAGACCTCTCGAACAGTGACCAGTCTCTCACCTTATCATTACAGTCAGTTTTTGGCTTTATCTACCGAGGTGCTCGTCTGGAAGAAACACAATCGTAGTAGTTCTCCCACCGCTACCTTACCCGATATAACGGAACATAAGGTACCAAAGCGTGGGAGCCGGGCAACCCAACATTTGACCCAAGACATGATTCGGAGCTGATGCATATAATGCTATAAGTTCGGGGTGCCGCACTGTCGAAAGTGTTCGGACTTCTTGCGCCATATTACGGGGTAAACGAGAGCCCGTGGCGTACTGACCGTACCCGAGCGTGCTGGTGCGGAATGTCGTAAGTGGACATATAAGAGAAAGAGAAAAACTTAAATAATGCAATGACAGATTAATAATATGCAATTTTATTTGAATAATACATCGAAGCGTACTGGTACAAGTAGTGCAATAAGCTGAAAGTAGGACAATTCAAAATGTCCCATCCAAGGCAAGCTACGCATAAAGAGTGAAAAGCGGGTATATCAAGTATTACTAGAGACCACCTGGCGGTTCCCGTGTTCATCTTAGCTTCTTGCCACCTCGGTTGTTGCTTCCGGAATGTGTCCGGTAGTCGTACTGCCGGAAAGGCCTTCCGAAGAGTTAGGCCCTGAAAGAGGAAAGGAATGTCAAAGGTATACAACCCCTGGTGTGGTTAAGACACAATGCGGGGCGTGTCCTGATTGTGCCCCCACCTATGTCCATGGTATTTTCAATGCGTAGTTATGTACGCGCATCACGAATTTCGTTGCTGCACGGGGACTGGGACGGGGGCCGAATTGCTAGGCAAGCGTAGATCGCGCCAGGCGATCCTGTTGCAGATTATTCCGGACTCGCTTGAAGGTGTCCGGGGGCTGTAATGCCGAATGAGTGGTCTGTCTGAACAGGCTGCTTTGTGCCTCTGCTGCAAGGGCCGCAGTGTGCTCTTCCGTACGTAGTGAGCGTTCTGTGTTTGCATTTACTGTTATGACCCCGCGAGGTCCTGGCATCTTGAGCTTGAGGTATGCGTAATGCGGCACTGCGTTGAATTTTGCAAATGATGTCCGTCCGAGCAGTGCATGATAGCCATTGCGAAACGGGACGATGTCGAAGATTAACTATTTACTTCAGAAGTTATCCGGTGATCCGAAGACCACTTCCAATGTGATTGAGCCTGTGCAATGGGCCTCTACACCTGGGATGACGCCTTTAAAGGTGGTTCTGCTGGGTTTGATCCTTGAGGGATTGATACCCATTTTTCGCACTATATCTTGATAAAGCAGGTTCAGGCTGCTACCGCCGTCCATAAGGACTCGAGTGAGGTTAAATGTTTCAATGATGGGGTCTAGGACCAGTGCGGTGGATCCGCCATGATGGATGCTAATGGGGTGGTCCCTGCAATCGAAGATGATCGGACAAGCAAACCATGGGTTGAACTTCGGGGCGACGGGCTCCATCGCATAGACGTCCCTTAGTGCACGCTTCCGCTCCCACTTGGGAATGTGGGTTGTGTATATCATGTTTACTGTCTTCACTTGTGGGGGAAACCCCTTCTACCCTCTTCGGTTCTGTGGCCGTGGCTCCTCCTCGTCATTGCTATGCAGCCCCTAGTCCTTGTTTTCGGCATTTAACTTGCCGACCAGCTTGAACACCCAGCACTCTTTGTTGGTGTGATTGGCTGGCTTGTCGGGGGTGCCGTGGATTTGACACGAGAGATCCAGTATGCGATCTAGACTGGACGAAGCTGGAGTATTTCTTTTGAATGGCTTTTTCCGCTGACCGGATCTAGAGCCGTTGAATCCTGGGTTGACTGCCATATCTTCGGAGTTATCGTTGTTATTGCGGCGCTCTGGTCTATTACGACGCTGCCTACCATTAACGTCTTTGGTATCCGAGGTATCCGGATTCCTTGATGTGTTGTTGCTGCGAGCCAGCCAGATTTCCTCACCCGCACAAAAGCGGCTCATGAGTGTTTTGAGGGCTGCCATAGATTTCGTCTTCTCCTGGCCGAGGTGGCGGGCGAGCCACTCGTCGTGGATGTTATGTTTGAATGCTGCTAGGGCTTCTGCATCCGGACAGTCTACGATTTGATTTTTCTTGGTCAGGAACCGTGTCCAGAATTGTCTGGCCGATTCCCCTGGCTGCTAGGTTAGGTGGCTCAAGTCATCAGCATCCGGTGGCCGCACATAAGTGCCCTGGAAGTTGTCAAGAAATGCATCTTCCAAATCCTCCCAACTGCCGACGGAATCTGCTGGCAAGCTATTCAGCCAATGTCGAGCTGGTCCTTTGAGTTTTAGTGGGAGGTACTTGATGGCATGTACATCGTCATCGCAAGCCATGTGGATGTGAAGGAGGAAATCCTCAATCCATACAGCGGGATCTGTTGTGACGTCATATCATTCGATATTTACGGGTTAAAAACCCTCCGGGAATTCATGATTTATAACTTCATCAGTGAAAGCTTAAGGGGTGTGCGGCGCCTCTGTGCCGGGCTATATCCCGACGTAGTTCATATGAGTCTTGTCTGCTGTATTCGGCCCGGCTGGATTTACTCTTGGTGTATCTGCCGCGACGATCATCGTCCCGTGTGGGTGCACGTGTTCGTGTCCCGTATATTGACCTTGCGATTTTTGCCTTGCTGTCCAAGATGTCTCGCAGGTCCTCTGTGTTTCCCAGGCCTTAGTATCTTTGACTGAGTGGAGACGGGGTGCGTGCTGAACTTTGGGCTGAAACGCCTCTCTGGCTCGGCCGGGTAGTGGCCGGTCAGCCGTATTGTACACTGGTGAATGAGGTTTGAATGCTTCCTCCTCGAGGTGAGGTAGCAACCTGCGTTTTGGGTAACTCTTGGACGAGCGCTCGAGTTCATGCTCCTTGGCCGCAAGGACATTGGTCCACCTGTCTGCTAGCAAGTCTTGATCAGCTTGAAGCTGTTGCTGTTTCTTCTTTAGGCTATTTGCCATGGCCATAAACTGGCGCTTGAAGTGCTCTTGCTCGATGGGGTCCTCAGGCATGATAAATTCGTCGTCACCAAGGCTCGCCTCGTCTTCGGAGAGAGGCATGTAATTGTCCTCCTCTGGTTCTCCATCTGCTGCCTGCTCCGGAGGGCTAGCTTGTTCGTCCTCTAGCTCTTCGCCGTGCTGGAGGGGATTGTTGTTGTCTTCGGCACTATCCGGAGTGTTATTATCTCCTGTGCAGGTATCATTGCTCTTACTATGGCGGGACTTAGAGTGGCGCCGCTGACATCGGCGCTTGGGTTGCTTCTTGGAGGGGTCATCCTCCGCTTTCTCCTCACCATTGGCTTCTTTGGGGGTGTCCACCATATATATATATATATATATATATATATATATATATATATATATATATATATATATCATATCATATGATGAGGTGGTGGTCCAGTGCCCCGAGGGCGGTGGATCCTGTTCGTCTCCGGCTTCGTCGTCCATACCGTGGAAGTCTTCGGAGCCGAAGTCGAGCATGTCGGTTAAGTCGTCGACAGTGGCTACTAAGTGGGTAGTGGGTGGGCAGCGAATTTCTTTGTCGTCCACATCCCATTTTGGCCGGACATAGTTCGTCCAAGGTTCTCCTGACAGGGAGAGAGACCTTAATGAATTTAGCACATCTCCAAAAGGTGAGTGCTGAAAGATATCCGCAGAGGTGAACTCCATGATCGGCGCCCAATCGGACTCGACGGGCACGGATACGAGCGGCTCGGAGTCCGTGGTCGAAGATGAATCCAGTGGTTCGGCAACACGGCTCTCGTAAGGGGTGAAGTCAGTATTCGGTTCTATCGCCGCGGAGAGTGCGACCTTCATGGCGGGGTCCATCCCTCCGCTCTCGGATGGCGCGACTTGCTCCAGATTAAAGGCCGGAGTAGCTGCGGATGCGATCTCCCGAACACTGTCCGATGGTAGAGTTACGTCTTGCTAGTCGTGACTACATGGCACGTCCAGCATGGGCTCGAATCCGTCGAATATCAAGTCTCCGCAGATATCGGCCGTGTAGTTCAAGTTTCCAAATCTGACCTGATGGACAGGGGCGTAGCTCTCAATCTGCTCCAAATGGCCAAGCGAATTGGCCCGCTGTGCAAAGCCGCAGATGAAGATCTGTCCAAGGAGGAAAGCCTCACCCTGGACCACATTGCTAGCGATGATCGAAGGAGCCATCGAGCCTTATGGTGACGACACAGTGGAACTCTCAATGAAAGCACCAATGTCGGTGTCAAAACCGGCGGATCTCGGGTAGGGGGTCCCGAACTGTGCGTCTAAGGCGGATGGTAATGGAGGCAGGGGACACGATGTTTTACCCAGGTTCGGGCCCTCTTGATAGAGGTAAAACCCTATGTCCTGCTTGATTGTTCTTCATGATATGAGTATTAGAAGAGTAGATCTACCACGAGATCAGAGAGGCTAAACCCTAGAAGCTAGCCTATGGTATGATTGTCTGTTGTCCTACGGACTAAAACCCTCCGGTTTATATAGACATCGGAGGAGGCTAGGGTTACACAAGGTCGGTTACAAAGGAGGAGATATCCATATCCGTATTGCCTAGCTTCCTGTCCACGCCAAGTAGAGTCCCATCCGGACATAGGAGAAAGTCTTCAATCTTGTATCTTCATAGTCCAACAGTCCGGCCAAAGGATATAGTCCGGCTGTCCGGAGACCCCCTAATCCAGGACTCCATCAACGACATTACCAGATGATACATGCACGACGTGCATATCATGCCATCCATGGGCAAGGCTGAAACAACAGCTAACGGCTAGATTAGCAATCGTCTGAGTGTCGTTCAACATTTTTATCATGTGTGAAGTACTTTCGATATTTTACTAGTCAAAATCGACCAACCAAGCGCTTTCGCCCAAGACCATCTGCTTTAATTTACAAGCGTCAGTTTTACAAGCAGTTTTGGTTGGAAAACGACGATCCAATCACGACCTAATATCATGAGTTGGTCGGAAGATCATATGGTTTCACGTCTAACCTACCCGACTTGTCGTATAGGCTATGAATGAAACATCAGACGATGAACTTCTTAAGCACGGAAACAACAGAAGAGGATGATCTTCTTAACAAGCAAATCATTGTCATTAGATCGACATGCAGAACAATACGAAGCATTATTCTCAGGAGGCACGGTGAACAGCTCGTGATGCCGCATGCCACAACATTCCAAGCTCAACTTTGCAATCAAACACAAGGCCTGGCATTACATAAACAATATTCAGAACAAACTCTTAACACAGGAATATCTCAGCAAAGTAACTATTTACTTCTAAACTGAACACAGGAATAGGAAAAAACACTCGACATTGCTCACAGGAAGGGCGTCCCACTCAAAAATATCAAATGCATGTCTTCTGGCTAACATCAATGAGCAAATTTTGACAAGGTTTTTCCAATTCCAATATATTAAACTAACGTCTTCTTGCTAACATCAATGATTAAACTTTGACAAGCTTTTCCCATTCAAAATATGTAATGCCTATGATCGTGGAGTCCTATCATAGCTTCTTGTACTTGTTTGGGCACTTTTTGCCTAGGGCACTCCACGTGTTGTTAAATTGCCAATGGTCTCTGTAGACTAGTCATGTCACCGGTGTCTTATAATACTCTGTAAAGCTTCTTGGTCATTCCTTCTGTAATGTAGCACAAACAGTGGCTGCTTGTTTCGGCAAAATGGAACGACCAACTGGACCTAGTAATGCAGCAGTTTGCCTTACACATTGGCTCCTTTTGTGCACTTCAACTAAAATCGAAGTCGGAATAAAATCGAGCTTTAATTTTGATATACCTATAAGCAACAATAGGTATAAGGGAAACAATTACTGAGAAATAATGGTTGATGACTTGTACTCCCAGAAGAAAAGCATCTACTGATCTACTTTATCTTAATGGGAAACAAAGCAGGAGAGTAGCAATTCTCCATCAGTGTGATTCATTCATATTGACTGAGACATTATCTTAACAATGCCTTGTTTCAACATGTATAAAGAACGACAAAGCAGAAAAGTACCATTCCTAAAACAATGCAACTGATTCATTTTAACAGAGACATTATCTTAACAATACCTCGGTTAAACATGTAGAAAGAACTACAAAGCGGGATAGTACCATTCCTAACAAGTGTTGTAGTTTTGAACTAAGATTCAGTAGTTAATTAATTCTGAGAGTGGCATTGCTTAATTTTACCAGCGGCATTAGATTAACGAAAAACATAAACAGTTCTAGGGGAGAGTGGGCGCAACAACAGTATGTGCTTCCATCTACTTATAAAGGGGGTGATGCAGACTTTGTTGTAACAAAGCAACAAGCATCATGTCTGGGTTGGTCCCATTTTTGTTCACTACTTAATGTGAAAGGACAGCAATACAATAGCTTCAATTCAACATTTATTTAAAACAGTACCAATACAAGTAGCACAACATCTCAAAGCACACTGCACAATCATGTGGATGAAGGCCTGTACTGACCTTTCATGAGACGGACAAGATAAAATACGAATCTGCCAACACGAATAGGTAATCCAATCTCGTTTTGTGCAGTTGCACTAAAATCAAGCAAAGTGTTTCGCGTAGCGAAGCAAAATGTCGCAATAGCAACAAGTTGAATAGATATCCCTGTTTAAACAGAGGCAAAAAAGGAATCAATTACTGGCTAATAAAGGAGGATGAAACATGCGGCCACAAAAATGGTAATCCCGCCAATCCCTAACAAGTGTTAGTTTTGAAATAAGATTCAATAGTTAATTCTGAGAGTGGCATCAATTACTGGCTTATAAAGGGGGTGATGCTGAATTTGTTGTAACAAAGCAACAAGCATCATGTTTGGGTTGGTCCCATTTTTGTTCACTACTTAATGGGAAAAGACAGCAATACAATAGCTTCAATTCAACATTTATTTAAAACAGTACCAAAACAAGTAGCACAACATCTCAAAGCACACTGCACATCATGTGGTTGAGACCAAGATTTGAAACAACTCGCCACGAAGACTGGAAACAAATCTCGATCTCCTTTTGTGCAGTTCCACCAAAATTAAGCAAAGTCACCGGTGTGACATACAAGTTGAACTGCACAAAACACTCTTAAAACATAAGTGTTTCGAGTAGCGAAGCAAAATGTCGCAATAACAACAAGTTGAATCGATACCCCTGTTTTAACAGAGGCAAAAAAGGAAACAATTACTTATCGATAAAGGAAGACGAAACAACCGGTGACAGAAAGAAGCATCTAACTTATCTTGGATGGAAAACAAAGTAGGACATTAGCATTTCTAAAACAGTGGCATTGATTCATATTAGTAGAGACATTCTCTTGAAACAACATTCGTTAAAAATGTAATTTACTTTTAACAGTGGCATTGCTTCAATTTTCCGGCGGCATTCTTAGATTAACAACAGCAAAATAGCTGTATGGGACATGCCAGCACCATGTGCGTCCATACGTATAAGTGGGTGATGTAGAGTATGTAGCCAAGCAGCATATATGCGCTGGTCCCATATTTGTTCTCTTTGAACCTTCTTCCTATGTGAGGGCAGCAAATCTAGTCCTGCACAAACTACCCGACCCCCTAGTTTCTTTCCCTTTTCAACAAAGAGATCGGTTCCTTACAGATGTGTGTACTGGGTTACCCCCTTTTTCCCTTTTCGACCTATAAAGCGGCTAGATAGCCAGTCTATACTAATTTCCACCCCTCCTTTCCTCATTGAACCACGTCCTAGATTCTTGCTCCAGCCCACCGCACCCTTCTTTCCTCTTTGAACCAGGACCTAGATTCGACTACAGATCAAAAAAGATCCACATGCAGCTAGAGCAATGACGGTTTCAAAGAAACTTATACCTTAGGGTCGTCGAGATGTGGCAAGGTGTGCGATGGGAGGTCGGATCTGCCCACACTATGTACGGCAGCAAGGAAGAAGGGGTCGGTGGCCCTCCCGCACAAGCGCTGGGTGAAAGAGAACAGCGCAGCCGGTAGTGGATTGCCTCCCTCGCCGAAGGTGATAGAGTGAACGCTGCACCTCCACCCCTTCACGGTGCGATGGGATACGGATGCCTCCTTCACCAGCTATGAGGGGGGAGAGAGAGACAAGAGGCCAACGCAGTCTTGTTTAGATCTGGTGAAGAGAGGGTGAGAGACTGTGAATATAGGAAACCCTAGCAAATGAACGCTGAGCCTCCAGCGCGCAACATATATGTAGTGCGGCGAGCGTGTGGAGAGTGCAAACCCTAGCGAACAAGCGCTAAGGCTCCCGCTTATATATACTATTGTAGTACGGACTAAGCTCCGGTGCCTTCACTGCACCTGTTTTTGGATGTATGACAGGTGAGCTAGCCACATTTTGGGCTCACCTGTCATTAATCCAAAGGCAGATGCACTAAGTCAATGAAGCTGCGTCCATATAGTACTCTCATGTATACGACTAATATATAGTGGAGTTGTTTTCTTATTCTCTCCATAACAATCGTTTTAAATTGTGTAAGTACAAAACGAAACTCTTTATTTAATGTACAGTGAAGAAAACTAGTACTACTTCTGATGAACTAACAATCCACGCCCACGCGTCCTGGTCGCACTTCCTGTCCTTCACGTGTGGTACACTAGCCTCCCTTAAGTGAACAACATCACATGCGCCAAATTGCCGGAAATGTGTGAGAGTGTGTCCAAACAAAGAATTTTAATTTCAATTATCGGAAAGGTTTGAGAGTATTACAAAGTTTGACTTGAGTCAAATATAATATGCGGAGTAAATAAAAATGGAGGGCTACTACGTCCATCCGGGTTTTTAGTCCACACAATTTTTTAAATCAAAGTTAATAGCTGGACAAATAAAATTACAGGGGAGCTGGACACAAAGTTGTGAGAAGGCTTAGAAATCAATGTCGATCCTTCTTCGAGGAAACATTTTGTTCATAGCCAATTGCGTGATAAAATTGCACCAACGTGAAAGACGACTGCGTCTCCAACGCAACCAAGGTGAACTGACGAAGGATATCATCTTTGTGCGTAACAAGCAAAGAGCACTGATGGAAGACAGCTTGTTTTTCATTGAAAATCAATCAGCTTCACCAGCCGATGCAACCATGATGCGCAACCATGAGCATCGATAGGTCATCCTGGTGATGCATCATCCATTTGGCATCAAGTTTGGGTGAGGCACCTATGAAGTTCGACAAATCCTCACTGTGGTATGTTTCTTCTCAGTAATCAAGCTCGAGGAAGGAAGAACCACGTGGCAGAGGACAGTGCGGCAGAACAACAATGGCCATCCAATTTTGTGCAGTTCCACTAAAATTGAGGAAGACATGCCCGGGTATGGAGACACGCATCGCTGTTTCCAAAAATATAAAAAAGGGTTAGCAACAACATCTCAATTGTCAATAAGAATTAATGAAAAGTACACCAAAAACCAGAAGCATCATAATTATCTTGATGTGAACTTAACCAGCATACCCGAGAAAAAAAAGCATTTCTTCATTTAACCAGTGATAGTACTACCACCATATGGACAATGACCGCACAACCACCATGTACTTTTTGTCGAAACAACATGTATACCTCCACCGAGGCATAAATCAAGACAACTTTTCAAGTGCCATTTCCTTTATAATAGTACTAGTAGGTGATGTTGGACCAGCCAACGAACCCTAGCTACTATGCATGGGGAGCTGGGGAGTAGTCGCATACAAGAAAACCCGCACGCAGCGACCTGCGGAGCAGGACCAGTACAAGAAGTTATACCTCAGGCGGGCGAGATGTCGTTTAGGCGGGTGTGATGCCCCGAGACCGTTGCGCCAGGTGTCTTCCAGTTATTCGTTGTTGTTGCCTTGTCTTTTGCTTGCGTGTTGCATTTCATCATGTCATCATGTGCATTGCATCATCATGTTTTCAAAACTTGCATCCGTCCGAGTTCCCCCAGTTCCATCCGTTGTCCGTTCTGAGCCCAGACACACTTGCACGCGCCCGCGGCACGTCTGAAATATTATTTTATAAGTGGCCGGAAAATGTTCTCGGAATGGGATGAGAGTTGGCGTGCGGTCCTGTTATAGTGTAGGTAGACCACCTGCCAAGTTTCATCGCAATTGGAGTTCGTTTGACGCCCCAACGATTAACTATAGCAGCAGTATAGTCGGTCTAACGTCGGATGTTTTCAGTCTCCGAAAACTGTTGCCGGGCCCCCTCCCTCTCCTCTCCTCTCAGCCTCTCCACAACCCACCTATTCCATCCACCTACCCCTCTTCGCGTCTGGAGCCGTCCGATACAACCACACGGTCCGAAAACCCTCTCTGCACAGTGCATCGAACTCCTCGCGCGCGCCCCCGAAAGCTGTCCTAGACCCGACCTGGACAGTCGTCACCGTTGGATTCGGATCATCCCCAAACATCTACAAAACATCACCATTTTCTTATTTGGACTCCTCTAACCTTTTATTCTCGATCGTCCAACTTAATCGAAGGGTCCAAGATCTATCCCCCTACCTATTTAAATAGATCAACCCCTAACCCTAGCCTTAGCCCATCCAATCCTACCTAGCGCCGCCGCCACTCTCTCGGGATTCCCCCAGATCTGATCCATCCAATCCCCCCCCCCAATTAGTGCTCTCCTGTGGATCCCCTCGATCCACCAACCAGCGAGCACCACCAGCAGGACCAGCCTCGCGCCGCAGCCTCCTTCTCCCTGTTCCCGATGGCCACCTCCTCCCATGTCCAGGAGCTCGCAGCCGCGAAGCCCTGCGCTGCCAAGCTCCTCCCATGGCCGCCCCACTGCCACGTCCGACCACCGCTAGGCGCCAACCGTTGCCGGCATGCAGCAGCAGCCATCATGACCCCTCATCATCTTTCTCTCCCTCCCTTCTTCCGTTTTGCTTTTCTCCTCCTCTCACATCTTGATCACTTTCTCTTTATTTTCTTCTCTGTCAGGGAACGAACAACACCACCAGAGTTCGTCCAAAGCGCTGTAGACGCCATCGTGCCCTGCTTTGACTGAATTCGATGCCCTCACCTCATCTCGATCCAGTGGATCCTAACGCCCAGCGCCGCTCGTCGCCGTCCGCCAAGATTCTGCGCTGCGCCAAGTTCCGCGCCCGTGCCCCTTTTCTCGGACGCCCCCGCCTGGATCCGCTCCTCCTCACCTCGTTCGCATCATCGGGATCGCGCCAAGTCCATCGCCATTGCCCTCTTCTCGAGAACGAGCACGGCGCTCACCGTCCTCTGCTTCGCGCTCCTAGGACTCCATCACGTGCGTGGCCTCTTCGCCTTGGGCCGTTTCTGCTGCACTGAGCCGGCCGACTGTTCTCTTCCAGCAAGGCCCATTGCCAATGTGAGCAGCCTCTCCAGCAAGGCCCGGCTCCCTGAAGCCCAATGTGAGGAAGCCCATCTTTGGTTGCTCCTGTAGAGCCCAGTTCAGGCCAGTTTTGGCCCGACTCATGTTTTTTTCCGCGGTGTGATTTATCTATTTATCCAGGAGTTTGCAGATTTACAGAAAACCCCTTGCACAACATGCATATAATAACTCACAATTCGTGCATCGGATTAAAATGAATTATATATGAAATATGCTTAGAATTTTGTCTAGTTTCATAATGTCCAACTTTCATCCATGTTTAAAATGTTTAAACTTGTTGTTTGTTTAATTTTTCTTCATTTCCATGCTAAAATGTTTTATTTCATTACTAAATAACCGTAGCTCCAAACCTAACAAACTTTATATGTAAAGGGGTGGAAAAATGCCTAGATTAACATGGTGCACTCATCTAGCATGTTTAACAACTCTAAAATTGTGTTTAGGGAAGAACAGTACCAAAACCTAAAATATGCACATGATGATTTTCTGGACTTTTTTGTTTGTTGTTCCGGCCTCATTTAAACTTGCCTAGATAGGTAGTTTTCATTTGCTTCACCCTCTTGCCATGTTTAACAACATTTAATATTGTGGGGTACATAAACAAGATCGAACTAAATAAGTCACGTGGTGTTTCTTCAATATGCAACGGAGTTGCATATTGAGCTTCACTTAATTTGTAGGGTTGTTTGTGCACTTTGCCATGCCATGCCTCATTAAACCGAACATGCATCATACTTGTTTGTGCATCATGCCATGATTATGTGATGGTTGTTTACTATATTGTTTGCTTCTTTTCGGGTTACTTCTCGCGTTATCTTCTGTTTCGTTCTAGAGTTGTGAGGATCCGTTCATCTACGTACGTTTGTCTTCTTCTTGGACTCATTCTTCTTCCTTGCAGGATCTCAGGCAAGATGACCATACCCTCGAAATCACTTCTATCTTTGCTTGCTAGTTGCTCGCTCTTTTGCCATGCCTACGCTACGATACCTACCACTTGCTTAGCATGCCTCCCATATTGCCATGTCAAGCCTCTAACCCACCTTGTCCTAGCAAACCATTGTTTGGCTATGTTACCGCTTTGCTCAGCACCTCTTATAGCATTGCTAGTTGCAGGCGAAGATGGAGTTTGTTCCATGTTGGAACATGGATTTTTATTGGGATATAACAATATCTCTTATTTATTTAATGCATCTATATACTTGGTGAAGGGTGGAAGGCTCAACCTTATGCCTGGTGTTTTGTTCCACTCTTGCCGCCCTAGTTTCCGTCATACCGGTGTTATGTTCCTTTATTTTGCGTTCCTTACGCGATCGGGTTATAATGGGAACCCCTTGACAGTTTGCTTTGAATAAGACTCCTCCAGCAAGGCCCAACCTTGGTTTTACCATTTGTACTAACAACCTACCACCTTCCCTTGGGTTCTGCAGACTCAAGGGTCATCTTTATTTAACCCCCCAGGCCAGTGCTTCTCTAAGTGTTGGTTCCAAACAGAGTCACTTGCAGCGCCACCTCGGGGAAACATGAGGGCTGGTTTTAGCTGTACGTAGCGCTCATCCGGTGTTGCCCTGAGAACGAGATATGTGCGGCTCCTATCAGGATGTTGGTGCATCGGGCGGCTTTGCTGGTTTAGTTTTACCATTGTCGAGATGTCTTGTAACTAGGATTCCGAGCCTGATCGGGTTGTCTTGGGAGAAGGAATATCCTTCGTTGACCGTGAGAGCTTGTGATGGGCTAAGTTGGGACACCCCTGCAGGGTTTTGAACTTTAGAAAGCCGTGCCCGCGGTTATGGGCAGATGGGAATTTGTTAATGTCCGGTTGTAGAAAACCTGAAACTTATCTTAATTAAAATGCTTCAACCGCATGTGTAGCCGTGATGGTCTCTTTCCGGCGGAGTCCGGGAAGTGGACACGGCGTTGGAGTTATGCTTGACGTAGGTTGTTCTAGGATCACTTCTTGATCAAAGTTTCTCGACCGTGTTTTGCCTTCTCTTCTCGCTCTCTTTTTCGTAAGTTAGCCACCATATATGCTAGTGCTTGCTACAGCTCCACCTCACATACCTTTTACCTACCCATAAGCTTAAATAGTCTTGATCGCGAGGGTGTGAGATGGCTGAGTCCCCGTGACTCACATATTACTATCAAAAACTAGTTGCAGGTGCCGATGATACCGTGTAGGTGACGCAACCGAGCTCAAGGAGGAGCTCGATGAAGATCTTGTTCATCGTGTTGTTTTGTTTCAGTTGATCAGTAGTGGAGCCCAGTCGGAGCGATCGGGGATCTGTAGCATTAGGGGTAGTCTTCTTTTATTTTGGTTCCGTAGTCAGATCTTGATTGTATCCGGATGATGTAATGCTTTATGCTTGTATTGTGTGAAGTGGCGATTGTAAGCCAACTATGCATCTCTTTCCTTATTCATTACATGGGTTGTGTGTAGATTACCTCTGTCGCGACATTGCCTACAATGCGGTTATGCCTCTAAGTCATGCTCCGACACGTGGGAGATATAGCCGCATCGTGGGTGTTACAAGTTGGTAATCAGAGCCTTCCCCGACTTAGGAGCCCCCTGCTTGATCGAATCGCTGGCATTGTTGAGTCTAGAAAAATGTTTTTGAGTCTTTTAGGATTATATATATCGGAGAGTAGGATTCTTTTTACTCCTCAGTCCCTTCGTCGCTCTAGTGAGGCATCCTGACGTAGCGTTTTGACTCTTCTCTTCTCAAATTTCACTAAAAAAATTAGGATCTCGCGGGTATCTTGAAATCGTTCCGATGGTTTTGTGATGAGAACATTGTTCTTGGTGCTTCCTGACATTTAGGGGTTGTGGCAGTCCCGGGGAGTTGAGCTCCGAGGTGTTGTCGTCACAATTTTATCATTGCAGTTCTGGAATACTTGAGTTTTGCCAACATCGAAAATCTATTTTATGCAGTTGTTGGTGAGATAACCTCGACGACACCCAGTACTGGGGCGGGAGTTCGGGAGTATTCCCATAACTCGTATAACGGATGCTTTTCGAAGGTTGAGGTAAATGATTTCCGAAGGTTTCTTGGTTATGTGTTGAAGGATGGATACAGCTGGATGTAGGATTTGCTAGTTTTGGGTGAGATATTATGCTTCCCCTGTATCCCCAACACCTGATTGCATAACTAGAAAGTTTCGGGAGTTTATAAGTGGGAATTCAAGTAGCTCTTAGGATATCTTTCCGTGAGATGCATGATATGAGATCGGGGTTTGATGTCTAGTGGTCCGCCTATCCACGGTTGGTTTTACAGTGGTCTCGTTGTGTCTTAAAGAGTCCTTGGCTATGCTGACTCGGGGACGCTTCATATGTCATGTGCACTGCCTTGTACATGATGGTGCTGTACGATCGAGCCCGTGTAGGCCCCACTACGAAAACTTCGGACGAAATCTCTATCATATGTTTGTTCCGGCTTATTCTGCAAGCCAATCCTTTGTTTTGTTTTCAGTTGTGGTATTTGAGTTGCTTCAATGTCAAGTGTTGATTCCATACCTTGTCTAAGCGGTATTCTCATATTTCTATGGGAATACTAATCCTTCTTGATCATCGAGTTTGTCATTTCAATATCTTCTCAACCGGTGTGTTTTCCCTTCAATTGGATCTGATCTTTTCAACATCCACAAGATCACCTCTCGGTTTTCCCAATGTTGTTCGTTTCATCTGTCCCCAAGTTGTCTTTGTTTTTTCCGCCCTCCCTCCCCTTGTTTCTTCAAGGACTGGGAGTTCTTAATCAAGTATCCTTTTATTGTTCTAAAGTCTCTCCATTCTTTCCATCAATGTTCTTACCCGGTGGTTCTCATGAAGCTGCTCTACAAGTTCATCATTTGTCATTCTTTTTCTTCTCCGGTGGATTAAATTCAAGCTTTTGTTGTTGATCACATCCTTTTCCTCGTTTCAAATGCTTTCTCATGCCGGTGCACCTCTTAATCATTCACTTCTCGCTATTCTTGTGTTCGGAAGTGCTGAAGATTTCTCAGAAGATTCGTTTCCATTCTCAATCTGTTCAAGATATTTTGAGGTTGTTATCTCATTCAAACCATTTAATTCAACCGGTGCAATCTCTCCTTTAAATCATTTCAACGGTGTATCTTTCAGTGGGCCCTAACCCACAGGTCTTTTCCAAGGATCTTACCTGACTCTTCTAATTTTCCCGGTGTTACTCTCAAATTCTTTTCCAAGTTTGACGTAAGAATGGATTTTCATCAGTCAAATGTCTTTCCCCAAGATCGGTCAAATTCTTTTCATCATTGGTTCAACATTTCTAATATTCATCCCAGAGTATCTCAACAATTCATGGTGATGTATATCATCATTCTCAACATTTGAAGACCGAAGAAGAATTTTCCCTCCTTATCTTGATCCATTCTCTTCAAGACTCATGGCTCTAGCTTCTTGCTATCCTCTCATAATTGTTTTCGATTGTGAGAATTCTTTTCACCCACCTAGAGCATTTCATGAGTTGTTTCCATTTCTTTCCTCCGAAGGCCATCTTTTCAAATATCATTCATTCTAGCTTTCAGCTCCCGTTTCTCCAAAATCTTACCGGTGCATCGTTCAAGTGATCTCTAATCAGCTCATGATCTCTTCGTTCTCATGTATCAAATTTTTCACTAAAGTATCTTCATTCGTTCTCTAATTCTTACCGGTGATTCATTCCTTTACTTCGTTCGTTTTTCAATTCTTACGGCGGTTCCCCAAAGATTCTTCTTCCTTCGTGTATCATATCAATGCATTCGTGCTTTTCAAATTCTACCGGTGGTTCATTGAAAACCTTCTCAAGTTTGTGCTATATCTCTCATAATACTTTCTACAAGAATAAGTAGTGTGCCAAATCCGTTGCTTGTCATCAATTTAATTGGTGAAGGATAAGCATAATGTAATTCTTATTCTTGTTCCATCCGAGTGAATTCAATTCCTTATTCTGGAGGTTCATCAAATTCTTGATTTCTTTTGTTCTTCTTTCTTTTCCAGAGTTCCGGGTCTTCAAGATTATCTCGTCGCGAAGCTCCTTCTAAATCATCGCAAAGCTTCACCTTGTGTTTTCAATTTCTCCTTCCTTTCGTTTGATCATCCTTTTGTTACCAGAGTTCTTCATGGAGGCTCTACATGTTGGTTCATCAAGGACGTAATTCCTTCTCGAAGTGTTCATCAAGATTCTTTTCAGAGGAGCTCAAGTATTCTTCATCTTGCATTTCGAAGTGTAATTCTTTCTACCTTATGTTTTGAGATGGTGTTATGTCACTCTTGAAATTTGAGTTTGTGTTTCATGATTCCCATGTTGTCAAGATTGATATATTTGTAATCTACCAATCTCTTCGTTGGAGTTATCTCGTGTCATATTTCACCTAAAGCCTTCCCTAAGAATTTTTGCTAATTATGGTGCTTATAAATGACCCAAGTTCTTCTTTTATCCTCCCGGTGAAATAGTTCTCGTCTTATTGCTCATATAAATCCAATCTATTGTTTTCCGTTAGTGGCAGAATTTCAACTCATAATTTTGAGATGTCTTCCATAAGCCCACATCAAGCTTATCTTTTCGTTCTTGATAATCCAATAACTCCGTTCGGGAATATGTTGTAAGCGTGCTCTCTCAAGATCTTGTTTTCCCTCCGTTCATTCCATTCTTTCTTCTTCCGAAGGCTTTGTGATATTGCTCTTTTCAGTCTTCATCTCGAATTGTGAAGATCACGATCTTTTTAGGCTTATCCTGTTAACCGGAGTGTGTGCCCACTGCTCAAGTTCTTTTCATCTTATCAAGTTTCTTATCACTTTTTCAACCGGAGTACTGTCCGAATTTATTCTTCTTCATTCCTCTTTTCTGACAGAGTGTTTTCAACTTTGTCCATCTAAGTTGTATTCTTTTCTTGAAGATGGTTTAACCTCTCAAGGTTCTTGGTTTCACTCGTTTGTCAAAGAAGCAACTTAGTTTTACCTCTTCTCTTTCTCTTCCGTTTTCCACGGTGCCATCCTAGATCTCGGGACGAGATCCTCTCGTAGTGGTGGAGTGTTGTGACGCCCCGAGAACGTTGCGCCAGGTGTCTTCCAGTTATTCCTTGTTGTTGCCTTATATTTTTCTTGCGTGTTGCATTTCATCATGTCATCATGTGCATTGCATCATCATGTTTTCAAAACGTCCATCCATCCGGGTTCCCCCAGTTCCATCCGTTGTCCGTTCTGAGCCCAGACACACTTGCACGCACCCGCGGCACGTCCGAAATATTATTTTATAAGTGGCTGGAAAATGTTCTCGGAATGGGATGAGAGTGGGCGTGCGGTCTTGTTATAGTGTAGGTAGACCGCCTGCCAAGTTTCATCACAGTCGGAGTTTGTTTGACGGCCCAACGATTAACTATAGCGGCAGTATAGCCGGTCTAACGTCGGACGTTCTCGGTCTCCGAAAACTGTTGCCGCGCCCCCTCTCTCTTCTCTCCTCTCAGCCTCGCCACAGCCCACCTAGTCCATCCACCTACCCCTCTTCACGTCCGGTGCCATCTGATACGATCGCACGGTCCGAAAACCCTCTCTGCACAGTGCATCGAACTCCTCGCGTGCGCACCCGAAAGCTGTCCCGGACCCGGCCCGGACAGTCGTCACCATTGGACTCGGATTATCCCCAAACATCTACAAAACATCACCATTTTCTTATTTGGACTCCTCTAACCTTTTATTCTCGATCGTACGATTTAATCGGAGGGTCCAAGAGCTATCCCCTACGTATTTAAATAGATCAACCCCTAACCCTAGCCTTAGCCCGTCCAATCCTACCTAGCGCCACCGCCACTCTCTCGGGATTCCCCCAGATCTGATCCATCCAATCCCCCCCCAATCAGTGCTCTCCTGTGGATCCCCTCGATCCACCAACCAGCGAGCACCACCAGCAGGACCAGCCCCACGCCGCAGCCTCCTTCTCCCAGTTCCCGATGGCCACCTCCTCCCATGTCCAGGAGCTCGCAGCCGCGAAGCCCTGCGCCGCCGAGCTCCTCCCATGGCCGCCCCACCGCCATGTCTGACCACCGCCAGGCGCCAACCGTTACCGGCGTGCAGCAGCAGCCATCAGGACCCCTCGTCGTCTTTCTCTCCCTCGCTCCGTTTCGCTTTTCTCCTCCTCTCACATCTCGATCTCTTTCTCATTCTTTTCTTCTCTGTCAGGGAACGAACAACACCACCAGAGTTCGCCCAAAGCGCTATAGCCGCCGTCGCGCCCTGCTTCGACTGAAGCCGATGCCCTCACCTCGTATCGATCCAGTGGATCCTAACGCCCAGCGCCGCTCGTTGCCGTCCGCCCATATTCTGCGCCGTGCCAAGTTCCGCGCCCGTGCCCCTTTTCCCGGACGCCCCTGCCTGGATCCGCTCCTCCTCACCTCGTTCGCATCGTGGGGATCGCACCAAGTCCCTCGCCGTTGCCCTCTGCTTGAGAACGAGCACGACGCTCACCGTCCTCTGCTTTGCGCTCCTGGGACTGCGTCACGCGTGTGGCCTCTTCGCCTTGGGCCGTTTCTGCTGCACCGAGCCGGCCCACTGTTCTCTTCCAGCAAGGCCCATGGCCAATGTGAGCAGCCTCTCCAGTAAGGCCCAGCTCTCTGAAGCCCAATGTGAGGAAGCCCATCTTTGGTTGCTCCTGTAGAGCCCAGTTCGGGCCAGTTTTGGCCCGACTCATGTTTTTTCTGCGGCGTGATTTATCTATTTATCCAGGAGTTTGCAAATTTACAGAAAACCCCTTGCCCAACATGCATATAATAACTCACAATGTGTGCATCAGATTAAAATGAATTATATATGAAATATTCTTAGAATTTTGTCTAATTTCATAATGTCCAACTTTCATCCATGTTTAAAATGTTTAAACTAGCTGTTTGTTTAATTTTGCTTAATTGCCATGCTAAAATGCTTTATTTCATAACTAAATAGCCGTAGCTCCAAACCTAACAAACTTTATATGTACATGGGGTGGAAAAATGCCTAGTTTAACATGGTGCACTCATCTAGCATGGTTAACAACTCTAAAATTGTGTTTAGGACAGAACAGTACAAAAACCTAAAATATGCACATGAGGAGTTTCCAGACTTGTTGTTTGTTGTTCCGGCCTCATTTAAACTTGCCTAGATAGGTAGTTTTCATTTCCTTCACCCTCTTGCCATGTTTAACAACATTTAATATTGTGGGGTACATAAACTAGTTTAAACTAAATAAGTCACGCGGTGTTTCGTCAATATGCAACGGAGTTGCACATTGAGCTTCACTTAATTTGTAGGGTTGTTTGTGAACTTTGCCATGCCATGCCTCAATAAACCGGACATGCATCATACTTGTTTGTGCATCATGCCATGATTATGTGATGGTTGTTTACTATGTTGTTTGCTTCTTTCCGGGTTACTTCTCGCATTATCTTCGGTTTTGTTCGGGAGTTGTGAGGATCCGTTCATCTATGTCCGTTTGTCTTCTTCTTGGACTCGTTCTTCTTCCTTGCGGGATCTCAGGCAAGATGACCATACCCTCGAAATCACTTCTATCTTTGCTTGCTAGTTGCTCGCTCTTTTGCTATGCCTACGCTACGATACCTACCACTTGCTTATCGTGCCTCCCATATTGCCTTGTCAAGCCTCTAACCCACCTTGTCCTAGCAAACCATTTTTGGCTATGTTACCTCTTTGCTCAGCACCTCTTATAGCATTGCTAGTTGCAGGCGAAGATGGAGTTTGTTCCATGTTGGAACATGGATTTTTGTTGGGATATAACAATATCTCTTATTTATTTAATGCATCTATATACTTGGTGAAGGGTGGAAGGCTCGACCTTATGCCTGGTGTTTTGTTCCACTCTTGCCGCCCTAGTTTCCGTCATACCGGTGTTATGTTCCTTTATTTTGCGTTCTTACACGACCGGGTTATAATGGGAAACCCTTGACAGTTCGCTTTGAATAAAACTCCTCCAGCAAGGCCCAACCTTGGTTTTACCATTTGCACTAACAACCTACCACCTTCCCTTGGGTTCTGTAGACTCAAGGGTCATCTTTATTTAACCCCCCAGGCCAGTGCTTCTCTAAGTGTTGGTTCCAAACAGAGTCACTTGTAGCGCCACCTCGGGGAAACATGAGGGCTGGTTTTAGCTGTACGTAGCGCTCATCCGGTGTTGCCCTGAGAACGAGATATGTGCGGCTCCTATCAGGATGTTGGCGCATCGGGCGGCTTTGTTGGTTTAGTTTTACCATTGTCGAGATGTCTTGTAACTAGGATTCTGAGCCTGATCGGGTTGTCTTGGGAGAAGGAATATCCTTCGTTGACCGTGAGAGCTTGTGATGGGCTAAGTTGGGACACCCCTGCAGGGTTTTGAACTTTAGAAAGCTGTGCCTGCGGTTATGGGCAGATGGGAATTTGTTAATGTCCGGTTGTAGAAAACCTGAAACTTATCTTAATTAAAATGCTTCAACCGCGTGTGTAGCCGTGATGGTCTCTTTCCGGCGGAGTCCGGGAAGTGGACACGGCGTTGGAGTTATGCTTGACGTAGGTTGTTCTAGTATCACTTCTTGATCATAGTTTCTCGACCGTGCCTTGCCTTCTCTTCTCGCTCTCTTTTGCGTAAGTTAGCCACCATATATGCTAGTGCTTGTTGCAGCTCCACCTCACATACCTTTTACCTACCCATAAGGTTAAATAGTCTTGATCGCGAGGGTGTGAGATTGCTGAGTCCCCGTGACTCACAGATTACTTTCAAAAACCAGTTGTAGGTGCTGATGATACTGTGCAGGTGACGCAACCGAGCTCAAGGAGGAGCTCGATGAAGATCTTGTTCATCGTGTTGTTTCGTTTCAGTTGATTAGTAGTGGAGCCCAGTCAGAGCGATCGGGGATCTGTAGCATTAGGGGTAGTCTTCTTTTATTTTGGTTTCGTAGTCGGACCTTGATTGTATCCGGATGATGTAATGCGTTATTCTTGTGTTGTGTGAAGTGGCGATTGTAATCCAACTATGTATCCCTTTCCTTATTCATTACATGGGTTGTGTGAAGATTACCTCTCTTGCGACATTGCCTACAATGTGGTTATGCCTCTAAGTCGTGCTCCGACACGTGGGAGATATAGCCGCATTGTGGGTGTTACAGCGGGCGAGCGGGATCTGCCCACACGACGACAGCGAACAAGGGCGCGGAGGATCTTCGTCCGCGCCAGCGCCGGCTCCGAGAGGACGGTGCGAATCGGCTTCCTCCATCGCCGACGGCGACAACGTCAACGCTGCACCTCCTGACCTCTCGTAGCGGACGGGATTCGGCCGGATCCGTGACCACCTGTGAGGAGAGACATAGAGTGGACACTGTCATCTTTGTTTGATATGGAGAGGGTGAGAGAGCGAGATGCGAGAAACTCTATCAAACAAGAGGCGATAATGGAGTAAAAAAATCTCTCCATAGCAGTGGCTTTAAATAGAATAAGCCCGTTCTCGGAAAAAAGAAACGAAAACTGGCGGACAATTTTTTAAGGGTCTATCTAGGACACATCTAGATGTGACATAGTTATGTCACATCTATGTTGATGTCCACTCTGTTTGTGGTCTATTTTTTCCTAGTTTTTTTTGTTTCTTGTTGCTACATTATATACTTGTGGGAGCTTAGATGTGATATCCTTAAATAACATCTAGATGCGAATTAGATAAACTGATTTTCTAACGTACCAAGAAAGAAAACTCGATCAAAAACATGCCCCCGCTTCTAGGTCGCGAGAGTCGTCGCGCACACACACATAGACATAGACATGCATATCCGTGTTTACGTAAAATTCCATTTCCATCTACAGCTCCAATCATATTTGTCCAACTGGCACATTATTTACGTTGTTAATTATATACGCAGCAATATTAACATACAACATCTCTTGTTTGCGCACGTCCAGACTGCTGCCACGACCGGTCCTGACTGACCCGAACCCTCTTCATCACCCGCGCGTGCTTCTCGCCCGAAACGGTCAGTGCCACAATCATGCCCGGCCAGAGCGGACGCGACCTCTCACTAGCGCCGGCATTGAAGCGGCGCGCCGGCCAAGAGAGCGTCGCCCGCGCCGCTTCCGGGTGCACACGGCTGCTCCACGTTCAAAGGTCGCTATAGCCGGCTACAACATGCATGTAAAAAGTTCTTGGGAGTCCATGCTACAGCTAGCTCTCCTCCCCCAACTCTTCAATCTCTTCCAGTAGTGCTAGTACTCCATGGCGCGATCCATCGACAAGCAGGCGAGAAAGTTATCGTATACTCGGTTTGCGGTGAGTGGCATGTCGAGCGACCGTGTGGGGTCGAGCCGTGGAGGAGGGTGAGACATGAACACGACAGATGTGATTTAAACGTTGGTTTTGCTCGATGGCGCGATCCAACAAAACGAAACGTTGGTTTCTCTCCGTTACCATTTTTTCTCCGGAAAAACGGAATCTTTCCACTCCATTTTCATTCCTATTCCAAGGTTGCCCCGTTACACCATTCCATCAAATACAAAGGAAAACTAACACGCATGCTGATGCATCTCAATGATTCACAGATCATAGCTAATATTTACTTCACAACTAAAGAAAAAGGTTGTGAGAGCGTATACGAAAGAAAAACTACCGATGGGGTCACTACGACTTAAACCCTAACCCTAAACATGATTTAATTTCCTGACCAGTTAGAACCTGTCGAAGGAAAGACGGCTGGCACCTTTGGATCATATGATGCTTTTGTGCAGTTCCACTAAAATCGACCCGAGCATCCCTGATGGCAAAGATATTGAAGAAGTGTCATTACAATAATAGTACTGGCACTAGTTCATGAGACATAAACTCATCACAAGTAGAAGCTGGTAGAAGTAGAGAAAGATCGACATGGAGATGGAGCTACGGCAGTGGAGCAAGCCGGCTCCAAAAGGAAGATGGACTACCTAGGACGTCGAGCTGTAGCTAGAAGGGCAGTTGGGACGCTGCATCGGCCCATACCGCGGTGACCCCCGATTGGGACGCACCGACTGTTGGTTTTCTACCTCACCGATGTCGACCGCATCTACGCAGAACATTGTTCCCTTCCCCCAGCTGCGGGATCAGGCCCGTCGTTCTATGCTTGTGAAGAGAGCAACCTAAGCAACAGGCTTGTAGCTTAGGATCCTGCTAGTGTATATATAGTGGTTTTCTTTTTCTCTCCATATTAACCATTTTGTATTGCGTACGTATCATTCAAGAGTGAAATGATGGTTGCTTCTTTCGACTAACTTACTGTGTGATTTGACTGCTCCTTAGTGGCCCCTACACACACTCCCCCTATGTGTATGCAACAGTCACACGTACACATGGACGCAAAAACGCGCGCGACGCCCTAATGCATGCATGTCCGAGCACACGACGGAACACACACGGTCACGCTCAAGTGCTCAACCTACACGTGCATGCACACATACTCAGTCAGGGTGAGCGAGTGACCGTATAAACACCAGAATATATATATATATATATATATATATATATATATTGAGCACAATGAGCGTATTATGAAGTCGACTGACCGTATTTTTACAAATATATAGTGACAAATAGTGTATTTATCTCGTTTGAAATTAAGCCATATTAACCGGAGAGGAGGCAGTATGGACTAGCATTACTTTGCTGTGTCTCGTCAACTTGTCGAATGAGGAGAAGGTTGCAGGACGGGAGAAGCTTGCGCGCGGTGGCTCGCAGGACAAGGAGAAACTTTTGACTAATGCAAGCTCTCCCTCGCTCAGGCGGTGGACCTGCAACAGTTAATTCGGTGTCAGATTGCCAGAAGCATACACTATACTACTAGTGCTATTATTGTTCGACTTCCCGAATAGGCGAACAGCCAAGCGCAAAGTTTACTAGTACTACTACTATAGTCTATAAAGGTACGTACTATACTAGTACTAGGAACCGGATGGAGGAGCGTCTGCACTCTTATTATAATCTTAAAATGTGATAAAGCAATCTTCAACACATTTGGTTCTCTTCGAGGGTTCTCACATGTGATAATGGAAGTTGATTGCATGGAACACTCGCCACAATTCTCGCTTAATTATGGCCCATATCCTGTTACAAATAGTAGCGCTCGGTAATATTTCCACTTTTTTTGTTATTCAGCATGTAAACAGGTCACAAAACCTTGCGGCGCATCTTCGTGCGAACCGTGCTTGCTGCACTTTGGATGTGGCCGAGAGCTGGCTTGATGAAACACCTTGCCTCCTACTTCTTTTTTTAAGGGGTACCTTGCTTCCTAGTGACCAGTGTCTTGGATGATCGTCCTAAGAATGCTTATATATGAATAAAGCTCTCTCATTTACCCACAAAAAAGATTAAGCCATATTCACCGGAAAGGAGGGAGTATGGACTCGCACTACTTTTTGGTGTGTCCCGTCAACTCGCAGAATGAGGAGAAGCTTGCAGGACAAGGTGAAGCTCGCTTACGCCTTTTGACTAATGCAACCTACCCTCGATGGACATGCATCAGTCCATTCGGTGTCAGATTGTCAGAGGCATACACTGTAGTACCCAACTTGCGGAGTACCATCATTGTTCGACTTCACGAAGATGCGAAGAGCCAAGTGCAGTAGTACGAGTAGTACTACTACTAGAACCGCATGGTGGAGCGTCTGTACTCTTATTTTTTATCTCTGATAAAGTACACATTTATTCTGGAGAAGGGCGGAAAATGACAACCCAACATGTAATGAATGATATCGATCAACCAACCATGCTCGAATATATCTTGGCCTCCGTGTGAGCCCGTCTATGTGTTCTCGCTCCTCGTCTCTCTCAAGGAACGGCGGGTTGGCTCTTTGCCATCAATTGAGATCGGTTTGCTCACACTCCTGTCCCACATGTCAGTGATATGCCAAGAGGAGGTGCGTTGACCGACTGGCCATATGCGTACTTGGTTTTGCACCTTCATACTACTCCTCCCTCCGTCACAGTTTACAGGGCGCGCTTCATTATGATGCATTTCTCTCAATGCATTTCCACCACTAGAGAGACTTTAGACGCGTTTGGTTTAATGCTCAATTAATTAGGGCGTGGTAACCGCAATCAAGTCCACAATTTTCTCTCCATGTACTGCACTACTATGGAGTGGAGTAAGTGCATGCATGTGTGTACCCGGGGTGGAAGCACTACATGCATGTGTGTACGCATTATTCCCTCTAGTAATAGACGCCGTGCTATAACTACCAATGTTATTTCTCAGGCCGATCGCTAGTCGCCTTGGTCCCACAGATTTTTTTCTCTTTTCTGAAGCGCGCTGTATAAACAGTGACAGATGGAGTAGTATGAGCAGATTCAAAGAAGAGCGTATTGATGGTTGCTTCTTCGGAGCAACTTACAGTGGGAAAGGTGGCGCTTATGATTTGACTGCTCATTACTCACAATTAATGCAGCGCAACGACCTGGCTGACTCTCCCATGCGGTTGTGCACTACCCCTCGGTTCTTAAATATACTCCGGGGTATTTGTCTTTCTAGAGATTTCAATGAGTGACTACTCAAATATTTGTCTTTTTAGAGATTTCAAATGGACTGGCACATACGGATGTATATAGACATATTTTAAAGTGTAGATTCACTCATTTTGCTCCGTATGTAGTCACTTGTTGAAATCTCTAGAAAGACGAATAGAATATTTAGGAATGGAGGGAGTACACATACGAAGCAAAATGAGTGAATCTACACTCTAAAATATGCCCGTTTGAAATTTGTAAAAAGACAAATATTTAGGAACGAAGGAGTATAATTTTGTGCATGGCACATGGGCCCGGATGATGAAGAGGCTTCTGGCAATGCTATCAAGCTTCCATCATTTGTTTACATAATTGACGTAATATACAAATAATTTTCCAGCAACATGAAATTGTTCAATGGTGTGAGCTTTCAGCTTTTGTTTCGCGTGTCTTGCCATCGATGCTCTTTCGGAAACAATAAAAAACTAACTTCCTTACTAATGCATGTCAATTATTAGCATATCAGAGCTAATAATTACATCACAACTGAAGATAGAGTTGTGAGAAGGTGTTAAATTAAAATTGATCCATGCTTTCATTGGCAGCAACTCCCCACCCCCCAGCTCTGTCTAAATCAACAAGGCATGTTGGGAAAAAAGTAGCTATCTGGAGCATGCAACATTCCGATCATTTTGTGCAGTTCCACTAAAATAGAGCTGAGTGTCCCTGTTCCAAAGATATTAAGTGTGATTACGATAATAGAGGACTGCTGATGAAACGATAAACACACAAATAGAAGACGGTCACCTTTGCAGTCTCTCTTAAGACTAACTAGTTGGAGAAGATTAGGCTCGGAGTTGGATGAGGAGGATAGAGCAAAACCAATCTCCCTTTGTGCAGTTGCACTGAAATGTAGAGACATTGCCCATGAGACATTTTAGTACAACTGCACAAAACAGTCTTAAGAAAAAAGTGATTTGTGCAGTTCACCAAAAGGTCGCAATAGCAACGAGGTGAAATGGATAGCCATGTTTGCAAAAAAGAGGTAGAAAGGAAACAATTACTGGCCAATAACAGTTGATGACACATGCGACGACAAAAAAGAAGCATATTCCTTGTCCTAAGGGAAGATAACAACATGGTTGTGTTTGTCTAAAACGATGTGAGGACGTGAATGCAATATGGAAAGTACCCCAGACGAGCTACGTTTTGGGCAAAGAACTATGGAAGATCCACATGCAGTGACGTGGGAAGACGGGCAGTGGAGCAATGCCGGAGGGGATACCTGGAGGTTGTCGTGATGTAACTAGGTGAGTGGAGGCGGGCGGAATCTGCGAGCAGGTGGCGTAGGCCCTGCCGCGCCGGAGCTTGGTCACAGAGAACAGCGTGTACCGCAGTTCGGGACGTGCTGCCTCGGTGCCGTCAAATAGAGAAATGATGCACATCCTCCCTTTCTCCCGGCGGACGGGATGCGGCCGGATCAGTGACCAACGATGAGAGAGAGAGAGAGAGGCCACCACACTCCCTTTCCCCGGCGAACGGGATGCGGCCGGATCAGTGACTAACGGTGAGAGAGAGAGAGAGAGGCCACCGCAGCCTTGTGTGAGATACTCTGAAGAGCGACAAACCAGGCAGGCAGGCTCCATTGAATATAGTGAGGGGACTACCTTTTTCTCCATAAAAATCGTTTTATATTCTGTGTACGTGCCATTGAGCGCTATAACTTTATTTAAAAATAACGCCGCAACACGTCAAGTCGAACTTTGTTTCGTGCACACGTAGTACACGACCTCCCTAGGTAAACAACCGCTATAGGCATTCAAATTAGCATGTGGTCTGTCATTTCGTAAAAAAATGAGCTCCACCGTGTACCCACGCGGGTGAGGCTGGGCACGAAGCGTGAGTACGTGCACGGTGCACCTATTATCTTCTTGTATACGTACACCACCTACGTGGGGTTCTGTGAGAGAGATACAAACCTAGAGAGATATAGTGTGTGGGTTCTTGACAGTTTTTTGGGGGGGGGGGTCAATCAAAAAATGTAACATATGCAATGTGTGTGAAATAGAGTCCTGGATATAACATATATATAGAGGGGGTGATCTACGAGAAGAGAGTGGAGGTATGATTAGCTTGAGGTGTCCATAGAATCGAAGAGAGGGATGATGATGTGTGTGTGTGCGCGCGATCAATAAAGAGTGCCATCAAATTTGTGCGTGCCCACGTCAAAGATATAGAGTGGCTGGCCTACTGGAAAGTGAGATGGGACATGTGCAGTTTGTCTCTGTGGCACAGATACCTACCTGCAGTGCTCGACTATCGGTGTGTGGTGGGGGAAGAGGGAGGACCAATTAACTATAGAGGTACAATGGCTGGTATATGTCTGGAGGAGGAGAGAGGCCTACCTCATGTATTAAGGAGATCGATCTGCCTCATGTATTAAGGGAGATCGATCGGCATCCATGCATATGTGCAGGAGAGGAATAAGGTTGGGAGAGAGACAGAGCTAGAGTGTTGGAGGGGGTGGTAGTGGAGTTGCTTCTAACAAATGGTGGGATAGGCTTGCTAGACAAACGGAGGGCACACCCGCAATATCAATAAGAGAGGAGATGGCTGCTTGTTGTCTGTGCACGTGCATGTGAGAGACGGGTCAGGAGGCATGCACGAATGATGAGGGGGGACGATGTGGCAGTGGTAAGCAGACGTAACTACATATGAAGATCAATCGCCCTTTGTTAGAGAAAGGAGAGACATAACTTGTGAGGTACGTCGATCGATGGGGGGGTAGTTAAAGTGGATCTAGGTATATGTTAGGAGATCGATCGGTATACATGCATGCATGTGTTAGAAGCAAATGAGGCACGAGGAGAAGGATAGAGAGAGGGACATGCATGTAGGAGGTGGTACGAGAGGCATACTATATCAAGGGGGAGGAGTGTGCGCGTACGAGAACGATGAAAAGAGTGGTGCGAGTGAGGCATGGACGGTGACAAGAGAAGAGGGGAAGCTTGTGTTTGTGCTAGGCACACCTGTCTAGACAGGCATATCGATCGACGTGTGCCGTAAAGAAGGAGCTGGGGGGCCTACACACACCGTGGGTGAACGACCTAAAGTGAAAAGACGAATTTGCGCGATGGAGCTAGAGAATGCTGAGGGAGGGTGAGAGGGATGCGGACGTGTGCATGCACAAGAGAAAGTTAGCGCTAGCTACAAAGATAAGAGCGTTGTGTGGGTGTAAAAGATGAATAGAGATCATATATACTTCATTATAAAAAGCGAATTCGGATATTTGAAGAATTTATCATAGTGTTTCAAACCGACGCATGTGTGAATATATATAACAGTGATACACATGGTGTGGTTATGAACATGTTATACTACATTTAATATATTTTATCTCTACTCTTATAAAAAACGGAGTTGTTGATGATGGTGTGCCTGCCATCCTGCATTATAGGCCGTCCGATTTATATCTAGGGAATAGCAAGGGAACTATGATGGTTGAAGTTGGCAATAATCATGATTGTAGATTCTTATTGAAATAGAGAAATGAATTCAAATTTAGTTCGAATTGCAACGGTAGTATAGACATTTGGAATGCACTAAAATGTTGGTATGAGTAGGTTACATGCATTATACAGCAAGTGAAAAAATTTAATCGGACATAACATGGATTCATACTCCCTCCTTCCATCTATATAGGGCATAATGAGATTTTTAAGACCGCCTTTGACTATTGACAAGATTAATAGTACATGACATGCACAATGTGAAAATTATATCATTGAAAGATCCTTTCACAGCCGAATTTAATGGTGTGCTTTGTGTAAGTTGCATGTCATATATCATTGCTCTAATATTTGGTCAAAGTTAGCATCGAAAAATGCATTAGGCCCTATATAGATGGAAGCAGGGAGTAGCTTTGAATAGCATTTGTATAGTAAAACGGGCAAGACTCTCTCTTTGTGTGGTGTGAATAGTTTTATTTTTTTGTTTTTCTTTTTGGTTGAGGGAAGTGCGAATTGATTTGGTACGTACAAGTACAATATTACTACACGTTAGGCTTGTCCCAAAAATTCAACCCACGTCTTGTTATATCCCGAAAATTCAGATATCGTACTCCCAAAACTGGCGCCTTCACAACCCATGCCTTGCTATCCCGAAATTACAACAGGCGCGAAAACTCCCTCCAGCTGCCAAATCCCAACACGCGAAATCCCCCTTCTAACCCTAAGTCAAAAGGGCTGCTAGTTCAAATCAGTGGGGGGTACCTTTGTAACACACCCTACATTTTGGAAAAGCGCGTCCCTAAGTCATGCTTCACCCCCTCCCATCGCCCCCTTTTCGCCATTCGAAATCCCAGGCCGCCCAGTGGGCGACATCTCCACGGTGGCTCTCCCCAGTGCGAGGCCCCTTTGGCGGCGACGTCCATACCAGCCGGATCTCCTACTCCGGCTCCGGTTCTCGCTCGCTCGCTTGCACTGCTGCTGCTGCTGCTCTAGCTCTCACTCGATCGCTCGCCCAGCTGCTGCTGCTGCTGCTCCCCCCTCGCTCGTGCTGCTGCTCTGCTCCAATTAAGCCACACTTCAGTCGGCTGAATTGACTTTTGGCTCGGTCGATTTTCAAGGGTTGGGGGGGGGGCTCGCCGGAGTTAAGGAAGAACCACATGCAGCGGGGACGGGGGCTCGCCGGAGAGGTACCCCACTATCTATCTTAGGGTTCAGGGTGGGGCAGGGGGCCTAGAGGGCTGGCCGGGGCGGCAGTGGCGAGTTGTTTCGGGGCGGCAAGGCGGCGCTGGGGCTGGCGGTTCGGCCGGTGGTGGCTGGCGACTCAGAGGGGTGCAGGTTGAAGATGAACTGCAGGCCCTCCCTAAACTACATGTCAAGTGCCTCTCTGCTACCATTGCGTTCAGTTTCGACAGTAGCATTCAGATTCCACAGTAAATTTCAGTTTCGACAGTTAAGTTCAGAGTCAACAGTTGTTACCTCATCTGTTGTAGTCAAGTGGTTTTTGGTGATGTTAATTTTACATCCATTTTACATCATCTATTGGAGATGCTATTAGAATCCCACTTGAGATTGACGATGTCTATCTTGTGCTGCTTCAGCCTTGACGTCTTACGGCTCACCAGAGCTGCTCCAACGACAGAACAATCCATCACAACAGAGTAGTGCCCTGGATGTCATCTACAGATTCCTTAGATCTTCCCCGACACCTCCGACAGCCACCTCTGCCTCAACTGCTTCAGCGACCAACCCAATGATGCTGAAGTCGACACTGCTACGGCAAAGAGGTTGTACACTTGATGCATCACTTATTACTATACATTCACGTTGATCCATTAGGGCTATTTTGGTTCAACAGAAAAACGTTGATCCACTGGTTGTTACCATCACTCTAAATTTTTGCATGCTCTCCTTACATAATCTCACCATATTTTTTCATATGCATGTCAGATATTGTACACAGTCATGCTGAACATGTAGAGAAAAAGAGAAGAGTTTTGCGCGGCAATACAATGTCATGCAGACATCGCTCCATGGTGGGTTCAATGGCAAACCCTCCCCACCCCTCTCCAGATTGTAATCCAGAGGAAGATATCTGTTCTAAGGCGGATTCAGACGCCGCTGACCACTCCTATTTACCCCCAAGGTGTTTGCTCTACCTTGGCATGATGATGTTAGTCATATCATGCATATGTTGCCTTGCAGTGCCTACTTTCGACATCATATATGTCATATGCTTAGTTTAGACATGTTCTATAATGCCACCTATTTAGTTTCAATATCATATATGGGAATTCTGCAGTCTCATGTCTTTTAGCCAGCCATAATATATGTGAAATATGTAATGCCATCCTGTTTAACCAGGCATCATATATTTGAATGATATCTTGCCCATCCTTTTCTTCATTAAATTTCCATTTGTTGACAATGTTTGTACATTAAACTACTCTTCCTGTGGATCAGCCATTTGAGTGGGTAATGGAAAAATCTGGAGTGATAACAAGGTCTTCTAAGAAGACAGTGCTACCTGTCGAAGCAGATCTCTTGCTGGGTCCCGATAGCTCCTCAGAGATGGATTCAGAGACAGATGACCAGTCCTATTCCCCCACTGAGATGTATGCTCTAACTTGGCACGGTTATACTGCTCATATCATGCATACGGTGTCTTGCATTGCATAGTTTAGACATCATATACACAATATTCACCACCATGTTCTTAGTTCAGACATCATATCGAATGCCCTCTGTTTAGCATATAAATCACATATGTGAATTAAATGATGCGATCCTGATTACTTAGATAACATGTAGGTGAATTATGTCATGCGATCCTGTTTAGTTATTCATCACATCTTTGAATTATGTTATGCTATGCTATCAAGTTTAGACATCATATATGTGAAATTATGTCATGCTATCCATTTTAGTTAAACAATATACATGTCAACTATTTCATGCCCTCTTTTTTCCACACTATCTATTGCATCTGTCTCTCATACAATGTCTGTACATTCAACTATGTTTCATGTTTATCAGCCATTTGAATTGGAGCGGGTGATGCCAGTATCTAGTGGACTTAAAACACGGTCTTCAAATAAAACAGTGCTACCTCTTGGTGGAGATACCACCCCGGTTGTACATGCACAAGAACCAGCCCTACCACACATAACCTAAACTCTCGCAGATTGTACCCCTACTGCGATGAGCAGAGAACCAGCTTCACCCAATCTAACCCCAACCCCAGCCGACAGTAACCCAGTTCCTGTTGACACAACACCATCTCCACCATAGAGCTCCCAAACAAGAGCAGTTATTAAGGCAGCTCCAGTGCCCAAAGGGCTAGTACTGTCACGGTGAACCCCAACTCCACCAGTTAGTACGCCTATTCTCGTGGAGGAAGCACAACTAGCTAGTCGTAGTTTAGCATCTATCGCATTTGATGTTGTTAAATCGTATGTGCGTACCTTCCCATCTTGGAAATATTATACTGAAAATGATGGAAAATGCCAGTTACAGGTGTTTGTCCAGGAGTTATGTGTAAGTAATGTTATTCATGGAAATTACTTTGCTTCGTCCCAGACATCCTACCTCCATGATGGTTATAATACAACAAATTTTCCCATTTTTCTCTATAGAGAAGGACCGATTTGGAAACTCGGGTTGAGGTAACCTGTGCTAATACCTCTGCTATCTTTAAGAATGTTTGGTGGCAGTATCGGAATTACCTGAACAAAACGTACTTCGCCGGCAAAGAAACTCATCAAATTCCCTTACGTTCTCCTGAGACACATTTACTGGTTGATGACTGGGAACGCCTTGTTCTCTACTGGTCCCGAACCAAGAATGTGGTAAGGTCTATGAGCTCATTTTCTATTTTTAAATATTATATTCTTGCGTCTTACTGTATTCTGTTCATGTAGAACAAGTGCCCAAACCTGAAGAACAATTGTTCTAATTTAAGATTCCATTGCTATCATAGTTCAAAACAGAGCCAACAGTGTTCTTGTACATACAGTTGTTCTAATAGCTTTGCTGATTTCAATTTCAATTGTGTATACAGTTGACTTTCATATCATGCACATTACTAGCATCACAACAGAGCCAATAGTGTTCTTGTACATGTAGACCCGTGGTACCCATCTGAAATCTTGTTGTGCCGTGTAGTTTCCCACGCTTTGTATTCTTTCACTGCCGCTTTGTCTTGAACTGATATGATTTGAACCGTGTCTCTATTTTGATTTGGCAAGACAATGCAGTGACCATAGGACATAGATATATGTTTGTTTGATGCTTTTATTATGTACTAGTACTTGGCAATAGAAGACTTGGTAGTTTAATCCTGTCCACCTTACTAACGAACTGGTTCACCAAAATGAGTTTCATATACTAGTACATGCTAAAGTTGTTATGTGTCTGCTTGTTTCTTCTTTTAGATTGCTGATAGAATATTGGGGAAGAGTGCCTTATTAAGCAATGGTAAAGGAAGTAATGCAGATAAGGTTCAGGATAGTGACACATCCTTGTTGATCTCCAACAAAGCTGATAAAACAGCTAAGGAAGACTATCTTGAAGATAGCGAGACAACCCCAAAGTCCTGTCTTGGTTTAGTGTTCGAGTTACTGGCCACTACCGCTTGCACAAGCTATTCAAACTCACTGTCTGAATCAGTTCGGTTTCTTGAGTATCAACTATAAGCTGAAAGACATCGATCAGCTGTGCTGTGACAAGAAGCGGAAGGACTGCGGAACTCCCTGGAGCATTCAGATGCATACTTTCTGGTGCAACAGCAAGCATTGGAGGATTTTAGCGCCAAACAGGACAAAGCTAATCAGCTTGCTAAGCTTATTGCCAGCATGGTGGATACCCAGGATAACGTTTCTTGAGCTCTTCTGAAGTTGTTTCAGTTATGCTCTTGTTTTGCTGCCGCGTTTATTTGCACTCTTGGCCAATTAAGACGACCAATGTATGTAATGTGCTGCTTTGTTCCCTATATTTGCACTGGTGACGAACTTTGCTGCCCAGTGGATGTAATATGTGTAATATCGGTAATAGGCTAGCGTTAATTGCTTGCTTATTTATTTCCTTATTGTCTTGTTTAGTTGTTTGCTTGTAGTCACTGCAGTTCTTTTTCTGTTTTTTTCTAGTAGCCACAATAGCCTATTTTTGGTAACTAGGCCAAAATAATCATGGCAACACACGGACTGTTGTAACCATGGGCCTCCTATAGGAGGAGGGACTCAGCGAGGAGGGCGGCTGGAGTGTCCCGGGCCATTGAGCGAGGCCGGTTCAGCAGAGGCAAGCAGGGCAGAATCTGGCGCAGTAAGCTGCGAGGCCGGTTCTGCATAGAGGCCGGCTCGCGGACGAAGCCACTGGTCGTGACCCGGCGGCGCAGAAAACGTGAAGCGGCGTAGAAGGCAATCAGGAGCGGTTATCCAGTTTGGGTGGTGGCTCAGGACAACGACTCAGAAGGGTCGGCGACTTGGCAGGCCGCGGGAGCACCAAGGTGACCCGGTGGAGATGTGCTGCGGTAGTGATGTAAACCGGCAGTGGCCAGCTGCTAGTGTGACCCGTACGGGAGCGAGGTCGGCAAGGCCCAGGTGGCTCGACACTGAACTAAGACCAGTGAGGCAGGTTATCGTGCAGCGGGAACAAAGGTGAATTTGGACACAGCAGCAACTCGGCGGTTCATGGCAGTTCCGAATGGCGGTTTAAGGCCGCGGTGGCTCGGACAATGGCGGCACACCACGTGCATGTTGAGGTTGGCCCTACAAAGGGGTGACGGCGGCACGAAAGAAACGGAGCTGACCCAGCAATAGCCGGCGCCCGTTGACCCAGTAGTGGACGGACGACTTTATGGAGTCGTTGGAGTAGTCCGGAGCGGTTTGGCAGGAGGGATGCCCGAGGACGCTCCGGCAGGTGTTAAGAGGTGACCGGGCGGGTCAGAATAGCTGTGGCGGCTCGACAGGTAGTCGGCTTAATGGCAGTGCTGCCCAATCGGCTATAGCCGTGGCCACAGCGGACAACTTCACCGTCAAGGGGCGACCGCAGAGAGGCACCAGACCGTAGCAGAAACGGCAGCAGGAGGCGAAGCCGCAGGTGTGCACGCGCGCCTGGGGAGGCGACTTAGGGCGTGCCAGGCAGAGTTGTTGAGGCACCGGAACGAGGCTTGTCGTGGGCGTATTTGTGCGCAGCTATGGGCAGCGGAAACGGTCAAAGGCCAGCAGAGGCTTTACGCAGCAGCGGCTCAGTATGCCGGTGAGGGAGGATGCCCAGCGATGGGGTGACCTTGCGCTGTTGCGGCTGAAGCAGACTGACCAGACAGAGACCGACGACACATGACGGCATCTTGGCACAAACACAACAGAAAATAGAGAGCGGCGGTGGTTTAACAGGGGTGCCGTCGGGTCACGGTGTCCTTACACCACCATGAGCAGCAGGCGCCGGCTCGGAATCGGAGAAGAAGCGGCATGAGCTGGAGCCGCTCGGGGCGGCATGGGAAACCAGCGTGGAGAGCAGGCATGCCCACAAGTGGCGGAGCGAGGCCGGCACTACGCGGGCTAGAGGTGGCGCGTCCAGATGACGCGGGACTCCGACGAGTGCTGGCGATGAAGGTAACTAGGCTGTGACTCAGGAGCAGGCAGACCCGGCGCGGAGAGCCGGCAACCTGCTGGAACAGCAAACCGACGAGCACGACTGAGTGCGGGGGCTACAGCAGCCGTGAGGGCATCACGTAGAAGTGAGCGCTTGACCAGAAACTAGGAGCACCGTGCAGATGATCCGGTGTTGGTTCGGCGGAGTCGAGGGTGCAGATAAGGCCTAGAGCAGAGGAGTAGACAGCCATGGCGGGCTAGCAGACTTTGCGAAGTAGCATCCGGAGATGAACCAGTAACAGCAACTTGGCACATGACGAGTCCGCAATGAACGAGGTGGTGATTGAAGGCCGCGAAGATGAGGTCGGGAGGAGTCACGCAGAGGCGGAGCCCGGCGACTCGAAGACAAGGTTGTGGTGGCGACTCTGACACAGCTGGTTCGTCGAAGCGATGGCGGTTTAGAATGGGACGACACCGTTGACTCGGAGTCACGGCAGATACGAACCGGCAGATAGCTGTAATTTGACTGATGTCCGATTCGTGATTTGATAGCCCGATTTAGACTTATCTTGTGTTCACACAGTTGGTATTTTCTTCTGACTTGGTCAACCTGCACTCGATCAATGTATCCGGACTCGATGCGTCGGCAAAAAACAAACAGTAGCAGAGAGCGACCTTCTTGGCGGTTTGTGATTGGTGCGTTTGCTCAAACGAGCGGCGGCGATTTATCCTAAAATATTGTACTATCAGATCAAAAACTGTCTGGCGAATTGTTTTACCCCTGGTTACGGCCCCGCTGAAGATTTTTCCGAGCCGGATTATCCCGTGATTGTTCCATGCCAAAGCTTTACAAACTTCTTCATCTGAAAACTTGCGAACTTATCGAACCTTAAAAAAGATCCCTCCAAGAACTCAACACCACCATGCGTAAGCCCCACGGTGGGCGCCAACTGTCGTAGAATTGTCACGACAAATGTCCTAGTGTGAGGACTTAGTCGTGAAGCCAACGCACCTATGTGGTAGCTTGAGAGGGGTTGAGCAGAATCGAGAGACGCAACACGAGACAAGGATTTAGACAGCTTCGGGCCCCGAGAAACATCATCCGGTAACAACCCTACGTGCTGTGTGAGGCTATGTCTCATTATGATCATGAGGAAGTCGCCGTAAACCGGCTCTCCTAGTTAACCCTAACCCTTTAAGATTGTTTCTTCTTCCTTGTTCCCCTTTGGGGAGCCCTGCCCCTCCTTATATATGTTGAAGCAGCGGGTTACATGTAGAGTCCAACTCGGACTTTAAGACTTAACTATTACGCTTCTCTTCTTGGGCTTCTTAACATCTTGGGCTTCGTAACGTCTTGGGCTTCATAACTCCTGGCAACCCAGTTACCATTGCCTGCCGGGAGTTAACTGGTGCCGGTTTAAGATGGTCTGGTGGGAGTTAACTAGTGCTGGTTTAAGATGGTCTGCCAGTTTAAGAATGCCTGCTGAGTTATCATCTGACTTATCTCCTGTCATAACTATTAGCCGGTTTAACAACCGGCTGGTTTACCATCTGGGTTAACTGCCTGTTTTACCTGTCTGTCTTAACTGTCAGCCGGTTTAACAACCTGCTGGTTTATCGTCTAACTTAACACCAAACAGTTTATCACCTGCCTTAACACCTGCCGGTTTACCACCTGCTTTAACACCTACCGGTCGGTTGGTAAACCAGCTGACAGTTAAGACAGGAGATAAGTCAGATGATAACTCAGCAGGCATTCTTAAACCGGCAGACCATCTTAAACCGACACCAGTTAACTCCTGGCAGACCATCTTAAACCGGCACCAGTTAACTCCCGACAGGCAGTGGTAACTGGGTTGCCAGGAGTTATGAAGCCCGAGACGTTACGAAGCCCAAGATGTTAAGAAGCCCAAGAAGAGAAGCGTAATAGTTCAGCCTTAAAGTCCGAGTTGGACTCTACATGTAACCCACCCCTTCAACATATATAAGGAGGGGCAGGGCTCCCCAAAGGGGGACAAGGAAGAAGAAACAATCTTAAAGGGTTAGGGTTAACTGGGAGAGCCAGTTTACGGCGACTTCCCCGTGATCATAATGAGACATAGCCTCACACAACACGTAGGGTTGTTACCGGACGATGTTTCCCGGGGCCCGAAGCTGTCTAAATCCTTGTCTCATGTTGCGTGTCTCGATTCTGCTCAACCCCTCTCAAGCTACCACATAGGTGCGTTGGCTTCACGACTAAGTCCTCTCACTAGGACATCTGCCGTGACAATTCTGCGACAATATTAGTATTACGAGAGTTGATCTACCACGAGATCGTAGAGGCTAAACCTAGAAGCTAGCCTATGGTATGATTGTTTGTTGTCCTACGGACTGACCCCTTTGGTTTATATAGACACTGGAGGGGGCTAGGGTTACACAAAGTCGGTTACAAGGGAGGAGATCTACATATCTGTATTGCCTAGCTTGCCTTCCACGCCAAGGAGGGTCCCATCTGGACAAGGGACGAAGTCTTCAATCTTGTATCTTCATAGTCCAACAGTCCGGCCAAAGGATATAGTCCGGCTGTCCGGACACCCCCTAATCCAGGACTCCCTCACACTACAAAAAAATACACTTCTGTGATGATACGTGTTTGTCACACTAAGTCGCGTTTTTTGTCATGCATGTACATCCATGACGATTTTATGACAGAATTAAGATAGTCATACTTGTACTGTCGTAGAAGTGTTCCATGACATTACCAAAATTATCATCATGGAAGTGTCCACTTTCATGACGATAAATCGCGCGTCACAGAAGTGCTTTCGTCAAGGGTGACCGACACGTGGCATCCACCATAACGGAACATCGTTAAGCTATCGGGTCGGGTTTTGGATTCGATAACCCGTTAACAACCCCGACCAATGGGGATTTTCCACGTGTAAAATCATCATTGGCTGGAGGAAACACGTGTCGGCTCACTGTTGGGACAGATGTCATCCGCTCGTTGGACCAAAGGCGCCTATGATACGGCGACACGTGACACGGCCCAACAGAGGCCCATTCCTGTGAAAAGGTTGGCCCGTTTGACTTGGTCAAAAGGTGGCGGGCCGGCCCACGGAAAGCCTGTTAACGGCCTGTTCGCATATAGCCCATTTACAGCCCGCTAACCCAGGGCCCGTTACGCCCTATCCGAATTAGGCCCAATAACGTCATCTGGGCTGTCCATATGATTCAGCCTGTTTTAACGGACCGCCCATGTGTGGCCCATGACTTCTTTCGGCCCATATGAGGACCTTTGTAACTCTTGGCCCATTAACGGCCCGTGGTGAAACTGGCCCGTAATGAACAGTGTATCACTTTATACTCATTAACGGCCCGTTATTCCATTGGGCCGTTTCCAGCCCAAGTTATCTTTCGGCCTTCTCAGGGCCCATTGATTCTTGGGATCATTTGCAGCATTCAGTTACATACGGCCCGTTACTGTCATTTTCTGCTTGTGGGCCTAATTCAGCCCGTCGTTACAGTCGGCCCGTTTGCGGACCATTAATACGTTGGGCCGTTTTCATGTCAAAAAAACCCATTGGGCTGTTTTCATAGATATATCAAATGCGGCCTATTAATGGCCCGTTATGGTCCACGAATAGTACAGCCCATGATTGGCAAAATGATGATACGCCCCGTAGAAGGCCCATGGATCCTACGGCCCGTATGAGGCCCATGGATAGTACAACCCATAGAGGGCCCATGGATCGTACGACCCGTAGAAGGCCCATGGACCCAACGGCCCGTAGAAGGCCCATGGACCCTAAGGCCCGTATAGAAGGCCGATGGATCCTATGGCCGGACTAAGGCCCATGGATCATACGGCCTACAGGAGGCCCATGGTTACAACAGTCCGTGTGTTGCCATGATTATTTTGGCCTAGTTACGAAAAATAGGCTATTGTGGCCACTAGAAAAAACAAAAAAAGAACTGCAGTGACTACAAGCAAACAACTAAACAAAGACAATAAGGAAATAAATAAGCAAGCAATTAACGCTAGCCTATTACCGCTATTACACATATTACATCCACTAGGCATCAAAGTTCGCCACCAGTGCAAATATAGGGAACAAAGCAGCACATTACATACACTGGCCGTCAAAATTGGCCACGAGTGCAAATAAACGGGGTAGCAAAACAAGAGCATAACTGAAACAACTTCAGAAGATATCCACCATGCTGGCAATAAGCTTAGCAAGCTGATTAGCTTTGTCCTGTTTGGCGCTAAAATCCTCCAACGCTTGTTGTTGCACCAGAAATTATGCATTTGAATGCTCCAGGGACTTCCGCGGTCCTTCCGCTTCTTGTCGCAGCACAGCTGATCGATGTCTTTTAGCTTGTAGTTGAGACTCAAGAAACCGAACTGATTCAGACAGTGAGTTTGAATAGCTTGTGCAAGCGGTAGTGGCCAGTAACTAGAACACTAAACCAAGACACGACTTTGGTGTTGTCTCGCTGTCTTCAAGATAGTCTTCCTTAGCTGTTTTATCAGCTTTGTTGGAGATCAACAAGGATGTGTCACTATCCTGAACCTTATCCGCATTACTTCCTTTACCATTGCTTAATAAGGCACTCTTCCCCAATATTCTGTCAGCATTCTAAAAGAAGAAACAAGCAGACACATAACAAGTTTAGCATGTACTAGTATATGAAACTCATTTCGGTGAACCAGTTCATTAGTAAGGTGGATAGGATTAAACTACCAAGTCTTATATTGCCAAGTACTAGTACATAATAAAAGCATCAAACAAACATATATCTATGTCCTATGGTCACTGCATTGTCTTGCCAAATCAAAATAGAGACACGGTTCAAATCATATCCGTTCAAGGCAAAGCAGTAGTGAAAGAATACAAAGCGTGGGAAACTACACGACACAACAAGATTTCAGATGGGTACCACAGGTCTACATGTACAACAACACTATTGGCTCTGTTGTGATGCTAGTAATGTCCATGATATGAAAATCAACTGTGTACACAATTGAAATTGAAATCAATAGAGCTATTGATAAGAGCAAACCTGTTAAAGAAACATGCGTGAACATACCTGTTGTGCCATTGGAGTTTCGATTGGATCCTTCAATTCAAAAATAAGTTTGTATGAGTAAATACAATGATACAAGAGTAAAGCAATCATAGTTAGAAAAAGGCGCGCCTAAGCGAGCGCTTAAGCGCGCCTAGGCTCTAGGCGTTGGCAAAACGCATTGCACATAACTACGCATAATCTGTGCACAACTACGCATAAGAATGCGCTTTGGTCAGTAAAGCGCAAGGTGGTGGCAAAACGGACAATTAATGCCTAGCGCTTTTTTGAACTATGATAGCAATGGAATCTTAAATTAGAACAGTTGTTCTTCAGGTTTAGGCACTTGTTCTACATGAACAGAGTACATTAAGATGCAAGAATATAATACTTAAAAATAGAAAATGAGCTCATAGACCTTACCACATTCTTGGTTCGGGACCAGTACAGAACAAGGCGTTCCCAGTCATCATCCAGTAAATGTGTCTCTGGACAACGTAAGGGAATTTGATGAGTTTCTTTGCCGGTGAAGTACGTTTTCTTTAGGTAATTCCGATATTGCCACCAAACATTCTTGAAGATAGCAGAGGTATTAGCATAGGTTACCTCAACCTGAGTTTCCAAATCGGTCCTTCTCTATAGAGAAAAATAGGAAAATTTGTTGTATTATAACCATCATGGAGGTAGGATGTATGGGACGAAGCAAAGTAATTGCCATGAATAACATTACTTACACATAACTCCTGGACAAACACCTGCAACTAGAATTTTCCTTCATCTTCAGTATAATATTTTCAAGATGGGAAGATACGCACATACGATTTAACAACATCAAATGCGATAGATGCTAAACTACGACTAGCTGGTTGTGCTTCCTCCACAGGAATAAGCGTACTAACTAGTGGAGTTGGGGTTCGCCGTGGTAGTACTAGCCCTTTGGGCACTGGAGCTACCTTACTAAGTGCTCTTGTTTGGGAGCTCTATGGTGGAGATGGTGTTGTGTCAATACGAACTGGGTTACTGTCGGCTAGGGTTGGGGTGAGATTGGGTGAAGATGGTTCTCTTTTCATCGCAGTAGGGGTACAATCTGCGAGAGTTTGGGTTATGTGTGGTAGGGATGGTTCTTGTGCATGTATAACCGGGGTGCTATCTCCACCAAGAGGTAGCACTATTTTATTTGAAGACCGTGTTTTTAGTCCGCTAGATACTGGCATCACCCGCTCCAATTCAAATGGCTGATAAACAGGAAACATAGTTGAATGTACAGACATTGTATGAGAGACAGATGCAATAGATAGTGTGGAAAAAAGAGGGCATGAAATAGTTTACATGTATATTGTTTAACTAAAATGGATAGCATGACATAATTTCACATATATGATCTCTATCTAAACTAGATAGCATAGCATAACATAATTCAAAGATATGATGAATAACTAAACAGGATTGCATGACACAATTCACCTGCATGTTATCTAAGTAATCAGGATCGCATCATTTAATTCACATATGTGATTTATATGCTAAACAGATGGCATTCGATATGATGTCTGAACTAAGAACATGGTGTTGAATATTGTGTATATGATGTCTAAACTATGCAATGCAAGACACCGTATGCATGATATGAGCAGTATAACCGTGCCAAGTTAGAGCATACACCTCAGTGGGGGAATAGGACTGGTCATCTGTCTCTGAATCCATCTCTGAGGAGCTATCGGGACCCATCAAGAGATCTGCTTCGACAGGTAACACTGTCTGCTGAGCAGACCTTGGTTTCACTCCAGATTTTTCCATTACCCACTCAAATGGCCGATTCACAGGAAGAGTAGTTTAATGTACAAACATTTTCAACAAATGGAAATTTAATGAAGAAAAGGATGGGCAAGATATCATTCAAATATATGATGCCTGGTTAAACAGGATGGCATTACAAATTTCACATATATTATGGCTGGCTAAAAGACATGAGACTGCATAATTCCCATATATGATATTGAAATTAAACTGGTGGCATTACAGAACATGTCTAAACTAAGCATATGACATATATGATGTCGAAAGTAGGCACTGCAAGGCAACATATGCATGATATGACTAACATCATCATGCCAAGTTAGAGCAAACACCTTCGGGGGTAAATAGGAGTGGTCAGCTATGTCTGAATCCGCCTCAGAACAGATATCTTCCTCTGGATTACAATCTGGAGAGGGCGGGGGAGGGTTTTCCATTGAACCCACCATGGAGCGATGTCTGCATGACATTGTATTGTCACGCAAAACTCTTCTCTTTTTCTCTACATGTTCAACATGACTGTGTACAATATCTGACATGCATACAAAAAAATATAGTGAGACTATGTAAGGAGAGCATGCAGAAATCTAGAGTAATGGTAACAACCAATGGATGGATCCAAAAATAATGATAGCAGGCTGATGATTGCTTTAATTTAACTAAAAAACATATGATGATTTCTTTAGTATTTGTTTCCCACCCAAGATGAACAACATAGGCATACCCTAGGTGAACCATATATTAGACAAAGATATTATTCATTGCTGCCTCGGTATGTGCCCCACAACTAATTTAGAACACAGGTTTGAACATCAATTTGGACCTGACTTGGAGTCTAAGAGGTGAACAGGACAATAAAGTAGCATGTAATATTAAGCAATGCATAACATAAGCAGAAACAAAAGAGTGCGACCTCTCTTGTGGACCCATGTACTCCTCAGGTTCATTTGCTGAGTCGATGATGGTGATGCCGTTGCGGTGGGTGCCGGTGGCAGGGAAGGAGATCTGAGGCGGAGAATGATGGTTAGGATTCATGATGTCTGGTTTGGTGGATGCTTCTATCAATGGAGCAGCTCAGGTGAGGTGGACGACGTCATGGCAGGAGCAGGACAAACCAGACAAAGTTTTCTTCGTCACCTACCTGTCACTGAAGTAATTTTGTAAGGGCTCATTTGGCTTGCATGATTTTAAAAATGTAGGGATAGGAGGAAAAGCACTGGAATAGGTTAGGATTGCACATGGGAAATAGAGCATTTGTGAACACAGGATTTCCGTCAACTTGGGTGTTTGGTTCACAGGAATTGGAGGAGCAGAGGAATGCAAAGAAACATGGCCAAAATAAAGTGAAACCATATGAAAGCGTGTACAGTTAGAATGTTATTCTGCCACTAATGCACTTGGTCTTGTTTTCATGCATAGGATTTTGAAAAGTAGGTCCAGGTGGATGTTTTGCTCCATTCCTTTCAACAAAATGCATGAATAATTGAATAGTAGAGTGCCATAGGAAAATTTCCTATTGCTATGTTTTTCTGTTGAACCAAAATAGCCCTAATGGATCAACATGAATGTAGAGTAATAAGTGATGCGACAAGTGTACAACCTCTTTGCCGAATACATGTCGAGCTTAGCATCATTGGGTTGGTGGATCTCAGCGTCATTGAGCAGAGGTGGATGTCGGAGGTGTGGAGGAAGATCCGAGGAATCTGTAGATGGCATCCAGGGCACTGCTCTGTTGTGATGGATCGCTCCGGTGTTTGAGCAGCTCCTGTGAACCGTAAGACATCGAGGCTGAAGCAGCACAAGACAGACATCGTTAATCTCAAGTGGGATTCTAATAGCATCTCTTATAGATGATGTAAAATACATTACCACCAATAACCACCTGACCACAATAGATGAGGTAAAGACTGCTTTGAACTTAACTGTCGAAACTGAAATTTACTATGGAATCTGAATGTCACTATCGAAACTGAACACAATGGTAGTAGAGAGGCACTTCACATGTAGTTTAGGGAGGGCTTGCAGTTCATCTTCCTGCACCCCCCTAAGCCGCCAGCCACCACTGACCTCGCCGCCGGCCCCCGTGCCGCCTCGCAGCCCCGAAATAACTCCCCACCACTGGTCTGCCGCCGCCTCGCCACGCGAAACAACTCCCCCCCTCCGCTGGTCCGCCGCCGCCCTGGCCAGCCCTCTTGCCCCCTCCCTCCTGCGCCGAGATTTTTCTCCGGCGATCCCCACGCCACCACCACCCACCTCCAGTGACCAACGCCTCCACCCTGAACCGCAAGATAGATAGTGGGGGTACCTCTCCAGCGAGCCCCCTCCCCATTGTAGGTGGTTCTTCCTTAACTCCAGCGAGCCCCCCCCCCACCTCCTGAAAATCGACTGACCCAAAAGTCGATTCAGTTGACTGAAGTGTAGCTAAATCGGAGCAGAGCAGCAGCACGAGCGAGGGGGAGAGCCGCAGCAGCAGCAGTGCGAGCGAGAGAGCGAGAGCAGGAGCAGCAGCAGATCAGGCTTGTACGGACGCCGACGCTGAAGGGGCCTCGCACTGGGGGAGAGTCGATGTCGGTGTAAAAACCGGCGGATCTCGGGTAGGGGGTCCCGAACTGTGCGTCTAAGGCGGATGGTAACAGGAGGCAGGGGACACAATGTTTTACCCAGGTTCGGGCGCTCTTGATGGAGGTAAAATCCTACGTCTTGCTTGATTTATTCTTGATGATATGGGTATTACAAGAGTTGATCTACCACAAGATCGGAGAGGCTAAACCCTAGAAGCTAGCCTATGGTATGATTGTATGTTGTCCTACGGACTAAAACCCTCCGGTTTATATAGACACCGGAGGGGGCTAGGGTTACAAAAGGTCGGTTACAAAGGAGAACATATCCATATCCATACTGCCTAGCTTGCCTTCCACGCCAAGTAGAGTCCCATCAGGACACAAGACGAAGTCTTCAATCTTGTATCTCCATAGTGCAACAGTCCGGCCGAAGGATATAATCCGGCTGTCTGGATACCCCCTAATCCAGGATTCCCTCAGTAGCCCCTGAACCAGGCTTCAATGACGATGAGTCCGGCGCGCAGTATTGTCTTTGGCATTGCAAGGCGGGTTCTTCTCCAATTTTCAAGTGTTCGTAAGCAGTGTCTGGCTCCATAAATGTTGAACCTCTTGGCTTCTATGCCCAATAAGGGCTACCTCCCACGCGTCGAATGAATATGAGGCGCCAGGGCATTTTTACATTCGCCCCCCCTAGCCAGATAAATAAATTGTTTATTAAAGGGATGGGGATTCTTAGATCCGATCCATACCATCCTTCTCCCAGCGAGAATCCATCAGAGTGCGTTTCGGAAAGATCCATTCCAGCATGGCCGACCTCCGCAGCTCCTCCTCCCGCCCCCGTAGCCCTAAGCCCGGTGATTGGGAGAGGTGTTCAGTTCCACATAGTCGATTGGTCGAACTGCGGACCAAGGGATTTCTCCCTCTGGCGTACATGGTGCCCGTCCGAGCCGGGCTTGCCACCTACAATGGCTGGGAGCAAGCGGAGAGCTTTCCATGTCCCTCTATGGGGGAACGAGTCTGCCTTGTTCCTTATTTACTAAGGGGACTCGGATTTCCAATTCATCCGTTCCTCCGCGGGCTCCTGGAGTTCTACGGCCTCCAATTACACAATTTCACCCCTGCCTCCCTTCTACACATCGCCGGCTATGTTGCTCTCTGCGAGTTGTTCCTGGGCTGCGAGGCTCACTTCGAGGATATGTCTGGTGATGTTTCCAATCGTGCTTCCACCAGTCGGGCACCAGGACCGGACATAGAGGCAGAAGCCGATATGGGGCAGGCGCCGGATAATCCCCCTATAGAGGACGCGGATGGTGGAAAGCGCCATGAATCATAGGCGCCATTGAGCCGTACTCCATGATGCGTATTTCTCACCAGAGGCATTTGATGCCTTCAATTCTGGAGAGGCGTACCTCCGTGCTGCTCAAGATGGTCTAGCCAGAGCCACGGATTAGTATGTAAAGGATGTACGGGTAAGTAAATCTAACGATTTATATGTATCAGTAGCCCCTGAGACTTGAAACAGTTAGCAGAACTGATTTAAGGATCATCTTTATTGTGCAGGTTCTTACAGAGAAGAATACTAGGCTGTCACAGGAGCTGGAGGAATGCAAGACCCAACTGCGGGCCGCTGTTGCTGCATTGCAGGAACCGAAAAAGTCTCCTGCTGGTAACATTTACTTTTAAAGAATGATGGTTACCATATAGTGTGCGGCGTGGCTGCAGATCTAACAATAGATGTTGCAGATGAATCTGGAGAAAATCCGGAGGACCAGCATGTAGTGCGGCAGCTAGAGGCTGGAAAACGCGTGCTGACCGAGGTTAGGCGGGAGAAGAACAAGCTTCAAGACGCCAATATCAAGCTGAGCGTGGAACTAAAAGGCGTTCGAGCCCAGCTTGCAGACTCCGAGAAGGAGAATAAGCGGCTGTGGCGCGGCATTTTCAGTAAGTGCTTGAGCGAATCCTTTTGAAGGAGTTCGGCGAAGAAGCCGACTAACAGCGTTATGTCTGTAGGTATGCTGATGGGTCGTCCCGCGGAGGAAATGCTCGGGTCTGCGGGTGATCTTCTATCCGAGTTCTCACATCTGCATGAGCAAGTTCGGCAGGTGATGCAAGGTGTTGCCCAGGCCTTGTGGCCATCCGCCTCCCTGCCAGAAGGCGTTGCAGAGCTTATGGAGAAGCTCAAGGAAGCACGGCAGCGCTTCTGGTTATGGAAGATATCGGCCTGCCGACATGGTGCCAGAGAAGCCTGGGCCATGGTGAAGACGCGGTACACCAAGGCAGACCCAAATCACATGGCCGAGGTCGGACCTGTGGGGCCCGACGGGAAAGAGATCCCTGTTAGCTTAATTTATGGGCAAGTAGAATTAGCCGCAAAGTATTCCCAATAGGATTGTAAGCTAGACCGCCTGTTGGATGGTATAGAAGAGGAATAGTCGGTCTACATGACTATGTAATTAAAGTGACATGTATAGTGCCTTCTAGCAGGATTGTAGATCATTTGTCATGGCGGACCTTTTGGCTTCAACCTTCGGACCCGATAGTCCGGAGTGTATCCGAATACCCGCTCAGTTATATAAGAACTGGGGTATGCGTGGAGACCAGGCGTAGGGTCATTAGTGCTTGAACAGACAAGTGCCCAACTAGTTATGTTATATTACATGGATAGTAAGAAACATCTTCCAGGGAGAATAGTTCCGTTAAGGGTTCCTTTCCCTGGGTATGCATGCCCTAAAGTGCATGTCCGGACTGTGATAGGAAACGCGGGAAAGAACATCTAGGGGCACATGTGGAAAATAAGTAAAAATCATCTTTTGTTCACCGACCAAATATTCCCTTAAGAACGCTAGCTTTCGGCTTCACCCAGTCTGAGGTACACATCCGGCTGACCCGGCAGTAACAATCGCAGAGGTGCTCCCCTTATGCCCTAGCCGAATTAACAGGAATGTAGGGCATAAATACAAGAGCCAGGCAACCCAGCTTGGCCAAAACTTAAGTCATATCGATGCATATAATGGTGAAAAAAGGTACATGCGGAAGTATAACACACGTGTGGGGCATGAGGCCCAGATAAATAATTTAAGCTTCTGTGAAAGAAGCTCCCAGGTATGAATAGTGCGGCTAGCGCATGTGTAATGTGCAAGCGAGGCACAAGGTGACCCTTGAAGGCCTATAGAAAGATTAAAAGAAAGAAAGAAAAACAACACAGATAATGTATATGCAAAAATGGACGGGAGAAGGGGACGAACATAAAGTCCGGCGCTAGGCGTAGAATCTTCGGAGTCTGGCCGCGTTCCATGGGTTCGGCTCGAGTCGATTAGTCGATGCATCCCGCGGTCAGTACGCTCCACCGGTCAGAACTTGGTCAATAATGAAGGGACCTTCCAATTTGGGCTCGAGCTTGTTCTTTTTCTTATCTGGCAGGCGTAGAACTAGTTCACCAACGTTATAAGTTTTGGCCCGTACTTCTCTGCTTTGGTATCTATGAGCCTGTTGCTGATAAAATGCGGAACGGGACTTTGCTACGTCGCGCTCCTCCTCTAGGGTGTCCAGACTGTCCTGTCGATCGAGCTCGGCTTCTCTTTCTTCGTACATGCGCACTCGAGGTGAGTCATGAATTATGTCACAGGGCAAAACTGCCTCTACGCCGTACACCATAAAGAAGGGTGTATATCCGGTGCTATGATTTGGCGTGGTCCGCAGCCCCCAGACTACGGAGTCGAGCTCCTCTACCCAGTGAGTGTTAGACTCCGTTAAGGAACACACTAATCTAGGTTTAATGCCTCTCATTATAAGACCGTTTGCTCGCTCAACTTGGCCATTGGTTTGTGGGTGATAGACTAAGGCATAATCGAGCTTGATGCCCATTTTGCTGCACCAGAGTTTTACCTCATCGGCCGTGAAGTTCGTGCCATTATCAGTGATGATGCTGTGGGGGACGCCATAACGGTGTACAACCCCGGATATGAAGTCTATCACTGGTCCGGATTCGGCTGTTTTAACAGGTTTGGCCTCTATCCATTTGGTGAATTTATCCACCATGACCAATAAGTATTTTTTTCTTGTGGGTTCCCCTTTAAGGGGTCCAACCATGTTAAGCCCCCAGACCGTGAAGGGCCACGTAATGGGGATTGTTTGGAGGGCGGTGGGTGGCATGTGGCTTTGATTTGCAAAGAGCTGGCAACCGGCGCAACATTGGACCAAGTCCTGTGCATCTGCCCGGGCCATTGGACAATAGAATCCTATACGGAAGGCCTTGCTTACAAGAGCCCGGGCTGCGTCGTGATGACCCCGAGTCCAGCGTGAATTTCTACCAAAAGATTCCGCCCTTCCTCTTCGGAGATGCACCTTTGAAGGACTCCGGTAGTGCTTTTTTGTACAATTCTCCCTCATGGACCCCGTAGGCCTTGGATCGCCGCACTATGCAGCGTGCCTCATTTTGGTCCTCTGGAAGTTCCTGTCTAGTTAGGTAGGCCAGGAATGGTTCTGTCCACGGGGCAATAATGGCCATTATTTCATGGGCTGAAGGTGTTATTTCAGTGGCGGAGCCTCCATTGTGTCAGAGAGTTCGGTATCGGGTATTTTGGCCGGGTCCGGACTGTTGTTACCGGTGTCCCCTTCCCATACTACGGATGGCTTGAACAGCCTCTCCAAAAATATGTTGGGGGACTGCATCGCGTTTTGCGCCGATGCGGGCGAGGATATCCGCCGCCTGATTGTTTTCCCATGCCACATGGTGAAATTCGAGCCCCTCGAACCGAGATGGCATTTTTAGGACGGTGTTTCGATAGGCCGCCATTTTCGGATCCTTGGCGTCAAAGTCTCCATTTATTTGGGATATTGAGAGGTTTGAATCCCCACGCACCTCCAGGCGTTGAATGCCCATGGAGACTGCCATCCGAAGACCATGCAACAGAGCTTCGTATTCGGCTGCATTATTGGAGTCTCTATACAATATTTGCAGTACGTACTGAATGGTATCTCCGGTTGGGGACATCAGGATGACGCCAGCCCCTAGACCAGCCAGCATTTTAGAACCGTCGAAGTGCATGATCCAATTGGATTATGCGCCGTACACTTTAGGGAGTTCGGCCTCCATCCATTCGGCGACGAAGTCGGCCAATACTTGCGACTTAATGGCTCGTCGAGGTTTGTATGTTATGTCGAACGGGAGGAGCTCAATGGCCCATTTGGCAATCCGGCCTGTAGCGTCGCGGTTGTTTATAATATCATTAAGTGGCACTTCCGAGGCTATTGTAATCGAACACTCTTGAAAGTAGTGTCGCAGCTTCCGCGATGCCATGAATACCGCATATGCTATCTTTTGATAATGTGGGTACCGTGATTTGCATGGAGTGAGGACAATGGATACATAGTATACCGGCGTTTGAAGAGGGAATTTATGTCCGTCCGCTTCCTGTTCGACAAAGAGCACCGCGCTTACAACTTGATGAGTTGCCGCAATGTACAACAGCATTGGTTCGCCGATGTTTGGCGCAGCCAGGATTGGGTTGGTTGCCAAGATGGCCTTTATTTCTTCCAATCCGGCTGTGGCCGCGTCCGTCCATTCGAAGTGTTCGGTGCGCCAAAGGAGGCGATAAAGGGGTAAAGCCTTTTCTCCTAAGCGGGAGATAAAGCGGCTTAGAGCCGCCACGCATCCAGTTAACTTCTAGATTTGTTTGAGGTCTGTTGGGGTAGCCAACTGTGACAAAGCTCGGATTTTGGCTGGATTAGCTTCAATACCTCTACTGGAGACAATGAAACCCATGAGCTTTCTGGCTGGCACGCCGAAAACACATTTTTCCAGATTGAGCTTGATGTCGTATGTTCGGAGGTTGTCGAATGTGAGCCTCAAGTCATCTATCAAAGAGTCGACACGTTTGGTTTTGACGACCACATCGTCTACGTATGCCTCTACTGTTTTGCCGATTTATTTCTCCAGACATGTCTGAATCATGCGCTGATATGTTGTGCTGGCGTTTTTGAGCCCAAAAGGCATTGTGTCAAAATAGAAGGGACCATATGGTGTGATGAATGCCGTTGGGGCTTGGTCGGACTCCGCCATCTTGATTTGGTGGTAACCGGAGTATGCGTCGAGGAAACACAATGACTCGTGTCCTGCTGTAGCATCAATGATTTGATCGATGCGGGGGAGGGGGAAGGGATCCTTTAGGAGAGCTTTATTGAGGTCCTTGAAATCAACGCAAAGGCACCAGGATTTATCCTTCTTTGGTACCATCACCAGGTTTGCAAGCCAGTCTGGGTGTTTTATTTCTTTGATGAATCCGGCCTCCAATAACTTGGCTAGTTCCTCTCCCATGGCCTGTCTCTTAGGTTCAGAGAAACGCCGAAGAGCTTGCTTGACCGGTTTGAATCCCTTTAGGATATTGAGGCTATGCTCGGCCAGCCTGCGTGGGATTCCTGGCATGTCTGAGGGATGCCAGGCGAATATGTCCCAATTCTCGCGCAGGAACTCTCATAGTGCAGCGTCCACGGCGGGGTTTAACTGCGCCCCGATGGAGGCTGTTTTTGTAGGATCCATTGGGTGGACTTGGAATTTGACTATTTCATCCGCTGGTTTAAAAGAGGTGGACTTGGATCTCTTGTCAAGTATCACGTCGTCCTTATCCATTGTGGAGCGTAGCGAGGTTAATTCCTCAGCCGAGAGGGCTTCGGATAATGCCTCGAGGGCCAATGCGGCTGTTTTGTTTTTGGCGCGGAGTGCTGTGTCCGGATCACTGGCGAGAGTGATGATTCCGTTGGGCCCATGCATTTTAAGCTTCATGTACCTGTAATGGGGTACGGCTTGGAAGATTGTGAACGCCTCCCATCCTAAAAGAGCGTGATAACCATTGCTGAACGGGGCCACTTGGAATGTTATTTCTTCGGACCTGTAGTTATCCGACATGCCGAATACCACATCGTGCTTCCCGACTAGGGATAATTCTTCTAAAGGTTGTGCTACTTTGCTCGATGCGGTTCCAGTCTATTTCCATCTTTTGAAGAGTTTCCTCATAGATGAGGTTTAATCCGTTGCCGCCGTCCATGAGTACTTTGGTGAGTCGAAAGCCATCCACGATTGGACTGAGGACCAGTGCGGCTAGTGCTCAGGCTGTTCGGAATTTAGGTTCGTCACTGGCATTGACGGTAATAGCCGTGTCACTCCATGGATTTATTGCTAGTACGTGGCAGATTTCGGCCATGCTACGGAGTGTTCGCTTGCGCCTATTATTTGACGCGAAGGTCTCAAAGACTGTTAACACCGTATTGTTATCCACGGGATGGAGCTCTGTGGTAGTTGGTATAAAAAGATCTTCACCACTTTTGGCCACCTGCCGGATTATCCAACATGCTCTAAGGTTGTGCGTTGGTATTGTATTCGCTGTACTATGAATTTTGCAGGGACCGTTGAGCCATCCCTCCAGTATGGTTCCATGCCCTGTAGAGGGTTTTTGTTTCTTTACAACTAGCTCGGGTGTCTTATGATAGTGCACCCTTTTACTTCGGACTGGGTGTATATTCAGAGCCGGATTATCCCAAAATATCGTTTCAGTTTTCCAGGCGCTTTCCATCGCACAGTACTTTCGTACTATGGATGCCAAGTCAGCGAAGCGTGATATGTCACGGCGACTTAAGGCGTTAAGGATTCCCTTGTCCGTGCAATTATTGCAGAAAAGTGAGACTGCATCTTCCTCGCGACAGTCCTTAACCTTGTTCAATACAAGGAGGAATCTGGTCCAATAATGATGTACTATTTCATGGGGTTCTTGCCTGATGTGGGAAAGATCGTTTATGTTTGGGTGGGTGGGTGGATTTAAGTCCGAACCCCTACCTGATCTGAGACCCAGGGGCCGAGGGGTTTCCGATCTTGGAAGTTCGGATTCCGGTATGTTGCCTGATGGGTCTGGCCTGCTGCCTGACTCTAGGTTCAGCGTTTGGGTGATGTCCTCCCGTGAACGGCTATCCGGCTCGAAGAGCTCAGGTATTCAGACATAGTTGGTCCTCAAGATAGAGGAAGAGTTCCCGCATTTTTCCTCCACAACCGCAACATGATGGGTGACCGGTGGAGAGTTAATATCCCTTCGATCGGGTTTAAGCCCAATCCGATCATAGTCCGTAGTGACTCCCAGGGCGGCGATGCGATCCAAGAGTTCGTTTAGGGAGGTGAGCTCCATTGGATCCATCTGCTCGGCGAATTCCGAGCCGACATGGAGGCTGTTTTCGATGACCCGAGAAGTCATCGTCGGCGCAGCAGCCGAACAGGCGGTCACGACGAAACTGCCTAGCCGGAGAGTTTGACCGACAGCCAGGGCTCCTCCGGCGATAATGTTGTTTTTAACAACGAGATGAGGCATCCTACCTTATGGCGACGTCATAGAGGAACTCTCAATGAAAGCACCAATGTCGGTGTCAAAACCGGCGGATCTCGGGTAGGGGGTCCCGAACTGTGCGTCTAAGGCAGATGGTGACAGGAGGCAGGGGACACGATGTTTTACCCAGGTTCGGGCACTCTTGATGGAGGTAAAACCGTATGTCCTGCTTGATTTATTCTTGATGATATGGGTATTACAAGAGTTGATCTACCACGAGATCGGAGAGGCTAAACCCTAGAAGCTAGCCTATGGTATGATTGTATGTTGTCCTACGGACTAAAACCCTCCGGTTTATATAGACATCGGAGGGGGCTAGGGTTACCAAAGGTCGGTTGCAAAGGAGAAGATATCCATGTCCGTACTGCCTAGCTTGCCTTCCACACCAAGTAGATTCCCATCCGGACACGACACGAAGTCTTCAATCTTGTATCTCCATAGTCTAACAGTTCGGCCGAAGGATATAATCCGGCTGTCTGGATACCCCCTAATCCAGGACTCCCTCAGTCGCTGTGGAGATGTCGCCCATGGCGCCGGCTTCATGGTAGCTGCTCCATGGGGGTGCGGGATGGAGCATCGTCGGTGCCGGGATGTCGAGTTAAGGAGAAGCTGAGATGCGATGAGTGTACAAACTCTTTGGTGGCGCCGAGTAGGCCTCGGCTTTGTCCAGGAGTCGGTGAGGATGATGCGGTTCTGGTGGAGCAGGTTAAGGCGGCGCTGTGGGGATGGAGCAATCGCGATAGATGAGTCGATTGCCAGAGCAGCTCCTTGGTGGTGGAGGACGGGGCGGCTGAACCGGTGGGACGGCGAGATGGATGATGGATCCTCATCCGGGGAGGTGGATGAGGGACGCCGAGCTATTGCGATGGACGACATCGTCGGGGAAGAGGCTCCGACTGCGCAGCGGTGAGGTGGCGGACGGAGGAGGGTGGGGTTTCGCAGCTGGGGCGGAGAGGTTATGGCGGCCTAGGATTTCAAATGGCGAAAAGGAGGCGATGGGAGGGGGAACTATGACTTAGGGATGCGCTCATCCAAAATGTAGGGTGTGTTACAAAAGTACCCCCACCGATTAGAACTAGCAGCCCTTTCGGCTCAGGGTTAGAAGGGGGATTTTGCGTGTCGGGATTTGGCAGTTGGAGGGAGTTTTCGCGCATGTTGTAATTTCGGGATAGCAAGGCGCGGGTTGTGAAGGTGCCAGCTTCGGGAGCATGTTATCTAAATTTTCAGGATATAACAAGCCGCGAGTTGAATTTTAGGGACAAGCCTAACGTGTAATATTGTACTTGTATGTATCAAATCAATTCACACTTCCCTCAAGAAAAAAACGAAAAAAATAAAACTATTCACACCACACAAAGAGAAAGTCTTGTCCTATTTTACTATACAAATGCTAGTCAAAGCTACTCCCTCCTTCCATCTACATAGGGCCTAATGTGTTTTTCGAGGCTAACTTTGACCAAATATTAGAGCAATATCATATGACATGCAACTTACACAATGCACACCATTACATTCGTGTGTGAAAGGAGCTTTCAATGATATAATATTCACATTGTGCATGTCATGTACTATTAATCTTGTCAATAGTCAAAGGTGGTCTTAAAAACGCATTAGGCCCTATATAGATGGAAGGAGGGAGTATGAATCCATGTTGTGTCCAATTAATTTTTTTCGCTGGCTGTATAATGCATGTAACCTACTCATACCAACATTTTAGTGCATTGCAAATGTCTATACTACCGCTGCAATTTGAACTAAATTTGAATTCGTTTCTCTATTTCAATAAGAATCTACAATTATGATTGTTGCCAACTAAAACCATCATTCGTGTATTACCTTAACAACACACCACATGATTACTATAGAGATAGATATGAACTATGTGTACTATATGAACTCGAATTCAAATTTTTGAATACACTTGATGTTGATTCCAAATAATAGTACATTTGATGTACTAACTATATATTCATAATCTAAACCATGTTCCATACGTACACCGTGTTTATCACACAAAGTATAGTGCCCCGCCCCCTACATTATGACAAGTATTTAGCCCTGAGTTGCAAAAGCCACACATTAGCCCAAATTAAAATCAATGTTCTACATTATGATATCTTCTTCAAGTATCTGTATCCACTTTTTTATGGTGAATTATGATCTCTGTTCGTCATTCACACCTTCACGATCCTCTTCTCTTTGTAGCTAGATAGCGCTAACTTTCTATCGTGCATGCACACGCACGCCCCCTCTCGCCCTCCCTCAGTGTCCCCTCCATCGCACGCGTTCGTTATTTCTCTATAGGTCATTCACCCGTGGCATGTGTGGGCCCCCCGGCCACTTCTTTCCGACACACAGCGGTCGATATACCTCTCTAGCCAAGTGTGCCTACCACAAACACATACTTCCCCTCTTATCTTCTCACCATCCATGCCCCCCTATGTCCAATTGTAGGATCAAAAGTATATCTATAGGGGGGTGATTAGACTACTTTACCAAATAAAAGTCTAGGCTTTTCCCAATTTTAAGTCTTGGCATATTTTAGCAACTTAGCACTAGTCAAGCAATCAACCTACACATGCATGTCTAAGAGTATAGCAGCGGAATGTAAAACATTGCACATGGAGGTAAAGGGAGGAGTTTGGACGGAGCAAACGCAATGTAGACACGGAGATTTTTGGCGTGGTTCCGATAGGTGGTGCTATCGTACATCCACGTTGGTGGAGACTTCAACCCATAGAGGGTAACTGTTGCGCGAGTCCATGGAGGGCTCCAACCATGAAGGGTCCACGAAGAAGCAACCTTGTCTATCCCACCATGGCCATCGCCCATGAAGGACTTGCGTCACTAGGGTAGATCTTCATGAAGTAGGTGATCTCCTTGCCCGTACAAACTCCTTGGTTCAACTCCACAATCTTGACGGAGGCTCCCAAGTGACACCTAACCAATCTAGGAGACACCACTCTCCAAAAGTTAATAGACGGTGTGTTGATGATGAACTCCTTGCTCTTGTGCTTCAAATGATAGTCTCCCCAACACTCAACTCTCTCTCACTGATTTGGATTTGGTGGAAAGAAGACTTGAGTGGAAAGCAACTTGGAGAAGGCTAGAGATCAAGATTCACATGGTTGGAATGGAATATCTTGGTCTCAACACATGAGTAGGTGGTTCTCTCTCAGAAAATGAATGTTGGAGCTGTAGGCATGTTATGATGGCTCTCTCCATGAATAATGAGTGGGTGGAGGGGTATATATAGACTCCACACAAAATCTAACGGTTACACACAAATCACCAAATTCGGTGGGACCGAATAATGAAACTCGGTCAGACCGATTTTGTTCAAAATGTCAACTCGGTGGGACCGATTTCATTAGGGCTAGGGCATAACTTAATCTCGGTGAGACTGATTACACAAACTCGATGGGACCGATTTTGGTAATAAGCTAACAGGAGAGTCGTTCAGGCAAACTCGGTGGGACCAATTCGCTCATCTCGGTGAGACAGAAACGTTACGAATGGGAAACAGAGAGTTTGCATTGCGAACTCAGTGGGACCGATCACTCATCTCAGTTGAACCAAAACGTTATGAAGGGAAACAGAGAGTTTGCAATCCCATCTCGGTGAGACCGAGATCCCTATCGGTGAGACTGTAGTGACTAGGGTTTGTGGTAGTGGCTATGTCAGATGAACTCAGTGGCGCCGGATAGAAAATTTTGGTGGGGCTGAGTTTGACTTTTGGTTTGGGACATATGTGGATATGAGAAAGTAGTTGAGGGTTTTTGGAGCATATCACTAAGAATTTTGAGCAAGGAACCCATTAAGCAACACCTTGTCCCCATTGGCTTTTCCTATGGACTCAATGTGATCTTGGATCACTAAAAGTAAAATGTAGAGTCTTGAGCTTTGGAGCTTGAGCCAATCTTCTGTCCTTAGCATTTTGAGGGATCCATATTCCGAATCCATGTCATGCCAATCATTGAGCTTTCCTGAAATATGTATCTTGAAATAGCATTAGCTCAATGAGCTATATGTTGTTAATAATTACCAAAACCACCCAGGGATAGTTGCACTTTCACCAATACGGTACCACGCAGGTGCACACTCCTGCCCCTCTTTTCATCGATCTCATACTCGCACACTCCTCCCCCCTCGACATAGTAGGCCTCTCGCACCACCTCCTAGCCGCACCCCTCTCCCCCTGTCTATCTCTCCGGACCTGATTTGCTTCTAACACATGCATGCATGTATACGTACCGATATCCCTACATATAGCTAGATCGACTATAATTCTTTTTCCCCACGCACCAATAGACTTAGCTCACTAGTTATGTATCTCCCTTTCTCAGACACACGACGGTTGATCTTCCTATGTAGTTATGTATGCTTACCACAACCATATCGTCTCCCCTCATCATCCTTCCATACCTCCCGACCCGTCTCTCACAAGCACGTGCATAGACAGACAGACATCCACGGCCCTCTCTTATTGATATTGCACTCACACCCTCTGTTTGTCTAGCAGGCCTCTCCCACCATTTGTGAGACGCCACTCCACCACCAACCCTTCGAAACTCTACCTTTGTCTTTCTCCCAACCTTATTCCTCTGCTACACATATGCATAGATGCCGATTGATCTCGCTCAATACATAGCTATGTCTCTCTCCTTCTCCACACACATACTAGTCGATCTACCTCTCCATAGTTAGGTCTCTGCGCCCTCCCCCCCCCCACACACACACCGATATTCGAATGTTGTAGGTAGGTATCCATGCCATAGAGAAAAACTGCACATCTGCCCTCTCAAATTCCAGTAGGCTAGCCGCCCTGTATCTTTGACGTGGGCAAACACAAATTCGATGGCACTCTTTATCGATCGCGCAACCACACACTTCATCCATGTTTTTGATTCTATCGATATCTCATGCCGATGATCCCTCCACTCTCTTCTCTGGATTGCTCCCTCTATATATGATATATCCATGACTCTGTTTCACACACATTGCATATGTTACGTTTTTTTGTTTGAGATATCATCGACACATTGCCTCTGTTTCACACAAACCATCTCTCTCATACCCACCCATGTATGTACCTGCACCTAAAGAAGAGGTGCACGAAGGATGCACGTACTCACGTCTCATTCCCGACCACACCCGTGCGGGTACACAATGGAGTTCGTTTTTGTATGAAAAGGCAGCCCGCGTGATAATTTGACACGTGTAGCGGTTGTTTACTCGAAGGAGGGTCGTGTACCACACATAGACGGAACAAAGTTTGACTTGACGTGTTAGTATTAAATAAAGCTATATATTCCTCAATGGCACGTAAAAAATATAAAACGATTGTCGTGGGGAAAATGGAAAATTCTGCTCCACTATATACAATGGAGCCTGCCTGTCGAGATTTGTCTATCGTCACACCATCTCACACAAGGCGGCAGTGGCCTCTCCCTCACCGTTGGTCAGTGATCCGGCCGCATCCCGTCCGCCGGCGGAAAGGGAGGATGTGCATCATTTCTCTGTTCGACGGTGTTGAGGCAGCACGTCTCGATCTGTGGTACCCGCCGTTCTCTCTGACCAAGCTCCGGCGCGGCAGGGCCTTCGCCACCTGCTCGCTGCCGCAGTATGGGCAGATCCCGGCCGCCGGTGCCCTCCTAGTTTCATCCTGACGACCCTCAGGTACAGCTTCCTCCGGCCTTACTCCATGCCCATCTTCCCACATTGCTGCATGTGGAAAATCCTACATGTGGAGCTTCTTTAGTTGTTTGCTTAAAATGTATCGCGACCGACGTACTTTCCATCTTTCAATCTCGTCCTCAAACCATTTTTGACAAACCACCATGCTGCTATCTTTCCCTTATTACATGGAATATTCTTCTTTTTTGTCGGCGTGTGTGTCTTCAACTCGTGTTATTGGGTAGTAATTGTTTCCTTTCTACCTCCTTTTGCAAACAGGGCTGTCCATTTCACCTCGTTGCTATTGCGACCTTTTGGTGAACTGCACAAATCACTTTTTCTTAAGAGTGTTTTGTGCAGTTCCACCAAAATGTCACACGGGCAACGTCTTTACATTTCCATGGGACCGCAGAAAGGGAGATTGGTTTTGCTATCCTCCTCATCCAACTCCGTGCCTAATCTTCTCCAACAAGTAGTTAGTCCTAAAGAGAGATCGCAAAGGTGATCGGCTTCTATTTGTGTTTGTTATGTTTCATCATCTAGTTCCACTATTATTGTAATCACACTGACTGGATATCTTTGCAAACAGGGATGGTCATCTCAATTTTAGTGGAGCTGCACAAAATGATCGGATTGTGATGTCCTCCATACACCTATTTTTTGGCTACAGAGCTGGGTGAAACTAGCTGCCAACCAATGAACACTATGCCCAGGAAATGGAGACATGCCTACGAACATCATCAATCAATTATATTTTTTCTTTATTTGTACACCTTCTCACAACTTTGTCTTCAGTTGTGATGTGAATATTGGCGCTGATCTGCAAACCATTAAGATGCATTAGGAGCCATGGTAGTTTCATTGGTATTTGATGGAATGTTGTAACGAGATAATCTTGAGGCAAGAGGACACATGAATCCTAACTTGAAACCCTTTTTCCTGCGGGAACCAAAGTTGAAACCTTCATAGCATCACAGTGCAATTTCATTAAAATTATGCATACATAGAAACAAATCTTGAAGGATTGATAGCAATGCCAGAAACAATTCAACTTAATTTCGCCGACATGTGGGACATCCTTCATCCGGCTCCACCTGCCATGCAGCAATATTGAGTGCACAACTACAGGGAAAGATTCACCCCAGTCATTGCGCCGCAGTAGTAATGACTAGTGAGCAGTCAAATCATAGAGCCCCACCTTCGCCACAGTAAGTTGCTCGGATGAAGCAACCATCATTTCTCTGTTCGTTGAATCCGTTGGTACTCCCATATTCCCAGAGTAATAAGTTGATCGGGCAAAGCAATCATCACTTCACCTTTCCCACATTAATTACTTGAAAGTGCGTTATATCGACTAGAGGGGGGTGAATAGGCGATTTTTATGAATTCTTCACTCAGGAATTTCAGGGTGAGGAAATTCCTGAGTGAAGAACTACTTGTAGCGGAATAAGTACTCAGAAGTAAACATAACAGAACATGAGCATGGTCTTCATGATGAAATGAAAACAAGCATAGAGTACAGAAAGCGTAAACACAGGATAAACAGAATGAAGACAAAAAGACTGAAGAAATTGAACTGAGGAAATTGAGAAAGTCTTCAGTCAAAGTATTCAAACAGATATGAACAAGCACACAACACAGAAATGAGGAAATGGAAGGCTTGAGGAAATGGAACCAGTTAGCTCGGTGAAGACAATAATTTGGTAGACCAGTTCCAACTGTTGTGACGGTTCTATGTCTAGTTAGGGCGGCTAGGTATTTAAACCTAAGGACACATAGTCCCGGACACCCAATCGTGAACACGCAATTTAGGACACTTAGTCCTCAATGTATTGCCCTTGAGCTAAGGTCACACAGACCTCGCCCAATCACTCGTGGTAAGTCTTCAGGTGACTTCCAAACCTTCACAGACTCGGTCACTCGACGATCCACAATTTCCTCTTGGATGCTCTAGACCATGACGCCTAACCTTCTGGAAGATGCACAGTCTTCAAAGGTAACAAGTGTCGGATCCAAGAAGGATCAATCTCTTCAGTGATGCTCAATCACTTTGGGTGTGTAGGTGTTTGGGTTTAGGTTTTCCTCACTTGATGATTTTTGCTCAAAGTCCGCGGAGGATGGGATGCTCTCAAATGACAAGTGTCAGTTTCTCTCGGAGCAGCCAACCAGCTAGTGGTTGTAGGGGCGGCTATTTATAGCCTAGGGAGCAGCCCGACATGATAAGAAATAAATGCCCTTCAATGATATGACCGTTAGGTGGGTAGATATTTTGGGACAGCTGGCACATAGCACAGCAACAGTCGGAATTTTGAGTATCAAATTCCTCAGGGCTATCATGTTCCTCACTATGTAGGCAATCCGCACTGGAGAATTTCTAACTCCTCAGTTAGAACAAATTCCTCAGAGACCATAAGAACTTCGTCTCTGTCACTGAAGAAATTGACTGAGTTGTATGAGATTTCCAATGGCTTCACTCGAAGGGATTGGTAGGTGTAGGATTTGAGTTGAGCATCACTTGGAAATTTTTCCTTAGTATTTCCTCGACCCCCTTTAACAATACGGTGTTTCCTGTGACTCAAGAAAGAGAAAATGAAACTACGAAAACAAAACTCTTCATGCTTCATGTTCCTCGAATGAATGCCAAGTTTTCAGGATTACACCAATTTCTTCACTTTCAAAGTCTTTAGAAAGTATTCAGAAATCCAAAGTCTTTAGTCGAAGAACTTCATTTTTAGGGGTCGACTTTCTGTGTAAACATCAAACTCCTCATAGACTTATAGACCTGTGTACACTCACAAACGCATCAGTCCCTTAACCTATAAGTCTTCAATACACCAAAATCATTAAGGGGCACTAGATGCACTTACAATCTCCCCCTTTTTGGTGATTGACGACAATATAGGTTAAGTTTTCAACGGGGATAAACATATGAAGTGTAAATACTGATATTGAGGAATTTGATTGCAAGATATAGAAGAACTCCCCCTGAAGATGTGAATAGTGAGGAATTTGCTTTTGAAGCAATGCACACTTTGAAGAGTAGAATCATGGAGATCTCCCCCTATATCTTGTAATCCAAACACACATTTAACATATAATATGAAGAATTTGAAATGCATGATGAAAATGGTGACTAATGTAATTCAGCATGCGTGCATTAAAATTAATGAGGAATAAGCATGCAGAAAAACTCAGCAAAAGTATCAGACCACCATAGAGTTTAAGTTTACAACTCGATCGAATAAAGTCTCATAAGAACGAGAGTTGTAACTTTGCAAATAAAACGCCCATATAGACTGACCCGCTTGAAGACTAACTCAAATTTCTCCCCCTTTGTCATCAAATGACCAAAAGGGACCAAAAATGAGGACTAGCGCCCCTGAAGAATATCAAGTTGATGGAGGAGCGCCAGCGTTGTTGGGGTCGTTTTTTGTTGTAGGGCCTGCCGCAGTGTCGTCCAAGTCTTCATGCTCATCGGTTTCGCGTGATGAAGAATATGAGCTGGCCACCAAAGAAGGAACTTTAGTCTTCTTGAATTTCTTTGCCGGTGGTGGCTGAGAAAATTCAAAGTCCTGCTTGAAACCCATTTGCTTCAGATCAACTTCATCATACAGATGTGACAAAATAGCCCAGGTGCAACCGAAGACTTCAGGGAGGTAGTAATGGTTTTTCTTCACTGCATTGTGTGTAGCAGTCATGTTGTGAAGAATAGAACCAAACTAACGCTTAACCAATTTGTGGTTTCGATCCACCTTCTGGTGAAGACTAAGAAGAAGCTCACGGCCAGTCATCACCCGGGGAGCTGTTGCTTGAGGATTTGGCTTTGATGCATTAGTGGCAGAATCATGAGTAGCAGAATCATCATTGGTGGAGTAAGATGCAGCTTTGCAAAACTGACCATCCAATGGATGAATGCCTTCATCAATAATAGCAGTAGCCTTGCCCTTTTCATCAGATGAGGAAACTGTCCGCTTGAGGACTTCTATTGGGGGCAGGTAACTGACATGATTCTGAAAATCACCCTTGTAGTTGAGTGAAGACCTTGTTCTAAGGAATCTCATAATCCAGGGAGCGTAAGGCTTCAACTCAAACAGAGAGAGGGCAACATTTGCCAGAGTCCTTATGAAGAAATCATGGTAGTTGATAGGAATGCCATGTATGATATTGGATAGCAGATTCTTCATGATGCCAACAACTTCTTTATCATTTGAATTGTGGCCTTTGATTGGACTCATTGTCTTCGTCAGAATGCGATAGACAGTTCTAGGTACAAACAACAATTCCTTCACGAGGAATTTGGTCCTTGGAGCTTGGCCTGGCTTCAGAGGCTTCATTAGCACTTGCATGTAATGGGCAGTGAGTTCAGGTTCATGATAGATCTAGCGAGCGCCTTCAAGGGGAGGACTGACAGGCAGGGCATGAAGAAATTCAGAGGCCGGTGCTTTGAAATGTTTGTTTTTGTCATCCAGTCCAAAACCTAAGAGTTCACATCGTCAGCATCACCTGTGATATGCAGAGTTGCATAGAATTGAAGAATGAGCTCTTCATTCCAATCGCAACTATCCATGCAAAAGTTGAGCAGTCCTGCATCATGAAGCACACTGAGGACTGGGGTGAAGCAAGGCAGTGATTCCATGTCCACATGAGGAATATGCGCATGGTCGAAGACTTTTTCCTTGTTGATGAGCAGTGAAGAATAAAAGTTTGCTTGGCTGGCAGTCGAAAAGTGCTTCCTTCTAAGACGAGCAGAGTCATAAGGGTTATAGTCTACAATTCCTTCAGCCCTGCATCATCAGTGATACTAGCAATTTCCTCAGAGAGGAATTAGTGATAGCAGAGGCAGTTGAGGAATTTGCAGCAATGGAAGTATTTGAGCATTCAGGTGAAGAATTAGCAGTTTCACGTGCAATGCACTTCAAATATGGAGGAACAAATTCATCCTGAGTAGCGCTGATCTGTTGAGCAAGTAATGAATCACGCTCCTTCTGAAGATCTTCATAACTCACTCTTAGCTTCTCAAGATCTTGCTTTCTTTGAAGAAATTCATAACGAAGCTTCTCATGATCAGATAGGAGAGTGTTATGATGAGCTTGAAGATTGTCAAACTTGGACTGAAGTCTCTGAAGATTTTCAGTCAAGATTTTAGTGCGATCCATCTCCTCACCTAACATATCATCGCTTTTATCTACCATATTTTGAACCTTTTCAAGAGCTTTTTGCAGTTTCACAGCAATCTTAGCAAGTTTAGAATAGCTGGGTTTGAGGTTTTCATCAAATTCATTCTCACTAGATTCAGATGAAGAATATTTGAGTACCTTTCAGCCTTTTTCCATGAAGCAATAGGTGGGAGCGTAGTCCTCATCGCCGTCATCAGTAGTGTTGGGGAGGTCCTTTTCTTTAGAGTTGAAGATGGACTTGCTGACAAACGCGGTTGCGAGGGCTAGGCTCGCCACACCAGAGTCTGACTCCTCAGATTCCTCCTCTTCCTCATTTTCCTCAGATTTAGCCTCAGAGTCCATTTCCTTTCCAATGAATGCTCGAGCATTCTTGGAGATGTTCTTCTTGTGAGACAAGGACCTTGAGGGTCTTGATGACGAGGACTTTGAAGATTTCTTCTTCTTCTTTGAATCATCAGAACTGTAATCCTTGTACTTCTTATTCTTCGATTCCTTTTCCCACTAAGGACAATCTTGAAGTAGTGTCCAGGTTTTTTGCATTTATGGCAGATTCTCTTCTTGTAATCATGGGATGAGGAATCCGATCTCAAGTCACCACCTCTTGAGGATTTACCAAAACGGACATGTCTTGAGAACTTTTGGAACTTCCTCACGAGAATTGCTAGATCTTGGCTCAGTTCTTCAGGGTTACCAATGCTACTGTCAGAATCTTCATCATCAGATTCGGATACTGCCTTGGCCTTCAGAGCCCGTGATCTACCATAACTTGGTCCATAGAGATCTCTCTTCTCAGCAAGCTGAAAATCATGAGTGTTTAGTCTCTCGAGGATATCAGCGGGATCAAGTGACTTATAGTCTCCTTGTTCTTGTATCATCAATGCCAAGGAATCAAATGAGGAATCAAGCGATCTCAGCAATTTCTTCACCACCTCATGGTCGGTGATATCAGCGGCACCAAGTGCTTGAAGCTCATTTGAGATGTCAGTGAGGCGATCGAAGGTTTGTTGAACATTTTCATTGTCGAGTCTTTTGAAGCGGTTGAAGAGATTTCGAAGAACGTCAACTCAAGAGTCACGCTGTGTTGAGACGCCCTCATTGACCTTGGATAGCCTGTCCCAGATAAGCTTAGCTGTCTCCAAAGCACTCACTCTGCCATACTGCCCATTGCTCAGATGGCCACATATGATATTCTTCGCTTGAGAGTCGAGTGGCTTGAATCTCTTCACATCAGCAGCATTGATGGTGGGAGTGACAGAGGGAACACCATTCTCCACAAAGTACCAGAGATTGTTATTAATTGCCTCAAGATGCATGCGCATCTTATTCTTCCAGTAGGGCTAGTCCGTCCCATCGAAGGTAGGACACCCAGCAGAAACCTTGATCATACATGCGGTTGACATAACTAAAACTCCACGTGGTTAAACCAAAATCACACAGAACAAGGGAGAACCTGGCTCTGATACCAATTGAAAGTGCGTTATATCGACTAGAAGGGGGTGAATAGGCAATTTTTATGAATTATTCACTAAGGAATTTGCGGGTGAGGAAATTCCTGAGTGAAGAACTACTTGCGGCGGAATAAGTACTCAGAAGTAAACATAACAGTGCATGAGCATGGTCTTCATGATGAAATGAAAACAAGCATAGAGTACAGAAAGTGTAAACTCTGGATAAGACAAAGACTGAAGAAATTGAACTGAGGAAATAGAGGAAGTCTTCAGTCAAAGTCTTCAAACAGATATGAACAAGCACTCAACACATAAATGGCAAAATGGAAGGGTTGAGGAAATGGAACCAGGTCGCTTGGTCAAGACAATGATTTGGTAGAATAGTTCCAATTGTTGTGACAGTTGTACGTCTGGTTAGGGCGGCTAAGTATTTAAACCTGAGGACACATAGTCAAGGACACCCAGTTCTGAACACGCAGTCTAGAACACTAAGTCCTCACCGTATTCCCCTTGAGCTAAGGTCACACAGACCTCGCGCAATCACTCGTGGTAAGTATTCAGGTGACTTCCAAACCTTCCCAGGCTTGGTCACTCGGTGATCCACAATTTCCTCTTGGATGCTCTAGACCATGACGCCTAACCGTCTGGAAGATGCACAGTCTTCAAAGGTAACAAGCGTCGGATCCACACAGGATCAATCTCTTCAGTGATGCTCAATCACTTGGCGTTTGTAGGTGTTTGGGTTTGGGTTTTCCTCACATGACAATTTTCACTCAAAGTCCTCGGAGGATGGGATGCTCTCAAATGACAAGTGTCAGTTTCTCTCGGAGCATCCAATCAGCTAGTGGTTGTAGGGGTGGCTATTTATAGCCTAGGGAGCAGCCCGACATGATAAGACATAAATGCCCTTCAATGATATGACCGTTAGGTGGGTAGATATTTTGGGACAGCTGGCGCATAGCACAGCAACGGTCAGAATTTTGAGTATCAAATTCCTCAGGGCTACCATGTTCCTCACTGTGTAGGCAATTCGCTCTGGTGAATTCCTAACTCCTCAGTCAGAATAAATTACTTAGAGACCAGAAGAACTTCGTCTCTGTCACTGAAGAAATTGACTAAGCTGTATGAGATTTCCAATGGCTTCACTCGAAGGGATTGGTAGGTGTAGGATTTGAGTTGAGCATCACATGAAAATTTTTCCTTAGTATTTCCTCGACCCCCTTTAACAGTATGATGTTTCCTATGACTCAATAAAGAGAAAATGAAACTACGAAAACAAAAGCCTTCATGCTTCATGTTCCTCGAATGAATACCAAGTCTTCAAGATTGCACCAATCTCTTCACTGTCAAAGTCTTCAGGAAGTCTTCAGAAATCCAAAGTATTCAGTCAAAGAACTTCAGTTTTAGGAGTCGACTTTCATTGTAAATATCAAACTCCTCATAGACTTATAGACCTGTGTAAACTCATAAACACATTAGTCCCTTAACTTATAAGTCTTCAATACACCAAAATCACTAAGGGGCACTCGATGCACTTACAAGAACACATGCTCACCGAAGAAGTCATCAGCCTTGAATTTCTACTTCTTCGAGAAGGGTTCCTATGGCTTGGGCTGTGGGGGTATCGGTCAATTGCATCACCACCTCAGGAATCGCAATCTCAGGATCCACTGGCAGAGGAATTTCAGCTTCTTCTTCTTCAGTGACAGCCTGAGTTTTCAATTCTTCATTTACATTTTCTTTAGCACTAGTGGCTGGAATCTCTTCATGGACAGACGGTGTGGCATGAGGTTCTTCAGATCCCATTTGAACTTTAGTGGTTTCAGGGACTAAGGAATTTGTTGAAGGGGTGTGAATAGAGGAGAATTGGGGTGCTGACTTTCCCAAAAGTCATCGTTCAACACTGGAGTTGTGCACCCAATGTCCACATCTTCTTCTTCATTCATTTCTTCAACACCGGCCTCTTCAGCAGTGAACTGAGGCATTGGCGATGAGACTATTGGGGTTGAAGGGATTGCATCCGCTTCAATTTCTTCATCCAACTGCTCCAAGGAAGTAGCAGAAAGAAGGGATAATTAGATTTATGCCCCTAGTTGTGTCCCACTCATCTGTTTTACCCCTAATTCCCAAAAGTCACCGGTTCTCTCCAAGTCACTTTGATCCTCTTATGCTTTTTCCCTTTGACCGTTTGACCGTCAGTTTGAAAACTTCATAACTAATTCATACAAAATCCAAAAAATGCAAATAAGATACCAAAATGTTCAGAAAAACATCACCTATATGTCAGTGTCATTTGCATTCATGAAAAAAGTGTTGGAAAGTGCACATCCGAGTTTTAGCTCTTTTGATACCACCATCAATAGTAAACTCTAAAAAAATTCAAAAAAATTCAAAAAAATATGGTGGCAAAGAACGACAAGTTTTCTAAGTGCTTGCCAAGTTTCATTAGGGAACGACATTCGTGGAAGTCGTGGCAAAAAATAATCTGTCATTCTTTGCCACCAAATTATTTTAGAATTTTTTTGAACTTTTTTAGATTTTACTATTCATGGTGGTAGCATAAGAGCTAAAACTCGGATGGGCACTTTCCAACACTTTTTTCGTGGATGCAAATGACACTGACATATAGGTGATGTTTTTCTGAACATTTTGGTATCTTATTTGTATTTTTCTGATTTAGTATGAATTAGTTATGAAGTTTTCAAACTGACGGTCAAACGGTCAAAGGGCAAAAACATAAGAGGAGCAAAGTGATTTGGACAGAACTGGTGACTTTTGGGAATTAGGGGTAAAACAGACGAGTGGGACACAACTAGGGGCATAAATCTAATTATCCCCAGAAAGAATGTCTTCATCGGATCCGCTTGGGATCATGTATTCTTCATCAAAAGGAACGAGTTCCTTTGATGGCATGCTTGAGACTGGAATAGCATCAATAGGATTTTCAAACAAGCTGGTCAGCGACTTCATCTTCTTTGGAGCTTAAGAATCTGATGCAGTTGATGCCTTCCTTTTCTTCACAGCTGCACGCTCTGCAGCCTTGTTCTTCTTCACATCTGATGCAGATGTAAGGATTGGAGTTGGGGTAGGTGCAGGAGGAGCAGAGGAAATAGGTTCCGTTTCTTCAGGCACAACTGATGCAGTTGCCCTGGTATAAGCAGTTTCTTCAGGCACAATGGTTGATGCTTCAGCTGGCCTAGCAATTTCTTCAGGCGTAACAGTAGTGGTTGCCCTGGCAATTTATTCAACGGCTGGAATGCAGTCATTGGCCCTGGTACTGTGAGAATCTTTAGCAACATGATTTTCATCAGCGGTGCTGGCATGCTCTTCAGTAGGCTGAGCAGATGCTTCAGCCTGAGGATTTTCTTGTTGCGTTGGGGCTGCAACATTGGAAGTGAACTGTTCAGTTATCTTTACAAATCTGACTTTGGCTCCAAGCCAGTCATCATAGTAGCGATCAAATTCATCACTCAGTTTCTTGATCTCAGATTGAAGAGCAACAAGTTCTTCAGGTAAAAGCTTCAGAATATTTTGCTTCAGAAAGCGCTCTTTCTTGTACTGCGCTTTCTTCACCCTCCTTCCCTATTCAAATGTCCATTTTTCTTCATCAATGAAGTGAGTCAGGACATGACTTTGACCAGGAGTGAGGTTCAGCTCAGGTAGAGGTGTGTTGGTCTCCTTGTGCCACAAGTCAATGAAGTCTAGGATCAACTTCGGATCTAGTATCAATGACACATTGCTGCCTTTGGCTCTAGCGGCCCTGAGCTGTCTGTCTCTGATGATTTCGGCAAGTTCCTCATCATCAGCTTCATCATCTTCGGACGGTACTTGAAAGGCGACCTGCTTCTTGTGAGGACTTGCTCGAGAGCCTCGTCCAGCAGTGGCCTTTGTCTTCAGCAGAGAGGCGCCAGATGATGAATTTGGTGTAGCTGAAGAACTAGCAAAAGCTCCTGAGGCAATATAGATGCCTGTTGTCCTTTGGCACATGGCGAGATGCACAAGTGCTGAGGATTTTTACGGAGGGGCTGAGGACTTTGGAGGAGCTAGAGCAGCATGAGGAATTTGCCGTGAGGGCTTTGAAGAATCTGGCCGTGAGGGCATTGCTGAGGAACTTGGCTGTGAGGGCATTGGGGTAAGCACTTGGCTTATGAGCAGGCTTCTTTGCCATGGCCTTCTTTGGCTTGCTTGTAGAGGCCTCAGCAGTAGCAGCAGCAGCAGAGTCTTCATTAAATTTCCTCACTGATTCCTTAGCTACTCTGGCTAGCTTGGCCTGGCGCTTGGCCCATTCATCAGGATAGTCCTCACCATGCTTGAGGCTAGTGGGATCAACTTCTTGGCCAGGTGCCAATGGAGGTCTTGGGTGAGGGAGTCCTGGATTAGGGGGTCTCCGGACAGCCGGATTATATCCTTTGGCCGGACTATTAGACTATGAAGATACAAGATTGAAGACTTTGTCTCGTGTCCGGATAGGACTCTACTTGGTGTGGAAGGCAAGCTAGGCAATATGGATATGGATATCTCCTCCTTTGTAACCGACCTTGTGTAACCCTAACCCTCTTCGGTGTCTATATAAACTGGAGGGTTTTAGTCCGTAGGACAACATACAATCATACCATAGGCTAGCTTCTAGGGTTTAGCCTCTCTGATCTCCTGGTAGATCTACTCTTGTACTACCCATATCATCAATATTAATCAAGCAGGACATAGGGTTTTACCTGCATCAAGAGGGCCCGAACCTGGGTAAAACATTGTGTCCCCTGCCTCCTGTTACCATCCGGCCTAGACGCACAGTTCGGGGCCCCCTACCCGAGATCCGCCGGTTTTGACACCGACATTGGTGCTTTCATTGAGAGTTCCTCTGTGTTGTCACCTTTCGGCCCGACGGCTCCTCCGATCATCAACAACAATGCGGTCCAAGGTGAGACCTTTCTCCCCGGACAGATCTTCGTGTTCGGCGGCTTTGCACTGCGGGCTAATTCGCTTGGCCATCTGGAGCAGATTGAAAGCTATGCCCCTAGCCATCAGGTCAGATTTGGAAGTTTGAACTACACGGCCGACATCCATGGAGACTTGATCTTCGACGGATTCGAGCCACAGCCGGGCGTGCTACACTGTCATGATGGGTATGACCTAGCTCTACCGCCAAACAGTACCCCAGAGGCCACGCCCGCATCAGCTCCGACCCTTAGCTCGGAGCCAACTGCGCCAATCGAGGACGGGTGGCTAGACACCGCCTCAGGGGCTGTAGTCTCAATGGCGATCGAGCCGAACACCAGCCTAATCCTCTGCGAAGCCCGTGACTCCAAGGTGCCGGACTCTTTTCCGGACTCCGAACCGTCCGCGCCCCTACCAATCGAATCCGATTGGGCGCCGATCATGGAATTCACCGCCGTGGATACCTTTCCGCACTCGCCCTTCGGCGACATTCTGAATTCACTAAAGGCTCTCTCTTTGTCAGGAGAGCCCTGGCCGGACTATGGCCAACAGGATTGGGATGCGGATGATGAGGAAATTCAACACCCACCCACCACCCATTTTGTAGCCACTGTCGATGATTTAACTGACATGCTCGACTTTGACTCCGAAGACATCAACGGTATGGACGACGATGTAGGAGACGAACATGAACCAGCACCTATAGGGCACTAGAAAGCCATCTCGTCATATGACATATACATGGTGGATACACCCAAAGAAGGCAATGGCAACGGGATAGCGGAGGATGACCCCTCCAAGAAGCAACCCAAGCACCGAAGTTAGCGGCGCCGCTCAAGTCCCGCCAAAACAGAAGTGGTGATACCGGCACAGGAGATAATAACACTCCAGATAGTGCCGAAGACAACAACAATCTCCTCCAGCAAGATTTAGAGCAGGAGGATGGAGGAGGCAGCCCTCCGGAGAGAGCGGCAGACGGAGAGGAGGAGGATGACAATTACATGCCCCCTCCGAAGACGAGGCAAGCCTCAACGATGATCAATTCGCCATACCAGAGGATCCCGTCGAACAAGAGCGCTTCAAGCGCCGTCTTATGGCCACGACAAATAGCCTGAAGAAAAAGCAGCAGCAGCTTCAAGCTGAACAAGATTTGCTAGCTGATAGATGGACTGAAGTCCTCGCGGCCGAGGAATATAAACTCGAGCGCCCCTCCAAAAATTACCCAAAGTGCAGGTTACTACCCCGACTGGAGGAAGAAGCGTATGATACGGCTGATCGGCCACCTCGTGGCCGCGATAGAGAGGCATTCCAGCCAAAAAATCAGCCTCCACCCCGACGCCATTCAAATAAAAAGGCATGGGGAGATACGCCAGACCTGCGAGACATATTGCAGGACAAAGCAAAGCATGCAAGATCGATCTACGGATCACAAGGGCGCACAACTCTGCGAGACGATAAACGTCATGTCGGATACAGTAAAAGCAAATCCGGCCGGGCCGAACACAGCGGGCAAGACCCATTCGAGCTGCGTCGCGATATAGCCCAATATAGAGGTGCCGCACACCCCTTATGCTTCACAGACGAAGTAATGGATCATCAATTCCCAGAAGGTTTCAAACCTGTAAATATTGAATCATACGACAGCATAATAGATCCCGCAGTATGGATCGAGGATTTCCTCCTCCACATCCACATGGCCCGCGGTGATGACTTACACGCCATCAAATACCTCCCACTAAAGCTCAAAGGACCAGCGCGGCATTGGCTTAACAGCTTGCCAGTGGACTCCATTAGCTGTTGGGAAGATCTGGAAGCCGGATTCCTCGACAACTTTCAGGGCACTTATGTGCGACCACCAGACGCCGATGACTTGAGCCACATAATTCAGTAGCCAGAAGAGTCGGCCAGGCAATTCTGGACTCGGTTCCTTACAAAGAAAAATCAAATCGTCGACTATCCGGATGCAGAGGCCTTAGCGGCTTTCAAACACAACATCCGAGACGAGTGGCTAGCCCGGCACCTTGGTCAGGAAAAGCCGAAATCTATGGCAGCTCTCACGACGCTCATGACCCGCTTTTGTGCGGGAGAAGATAGCTGGCTGGCTCGCAGTAATAACATATCAAAGAACCATGGTACCTCCGATACCAAGGACGGCAATAGCAGGTCATGTCGCAACAAACATAAGCGCCGCATTAACAGCGAAAATACCGAGGATACAACAGTCAATGCCGGATTCAAAGGCTCTAAACCCGGTCAGCGGAAAAAGCCATTCAAACAAAGTACGCTGGGTCCGTCCAGCTTGGACCGTATACCCGATCGCTCGTGTCAAATACACGGCACCCCAGATAAGCCAGCCAATCACACCAACAGGGATTGTTAGGTGTTCAAGTAGGTCGGAAAGTTAATTGCCAAAAACAAGGACAAGGGGCAGCATAGCGATGATGAGGAGGAGCCCCGGCAGCCGCACACCGGAGGACAGAAGAGGTTTCCCCCGCAAGTGCGGACGGTGAACATCATATACTCAACCCACATCCCCAAGAGGGAGTAGAAGTGTGCGCTTAGGGACGTATATGCGTTGGAGCCAGTCGCACCAAAGTTCAACCCTTGGTCCTCCTGTCCAATCACCTTCGATCGCAGGGACCACCCCACTAGTATCCGTCTTGGCGGATTTGCCGCACTGGTCCTAGACCCAATCATCGACGGATTTCACCTCGCTTGAGTCCTTATGGACGGCGGCAACAGCCTGAACCTGGTTTATCAGGACACAGTGCGCAAAATGGGTATAGACCCCTCAAGGATCAAACCCACAAAAACGACCTTTAAGGGCGTCATTCCAGGCGTAGAGGCCCACTGCACACGCTCAATTACACTGGAAGTGATCTTCGGATCCCCGGGTAACTTCCGAAGCGAAGAGTTAATTTTCGATATAGTCCCGTTCCGCAGTGGTTATCACGCGCTGCTCGGACGAACCGCATTTGCTAGATTTAATGCGGTACCACATTATGCATACCTCAAGCTCAAGATGCCAGGACCTCGCGGAGTTATTATAGTCAATGGAAACATAGAGCGCTCTCTCCGAACAGAGGAGCACACCGCGGCCCTCGCAGTAGAAGCGCAAAGCAGCCTCTCAAGGCAACCTACCAGCTCGACGCTTCAAAGCCCGGACACCTTCAAGCACGCTCGGGGCAATCGGCAAATAGACCGCCTGGTGCGATCTGAGCTCGCGTAGCAATACGGCGGCCACCCCAATCCCAGCCCAACGGCGAAACTCGTGCCACGCGTACATAATTACGCATTAAAAATACCATGGGCACAGGTGGGGAGGGGGGCACAACTGCGGCACGCCCCAAGACGCGGCTTAAACCGCACTAGGGGCTTCCCGTTTGGTTATTTTTCTTTTTTTCCAGGACCTTAATCTCTGGAAACACTGTCTGGCAGCACTATTGCCGAACATATGATGCAGCAACCAAGGAGGCAGACAGCTATGTCATACCACGGAATTCCCAGGTGGATTACAGTAACGAGTGAAATATTCGATTTAATATCATTCCTCAGCTTGCCCTTGGAAGGGACATAGTCCTACTCTTTGCTTATCACACTATCTGTATCACTCTGCTTTAACGCAATTGTTTGAATAAACAATGCATGACATTACAACTATTATTGCATTCTTGTTATATATATATATATATGTGTGTGTGTGTGTGTGTGTGTGTGTGTGTGTGTGTTCATTACTGACACCTTGTGTTGACACATGAACACGTCACGTGTACCCTCGACGCCGGGGGTGATGCACCGCAGCTCACGTCGAAGGAGACCCGACTGACAGCGCGATACACAAGACAGTCGGCGGGCGCTTTTGCACACCCGAAACCCCCGCGCACCCGGGAGGGGCCCCGTCAGGGATTGCGGCGGCTATGGGCTACCCTAGGCCGATTTGCTCGCCCCTAGAGCCTCGTGGATCGCTGCCCTCCAACGTGAAGAACGAACGAAGAACGAGAAAGAAAGATACTAGGGAGAGATAAAACGTAGATGAACACAAAAAAGTAGTATATTGATTTGTTCGATTGGGTGTTATTCAATTGGCCGTCACCCCTTAGGTATATAAGAGACGGCTGGACTTCCCGTGCAAGAAAAAGGCTTGGATTCACGTCCAAAACCCTAGTCAAATTCGGATTGGTTTTACCCGAACTTTCCAAAACTGTTCGGTTTAAACTGGCTGCACTTTGCGGGTCTTTTTTGTGGTGGTAAACGACCTCGGATAGAAATGAGTCCAAAAGCAATCTTGACCGTTTCGACGAGACGAACAACTTTCATGTTGAACGTTTTTTCATAAGAGGTTATATTGAAGGTCAAATCCCTCGCGCAAAACAGCTAATTATTCACGCAGCTCATCAGACATACCCACGTATGTGTCTGGTTCCGGGTGTCATATTTTGTTCACTGGAGGGTCGCGCTGTGCGGGCTCTAACTTTTGCATACGAGCTTGGATTGGGACGACCTTTATATCAAAATAGATCATTTTGACGAGACGCACAACTTCCATGTGGAACATTTTTCCATCCGAGATTATCTGAATAACCTTTTGAGCCCATCTTCAACTTCTCGTCCGATTGACTATCACAGCCTCCAACCCGGCAAGTTTTCCATCCGAGTAATGTTTCTACCCGGCAAGCTTTCACACTGGCAAGGTTTGTACTCCGGCAAGGGTTCCTCCCTGACAAGGTTTCTCCCCCGGCAAGATTTCACTCCGGCAAGCTTCCACACCGGCGATCTTTCTGTGCCGGCAAGCTTTCCACGCCGGCAAGCCTTCACACCGGCAAGCTTTCACACCATCAAGATATTACCCCGGCAAGGTTTTCGCCCCGGCGTGCCACTTTTGAGCGTCAACACATGCCCCCCTGTTTTTCGGTAAAGCTAGTGTGCCGAAAAATACTTGTACCAAGTTTGTTCTAAGGACGATGTCAACACTCCATCGGCCATTTATATGTTCTTAGGACGATAAATATAGATCGGACATGTCTTGTGTGAACTTTCTGATGCAAACTTGGGTGAAACCTTCTCAGGTTCATTACCAATCCGGTGATAAAGTTCCATAGATATGTATCTCAATTTCATGCTCTGAACCGTATTGTTCACCCTTTTGCTAGGATTTTGTAGACAATCAACAATAAACTTTCTCCAATCCTTACTTTCGCATGTATAAAATTTTTATTAGTGGCCAAAGCTGTGGACTTCGGTTCGGCCTTACCTATGTTGACGAGACTAAGCATCGGCTATTGAGAGAAATGCAATACAACATGATGGACATGGTAGCCGGATGCTTTCTATGCCAACTCTCTCCAATTGTCATGTCTAAATATATGAACAATTTTAATGCAACCCAAGGTAAATTCTTCATCTAGACATACCCCAAGATAAACTATAAGTGATTCGTCAAAACACATTGATAACCCTTGGATATTTGTTGCACTACTCATAATGAATCACCAAAAGCCTCAATATGTATAGCACCTATAGCAAGTAAAAGAGTCAATCCGAATAACAATGCATATTCGGCCTTGATTAATCATGCATAAAAATATTCTAAGCAGCACGAGGCTTCAAAAAATAGTACCATAAAGAAATATATAAACAACCCCAACACTTTGGCCATTGCTATGAATTGAACCATCAATACATAATCTCCATAGTACTAGAGAGACAATGCTAATATTAATATTATGCATGACATTAATCCGATGTTCAGTAACAAAATCAACTATGATTTGGCCTCTTATAGATCTCAAAGATGCATAAGCCAAATCATATCCAAACAAAGTATAAGCCCACCAACCAATTATGCAGCTATGAATTGGTCTATGTAGCATATATTCAATGACATCGGTCATGATGTCTCAACTCCATTCAATCATAATATAGGCATACATATAAATTTTCATGAGCACGTACCTTGTCTCACTCTCCAATCAAACTAAGGACGATGTTAGAATACTACACCGGTCATGCATTGACATACTCTTAGGACAATAGATAAATATCAGCCATTACCATGTAAACTTCATTCAAAGCACATATAGTCGAAATAAACAAATGAAATGACAAATCAAGTATTTTGGCCCTTTGGATCAGCAACAAACTTGTAGCTAATCAAATGTATAGTGACTTGGTAATACCCTCTCATGACGTAAGAAATTATATTGCATCCATGGATTAAAATAAGCCCATTGAGGGTTACCAATCATACCTGATGACGAATTCCATGGCATAGGCGTTAATGGCATAGTTGAAGAATATGGATAATGTGTAGACCAAAGATGTTGAAACCTTCGGCTTGGTCCTTCATAGTTTTTACTCTTTTCCTTCTTCACTTTTGCCGCACTTCTTGTAATGGAGGCTTGCACATAATTCTTATTTTGAGTACTTCCTTTGGGAACCCATGCCATGTTCCTTTCTTCAAGTTCTTGTGCACTAAGTTTGTGTAATTACCTCTTTTGCCAATACGATAAGCCAAGTGGGCATCTCGGCTGTGATTCTGTTTTGACCAATGTTAATTCCTTTTTGGCCTTGTGCACTCTCAACTTCTTTTCTTCAGATTTGGCACTTTGACTCTCAATAATTGGTTGCTTTGTCTCATTGCCTTTTGTAGCCAATGTCAACACTTTAATTGGCTCTTTATTATTTGAGATCAAATCTGAAGTAGCACACTTATGACCATCTCTTTTCACGCGGTAGACTTGCTTGACCACCTCTTTTTTCATCCATGGTGTCCGGACCGATTCCTTATAATTGAAACGGTCTTTAACATGTGACTGTTCAAATGTTGATCTTCTCGGAGCTGCATAATATTGGTGAGATGGTCTAAAATAAGATGGAGAATGTGCCCTTGTATCATACCTGTCCCATGATGAACATGGATCTACATGAGCATAGGGAGGCATCCACAGCATTGGCATTGGCGGCCCAAAATAAGGATATGAATATGTTGCATTGAAACTCTCACTTTGCCAATACCGATCCTCATATTTGCGCCTTGGGGTGATCTTGGTTTCTTTGTATGATTGGGCCGATAAGCATTCTTCTCTTCACTCTTCTTTTGATATTTCTCCAATAGTTCAGCGAAGGTGATTTTTGATCTTTTACACTTGCGTTTATTTCGGCCTTTGCTTTCATCGATCGTTGGATTTGCTTGTCGCCCCCCAGTCCTTGGCATCTCTATTGTAGCTTCGATGGAATTCTCACCCTCAAGATTATGTTTATTATGCTCTTCAACAACTTCTTCACTTGAAATCTTGTTCCCATCTCCTGCAGTTTTTACCTTCTCTTTAAATGGATCGGCTTGAAGCAACCGATGCAAAAACTTTTTGCCATCGGGACCAATCGGAATAGACTGGTCATCTCTTGGTGTTTCAACAATCTTCAATCGTCCTTTTTCAATGGCCGATTTAACTATTTGACGAAACATTTTGCAATCCTCAAAATTATGCTTGGACGAATCATGCAACTTCCAATACATTCGTCCTTGGATTGATGGCTTAACATGGTGATCAAGAATTGTAATGTAATCATTTTTCTGTAACAAATCAAATATTTGATCACACATGCTTGAATTGAAGGTATACTTCTTGTTTTCTAGCCGATCTTGCTATGAGAACGGCTTTGGAATTAAGCAAATGAATGGTTCAGATTTTGCATCACACCATTCGGCTATGCATTGTGTTTTGCACTCTATCTCCGATGTCTCCGGGTAAGATATTATTCTAGCATCGGTTTTCTCAACATAATTTAATCTTGGCTTTAAATTTCTAAAACGAAAATAGTTAGAACACACATGTCTCAATTGAGACCAAGTGCAAGACAAGTATGAAATAAGCAAAGCTACCCAAATAGATATGAACTTTAGATAAAGCAACGGGGAAAGCTTTGGCTGTAATAATAAGTCACTATCGGTCTTTACAAATGGCGTAATGAGTTGACCGATATGCTCAATAACAACTTTATTGCTAGCAAGTAAATTACCCTTCTTCATTGGTCTTTCAAAATTACTTATGAGGATTTTTCTAATAGATGCATCAACAATAAAGTCCTGACCAAATCTGAAAATAAGTAAATTACTTGCTAAACATACCTCTTCAAATATGTTGGGAGAGCACGATGGTGGTGTGAATTGAACAATATCTTGCTCCGCCTTTGGATGGCTCCCCAACGCTTCTTCATCATCTTTTTCTTGATTCCGTGCATCATTACATTGAAGATTTTTGTCGGCCGAACTTTGTTCGGCTACTTGTTCTTGTCCTTGAAGTTCATCAATTTCTCTAGCACGAAACTCATAGGGCGGGAAGTAGGTTCCATTAACTTTAGAAAAATCAAGTATGGTCTCTTTGCTATGCTTGCCATGCCCTTTCTAAATAATGCTTGCCTCTTTGCATTTGATGGATTCAGAATATATACTTCTTGATTCGGCTCTTTTAACCAGAGTGCTTTCATGTTTTGAATCATCTTTCTTTACATTGCTTCTACCAATTGGCAATGCTTCTTTCACTTGAGCCAATTCTGTTTCTTTTTGTTTCTGGCGGCGGGCGGCGAAATTGGCTTTAATCTTTTTCTCAATTTCAGCCCACTTCGGATACGATTGTCCCCCAATGCTTTTAGATTCTTTCGGCAATGGCACATGGGTGTTGCCGAAACTTTGCAATTGTGTAGGGGCTGTATAATATGATGTAGTATTAGGTGAAGGCATATGCATTGTTGTAAAACCATATTTTTGCTCGCCAATTTTATCAATTGGCAAAGATTCATCTTCTTGCAAAACTCTAGCGTTTATTGCAGCATAATCAGGAAACAACCCCTTTTCATATTGTTCAAGGCAAAGAGCACTAATCCTCTTGTTTTGTGCCAAGCTCTTTTTTAATGCAGCCACAACCGCTTCTGGAAGGGATTCCTCCGCAACGCTTTCAAATTCTTTCGGCAATGTTTCGTGAGTGTTGCCGAAATTCTTGAATTGCGTAGAGTATGCATTATATGCTACATTATTTGATGACGGCACATGTGTTCCTGTGAAATTTTCACTTATTCGGCTGTGACCATGAAGATGCGGGGCCGAATTATGAACATCTACAGTTGCATACGGTGCTGAAAAATTACTAACATGAGGTGTAGCATATAATGGTTGAGAGTAACTGGCCGAATAGCTAGTAGTAGAATGGCCAATTCTCCCATCCATTGGCAAGGTTGGATTCACATATTGCAAATCAGTTGCCGATGAATAAAAAGGTGAAACATTTTCTTGTATGCTATTGGAAATTTTAACATGAGGAATTTCAAATTGATTAACCAAACCCATCATGTTGTTCATCGGCATATGGATTTGTGGGGTTGCCGATGCATGAGAGTTTGGATACATATGTTGTACGTTGCTAAAATCATAAAATTTTGAAGCATGAAAATTGTTTTGCATCGGCCCTTGCGCATAATTAGATGCATGATTGATAAAACTAGGGCTAGCCGATACATTATGCTCATTAGGTGATCTAGCAACAACATATGAATTATTTGCATCTACAAAGGGGAATTCGGTATTCATATTACCTTTGTAGATTTCAGCAACTTGATGACGATCTCTTCGCAGCAAGAACGGGCCAGAGACCGTTCGAAGCTTCGTCCCCAGCGGAGTCGCCAAAAAGTGTGTTGACACACGAACACGTCACGTGTACCCTCGACGCCGGGGATGATGCACCGCAGCTCACGTTGAAGGAGACCCGACCGACAGCGCGATACGCAAGACAGGCGGCGGGCGCTTTTGCAGACCCGAAACCCCGCGCACCCGGGAGGGACCCCGTCAAGGATTGCGGTGGCTATGGGCTGCCCTAAGCTGATTCGCTCGCCCCTAGAGCCTCGTGGATCGCTGCCCTCCAACGTGAAGAACGAACGAAGAACGAGAAAGAAAGATACTAGGGAGAGATAAAACGTAGATGAACACGAAAAAGTAGTATATTGATTTGTTCGATTGGGTGTTGTTCAATCGGCCGTCACCCCTTAGGTATATAAGAGGCGGCTGGACTTCCCGTGCAAGAAAAAGGCTTGGATTCACGTCCAAAACCCTAGTCAAATTCGAATTGGTTTTATCCGAACTTTCCAAAACTGTTCGGTTTAAACTGGCTGCACTTTGCGGGTCTTTTTTGTGGTGGTAAACGACCTCGGATGGAAACGAGTCCAAAAGCAATCTTGACCATTTCGACGAGACGAACAACTTTCTTGTTGAACGTTTTTTCGTAAGAGGTTATCTTGAAGGTCAAATCGCTCGCGCAAAACAGCTAATTATTCACGCAGCTCATCACACATACACACGTATGTGCCTGGTTCTGGGCGTCATATTTTGTTCACTGGAGGGTCGCGCTGTGCGGGCTCTAACTTTTGCATACGACCTTGGATTGGGACGATCTTTATGTCAAAATCGATCGTTTCAACGAGACGCACAACTTCCATGTAGAACATTTTTCCATCCGAGATTATCGGAATAACCTTTTGAGCCCATCTTCAACTTCTCGTCCGATTGACTATCACAGCCTCCAACCCGGCAAGTTTTCCATCCGAGTAATGTTTCTACCCGGCAAGCTTTCACACCGGCAAGGTTTCACTCTGGCAAGGTTTGTACTCCGGCAAGGGTTCCTCCCTGACAAGGTTTCTCCCTCGGCAAAACTTCACTCCGGCAAGCTTCCACACTGGCGATCTTTCTGTGCCGGCAAGCTTTCCACGCCGGCAAGCCTTCACACCGGCAAGCTTTCACACTAGCAAGATTTTACCCTGGCAAGGTTTTCGCCCCGGCATGCTGCTTTATGATCGTGCCACTTTTGAGCATCAACACCTTGCAACCTTACACTTTGGTACGGCCAATATACCATGGGCTTACGTACCCCACAATACAGTGTGAAAAGTCCGAACACTTTCACAAGTGCGGCACCCTGAACTTATAGCATTATATGCATTAGCTCCGAATCATGTCTTTGGTCAAATGTTGGGTTTGTCCGACTCCTATGTTTCGGTACCTTATGTTCCGCCCTATCCGCTAAGGTACCACTAGGAGAACTACTGCGATTGTGCCTCGGTTCTGCTGGGTTCAGCACCTCAGTAGAGAAAGCTAACACTGACTGTCATGATAAGGCGAGAGACTGGTCGCTGTTCGGTGAGGTTTTCGAGTCCCTAAAGACTTATGCCTCTTAGAGCGAGGGGCCGGCCCTGTCCGGCTTAAAGGCGTGTATCGCGCCCCAAATTCGGCCTTCCAAATACCAGGGGCTTCGCCAAAATTTAAAATTATAGACTTCTATGGCTAAGTGAGAGTGATAAAGCATTATTAGTCTGGTTGCCTTGTTCGTTGTGCTGAGCACCTCCCTCGAAGGACCCAAACATGGGAACAAGAGTGCTCAGGTTTATCCCGAACAGCCCAGCACTCGTGGCATGGGGGCAGATGCCGAGGACTAGCCATCTCTCAGATTGGATAAACAGCCAAATAGAAGGTAATATTTTAAATTCAAACAAGCGTTGCATAGCGCATATGAAACAAGTTTTCATAAATACAGGATAAAACGAGCAAGTCTCACTCAAATATTACATCTTTTGAACACTCATCCGCTATGAGACGGGCACCCGGCAGAACACCCTCGTAGTACATCTCGGGGTGGCGGTGCTCCTTGCCCTCCGGCGGCCCCTCCTTGATCAGCTTCACGACGTCTAGCTTGACCCACTGCAATTTCACACGGGCGAAAGCCCGGCATGCACCCTCAATGCAGACAGATCGCTTGACGACCTCCAGCCGTGGGCAGGCATCCACAAGCCGCATCACCAGGCCGAAGAAGCTGTTCGGAAGGGCGTCGCCAGGCCACAGCCGGACTATAAAGCCCTTCATGGCCTGATCGGCCGCCTTATGTAGCTCGACCATCTGCTTCAGCTGGTCGCTCATTGGCACCGGGTGTTCGGCCTCAGCATACTGAGACCATAACAGCTTCTCCGTTGAGCTTCCATCCTCGGCCTAGTAAAATTGTGCGGCATTAGACACGCCGCGGGGCAAATCTACGAATGCTCCTGGAGAGCTCCGGATTCGGGTAAGTAATCGGTAATTTACTTTTACATGCTTGCTTTGCATATAGAAATCCTTACCCGCCGCTATCTTCTTCATTGCGTCGATCTCCTGGAGGGACATTTGGGCTTCGGCCTTGGCACTTTTTGCGCTCTCGAGGGCCGCGGCAAGCTCAGACTCCGCGTCTTTGAGTCAAGCTCCAACGCCTCGTGCTTCGCCCCGAGAGCCTGGAGCCCTTGCTGCACCTTGCCCGCCTAAGCCTCGTGCTTCTCTCGCTCGGTGCGCTCCTTGGCCACGTTATCTTCGGCCTTGGTTAGCGCTTGCTTCAGGGTCGCCACCTCGGTCGTGGCCCCTGGCAAATATAGGATGATCCAGTCATTTTGCAACCGCGTCTTCTTTTATATATACATATCTATAGACAGGGTATTACTTACCCTTGTTCTCCTCGAGCTGCCTCTTGACAAGGCCGAGCTCTTTCCTGGACCCCTCGAGGTCCTGCTTCAGTACTACGACCTCCGTAGTCAGTGCGGCGGACGCCAGCAGTGAAGCCTGCATATGCATATTGACATACTTATATTAGACTCATGTGATATTATTTGATCCTCTGTTCGACTTTTCTTTGTGAACACCGAACAAAGTATCAGGGCTACTATCTATGCGGTAATATTTCTACTACATTTTAAAACACTTACCTCAAAGCCTGTTAGAAAGGCTAGCACAGGCTTCAGTCAACCCGCTCTTGGCGGACTGAACCTTCTGGACCACCGCACTCATAATAGTACGGTGCTCCTCGTAGATGGAAGCGCTGCGAAGCGCTTCCAGCAGATTGTCCGGCGCCTCTAGATGGACAGAGGTCACCGGCACAGGCGTCTTGCCCCTCTTAGAAGGAGGCCGCCTACCCGAGCCCGGAACCACTGGAGGTTCCGGCACGGTGTTCGGCTGAGGGCCGAACTCGGAGCTCTCAGGGGCCCCATCCCCTCGGCTCCCGGAGTCCGGAAGGTCTCCTTGAGGCGCCTCCGGGTCTGTCTCCCTTGATCCGGTGCCTCTTGAGATAGCACCTCGGCATCGTCGGCAGGATGAGGGGAGGTTGCGGTCGGGACTGGATCGCTATCCATGTCCGACGAGCCCAGGGAGCTGTCCGATGATACATCGATACTGGCTCGTGGCGGCCTGCATAATTATGTTCGGCGTTAGGGAAAGCAGTGCGACAAAGGAATGCTATGAGTTACTCTGGTATCCGATTACTTACAATCTCCCCAGGGGCTTGGCCCTGGGCAACCACTCGTCTTCGCCTTCGTCGGCGGCGGTTGAACTGTCCGGAAGGAGAGTCCTTCCCTTCTTGGACCCTTCGCCCCCCCCCCAGTTGGGGCGGCCTTCCTTTTCTTATCTCTCGCAGCCAGAGGGGGAGCATCTTCTTCTTCTTCCTCGTCTTCGGGGGAGGAGTGCACCGCAGAGTCATCGGACGGTGAGTCCGACGACGCCTGGCGTCGGGAAATCTTTCGGGTTCCCTTGGCCTTCTTGGTCTTCTCCGGCACCATATAAGGAGCCGGAGTCAGCATCTTCACCAGAAGAGCGTCTGCTGGGCCTTCGGGCAGAGGAGCCCGACAGTCGATCTATCCAGCCATCTCCTACCAGTCCTGTAAAGGGTACGGGAGTTTAGATCCCGCATGGAGTCAAACTATAAAAAATAAGTATCCTGTGAAAGGTAAAGCAGCTTACCGCACTGGCTTGGCGCTTCGCGCTGAATCCGTGATCCTCAGTAATGGGAGGGGGGACCTCGGCGCTTTTGAACAGCACCCTCCAGGCATCTTCGTGAGTTGTGTCGAAGAGCCTGTTCAGAGTACGGTGTTGCATCGGGTCGAACTCCCACAAGTGGAACTCCCGTTGTTGGCACGGGAGGATCCGGCGGTGGAGCATGACCTGGACCACGTTGACGAGTTTGAGCTTCTTGTTCACCATGTTTTGAATACATGTTTGGAGTCCGGCCAGCTCTCCCGAACTACCCCAGGACATGCCCTTCTCTTTCCAGGAGGTGAGCCGCGTGGGGATGCCAGATCGGAACTCGGGGGCCGCTACCCATGCAGGGTCGCGCAGCTCGGTGATGTAGAACCACCCCGATTGCCACCCCTTTATGGTTTCCACAAAGGAGCCCTCGAGCCATGTTACATTGGGCATCTTGCCCACCATGGCACCTCCGCACTCCGCCTGGCGGCCGCCCACAACCTTCGGCTTGACATTGAAGGTCTTCAACCATAAGCCGAAGTGGGGCTTGATGCGGAGGAAGGCCTCGCACACAACGATAAACGCCTAGATGTTGAGGATGAAGTTTTGGGCCAGATCGTGGAAATCCAGGCCGTAATAGAACATGAGCCCCCGGACGAATGGCTGGAGAGGGAATCCCAGTCTGCAGAGGAAATGGGTGAGGAACACTACCCTCTCATGGGGCCTGGGGGTGGGGATGAGCTGCCCCTCATCTGGGAGCCGGTGCGCGATGTCGTCGGGCAGGTATCCGGCTCTCCTCAGCTTCTTGATGTCTCCATCCGTGACGGAGGAGACCATCCACCTGCCTCCCGCTCCGGACATGGTTGTAGAAGGTTGAGGTGGGAAGTGTGGACTTGGGCGCTAGAGCTCGAGTGTGCGAAAACGGATGAGCAAAGGAGGAAGAAGGCGTGGGTAGAAAGGTGAATCCTTATCCCTTTATATGGGCGGACGAAACTAAGCGTCCCCACTTGCCTGGTAAAACTCGCTTATCCCCCAGGCGCCGTAATCGATGGCGTGGTTGGGTTACCCACGCCCGTATTGATGACAATCCTGTAATAAGGGGACACGATCTCTGCTTTGACAAGACGTGTCGAAAAACTGCCTCACGTTATGTGCGGGGCTAGTTAAAGGAAACGGTTCGAATGATCACCGGGCCATGACATAACTTTATACTGTCAAAACAAGTCAGCAAATTAGATTTGTGAAAATATTATTCTCTCTACGGAAGTATGTGGAACTTATGTTGCAGGGTCGGACACTATCCTCGTATTCAAATTCTTCTGTGATGTATTCAGAGGAGGAACCCACCTTGCAATGCCGAAGACAATACTGCGTGTCGGACTCATCGTCATTGAAGCCTGGTTCAGGGGCTATTGAGGGAGTCCTGGATTAGGGGGTCTCCGGACAGACGGATTATATCCTTTGGCCGACTGTTAGACTATGCAGATACAAGATTGAAGACTTCGTCTTGTGTCCGGTTAGGACTCTACTTGGCGTGGAAGGCAAGCTAGGCAATACGGATAGGGATATCTCCTCCTTTGTAACCGACCTTGTGTAACCCTAACCCTCTCCGGTGTCTATATAAACTGGAGGGTTTTAGTCTGTAGGACAACATACAATCATACCATAGGCTAGCTTCTAGGGTTTAGCCTCTTTGATCTCGTGGTAGATCTACTCTTGTACTACCCATATCATCAATATTAATCAAGCAGGACGTAGGGTTTTACCTCCATCAAGAGGGCCTGAACCTGGGTAAAACATTGTGTCCCCTGCCTCCTGTTACCATCCGGCCTAGACGCACAGTTCAGGACCCCCTACCCGAGATCCGCCGATTTTGACACCGATATTGGGCATGGAGGATTAAGAGTGAATTTCTTCATATACTTGGGAGTAACATATATGTACTCCCTCCATTCCCGTGCCCATCTCCTCTCTATCCTTTGTATACGCACCTTGCGCTGATTTTTGTCCTCCTTACCAAATTTGGCTGCATCAGGAGTGCAATAATCCTTGTATGTGTCATCAGGAATCTCGAAAGCAGCATTGACCTTAGGCCAGTTTCCTCCCTTCTATGGCTTCTTACCGTCAGCCATTTTCTTCAGCTGAGGAATTTGAGCGATGGAATTCTCTGAAGAGGTGTGCAACTTTTCTTCAAGGAACGCTGCAAATGAGTTAAGTTGGTGAGAACCTAGAGATTCAGCAGCGGACATGTGTACCTGTGAACAGAGTATAGTTGCGAGGAATTTGGAGAGGTCATATGCGTTCTCAGAAGGTTTTGCAATAAGAACAAGTTTGAGGAATTTAACCAATTGAGTCTTGAAGAAATTCACAAAGCGTTCTTTGATTTAGGTTCCAGAGTTGTATAGATTGAAAAATCCACACAATTGAGGAATCTTGAGGAAAAAATTGCTTAGAGAAACAGATCAAGAACACATGTTATGGGAGGTGTCCAGTGTGTGAAGATTTTGTAGAAAACATTTGAATCAAAGAGGGCAGTAAAAGTAACTTTTAATTACCCTGGACGAAGAACACCACAAACTGTGAAGTGTAGATTTGAACCTCGTCGGTTCAGATCTTCCATGCCCTAACTTGGATGAGGAAGACAGCTACGGCAGCGGCATAGTGAAGAAGTTCGCAGCCGGCGTGAGTACGATGGCAACGAGGTCGAGGCAATGAAGCTCTTCCTCACCGGCACGATGGAAGTAGCGGCGGCGCTAGGGTTTGAGAGCTCGAGCGAGGAAGTGAGGTCGACAGGAGTAAAAACGAAGTGAGGAAGGGAGAGGGGTATTTATAGCTCAAGTGAAAAACTGCTCACCCGAGGAAATTGGACGAACGTGCCCCTGAGCCTTCTCATTCGTGTGACATGTGTCACCCACGTACTGAGAGGTGATGATCGTGTGTGAAAGTGCAACTATCCGTAGGTGGTTTTGGTAATTCCTAACAACATATAGCTCATTGAGCTAATGCTATTTCAAGATTAATATCTCAGGAAAGCTCAATGATTGGCATGGCATGGATGAGAAAAGTGGACCCCTCAAAATGCTAAGGGCAAAGGATTGACTCAAGATCTAAGCTCAAGACTCTACATTTTCCATTTTAGTGATCCAATGTCACATTGAGTCTATAGGAAAAGCTAATACTATCAAGGAGGGATGAGGTGTTGCTTAGTGAGGTTCTTGCTCAAAATGCTTAGTGATATGCTCGAAAACCCTCAACTACTTTCTCACATCCACATATGACCTAAACCAAAAGTCAAACTCGGCTCCACGGATTTTTCCTATCCGGCGCCACCGAGTTTCAAATGTCATAGCCACTGCCACAAACCCTAGGAAAATTGGTCTCACCAATAGGGATCTTGGTCTCACCGAGATGGGGTTGTAATCTCTCTGTTTCCCTTCATAACATTTCGGTTTCACTGAGATGAGCGATCGGTCCCACTGAGATTGCAATGTAAACTCTCTGTTTTCCCTTCATAATGTTTTAGTCTCACCGAAATGAGCGATCGGTCCCACCGAGTTTACCTGACCAACTCTCTGGTTAGCTTATTACCAAAATCGGTCTCACCGAGCTTGTGTAATCGGTCTCACCAAGATTACATTATGCCCTAACCCTAATCATATCGGTCCTACCGAGTTGCATGTCGGTCCCACCGAGAACCCTAACGGTCACTAGCTTTGCTAAATCGGTCAGACCGAGTTTAATCATTCGGTCCCATCGAGTTTGGGAAGTTCTGTGTAAAGGTTAGATTTTGTGTGGAGGCTATATATACCCCTCCACCTCCTCCTCATTCGTAGAGAGAGCCATCAGAACAAACCTACACTTCCAACCTATATTTTCTGAGAGAGAACCACCTACACTTGTGTTGAGACCAAGATATTCCATTCCTACCATATGAATCTTGATCTCTAGCCTTCCCAAGTTGCTTTCCACTCAAATCTTCTTTCCTCCAAATCCAAATCCTTTGCGAGAGAGTTGAGTGTTGGGGAGACTATCATTTGAAGCACAAGAGCAAGGACTTCATCACCAACACACCATTTGTTACTTCTTGGAGAGTGGTGTCTCCTAGATTGGCTAGGTGTCACTTGGGAGCCTCCGACAAGATTGTGGAGTTTAACCAAGGAGTTTGTAAGGGCAAGGACATCGCTTACTTCGTGAAGATCTACCGCAAGTGAGGCAAGTCCTTCGTGAGCGATGGCCATGGTGGGATAGACAAGGTTACTTCTTCGTGGACCCTTCGTGGGTGGAGCCCTCCATGGACTCGCGCAACCGTTACCCTTTGTGGGTTGAAGTCTCCATCAACGTGGATGTACGATAGCACCACCTATCGGAACCACGACAAAAACATCCATGTCTCCAATTGCGTTTGAATCCTCGAAACCCTTCCCTTTACATTATTGCAAGTTGCATGCTTTACTTTCCGCTTCTCATATACTCTTTGCATGCTTGCTTGAATTGTGTTAAGATTGATTGACTTGTCCAAAGTAGCTAAAATCTGCCAAGAACTAAAATTGGGAAAAGGCTAGATTTTTATTTGGTCAAGTAGTCTAATCACCCCCCTCTAGACATACTTTCGATTCTACAAGTGGTATCAGAGCTTTGGTCTCCATTTTCTTTGATTTTCATAGCTTTTGGAAGTCATAGCCTTGGTTTCACAACATAGGAGAGTGTGGCGTCTAGTGAGATAAATTACCACCATAGAGGTCCTTACTTTGATGGCACTAATTTTGCTAGTTGGAAGCATAAGATGAAAATGCATATTCTTGGACATAACCCCGCCGTTTGGGCTATTGTGTGTGTTGGCTTGCAAGGTGAATTCTTTGATGGGAGAAACCGAATCGTGAAGCTACCGTAGATGAGTTGAAGATGCTACAATACAATGCTCAAGTTTGTGATATCCTCTTCAACGGATTATGCCCCGAAGAATTCAACAAAATCAGCCGTCTTGAGAATGCAAAGGAAATTTGGGATACTTTGATTGATATGCATGAAGGTACCAACTCCGTCAAGGAATCCAAGTTGGATGTGCTTCAAAGTCATCTTGACAAGTTCAAAATGAAGGATGGTGAAGGTGTCGCTGAAATGTACTCTAGGCTTGCTCTTATCACAAATGAGATTGCTGGCTTAGGAAGTGAAGAGATGACCGACAAATTCATCATCAAGAAGATCCTAAGAGCCTTGGATGGAAAATACGATACCGTATGCACATTGATCCAAATGATGCTAAATTACAAAGATCTCAAGCCAACGGAAGTCATTGGAAGAATTGTTGCTCATGAGATGTCACTCAAGGATAAGGAGGAGCTCCATAACTAGTCAAGTGGTGCTTACAAAGCCTCATGTGAAGCTCCCACATCATCAAGTGAGAAACAAACCTTCAATGAAGAATTGAGCCTAATGGTGAAGAACTTCAACACGTTATACAAGAGTAGAAGCAAAGAGAGAAGTTCCAAGTCAAGGTCCTACAATGACAAAAGATCTTCTAGTCGAGAGTGAAACTGCTACAATTGTGGAAGACCCGGACACTGTTCCATTGAGTGTACGGCTCCCCACAAGAGAAGATTCTCCCAAAAGAAGAAGTAGAAGAGAAGAATCACCATCGAGGGAGAGAAGGAGTAGGGATGATCGTTATGAACGAAGACCCTCCCGGAGAATCAAGGATTCGGAAAGGAAGGACAAGTCATCAAGGAGCTACACAAAACGAAGACATCAAGCTCATGTTGGTGAATGGGTATCTGACTCCGACTCCGACAGTGACTCCGAGAGAAGCTATCACTCCGAATATACTCAAGATGAAGGTGTTGCCGGTCTAGCACTTGTGTCAACCAACTCCTACGACATATTTGATTCACCAAATGAAGGAATTGGAAGATGCTTCATGACTAAAGGCCCAAAGGTATCACACCCCGAGTATATTGATTTCAATAGTGATGAAGATGACTTGTTAGGTGATGATGATTTACTTGTTGACAACTCTAGTGATGAATACTATGATGAAACATCAATTAATCATGCTAATCAAGATGAAATGAATGACAATGATAAGGAGAAGATTGAGTCTCTGACGAAAGAACTAAACACTCTTAAGTTAGCTCATGAGACTATCTTAGGAGATCATCGAGAACTTTTAAGGACTCATGAGAAATTAGATTTTGAGAAGCTCAATCTTGAGCAAGAGCATGAGTTCTTAAAGGCAATCAATGATGATCTTCACAAGAAAATTTCTTCTTACATTGCCAAGCGTTTACTCTTATCCACTTACATGCCTCAAGTCAAGTCTAGTAACAAGAACAAGAAGGATTCTTCTTCTAGTAGTAACAATAATCATGCTAAATCCAATATTGTTGCTTCTGGTAGTTCTCTTGATTCCACTAATGATTCTCTTAGACAAGTAACACTTGAGAAAGAAAATAGCTTATTGAAGGGAATCATAGATAAAGGTGTGTACAAGAGCCTTGCCGGGAGTAAGCAATTCGAGGAAATTGTACACAAGCAAGGAAGGCACCGGAAGAATCAAGGTATTGGTTTTGAGCGAAAGTTCAATGCCAATGGAGTTGATTGGGAAGAATATCAATACCCCAAGACGAAGTTTGTTCCTCAACAAGAGAAGTATGATCCTACTTCTTTCAAGGGGACACAAGCTCAAGATGATCTTCCACCACAAGACCACAAGCAAAAAGGCAAGGACAGGCTTCAAGAGGAAATTGATGCATTTGAAGAAGCTCCTAAGGCCTTGGTCAAGTGGGTTCCCAAGACTACATCAAGTACCACTTCATCAAGTACATCTACAACTCTGAGGATTCCCATCAAGATGGTGTGGATCCCGAAGAAGAAGAACTAGAGAGTTCTTGAGGGTGACTCCGCCAACATACTTCACTCTTATCATTTTGGCAAGAACAAGTGCAATCAACTTCCACATCTTGCACTAGTTCAAGGAGTCACAAACCCTCTTGTTGGTAAGACAAGGGACAAGGTAACCTAATGCTTTCATGGACATCATCTTGTGTGTGCATCACTCTATGTCTATGGATATCCTTGTTTGTTACTTGTGGGACTAACCCATGTAGGTATTGAAAGTGCAATTCACTCCAAAGGATAGCTCTGAATGATCTACGTCAACTTAGAGCATCCACATCTTCAACACCTACATGAAGTCATCATCGACAAAACCCAAGGTTAGTTCATCCCTCTTAGGGGGGATCTCACATCTAGGGGGAGCTTTTCTCTAACAATTGAGTTAAAGCAACTCTAATGGTGTGAACACAACAATGCTTTATGTAAAAGTGGTAACCCCACTTGTGCTTAAACGATGAGTTTGACCTTTGATCAAATGTTCTCATTTGACTCCTAAGTCAATATACTCATATATAGATGACCTAGTCATCGCAAATTGCTTGATAGATGCTAGAATTGTTTGTGCATGCTTTGCCACATATTTCATTTGTCATTTTATTGTGTGAGCATGTTGGTTGCATAATTTACTCATTCGAGGACATCCACTTGTTGTTTTGATTGGTTGGTTTCTTTTTCTCTTGCCAAGTGGATGGACAAGAATGCCTAAGAACCTTCTCTATCTATCTACGCTTTTCTCGTCTCAAACTCTATTCATGCTGCATCACAAAGTTTGGTCAAGTCAGATTCGAACCACTCTGTGTGAGGAGCACTCGGAGTCCCTGATTCGTCACAGACTTAAAAATCCAAAACTTCTTTGTGTGTTTCGGTCTGACCAATTCATCCATTTCGGTCATACCGAGATCACTAAGTCGATCTAGGTTTTCAATCTCGGTGCAACCGATTTGAACTTTTCGGTCACACCGAGTTTCAGTAACTGCTTGTAGTTATGAATCTCGGTGCCACCGAGTTGTTCCACTCGGTCACACCGATAGGGTCAGACTATATATATCCACGGGTCAAATTTTGGAAAACTTTCCGAACCTCCTCGCCCGCGCTTAGCCTGCTCTGCCTCCCTAGGTCTCCGGATCATCCTCCTCGTCACCAGCCGCCTCATGTCGCTGGTCTCCGCCGCCGTCAACGGGATCGTCTCCGCCGTTGCCGCCGTAGCAAGTTCATCACCGAACTAGGGTATGGATTTGAACTTTGTGCTGTTCTAACTACGATTCCCCAGCACATTGCTTTGGCATGTATCTTGCCACGATTGAGATCATTCTATCCATCAAAAACACTCCGTAGTTTAGTCGTGAATTGAAAATTTAGGGTTAGGTTTCCGCCGAAACCATGTCAGACCGACCGAGTTGATGAAATCAGTTCCACCGATTTGGCTGAGGCCATTGCACATGTGATTCTCGGTGTGACCGAGAATTGCAAATCGGTGTGACCGAGTTCAGCACTTTGTGAAACCCTAGCAGTCTCAGTGCCACCGAACTGTGACTCGGTCTAACCGAGTTCACTAGTTTAGGTTCCAAAAGCTGCTTCGGTATCACCGAGTTTGCAAATCGGTATATCCGAAATGCTTTCTGTGGAAAACTAAAACTAAGTTTTTAATTCACTCTTTTGCAAAAAATTCTGTACTTTGTGATACTCATCCACTCTACCTCATATATAATCTATTCACAGGGTCTGTTGTCCGTGTTTGCATCATGTCAGATCAGAGTGACAGTCATAACAAGTCAGAGGAGCAGGTTCACTTGAGTGAGGGCACTAGTCCCTCTAGCAACTCAGATGATGGAAGTAGGAGCACACCCAACAATCTGCCAAAGGCTGCCACCAGGGCCAGCAAGAAAAGAACCTCAGAGTCAAAGGATGAGGACTATGTGGCCGAGGAAGAAGAAACCACCTCAAAGAGGAAAGTCCTGAAAAAGGAATATGGCACAGCTGCTGCCACCAAGCCAGGGATGAAGCAAAAGGTTCCTGCCAAGAGAGCTCCAATGTCTAAAGCCAAAACATCTACACAAGAGACTTTGGGATCTGCACCCAAAGAGCAGGTTGTGGCAGAAAAGAAAAGAAAGGAAAGGGCCAAGAAGACCACTGCCAGAGTGCTTGGGAGATCTTCAATCATGAAAGACTCTGAAGAAGAGGAAGAGGAAGAGGATGTTGCACCAGCACCTAAAGCTCAGAAACTTATGGGAGATGCCATAAGATCAAGGGTTGCTTCATCTAAGCCCAAAGGAACTCCTAGGCCAGCTGCTCCAAAACCCAAAACTGCACCCAAGAGGAGCACCAGGAACATCCCAGCAGCAGAGAAGAACAAGGCCCAAATGCCTGAAGCTACAATGGAAGAAGAAGCCGATTCTTTTGTCTTGAGGAAATTGAAAACAAAAATTCCAGATCACAACGATGCTCATCTAGTTGCAGAGAACATGAAAGTCAGGAAGGACTCTGGTCTAAGGCTATGGAGAGAGTCTGATCCATATGCCACCAGGAGAAGGACTGCTGTGGACTACAGGTTCCATACAAAGGAACAACAGGACTTCTACGAGACCATCTTGCTTGACAAGAAGCCCACAGTGTGTGACATGAGATGGGTCGATTGGTCATTCATTGAGGAAAATGAGGATCACTTCCCTGGTGTATATGGCAGTTTCAAGGCTTGTGGAGTTGATGAGTTTGTGGCTCAGAAGCTCACAAAACTGCATGATGAGCTCATCATGCAGTTCTACTCCACAGCTCACATCTACCCAGATGGAAGGATTGTCTGGATGTCTGAAGGCACTAGGTACCAGTCAACAGTTGTAGAATGGGCTAAGGTGATCAATGCCCCAGAAGAACATGAAGATGACTTGGATGTCTATGCCAAGAAGAAGAAGGATCACAACACGATGGCACACATGTACAAGGAGATCCCAAATGCTGCTCTTGAGACACACACGTTTCGATCTGTACATTACCTTCTGTTTGGCTTGCCAACTATCAACTGGATCCTCAGGCACACTCTCTTGCCAAAGTCAGGTGATCACAAGATGATCAGAGGCCATGTAATTAACTTGCTTCACATTTTTGATGTCCCACAGAAGTTCAAAGTCATGAGCCTAATAGTGGAAACCATAAAGAGGACAACTGCAGTTCATAAGAGGAGTTGTGGGTATGCCCCACAGATCCAGGAGCTGATTAACGCCAAGATGGGCACTGGCACATATCTGCTGGACAAGGAGCACCTGCCCGTCTACCCAGACTTTGAGGACAACACTGTGGTGATGGACGAAAATGAACCATCTTCTGTGCACGCACAAGCCAAGAAGGAGAAGGCAAAGGCTAAAAAGGCTGCAAGGATGCCAACTACTAAAGAAGCATCTCAGTATCTTCTGAAGAGCAAGCAAGATCAGCTTGGCTACTTGATTGCCTCCACTCTGAGGATTGAGAAGGTATTAACTACCCTGACTCAAAACCAAGAGAGCTTGTTGAGGATCGCGGAGCAAAAGTTCTTTGACCTAGATGTGAAGGTCACTGAGATCTAGTCAGTCGTTGAGAAAATTCAGGATGAAGTGCAGGAGAAGAAGGGCAAGACAACCACTGATGCTTTTGCTAGAGTGCCCAGAGGTCAGAGGTCTGCTGCAGTGCCTATTCCAGACACCAGAGCTACTTCATCTGCACCAGCTATAGCTTCAGTGCCACCGGCTCCAGCACCTACTCCACCAGCTCCATCCACATCAACTGATGCCTTCATTCTTGGAGTTCTGTCAACACCACCACCTGAAGACCAAGCCTGCGAGTCGATCTAGCACTATGCATTTTTATGAACTTTTTGGTAACCTGTTGCCAAAGGGGGAGAAAATGTATAGATCATAGGCTTCGAGAGAGAGCGTTGCTTTTTATTCTCTCTTTTTTTGGTGGTTAAACTTCGTTTATTTGCTTGGTTGAGATACTTTATACTTTGTGCTTGCTTGGATGATCATGTGTTTGCTCATATGCTACCTTAATGCTTGTTGGATGACATTATCCTTTTATATGATCATTCACTTTGCTTGGTGATGAGTGCATGTATTTTAATTATTATCATTTTGAGCGCTCCACCAAGATGTATGTGACATGGAAGAGTAACTCATGATCCTAACTCTATGTGCATTTGCAGTCCAAAGCAAATCTTAAACTATGCACAAACATAGGGGGAGCTCTTGCTTTTCACATACTTCTCAAAGCGACAATGTTTTTCACTCTTATTATCAATTACCGAAAAGGCGGAGATTGAAAGTACAACTATCCCTAGGTGGTTTTGTTAATTCCTAACAACATATAGCTCATTGAGCTAATGCTATTTCAAGATTAATATCTCAGGCAAGCTCAATGATTGGCATGGCATGGATGAGAAAAGTGGACCCCACAAAATGCTAAGGACAAAGGATTGGCTCAAGCTCAAAGCTCAAGACTCTACATTTTCCATTTTAGTGATCCAAGATCACATTGAGTCTATAGGAAAAGCCAATACTATCAAGGAGGGATGAGGTGTTGCTTAATGAGGTTCTTTCTCAAAATGCTTAGTGATATGCTCCAAAACCACCAACTACTTTCTCAGATCCACATATGACCTAAACCAAAAGTCAAACTTGGCCCCACCGGTTTTTCCTATCCGGCGCCACCGAGTTTCAAATGTCATAGCCACTGCCACAAACCCTAGGAAAATTGGTCTCACCGATAGGGATCTCGGTCTCACCGAGATGGGGTTGTAATCTCTCTGTTTCCCTTCGTAACATTTCGGTCTCACCGAGATGAGCGATCGGTCCCACCAAGATTGCAATGTAAACTCTCTGTTTTCCCTTCGTAACGTTTCGGTCTCACCGAAATGAGTGATCGGTCCCAGCGAGTTTACCTGACCAACTCTCTAGTTAGCTTATTACCAAAGTCGGTCTCACCGAGTTTGTGTAATCGGTCTCACCGAGATTACGTTATGCCCTAACCCTAATCATATCGGTCCTACCGAGTTGCATGTCGGTCCCACCAAAAACCCTAACGGTCACTAGCTTTGCTAAATCGGTTAGACCGATCTTAACCATTCGGTCCCACCGAGTTTTGGAAGTTATGTGTAACGGTTAGATTTTGTGTGGAGGCTATATATACCCCTCCACCTCCTCCTCATTCGTAGAGAGAGCCATCAGAACAAACCTACACTTCCAACCTATATTTTCTAAGAGAGAACCACCTACACTTGTGTTGAGACCAAGATATTCCATTCCTACCATATGAATCTTGATCTCTAGCCTTCCCAAGTTTCTTTCCACTCAAATCTTCTTTCCACCAAATCCAAATCCTGTGAGAGAGAGTTGAGTGTTGGGGAGACTATCATTTGAAGCACAAGAGCAAGTAGTTCATCATCAACACACCATTTGTTACTTCTTGGAGAGTGGTGTCTCCTAGATTGGCTAGGTCACTTGGGAGCCTCCGACAAGATTATGGAGTTGAACCAAGGAGTTTGTAAGGGCAAGGAGATTGCCTACTTCGTGAAGATCTACCACTAGTGAGGCAAGTCCTTCGTGGGCGATGGCCATGGTGGGATAGACAAGGTTGCTTCTTCATGGACCCTTTGTGGGTGGAGCCCTCCGTGGACTCGCGCAACCATTACCCTTCGTGGGTTGAAGTCTCCATCAACATGGATGTACGATAGCACCACCTATCGGAACCACGACAAAAACATCCGTGTCTCCTATTGCGTTTGAATCCTCCAAACCCTTCCCTTTACATTCTTGCAAGTTGCATGCTTTACTTTCCGCTGCTCATATACTCTTTGCATGCTTGCCTGAATTGTGTTAAGATTGCTTGACTTGTCCAAAGTAGCTAAAATCTGCCAAGAACTAAAATTGGGAAAAGGCTAGAGTTTTATTTGGCCAAGTAGTCTAATCACCCCCCTCTAGACATACTTTCGATCCTAAAGTGTGCGATCGTGGGTGAATAGGATAAGTATTATCGTGGGATGTGTAATGGTTTGAGCGGCAAAAGCCGAAAATTCAGATAAGATAAGTTTTAAAGTTTCGTTCGCAATTTCTTCAGCTGACAAGGACACAGTGAAGATTTTGAACGAGTTTCAAATAGAATGCACATGAAGAATTTGTGAATAGACTGGGTTGAGTTTAGCATAGAGGGGAAGGGTCCGATCACATTCACTTAGCAGAACAAGCAACTTGAAGAAATAGCAATAAGTGAATGTTGTAGAGGACATAAACTCATATAAATATACAACCAATGAAGAAAAACGACGGAAATGGTGAAGACAATGCAAATTGAAAAAAAACTGAGGAATTTCAAAGAACTGAAGAAAAGCTCAATTGAACATTTTCAACATTTTGTGGTGGCGTGACCCACCGTATAAGAATGATGATTTTAGACACCGCGTACAATTGTCGTAGGGTTCTGAGAATTGAATTCTTCGTTAATTTCTTCACACTTAGAGTGTTAGTCTTCATTGATGAAGAAAAATGTTTCTTCATGTGTTGCACATCTAAGTCATCAATTTTGCATAAGTGTTAGGATGGGTGTCCTTTTCAAAGAACATTCGAAGATTCTAGGATATTTAGCTCACACCGCAACTTGCTACATCTCATCTCATCCAAGGGCTTAGTAAAGATATCGGCTAGCTGTTCTTCAGTCTTCACATGCTCAATAGAGATGTCGCCCTTCAACACATGATCACGAAGAAAATGATGACGAATCTAAATGTGCTTTGTCTTTGAGTACTGAACTGGGTTATGAGCAATCTTGATGGCACTCTCATTGTCACAGTAGAGTGGCACATTCTTCACGTTGATGCCATAGTCCTTGAGAGTTTGCTTCATCCATAGCAGTTGAGCACAGCAAGAACCAGCAGCAATGTACTCAGCTTTAGAAGTAGACAGTGATACACAGTTCTGTTTCTTCGAGGACCAACAGACCAAGGATCGTCCGAGGAAATGGCATGTGCCAGATGTTGACTTGCGGTCCACACGATCACTAGCATAGTCAGAGTCTGAAAATACAATGATATCAAAATCCAAGCCCTTGGGGTACCATAATCCAAGTGTTGGTGTGTGAGCTAGATATCGAAGAATATGCTTCACAACCTTATGGTGTGATTCCTTCGGTGTAGCTTGAAATTAGGCACACATGCAAGCACTAAGCATAATATCTGGCCTAGATGCACATAAGTACAAGAAAGAACCAATCATGGAGCGGTATACCTTTTGATCGAAGTCAATACCATTTTCATCAGTGCATAGATGGCCATTTGTGGGCATAGGGATTTTGACTCCTTTGCAATCTTGCATGCTGAATTTCCTTAGTACATCCTTGAGGTATTTCTCCTTAGATATGAATATGCCATTGCGCTATTGACGAATCTGAAGACCTAAGAAGAATTTCAATTATCCCATCATAGACATTTGATATTCTTCACTCATCATATAGGCAAATTCGTCACTGTAACATTGGTCAGTACAGCCGAAAATGATATCATCAACATAAATTTGGCACACAAACAATTCACCGTCATAAGATTTAGTGAAAAGAGTTGGGTCAAGTGAACCGGGTTTGAAGCCTTTCTTCATGAGGAATTCCTTCAAAGTATCATACCACGCCCGTGGGGCCTGCATGAGGCCATAGAGGGCCTTATTGAGTCTGAAGACTTTGTCGGGATGGTTTCGATCTTCAAAACCTGGGGGCTGAGCAACATATACTTATTCCTCAAGCTTACCATTGAGGAATGCACTTTTCACATCCATTTGATATAAGATGATATCATGTTGGTTAGCATAAGGAAGTAATATGCGAATAGCTTCAAGTCGAGCAACAGGTGCAAAAGTTTCATTGAAGTCAATTCCTTCAACCTGTGTGTAGCCTTGCGCTACAAGTCGTGCCTTATTCCTCACCACAAGGCCATTTTCATCTTGCTTGTTGCGGTAGATCCACTTTGTGCCAATGATATTGTGCTTGCAAGGATCTGGAAGTTTGACCAGTTCCCAGACGTTGTTGAGCTCAAATTGATGTAATTCCACTTGCATATCTTGAATCCACTCAGGCTACAGAAATGCTTCATCTACCTTATTGGGCTCTATGATAGAGACGAAAGCAAAGTGCCCATAAAAGTTAGATAAATGTGAATCTCTTGAGCGTGTAAGAGGACCTGGAATGTTGATGTCGCTGATGATTTTTTCAATTTGCACTTCATTTGCAACGCGAGGATGAGCGGGTTGTCGTTGAGGGATTTGATCAGCATTTTCTTCAGCACCATTTTTGTAACATCCCAAATTTTCAATTTGGAATGTTATACACTAGATCATCATGCATATCATATTTTCTTGCATTTTTGCCGATCCTAGAAATTTCACGCAACTCAAGGACCCTCGGAGAGAGTTGGAGATTTCGTCATTTTCATATTTGAGTCTTCTCAAATTTTGAAGAAAGGATCGTTGGTTTTGTCGGAGTTTCATTTGCCTTTTATTTGGATAGGAAAAAATGCGCGTTTTCAAAATTTTCATTTTAGGCCCGGAGAAAAGTTCATTTTGTTCGACTCATTTTTAGGAGTCGGGGAAAATTTACTTTAGAAGTTTTGGAGTTCGTTTTGTTCTCTTTTCTATTTTTTTTTCTGCGCGCGAAACCATTTTAAAAAAAATTCCCGCAGCGCCCTGGGCCAAAGGCCCAGCAGGCCGGCCGGCCAGGCCGCCGCGCCAGGCCTAGCGCCGCGCCGCGCGCGCCAGAGGCAGGAGCCGCCGCCGCCGCCCTGGAGTCCTTCTAGGACTCCGTTTGCATTTTTTTAGGACTCCTCTCCTATTCCTTTTCCTACTCTATTTTCTTGCCCCCTACCCCAAGTAATCCCTCTCCTCCCCAATATAAATACCCAAACACCACCGCGCCCTCACGCCACGCCACACCCCTTGCCCCGCGCCCTGCGTCACGCGCCGCCGCCGCCCTTGCTTGCCACCGCCGGAGCCCCGTTCGCCGGAGACCTCGCCGGAGGTACCGCGCCGCATCTTTTCTTTCCTCAGATAGATTTTCTTCTAAACCGTTCCGATTCTTTTCTTCTCTAAACCGTTCCGGTTTTCTAAATCGGTTTTTCGTTTCGATCTCTTTTCTCGAAACCCTAGATCGGATTCGTTTTCTTTTCCGATTTAGTTGCCTAGCGACCATTCGCCGGACCGTCCGTCTTAACGAACGTGATCACCGGATCCTTCTAGGTTAACGAACGTCCATTCGTTTAACCGTTCTTCTCTTTCTTTTTGTCGGATTTATTCCGCGATCGCGATCTCAGATCCGATCTTCTTTCTAGTCTATCCTCTCGCTCGTTTATTGGAATCAGGTGATTCAAGCGCCTGGAGTTTCGTTTCGAAACCGCCGTTCGGACTAATCAACTTTAACTAAGTTTTGCTATGGTAAAATTTGACCTAGTTTCAACTTGCTAGAACCGAGTTGTTTTCCGCCGTTTGTTTTCGGTTTCTTTGTTCGGTTTTTTTCTTTGCAACCGGAGTTCTTAAGTTGAACTATCTGGTTCGATCTCTTATTCGAGTTTTACCTGTGCATTAGATGAGTACTTATTGTATGCTTGTTGTTTGTCTGCGATAGATTACTCGGATTGCGCCGCCTATTACTTCGAATCTCTAGGACTCACGGATCATCAGCAAGGCAAGTAACACTTTGATCAGACCTTTTCTACAACCCAGTTTTATTGCATTAGATCCATCCTCACACACTGCATGATTAGGATCTAATTAAATTGTGGGATGGGAAGTAGATGAGGTAGTACCTATTACCTGTTTATTATGAAACCTTTGGGAGTTACTTCTACGTTTGCTTATTATGCCATGCTATGCTAGTAGACGTGGATTGGGTGAGTGATATCCATGACAGATGTGAGATTGATAATTTTAATGGTTTATCTAAGGTGGCAACTTAAACACACAACTGGGTGGATTGAGGCACCTGATGTCTATCAGGACTTGCCTGTTTTATTTTGGACCGCCACCCAGGCTCAAAGGGATCATAAGATCTTTCATGCTAAATACTTATGTGTGCAGCCACAAGCCAGTATGGGCTCTGGCATAGTTGACTAAGTCGTGCGAACTCTTATAGGGGTAGACTAGCAGATGTAGGGGATGTAGGTGGTACGGTCTACTCCATCGTAAGGTGCTAGCGCTTCTGAAAGACTATGTCACGGTCATCCGTTTCTCAAACACCAGTACTGCGAGAAATCCAACGGAGGCGATCGAGTCTTGTGGGGAAAAGTGCGCAAACCTCTGCAGAGTGTAATAAACTAATCATGATTAGCCGTGTCCCCGGTTATGGACAATCTTGAGTATCTAGTACTTGAATATCATGTGAATCTCAACATGTTACTTCTAATTAATATTGTTGGGTTTTAATGACTACTTTTAATTGGGATTGAGAATGCTGTCAACCATTCTCAATGTTTAACAACCACCATGATAGTTAAATAAATTTTATTCCTTTGCAGTAGGGAAAAATTGGCTTTACGCAAAACAATAACCATAGAGCTTTTCCACCAGCCAAATATGCATATAGTATAGCTGTTTCCAGCATTCTCTATGTGTTACCTTGCCAGCATATTCCATCTGCTGACCCGTTTCGGGCTGCAACGTTAATGTTGCAGACTTTTCAGACGATGATTAAGGTGCTTTTAGGTCGTGGTTCTATACTCAGTGATGCCGTTGGAGTTGATGGACCCGTTTATTTTCCAAGTCTTCCGCTGTTATCGATATTAGATGGCCTTAAGCCATATTATTGTAATAAGTTCTCTTTTGAGACATCGTTGTAAGAAGTGTGTGATTGCCACTCTGCTATAAATCCTTCGATGTACTGTGTGGTGTCAGCATTACTGATCCAGGGATGACACCGGAGCACAGTAGACTTGATCCATTCGGGTCTGGTCGCTACAGAGATGGTATCAGAGCACACGCTGACTGTAGGACACGACCACTAAGTTAAAGCCATAGATCACTTTTTTCTCCTCATTTTCTAACTCCTCATCTTTTCTACTCTTTAGGATGAAGGACGCAAAGATTAAGTACGCTCAACCGGATGAAGGCACACCTTTTGGATTTCACTTGAAGGAAGTCACCAAGTATCTAAACAATGGATTACCAAGCTTCACGGGAACTTTCAACGCCACTTTGCCTGAAGAGGAGCGCTGGAAGATTCAAGCTCACGTTCCGGGAAGGACATTCGCGCCAATCACGAAGCCCATAGATAGTGTTTTCAATGCACCAACTTGGAGTCTAGGAAGGAACATGGCAGCCCATATCACCATAGGATGCATTGGAGAAGTTTATCAAGAAGACCTCAAGGACACTATCTACCAGATTTGCGGACGCCGATATGAACAATGGGAGTTAGTCAGCACCAAGAAGGATAGATCCATTGCAGCATTCATCCAGGAGTTAAACCAGCACATTCGACGCCACGAGAACCAGATGTGCAATGATATGATAGAGTTGAAGAATGCGAAGACAAGGATCATCGAGCTAGAAGGAGAACTGAAGGCTACACGCAAGGACTACATGGACGAGATCGTAGCTCTAGCAAGACACAACGTCGATCTTAAGCAGGAGATTGAAGAACTCAAGAGGAAGTTAGCATCCAAGGAGGAAGACGAGTACGTCGCATGTCCGGATAATTACATCATCATCGACGACACCGATTCGGATCCAAGTGAACCCGACTTTGAAGATGAAGCTGGAGCGGACATCATGGAGTCTTCCACCGGTTCAAATTTCTAGATGACCACCAAATATTAGTAGTATTTCCCCCATGTAAACACTATAGTTCGAGCACTTTTACGATAGTTAGATCGATTGTAAGCCCTTGTTTGACTGAATGAAGTGATTTTGTGTGAATTTGCTCATGTGCATTGGGGTAGTGTTTTCTCTTTAGACCTCATTCTATTCTTATTTCTCTTCTTTTCTAAACCCTCAGATGCCTCCGAGACGTGACAATGGATTTCCACCGGAGCTCACTCAGTTGATTCAGCAGCAGAAGCAGTTGATGCAGATGTTAGTCCAGAATCAGCAGAACAACAACAACAATAACAACCCACCACCACGACCACCTGTTGACCACTTAGCCCGTTTCCTTAGGCTAAATCCGCCGGTGTTTTCTAGTAGCATCGAGCCGATAGTAGCAGACGATTGGCTCCGCAGGATAGGAAGGGAGTTGACCACTGCAGGATGCACGGATGGTGAGAAAGTGAAGTTTGCCGCACATCAGTTAGAAGGACCCGCGGCAGCATGGTGGGAGAATTTCACAGCCACTTTCCCAGTTGACACTGTCACATGGGATCAGTTCCAGCAAGCTTTCCGCACTGCACATGTTTCAGCAGGAGCTATGGCCATGAAGAAGCGTGAGTTTCGCAACTTACGCCAAGGAGGAAGGACAGTTGGCCAGTACGTTGACGACTTTAGTAAGCAGGCACGTTATGCCCCAGATGACGTTGCTACGGATGCAACTAAGCAGGAGAAGTTTCTGGAAGGACTGAATGATGAGTTAAGCATGCAGTTGATGGTAGGAAGTTTCAACAACTACCAAGAGTTGGTAGATCGTGCCATCATGATTGAAGGGAAGCAACAGCCGATTGAGAACCGCAAGAGGAAGTACGGACATGGGAAGTATAACTCTGGAGCCCAGCAGAAGCCCCGTTTTACCCCTAAATCGAGATTTCAGTTTCAGCATACCCATGGAGGAGGTAGTTCGCACAACCACAATGGCCACAAGAATGGTAATGGGAATGGAGTAAGCAACGGCCAGAATCGGACCACCCCATCGACCCCATCCAAGAGAGACCTGAGTCAAGTCACCTGTTTCAAGTGTTCCAAGACCGGACATTATGCCAATGAATGTCCTGAAGGCCAGAATGGAAATGGCAATGGAAGCTCAGGGAAGAAGCCAAGCCCTTTCAATAGGGGACAGGTGAACCACGTTAGTGTGGAGGAGGTTGAAGATCAGCCTGATGCAGTGATCGGTAAGTTTTTGGTTAAGTCATTTACCGCACTCGTTCTTTTCGATACTGGTGCATCGCATTCATACATATCAAGGGGATTTGTGGATAAATATAACCTGCCAACCCAAGCCCTTAGGTCACCCATGTTAGTAAGCTCACCAGGAGCGGAGTTTTTGGCTAGACGATGGTGTGATCGGTTACCATTAAGGATTGGTAACTATGTTTTTCCCTCAGACCTAATAGTACTGGAATCTCAAGGATTGGATGTGATATTAGGCATGGATTGGTTATCAAAGTATGAAGGGAATATTGAGTGTGCTAGTAAGTCAATTTTGCTTACCACACCAGAAGGAAGAAGGATCAAGTATGTATCCCGGCATGTGCGAAATAGGACACAAGTAAACTGCCTAACAGGAGTAGTGCAGGAAGAAGTACCAGTGGTAAAGGATTTTCCTGATGTATTTCCGGAAGAGTTACCAGGCATGCCACTGGATAGAGACATTGAGTTTTTGATTGAGTTATTGCCAGGCACTGGACCAATATCAAAGAGACCGTATAGGATGCCAGCAAAAGATTTGGTAGAAATTAAGAATCAGATTAAGGAGTTACTGGAGAAAGGTTACATATGCCCAAGTTCTTCGCCTTGGGGATCACCCGTACTTCTAGTGGAGAAGAAGGATGGATCATTAAGGATGGTTGTTGATTATCATGGATTGAATGAAGTAACCATCAAGAACAAGTACCCACTGCCAATGATCAATGATCTGTTTGATCGTTTGCAAGGAGCTAAAGTGTTTTCCAAGATCGATTTGCGATCAGGGTACCACCAGTTGAAGATTCGAGAGCAGGACATACCTAAGACAGCATTCACCACAAGATATGGACTGTATGAGTATACCGTTATGTCATTTGGATTGACTAGCGCGCCTGCCTATTTTATGAACCTGATGAACAAAGTGTTTATGGAGTTTTTGGATAAGTTTGTCGTAGTGTTCATTGATGATATCCTGGTTTATTTGAAGAATGAAGAAGAGCGTAGGGAACATTTGCGTTTGGTTTTGGAGAAACTAAGGGAACATCAGTTATATGCCAAGTTTAGCAAATTTGAGTTTTGGTTGAAGGAAGTTGGATTCCTCGGACACGTTATATCCAGAGAAGGGATAGCAGTTGACCCCGCAAAGGTTGAGACCGTAACCGAATGGGAAGCACCAACGACAGTTGGAGAGATCCGGAGTTTTCTTGGACTCGCAGGATACTACCGGAGATTCATTGAGAATTTTTCAAAGATTGCAAAGCCAATGACGGAGTTGTTGAAGAAGGATACTAAGTTCAATTGGACTGAGGAGTGCGAGGCTAGTTTCCAGGAGTTGAAGAAACGTTTGGTTACCTCACCAATGTTGATTTTGCCAGATTAGACCAAGGATTATGAGGTGTATTGCGACGCTTCACGTCGAGGACTTGGAGCAGTGCTTATGCAGGAAGGGAGAGTTGTTTCGTATGCTTCACGACAACTGAAACCTCATGAGTTGAATTACGCCACCCATGATTTGGAGTTAGCAGCCGTAGTGCATGCATTGAAGACATGGAGACATTTCCTCATTGGAAATCATTGTGAGGTGTACACGGATCACAAGAGTTTGAAGTACATTTTCACGCAGAAGGAGTTGAATCTCAGACAAAGGAGATGGTTGGAGCTCATCAAGGATTATGATATGAGATTGCATTACCATCCCGGTAAAGCTAATGTAGTAGCTGACGCATTGAGCCGCAAGAGCCATGTCAATACGTTAGTACCGGAGGAAATACCCCGGGAGTTAGCAGAAAACCTTCATGAACTAAGTTTAGAGATAGTTCCGAAAGGCTATGTAGCAGCATTGGAGATTCAGTCAACATTGATGGATAAAATCAGAGAAGCTCAGAAATCTGACAAGGAGATTGCTGCTATAAAGGAGAAACTAAGCAAAGGAAAAGCAAAGGGATTTCGTGAGGATGAGCACGATACCCTATGGTTTGAGGACCGTGTTTATGTGCCAAATGACCCGGAGATCAGGAAGTTGATTCTACAAGAGGCACATGATTCACCATATTCGATTCACCCAGGAAATACCAAAATGTATTTGGATTTGAAGGAGACATTCTGGTGGACCAGAATGAAGAAGGATATTGCAGCATATGTAGCAGCTTGTGACGTATGTCATAGAGTAAAGGCAGAGCATCAGAAGCCAGCCGGATTGTTGCAACCATTGCCGATACCCGAATGGAAGTGGGATAAGATAGGCATGGATTTTATCACAGGACTACCCAGGACGAAAGCAGGATGTGATTCGACAAGGGTAGTAGTTGATCGTTTGACGAAGGTAGCACATTTCATTCCAGTTAAGACCACCTACACCAGTGCTAAGTTGGCAAAGATATACATGACTAGGATCATTTGTTTGCATGGAGTTCCAAGGAGTATCGTATCGGATAGAGGAACCCAATTTACCTCAAAGTTTTGGAATCAGTTGCATGAAACTTTGGGAACCAGGCTAGAGTTCAGCGCTGCTTTTCATCCGCAGACAGATGGACAGACCGAGAGAGTCAATCAGATTTTGGAGGATATGCTGAGAGCTTGTGCACTAGATTATGGATCTAGTTGGGACGATAATTTGCCGTATGCGGAGTTTTCTTATAACAACAGTTACCAAACCAGTTTGAAGATGGCACCTTTCGAAGCTTTATACGGAAGGAGGTGCAGGACACCGTTGTCATGGGACGAAGTTGGAGACCGTCAGTTCTTGGACCAGATTTGATTAAGGAGTCTGAACGAAAGGTGAAGTTGATTCGCGATAGGCTCAAGGTAGCCCAGTCCAGGCAGAAGAGCTACGCGGATTCTAAACGCAAGGAGACAGTTTACACAACCGGAGACAGAGTGTATCTCCGAGTATCCCCACTACGAGGAGTTAAGCGATTTGGAGTTAAGGGAAAATTAGCACCGCGTTTCGTTGGACCATATAAGATCTTGTAACGTATGGGAGAAGTCGCGTATAAGTTGGAATTACCAAAGGGACTGTCAGGAGTTCATGATGTATTCCATGTTTCTCAGCTGAAGAAATGTCACGCCGAGATGGCGGAGGTACCGTTAAGAGATACAGTGCCGCTAGAAGCGATTCAGTTGAAGGACGACCTAACGTATGAAGAGAAACCAGTCAAGATTCTCGAGTTTGCCAGCCGAGTAACCCGCAGCAAGGTTATCAAGTTTTGCAAAGTTCAGTGGAACCACCACTCAGAAGATGAAGCTACCTGGGAGAGAGAAGAAGATTTGCTCAAGGACCACCCTCACCTATTTTCTAGCCAACCCGAATCTCGAGGGCGAGATTCATCTTAAGGGGGTAGGTTTGTAACATCCCAAATTTTCAATTTGGAATGTTATACACTAGATCATCATGCATATCATATTTTCTTGCATTTTTGCCGATCCTAGAAATTTCACGCAACTCAAGGACCCCCGGAGACAGTTGGAGATTTCGTCATTTTCATATTTGAGTCTTCTCAAATTTTGAAGAAAGGATCGTTGGTTTTGTCGGAGTTTCATTTGCCTTTTATTTGGATAGGGAAAAATGCGCATTTTCAAAATTTGCATTTTAGGCCCGGAGAAATGATCATTTTGTTCGACTCATTTTTAGGAGTCGGGGAAAATTTACTTTAGAAGTTTTGGAGTTCGTTTAGTTCTCTTTTCTGTTTTTTTTTCTACGCGTGAAACCGTTTAAAAAAATTCCCGCAGCGCCCTGGGCCAAAGACCCAGCAGGCCGGCCGGCCAGACCGCCGCGCCAGGCCTAGCGCCGCGCCGCGCGCACCAGAGGCAGGAGCCGCCGCCGCCCTGGAGTCCTTCTAGGACTCCGTTTGCATTTTTTTAGGACTCCTCTCCTATTCCTTTTCCTACTCTATTTTCTTGCCCCCTACCCCAAGTAATCCCTCTCCTCCCCAATATAAATACCCAAACACCACCGCGCCCTCACCCCATGCCGCGCCCCTTGCCCCGCGCCCTGCGTCACGCGCCGCCGCCGCCTTAGCCGCCGCCGCCGCCCTTGCTCGCCGCTGCCGGAGCCCCGTTCGCCGGAGACCTTGCTGGAGGTACCGCACCGCATCTTTTCTTTCCTCGGATCGATTTTCTTCTAAACCGTTCCGATCCTTTTCTTCTCTAAACCGTTCTGGTTTTCTAAATTGGTTTTTCGTTTCGATCTCTTTTCTCGAAACCCTAGATCGGATTTGTTTTCTTTTCCAATTTAGTTGCCTAGCGACCGTTCGCCGGACCGTTTGTCTTAACGAACGTGATCACCGGATCCTTCTATGTTAACGACCGCCCATTCATTTAACCGTTCTTCTCTTTCTTTTCGTCGGATTTATTCCGCGATCGCGATCTCAGATCCGATCTTCTTTCTAGTCTATCTTCTCGCTCATTTATCGGAATCAGGTGATTCAAGCGCCTGGAGTTTCGTTTCGAAACCGCCGTTCCGGCTAATAAACTTTAACTAAGTTTTGCTACGGTAAAATTTGACCTAGTTTCAACTTGCTAGAACCGAGTTGTTTTCCCCCGTTTGTTTTTGGTTTCTTTGTTCGTTTTTTTTCTTTGCAACCGGAGTTCTTAAGTTGAACTATCTGGTTCGATCTCTTATTCGAGTTTTACCTGTGCATTAGATGAGTACTTATTGTATGCTTGTTGTTTGTCTGCGATAGATTACCCAGATTGCGCCGCCTGTTACTTCGAATCTCTAGGACTCGCGGATCATCAGCAAGGCAAGTAACACTTTGATCATACCTTTTCTACAACCCAGTTTTATTGCATTAGATCCATCCTCACACATTGCATGATTAGGATCTAATTAAATTGTGGGATGGGAAGTAGATGAGGTAGTACCTATTACCTATTTATTATGAAACCTTTGGGAGTTACTTCTACGTTTGCTTATTATGCCATGCTATGCTAGTAGACGTGGATTGGGTGAGTGATATCCATGATAGATGTGAGATTGATAATTTTAATGGTTTATCTAAGGTGGCAACTTAAACACACATCTGGGTTGATTGAGGCACCTGATGTCTATCAGGACTTGCCTGTTTTATTTTGGACCGCCACCCAGGCTCAAAGGGATCATAAGATCTTTCATGCTAAATACTTACGTGTGCAGCCACAAGCCAATATGGGCTCTGGCATAGTTGACTAAGTCGTGCGAACTCTTATAGGGGTAGACTAGCAGATGTAGGGGATGTAGGTGGTACGGTCTACTCCATCGTAAGGTGCTAGCGCTTCTGAAAGACTATGTCACGGTCATCCGTTTCTCAAACACCAGTACTGCGAGAAATCCAACGGAGGCGATCGAGTCTTGTGGGGAAAAGTGCGCAAACCTCTGCAGAGTGTAATAAACTAATCATGATTTGCCGTGTCCCCGGTTATGGACAATCTTGAGTATCTAGTACTTGAATATCATGTGAATCTCAACATGTTACTTCTAATTAATATTGTTGGGTTTTAATGACTACTTTTAATTGGGATTGAGAATGCTATCAACCATTCTCATTGTTTAACAACCACCATGATAGTTAAATAAATTTTATTCCTTTACAGTAGGGAAAAATGGGCTTTACGCAAAACAATAACCATAGAGCTTTTCCACCAGCCAAATATGCATATAGTATAGCTGTTTCATTCCATCATTCTCTATGTGTTACCTTGCCAGCATATTCCATGTGCTGACCCGGTTCAGGCTGCAACGTTAATGTTGCAGACTTTTCAGACGACGATTAAGGTGCTTTTAGGTCGTGGTTCTATACTCAGTTATGCCGTTGGAGTTGATGGACCCATTTATTTTCCAAGTCTTCCGCTGTTATCGATATTAGATGGCCTTAAGCCATATTATTGTAATAAGTTCTCTTTTGAGACATTGTTGTAATAAGTGTGTGATTGCCACTCTGCTATAAATCCTTCGATGTACTATGTGGTGTCAGCATTACTGATCCAGGGATGACACCGGAGCATAGTAGACTTTATCCATTCGGGTCTGGTCGCTACAATTTTCCTCAGGTGCATTAGCATGATGTTCTTCATGTTATGGAATGACTTATTTAGCAGATTCTTTGGTAGGAATGACATCCTCAGTAGCCTTGAACTTAATAGATTCTTCAGGAGGTATTTCATCTGTCACAGAAGGTAGGTGCTCTCTTTGCGAGCCATTAGTCTCATCAAACCACACATCTACAGTTTCAAGAACCTTGTGATGAAAGGTGTTGAAGACTCTGTAGGTGTGTGAGTCCTTACCATAACCGAGCATTAAACCTTCATGTGCTTTCGGTGGAAATTTAGAACTGTGATGAGGATCTCTAATCCAACATTTAGCATCGAAGACTTTGAAATAACTCACATTGGGTTTCTTGTCAGTGAGGAGTTCATATGCAGTCTTCTTGAAGAATTTGTGAAGATATACCCTGTTGATGATGTGGCACGCAGTATCAATTGCTTCAGGCCAGAAGCGAGGAGGCGTCTTGTACTCATCAAGCATAGTGCGGGCCATCTCAACAAGAGTCATGTTCTTGCGCTCCACGAAGCCATTTCGCTGAGGAGTGTAAGGAGCAGATAATTCATGAGTAATACCAATATCATCAAGATAGTCATCAAGACCAGTGTTCTTGAACTCAGTTCCATTATCACTTCTAATGTGCTTAATCTTCACACCAAAGTTGGTTGAAGCCCTCGAGGAAAATCATTTGAAGACTTCCTGCACATCAATTTTGTAAGTGATGATATGCACCCATGTATATCGAGAATAATCATCAACAATGACAAAGCCATATAAAGATGCAGCATTAGTAAATGTGGCATAGCGAGTAGGGCCAAAGAGATCCATGTGAACCAATTCAAATGGTCGAGTAGTAGTCATGATAGTCTTCGCTGTTGGGGAACGTAGTAATTTCAAAAAAATTCCTACGCACACGCAAGCTCATGGTGATGCACAGCAATGAGAGGGGAGAGTGTTGTCTATGTACCCACGCAGACCGACTGCGGAAGCGTTGACACAACGTAGAGGAAGTAGTCGTACGTCTTCCCGATCCGACTGATCCAAGCACCATTACTCCGGCACCTCCGAGTTCTTAGCACACGTACAGCTCAATGACGATCCCCGGGCTCCGATCCAGCAAAGCATCGGGGAGGAGTTCTGTTAGCACGACGGCGTGGTGACGATCTTGATGTACTATCGTCGCAGGGCTTCGCCTAAGCACTACTACAATATAATCGAGGTGGAATATGGTGGCAGTGGGCACCACACACGGCTAAGGAACGATCTCAATGATCAACTTGTGTGTCTAGGGTGCCCCCCTGCCTCCGTATATAAAGGAGCCAAGGGGGAGGGGCGGCCGGCCAGGAGGAGGGCGCAGGAGGAGTCCTACTCCTACCGGGAGTAGGACTCCCCCCCCCCAATCCTAGTTGGAATAGGATTCCCCGAGGGGGAAAGAGAGAGAGGGGGCCGGCCACCTCTCCTAGTCCTAATAGGACTAGGGGAGGGGGGAGGCGCGCGGCCCACCTTGGGCTGCCCCTTTCTCCTTTCCACTAAAGCCCACTAAGGCCCATATGGTTCCCGGGGGGTTCCAGTAACCTCCCGGTACTCCGGTAAAATCCCGATTTCACCCGGAACACTTCCGATGTCCAAATATAGGCTTCCAATATATCAATCTTTATGTCTCGACCATTTCGAGACTCCTCGTCATGTCCGTGATCACATCCGGGACTCCGAACTAACTTCGGTACATCAAAATGCATAAACTCATAACAACTGTCATTGTAACGTTAAGCGTGCGGACCCTACGGTTCGAGAATAATGTAGACATGACTGAGACACATCTCCGGTCAATAACCAATAGCGGGACCTGGATGCCCATATTGGCTCCTACATATTCTACGAAGATCTTTATCAGTCAGACCGCATAACAACATACGTTGTTCCCTTTGTCATCGGTATGTTACTTGCCCGAGATTCGATCGTTGGTATCCAATACCTAGTTTAATCTCGTTACCGGCAAGTCTCTTTACTCGTTCTGTAATACATCATCTCGTAACTAACTCATTAGTTGCAATGCTTGCAAGGCTTATGTGATGTGCATTACCGAGAGGGCCCGGAGATACCTCTCCGACAATCGGAGTGACAAATCCTAATCTCGAAATACGCCAACCCAACATCTACCTTTGGAGACACATGTAGAGCTCCTTTATAATCACCCAGTTACGTTGTGACGTTTGGTAGCACACAAAGTGTTCCTGCGGTAAACGGGAGTTGCATAATCTCATAGTCATAGGAACATGTATAAGTCATGAAATGGGTCATGTCAATCAGATCATTCAACTAATGATGTGACCTCGTTAATCAAATAACAACACCTTGTTCATGGTTAGGAAACATAACCATCTTTGATTAACAAGCTAGTCAAGTAGAGGCATACTAGTGACACTAAGTTTGCCTATGTATTGACACATGTATTATGTTTCCGGTTAATACAATTCTAGCATGAATAATAAACATTTATCATGATATAAGGAAATAAATAATAACTTTATTATTGCCTCTAGGGCATATTTCCTTCAGTCTCCCACTTGCGCTAGAGTCAATAATCTAGATTACACAGTAATGATTCTAACACCCATGGAGCCTTGGTGCTGATCATGTTTTGCTCGTGGAAGAGGCTTAGTCAACGGGTCTGCAACATTCAGATCCGTATGTATCTTGCAAATCTCTATGTCTCCCACCTGGACTAGATCCCGGATGGAATTGAAGCGTCTCTTGATGTGCTTGGTCCTCTTGTGAAATCTGGATTCCTTTGCCAAGGCAATTGCACCAGTATTGTCACAAAAGATTTTCATTGGACCCGATGCACTAGGTATGACACCTAGATCGGATATGAACTCCTTCATCCAGACTCCTTCGTTCGCTGCTTCTGAAGCAGCTATGTACTCCGCTTCACATGTAGATCCCGCTACGACGCTTTGTTTAGAATTGCACCAACTCACAGCTCCACCGTTTAATGTAAACACGTATCCGGTTTGCGATTTAGAATCGACCGGATCAGTGTCAAAGCTTGCATCAACGTAACCTTTTACGGTGAGCTCTTTGTCACCTCCATATACGAGAAACATATCCTTAGTCCTTTTCAGGTATTTCAGGATGTTCTTGACCGCTGTCCAGTGATCCACTCCTGGATTACTTTGGTACCTCCCTGCTAAACTTATAGCAAGGCACACATCAGGTCTGGTACACAGCATTGCATACATGATAGAGCCTATGGATGAAGCATAGGGAACATCTTTCATTTTCTCTCTATCTTCTAAAGTGGTCGGGCATTGAGTCTGACTCAACTTCACACCTTGTAACACAGGCAAGAACCCTTTCTTTGCTTGATCCATTTTGAACTTCTTCAAAATCTTGTCAAGGTATGTGCTTTGTGAAAGTCCAATTAAGCGTCTTGATCTATCTCTATAGATCTTTATGCCTAATATGTAAGTAGCTTGACCGAGGTCTTTCATTGAAAAACTCTTATTCAAGTATCCCTTTATGCATTCCAGAAATTCTATATCATTTCCAATTAGCAATATGTCATCCACATATAATATCAGAAATGCTACAGAGCTCCCACTCACTTTCTTGTAAATACAGGCTTCTCCGAAAGTCTGTATAAAACCAAATGCTTTGATCACACTATCAAAGCGTTTATTCCAACTCCGAGAGGCTTGCACCAGTCCATAAATGGATCGCTGGAGCGTGCACACTTTGTTAGCTCCCTTTGGATCGACAAAACCTTCCGGTTGCATCATATACAACTCTTCTTCCAGAAATCCATTCAGGAATGCAGTTTTGACATCCATCTGCCAAATTTCATAATCATAAAATGCGGCAATTGCTAACATGATTCGGACAGACTTAAGCATCGCTACGGGTGAGAAGGTCTCTGTTGGAAATATGCCCTAGAGGCAATAATAAAAGCACTATTATTATATTTCCTTGTTCATGATAATTGTCTTTATTCATGCTATAATTGTGTTATCCGAAAATCGTAATACATGTGTGAATAACAGACACCAACATGTCCCTAGTAAGCCTCTAGTTGACTAGCTCGTTAATCAACAGATAGTCATGGTTTCCTGGCTATGGACATAAGATGTCATTGATAACGAGATCACATCATTAGGAGAATGATGTGATGGACAAGACCCAATCCTAAACATAGCATAATGATCGTATAGTTCGTTTGCTAGAGTTTTGCAATGTCAAGTATCTTTTCCTTAGACCATGAGAACATGTAACTCCCGGACACCGTAGGAGTGCTTTGGGGGTGCCAAACGTCACAACGTAATAGGGTTTCTATAAAGGTATACTACGGGTATCTCCGAAAGTGTCTGTTGCGTTGACACGGATCAAGACTGGGATTTGTCACTCCGTATGACGGAGAGGTATCACTGGGCCCACTCGGTAATGCATCATCATAATGAGCTCAAAGTGACCAAGTGTCTGGTCACGGGATCATGCATTACGGTACGAGTAAAGTGACTTGCCGGTAACGAGATTGAACGAGGTATTGGGATACCGACGATCGAATCTCGGACAAGTAATATATCGATTGACAAAGGGAATTGCATACGGGGTTGATTGAATCCTCGACATCGTGGTTCATCCGATGAGATCATCGTGGAGCATGTGGGAGCCAACATGGGTATCCAGATCCCACTATTGGTTATTGACCGGAGAGTCGTCTCGGTCATGTCTACATGTCTCCCGAACCCGTAGGGTCTACACACTTAAGGTTCGGTGACGCTAGGGTTGTGAAGATATGTATATGCAGTAATCCGAATGTTGTTCGGAGTCCCGGATGAGATCCCGAACGTCACGAGGAGTTCTGGAATGGTCCGGAGGTAAAGAATTATATATAGGAAGTGCTGTTTCGGCCATCGGGACAAGTTTCGGGGTTACCGGTATTGTACCGGGACCACCGGAAGGGTCCCGGGGGTCCACCAGGTGGGGCCACCTATCCCAGAGGGCCCCATGGGCTGAAGTGGGAAGGGACCCAACTCTTAGTGGGCTGGGGCACCACCCCTAAGGGGCCCATGCGCCTAGGGTTAGGGGAACCCTAAAAGGGGGGCGCCCCCTTGCCTTGGGGGGCAAGCCCCCCACCCTTGGCCGCCGCCCCCCCTAGGAGATCCATCTCCTAGGGCCGGCGCCCCCCCTTGGCACCCCTATATATAGTGGGGGAGAGGAGGGACTTGAGGCTATGTTTTTTGGTGCTTCCCTCTCTCCCTGTTACATCTCTCTCTCTCTCTTGTAGTATAGGCGAAGCCCTGCTACTGTGACGCCCTGCATCCACCACCACGCCGTCGTGCTGCTGGATCATCACCAACCTCTCCTCCCCCCTTGCTGGATCAAGAAGAAGGAGACGTCTCTCGTCCCGTACGTGTGTTGAACGCGGAGGTGCCGTCCGTTCGGCACTCGGTCATCGGTGATTTGGATCACGTCGTGTTCGACTACATCATCCCCGTTCGTTGAACGCTTCCGCACGCGATCTACAAAGGTATGTAGATGCATCTCATGACTCGTTGCTAGATGAACTCCTAGATGGATCTTGGTGAAATGAGTAGGAAAATTTTTGTTTTCTGCAACGTTCCCCAACAGTGGCATCATGAGCTAGGTCTATGCGTACTTCTTCTTGCGCCAGTAGAACACAATTTGTTGTGGGCGTGGATTTGTCAACCTTCTTGCGCTACTAGTCTTTTCTTGCTTCAGCGGTATTGTGGGATGAAGCGGCCCGGACCAACCTTACACGTACGCTTACGTGAGACCGGTTCCACCGACTAACATGCACTAGTTGCATAAGGTGGCTGGCGGGTGTCTGTCTCTCCCACTTTAATTGGAGCGGATTCGATGAATAGGGTCCTTATGAAGGGTAAATAGAAGTTGACAAATCACGTTGTGGCTTTCACGTAGGTAAGAAAACGTTCTTGCTAGAACCCTAATTCAGCCACGTAAAACTTGCAACAACAATTAGAGGACGTCTAACTTGTTTTTGCAGCAAGTGGTTTGTGATATGATATGGCCAAAGTTGTGATGAATGATGAATGATCTATATGTGATGTATGAGATGTTCATGCTATTGTAATAGGAATCACGACTTGCATGTCGATGAGTATGACAACCGGCAGGAGCCATAGGAGTTGTCTTTATTCTTTTATATGACCTGCGTGTCATTGAGAAACGCCATGTAAATTACTTTACTTCATTGCTAAACACGTTAGCCATAGTAGTAGAAGTAATAGTTGGCGAGCAACTTCATGGAGACACGATGATGGAGATCATGATGATAGAGATCATGGTGTCAAGCCGGTGACAAGATGATCATGGAGCCCCAAGATGGAGATCAAAGGAGCTATGTGATATTGGCCATATCATGTCACGTTTATTATTTGATTGCATGTGATGTTTATCATGTTTTGCATCTTGTTTACTTAGAACGACGGTAGTAAATAAGATGATCCCTCATAACAATTTCAAGAAGTGTTCTCCCCTAACTGTGCACTGTTGCTAAAGTTCATCGTTTCGAAGCACCACGTGATGATCGGGTGTGATAGATTCTTACGTTCACATACAACGGGTGTAAGACAGTTTTACACATGCAAAACACTTAGGGTTAACTTGACGAGCCTAGCATGTGCATAGACATGGCCTCGGAACACAGAAGACCGAAAGGTCGAGCATGAGTCGTATAGAAGATGCGATCAACATGAAGATGTTCACCGACGTTGACTAGTCCGTCTCACGTGATGATCGGACACGGCCTAGTTAACTCAGATCATGTAATACTTAGATGACTAGAGGGATGTCTAATCTAAGTGGGAGTTCATTATATAATTTGATTAGATGAACTTTATTATCATGAACATTAGTCTAAAATATTTTACAATATGTCTTGTAGATCAAATGGCCCACGTAGTCCTCAACTTCAACGCGTTCCTAGAGAAAACCAAGCTGAAAGACGATGGCAGCAACTATACAGACTGGGTCCGGAACCTGAGGATCATCCTCATAGCTGCCAAGAAAGATTACGTACTACAAGCACGGCTAGGTGAAGCTCCCGTCCCACAGAACCAAGACATTATGAACGCTTGGCAGACACGTGTTGACGACTACTCCCTCGTTCAGTGCGGCATGCTTTACAGTTTAGAACCGGGGCTCCAAAAGCGTTTTGAGAGACATGGAGCATATGAGATGTTCGAAGAGCTGAAAATGGTTTTCCAAGCTCATGCCCGGGTCGAGAGATATGAGGTCTCCGACAAGTTCTTCAGCTGTAAGATGGAGGAAAACAGTTCTGTCAGTGAGCACATACTCACTATGTCTGGATTACATAACCGCTTGACTCAGCTGGGAGTTAATCTCCCGGATGATGCGGTCATTGACAGAATCCTCCAGTCGCTTCCACCAAGCTACAAGAGCTTTGTGATGAACTTCAACATGCAGGGGATGCAAAAGACCATCCCTGAGTTGTTTTCAATGCTGAAATCAGCGGAGGTAGAAGTCAGAAAGGAACATCAAGTGTTGATGGTCAATAAAACCACCAAGTTCAAGAAAGGCAAGGGTAAAAAGAACTTCAAGAAGGACGGCAAGGAAGTTGCCGCGCCCGGCAAGCAAGCTGCCGGGAAGAAGCCAAAGAATGGACCCAAGCCCGAGACTGAGTGCTTTTATTGCAAGGGAAGCGGTCACTGGAAGCGGAACTGCCCCAAATACTTAGCAGACAAGAAGGCCGGCAAAACAAAAGGTATATGTGATATACATGTAATTGATGTGTACCTTACCAGTAATCGTAGTAGCTCTTGGGTATTTGATACCGGTGCAGTTGCTCACATTTGTAACTCACAGCAGGAACTACGGAATAGGCGGAGACTGGCAAAGGACGAGGTGACGATGCGCGTCGGGAATGGTTCCAAAGTCGATGTGATCGCCGTCGGCACGCTACCTCTTCATTTACCTACGGGATTAGTTTTAAACCTCAATAATTGTTATTTAGTACCAGCTTTGAGCATGAACACTGTATCGGGATCTCGTTTAATACGAGATGGCTACTCATTTAAATCCGAGAATAATGGTTGTTCTATTTATATGAGAGATATGTTTTATGTTCATGCTCCTATGGTGAATGGTTTATTCTTTATGAATCTCGAACGTAATGCTACACATGTTCATAGTGTGAGTACCAAAAGATGTAAGGTTGATAATGATAGTCCCACATACTTGTGGCACTGCCGCCTTGGTCACATAGGTGTCAAACGCATGAAGAAGCTCCATGCAGATGGACTTTTAGAGTCTCTTGATTATGAATCATTTGACACGCGCGAACCATGCCTTATGGGTAAAATGACCAAGACTCCGTTCTCAGGAACAATGGAGCGAGCAACCAACTTATTGGAAATCATACATACTGATGTGTGCGGTCCAATGAGTGTTGAGGCTCGCGGTGGCTATCGTTATGTTCTCACCCTCACTGATGATTTGAGTAGATATGGATATGTTTACTTAATGAAACACAAGTCTGAAACCTTTGAAAAGTTCAAGGAATTTTAGAGTGAGGTTGAGAATCAACGTGACAGGAAAATCAATTTTCTACGATCAGATCGTGGAGGAGAATACTTGAGTCACGAATTTGGCACACACTTAAGAAAATGTGGAATAGTTTCACACCTCACGCCGCCTGGAACACCTCAGCGTAACGGTGTGTCCGAACGTCATAATCGCACTCTATTAGATATGGTGCGGTCTATGATGTCTCTTACCGATGTACCACTATCTTTTTGGGGCTATGCTTTAGAGACTGCTGCATTCACTTTAAATAGGGCTCCGTCAAAATCCGTTGAGACGACACCGTTTGAATTATGGTTTGGAAAGAAACCTAAGTTGTCGTTTCTAAAAGTTTGGGGATGCGATGCTTATGTCAAGAAACTTCAACCTGAAAAGCTCGAACCCAAGTCGGAAAAATGCGTCTTCATAGGATACCCAAAAGAAACTATTGGGTATACCTTCTACCTCAGATCCGAAGGCCAGATCTTTGTTGCCAAGAATGGATCCTTTCTAGAGAAAGAGTTTCTCTCAAAAGAAGTAAGTGGGAGGAAAGTAGAACTTGATGAAGTGTTACCTCTTGAACCGGAAAATGGCGCAACTCAAGAAAATGTTCCTGAGGTGCCTGCACCGACTAGAGAGGAAGTTAATGATGATGATCATGAAACTTCTGATCAAGTTGCTACTGAACTTCGAAGGTCCACAAGGACACGTTCCGCACCAGAGTGGTACGGCAACCCTGTCTTGGAAATCATGTTGTTAGACAACGGTGAACCTTCGAACTATGAAGAAGCGATGGCGGGCCCGGATTCCGACAAATGGCTAGAAGCCATGAAATCCGACATAGGATCCATGTATGAAAACGAAGTATGGACTTTGACTGACTTGCCCGATGAAAGGCGAGCCATAGAGAATAAATGGATCTTTAAGAAGAAGACAGACGCGGATGGTAATGTGACCATCTATAAAGCTCGGCTTGTCGCTAAGGGTTATCGACAAGTTCAAGGGGTTGACTACGATGAGACTTTCTCACCGGTAGCGAAGCTAAAGTCCGTCCGAATCATGTTAGCAATTGCCGCGTTTTATGATTATGAAATATGGCAAATGGACGTCAAAACGGCATTCCTTAATGGTTTCCTTGAGGAAGAATTGTATATGATGCAGCCGGAAGGTTTTGTCGATCCTAAGAATGCTGACAAGGTGTGCAAGCTCCAACGCTCGATTTATGGGCTGGTGCAAGCATCTCGGAGTTGGAACATTCGCTTTGATGAGATGATCAAAGCGTTTGGGTTTACGCAGACTTATGGAGAAGCCTGCGTTTACAAGAAAGTGAGTGGGAGCTCTGTAGCATTTCTCATATTATATGTAGATGACATACTTTTGATGGGAAATGATATAGAACTCTTGGACAGCATCAAGGCCTACTTGAATAAGAGTTTTTCAATGAAGGACCTTGGAGAAGCTACTTATATATTAGGCATCAAAATCTATAGAGATAGATCGAGACACCTCATAGGTCTTTCACAAAGCACATACCTTGATAAGATATTGAAGAAGTTCAATATGGATCAATCTAAGAAGGGGTTCTTGCCTGTGTTACAAGGTATGAAATTGAGCTCGGCTCAAAGTCCGACCACGGCAGAAGAAATAGAAGAGATGAGTGTCATCCCCTATGCCTCAGCCATATGTTCTATTATGTATGCCATGCTGTGTACCAGACCTGATGTAAACCTTGTCGTAAGTTTGGTAGGAAGATACCAAAGTAATCCCAGCAAGGAACACTGGACAACGGTCAAGAATATCCTGAAGTACCTGAAAAGGACTAAGGAGATGTTTCTCGTTTATGGAGGTGACGAAGAGCTCGTCGTAAAGGGTTACGTCGACGCTAGCTTCGACACAGATCTGGATGACTCAAAGTCACAAACCGGATACGTGTATATTTTGAATGGTGGGGCAGTAAGCTGGTGCAGTTGCAAGCAGAGCATCGTGGCGGGATCTACGTGTGAAGCGGAGTACATGGCAGCCTCGGAGGCAGCACATGAAGCAATTTGGGTGAAGGAGTTCATCACCGACCTCGGAGTCATACGCAATGCATCGGGGCCGATCAAGCTCTTCTGTGACAACACTGGAGCTATTGCACTTGCCAAGGAGCCCAGGTTTCACAAGAAGACAAGGCACATCAAGCGTCGCTTCAACTCCATTCGTGAAAATGTTCAGGATGGAGACATAGATATTTGTAAAGTACATACGGACCTGAATGTAGTAGATCCGTTGACTAAACCTCTCCCTAGGGCAAAACATGATCAACACCAGAATTCCATGGGTGTTCGATTCATCACAATGTAACTAGATTATTTACTCTAGTGCAAGTGGGAGACTGTTGGAAATATGCCCTAGAGGCAATAATAAAAGCATTATTATTATATTTCCTTGTTCATGATAATTGTCTTTATTCATGCTATAATTGTGTTATCCGGAAATCGTAATACATGTGTGAATAACAGACACCAACATGTCCCTAGTAAGCCTCTAGTTGACTAGCTCGTTAATCAACAGATAGTCATGGTTTCCTGGCTATGGACATAAGATGTCATTGATAACGAGATCACATCATTAGGAGAATGATGTGATGGACAAGACCCAATCCTAAACATAGCATAAAGATCGTATAGTTCGTTTGCTAGAGTTTTGCAATGTCAAGTATCTTTTGCTTAGACCATGAGATCATGTAACTCCCGGACACCGTAGGAGTGCTTTGGGTGTGCCAAACGTCACAACGTAACTGGGTGACTATAAAGGTATACTACGGGTATCTCCGAAAGTGTCTGTTGGGTTGACACGGATCAAGACTGGGATTTGTCACTCCGTATGACGGAGAGGTATCACTGGGCCCACTCGGTAATGCATCATCATAATGAGCTCAAAGTGACCAAGTGTCTAGTCACGGGATCATGCATTACGGTATGAGTAAAGTGACTTGCCGGTAACGAGATTGAACGAGGTATTGGGATACCGACGATCGAATCTCGGGCAAGTAATATATCGATTGACAAAGGGAATTGCATACGGGGTTGATTGAATCCTCGACATCGTGGTTCATCCAATGAGATCATCGTGGAGCATGTGGGAGCCAACATGGGTATCCAGATCCCGCTGTTGGTTATTGACCAGGGAGTCGTATCGGTCATGTCTACATGTCTCCCGAACCCGTAGGGTCTACACACTTAAGGTTCGGTGACGCTAGGGTTGTGAAGATATGTATAGGCAGTAACCCGAATGTTGTTCGGAGTCCCGGATGAGATCCCGGACGTCACGAGGAGTTCCGGAATGGTCCGGAGGTAAAGAATTATATATAGGAAGTGTTGTTTCGGCCATCGGGACAAGTTTCGGGGTTACCGGTATTGTACCGGGACCACCGGAAGGGTCCCGGGGGTCCACCGGGTGGGGCCAGCTATCCCGGAGGGCCCCATGGGCTGAAGTGGGAAGGGACCCAGCCCTTAGTGGGCTGGGGCGCCACCCCTAAGGGGCCCATGCGCCTAGGGTTAGGGGAAACCCTAAAAGGGGGGCGCCCCCTTGCCTTGGGGGGCAAGCCCCCCACCCTTGGCCGCCGCCCCCCCCTAGGAGATCCATCTCCTAGGGCCGGTGCCCCCCCCTTGGCACCCCTATATATAGTGGGGAGAGGAGGGACTTGAGGCTACATTTTTTGGTGCTTCCCTCTCTCCCTGTTACATCTCTCTCTCTTGTAGTATAGGCGAAGCCCTGCTACTGTGACGCCCTGCATCCACCACCACGCCGTCGTGCTGCTGGATCATCACCAACCTCTCCTCACCCCTTGCTGGATCAAGAAGGAGGAGACGTCTCCCGTCCCGTACGTGTGTTGAATGCGGAGGTGCCGTCCGTTCGGCACTCGGTCATCGGTGATTTGGATCACGTCGTGTTCGACTACATCATCCCTGTTCGTTGAACGCTTCCGCACGCGATCTACAAAGGTATGTAGATGCATCTCATGACTCGTTGCTAGATGAACTCCTAGATGGATCTTGGTGAAACGAGTAGGAAATTTTTTGTTTTCTGCAACGTTCCCCAACAGTCTCATCATAGTCAACCCCTTGAACTTGTCGAAAACCTTTTGCGACAAGTCGAGCTTTGTAGACAGTAACATTACCATCAGCGTTTGTCTTCTTCTTGAAGATCCATTTATTCTCAATTGCTTGCCGATCATCGGGCAAGTCAACCAAAGTCCATACTTTGTTCTCATACATGGATCCCATCTCAGATTTCATGGCTTCAAGCCATTTTGCGGAATCTGGGCTCACCATCGCTTCTTCATAGTTCCTAGGTTCATCATGATCTAGCAGCATGATTTCCAGAATAGGATTACCGTACCACTCTGGTGCGGATCTCGCTCTGGTTGATCTACGAGGTTCAGTAGTATCTTGTCCTGAAGTTTCATGATCATCATCATTAGCTTCCTCACTAATTGGTATAGGTGTCGCAGAAACAGTTTTCTGTGATGTACTACTTTCCAATAAGGGAGCAGGTACAGTTACCTCGTCAAGTTCTACTTTCCTCCCACTCACTTCTTTCGAGAGAAACTCCTTCTCTAGAAAGGATCCATTCTTAGCAACAAATATCTTGCCTTCGGATCTGTGATAGAAGGTGTACCCAACAGTCTCCTTTGGGTATCCTATGAAGACACATTTCTCCGATTTGGGTTCGAGCTTATCAGGTTGAAGCTTTTTCACATAAGCATCGCAGCCCCAAACTTTAAGAAACGAAAACTTTGGTTTCTTGCCAAACCATAGTTCATAAGGCGTCGTCTCAACGGATTTTGATGGTGCCCTATTTAACGTGAATGCGGCCGTCTCTAAAGCATAACCCCAAAACGATAGCGGTAAATCAGTAAGAGACATCATAGATCGCACCATATCTAGTAAAGTACGATTACAATGTTCGGACACACCATTACGCTGTGGTGTTCCGGGTGGCGTGAGTTGTGAAACTATTCCACAATTTTTCAAATGTACACCAAACTCGTAACTCAAATATTCTCCTCCACGATCAGATCGTAGAAACTTTATTTTCTTGTTACGATGATTTTCAACTTCACTCTAAAATTCTTTGAACTTTTCAAATGTTTCAGACTTATGTTTCATTAAGTAGATATACCCATATCTTCTTAAGTCATCTGTGAAGGTGAGAAAATAACGATATCCGCCACGAGCCTCAATATTCATCGGACCACATACATCGGTATGTATGATTTCCAAAAATCTGTTGCTCTCTCCATAGTACCGGAGAACGGTGTTTTAGTCATCTTGCCCATGAGGCACGGTTCGCAAGTACCAAGTGATTCATAATCAAGTGGTTCCAAAAGTCCATCAGTATGGAGTTTCTTCATGCGCTTTATACCGTTATGACCTAAACGGCAGTGCCACAAATAAGTTGCACTGTCATTATCAACTCTGCATCTTTTGGCTTCAACATTATGAATATGTGTGTTACTACTATCGAGATTCATCTAAAATAGACCACTCCTCAAAGGTGCATGACCATAAAAGATATTACTCATATAAATAGAACAACCATTATTCTCTGATTTAAATGAATAACCGTCTCGCATCAAACAAGATCCAGATATAATGTTCATGCTCAACGCTGGCACCAAATAACAATTATTTAGGTCTAATATTAATCCCGAAGGTAGATGTAGAGGTAGCGTGCCGACCGTGATCACATCGACTTTGGAACCATTTCCCACGCGCATCGTCACCTCGTCCTTCACCAGTGTTTGCTTAATCCGTAGTCCCTGTTTTGAGTTGCAAATATTAGCAACAGAACCAGTATCAAATACCCAGGTGCTACTGCGAGCTCTTGTAAGGTACACATCAATAACATGTATATCACATATACCTTTGTTCACCTTGCCATCCTTCTTATCCGCCAAATACTTGGGGCAGTTCTGCTTCCAGTGACCAGTCTGCTTGCAGTAGAAGCACTCAGTTTCAGGCTTAGGTCCAGACTTGGGTTTCTTCTCTTGAGCAGAAACTTGCTCGCCATTCTTCTTGAAGTTCCCCTTCTTCTTCCCTTTGCCCTTTTTCTTGAAACTAGTGGTCTTGCTAACCATCAACACTTGATGCTCCTTTTTGATTTCTACCTCCGCAGCTTTCAGCATTGCGAAGAGCTCGGGAATAGTCTTGTTCATCCCTTGCATATTATAGTTCATCACGAAGCTCTTGTAGCTTGGTGGCAGTGATTGGAGAATTCTGTCAATGACGCAATCATCTGGAAGATTAACACCCATCTGAATCAAGTGATTATTATACCCAGACATTTTGAGTATATGCTCACTGACAGAACTGTTCTCCTCCATCTTGCAGCTATAGAACTTATTGGAGACTTCATATCTCTCAATCCGGGCATTTGCTTGAAATATTAACTTCAACTCCTGGAACATCTCATATGCTCCATGACATTCAAAACGTCGTTGAAGTCCCGATTCTAAGCCGTAAAGCATGGCACACTGAACTATCGAGTAGTCATCAGCTTTGCTCTGCCAGACGTTCATAACATCTGGTGTTGCTCCAACAGCAGGCCTGGCACCCAGCGGTGCTTCCAGGACGTAATTCTTTTGAGCAGCAATGAGGATAATCCTCAAGTTACGGACCCAGTCCGTGTAATTGCTACCATCATCTTTCAACTTCGCTTTCTCAAGGAACGCATTAAAATTCAATGGAACAACAACATGAGCCATCTATCTACAATCAAACATAAACAAGCAAGATACTATCAGGTACTAAGTTCATGATAAGTTTAAGTTCAATTAATCAAATTACTTAAGAACTCCCACTTAGATAGACATCCCTCTAATCCTCTAAGTGATCACGTCATCCAAATCAACTAAACCATAACCGATCATCACGTGAGATGGAGTAGTTTTCAATGGTGAACATCGCTATGTTGATCATATCTACTATATGATTCATGCTCGACCTTCCAGTCTCCGTGTTCTGAGGCCATATCTGCATATGCTAGGCTCGTCAAGTTTAACCTGAGTATTCTGTGTGTGCAAAAACTGGCTTGTACCCGTTGTAGATGGACGTAGACCTTATCACACCCGATCATCACGTGGTGTCTGGGCACGACGAACTTTGGCAATGGTGCATACTCAGGGAGAACACTTCTTGATAATTTAGTGAGAGATCATCTTATAATGCTACCGTCAATCAAAGAAAGAGAAGATGCATAAAAAGATAAAAATCACATGCAATCAATATAAGTGATATGATATGGCCATCATCATCTTGTGCTTGTGATCTCCATCTCTGAAGCACCGTCATGATCACCATCATCACCGGCGCGACACCTTGATTACCATCGTAGCATCGTTGTCGTCTCATCAATCTTATGCTTCCACGACTATCGCTACCGCTTAGTGATAAAGTAAAGCATTACATTGCGATTGCATTGCATACAATAAAGCGACAACCATATGGCTCCTGCCAGTTGCCGATAACTCGGTTACAAAACATGATCATCTCATACAATAAAATTTAGCATCATGTCTTGACCATATCACATCACAACATGCCCTGCAAAAACAAGTTAGACGTCCTCTACTTTGTTGTTGCAAGTTTTACGTGGCTGCTACGGGCTTAAGCAAGAACCAATCTCACCTACGCATCAAAACCACAACGATAGTTTGTCAAATAGACTCTGTTTTAACCTTCGCAAGGACCGGGCGTAGCCACACTCGGTTCAACTAAAGTTGGAGAGACAGTCGCCCGCAAGCCACCTTTGTGCAAAGCACGTCGGGGGAACCGGTCTCGCGTAAGCATACGCATAATGTTGGTCCGGGTCGTCTTGTCCAACAATACCGCCGAATCAAAGTATGACATGTTGGTAGGCAGTATGACTTATATCGCCCACAACCCACTTGTGTTCTACTCGTGCATATAACATCAAACCATAAAACCTAGGCTCTGATACCACTGTTGGGGAACGTAGTAATTTCAAAAAAAATTCCTACGCACACGCAAGATCATGGTGATGCACAGCAACGAGAGGGGAGAGTGTTGTCTACGTACCCACGCAGACCGACTGCGGAAGCGTTGACACAACATAGAGGAAGTAGTCGTACGTCTTCCCGATCCGACCGATCCAAGCACCGTTACTCCGGCACCTCCGAGTTCTTAGCACACGTACAGCTCGATGACGATCCCCGGGCTCTGATCAAGCAAAGCGTCGGGGAGGAGTTCCGTAAGCACGACGGCGTGGTGACGATCTTGATGTACTACCGTCACAGGGCTTCGCCTAAGCACTGCTACAATATAATCGAGGTGGAATATGGTGGCAGGGGGCACTGCACACGGCTAAGGAACGATCTCAATGATCAACTTGTGTGTCTAGGGTGCCCCCTGCCTCCGTATATAAAGGAGCCAAGGGGGAGGGGGCGGCCGGCCAGGAGGAGGGCGCAGGAGGAGTCCTACTCCTACCGGGAGTAGGACTCCCCCCCACCCCCAATCCTAGTTGGAATAGGATTCCCCGAGGGGGAAAGAGAGAGAGGGGGCCGGCCACCTCTCCTAGTCCTAATAGGACTAGGGGAGGGGGGAGGCACGCGGCCCACCTTGGGCTGCCCCTTTCTCCTTTCCACTAAAGCCCACTAAGGCCCATATGGTTCCCGGGGGGTTCCGGTAACCTCCCGGTACTCCGATAAAATCCCGATTTCACCCGGAACACTTCCGATGTCCAAATATAGGCTTCCAATATATCAATATTTATATCTCGACCATTTCGAGACTCCTCGTCGTGTCCGTGTTCACATCCGGGACTCCGAACTAACTTCGGTACATCAAAATTCATAAACTCATAACAACTGTCATCGTAACGTTAAGCGTGTGGACCCTACGGTTCGAGAATAATGTAGACATGACTGAGACACATCTCCGGTCAATAACCAATAGCAGGACCTGGATGCCCATATTGGCTCCTACATATTCTATGAAGATCTTTATCGGTCAGACCGCATAACAACATACGTTGTTCCCTTTGTCATTGGTATGTTACTTGCCCGAGATTCGATCGTCGGTATCCAATACCTAGTTCAATCTCATTACCAGCAAGTCTCTTTACTCGTTCTGTAATACATCATCTCGTAAATAACTCATTAGTTGCAATGCTTGCAAGGCTTATGTGATGTGCATTACCGAGAGGGCCCAGAGATACCTCTCCGACAATCGGAGTGACAAGTCCTAATCTCAAAATACGCCAACCCAACATCTACCTTTGGAGACACCTGTAGAGCTCCTTTATAATCACCCAGTTACGTTGTGACGTTTGGTAGCACACAAAGTGTTCCTCTGGTAAACGGGAGTTGCATAATCTCATAGTCATAGGAACATGTATAAGTCATCAAGAAAGCAATAGCAACATACTAAACGATCGGGTGCTAAGCTAATGAAATGGGTCATGTCAATCAGATCATTCAACTAATGATGTGATCTCGTTAATCAAATAACAACACCTTGTTCATGGTTAGGAAACATTACCATCTTTGATTAACGAGCTAGTCAGGTAGAGGCATACTAGTGACACTAAGTTTGTCCATGTATTCACACATGTATTATGTTTCCGGTTAATACAATTCTAGCATGAATAATAAACATTTATCATGATATAAGGAAATAAATAATAACTTTATTATTGCCTCTAGGGCATATTTCCTTCATTCGCTGGATGGTTGGCCTTGGTCATCTTGCCAGCTTCACAGGCTCTGCGTAACTCAATGCGAATGACATGCTTCTTCTTCACGAGCGTGTGTAGATTCCTCATGCCAGCATGACCAAGTCTTCGATGCCATAGCCATCCTTCTGAAGCTTTTGCAAGTAGACATGTAGCAGGTTGTGGTCCTGTAGAGAAATCAACAATATACAAATCTCATCTCCTGAAGCCTTCGAAGACTTTGGAATTGCCAGCTTCCATGATCACAACACAATGATACTTTCCCAAGACAACAACCATATCAAGATCACAAAGCTTTGAGACAGACATGAGGTTGAACCCTAAGGACTAGACAAGCATGACTTTGTCCATGTGTCGATCCTTTGAGATTGCAACCTTACCTAGACCCAATACTTTGCTTTTGCCTTTGTCAGCATAGGTGATATGCTTCAGATGTGATGGAGATAAAGCAGAGTCCATCAATAAGCTCCTGTCACCAGTCATGTGATTTGTACATCCACTATCGAGGACCCACTCAGTGGCTTTTAGTTGATCATCCTGTGGATGAATTAGTGCAACTTACAAACTCATATACTTCATCAGTGAATAATATGGTATCAATTTCAACATATCAATTTCATCAAGCAATAGAACAGATAAAGTAGTATGAGGACTTGAGAAATGAAAATTCATTTCTTCATGATTAGCTTGCGTCCTTTCAAGCATATTCAGGTCTCCAGCAAATTCCTCAGACGATTAAGTTCGTTTGGAGACCTGAACCTGCATAAGAGATTAGTTCTTTTTCTTCACCACTCACATATGAAGGGGTGGCAAAGAGTTCATCATTCTGCGAGCTCCATAAGAGAAAGGTGGCATAGATACCAATCCACTTCGTTTCACATACGATGAATTAGGATAAGCATAAGAGTAAGCAGAGAAATTCTTTGAGGACTTATGAACATAATGATTTGAAGAATAATGCACATATCCATAATCCCTAGATCTTCCATGTGAAACAGACGGGTTAGCATGATGATGTTCATATGAGGACTTTGATCCTTTTGAGGAATTTGATCCACATGAGGAGTTTGGTCCGTATGAGGACTTGGATCCATATGAAGAATTTGATCTGGGGTTTCTATTCTTCACAGGTGGTGTCAGGATGACATTCACCTGAAGATTTTCAAGGCACCTATTGGGAACCCAGATTTTCTTCATAGGAGAACCATTCCTGCAGTTAGTGCCAACATATCTAGCAAATACTTCACCATTCTAATTTTTGAATAGTTTATAGTTGGAGTCAATTGACTCATCACAAGAATATGAACATTCACATGTAAAGCCAGATAAAGTAGATGGATCCACTGAAGGTCCCTTTGCAGCAACCCATGGGGTTTTGGGATACTGCTGAGGTTTCCAGTAGGTCCCATCAGCATTAAGTTTCCTCTTAAAGGCAATACCATCTTTCCTAGGGTTCCTGTTGAGGATCTGCTTTTTAAGCACGTCACAAAAAGCTTGATGCCCTTTGAGGCTTTTGTACATGTCTGTCATATACAATTCCTTCATCCCTGCATTAATAGTGATACTAGCAATGTCCTCAAATGAGGAATTAGTGATAGCAGAGACAGTTGAAGAATTTGCAGCAACGGAAGTATTTGAGCATTCAGGTGAAGAATTAGCAGTTTCACGTTCAATGCACTTCAAACATGGAGAAACAAATTCATCCTGAGAAGCGTTGATCTGTTGAGCAAGTAATGAATCACGCTCCTCCTGAAGATCTTCATAACTCACTCTTAAATGCTCAAGATCTTGCTTTCTTTGAAGAAATTCACAAGAAAGCTTCTCATGATCAGATAGGAGAGTGTTATGATGACCTTGAAGATTGTCAAACTTGTACTGGAGTCCCTGAAGAATTCCAGCCAAAGCTTTGGAATGATCCATTTCTTCACCCAACATATCGTCGCTCTCATTTAGCATGTTTTGAACTTTTTCCAAAGCTCTTTGTTGTTTAGTGGCAAGGGAAGCAAGTTTGACATAACTGGGTCCAAATTCATCACCAGATTCATCATCACTGGACTCAGATAAGTAGCATTCAGTTACCTTGGCACCTTTTGCCATAAGGCATGGTGCAGAGGATGATGATTCTGGATTGAAAGTCATAGCCTTGCGTGATTCCATGAGGTCCTTGAACCAGGGTTCATGGTGAGATCGATGACTTTCGTAGACCTCAGAGAGTCGATCCCAGATGAGTTTTGCATGGCTGAGATGCATAACGTTCCTGAACTTGTGTTGTGACAAACTGGAGCGGATGATGTCCTTCGCCGTGAGGTTGAGTAGCGTGTAATTGCAAATATGATCAGCCTCCGCCATCTTGCATAGGTCAGTAAGACCAATTTCAGTGACGGTCCAGAATTCGATGTTCATCGCCATGAGGCGCTTCTTCATCATGGCCTTCCACTTGGGATAATCATGACCGTCAAAGATGGGGCATGTCATAGTCTTCATTCCTGTGGTTGGCATAACTAAACCTCCAGGCGGTTAAACCAAAATCACACAGAATAAGGGAGTACCTTGCTCTGATACCAATTGAAAATGCGTTATATCGACTAGAGGGGGGTGAATAGGCGATTTTTATGAATTCTTCACTGAGGAATTTCGGGGTGAGGAAATTCCTGAGTGAAGAACTACTTGCAGTGGAATAAGTACTCAGAAGTAAACATAATAGAACATCAGCATGGTCTTCATGATGAAATGAAAACAAGCATAGAGTACAGAAAGCGTAAACACAGGATAAACAGAATGAAGACAAACAGACTGAAGAAATTGAACTAAGGAAATTGAGAAAGTCTTCAGTCAAAGTCTTCAAACAGGTATGAACAAGCACACAACACAGAAATGAGGAAATGGAAGGGTTGAGGAAATGGAACCAGTTAGCTCGGTGAAGATAATGATTTGGTAGACCAGTTCCAACTGCTGTGACAGTTGTACGTCTGGTTAGGGAGGCTAGGTATTTAAACCTGAGGACACCCAGTCCTGAACACGCAGCTCAGGACACTTAGTCCTCACCGTATTCCCCTTGAGCTAAGGTCACACAGACCTCGCCTAATCACTCATGGTAAGTCTTAAGGTGACTTCCAAACCTTCACAGACTCGGTCACTCGGCGATCCACAATTTCCTCTTGGATGCTCTAGACCATGACGCCTAACCGTCTAGAAGATGCACAGTCTTCAAAGGTAACAAGCGTTGGATCCACGCAGGATCAATCTCTTCAATGATGCTCAATCACTTTGGGTGTGTAGGTGTTTGGATTTAGGTTTTCCTCACTTGATGATTTTCGCTCAAAGTCCTCGGAGGATGGGATGCTCTCAAATGACAAGTGTCAGTTTCTCTCGGAGCAGCCAACCAGCTAGTGGTTGTAGGGGGCAGCTATTTATAGCCTAGGGAGCAGCCCGACATGATAAGACATAAATGCCTTTCAATGATATAACTGTTAGGTGGGTAGATATTTTGGGACAGCTGGCACATAGCACATCAACAGTCGGAATTTTGAGTATCGAATTCCTCAGGTCTATCATGTTCCTCACTGTGTAGGCAATCCTCACTGGCGAATTTCTAACTCCTCAGTCAGAACAAATTCCTCAGAGACCAGAAGAACTTCGTCTCTGTCACTGAAGAAATTGACTGAGCTGTATGACATTTCCAATGGCTTCACTCGAAGGTATTTGTAGGTGTAGGATTTGAGTTGAGCATCACTTGGAAATTTTTCCTTAATATTTCCTCGACCCCCTTTAACAGTACGGTGTTTCCTATGACTCAAGAAAGAGAAAATGAAACTACAAAAAGAAAAGTCTTCATGCTTCATGTTCCTCGAATGAATACCAAGTTTTCAGGATTACACCAATTTCTTCACTTTCAAAGTCTTCAGAAAGTCTTCAGAAATCCGAAGTCTTCAGTCGAAGAACTTCATTTTTAGGGGTCTACTTGCTCTGTCAACATCAAACTCCTCATAGACTTATAGACCTGTGTACACTCACAAACGCATCAGTCCCTTAACCTATAAGTCTTCAATACACCAAAATCACTAAGGGGCACTAGATGCACTTACAGTACTAGTACCTCCTTTTTTACTCTAGAAACAACCACACATGAATATGGGACGGTAGCAGCATAGCAACTGAATCAAAAATCGAAACCAACCAATGAACTACTACTAATGATGAGCGTTTGCTAGTATCATGTACTCCGTTTGTCCATGTATATAGGGCTTAATGCGTTTTCTGAAACTAACTTTGGCCCTGTTTGGATCCTTGGGTTAGAGTTAGTTTGAGCTAGTTGGGGCTCAAATAGCCCTAAAGTATCCAAGCATGAGGGTTAAATTGGAGCAAGTTGCACCGAACCCACCAAAAAAACTATCCCACCCAAGAGGTGCTAATTGGAGATAGTTCTCATTGGGCCCACTGAAAAATCACCTTTCTCTCTCCATCAAGTGCATTTGTTGTCAGTCTAACCCTGTCACCCAAACACCTCTTTGCCTACAGTTAGTTCATGGTTAGTCATGAGTTAGTCTAACCTCTAGCTAAGTTAGAGTATCCAAACAGGAGCAGTATAGGACATGCAAGTTGCTCAAAGCATACAGTCAAATTCGTACGTGAAAGGATCTTTTTTAACTGGAACATGAAAGGATCTTCTAATGATATAATTTTCAAATTATATAAAATCTTATCAATAGTCAAAGGCATCCTCAAAGAATACATTAGGCCCTATCTAAAATCTTATCAATAGTCAAAACTAAGTCTTACTACTACACCAAACAAGTTCAAAACAAGAAACTGAGGAATGGCACGCCTCTCTCGTTTGGTCCGTCCATCAAAGCACTTCGTCTTCTTGGCATAACAATAGAGTATAGTATTTTTTTTAGAATGCTCTTGGTATGTTGCTAACATGTGATGAGTTAACCGATCTCAATAGATGGCAAAAACGCCAGCCCGCCGCACTTTGAGAGAGACGAGGAGCGAGAAGCGATACGGGCTGCTGGATTACTAGGACTAGGTGTCCCACGGAGGCCAAGAAATATGGTGATAGCGTGGGTTAGCCATGTAGTATGATGTAACTACATTGGGTTGTCGTGTTCCATACTATTCCGGTCTACTGTGGAGATGATTGGTTGATTTTATATCGCTGAATAATATAAAATATTATGAGTGCAGATGCTCCACAACGGGTTCCTTGCTCCTTCTCGATCGTCAGGCGTGCATGTAATGCTATTAATTAGCAAATAAACATTCTTGTTTCTTGACATATCAACCAATAAGGGATGTGGGCGTGCATGTTTTCAATGACTCGGGACTGCCAAACACGACATGCAGTGGTTAGTTCATTGCATGCAATGCTATTAATTAGCAAATAAACATTAAATTCTCTTATTTTCCCTCCTTGGTCACGGTGCACAACCAAAGATGACTTATTCACCTAGACGGAGGGGGTAATATAAAATATTATGAGTGTAGACGCTCTACCGTGAGGTTCCTTGCTCCTTCTTGGTCGTCGGGAATCTATGAGGATAGAATCTATGAAGTGAGTGCTTGGTTCAAGCCACACCTTAGTCAAGCCACACTTGGACCCCACATGGCATACACACAAAAAATAAGGCAAGATTCCCTTAGGCTTGCCAACTTGTGGCTCTCATTTTGATGAACTAACCTTTGGCAAGCTTGGCAAAAACGTGTGGAAAAGTGTGGCAATTCTAGGCCTAGAACCAAACAGCCCCTTTGCCACAACTAACCTTAGGCAAAGTGTGGCTATGGCCACCACAAGTGTAGCAAGATTTGGTCAAAAATTGAGACTATGACATGTGGACCATATAACTAGAGAAGTGTGGCAAGCCATAAGTGTGGAAATGAACCAAACACATGTCTAAGATGTTCTGGCATGACTAAGGTTAGACATGGCAACCTTAGGCTGGGAACCAAATAGGCCCTATGTTCTTCCACTTTTTTTCATGTGAGCTTTGTTCATCCTTTTTCCAACACACGGGACATCTAGCATCAAGGTGCATGTGTCATGCAAGAAAATGGAGATAAGCAGTGCCTAAGTGAGTCATACACTTCGATGGCACCTAGTACTATGCAATATTTTTTCTCCTCGATGGCACGTGAATAGTGCATGTACTCAATGACAGAGCACGGGATGGTAGCCATGGACATGGTCGGCCCTTTTTGGAGAGAGTACTAAATAACTTTGATGTGTCCTGTCAACTCGCAAAATGGCGAGCTCCCTCGCCAATGCGTGCGTGGTGGCTCGCAACACGAGGAGAAACTTTTGCTTACAAGTGGTGGACATGCAGCAGTTCATTTGGTGTCAGATTGCCAGAAGTCCTACTGTAGTACCATCATTATTGTTCGACTTCCAGAAGAGGAGAAGATCCAAGCGCAAGGTCACCTACTAACCTAGTACTACTAAATGAACTATTGCATGGTTAATTAATATAGGCGGCTCTTGCAGCGGCACATCATTAACACACTGCTCTTGCAGCAGCAAGTACTCTCTTCATAAAGAAAAATAAAGGATTGGAGTGGCATGTCCACTTGAATCCCATAGCATTAACACAGTGTTCCCCTAAAAAACCAGAGTGTTTGACACACGAAAAACAAAGGAAGTGAAAAAAAGTTGGGTGGATGCTATATTGCCAATTAACACATGATTACATGGGAAAAATCTTACAACATTATATCCTATTAATCAAACGACCAATGTAGGTAGCACGGTGATGCCTCTCATCGACCTCCTCTACAGGAGTTTTCTTCTAGTAGTGGCTGCTACCTCTCGAGCACTGCGTTGGATTTCCCCGAAGAGGAGAGGATGATGCAGTAAAGTAGCATCAGTATTTCCCTCAGTTTTTGAGAACCAAGGTATCAATCCAGTAGGAGGCTACGCGCGAGTCCCTCGTACCTACACAAAAACAATAGCTCAATGCAACAAACGCGCTTAGGGGTTGTCAATCCCTTCACGGTCACTTACGAAAGTGAGATCTGATACAGATGATAAATAATATTTTTGGTATTTTTGGTATAGTGATGCAAAGTAAAAGGTAAAAGCAAAGTAAAAGCAAAGCAATAATAAAGTGATGGAGATTGATATGATGAGAAAGAGACCCTGGGGCCATAGGTTTCACTAGTGGATTCTCTCAAGAGCATAAGTATTCTACGGTGGGTGAACAAATTACTATTGAGCAATTGACAGAATTGAGCATAGTTATGAGAATATCTAGGTATGATCATGTATATAGGCATCACGTCCGAGACAAGTAGACCGACTCCTGCCTGCATCTACTACTATTACTCCACTCATCAACTGCTATCCAGCAGGCATCTAGAGTATTAAGTTAAAAACAAAGTAACACCTTAAGCAAGATGACATGATGTAGAGGGATAGTTTCATGCAATATGATAAAAATCCCATCTTGTTATCCTCGATGGTGTCGGGGGTGCTAATCCACGAACACCTATGGGACCGGCGGACCGAGCCCCTTTTTGGTTCGGCAGGGGGCAGAGATCGCACGAAGAGCAGATCGAGGCGAAGCACGCGGGCAGTTTACCTAGGTTCGGGCCGCACGGATGCGTAAAACCCTACTCCTGCCTTGTGATTGGTATTGAGTTCTTGCTCGGGAGCGCCGAGTGCTACAGTACACACCAGCAGCTAACGAGACCGAGCGTGAGAGTTCTGTTTGGCCCACCACCCCCTCTACGTTGCGCATGGGCCTCCTTTTATATGCTTAAGGGGTCACCGACAGGTGGCAACATAGACGAGGGTAAAAAAGGGAAAGGCATTGCGGTTGGCACCGCCGCCTACTACAGTGTATCATACCTAACCCTGATGGCAGGGGACAAGGGCATTAAATGCCCGTCTGCGTCGCCCAAATAGTGCAAAAGGGACCGCCAGGGATGCCACTGCTCGCCACGATGGCGATCTTGTCAGCGCCGCTTGCCACCGTGTACCGCTGGCTGCACAGCCTCCCGCCACGTACGCCTGGAAGGGTCCCAGAGCGACACGTTGGTGGATATGCTGGAGCGCAGGTACAGAGTGGAAGCTTGCCGCGGCAAGCGCCTTGCCGCGGTCGTTGTCTTGTCGCGTCCGGGAGCTTGTCGCTCACCGGGCCTTGCCGGGACGCGTGGAGCGTTGCGGCAAGTTCCTTGAGATGCCTTGGTTGGCCTTCCCGGCAAGCTCCTCTTGCCGGGGTCTTGTCTCTTCGTCTTGGATACTTTGTTCTTGAATGGCTCCAGAGGGACCATGGAGGACCTTGGCGGTCACCCGGCAAGCCTTGCCGCGGGATGCTGCGACTGCCCGTGCACAAGTTCGGGATACTAGGGTACCCTTACTCTAGTACACCGACAGGAGCCCCCGGGCCTGGGCCATACACGGTGGCGAGCGCTGTTGGGCCAGGCCCAAAACAGGGCACGGGCACGCGCGGCCTGGGTTACGTCGCATCTCTCTCCGTATCCACCGTGCCCTCCCCGAACGGCACGCGTCGAATGCGGCGTCGTGGGAGAGATCGTGGGTGGTTTCTTTATTCGGAAAGGCGGAACGTCCGCCCCCTCCCCCTTTATAAGCAGGGGAAGGAGGGGTAGTGCGTCCACTCGCCCCTTTCCGTTCCAATGTCGAAAACCTCCGCCGCTCCTCTGTCTTCCCAAAGCTGAAAAGAGAGCAGCGCCCTGCCCCCCATTGCCACCAGCACCACCAACGCCATCGACCTCCTCCACCACTTCCGGTATGGCTCCGAAAGCCGACAAGGGGAAGGCTGTGAAGTCGACCGAGGCGCAGCGGCTTGCGGCGCTGTGAAAGGAGCGGGCAATCTCCCCCCCCCAGTCTCGCCGCGAAGGAGCTGAGGGAGTACTACTACCTCTTCTGGTCGACGGAGACGCGAGCGCATCCGAGCACGAAGGTACTCCCGGCCTCCGCTTGGAAAATGGCTCCAAGTGGATATCCGTTCTTTGCCGTGTTCTTCTACTGCGGGCTCTGCCCGCCTTTCTTGGAGTTTTTCTGCGATATCATGAACACCTACGGGTTTTTCCTCCTTGATTTCACCCCCAATGCCATTCTGACCATGGCAGTTTTCGCACAACTTTGCGAAAACTTTGTCGGAGTCCATCCCAACATAGCCCTTTTTCGCCACTTCTTTATGCCCCGAGTAGAGAGAGGAGAGCCTTTATCCGGTGGAATCGCCTGGATCTCAAGGGCTGGCAAGAAGGACGCTTATCTGGAGGGGGAGTACCGCGGCAAGTGGGAGGAATGGAGAGCAGACTGGTGCTGGATTGTCAAGGAGAACCCGCAGCCGTTTACCACCCGATGCCAAGTCCCAGTAGCACGCGGCAGCGATTGGAGCGACGTGGCCTCGGAAGACGATAGGCTGAAGATTGCCACCACCCGGATCCAACGCCTCAGGCTTGCCGGGCTTACTGTAGGTGCTGTTGGCGCAGATTTTCTTCGCCGCCGCATCGCCCCCTTGCAGGAACGGAGGAGGCCCGCCTGGGAGTTCAAGAATGCGGCGGATATCATGAGGCTGCGTCCGGGCCTCAATTACAACTTCACTGTTCTGGAGCTCAACGCGATGCTCCAGGAGCTGTTCAAGTACGACCCTGAGCATCTCGAAGTGTTCAGGTTGCCGCAGGGCGTCATTCCACTGTGCAACAATTCCGCGCTCGACCGCATCCGGGCAATGATGCCGCTGTGCGACTCGCATGGAATTGTCCCAACTTGGCAAGAGCCCGCAGACGACGTCGTGCAGGAGTTCTTCGATGGCTTGGTAGAAGTGCCGATCCGCCCCGACGAGAAGACTGGCCTCACTCACGACACCACCGATGCGGAGTTGAAACGCATCGCCACCAGGTTGGAAGAGGCGGCGGCAGCCGCAGCTGCGGGCGAGTTTGGATTCACCATGGAGGAGGCAGAGGCAGCAGAGGCGGCAAGCCGTGCCGAGTGAGAGGAGCTTGCCGGCAAAAAAGAGTTTGCCGGGCATGACACCGAGCTGAGCGAGCCCGCCGAGGATACGAGCGACTCGTTGGAGATCAACTCCTCTTCCTCCTCATCATCAGACAGCTCGCCGCAAGCAGAGCCCCCAGCTCCACCAAGAAGGCGTCTCCGCAAGGCCGGGGAAGTAGCGGGGCGGCGGGCGAGTCGACAGTCGCCGCGTCGCGCGACACGCTCCACCGCGGCAAGCATTGTTGCCGTGGGAGCGCCTCATGCTGCTGCGGCAACTGGAGCGGGGTCCGCCCGGACCACCGCTTCTCCTCCTGCCGCTTTTCATGCCGCGGCGGCAGCCGGAGCGGGGTCGTCTCAGACCACCACCACAGTTCCCGCCAAGCGGCCAATGGAAACTACTCCTCCGCCTTCTTGCGTCGGGCGTGAGCCGGACTTCGATTTCTCCGCGTTCAGCTCCAACGAGGAAGAAGAAGAAGAGTAAGATTCTCTTGTTGTACTTGCAGTTCTTCAATCCTTGCTGTTTTGTCTTGTATCTCATTTGCTTTACTCTGAACCTTTTCCTTCTTAGGACTCTGGCCCAGAGAGCAGCAAAGAGAGCCAAGGTCCCGGTGATTGTCATTGAGGACGAACCCACCACGACAGCAGGGGGGATGTCCGAGACAACCTTGCCGGACCCGGCAACTGTTCTCCAGAGAAGCCCCCAGCGTAAGTATATGGCTTGCTTTCCGCTGTTAGCCGCGCATGGATACTTTTTCTTTGCTGTCATCTGGCTGTTGGTTTGTGCAGGAGCAGAGCAGCCCCACCAGGAGCGCCCAGAGGCCGCCCCCGAAATGCCAAGGGAGAGTCCTCCGGCAAGGGAGAGGTCCCCGGCAAGGGAGAGCTCTCCGGCAAGGGAGAAGTCTCCGGCAAGGGAGGGGTCTCCGGCAAGGGAGAGCACCAGCGGCCCCCCGGCGGCGGAGACCATGAATGCAGAACCTGGCACAGGTAATATTCTCGCTTCAGAACTTCCCTTGGATTCTTCTTCTTTTGATCTTCTTTTTTGGGTATTTGCTTGACTCTTCTCCCTTTTCCGGCTTACAGATCCATTTGCTGCGGAGCCGATGGAGACCGAGGTTGCCGCCGACGACGCTGCTGCCACTGAGGAAGCAGCCGGCGCTGATGATCCCGCCGGCGCAGAGGCTGCCAATGCTGCCGCCGCAGAAGCAGGCGGGGGATCTGGCGATCATACTGACGGCCCTGAGGCCGCAGGAGCGCCAGGCGCTACGTCGACCGCCAATCCCTCCGCCGCTACCGTAGCGCCAGGCTCCAAAGAGCCCCAGCCAGGCATCTACTTGAAGGCCGGCAATGGCATCTTCATCAACCTCCCCTGGGCGTCGAGCTCCAGGGCACCGGTCGAAGGAGAGAGCTTCGATGGAGAAGTGCTCGCCTCCGCTGGGCTGGCGCTGGTTGACGCACCGAGCAGCAGCAGCGGCGAGCCTGGGGAGGAGCGGTTGCTGTGGAAGCTGGTGTCGCTCTACCGCACCCGGCAAGCCAAGCTGGAATCCCACGAGGCGCTTGTCGTGAAGGCGGGAGCGGACATCGAGAAGCGCGTGGAGGAGCTCCGGGGTCACAACCAGGAAGCTCTCCGGTCTCTGGCGGAGGAGCGGGTGCAGCTTGCCGAGGAGCAGAGGGCCTTCCTCCTCGAGAAGGCTGAAGTCGAAGAGCAACAGCGGCTTGCCGCTGAAAAGCTGTCCGCGCAGGAGGGCGAGCTGGTGCAGCGGAAGGTCAACCTCGACAGCCATGAGGAGGAGCTTGCCGCGCGCGAACGGACGTTTGGCGGAGCCCTCAAGCAATTAGAGGATGCTACTGCAGCTGCCGAGGCCGCCAATAAGGAGCTGGAGACGAAGGTGGCGCAGCTGGAGGCCGATCTCAAGGCGAGTGGTGAAGAGCTTGCCGCGCTCAAGCTTGAGCGGGAGAAGGACGCCCACAGCTACTCGGAGCTGCAGGCCTGTTTCGCCGAGAAGGGCCAGGAGCTTAGCGCTGCCAAGGACTCCAATGCTGATCTTGAGTTGAAGCTAACCACTTTGACCAAGACGCTGGACGGCGCCAAGGAGCAGGAGACGGCCCTGAAGGAGGAGGTCAAGGCCGGCAAGGCGCTGCTGGCGAGTGCTGCTGCCGCCTAGAGCACTTTCCGGGAGAATGTGGAGCACTGGACGGAGGGTCTCGTGGACGTTGCCGCAGACATTGACAGGGAGTTGGCGCAGCTGGGGATGGAGGATCTCGGGTATCCCTCCGACGAGAACCTCCAACCCAACGCCAAGCTCACCTCGTTCTTCAAAGGCGTGGCGACGGCCCTCCGGCGACTCCGGGAGAGGATCCCAAAGCAGCTGGCCGATGAGTCGCGCAAGATCTGCACGGGAGCTCTTCAGAAGGTGTTGGTGAAGGTGGCCTTCCGCAACCCGGGCCTCAGCCTCACCAACGTCCTCAGGACCTTGCCGCCGGATGCCGATCTGGAGGCGCTCAAGACCCTTGTCGCACCCATTGTGGACAAGGTGAGCGGGATCAAGAGGGTTGAGGGCGACCGCATAGACTAGGCCGCCCGTTTTCTTCTTTCTTTATCACTGCTGGTCATGTTACGAGAACAATCTGTTAGAGCTGCGACAAGCTACCTTGTAATATAACTTTATTTCGGTACTAATTGCAACATTATTTCCTTTACTTGATTCCTTCCTTTGTATGTTTTTGCCCTACGCTTTTAGGGAACTTGCCGGCGCAGGCACCTTGGCCGCGAGCGCTGAGTGCGGGACGTCAGCAGCCTGCTGGCGGTGCCGCTACCGACAAGAAACCTTGTCTCAACTAGTCGCAGCTCACTTAAGTTGTTGAGCGGACTCGAAACAAAGTAAGGGCGCAACTAGCTACGAGTTGGTTCCTCCGCGCACAGCTTTTCCATACAAAGGACGGTCGTTCGAGGAAAATAACTTAAAAAATTAAAAAATCTGATTGCTCAAACTTTGGCAACTTATCTTTTCTGTTGTATGCTTCCCGGCAAGGCGAAACTTTCTTGAACGATGCCTTGTCCATACCGTTATCTTCTCCTCCCCCCCGGTAAACTTGTGGGCGAGGGACCCTTCCTTTCCTTGAGAAAAATGAAAGAGGAGAAGAATAAAGATATGGAGCCTTATGGCTCGTTGTTGCTTACCGGGGGTAAGTGCTGCACAAAGTGTCAGATAACACATGCAAAAAAATAAAAAGCATGAAATTGACAAAATGCGCGGAGCACATAAGCTTTATGCACGGTGTCTGCGCCCGGCTTTGTACAAAGGATTACATGCAACAGCGCCAAGACTTGTACAAAAGGTGGTTGCCGGAATGGGTTCCGGCAACCGCGCCCTACGGGTAAAACTTACGAAGATGCTCAATGTTCCAGGAGTTGCTCACTGGAATGCCATCTTCGGTCTCAAGGCGGACAGCGCCAGGCCTAGTGACTCGTTTCACCCGGTAAGGGCCTTCCCACTTTGGCGTCAACTTGTTGGAATTCTTGGCGGACTGAACATGCCAAAAACAAGGTCGCCTTCCTCGAGACTTTTGGCGTTAACTTTGCGGCTATGGTAGCGGCACAAAGCTTGCTGGTAGCGAGCAGCTCGCACAGCAGCCTGAAGACGGTCTTCCTCAAGGAGCAGCGCGTCATCTTGTCGCAGCTGCTCTTGCTCAAGCTGATCATAAGCGAGCACTCGAGGTGACCCGTATACGAGTTCTGTGGGGAGAACTACCTCTGCTCCATAGACTAGAGAGAAAGGTGTCTGGCCAGTGGCTCGATTTGGCGTCGTCCTGATCGACCAAAGAACCACCGGCAGCTCCTCGATCCAGTTTCTTCCGCACTTGTGCAGCCTATTGAAAGTCCTGGTCTTGAGCCCACGCAGCACTTCAGCATTTGCCCTCTCCGCTTGACCGTTGCTTCTCGGGTGAGCAACAGAAGCAAAGCAGACCTTGGCGCCAAGATCTTGGACGTATTGCATGAAGGTGCGGCTCGTGAATTGCGTATCGTTGTCGGTGATTACCCTGTTAGGGATCCCGAAACGGCAAACAATCGACCTGAAGAACTTGACTGCTGACTGTGCTGTCACCTTCCTCACTGCTTCCACTTCCGGCCACTTTGTGAACTTGTCGATTGCGACGTACAAGTACTCAGAGCCCCCGACTGCTCGGGGAAAGGGGCCGAGGATGTCGAGCCCCCAGACCGAAAATGGCCAGGATAACGGGATCGTCTGGAGAGCTTGAGCTGGCTGGTGTATCTTCTTGGAATGGAACTGGCACGCTTCACACTTGGTTACTTGTGCAGTTGCATCCTGGAGGGCTGTTGGCCAAAAGAAACCTTGCCAGAATGCTTTGCCGGCAAGTGCTCTTGCGCCAATGTGGTGACCACATATGCCTCCATGTATCTCTGCCAACAGCTTTTGTCCATCTTCCCGGCGAAGACACTTCAATTTCACACCATTGAGTCTTCTTCTGTACAGTGTGTTGTCGACAAACTGGTACATACTTGACTGCCGGGCTACTCTTTCCGCTTCTTCTTGCTCTTCGGGAAGTTCTCCTGTCTGAATGAAATGGACAATCTGCTGTGCCCATGCTGGAGCTTGCGGCTCGACAACAAGGACTAAAGGCACATCTGCTGCTGCGGGAACATCCGCTTCTACGGTGAGAACCTAAGGCTCTGCCGGAGCTTGACGTTCCCCGACAAGCTTGCCGGAGCAAAACTTGTCGGGAGCGTCTGCTTCAACGGAACAAACCCTAGGGCTTGCCGGAGCAGACTGCTCCTCAGCACTCTTGGTGTTGATCTTGGGGACCTTCTTGGCGGCGGCTTCGGGAAGCTCTGCCGGTAAATAGTCACCAGAAATCAACTTCCTCTTCTTGCTCTGTCCATTTGATGGCGTTACGGACGGTCGTGTCAGCTTGAGCACAAAGATCCCTGGTTCCATAAGTAACTTAAGTGCGGCACACTTTGACAGGCCATCGGCAATGTCGTTCTGAGCTCTTGGGACATGCTCCATCTGTAGGCCGTCAAAGTGCACTTCTAGCTTTCTCACTTCGTCAACGTAGGCTTCCATCAATGGACTCTGATAACTCTTGTTCACTTGGCGGACGACAAGCTGCAAGTCACCCCTGACAATGAGCTTCTTGATCCCAAGGTCTGCCGCGATCCTGAGACCGGCAAGCAAGCCTTCATACTCTGCAGTATTGTTTGTTGCTTGCTCCTTGGGGAAGTGCACCTGGACTACGTACTTGAGGTGCTCTCCGGTGGGTGCGACAAGCAGCACGCCAGCGCCGGCGCCTTGCAGCGAGAAGGCACCGTCAAAGTACATGAGCCACTCTTTGCTTGCTTCCTTGATGGGGATGCTCGTTTCTGGAATTTCTTCATCTGGTGTTGGCGTCCACTCTGCTATGAATTCTGCCAATGCTCTGCTTTGGATAGTTGAAGTACTCTCAAACTTGAGGCCAAAGGTTGACAGTTCCAGTGCCCACTCAACAATCCTGCCAGTTGCTTCTAGATTCTGCAATATCCTCTTCAACGGAAAGCGAGTGACAACTGTGATCTCATGTGCTTGGAAGTAATGGCGCAGCTTTCTCGAGGCCATGAGAAGGCCGAAAAGCAATTTCTGCACACCAGAGTACCTTAACCTAGCCCCCTGCAGAAGGGAGCTGACAAAGTAAACTGGGCGCTGCACCATTCTCTTCTGTATCTCCTCGCGCGCCTGCGCAGATCCATCTTTGTCGGGACCAGAGCTTGTCGGGGAAGCCCCCTGCTTGTCGCTGGATGCACTTGCCGTGGTTGCTGGCTCGTCATCTACCTCCCTCTCTGCCACTAACGCAGCACAAACCACTTGATTGGTTGCCGCTATATACAGCAGCAACTTCTCTTGTGGCTTAGGTGCAACAAGTGTTGGAGTGGAGGACAGGTATCTCTTCAAGTCCTGCAGCGCAGCCTCCGCTTCCGGAGTCCATTTCATTGGACCTGCCTTTTTCAAAATTTTAAAAAACGGCAGGGCGCACTCAGCAGACCGAGAGATAAACCTGCTGAGAGCAGCCACGCAACCGGCAAGTCTCCGTACATCCTTGACGCGCTTTGGTGCTTCGATCTTCTCAATGGCCTTGATCTTGTCGGGATTGGCTTCAATTCCCCGTTGAGACACGAAGAACCCGAGAAGTTTGCCGGAAGGTACTCCAAGCACACACATCTCGGGGTTGAGCTTGAGGTTGATCTTGCGCAGATTTGCAAAGGTCTCTTCTAAATCTTGAATCAGAGTTGCCCTGTCCTTGCTCTTGACCACTATACCATCCATTTATGCTTCCACATTTCTGTGCATTTGTGGCTCAAGAGCGACATGAACTACCCTTGCAAATGTTGAACCAGCATTCTTTAAACTGAAAGGCATCCGTTTGAAACAGTACGTGCCACATGGAGTTATGAATGCGGTCTTCTCCTCATCTTCTTCTGCCATGAAGATTTGATGGTATCCTGAGTATGCGTCAAGAAATGAAAGCAAGTCACATCCGGCCGTGGAGTCAACAATCTGGTCAATGTGCGGCAAGGGAGATGGGTCTTTGGGACAAGCTTTATTAACATCGGTAAAGTCGATACAAAGCCTCCATTTCCCGTTTGCCTTGCGCACGACTACAGGATTGGCCAACCACGTAGGATGGAGCACTCCTCTGACAAGGCCTGCTGCTTCTAATTTCTTGATCTCTTCTGCGATGAATTCTTGGCGCTCCACTGCTTGCTTCCTGACCTTCTACTTGACGGGCCGCGCATGAGGACAAACGGCAAGATGGTGCTCAATTACTTTCCTGGGAACACCGGGGATGTCAGACGGTTGCCACGCAAACACGTCGACATTCACCCACAGGAAAGCAATGAGCACGCTTTCCTATTTAGGGTCAAGAGTGGCACTGATGGTGAAGGTACCACCAGTGCCGTCCTCCTTGGCGGACACCTTCTTGGTCTCTGGCGGAGCTGCCATTGCTTTCTTACACTTGCCGGTGGAGCTCGATGGTGCGTCCTCGACGGTAGCGCAGCACTCCGAAGAGGTGCGCTTGCCGGAGTAGGCATCAGAACTCTTGCCGGACTTGGTATTCTTCTTCCCCCGGGAGCTTCAGCGGCAAGTGACTTGCGATCTATTGCGGCTGCCGCTTCCCGGTAGATCTTGTCGGCGCAGATAAGAGCATCCTTCTTGTCGCCAGGGACAGAGATGACGCTTATCGGGCCTGGCATCTTCAGAATGTTGTATGCGTAGTGAGAGGCTGCCATGAACTTGGCGAGTGCTGGACGGCCGAAAATCCCATTGTAAGGCAATGGAAAATCGGCAATGTCGAAAGTGACCCTCTCAGTCCTGAAGTTCAACTTGCTGCCAAATGTTACCGACAACGTGACCTTCCCCTTCAGCTGGCTCCTTCCCGAGTTGATTCCTTGGAATGTGCCGCTCTCTTCGAGCTCGTTGTCAGGGATCTGGAGTTTCTGGAGTACAGTGGAGGAGATCAGGTTCAAGCCGGCCCCGCCATCAACTAGCATCTTGGTGACCTTGAGGTTGCAGATAGTTGGTGAAACCAACATCGGCAAGCACCCGACCGCAGTTGTGCTATCAGGGTGGTCCTCAATATCAAAGATGATAGGCGTGCTGGACCATTTCAGAAGCTTGCGTGACTCGACAGGTGGTTCTGCCGCATTGACTTCCCGCACCCATTGCTTGAGTTGGTGGTGTGAAGTATGCAGAGAAGCACCGCCGTCAATGCACAAGACCTCTGTGGCTTTCTGGAACTCCTGCTCACTGGTCTCAACATCATCCATGTCTTCATCGTCGTCGTCTTCATCCTTGTCACGGCCGCGGGGAGGTCTGTCTCCTTGCCGCTGCTTGGCCTTGCCGCAGCGTCCCCCCCCCCCCCCGGCCGGCGCGCTTCTTGCCGGATTCTCTAGCGCCCCCTTGGGCCCTCTCCTTGTCGCGTCATTCGTATTCAGCCTTTTGTTGCTGGACAAGCTGCTCGACCTTCTTGCAACTCTGGAGGTCATGGCCCTTGGTGCGGTGGATCTTGCAGTACTGCTTGTTGGTGCCGTCCTGCTTGTCGGCGACCGCCACAGCCTGGCAGTTGGTGCATGCGGCAATCTCCTTGCCGGAGCTACCAACTTTGGCTTTCTTGGCGCCACCGTCATTGCCGGACTACTCAATGACTAGCACATCTTTGCCTTTCTTCTTCCTGTTGTTCCGCCGCCGGTTTTTCTTTGCCGGGGCAGCATCTTCGCTGTCAGATCCTCCTGCTCCTGTATTCTCTCCGAGGAGTTTCCTCCCTTCCTCAGCATGTGCACACTTGTCGGCTAGGGCATACAGCTCACTGACGTCACTGATCTTGCACATCGCCATCTCCTCCCGCATCCTGCGGTTACGCACGTTCTGATGGAACGCGCTGATGACCGCGGCAGGGTGGACATCCGAGATGTTGTGTTGTACACGGCTGAATCTCTGAATGTATTTGCGCAGGGGCTCTCCTTCCTTCTGGGCGAGCAGGTGAAGGTCACTCTCTTGGCCATGAGGTTTGTGGCCGCCTATAAAGGTGCCGACAAACTGATGGCATAGGTCTGCCCAGGAGGATATGGAGTTGTCCGGCAAATGCATGAGCCAGGACCTGACGTTGGGCTTGAGCACCAGCAGGAAATAGTTGGCAAGGATCTTGTCGTCCCGCCCCCCGGCAGCTTGCACCGCGATGGTGTAGATGCTGAGGAACTCCGATGGATGCGACTTGCCGTCATACTTCTCTGGAACGTCTAGCTTGAAATTCTTCTTACTGGGCCACTGGACTTGCCGCAGCTCACGAGTAAACGCAGGGCAACCTACTGCATACGGCAAGTTGCCTGGTTCCCCTGGCGCATGCATGTCGATAGAGGGCCCAGCGCGCTGGTCTGATTGACGCTGCGCTTCTCTTCGGTGCTCGATGCGAGTACGAGCGTCTTCTTGCTGTCGTTCGTGAAGAACTTGGCGCTGACCGCGACGAGCTCGTGGATCTGATGACGCGGTGGAGTCGCTGTCGGGGTGGATCCGGCGAGTCGGCGATCTTGGCCTTCGGGGCGGAGAGTGCACGGTGGTTGCACCCCCACCGGTCTTTTCGGCACCGGCTCGTGCCTGGCTGACTTGCCGCAGCTGCGAAGTGCTCGGCTGCCGTGGATTATCGCCGTTGGCGAAGCCGATGAGACTCTGAATGGTGGCCCTCCAGTCGTCGATCTTGTTTGCCGCTGGAGGGTAGTCTAGGAGCAATTGAGCTCGCGCCAAAGCTTCTGCTGAAGTGGCGGGCGGCGGCGGCGAATGGTGCGAGGAGCAGGATATGCTCGGACTTCTAACCATGTTAGAAGGAGCAGTATCTCGTCCAGGCAACCATGCCCCGCTCGCGCCAACATGTTGGCGTGCATGCTGGTCTTGAGCACTCCGAGATCCACCAGCTCGATCTTGGTCCAGCAAACGTATGGTACCATGAGTACCAGGACGCTGCTGGTCCCGGGCCTCCTGGGACGGGCGCGGTGCATGTACGGACGCCGAGGTCTTGGAGTGCGCCTGGTCGTTGTGGGAGCCGACTGCGCCGCCGATGGGCAGCGCAGCCTTGTCCTTGGACCTGGCAACACCGTGAGCTCCCTCGTCGATGCCCGTTCTTCCGCCGACGTCTACCCCAACAGCCGTTTGCTCTGGCGATGGTGGGTTCGGCGCGGACGGAGCAGCCGCCTCCGAAGCCTTCTTCTTCGGCGGCATGTCGATGAAGACGATGAAGATTTAGCTCGTGTGAACACCGGATCAGGTTCACACAACCTCGACGGACCCCCTACCTGGCGCGCCAAAGATGTTGGGAGTGCTAATCCACAAACACCTATGGGACTGGCGGACCGAGCCCCTTTTTGGTTCGGCAGGGGGGCGGAGATCGCATGAAGAGCAGATCGAGGCGAAGCACGCGGGTAGTTTACCCAGGTTCGGGCCGCACGGATGCGTAAAATCCTACTCCTGCTTTGTGATTGGTATTGAGTTCTTGCTCGGGAGCGCCGAGTGCTACAATACACACGAGCAGCTAACGAGACCGAGCGTGAGAGTTCTGTTTGGCCCACCACCCCCTCTACATTGTGCATGGGCCTCCTTTTATATGCTTAAGGGGTCACCGACAGGTGGCAACGTAGACGAGGGTAAAAAGGGAAAGGCGTTGCGGTTGGCACCGCCGCCTACTACAGTGTATCATACCTAACCCTAACGGCAGGGGACAAGGGCATTAAATGCCCGTCTGCGTCGCCCAAATAGTGCAAAAGGGACCGCCAGGGACGCCACCGCTCGCCACGATGGTGATCTTGTCAGCGCCGCTTGCCACCGTGTACCGCTGGCTGCACAGCCTCCCGCCACGTACGCCTGGAAGGGTCCCAGAGCGACACGTTGGTGGATGTGCTAGAGCGCAGGTACAGAGTGGAAGCTTGCCGCGGCAAGCGCCTTGCCGCGGTCGTTGTCTTGTCGCGTCCGGGAGCTTGTCGCTCACCGGGCCTTGCCGGGACGCGTGGAATTAGGTTTTTGGCTCCGTCCCCGATCGTTTGGGGGTACGTAGGTATATATAGGAGGAAGAAGTACGTCGGTGGAGCTTCGAGGGGCCCACAAGGCAGGGGCGCGCCCTCCACCCTCGTGACCGCCTTGTGGCTTTCTTGACGGAGGGTCCAAGTCTCCTGGATCTTATCTGATGAGAAAATCACGTTTCCGAAGCTTTCATTCCGTTTGGACTCTGTTTGATATTCTGTTTCTCTGAAACACTGAAATAGGCAAAAACAGAAATTCTGGGCTGGGCCTCCGATTAATAGGTTAGTCCCAAAAATAATATAAAAGTGGAAAATAAAGCCCAATATAGTCCAAAACAGTAGATAATATAGCATGGAGCAATCAAAAATTATAGATACATTGGACACGTATCAAGCATCCCCAAGCTTAATTCCCGCTCGTCCTCGAGTAGGTAAATGATAAAAAGAGAATTTTTGATGCGGAGTGCTACTTGGCATAATTTTAATGTAATTCTTCTCAATTGTGGTATGAATATTCAGATCCAAAAGATTCAATACAAAAGTTCATATTGACATAAAAATGATAATACTTCAAGCATACTAACTAAGCAATTATGTCTTCTCAAAATAACATGGCCAAAGAAAGTTCATCCCTACAAAATCATATAGTTTAGTAATGTTTCATTTTTGTCACACAAGAATGCTCTCATCATGCACAACCCCGACGACAAGCCAAGCAATTGTTTCATACTTTAGTAATCTCAAACCTATAAACTTTCACGCAATATATGAGCGCAAGCCATGGACATAGCACTATGTGTGGAATAGAATATAATGAGGGGGGTTATTTGGAGAAGACAAAAAGGAGAAAGTCTCACATCAATGAGGCTAATCAATGGGCTATGGAGATGCCCACCGATTGATGTTAATGCAAGGAGTAGGGATTGCCATGCAACGGATGCACTAGAGCTATAAATGTATGAAAGCTCAACAAAAGAAACTAGTGTTGTGCATCCAACTTGCTTGCTCATGAAGACCTAGGGCACTTGAGGAGGCCCATTGTTGGAATATACAAGCCAAGTTCTATAATGAAAAATTCCCACTAGTATATGAAAGTGATAACATGAGAGACTCTCTACTATGAAGATCATGGTGCTACTTTGAAACACAAGTGTGGTCAAAGGATAGTAACATTGTCCCTTCTCTCTTTTTCTCTCATTTTTTGGCCTTTTCTTTTTTATGGCCTTTCTCTTTTTTTGGGCCTTCTCTTTTTTTGGGCCTTATCTTTTTTTATGGCCTTTTTTTATTCCTCACTTGGAACAATGCTCTAATAATGATGATCATCACACTTCTATTTATTTACAACTCAATGATTACAAATCGATACTAGAACAAAGATGACTCTATATGAGTGCCTCCGGCGGTGTACCGGGATATGCAATGAACCAAGAGTGACATGTATGAAAGAATTATGAACGGTGTCTTTGCCACAAATACTATGTCAACTACATGATCATGCTAAGCAATATGGCAATGATGAATGTGTCATGATGAACGGAATGATGGAAAGTTGCATGGCAATATATCTCGGAATGGCTATGGAAATGCCATAATAGGTAGGTATGGTGGCGGTTTTGAGGAAGATATAAGGAGGTTTATGTGTGAAAGAGCGTATCATATCACGGGGTTTGGATGCACCGGCGAAGTTTGCGCCAACTCTCAATGTGAGAAAGGGCAATGCACTGTACCGAAGAGGCTAGCAAGGATGGAAGGGTGAGAGTGCGTATAATCCATGGACTCAAAACATTAGTCATAAAGAACTCACATACTTATTGCAAAAATCTACAAGTCATCAAAAACCTCGGCACTACGCGCATGCTCCTAGGGGGATTGATTGGTAGGAAAAGACCATCGCTCGTCCCCGACCGCCACTCATAAGGAGGACAATCAAATAACATCTCATGTTTCAAATTTGTTGCATAACGTATACCATACGTGCATGCTACGGGACTTGCAAACCTCAACACAAGTATTTCTCAATTTCACAACTACTCAACTAGCATGACTTTGATATTATTACCTCCATGTCTCAAAACAATCATCAAGCATCAAACTTTTCTTAGTATTCAACACACTCACAAGAAAGTTTTATTATTAATCTTGCATACCAAGCATATTAGGATTTTAAGAAAATTATGTGACACTCCAAAATTATTTTTTTTGGTTTTTAGCAAAAACCTTGCTGGTTTTTCTTTTGTTAAATGAGGCCATTTAAAATTATTCAGAAAAACCATCCTCTTAAGATTTTTTTGGCAAGGATTGTATTTTCTGTTTCCTTCGTCAAACTTTGGTGTTTGATCATTTAAAACTTCTTCTCTGTTGGTTCCCTTCTCAAATTATTTTGGGAGTTTAATCTTTTTTCTTTTAAAAAGAAAACTCTATGAGAATTGGGGATTTTCATATCTTGAAAACCACCCATGACTTTGTATTTTTGCTCATGTGGTAAAACCCCTCCAAAACCTCCCCTCCTCCTTGTAATCAACCTAAGTTCTCTGTCCCAACTAATCCAAACAAGTTTTGGATTCTATTCTAATTATTTCATCTCTCAAATCTTTTCTGAGTTTATTTTGAGCCTGAGTCATTTACAAAGCAAGTACCCTATAGCATTTGGATTTGGACATCAAACCAACTCTCCTGGATAGTCCTTTGTACCCACAACCCAGAACCATCTTGATCCACTCATCTTCTTTACAAATATTTCAACTTCCACTCCCTGCAAGTTTGGACCAGATTTGCCAAATTTGGTGAAATTCATATCTACACTTCTCCAAAAATTTCACCAAAAATCAGGCAGCCTACTGGAGCAATGAGAAGCCACTCCACCAAAAACCAGCTCAAGGAAAAATCCCTACATTCCTAGATCATTCTGTCGAACACCTTGCATGCACTGTTTCTATTCATCTTCAGTTAAGTTCAGAGTTTTAGTGTCGATCCTCGTTAGAAATTCAGTCACATGCTCACAGTGCCCTTGGCACGTTGCTCGCCGCCTGGCCTGCTTGTCCGGATGCTTCACACACGCACTTGGCACCTTCCTGGCGTCGGTGGCGCCCTGGCCTGCCTGCGTCGGCGTGTCTTGCGGCGGCCAAACCACCGTAGCGGCCGACAAGGAGCAGAACGGCGGCTCAACGCCGTTCGGCGCCGCCCAATCCTCCTGGAAGCTCCGCGTGGCCATCTCGTTGCCAGCGCACGCATGCAGCACCGCTGCCGTGGAGCGGCACGCACAGAGCGTGCTCTCTGCCGCCGACGGGCCTGCGCCGCCCCGTTCCGTCAAACTCCCCCTAAGCAACCAAATCCCGACGCGGTTAGCACCTAAACGGAACCAGGGAACGCCCACGACGACGCTCAACCTCAAAACCCTCCCGTGCAACCATGGCACCGCCGTAATCACCTCGCCGGACTTATGCGTTCGCGGCAACTGACTCGGGCCGGCTATATATAGCACCCCCGAGCCTGCTCTCGCCCCCGCACAACTCCACCATCTCACTAGACCCTGCCTGGCCACTGGAGGAGCCTCGAGGGGCCCTTCTTGCCCGACTCTGGCCGCCCCGTTCCGCCTCGGCCTACACCTCGATTCGCTCCGGTGAGGCCGTCTCCGGCGCCCCAACTTCGTCAGCAACCCTCTCGAGCAAACAAGAGTCTAACCCCCACTCCAATTTGACCTTCACAGCTCTCTCTGACGAGGTCCACAACCACCCGAATCGCCGTCCGCCGGAGCCAGCGTCGCCGCCGACGTGGTACTCGCCGGCGACCACCACCACCTCCCACAGACGGGGAATGGCGCCCTGAACACGGAGGTACTCTCCGATCTCCCTGCCTCACCGTGGATCGCCGCCGGCGACCACCGCGGCTCTCGGGCACCGACGAGCTTCGTCCCCCGTTTGAAAATTCAAACCTGACGGGTGGGACCCGCCCGTCAGCCTCTTAGTTCTTTTTAAATGAACCGTTTTCTGAAGGCGTCTTCTGCCAAAGTACGTCACCCCTCTGGACCGGCGTATTTTCAATCGAAGCGTTTTCTGTTTTTATAAGATAGCCCCTGGAAACTTTCTGTTTCATTACAGATGAGTCCCTGGACTAAAACCTTTATAACTTTTAAACAGAAAAGTATTTTTGATTGATTCCTTTTCTGTCCTCTTTAGAATTTTGTGTAGTTTTTTATCAGATTTACTTGAAAAATATTTGGAATACTTTTGTGCACCTCTCGGTATTTATGTTAGCACGTGTGTTTTCTTTATACCGTAGATACCGAAGGAGGTGACGGAGCCGCGAACTTCACCGAGCTAGGCTCCGACTACTCTGAACCAGGCAAGCATGTTTGAACTTTTGATATGATGATTGTTTTGGCATGTTTGCATTAAGTAGTTTCATGGCATGTTGGCGAGCATACCGACGAATGTCATGTTACATGCAACGTTGAAGCAAGTGAGTATCGAGAATCCATAAGTGGATGGATGTGAGTATGAATAGCCATGTGTTGGCATGAGGATGGGTAAGATGGTAGTGTTGTAGCATGCCAGTCTTATGGCAAACTATATGACTTCAGTGTCAAACCGTATCGGTCCAGTTCCTCCCATTTCCTTCCCTGTACTACCACATGTTTTCCGCAAGGAATATGGCTTAGTAAGTTGCAAACCGCTTTCCTGGTACACACCAAAAGGAGAGGCCGTGATGATGGTTCCATGGCCCTGGATTAAAGCCAGTCATCCGGTCAGGGGGCATGGGTGTTTCCGGTTGGGGCCGAGAGGGGGGCACCCCTTAGAGCGCGCGTATATAAATTTGATCCCATGCTATTCGAGATTGTGATCTCCCCGTCTCAAAAGTTTTTCTTGGACGATGTCTAGGGTGAGTCCTGGCATCGATAGGTAGGATGGGTGTGTACTGGTTAGCCGTGTTTTCTTCCGAAATACCGTAAACGGAACTAGTCCTTCGTGACTACGGAAATCCGTTGGCTGTGGGAAAATTTTTGTACAAACTCTGCAGAGTCATACATTCCTTCGAATCATCTATTCCATGTCCAAATTCGTATTATCTTGTCCTGACAGTGTCAGTTTGATGACAGAGACTCCGGTGAATCACATGATTGCTAAGTCCGGTTAAATGTTTAATTCTATGGATGGACTAACCCGTTTATTATCATGAGTTGAATATTTATTATGAGCATTAATTCCTTGTGAATAAAAGCCCTTTCTATGATGTCGCTCAGACATCCGACTGTGGCATTGTTTTTATTTTACTTTCAATAAAAGCCCTTTCTGCGATGTCGCTCAGACGTCCGACTGTGGCATTGTTTTTATTTACTTTCAATAAAAGCCCTTTCTGCGATGTCGCTCAGATGTCCGACTGTGGCATTGTTTTTATTTTACTTTCGATAAAAGCGCTTTCTGCGATGTCGCTCAGACGTCCGACTGTGGCATTGTTTTTATTTTACTTTCAATAAAAGCCCTTTCTGCGATGTCGCTCAGACGTCCGACTGCGGCATTTCTTTTTAAGCCCTTTATGTGGTGTCGCTAAGACGCCCGACTGCGGCATTTCTTTTTAAGCCCTTTATGTGGTGTCGCTAAGACGCCCGACTGCGGCATTTCTTTTTTTAGCCCTTTATGTGGTGTCGCTAAGACGCCTGACTGCGGCATTTCTCTTTAAGCCCTTTATGTGGTGTCGCTAAGACGCCCGACTGCGGCATTTATTTTTAGCCCTTTATGTGGTTTCGCTTAGACGCTCGACTGTGGCATGATCTTTATTTATTTGTTCACCCTTCGAGGCGTCGCTTCAGACACCCGATCGGTTTTCCATTTATTATTGTTGGGATTTCAGGTGGACTACCGCCGATTCCCTTGTTACTTGCCTTGCTTGCTAAATTTTGAATGTGCATTGGTAAATTAATCATGACGCATTCATGTATGAATTTGTTATATCTTACGTTCGAACTGTCTTGCGGGTAGTTTCAAAGTACTCACTGGCTTGTTGATTTGGCCAGATGCTGACGAAGGTGATCTCATGGATGAAGAGTTCGATAGCGAGTCCAACGCCTAGAGGAATCCCAGCCAGTCTCGTGCGACCCTGGATTTGGTCACTGTATTATATCCGCTTCCGCCATCCGAATAAAATTCATCGAGCCTCACCTCGACGCTCGATGAGATGCCAGTTTGAGAGTCATGTTATCGCACTCCCCACTGTGTTATTCCACCATCACTTTATCCTCGAGTCAGTAGTATGCCACCCCACCATTGTGTTATATCTGCCATTATGTATAATTATTGGCGTGCTTGTAATAATTTGTTGAGCACCCTTAGCTCAAACCTGTAATATATTTGTTTTTCTTTGCTACTGGCTTATTCTATCAAGAATTTTTCTACCAGTGAGGATGGATTTCTCTCATACTGGACTTAAGAGATTGGTTTCTCAATAAATATTTTTATTGGAAAACCGGTCATGACAAATTACCATGCTATTAAGACTCTCAAAATAATCTAAGTGAATCATGAGAGATCAATAGTTTCTATAAAACAAATCCACCACCGTGCTCTAAAGATATAAGTGAAGCACTAGAGCAAAATTATAAAGCTCAAAAGATATAAGTGAAGCACATAGAGTATTCTATCAAATTCCAAATCATGTATGGCTCTATCAAAAGGTGTGTACAGAAAGCATGGTTGTGGTAGGCTAACAAGCAAAGACTCAAATCATAAAAGACGCTCCGAGCAAAACACATATCATGTGGTGAATAAAAATATAGCTCCAAGTAAAGTTACCGATAGAAGTAGACGAAAGAGGGGATGCCTTCCGGGGCATCCCCAAGCTTTGGATTTTAGGTGTCCTTATATTACCTTGGAGGTGCCATGGGCATCCCCAAGCTTAGGCTCTCGCCACTCCCTGTTCCATAATCCATCAAATCTTTACCCAAAAACATGAAAACTTCACAACACAAAACTTAAAGTAGAAAATCTCATGAGCTCCGTTAGCGAAAGAAAACAAAAGACCACTTCAAGGTACTGTAATGAACTCATTCTTTATTTATATTGGTGTTAAACCTACTGTATTCCAACTTCTCTATGGATTATAATTATTTTATTAACCATAGATTCATCAAAATAAGCAAACAACACACGAAAAACAGAATCTGTCAAAAACAGAACAGTCGGTAGTAATCTGTAGCTAGCGCAAGATCTGAACCCCAAAAATTCTAAAATAAACTTCTGGACGTGAGGAATTTATCTATTAATCATACTCAAAAATAATTAACTAAATAGAACTTTACAAATAAAAATGACAGCAGTTCTCGTGAGCGCTAAAGTTTCCGTTTTTTACAGCAAGTTCAACAAGACTTTCCCCAAGTCTTCCCAAAGTTCTACTTGGCACAAACACTAATTAAACACAAAAAACACAACCAAAATAGAGACTAGATAAATTATTTATTACTAAACAGGAGCAAAAAGCAAGGAATAAAAATAAAATTGGGTTGCCTCCCAACAAGCGCTACCGTTTAACGCCCCTAGCTAGGCATAACAAGCAAGAATAGATCTAGGTATTGCCATCCTTGCTAGGAAATGCATAAGAGGCTCTTATGATAGATTCATATGGTAATTTTCATTTCTTTCTACGGAAGTGTTCCATGCCCTTTTTAATGGAAATTTAAATCTAATATTCCCTTCCTTCATATCAATAATTGCACCAACCGTTCTAAGGAAAGGTCTACCGAGAATAATAGGGCAAGAAGGATTGTAATCTATGTCAAGAACGATAAAATCTACGGGCACATAATTCCTATTTGCAACAATAAGAACATCATTAATTTTTCCCATAGGTTTCTTAATAGTGGAATCCGCAAGATGCAAGTTTAGATAGCAATCATCAAAATCACGGAAATCTAGCAAATCACACAAAGTTTTGGGAATAGTAGAGACACTAGCACCCAAATCACACAAAGCATAAAACTCATAATCTTTAATTTTAATTTTAATAGTAGGTTCCCACTCATCATAAAGTTTTCTAGTGATAGAAACTTTCAACTCAAGTTTTTCTTCATAAGATTGCATCAAGGTATCAACGATATGTTCGGTAAAGGCTTTATTTTGACTATAAGCATGAGGAGATTTTAGCAAGGATTGCAACAAGGAAATACAATCAATTAAATAGAAATTTTCATAATTAAATTCCTTGAAATCCAATATAGTGGGTTTAGTATCATCTAGGGTTTTATTTCTTTTAATCCCAGTTTTATCAATTTCACCATCAAGATCTAAACACTCCGAATTTTTAGAACGCCTTCTAGGTAAAGGTGGATCATATTCAGTCCCATCATTATCAAGATTAATATTTCAAAACAAAGATTTAATAGGGGACACATCAATAACTTTTAGATCTTCATCATTATTTTCATAGGAACTAGAAGAACACGCTTTAATAAAGGCATCTTTCATAGCACGCGTCCTAGCGGTTCTTTCCTTGCACTCATCAATGGAAATTCTCATGGCTTTGAGAGACTCATTGATATCATGCTTAGGAGGAATAGATCTAAGCTTTAAAGAATCAACATCAAGAGAAATTCTATCAACGTTCCTAGCCAAATCATCAATCTTAAGCAATTTTTCTTCAATCATAGCATTAAAATTCTTTTGCGAAGAAATAAATTCTTTAATATTAGATTCAAAATCAGAGGGCATCTTATTATAATTTCTGTAAGAATTGTTGTAGGAATTACCATAATTATTAGAGGGATTACTAGGATAAGGCTTAGGATTGAAATTTCCTCTATACGCGTTGTTACCAAAATTGTTCCTACCAACAAAATTCACATCCATAGATTCATTGTTATTCTCATTCAAAGTAGACAAGGGCATATCATTAGGATCATAAGAAACACTCTTATTAGCAAATAATTTCATAAGTTCATCCATCTTTCCACTCAAAATATTAATTTCTTCTATCGCATGCACCTTTTTATTAGTAGATCTTTCAGTATGCCATTGAGAATAATTAACCATAATATTATCTAGGAGTTTATTAGCATCTCCTAAAGTGATTTCCACAAAAGTGCCTCCCACGGCCGAATCTAAAAGATTTCTAGAAGCAAAATTCAATCCGGCATAAAAAATTTTGTATAATCATCCACAAATTCAAACCATGAGTAGGGCAATTACGTATCATTAATTTCATTCTCTCCCAAGCTTTTGCAACATGTTCATGATCAAGTTGCTTAAAATTCATAATATCGTTTCTAAGAGAGATGATCTTAGCGGGAGGAAAATATTTAGATATAAAAGCATCTTTGCACTTGTTCCATGAATCAATACTATTTTTAGGCAAAGATGAAAACCAAGCTTTAGCGGGATCTCTAAGCGAAAAAGGAAATAGCTTCAATTTAACAATATCATTATCGACATCTTTATTATTTTGCATGTCACACAAATCAACGAAGCTATTAAGATGGGTAGCGGCATCTTCACTAGGAAGGCCGGAGAATGGATCTTTCATGACAAGATTCAGCAAAGCAGCATTAATTTCACAAGATTCAGCATCGGTAAGAGGAGCAATCGGAGTGCTAAGGAAATCATTATTGTTGGTATTGGTGAAGTCACACAATTTAGTATTATATTGAGCCATCGCGACAAACAAGCAATCCAACACACGAGCAAACAAAAAGCAAACGGGCAAAAGAGGCAAATAGAGAAAGAGAGGGAGGATAGAGAGAGAGCGCGCATAAAATGGCAAGGGTGAAGTGGGGGAGAGGAAAACGAGAGGCAAATGGCAAATAATGTAATGCGGGAGATAGGGATTGTGATGGGTACTTGGTATGTAGACTTTTGCGTAGAGCTCCCCGGCAACAACGCCAGAAATTCTTATTGCTACCTCTTGAGCACTGCGTTGGATTTCCCCAAAGAGGAGAGGATGATGCAACAAAGTAGCGTAAGTATTTCCCTTGGTTTTTGAGAACGAAGGTATCAATCCAGTAGGAGGCTATGCACGAGTCCCTCATACCTACACAAAAACAATAGCTCAACGCAACCAACGCGCTTAGGGGTTGTCAATCCCTTCACGGTCACTTACGAAAGTGAGATCTGATAGGGATGATAAATAATATTTTTGGTATAGTGATGCAAAGTAAAAAGTAAAAGCAAAGCAATAATAAAGTGATGGAGATTGATATGATGAGAAAGAGACCCTGGGGCCATAGGTTTCACTAGTATTCTACGGTGGGTGAACAAATTACTGTTGAGCAATTGACAGAATTGAGCATAGTTATGAGAATATCTAGGTATGATCATGTATATAGGCATCACGTCCGAGACAAGTAGACTGACTCCTGCCTGCATCTACTACTATTACTCCACTCATCGACCGCTATCCAGCATGCATCTATAGTATTAAGTTAAAAACAGAGTAACGCCTTAAGCAAGATGACATGATGTAGAGGGATAGTTTCATGAAATATGATAAAAATCCCATCTTGTTATCCTCGATGGCAACAATACAATACGTGCCTTGCTGCCCTTTCTGTCACTGGAAAAGGACACCGCAAGATCGAACCCAAAGCTAAGCACTTCTCCCATGGCAAGAACAACCAATCTAGTAGGCCAAACCAAACTGATAATTCGAAGAGACTTGCAAAGATAACCAATCATACATATAAGAATTCAGAGAAGATTCAAATATTATTCGTAGATAAACTGGATCATAAACCCACAATTCATCGGTCTCAACAAACACACTGCAAAAAGAAGATTACATCGAATAGATCTCCACGAGAGAGGGGGAGAACATTGTATTGAGTTCCAGAAAGAGAGCAGAAGCCATCTAGCTACTAACTATGGACCCATAGGTCTGAAGTAAACTACTCACACTTCATCAGAGGGGCTTGGATGATGATGTAGAAGCCCTCCGTGATCGATGCCCCCTCCGGCGGAGCTCCGGAACAGGCCCCAAGATGGGATCTCGTGGATACAGAAAGTTGTGGCGGTGGGATTAGGTTTTTGGGTCCGTCCCCGATCGTTTGGGGGTACGTAGGTATATATAGGAGGAAGAAGTACGTCGGTGGAGCTTCGAGGGGCCCATGAGGCAGGGGGCGCGCCCTCCACCCTCGTAACCGCCTCTGTAACGCCCTCGATGCGGCTATATCTCCTACGTGTCGAAGCATGACTTAGAGGCATAACCGCATTGAAAGCAATGTCACAAGTAAGGTAATCTTCACAACAGCCCATGTAAATGGATAATAAGGGGAAAGGTACATAGTTGGCTTACACTCACCACATCACACAAAGTACATAAATAGCATTACAATCATCCAATACACTCATGGTCAGACTACGGTACCAAAATAAAAAGATCAACCCCAACATGCGACACGGTCCCGATCGCCCCAACTGGGCACCACTACTGATCATCAGGGAAAGACACATAGTAACGGCGTGAGTCTTCGTCGAACTCCCACTTGAGCTCAAGCGCATCATCTGGAACGGAGTCATCGGGCTCCGCATCTGGTTTGGAAGTAATATGTGAGCCACGGGGACTCAGCAATCTCGCACCCTCGCGATCAAGACTATTTAAGCTTATAGGTAAGGCAAGGTAATATGTGGAGCTGCAGCAAGCGACTAGCAATCCCTCCCTTATCCTAGTTGGAATAGGATCCGGGAGGGGGAAAGAGGAGAGAGAGAAGGAAGGGGGGGCGCCGCCCCCCTCTCCTTGTCCTATTCGGACTAGGGGGGAGGGGCGCGCGGCCCAGCCCTGGCCACCTCTCCTCTCTTCCACTAAAGCCCACTAAGGCCCATATACCTCCCGGGGGGTTCCGGTAACCTCCCGGTACTTCGGTAAAATCCCAATTTCACCCGGAACACTTCCGATATGCAAATATAGGCTTCCAATATATCAATCTTTATGTCTCGACCATTTCGAGACTCCTCGTCATGTCCGTGATCACATCCGGGACTCCGAACAAACTTCGGTACATCAAAATGTATAAACTCATAATATAACTGTCATCAAAACCTTAAGCGTGCGGACCCTACGGGTTCGAGAACAATGTAGACATGACCGAGACATGTCTCCGTCAATAACAAATAGCAGAACCTGGATGCTCATATTGGCTCCTAGATATTCTACGAAGATCTTTATCGGTCAGACCGCATAACAACATATGTTGTTCCCTTTGTCATCGGTATGTTACTTGCCCGAGATTCGATCGTCGGTATCTCAATATCTAGTTCAATCTCGTTACCCGCAAGTCTCTTTACTCGTTTCGTAATACATCATCTTGCAACTAACTCATTAGTTGTAATGCTTGCAAGGCTTATGTGATGTGCATCACCGAGAGGGCCCAGAGATACCTCTCCGACACTCGGAGTGACAAATCCTAATCTCGAAATACGCCAACCCAACATTTACCTTTGGAGACACCTGTAGAGCTCCTTTATAATCACCCAGTTATGTTGTGACGTTTGGTAGCACAGAAAGTGTTCCTCTGATAAACGGGATTTGCATAATCTCATAGTCATAGGAACATGTATAAGTCATGAAGAAAGCAATAGCAACATACTAAACGATCTAGTCCTAAGCTAACGGAATGGGTCAAGTCAATCACATCATTCTCCTAATGATGTGACCCCGTTAATCAAATAACAACTCTTTGTCTATGGTTAGGAAACATAACCATCTTTGATTAACGAGCTAGTCAAGTAGAGGCATACTAGTGACACTCTGTTTGTCTATGTATTCACACATGTATTATGTTTCTGGTTAATACAATTCTAGCATGAATAATAAACATTTATCATGAAATAAGGAAATAAATAATAACTTTATTATTGCCTCTAGGGCATATTTCCTTCATATCTCTCAACTCAGGTATTTGCTTGAAATATTAACTTCAACTCCTGGAACATCTCATATGGTCCATGATGTTCAAAACGTCTTTGAAGTCCTGATTCTAAGCCATTAAGCATGGTGCACTAAACTATCAAGTAGTCATCATATTGAGCTAGCCAAACGTTCATAACATCTGCATCTCCTCCTGCAATAGGTCTGTCACCTAGCGGTGCATCAAGGACATAATTCTTCTGTGCAGCAATAAGGATAAACCTCAGATCACGGATCCAATCCGCATCATTGCTACTAACATCTTTCAACACAATTTTCTCTAGGAACATATCAAAATAAACACAGGGAAGCAACAACACGAGCTATTGATCTACAACATAATTTGCAAAATACTATCAGGACTAAGTTCATGATAAATTTAAGTTCAATTAATCATATTACTTAAGAACTCCCACTTAGATAGACATCCCTCTAATCCTCTAAGTGATCACGTGATCCAAATCAACTAAACCATGTCCGATCATCACGTGAGATGGAGTAGTTTCATTGGTGAACATCACTATGTTGGTCATATCTACTATATGATTCACGCTCGACCTTTCGGTCTCCATGTTCCGAGGCCATATCTGTATATGCTTGGCTCGTCAAGTATAACTTGAGTATTCCGCGTGTGCAACTATTTTGCACCCATTGTATTTGAACGTAGAGCCTATCACACCCGATCATCATGTGGTGTCTCAGCACGAAGAACTTTCGCAACGGTGCATACTCAGGGAGAACACTTCTTGATAATTAGTGAGAGATCATCTTATAATGCTACCGTCAATCAAAGCAAGAAAAGATGCATAAAAGATAAACATCATATGCAATCAATATAACTGATATGATATGGCCATCATCATCTTGTGCTTGTGATCTCCATCTTCGAAGCACCGTCCTGATCACCATCGTCATCGGCGCGACACCTTGATCTCCATCGTAGCATCGTTGTCGTCTCGCCAATCTTATGCTTCCACGACTATCGCTACCGCTTAGTGATAAAGTAAAGCATTACAGCGCGATTGCATTGCATACAATAAAGCGACAACCATATGGCTCCTGCCAGTTGCCAATAACTCGGTTACAAAACATGATCATCTCATACAATAAAATTTAGCATCATGTCTTGACCATATCACACCACAACATGCCCTGCAAAAACAAGTTAGACGTCCTCTACTTTGTTGTTGCAAGTTTTACGTGGCTGCTACGGGCTTAAGCAAGAACCAATCTTACCTACGCATCAAAACCACAACGATAGTTTGTCAAGTTGGTGCTGTTTTAACCTTCACAAGGACCGGGTGTAGCCACACTCGGTTCAACTAAAGTTGGAGAAACTTTCACCCGCTAGCCACCTTTGTGCAAAGCACGTCGGGAGAACCGGTCTCGCGTAAGCGTATGCGTAATGTCGGTCCAGGCCGCTTCGTCCAACAATACCGCCGAACCAAAGTATGACATGCTGGTAAGCAGTATGACTTATATCGCCCACAACTCACTTGTGTTCTACTCGTGCATATAACATCAACACATAAAACCTAGGCTCGGATGCCACTGTTGGGGAACGTAGTAATTTGAAAAAAATTCCTACGCACACACAAGATCTTGGTGATGCATAGCAATGAGAGGGGAGAGTGTGATCTACGTACCCTTGTAGACCGATAGCGGAAGCGTTAGCACAACGCGGTTGATGTAGTCGTACGTCTGCACGGCCGACCGATCAAGCACCGAAACTACGGCACCTCCGATTTCTAGCACACGTTCAGCTCGATGACGATCCCCGGACTCCGATCCAGCAAAGTGTCGGGGAAGAGTTTCGTCAGCACGACGGCGTGGTGACGATCTTGATGTTCTACCATCGCAGGGCTTCGCCTAAGCACCGCTACAATATTATCAAGGCTTATGGTGGAAGGGGGTACCGCACACGGCTAAGAATATGATCACGTGGATCAACTTGTGTGTCTAGGGGTGCCCCCTGCCCCTATATATATAGGAGCAAGGGGAGGTGCGACCGGCCAGGAGGAGGGCCCGCCAGGAGGAGGGCGCGCCAGGAGGAGTCCTACTCCCACCGGGAGTAGGATTCCCTCCCTTTTCCTAGTTGGAATAGGATTCGGGAGGGGGAAAGAGGAGAGAGAGAAGGAAGGGGGGGCGCCGCCCCCCTCTCCTTGTCCTATTCGGACTAGGGGGAGGGCCGCGCGGCCCAGCCCTGGCCACCTCTCCTCTCTTCCACTAAAGCCCACTAAGGCCCATATACCTCCCGGGGGGTTCCGGTAACCTCCCGGTATTCCGGTAAATTCCCGATTTCACCCGGAACACTTCCGATATCCAAATATAGGCTTCCAATATATCAATCTTTATGTCTCGACCATTTCGAGACTCCTCGTCATGTCCGTGATCACGTCCGGGACTCCGAACAAACTTCGGTACATCAAAATGTATAAACTCATTATATAACTATCATCGAAACCTTAAGCGTGCGGACCCTACGGGTTCGAGAACACTGTAGACATGACCGAGACATGTCTCCGGTCAATAACCAATAGCGGAACCTGGATGCTCATATTGGCTCCTACATATTCTACGAAGATCTTTATTGGTCAGATCGCATAACAACATACGTTGTTCCCTTTGTCATCGGTATGTTACTTACCCGAGATTCGATCGTCGGTATCTCAATATCTAGTTCAATCTCGTTACCGGCAAGTCTCTTTACTTGTTTCGTAATACATCATCTTGCAAATAACTCATTAGTTGTAATGCTTGCAAGGCTTATGTGATGTGCATCACCGAGAGGGCCCAGAGATACCTCTCCGACACTCGGCGTGACAAATCCTAATCTCGAAATACGCCAACCCAACATTTACCTTTGGAGACACCTGTGGAGCTCCTTTATAATCACCCAGTTACGTTGTGACCTTTGGTAGCACACAAAGTGTTCCTCTGGTAAACGGGAGTTGCATAATCTCATAGTCATAGGAACATGTAAAAGTCATGAAGAAAGCAATAGCAACATACTAAACGATCGAGTGCTAAGCTAATGGAATGGGTCAAGTCAATCACATCATTCTCCTAATGATGTGATCCCATTAATCAAATAACAACTCTTTGTCTATGATTAGGAAACATAACCATCTTTGATTAACGAGCTAGTCAAGTAGAGGCATACTAGTGACACTCTGTTTGTCTATGTATTCACACATGTATTATGTTTCCGGTTAATACAATTCTAGCATGAATAATAAACATTTATCATGAAATAAGGAAATAAATAATAACTTTATTATTGCCTCTAGGGCATATTTCCTTCAGTCAAAACCACGGCCAAGGGGACCGGGAGTGGGCTTTGCCGAAGGAACACCTTGGTCGTCTCATCTGACGATAAGACAGATCCGTCAGCCGCCGACGATGGCGACGAGGAGGGAGGTGACTCCCCTCCTATGGGAGGGAGGAAGAAAAGGGAGGCCTCCACGAGTTTGGAGGCGGAGGCGCCCAAGAGGGGGAGAGGCTCCCACGCGGATAACTCTGTGCGGGATGTTGATCGCAGCCCGGAGCGACCTCGCTGGACCATGCCAAGGGCCGCCTCATAAGGACCAGAATCCGAAAACATTTGGCCTTTCTTGTTTGCAGTATTGATGCGCCTTAAACTTTGTCATAGCAGTCCGGCACGCGATGAGTCCCCACGATCCTCGACAAAGGAATCGCTGGACTCAAAGGAGATGGCTAGCATGTCTCCGCCGCCTGCTCATTCCGTCTCTCCCAAGGGTGACGATGAGGTGGTGTCGCAAAAGACTTTCCCCGACCAGGGGGAGGTTCCGGAGATTGTCGGTGCGGCACCCCAGGACGATTCCTCAGTTGCCGGACACATGGGGGAAAATCCCTTATGGGGACTGATGACGGGGGCCGAGTTCCCCTTGGTCCTGAGCAGGACACTACTCTGGAGACCCATGCGGCTCCAGAGTCTGGCAAATGACATTTCCCGAACGAAGGGAGTGTGCCAGTCCCACCGATGACCTCTGTTCAAACAGAGGCACCGAGCAATCTACTGGAGGCGCTGCAAGGCGCCTTTATTGTGGATGAACATCGTGCCCTTATGGGCACGGTAATAGAGAAGGTTTAGTTCGTCAAAAACAGGCTGACCGAAGCCTGCACTAGCCTTCTATCAGGCTTTGAGGTAAGTAATGAAGTTGTAGGAAGAATGTCACAGTATAGATAGTAGCCCCTGATGCTCTGTTTGGTGTTCGGTAGGAAAGAGCCAGACAGAGGATCGAGAAAAAAATATCGCAGGAGTCTAACATAAGTTGTCTTTTGTGAATAAGCAGATATCGCTGCAGGCTGCCACTACTCATGCTGCGAAGCTTTCCGAACTAAAGCGGAAACTGGAGCGGGCCGAGGAGGAACTTGGCCTTGTGAAAAAGCAGCTGGAGGATAGCCAAGGTATGCATTAACCTACTAGTATATTTTAAGAAAAAATGAATAGTCCGTCCGGACTGAAGTGTCATAATCTTTATTAGGAGCCATGACCGAGGTGGCCGCCCTCAAGAAGGCGTTAGCCGAGGCCGAGGATAAAGCGACCAAGGAACGCGCCTCATGCGAGAAGCACGAGGCCCGGGTTGACGAGGCGTAGCAGCAGCTCCAAGGTGTGATCGAGACATTTGAGTCCTTGGAGCGCGATTGTAAGGTGCAAGAGTCCGAACTGGAGAAGGCCCGTCAGAGCGCACATGACGCACGAGCCGAAGCCCAGAACGCCCTCCAGGAGATTCAGGTGGCCAAGAACATTGCGGCGGGTGAGTCTTTCGACATGCAAAGCAAGTATGTAAAAGAAACGTTCCTTGTACTTATCTGGATTTGGGTTTTCCAAGGGTGTTTACGGATCTGCCGCGCAGTATATCAGATGCTGCCGAGCATTATAGAGCCGAAGAGGGGATGTCTACGGAGAAGCTGTTCTGGTCCCAATATCTTGGACCCGAACATCCGGTGCCCTTCAGTGACCAGTTGAAGCAGTTGGTTGAGCTACACAAGTCGGCAGAGCTAGCCATGAAGGACCTAATAGTCTGACTGTGGCCTCCCGAGCCTATACCTAGCAACTACTTTGGGCTTGTTCGGCGGCTTGTAAGTGCCTGTCCGCGGATCGAAACCGTGAAACGGTCAATCTGTATTGAAGGTGCTCGTATGGCGTTTGCTCGCGTCAAGACATATTGGGCGAAGTTAGATGCCAAGAAGCTAATGACCGAGGGGCCACCGGAGGGCAAGGAGCATCGTCGGCCCAAGCACTATTTTGATGGTGTCCTGGAGGGGTCCCGCCTTGTGGCGGAGCAATGCTCAAAGGATATCATATTCCCATGAGAACATGTGTATTACCATGCCCTGTAATATGGAACAATGGTGTAATGTAATATAGTGCTTATGATTTAAATTTACCTCATGTGCGGCCGTTTATTAACTCTGAGGGTTGACCAGTCGTCGGCTTCTGCCCCCACGTAGATAGTACGGGGGTGTTCGGGATAAATCTAAACACTCTTTACTCCACATTCTGGTCCTTAAAGGAGGTGTTTAGCGCAACGAACAAGGCAATCAGATTATGCGGCCTTTACCGCCCTCACTTAGCCATAGGAGTTTGACAAATAGGAAAGTTGGCGCAGCCCCTGGTATTCGGAAGACCGAACTAGGGGTGCTATGCACGCCTAATCGGGGGAACCGATTCTTCACAAGAAGCGGAAAAATCTCCAACGATTTGGAACCTCTCAAACAGCTGACCAGCTCTCGCCGCATCATGATAGTCAGTTTTCGGCTTTCTCTACAGAGGTGCTCGTCCGGAAGAACCGGGACACAAGCACAGTAGTTCTCCCTTTACTACCCTAGCCGATATAGCGGAACGTAAGGTAGTAAGCACAGGAGCCGGGCAACCCAACTATTGACCTAAGACATGATTCGGAGCCGATGCATATAATGTTATAAGTTCGGGGTGCCGAACTATACTATAAAAGTGTTCGGACTTTTTATTGCCATGGTGTTGGGTGTAATGAAGCCCCTGGCGTAGTAATACGTACCATGGTGTACGTTCGCAGTGGGTAATTAATACCGAGGTGAGTAAACGTAAAAATAAAATATTAGGCTAACACTACCGTGTATTCACCATCAAGGCGTGCTTTGTACAAGCGATGCGAAAAGCATGTAGGGCTATTTAACATGCCGTAACCAAGGGCGAGCTATGTGCGGGTATGAAAAGCAAGTATGTCGATTATTAATAGAGATCACATGAGGATTCCCTTGTAAGATAGAGCTCCTTGCCTCCTTGGTGTGTTCTGCAAGCGGGTTGTCTGTATAGACCTTCAAAAGAGAAGAAAAAACCCACATAAAAGAAAAAGTAAAAGCGTGCGAATCCCAGGGTCGGTCGAGCCGTACAGTGGATCATGAACAAGTTATGCCTCCGTCAGTTCCCATGGGGTTTTGAGTGTGTAATTCATATACGCGCGGTATTAGTGACATTGCCTCCTCGGGGCTGGGACTGAGGCCAAGTTGCTAATTCGGCTCCTGACGAGCCGAGCTATCCTGTTGCAGTGTGGTCCAGGCCCTCTTGATGATGTCCAGGGGCTCGGCAGCCAGATTATAATGCTGCTTGAGAAGGCCGCTTTGTACTTCTGCTGCTAGGGCGACAGTGTGCTCCTCTATACGGAGGGAGCGTTCCGTGTTTCCATTTACTGTAATGATGACACATGGACCGGGCATTTTGAGCTTGAGATAAGCGTAATGTGGCACCGCATTGAATCTAGAAAATGCAGTTCGTCCGAGCAGGGCGTGATAGCCGCTGCGAAATGGAACGATATAGAAGATTAGTTCTTCGCTTCGAAAGTTATCTAGGGAACCGAATACTACTTCCAGCGTTATTGAGCCCGTACAACGGGCCTCTACGCCTGGTATGACTCCTTTAAAGGTAGTCTTCATAGGCTTGACCCATGAGGGGTCGATGCACATTTTACGTACTGTATCCTGATAGAGCAGGTTGAGGCTGCTACCACCGTCCATTAGGACTCGTGTCAGGTGAAATCCGTCGATGATTGGGTCGAGGACTAGTGCGGCTGAACCGCCATGGCGGATGCTGGTTGGATGGTCTCGGCGGTCAAAGGTGATCGGTACTAATGACCATGGGTTAAATTTTGGGGCGACTGGCTCTACCGCATAAACGTCCCTAAGTGCATGCTTGCGCTCCCTTTTGGGGATGTGTGTGGCGTATATCATGTTCACCGTTTTGACTTGAGGCAGGAATTTCTTCTACCCCCCAGTGTTCGGCTGCCGGGGCTCCTCGTCTTTGTCCTCGCTCTACGAGTCCCCTTCCTTGTTTACGTTATTTACCTTACTGGCCTGCTTAAATACCCGGCAATCTTTGTTGGTATGGTTGGCCGGTTTGTCTGGGGTGCCATGTACATGGCACGGACGGTCGAGTATGCGGTCCAAGCTGGATGGTCCTCCACCGTTCCTTTTATAGGGCTTCTTTCGCTGGCCAGACTTGGAGCCACTGAATTCGGCATGAATGGTAGTGTCATCGGTGTTATCACCATTGCTTCGGTGTTTGTGTCTGTTGCGTCGGAGCTTGCCGGTGCTGTTTTTAGCCTCAGAGGGGCCTGTTTCATTAGCTGTGTTGGTACTGCAAGCCAGCCAACTATCCTCTCCCGCACAAAAGCGGGTCATAAGTGCCGTGAGGGCTGCCATGGATCTCGGCTTTTCCTGACCAAGGTGGCGGGCGAGCCATTCGTCCCGGGTGCTATGCTTAAAGGCCGCTAGGGCCTCGGTGTCCGAACATTCGACGATCTGGTTCTTTTTGGTTAGGAACCTAGTCCAGAATTTTCTGGACGATTCTCCAGGTTGTTGAACTATGTCGCTTAGGATCGACATCTGGTGGCCGGACATAAGTTCCTTTGAAGTTGTCGAGGAAAGCCTCTTCCAAGTTCTTCCAGCTACCGATTGAGTTCTCAGGCAGGCTATTTAACCAGTGCCGAGCTAGTCCTTTGAGTTTTAATGGGAGGTATTTGATGGCATGGAGGTCGTCTCCTCGGGCCATGTGGATGTGGAGAATGAAGTCCTCGATCCATACTGCAGGATCGGTTGTGCCGTCGTATGGTTCGATATTGACGGGCTTGAAACCCTCGGGGAATTCATGATCCAGCACTTCATCTATGAAGCAGAGCGGGTGTGCGGCGCCTCTATATCGGGCCGCATCATGGCAGAGCTCTGAAGGAGTCCGTCTGCGACATTCGGCTTGAGCGTGGTTAGGTTTGTCGCATCCGAATACATAGCCGTCACCGCGCCTCGAGGCATGTCCTCATGATCTGTAGATCGATCTTGTGTGTCTTGCTCTACTATCCAGGGTCTGTCGGAGGTCGTACGTATGACTCCGGACTCTTCCATCCCTATTTTGATGGGGTGGTGGGGCGGTCTGCAGTTCGGCCTGAGTTGCCGCTTTATCTTGACCGCGGGGTGGCCGTTCCGCCACCCTGTCCCGACCACGTGGTGGTCGATCCGCATTGCGTGAGGGAGATATATGCTCCGGCCCTTCCTCATCGAATTGAGGTAGCAGTCTGCGTTTCGGGTAGCTCTTGGCTGGGCGGTTGAGACCATATTACTCGGCTGTTAGGACGTCAGTCCATCTGTCGATGAGCAGGTCTTGTTCGGCTTGAAGCTGCTATTATTTGTTTTTCAGGCTCCTTGAAGTGGCTATGAGCTGAAGCTTAAAGCACTCCTGCCCAAGAGGATCCTCAGGCATGATGAAGTCTTCGTTGCCGAGGCTTGTATCTTCCTCGGAGGGCGGATGTTAACTATCATCCTCCGGGTCATCTTCTATGGCCTGTTTGTCAGTGTTGTCTTGCCTGCTGTCATGTTCCTATTCCGATGTAGCCCCCGCGGGGTCTTCACTATTTTCGGCGTCAGCCGGAGTACTATTTTCTCCGGTGCCAGTGTTGTCGTCCTTTGAGCGACGGTTCTTAGGGCGGCGTTTGGGCCGCTGACGCTTGGACTGTGTCTCGGAGGTTTTGTTCGTATCCGACTCTTCTTTGTCGTCGCGAAATCCTTTAGGTGTACCAACCATGTACACGTCGTATGAAGTGGTGGCCGTCCATCGTCCAGTGAATGGTGGGTCTTGGCCTTTCTCCTTGTCGGCATCGTCGTCCATACCTTCGATGTCTTCGGAGCCATAGTCAAGCACGTCGGTTAAGTCGTCGACGCTGGCTATGAAGTGGGTGGCGGGTGGGAAGCAAAATTCCTCATCATCCGTTTCTAGCTTGAACCGGACATAGTTCGGCTGTGAGTCCTTCTCCAAGGACAAATTCTTAAAAGATTTTAGCACGTCACCCAAAGGCGAGTGCTGGTAGACGTCCGCGGCACTGAACTTGAAGATCGATAACAGATCTAACTCGGTGTCCGTGGGCGTACACAGTTCAGAACTTATAGCCGGAGACGAGTCCGAAGTTCCATTAAAGCGAATGTTGCAGGGCATCGAGTCCATGTGCGGCTCCAACTCCACGTACTCTGAGGCCTCAGATGTCTCGATCTGCTTTGGCTCTAAGGTCGTTGCAGTCGCAGGAACCATCTCCTGGGCATGATCCGATGACAGATTTAAGTCACGTTCATCGGGATGAGGGGAGTCATCGCCGCAGGCTCAAATCCCTTGAAGATCACGTCTCCATGGATATTCGCGACGTAGTTCAAGCTTCTGAATCTGACCAGATGGCCAGAGGCATAGCTGTCGATCTTCTCCAGATGGCCATGCGAGTTGGCCCGTAGTACGAAGCCGCCGAATACGAAGATCTGTTCGGGGAGGAAGGTTCCTCTTTGGGCAGCGTCATTATTGACGATTGAAGGGGCCATCGAGCCTCTTGTCGACGGCATAGTGCAAATCTCAATGAAAGCACCAATGTCAGTGTCAAAACCGGCGGATCTCGGGTAGGGGGTCCCGGACTGTGCCTCTAGGATCGATGGTAACAGGAGACAGGGGACACGGTGTTTACCCAAGTTCGGGCCCTCTATATGGAGGTAATACCCTACTTCATGCTTGATTGATCTTGATGAATATGAGTATTACAAGAGTTGATCTACCAGGAGATCGTAATGGCTAAACCCTAGAAGTCTAGCCTATGAATATGGTAATGAGTATATGTGTTGTCCCTTCCGGACTATCCCCTACGGTTTATATAGACACCGAGGGGATCTAGGGTTTACATGGAGTCGGTTACATAAGAAGGAATCTTCGGTCGCCAAGCTTACCTTCCACGCCAAGTAGAGTCCAATTCGGACACGGTACAGTCTTCGGTCTTCATAGCCCATCAGTCCGTCCCATAGGTAATAGGTCGGACGTCCGAGGACCCCTTAGTCCAGGACTCCCTCAACCGCGCTCACTGATTTCGTGGCAGAATGGACGGACGCCTCGGCGCTTGGAGAAGGCGAAGACCGGTCCCTCTCGCCGGGAAGTAAGGCGCCTGGCGGCTGGGTCATGTATTTCGATGGTGCCTTTGCGCGCCAGGGCGCCGGGGCTAGAGCAGTACTTATCTCGCCCACTCAAGACAAGCTCTACTACGCCGTGCAGCTCTGCTTCCAGCAGGGCGAGAAGGTCTTCAACAACATTGCAGAATACAAGGGCCTCATAGCTGGCCTGAAGGCTGCGGCGGTGCTAGGGGTGAAGCGCCTCACTACCAGAGGCGACTCACAGCTCCTCGTCAACTTCTCCAACAAGGTATATGAGCCGAAGGACGAGCACATGGAAGCATACCTCACGGAGGTGCGCAAGATGGAGAAGCAATTTCTAGGCCTGGATTTGCAGCATGTGCCCCGTGGCACCAACAAGGAAGCAGATGACATCGCCAGAAGAGCATCCAAGCATCAGCCCCAGGAGCCTAGCATCTTCGAGGAGCGGTTCTTCAAGCCATCAGCAACACCACCTCTTTCAAGAACAACTCACCCTCGGGAGGAACTCCCGCACCCGCCTGCCTCAAGAGCCCCAACCTGTGGCCCGACCTCAGGAGCATGCCTACTCCTGGCGCTCGAGCCCCAGGAGGGATGCTAGACAAAAGAATTCAAGGAATACCTTATGCAAGGGGCGTTGCCAGAGAAGGAGCAGGACGCGGAGCGCGTGGCCCGTCAGGCCACAACATACTGCATCTAGGACGGTGAGTTATACAGAAAGTGACCAAATGACATTACACCGTGTTGTATCTCTAGGGAACAGGGGAAAGAACTGATAGCTGACATACATGGCGGAGACTGTGGGCACAACTCATCGTCGCGAACCCTCGTCGGCAAGGCATTCCGAAGTGGGTTCTACTGGCCTACAACGCTCAACGACGCGGCTGAGCTGGTGAGGTCCTGTGAGGCCTGCCAATTCCATGCCAAGCAGATCCATCATCCAGCTCAGGGCCTCCAGACAATCCCACTCTCATGGCCATTCGTGGTCTGGGGGCTAGATATTCTGGGCCCGTTCCCTCGGGCGCCTGGGGGCTATCGATACCTCTATGTCGTCATCGACAAGTTCACTAAGTGGCCGGAGGTTGAAGCCGTCCGCGCCATCCCAGCTGGTTCTGCAGACAAGTTCATCAAGGGTCTCGTGAGCCGTTTTGGGGTCCCCAACCGCATCATCACCGATAACGGCTCGCAGTTCACTAGTAATCTCTTCAAGTCATATTGTGCTAACCTTGGTACGCAGAACTGCTACCCCTCAGTAGCACACTCCAGGAGCAATGGCCAGGCCGAATGCGCCAACGCGGAGGTCCTGAAGGGCCTCAATACTAGGACCTTCAAGAAGAAGCTCGAGCCCTGCGGCATGGGCTGGCATGATGAGCTCCAGTCTGTGCTGTGGTCGATCCGCACCACCGCCACCAAGCCAACGGACGAAACCCCGTTCTTCCTCGTCTATGGAGCAGAAGCAGTCCTCCCTCATGAGGTCGAGTATCGCTCCGCACAGGTCCTGGCGTTTGATGAGACGCAGCAGGACGCCATGCGGGGGATGGACCTCGTGCTGGGGGAGGAACGACACCGTGAAGCTGCACTACGGGCGGCAAGATACCAGCAGGCGCTGCGGCGGTACCACTGCCGGATCGTCCGCTCCAGGACTCTTGAGGTTGGTGACCTCGTCCTGAGGCGGGTGCTCTCTAGGGAGGGGTTGCATAAGCTCTCGCCCATGTGGGAGGGCCCATTCAAGGTCGTCCACGTCTCCAAGCCTGGAGCCGCGCGCCCAGAGACGCAGGACGGGGTACCCGTCCAGAACGCCTGGAACATCCAACACCTCCAGAAGTTCCACCCATGATGAAAGTCCCAGTGCCTGTGAAGAAGGCCCGGTGCCTGTAAGAAAGGCCCAGTGCATGTGAAGCAAGGCCCAGCGCCTGTGAAGAAAGGCCCAGTGCCTGTGAAGCAAGGCCCCGTGCCTGTGAAGAATCGCCTCCTGTGACACTCTCATGTAATAATGAGTGGGGCTGTACACGCCCCGGAGCCTCAGGAGAGCCACCCTTGGGCCTCCGGGGCTCCCGACCACATCGAGTGGCAACACTTAGCTCCGCACTAGTGAGAAGACGTCGAAGACTAGACTAGGTGCCGGACGCGGCTTTTCATTTGCTTTCCGAAGTTGGCTCGCCCTTCTTTTAATTAAAATTTTCTTTCTGGTATCTCTTGCTGGTCCCGTTTTATCGCTTTCTTCCTCTGTTTCTACCTTCGCCTCTTTGGTCGACCTGAACTCTCCCTTGCATCCCTCGCGAGGGGGCTGAACAGGTACCTTCGTGAGCTTCCTCCTTCTGTCTTTTTGCGAGGCACCCTCGTTCGAGCCCACAAGCTGGCGCACCTCTCCTGGTCCGTGCCCCATGGGCATCGCGACGTGAAGCACTGTGTCAAGGCCAGCGGCGCTTATAACCAAACCCTGGGTGAGCGATAAACCTCTTACGAATTTTTTGCTGTTCCTAAGCGCATATCAGGTCAAGGAGGCCTCGACAAGCACTAGGAAGCGAGCGCCTCGTGAGGAGGAGGTCATTCAAAACAAGTCGAGCTAAGTTATCCCTACATAAAACGATAATATTATGACACGACACAGGAACGACAAACATAACATAATGATTGAGATCATAGTTTGATACACGCCAATCCGGGCCCACTCTGGTTTCTTTCTGATGCATGAAGGAAAAGAAGAACAAAATAGAAGCGACGCCTATAGCAGTTCACGGGCGCAGGCCCTAGCGCCCTCCTGAGCTCAGCCAGACCCCTCCTCGCGCTTTATGAAGGCACGACGACAAGACGACCCGCCACTGTCTTTGAAGCGGGCACGGCGGCATGGCGGCTGGTCGTAGCCACCACCGCTGGAGCTATCGCTAGGGGAAGAGCTGCCATAGCCGGACGAGACGCGGTCGGCACCATTGGCGGGCTCGCTCTCATCCTCATCGCGACCGTCCCCAAGCCCGAGCACCTCCTCGCCATCGTTCACCTCAGGGCAGCACCCGTCGCGGCGACCATCTTCCCCAAAGACCCTCACATAGACGGTCGCATGTCCGTCGTACTTGAAGTGAAGGGTGCACCGCCTGCCCAGGCCGCGCACGCGAGCGAACGTCTGCCAACCACGGGCCAAAGCTACATTGCCCGTGGCGGAGACCGCGACCGCAACCCAGGAAACCCTGCAGCAGCAGCCGTCTGCCTGTAGCCAAAGCCTACCACGACCCGAGTCCAGCAGCTCGACGGCGAAGAGGCGCGGGAGCTGAAGCCAGTTGCCGGTCGGGTTCTCCGACCAGACGACGAACTCCGGCAACATCTCCGCCGAGTGGAAGCGGGGCCGGGGAGGCCGCGCGACCATGGTGTGTCTCCCTCCATCAACGGGGCCACCACAACCGGAGCGACCCCTGCCCCGTGAAGCGGCACCACCGCGGCAGGGGTTGCGGTGTGCTTGTGAGGACGGCCGCGTCCACGCTTGGGCACTGGAGAGCCGCGCCCCTCGCAATGGGCCTTCCCCTTCTCCGTGGCGGTGAACCTCCTCGATGGCGCCATTGGTGGCAGGAGAGGAGCAAGGAAGGAGAAGAAGCGAAACCGGAAGAGGAAGGATGGGCGACGGGGGCTTCACCCCTCCCATTTATACCAGGAGAAGGCCAACCAGCACCCCTCATGAATAGTCCGTCCGGACTGAAGTGTCAGAATCTTTATTAGGAGCCATGACCGAGGTGGCCGCCCTCAAGAAGGCGTTAGCCGAGGCCGAGGATAAAGCGACCAAGGAACGCGCCTCATGCGAGAAGCACGAGGCCCGGGTTGACGAGGCGTAGCAGCAGCTCCAAGGTGTGATCGAGACATTTGAGTCCTTGGAGCGCGATTGTAAGGTGCAAGAGTCCGAACTGGAGAAGGCCCGTCAGAGCGCACATGACGCACGAGCCGAAGCCCAGAACGCCCTCCAGGAGATTCAGGTGGCCAAGAACATTGCGGCGGGTGAGTCTTTCGACATGCAAAGCAAGTATGTAAAAGAAACGTTCCTTGTACTTATCTGGATTTGGGTTTTCCAAGGGTGTTTACGGATCTGCCGCGCAGTATATCAGATGCTGCCGAGCATTATAGAGCCGAAGAGGGGATGTCTACGGAGAAGCTGTTCTGGTCCCAATATCTTGGACCCGAACATCCGGTGCCCTTCAGTGACCAGTTGAAGCAGTTGGTTGAGCTACACAAGTCGGCAGAGCTAGCCATGAAGGACCTAATAGTCTGACTGTGGCCTCCCGAGCCTATACCTAGCAACTACTTTGGGCTTGTTCGGCGGCTTGTAAGTGCCTGTCCGCGGATCGAAACCGTGAAACGGTCAATCTGTATTGAAGGTGCTCGTATGGCGTTTGCTCGCGTCAAGACATATTGGGCGAAGTTAGATGCCAAGAAGCTAATGACCGAGGGGCCACCGGAGGGCAAGGAGCATCGTCGGCCCAAGCACTATTTTGATGGTGTCCTGGAGGGGTCCCGCCTTGTGGCGGAGCAATGCTCAAAGGATATCATATTCCCATGAGAACATGTGTATTACCATGCCCTGTAATATGGAACAATGGTGTAATGTAATATAGTGCTTATGATTTAAATTTACCTCATGTGCGGCCGTTTATTAACTCTGAGGGTTGACCAGTCGTCGGCTTCTGCCCCCACGTAGATAGTACGGGGGTGTTCGGGATAAATCTAAACACTCTTTACTCCACATTCTGGTCCTTAAAGGAGGTGTTTAGCGCAACGAACAAGGCAATCAGATTATGCGGCCTTTACCGCCCTCACTTAGCCATAGGAGTTTGACAAATAGGAAAGTTGGCGCAGCCCCTGGTATTTGGAAGACCGAACTAGGGGTGCTATGCACGCCTAATCGGGGGAACCGATTCTTCACAAGAAGCGGAAAAATCTCCAACGATTTGGAACCTCTCAAACAGCTGACCAGCTCTCGCCGCATCATGATAGTCAGTTTTCGGCTTTCTCTACAGAGGTGCTCGTCCGGAAGAACCGGGACACAAGCACAGTAGTTCTCCCTTTACTACCCTAGCCGATATAGCGGAACGTAAGGTAGTAAGCACAGGAGCCGGGCAACCCAACTATTGACCTAAGACATGATTCGGAGCCGATGCATATAATGTTATAAGTTCGGGGTGCCGAACTATACTATAAAAGTGTTCGGACTTTTTATTGCCATGGTGTTGGGTGTAATGAAGCCCCTGGCGTAGTAATACGTACCATGGTGTACGTTCGCAGTGGGTAATTAATACCAAGGTGAGTAAACGTAAAAATAAAATATTAGGCTAACACTACCGTGTATTCACCATCAAGGCGTGCTTTGTACAAGCGATGCGAAAAGCATGTAGGGCTATTTAACATGCCGTAACCAAGGGCGAGCTATGTGCGGGTATGAAAAGCAAGTATGTCGATTATTAATAGAGATCACATGAGGATTCCCTTGTAAGATAGAGCTCCTTGCCTCCTTGGTGTGTTCTGCAAGCGGGTTGTCTGTATAGACCTTCAAAAGAGAAGAAAAAACCCACATAAAAGAAAAAGTAAAAGCGTGCGAATCCCAGGGTCGGTCGAGCCGTACAGTGGATCATGAACAAGTTATGCCTCCGTCAGTTCCCATGGGGTTTTGAGTGTGTAATTCATATACGCGCGGTATTAGTGACATTGCCTCCTCGGGGCTGGGACTGAGGCCAAGTTGCTAATTCGGCTCCTGACGAGCCGAGCTATCCTGTTGCAGTGTGGTCCAGGCCCTCTTGATGATGTCCAGGGGCTCGGCAGCCAGATTATAATGCTGCTTGAGAAGGCCGCTTTGTACTTCTGCTGCTAGGGCGACAGTGTGCTCCTCTATACGGAGGGAGCGTTCCGTGTTTCCATTTACTGTAATGATGACACATGGACCGGGCATTTTGAGCTTGAGATAAGCGTAATGTGGCACCGCATTGAATCTAGAAAATGCAGTTCGTCCGAGCAGGGCGTGATAGCCGCTGCGAAATGGAACGATATAGAAGATTAGTTCTTCGCTTCGAAAGTTATCTAGGGAACCGAATACTACTTCCAGCGTTATTGAGCCCGTACAACGGGCCTCTACGCCTGGTATGACTCCTTTAAAGGTAGTCTTCATAGGCTTGACCCATGAGGGGTCGATGCACATTTTACGTACTGTATCCTGATAGAGCAGGTTGAGGCTGCTACCACCGTCCATTAGGACTCGTGTCAGGTGAAATCCGTCGATGATTGGGTCGAGGACTAGTGCGGCTGAACCGCCATGGCGGATGCTGGTTGGATGGTCTCGGCGGTCAAAGGTGATCGGTACTAATGACCATGGGTTAAATTTTGGGGCGACTGGCTCTACCGCATAAACGTCCCTAAGTGCATGCTTGCGCTCCCTTTTGGGGATGTGTGTGGCGTATATCATGTTCACCGTTTTGACTTGAGGCAGGAATTTCTTCTACCCCCCAGTGTTCGGCTGCCGGGGCTCCTCGTCTTTGTCCTCGCTCTACGAGTCCCCTTCCTTGTTTACGTTATTTACCTTACTGGCCTGCTTAAATACCCGGCAATCTTTGTTGGTATGGTTGGCCGGTTTGTCTGGGGTGCCATGTACATGGCACGGACGGTCGAGTATGCGGTCCAAGCTGGATGGTCCTCCACCGTTCCTTTTATAGGGCTTCTTTCGCTGGCCAGACTTGGAGCCACTGAATTCGGCATGAATGGTAGTGTCATCGGTGTTATCACCATTGCTTCGGTGTTTGTGTCTGTTGCGTCGGAGCTTGCCGGTGCTGTTTTTAGCCTCAGAGGGGCCTGTTTCATTAGCTGTGTTGGTACTGCAAGCCAGCCAACTATCCTCTCCCGCACAAAAGCGGGTCATAAGTGCCGTGAGGGCTGCCATGGATCTCGGCTTTTCCTGACCAAGGTGGCGGGCGAGCCATTCGTCCCGGGTGCTATGCTTAAAGGCCGCTAGGGCCTCGGTGTCCGGACATTCGACGATCTGGTTCTTTTTGGTTAGGAACCTAGTCCAGAATTTTCTGGACGATTCTCCAGGTTGTTGAACTATGTCGCTTAGGATCGACATCTGGTGGCCGGACATAAGTTCCTTTGAAGTTGTCGAGGAAAGCCTCTTCCAAGTTCTTCCAGCTACCGATTGAGTTCTCAGGCAGGCTATTTAACCAGTGCCGAGCTAGTCCTTTGAGTTTTAATGGGAGGTATTTGATGGCATGGAGGTCGTCTCCTCGGGCCATGTGGATGTGGAGAATGAAGTCCTCGATCCATACTGCAGGATCGGTTGTGCCGTCGTATGGTTCGATATTGACGGGCTTGAAACCCTCGGGGAATTCATGATCCAGCACTTCATCTATGAAGCAGAGCGGGTGTGCGGCGCCTCTATATCGGGCCGCATCATGGCAGAGCTCTGAAGGAGTCCGTCTGCGACATTCGGCTTGAGCGTGGTTAGGTTTGTCGCATCCGAATACATAGCCGTCACCGCGCCTCGAGGCATGTCCTCATGATCTGTAGATCGATCTTGTGTGTCTTGCTCTACTATCCAGGGTCTGTCGGAGGTCGTACGTATGACTCCGGACTCTTCCATCCCTATTTTGATGGGGTGGTGGGGCGGTCTGCAGTTCGGCCTGAGTTGCCGCTTTATCTTGACCGCGGGGTGGCCGTTCCGCCACCCTGTCCCGACCACGTGGTGGTCGATCCGCATTGCGTGAGGGAGATATATGCTCCGGCCCTTCCTCATCGAATTGAGGTAGCAGTCTGCGTTTCGGGTAGCTCTTGGCTGGGCGGTTGAGACCATATTACTCGGCTGTTAGGACGTCAGTCCATCTGTCGATGAGCAGGTCTTGTTCGGCTTGAAGCTGCTATTATTTGTTTTTCAGGCTCCTTGAAGTGGCTATGAGCTGAAGCTTAAAGCACTCCTGCCCAAGAGGATCCTCAGGCATGATGAAGTCTTCGTTGCCGAGGCTTGTATCTTCCTCGGAGGGCGGATGTTAACTATCATCCTCCGGGTCATCTTCTATGGCCTGTTTGTCAGTGTTGTCTTGCCTGCTGTCATGTTCCTATTCCGATGTAGCCCCCGCGGGGTCTTCACTATTTTCGGCGTCAGCCGGAGTACTATTTTCTCCGGTGCCAGTGTTGTCGTCCTTTGAGCGACGGTTCTTAGGGCGGCGTTTGGGCCGCTGACGCTTGGACTGTGTCTCGGAGGTTTTGTTCGTATCCGACTCTTCTTTGTCGTCGCGAAATCCTTTAGGTGTACCAACCATGTACACGTCGTATGAAGTGGTGGCCGTCCATCGTCCAGTGAATGGTGGGTCTTGGCCTTTCTCCTTGTCGGCATCGTCGTCCATACCTTCGATGTCTTCGGAGCCATAGTCAAGCACGTCGGTTAAGTCGTCGACGCTGGCTATGAAGTGGGTGGCGGGTGGGAAGCAAAATTCCTCATCATCCGTTTCTAGCTTGAACCGGACATAGTTCGGCTGTGAGTCCTTCTCCAAGGACAAATTCTTAAAAGATTTTAGCACGTCACCCAAAGGCGAGTGCTGGTAGACGTCCGCGGCACTGAACTTGAAGATCGATAACAGATCTAACTCGGTGTCCGTGGGCGTACACAGTTCAGAACTTATAGCCGGAGACGAGTCCGAAGTTCCATTAAAGCGAATGTTGCAGGGCATCGAGTCCATGTGCGGCTCCAACTCCACGTACTCTGAGGCCTCAGATGTCTCGATCTGCTTTGGCTCTAAGGTCGTTGCAGTCGCAGGAACCATCTCCTGGGCATGATCCGATGACAGATTTAAGTCACGTTCATCGGGATGAGGGGAGTCATCGCCGCAGGCTCAAATCCCTTGAAGATCACGTCTCCATGGATATTCGCGACGTAGTTCAAGCTTCTGAATCTGACCAGATGGCCAGAGGCATAGCTGTCGATCTTCTCCAGATGGCCATGCGAGTTGGCCCGTAGTACGAAGCCGCCGAATACGAAGATCTGTTCGGGGAGGAAGGTTCCTCTTTGGGCAGCGTCATTATTGACGATTGAAGGGGCCATCGAGCCTCTTGTCGACGGCATAGTGCAAATCTCAATGAAAGCACCAATGTCAGTGTCAAAACCGGCGGATCTCGGGTAGGGGGTCCCGGACTGTGCCTCTAGGATCGATGGTAACAGGAGACAGGGGACACGGTGTTTACCCAAGTTCGGGCCCTCTATATGGAGGTAATACCCTACTTCATGCTTGATTGATCTTGATGAATATGAGTATTACAAGAGTTGATCTACCAGGAGATCGTAATGGCTAAACCCTAGAAGTCTAGCCTATGAATATGGTAATGAGTATATGTGTTGTCCCTTCCGGACTATCCCCTACGGTTTATATAGACACCGAGGGGATCTAGGGTTTACATGGAGTCGGTTACATAAGAAGGAATCTTCGGTCGCCAAGCTTACCTTCCACGCCAAGTAGAGTCCAATTCGGACACGGTACAGTCTTCGGTCTTCATAGCCCATCAGTCCGTCCCATAGGTAATAGGTCGGACGTCCGAGGACCCCTTAGTCCAGGACTCCCTCAACCGCGCTCACTGATTTCGTGGCAGAATGGACGGACGCCTCGGCGCTTGGAGAAGGCGAAGACCGGTCCCTCTCGCCGGGAAGTAAGGCGCCTGGCGGCTGGGTCATGTATTTCGATGGTGCCTTTGCGCGCCAGGGCGCCGGGGCTAGAGCAGTACTTATCTCGCCCACTCAAGACAAGCTCTACTACGCCGTGCAGCTCTGCTTCCAGCAGGGCGAGAAGGTCTTCAACAACATTGCAGAATACAAGGGCCTCATAGCTGGCCTGAAGGCTGCGGCGGTGCTAGGGGTGAAGCGCCTCACTACCAGAGGCGACTCACAGCTCCTCGTCAACTTCTCCAACAAGGTATATGAGCCGAAGGACGAGCACATGGAAGCATACCTCACGGAGGTGCGCAAGATGGAGAAGCAATTTCTAGGCCTGGATTTGCAGCATGTGCCCCGTGGCACCAACAAGGAAGCAGATGACATCGCCAGAAGAGCATCCAAGCATCAGCCCCAGGAGCCTAGCATCTTCGAGGAGCGGTTCTTCAAGCCATCAGCAACACCACCTCTTTCAAGAACAACTCACCCTCGGGAGGAACTCCCGCACCCGCCTGCCTCAAGAGCCCCAACCTGTGGCCCGACCTCAGGAGCATGCCTACTCCTGGCGCTCGAGCCCCAGGAGGGATGCTAGACAAAAGAATTCAAGGAATACCTTATGCAAGGGGCGTTGCCAGAGAAGGAGCAGGACGCGGAGCGCGTGGCCCGTCAGGCCACAACATACTGCATCTAGGACGGTGAGTTATACAGAAAGTGACCAAATGACATTACACCGTGTTGTATCTCTAGGGAACAGGGGAAAGAACTGATAGCTGACATACATGGCGGAGACTGTGGGCACAACTCATCGTCGCGAACCCTCGTCGGCAAGGCATTCCGAAGTGGGTTCTACTGGCCTACAACGCTCAACGACGCGGCTGAGCTGGTGAGGTCCTGTGAGGCCTGCCAATTCCATGCCAAGCAGATCCATCATCCAGCTCAGGGCCTCCAGACAATCCCACTCTCATGGCCATTCGTGGTCTGGGGGCTAGATATTCTGGGCCCGTTCCCTCGGGCGCCTGGGGGCTATCGATACCTCTATGTCGTCATCGACAAGTTCACTAAGTGGCCGGAGGTTGAAGCCGTCCGCGCCATCCCAGCTGGTTCTGCAGACAAGTTCATCAAGGGTCTCGTGAGCCGTTTTGGGGTCCCCAACCGCATCATCACCGATAACGGCTCGCAGTTCACTAGTAATCTCTTCAAGTCATATTGTGCTAACCTTGGTACGCAGAACTGCTACCCCTCAGTAGCACACTCCAGGAGCAATGGCCAGGCCGAATGCGCCAACGCGGAGGTCCTGAAGGGCCTCAATACTAGGACCTTCAAGAAGAAGCTCGAGCCCTGCGGCATGGGCTGGCATGATGAGCTCCAGTCTGTGCTGTGGTCGATCCGCACCACCGCCACCAAGCCAACGGACGAAACCCCGTTCTTCCTCGTCTATGGAGCAGAAGCAGTCCTCCCTCATGAGGTCGAGTATCGCTCCGCACAGGTCCTGGCGTTTGATGAGACACAGCAGGACGCCATGCGGGGGATGGACCTCGTGCTGGGGGAGGAACGACACCGTGAAGCTGCACTACGGGCGGCAAGATACCAGCAGGCGCTGCGGCGGTACCACTGCCGGATCGTCCGCTCCAGGACTCTTGAGGTTGGTGACCTCGTCCTGAGGCGGGTGCTCTCTAGGGAGGGGTTGCATAAGCTCTCGCCCATGTGGGAGGGCCCATTCAAGGTCGTCCACGTCTCCAAGCCTGGAGCCGCGCGCCCAGAGACGCAGGACGGGGTACCCGTCCAGAACGCCTGGAACATCCAACACCTCCAGAAGTTCCACCCATGATGAAAGTCCCAGTGCCTGTGAAGAAGGCCCGGTGCCTGTAAGAAAGGCCCAGTGCATGTGAAGCAAGGCCCAGCGCCTGTGAAGAAAGGCCCAGTGCCTGTGAAGCAAGGCCCCGTGCCTGTGAAGAATCGCCTCCTGTGACACTCTCATGTAATAATGAGTGGGGCTGTACACGCCCCGGAGCCTCAGGAGAGCCACCCTTGGGCCTCCGGGGCTCCCGACCACATCGAGTGGCAACACTTAGCTCCGCACTAGTGAGAAGACGTCGAAGACTAGACTAGGTGCCGGACGCGGCTTTTCATTTGCTTTCCGAAGTTGGCTCGCCCTTCTTTTAATTAAAATTTTCTTTCTGGTATCTCTTGCTGGTCCCGTTTTATCGCTTTCTTCCTCTGTTTCTACCTTCGCCTCTTTGGTCGACCTGAACTCTCCCTTGCATCCCTCGCGAGGGGGCTGAACAGGTACCTTCGTGAGCTTCCTCCTTCTGTCTTTTTGCGAGGCACCCTCGTTCGAGCCCACAAGCTGGCGCACCTCTCCTGGTCCGTGCCCCATGGGCATCGCGACGTGAAGCACTGTGTCAAGGCCAGCGGCGCTTATAACCAAACCCTGGGTGAGCGATAAACCTCTTACGAATTTTTTGCTGTTCCTAAGCGCATATCAGGTCAAGGAGGCCTCGACAAGCACTAGGAAGCGAGCGCCTCGTGAGGAGGAGGTCATTCAAAACAAGTCGAGCTAAGTTATCCCTACATAAAACGATAATATTATGACACGACACAGGAACGACAAACATAACATAATGATTGAGATCATAGTTTGATACACGCCAATCCGGGCCCACTCTGGTTTCTTTCTGATGCATGAAGGAAAAGAAGAACAAAATAGAAGCGACGCCTATAGTAGTTCACGGGCGCAGGCCCTAGCGCCCTCCTGAGCTCAGCCAGACCCCTCCTCGCGCTTTATGAAGGCACGACGACAAGACGACCCGCCACTGTCTTTGAAGCGGGCACGGCGGCATGGCGGCTGGTCGTAGCCACCACCGCTGGAGCTATCGCTAGGGGAAGAGCTGCCATAGCCGGACGAGACGCGGTCGGCACCATTGGCGGGCTCGCTCTCATCCTCATCGCGACCGTCCCCAAGCCCGAGCACCTCCTCGCCATCGTTCACCTCAGGGCAGCACCCGTCGCGGCGACCATCTTCCCCAAAGACCCTCACATAGACGGTCGCATGTCCGTCGTACTTGAAGTGAAGGGTGCACCGCCTGCCCAGGCCGCGCACGCGAGCGAACGTCTGCCAACCACGGGCCAAAGCTACATTGCCCGTGGCGGAGACCGCGACCGCAACCCAGGAAACCCTGCAGCAGCAGCCGTCTGCCTGTAGCCAAAGCCTACCACGACCCGAGTCCAGCAGCTCGACGGCGAAGAGGCGCGGGAGCTGAAGCCAGTTGCCGGTCGGGTTCTCCGACCAGACGACGAACTCCGGCAACATCTCCGCCGAGTGGAAGCGGGGCCGGGGAGGCCGCGCGACCATGGTGTGTCTCCCTCCATCAACGGGGCCACCACAACCGGAGCGACCCCTGCCCCGTGAAGCGGCACCACCGCGGCAGGGGTTGCGGTGTGCTTGTGAGGACGGCCGCGTCCACGCTTGGGCACTGGAGAGCCGCGCCCCTCGCAATGGGCCTTCCCCTTCTCCGTGGCGGTGAACCTCCTCGATGGCGCCATTGGTGGCAGGAGAGGAGCAAGGAAGGAGAAGAAGCGAAACCGGAAGAGGAAGGATGGGCGACGGGGGCTTCACCCCTCCCATTTATACCAGGAGAAGGCCAACCAGCACCCCTCATGATCACAGGTAATGATGGTTTTCCTTGCATGTCGCAGGGACTTGTCACATCGGGAAGTTGCCGAGGCAGCATGGGGAAGCGGAGACGCCCATGTACAATCAAGCGCCATGCGTCGCCGAGGCCGCAGGCTATTGGGGACCACGACACTCCGCACTTGACCCTTGGCTTTCCCTCGAAGCCAAGCCCGAGCGGGCCTTGGACCCGAGGGCTACTGTTGGCGTTCTGGGAACGGGGCTCCCCAGACTTGCCTGCTTGCGGCCCACGGCATTGCTTTGCTAGCAGGCCTATACGGCCCATCTTCATCAACAAGGAATCAAGACCCTCGCGAGGGACCAAGCCTCGCGAGGCAGACGACACAAGAACTCCTTAGGAGCGTCCTCACCAGGCTGGCTTGTGAGGCATGGAGAGTTCAAGGTCGGGCAAACCTCGCGAGGTCCTCGTGACGTAAGCCATGAGGATCGAGACCAGGCGGGCGCTAGCGCGCGTAGTGTCCTTGTTTCCTCTTTGGTGCTAAGGGGGCAAGCGCAGGCGCGGAGTACCGAGGCATCAAGGAAAGGTTTCCATATTGGTGCAACGAGACCAAGACCAGAAGGACGGCAAGACGGAGGTCACCATGGAGCCCAGGACAGCGTCACCACCAGAACCTTTGGCAGGCGAAGACCACCTTTTGTCAGGATAGCTTGTACTAGCTGTCCCCTTTCAAATTGGCCATTGTTGGCTCCCTTCCCACTCAATATTTGGGGAGAGGACCAGGGCCTCTATAAATAGGAGTAGCCACCACCATAGAAGGGGACGAAAATGAGAGGAGACGGGTCAAGAACAGAACCCTAGACCGCATCCTCACACACAAGTTCACTGAGCACAAGAACACCTCAACCTCAGGAGGTTGTTCTTCCCCTTGTATTGTTCATCCTCAGCCCAAGAGGCAATCCACCACCACCACACTTGAGTAGGGTATTACACCACAACGGTGGCCGAACTAGTATAAATCTTGTGTCCTTTGTGTTGCGAGTTCGTCGAGTAAGTTCATGAGATCTTAGCTAAGTTAGGATGTGGATCGATAGGGGGGAGATCTTTGCGTGCACCCCAGTGTTCGAACCTTAAGGGTTTTGCCGGAACCCGTGATCCGACAGTTACTTTTCCATTGCCACTGTTACAATCACTACAAAACCAATACTGTTACTTTTTCCACCGTTACCGTTACTTCCATATTATTTTGGTACTAAATACTTTGCTGCAGATATTAAGTCTTTCAGGTGTGATTGAATTGGCAACTCAACTGTTAATACTTGAGAATATTCTTCGGCTCCCCTTGTGTCGAATCAATAAATTTGGGTTGAATACTCTACCCTCGAAAATTGTTGCGATCCCCTATACTTGTGGGTTATCAGGCGCCAGCTATGGCGTTTCTTTAATGGAGCGCTAGAAAATTCAGGAAGGCCCATTCAGACTGGGTCGGGGAGGTCTACGTCTTCAATATAAAACCACTCCGAGGGCCACTCCTAGGACGCCTTCTTCGGCGTGCCGGACAGGTATTCGGTTCCAGCTATGCGCCATATCTTGGCGCCGCCCACCTTGAATATGGATCCCTTTTGGGAGCGGGGGATGAGGCAAAACAATTTTCTCCATAACTCAAAATGGGTCTTGCAACCTAGGAACAACTTGCAAAGAGCGACGAAGCCCGCGATGTGCAGAGTGCAGCCCGGCGTAAGATTGTGAAGTTGGAGGCCATAGTACTCCAGGAGACATCGGAGGAAAGGATGGATTGGAAATCCAACGCCTCTCATGAGAAAGGAAATGAATCACACTCGCTCCCCTTTTGAAGGATTCGAGAAGTTCTCTCCCAATGCTTCGCCTGTAATAGAAGTTAATCCCGCCCGCACTGGGATTAGATCCGCAGGGGGAAGGTAGCCTTGCGCCTGGAGCTTGGTCAGCTGGGCATGGGATACTGAGCATCTCTCCCAATCACCTTTTTTGGAGCCATGAGGGCGGGAGGAAGAACTGGGAGCGCTAGCCATGTTTGAGTGGTTTCTTCTAGGGAGCTCTAAGGATTTTCCGCCTAGTGTGGATTGGCATCTGAGATCCAATCCCTTTATATAGACTTTTTTTATGGCCAGGGTATTATGTGCAAAAAATACTCTGACATTTTGTATTCGTTCGACACGTGGAAGCAGAAGAGACGGAGGCGCGGGAGCCAAAGGGTATGACATTAAATCAACAGCCGAATATAACTCTTCGGGTCAGATGCTTTGAAGTATTTGGAGGAGGAACCTGCCTTGCAATGCCGAAGACAACCTGCGTGCCGGACACACTGTCATTGAAGCCTGGTTCGGGGGCTACTGAGGGAGCCCTGGATTAAGGGGTCCTCGGGCGTTCGGGCTGTATGACATGGGCGGACTAATGGTCCCTAAAGATACAAGACACAAGATTTTCTCCCATGTCCGGATGGGGCTCTCCTTGACGTGTAAGGCATGCTTAGCGTGTGGATATGAATATTCCTTTCTCTATAAACCGACTTTGTACAACCCTAGCCCCCTCCGGTTTCTATATAAACTAGAGGGTTTAGTCTGTAGAGGCAATCATAATCATACATGCTAGACAATTAGGGTTTATCCATTACGATTTCATGGTAGATCAACTCGTGTAACCCCTATACTCATCAAAGTCAATCAAGCAGGACATAGGGTATTACCTCCATCGATAGGGCCCGAACCTGGGTAAAACATCGTGTCCCTTGTCTCCTATTACCATCAATTCTTAGACGCACAGTTCGGGACCCCCTACCCGAGATCTTCCAGTTTTGACACCAACAGTCGGACCCCTTGGCCCATCTCCTTCTCGTTCCTCCATTTTGTCCTACCATTGGTGCAGCCATGGTGCCCTTGAGGAGGTTCTCCGCTGCCGAGAAGGGGAATGCGGCAGCAGAAGAGCTGGAGACGCCGAGGCCAGTCAGGTGGCAGGACCGCCCTTGAACAACCGCCGCCGCGCCCGGGGCAGATCCACAGGGGCGCGGACTCCCTCCACCAACGCCCTACGACGGCTCCGGCAGCCGTAGGAATCACTCTTCCCGCGGGCTCAGGAGAGGGGAGCGAGGCGGCCACGACCGAGATGGGCAGAGCGGCGCCGCCCGGTCTACCCAAGCGTGGAGCCATTCTGTCGATGCAACCTGCGAGTTCATGGTGACATGCACCGCGGTCCTTGCACCTGGCTCCAGCTCCCTAACACCTTCGCGAGGGAGATGGTGGAGCATGCACCCTAGGACTGCGGCTGTAGCCCGACGGCTGCTGCAACAGGCCCTCCTGGGTGGCGACAGACTTCACCCCCTCCAGCTTCATGTTCTTGAGGCGGGGGTGGAAGTCATTCGCCCTCGCCCGCGGCATGAACGAAGGGCACACCCGACACGTCCCCCTCCGACGGAAGCGGGAGCAACGACGGCTCCCCCAGCGTCAAGAGCAAGGATGAGGACTCCGACTAGGGCGCACGTGACGCCCGAGCCGACACCTTGGGGGTGGCGACTTCCCTCCGGAGTATTTATTTTGTTTTCTTATTTTTCCTGCATTGAAGCAACATGGGCCCCACGGGGGCGTGTAAGAAACTCTGGCGCTTGTGCCTTATCTTAAATGATTTTGTGGTTCGCAACTAAGTTTGATTATGGTGCTCCTCGTTTAGACTAGGCCTCGTCTTCACAATTGCATTAGTGCTCTGCGTTGCTAGGACCCAGCCTCGAGCAAGCCTCAACCGTCGCTGGTATGTCAGGTCGCGATGCCCGGGACAAGGCCAGGAGGTGAGGGGCCCGAGGTCCGGTAAGAGCTCCCGAGGCACGGTGCTTAGGAGGTCCCCCTTGACGCGCAAGTGGCTCATGCGAGAGAAGAGGTTTCTTCCTCGGACGAGACCGTGAAAAGAAGGAACGCTATCAGAAAGATCACTGAGCCCCATGAGATGGTCAACTTAGCTTTTTGGGGCGCAGCCCGAATCAGCCGCAACTCGTGTGAAGTTATCGCGACATGAGGGTGCGTCTCCTCGAAGTTTGGCCTCTTGTTTGTCTTCTATCTGCAATAGGTCAATATAGGCCCCGCGAGGGGTGCGTGAAACATTGGTGTCCTTCATCTCTTAACCAATGCCCTCGCAGCTAAACCGTGAATTTCCTCCCCATGCTTCCTCGTGAGGCTTGACTCACTTTTACCTGTTTGCCAAAATGCTCTACATCCTCAGGATCTGACCCTCGAGCGAGGCTCAGCCGCCACTGGTATGTCAAGTCGCGATGCCCGAGGCAGGGCCAGGGGGTGAGGGGTCGAGAGCCAGTAAGAGCCACTGAGGCACAATGCTCAATAGCTCCCCTTTTAACATGCAAGCGACTCGCACGAAAGATAGGCGACAGGCTTCGCGAGGATCATAGGGAGAAGGAATTCCAACTGGCAACGACACGCCGCGCGGGGTGGTTGTACTTGGATTTTTCATAGGATGCAATTTCAAAAAAAATCCTAAGCTTTACGCAAGATCTATCTAGGATATGCACAGCAACGATAGGGGGAGAGTATGTCTACATACCCTTGTAGACCGAAAGTGGAAGCGTTTGACAACGCGGTTGATGTAGTCGAACTTCTTCTCGTTCTGACCGATCAAGCACCGAACATACAACAGCTCCGAGTTTTGCACACGTTCAGCTCGATGACGTCCCTAAAACTCTTGATCCAGCAGAGTGTTGAGGAAGTAGATGAGTTCCGTCAACACGACGGCATGGTGACGATGATGGTGATGTGATCTGCGCAGGCCTTCGTCTAAGCACCACGAGAATATGAACGAGGGTGTAATCTGTGGAGGGGGGCACCGCATATGGCTAACAGATGTTGTTGTGTGTTCTAGGCGCCCCCTCCCCATGTATATATAGGTGGTAGAGGGAAGGGAGCAGCAAGGGGGCGCCCCAAGTAGGAGGAATTCTACTTGGGCGCCTCCCCAATTCGGCCTCCCCCCTTCCATAAGTTCCGGAGGGGGAAGGAAGGAGGAGGGGGGAGGGAAGGAAGGGGGAGGCCGAATCCCTCTCCTTCCTTCTCTCTTCCCCTCTTTCCTTCTCCTTTGGTTGTTTCCCCTCTTGGCCCATTAGGCCCATATCTTTTGCCGAGGCTGCTCGGAACCCCTTCCGGTGACCCGATATGTACCCGGTACCCTTCGGAACACTTCCGGTGCCCGAATACTATCATCCTATATATAAATCTTTACCTCTCGACCATTTTGAGACTCCTCTTCATGTCCGTGATCTCATCCGGGACTCCAAACAACATTCAGTCACCAAATCACACAACCCATATAATAATCGTCATCCAACATTAAGCGTGTGGACCCTACAGGTTCAAGAACTATGTAGACATGACCGAGACACCTCTCTGGTCAATAACCAATAGCGGAACCTAGATGCTCATATTGGCTCCTACATATTCTACGAAGATCTTTATTGATCGAACCGTTATGACAACATACGTTATTCCCTTTGTCCATCGGTATGTTACTTGTCCGAGACTTGATTGTCGGTATCTTCATATCTAGTTCAATCTTGTTACAGGCAAGTCTCTTTACTCGTTCCACAATACATCATCCCACAACTAACTCATCAGGCTTCTTATGATGTGTATTACCGATAGGGCCCATAGATACCTCTCCAATACTCGGAGTGACAAATCCTAATCTCGATCTATGCCAACCCAAGAAACACCTTCAGAGATACCTCTAGAGAATCTTTATAATCACCCAGTTACGTGTGAGGTTTGATAGCACACAAGGTATTCCTCCGGTGTCTAGGAGTTGCATAATCTCATAGTCGAAGGAATATGTATTTGACATGAAGAAAGCAATAGCAATAAAACTGAACGATCAATATGCTAAGCTAACGAATGGGTCTTTTCCATCACATCATTCTCCTAATGATGTGATCCCGTTCATCAAATGACAACACATGTCTATGGTTAGGAAACTTAACCATCTTTGATTAACAAGCTAGTCTAGTAGAGGCTTACTAGGGACACGGTGTTTTGTCTATGTATCCAGACATGTATCAAGTTTTCGGTTAATACAATTCTATCATGAATAATAAACATTTATCATGATATAAGGAAATATAAAATAACAACTTTATTATTGCCTCAAGGGCATATTTCCTTCAGTCTCCCACTTGCACTAGAGTGAATAATCTAGTTCACATTGCCATGTGATTTAACACCAATAGTTCGCATGTTTATGTGATTAACACCCATAGTTCACATCGCCATGTGACCAACACCCAAAGGGTTTACTAGAGTCAATAATCTAGTTCACCTCGCTATGTGATTAACACCCAAAGAGTACTAAGGTGTGATCATGTTTTGCTTGTGAGAGAAGTTTAGTCAACGGGTCTGCCACATTCAGATCTGTATGTATTTTGCAAATTTCTATACCAACAATGCTCTGTATGGAGCTACTCTAGCTAATTGCTCCCACATTCAATACATATCTAGATTGAGACTTAGAGTCATTTAGATCAGTATCAAAGCTTGCATTGACGTAACTCTTTACGACAAACTCTTTATCACCTCCATAACCGAGAAACATTTCCTTAGTCCTCTTTAAGGTAACTAAGGATAATTTTGACCGATGTCCAGTGATCTACTCCTGAATCACTATTGTACCCCCTTGCCAAACTCATGGCAAGGTACACAATATGCCTGGTACTGATAATCTCCAAGTCCAGGGAATCATCGTAGCAATTCCCAAATGTGGAAGTGATAAGTATGGAGTGTCGAACCCACAAGGAGCTAAAGGTAAGATCAATATTCTCTCAATTCCTATCTGCCACTGATACGACTCCACGTACACCGAACGTTTGCTTCCAACTAGAAACGAGAAATAAAACTACGTTGTGGTTATGAAGAGGATAACTTTTCATGATATCGAAGAGCTAAAATATAAAAGTAGGTGCTGTTATCATAAAGTTAGAATATATTACTAAATATTATAAATTGCGAGTGTAGAATAATGTTGGGTTAGTGTGCGGAATTGTCTTAGGAAATTGTTAACAAGACCGATAGTCGTCATTGCAATTTCATATGAGGGAGAGGCATAAGCTAACATACTTTCTCTTCTTGGATCATATGCACTTATGATTGGAACTCTAGCAAGCATCCGTAACTACTAAAGATCATTAAGGTAAAACCCAACCATAGCATTAAAGCATCAAGTCCCCTTTATCCCATATGTAACAACCCCCTTACTCGGGTTTATGCTTCTGTCACTCAAGCAACCCACTATAAGAGAATCATGAACGCATTGCAACACCCTACAACAGGAATCCCTCACGCTTGCATGACACAAAGGGCACAATAGGACAACACCAAAATAAAACATACAACTCATACCAATCTAGATCATCAATCAACCCAAAGACAAAGGACATCTACTCAAAACATCATAGGATGGCAACACATCATTGGATCATAATATGTGGCATAAAGCACCATGTTCAAGTAGGGATTACAGCGGGGTGCGGGAGAGTGGACCGCATAAAAGAGATGAGGATGGTGATGTTGATGAAGACGATCACCGCGGCGATGATTCCCCTTCCGATGGCACTCCGGTGCCACCGAGAGAGAGGAGAGGTTCTCCCCCTTGTGCTTCCTCCTCCATGGCCTCCCCCTGGATGGGGAGACGTTCTCCCTCTGGTCCTTGGCCTTCATGGTGACAATGGCCCCTCCGGGATCCTCCTCTATAGCCTTTGGTGATGATGGCCCGCTCCGGCAGGGTGCTAGAGAGGGCCTACATTGATTTCTTGTGGCTACAGAGGCTTGCGGCGGCGGAACGTCCGATCTAGGTTATTTTCTGGGGGTTTCTATATTTATAGGAATTTTGGCATCGGTTTAATGTCAGGGGTCTCCGAATCGTCCACGAGATAGGGGCCCACGCCCAGGGGTCGGGCGCGCCCTCCACCCTCATGGACAGCCCGAGACTCTTATGGCCCAACTCTTTTACTTTGGGGGATTCTTTTGGTCCATAAAAAATCATCAAAAATTGGCACGTCAATTGGACTCCGTTTGGTATTCCTTTTCTATAAAACTCAAAAACAAGGAAAAAACAGAAACGGGCACTAGGCTCTAGGTTAATAGGTTAGTCCCAAAAATCATATAAAATAGCATATAAATGCATATAAAACATCTAATATGGATAATATAATAGCATGAATACTTCATAAATTATAGATACGTTGGAGACATATCAGGTACACAGGATGGCATGCTTTATAGAACCTATGGCTGAGGCATAGGGAATGACTTTCATTCTCTCTCTATCTTCTACTGTGGTCGGGTTTTGCGTCTTACTCAACTTCGCACCTTGCAACACAGGCAAGAACCCTTTCTTTGGCTGATTCATTTTGAACTTCTTCAAAATCTTATCAAGGTATGTGCTTTTGAAAGTCCTATTAAGCGTCTCGATCTATCTCTGTAGATCTTGATGCCCAATATATAAGCAGCTTCACCGAGGTCTTTCATTGAAAACTTCTTATTCAAGTATCCTTTTATGCTATCCATAAATTCTACATCATTTCCAATCAATAATATGTCATCCACATATAATATCAAAAATGCTACAGAGCTCCCACTCACTTTCTTGTAAACACAGGCTTCTCCGAAAGTCTGTATAAAACCATATGCTTTGATCACCTCATCAAAGAGTATATTCCAACTCCGAGATGCTTGCACCAGTCCATAGATGGATCACTGGAGCTTGCACACTTTGTTAGAGCCTTTAGGATCGACAAAACCTTCTGGTTGCATCATATACAACTCTTATTTAAGAAATCCATTAAGGAATTCAGTTTTGACATCCATTTGCCAGATTTCATAATCATAAAATGCGGCAATTGCTAACATGATTCGGACAGACTTAAGCATCACTACGGGTGAGAAAGTCTCATCATAGTCAACTCCTTGAACTTGTCGAAAACCTTTCGCGATAAGTCGAGCTTTGTCAACAGCAACATTACCATCAGCGTTAGTCTTCTTTTTGAAGATCCATTTATTCTCTATGGCTCGCCGATCATCGGGCAAGTCCACCAAATTCCATACTTTGTTCTCAGACATGGATCCTATCTCAGATTTCATGGCCTCAAGCCATCTAGCGAAATCTAGGCTCATCATAGCTTCTTCATAGTTTGTTGGTTCGTCATGGTCTAGTACCATGACTTTCAGAATAGGATTGTCGTACCACTCTGGTGCGGAACATGCTCTGGTTGACCTACAAGGTTCAATAGTAAATTGATATGAAGTTTCATGATCATCATCATTAGCTTCCTCTCTAGTTGGTATAGTCATCATGGGAACGGATTTTTGTGATGAGTTACTTTCCAATTCGAGAGAAGGTAAAATTACCTCATCAAGTTCTACTTTCCTCCCACTCACTTCTTTTGAGAGAAACTCCTTCTCTAGAGAGGATCCATTCTTAGCAACAAAGATCTTTCCTTCGGATCTGTGGTAGAAGGTGTACCCAACAATTTCTTTTGGGTATCCTATGAAGACGCACTTCTCCGATTTGGGTTCGAGCTTATCAGACTGAAGCTTTTTCACATAACCATCGCAACCCCAAACTTTAAGAAACGATAGCTTAGGTTGCTCGCCAAACCACAGTTCATACAATGTCATCTCAATGGATTTAGATGGTGCCCTATTTAACGTGAATGCAACTATCACTAATGCATAACCCCAAAACGACAGTGGTGAATCAGTAATAGACATCATAAATCGCACCATATCTAATAAAGTACGGTTACGACATTCGGACGCACCTACGCTACGGTGTTCTAGGTGGCGTGAATTGTGAAACTATTCCAAATTGTTTTAAATGAAGGCCAAACTCATAACTCAAATATTCTCCTTTGCGATCAGAACATAGAAACTTTATTTTCTTGTTACGATGATTCTCTACTTCACTGTGAAATTCTTTGAAATGTTCAAATGTTTCAGACTTGTGTTTCATCAAGTAGATATACCCATATCTGCTCAAATCATCTGTGAAGGTCAGAAAATAACGATACCCACCGCGAGCCTCAATACTCATCGGACCGCATACAAATGTCTATGGTTAGGAAACTTAACAATCTTTGATTAACGAGCTAGTTCAGTAGAGGCTTACTAGAGACACGGTGTTTTGTCTATGTATCCACACATGTATCAAGTTTCCGATTAATACAATTCTAGCATGAATAATAAACATTTATCATGATATAAGGAAATATAAAATAACAACTTTATTATTGCCTCCAGGGCATATTTCCTTCAAGATATTCATGATTGGTGGCATGGGTCGTCGCCTGCTCGTAGTTGGACCTCCTGAGGGGCTATCCGCCCGGCTCCTGAAGCCACTGCATGTTGACAGGTCACAAGGTATAGGGGGCGGCGCGCGCCAGCCGACCTACTCATGGTTGTTCCGTAAGGAGATAAGGCACTAAGGACTTGATGACGTGACATGCACGGGGCCAACCCGCAAGCCAGAGCTTGATTACTTAGGTTTAATAGCGCTGTGGGGACGGACCCAAGCACATGCGTCGTTCCAATAGCCCCTGCTCATGGGACGGTCAAGGGGAGAGCTGTGTGTCGTGGGAATGAGTCTGATAGTAAGAGTAGGGGGTACGTAGGAGCAGGCAGTGTCCTAGCTACGGCGAGGTTGTACACACAAGTTTTACAAGTTCAGGCCCCTCTCGAAGGAGGAAATAGCCGTACGTCTCGGTGCTGTGGAGGCTTGTCGACTGGATATGTGTGAAAGTTACAGAGGGTGCGAACCCTTGTGCTAGAGGAGCGGGTGGCTTATATAGAGTGCGCCTGGCCCCTCTCAGCCCTCGGCTACACAAGGTTCAATGTGAGTTAAGACTAGGATGTTACTAGCACTACAAAAAAGGACACATCCGTGACATTTTGGGCCGAACAATTTTTTTCCGTCATGCTTATGACACTTCTATGACGATAATTGTGACAAAACCTGGTATCATCATAGATGTGGTGGGCTTCTACTTCTATGACAAAAAATCATGACAGAAAATGGGATTTTCGTCCTGGGCGGGCCGGAGACGCAGCTGCATGACATTCTTTGGGCCGTCCATGACGGAAAAAAGCAGTGGTAGAATCGAGGATGAGGAAAAATATCGAGGAGTTCCCGGTTACGGTGGGTGGTCGGGGCCGAGCGATGCACGGAGGTTTGCATGTTTCTCTCATACACGTACTCGCATGTGTGTGAGGTGTTGTGCTCTAACTGAACCCGAGCGAGGCATTGGGCTCTAACTGAACCCGAGCGAGGTGTTGGGCTCTAATTGAACCCTCCGAGTGATTCCTTCGCTACTACTTCTAACTGAAGCCGATCGAACCCTACTGCCTCCTTCCCTTGGTGAACAGTGAGCATTGTTGGGGGGGGGGGGTTTGGATGAACAGTTCCCGATGGGGGGTTGGATGAATAGGACCTCGTGGTAGTAGAGGCCGTTTCTGCTTGATGAACAGGACCCCGATTGATCGAGCCGGTTGGGGGTGGATGAACAGGACCCCGTGGAGGGCTGATGAACTGGGCGACTCCGTGGAGGGCTGGTTGAACAGTAGTGAAGGAAATATGCCCTAGAGGCAATAATAAAATTATTATTTATTTCCTTATATCATGATAAATGTTTATTATTCATGCTAGAATTGTATTAATCGGAAACATGATACATGTGTGAATACATAGACAAACAGAGTGTCACTAGTATGCCTCTACATGACTAGCTCGTTTATCAAAGATGGTTATGTTTCCTACCATAGACATGAGTTGTCATTTGATTAACGGGATCAAATCATTAGGAGAATGATGTGATTGACTTGACCCATTCTGTTAGCTTAGCACTTGATCGTTTAGTATGTTGCTATTGCTTTCTTCATGACATATACATGTTCCTATGACTATGAGATTATGCAACTCCCGTTTACCGGAGGAACACTTTGTGTGCTACCAAATGTCACAACATAACTGGGTGATTATAAAGGTGCTCGACAGGTGTCTCCGAAGGTACTTGTTGAGTTGGCGTATTTCGAGATTAGGATTTGTCACTCCGATTGTTGGAGAGGTATCTTTGGGCCCACTCGGTAATGCACATCACTATAAGCCTTGCAAGCATTGTAACTAATGAGTTAGTTGCGGGATGATGTATTACGGAATGAGTAAACAGACTTGCCGGTAATGAGATTGAACTAGGTATTGAGATACCGACGATTGATTCTCGGGCAAGTAACATACCGATGACAAAGGGAACAACGTATGTTGTTATGCGGTTTGACCAATAAAGATCTTCGTAGAATATGTAGGAACCAATATGAGCATCTAGGTTCCAGTATTGGTTATTGACCGGAGACGTGTCTCGGTCATGTCTACATAGTTCTCGAACTCGTAGGGTCCGCACGCTTAAAGTTCGGTGACGATCGGTATTATGAGTTTTTGTGTTTTGATGTACCGAAGGTAGTTCGGAGGTCCGGATATGATCATGGACATGACGAGGAGTCTCGAAATGTTCGAGACATAAAGATCGATATATTGGACGACTATATTTGGATACCGGAATGGTTCCGGGTGAGATCTGGAATATACTGGAGCACCGGGAGGTTATCGGAACCCCCCGGGAGGTATATGGGCCTTTGGGATTTAGTGGAAAGGAGCAAGGGAGGTGGCGCCCCCCCCCCAAGCCCAATCCAAATTGGGAAGGGGGCCGGCCCCCCTTTCCTTCCTCCCTCCTTCCTCTTCCTTCCCTCTCATACTCCAAGTTGGAAAGGGGGGAATCCTACTTCCGGTGGGAGTAGGACTCCCCTTGGCGCGCCTCTCCCTAGCCGGCCACCTCCTCCTCCTTGCTCCTTTATATATGGGGGTAGGGAGCACCCCATAGACACAATAATAGATCATTGATCTCTTAGCCATGTGCGGTGCCCCCCTCCACCATAATCCACCTCGATCATATCATAGCAGTGCTTAGGCGAAGCCCTGCATCGGTAGCATCATCATCACCGTCACAACGCCGTCGTGCTGATGAAACTCTCCTGTGAAGCTTTGTTGGATCGGAGCTCGCAGGACGTCATGGATTTGAACGTGTGCAGAACTCGAATGTCCCATGCGTTCGGTACTTGGATCGGTCGGATCGTGAAGACGTACGACTACATCAATGGCGTTTTGCTAATGCTTCCGCATTTAGTCTACGAGGGTACGTAGACATACTCTCCCCTCTCGTTGCTATGCATCACCATGATCCTGTGTGTGTGCATAGGGAAAATTTGAAATTACTACATTCCCCAATAGTGGTATCAGAGCCTGGTTTTATGCGTAGATGTTGTATGCACGAGTAGAACACAAGTGAGTTGTGGGCGATACAAGTCATATTGCTTACCAGCATGTTATACTTTGGTTCGGTGGTATTGTTGGATGAAGCGGCCTGGACTGACATTACGCGTACGCTTACGCGAGACTGGTTCTACTGACGTGCTTTGCACATAGGTGGCTGGCGGGTGTCAGTTTCTCCAACTTTAGTTGAACCAAGTATGGCTACGCCCGGTCCTTGAGAAGGTTAAAAGAACACTAACTTGATGAACTATCGTTGTGGTTTTGATGCGTAGGTAAGAACGGTTCTTGCTCAGCCCGTAGCAGCCACGTAAAACTTGCAACAACAAAGTAGAGGACGTCTAACTTGTTTTTACAGGGCATGTTGTGATGTTATATAGTCAAGACATGATGCTATATTTATTGTATAAGATGATCATGTTTTGTAACGGAGCTATTGGCAACTGTCAGGATCCATATAGTTGTCGCTTTATTATATGCAATGCAATCGCCCTGTAATTGCTTTACTTTATCACTAAGCGGTAGCGATAGTCGTAGAAGCAATAGTTGGCGAGATGACAACGATGTTACGATGGAGATCAAGGTGTCGCACCGGTGACGATGGTGATCATGACGGTGCTTCGGAGATGGAGATCACAAGCACAAGATGGTGATGGCCATATCATATCACTTATATTGATTGCATGTGATGTTTATCCTTTATGCATCTTATTCTGCTTTGTTTGACGGTAGCATTATAAGATGATCTCTCACTAAATTTCAAGGTAAAAGTGTTCTCCCTGAGTATGCACCGTTGCCAAAGTTCGTCATGCCAAGACACCACGTGATGATCGAGTGTGATAAGCTCCATGTTCATCTACAACGGGTGCAAGCCAATTTTGCACACGCAGAATACTCAGGTTAAACTTGACGAGCCTAGCATATGCAAATATGGCCTCGAAAGACTAAGACCGAAAGGTCGAGCGTGAATCATATAGTAGATATGATCAACATAGTGATGTTCACCATTGAAAACTACTCCATCTCACATGATGATCGGACATGGTTTAGTTGATTTGGATCACATGATCACTTAGATGATTAGAGGGATGTCCATCTAAGTGGGAGTTCTTAAGTAATATGATTAATTGAACTTAAATTTATCATGAACTTAGTACCTGTTAGTATTTTGCTTGTCTATGTTGATTGTAGATAGATGGCCCGTGCTGTTGTTCCGTTGAATTTGAATGCGTTCCTTGAGAAAGCAAAGTTGCAAGATGATGGTAGAAATTACACGGACTGGGTCTGTAACTTGAGGATTATCCTCATTGCTGCACAGAAGAATTATGTAACACCCCGGATATGACTTTCCCAATTTGTAATCCAACTCTTGCCGTTTCCGGCTTTAAGTTAATTTATTTTCTTGGGTTCGGTCGTTGTCTCCATGTGTTGTTATCGTTGTCATGCATCTCATATCATGTCATCATGTGCATTACATTTGCAAACGTGTTCATCTCTTGCATTCGAGCATTTTCCCCGTTGTCCGTTTTGCATTCCGGCGCTTCGTTCTCCTCCGGTGGTCATTTCTAGCTTTCTTTCGTGTGCGGGGTTTAAACATTTCCGGATTGGACCGAGACTTGCCAAGCGGCCTTGGTTTACTACGGGTAGACCGCCTGTCAAGTTTCGTATCATTTGGACTTCGTTTGATACTCCAACGGTTAACCGAGGGACCGAGAAGGCCTCATGTGTGTTGCAGCCCAACACCCTTCCAATTTGGCCCAAAACTCACCAAAACCTGCTCCATCATCTAGAGCGTTTGATCACGATCGCGTGGCTGAAAACCGCACCTCATTTGGACTCTCCTAGCTCCTCCTATGCCTATATAAAGACCCCCTGTTTTTCGGATCTCCTCCTTCCCCCGAAACCCTAGAAATCGCCCCCGCACCGGTCGGACACGTCCGAATCCGGCCGGACGCGTCCGCTCCGCCGCCCGCAGCCACTCCATAGCCGCCACGTGGCCTCCCGCCGCCGTTCACCGCGTCGGCCCACTCAAGCCTGAGTGAAAGAGCAATCATGCCCTTAAATTATGTTTTGATGTTGATGACAATGTACATGTTAGGGGCCTAACAATGTTTGTCAAGTAAATCTCAGGTGTTAGCCCCCGGGTCATCGAAGTGTGTGGATCAAGAGCATACAGAGTGATTCTACTCAAGGATGAAGCATAACAGTTGATTACATATTTTCTTTTCTTGAGTATAGGATCCCGCACTACTAAGAGGGGATCGATTGGGATAGTTAAAAGCTTGCTCTTGCCACCAAAAACCCATGCCACATTTACTCATGACAAAATCTTCATGGCTCTGTTTCTGGGCTGCCGGATGTCCGGGCTTAAGGCCGGATGTCCGGGCCTCCCGCCGGATATCCGGGCCAGCCATTCCAGAATGCATTTTTGTGCTGCGCCGCGGCCAGATGTCCGGCCCTCTACGTCGGATGTCCGGGCTCTCCGTACTCCCCGGATGTCCGGGCCTCTCGTCCGGATATCCGGGCTGTGCCATCCAGGAGCTGCTGTGTTTCGATAAAACACGCCGGATGTCCGGGCACCTGCCAAATGTCCGGGCCTTCCTGTTATGCCGGATGTCCGGGCTTGTGCCCCGGATGTCCGGCCCCTCTGTTCTCGCAGCGTATCATGCCAGATGTCCGGCTCCTTAGCCCGGATGTCCGGCCTGCTCACTCAGTTACACTGCAACGGCCATATTCAAGCTCACAATATATATATCCCCTCTTCTCCATAGGAGAGGGTTGACCATTCACTCTTGAACAAACCCTAGAACACATCTCACTCTCTCTCATATACCTCCACACCAAATCTTAGATCCCCAAGGGATTTGAGAGCACTTGAGAGAAGTTGTCCACTCAAGTGATAGATCCACTCCTTCTCCATCCTTGCACCAAAGGAATTTGTGATTTGAGCAAGTCTTGAGCTTTTCCCCATCGATCTTGTTACTCTTGGAGGTTGGAGACTCCTAGGGGGTAGGAGTCTTTCGGAGAGGAATCGGTCTTTGTGATTACCCCCGGATAAGTTTGTGAGGGTTTGGAGACCACCCCAAGGTCTACCACTAGTGGTTGAGAAACGCCTTCATGGTGTTGTCTCAAAGGGAGAATAGGGTGAGCCTTCGTGGCGTTGGTGTGCCTTCGTGGCAACATCCACCTCTCTAACGGTGACGTAGCTTCCCTCCAAGGAAGTGAACATCGGCATACATCCTCGTCTCCCGGAGTTGTGGTTATCCCTAACCCTAACTCTCTACTTGTGGTTACTTGTCTATTAAGCACTTACTTCGTCACTTTGTATTTGCCTAGTTCCTACTCGTGTTACCTGCTTAGTACTTAGTACTTCACTTGCAATTGTTAGGCTCACTTTCACATTCCGCATTATTGCCTAGAATTGCTAAGTAACAATTAAAATTTGTAGTTGTACCTATTCACCCCCCCTTTAGGTCCATCTCAATCCTTTCAATTGGTATCAGAGCCTCGTGCTCTATTCTTGTGGCTTAACCGCCCTAGAGTGAGATGAACCCCGATGGGACTCCCCTTGTTGTAGATCCGAAGGATAAAGGCGAGGCTTCTTCTGAAGTCAAGACCTTTACTTCTGAGGATCTAGAACGGGCCCTTGCTAAGCAAAAGGAGGAGCATGATGCTTCTGTCGAGGCCTTGGTCCAAATGAGGATAGCCACATTTTCCACGGTGCTTGCACCACTTTTGGGTGGTGCGGCCTCGAGGCCAACTGTGCCTACTCTGTCACTTGGTCAACAACCTCCTAGCAATGAACACTCTAGTGTTCCTTGGCTTTATGCAAGACCCCAAGTTGAGAAACCAAAATATAACCCTCAAGGCAAACCTCCTTTACTTGATGCCACTTCCGATTTTGCTTTGTGGAGAGTTGCTATGCAGGATCATCTTTGATATGGAAACGATGAGATGCTAGAGATCTTGGAGTATAGTTACCATGTGGTTGATCCAAAGAATCCTACACCAAGAGAAATTTACGACAAGAATCTCAATGACACTGCAATCATGTGTATAAGGAGAGGTATGGTTGAAAAGCAAAGGAGACCCTTCATACACATCACAAGTGCCAAGGAATTATGGGAAAGTATTATAAGATCCAAGACCGGTACCTCCACCCTCCGGAGTGCTCAATATGAAATTGCCAAGGGACAATTGCAAAACTTTTGTATGGAGAAAGGTGAAACTCCAAATCAACTCCTTGAGCGTCTCATGACTCTCACCGCTGATATTGAGTCGTGTGAGTGTGACAAGACACAAGATGGATTTAATATGACTAAGCGATTCCTTGTGGACAAGTTGCTCCATGCTCTTGCTCCATATCACCATCAGATGGTATGGGACATAAGACAACACCATGCCTTCAAGGAAATGACTACAGATGACATCATATCCACTTTCCAACTATTTGAAGAGTCAAAGGCAAATGCTACAAAACATCTTGCCATGCATGGTACTCCATCGCCAAAGATCAATCTTGCATTGAAGGCCAAGCATGTATGTGAAGATGAGCAAAGTGAAGAAGAAGATGATGATGATGATGAAGATGGTGATGAGGTTGAATCCGATGAGGGCCCTTCATATGAAGACATGGCTCTCTTTGTCAAGAAGTTTAGCACGGGAAAATTCAAAGGTAGGTTTCAAAAGAAGAAAGTAAGAAAATGCTACAACTGTGAAGAAACCAACCACTTCTCCAACGAGTGCCCTTATGAGAAGAGAGAAGATAAACCAAGGTTTCCCAAGACCTTTCCCAAGAAGAAGCTACCAAATCCTTTGAACTCCAAGCTCAAGAAGAGAGATGGGAAAGCAATGGTTGCTCAAGAAGAATCCGATCCAGATGATGTTAGTGGTGTTGCCGGAGTTGCTCAAGATTCTCAAAACACATTGAGGCTAGTCAACAAGAGTGGTGAAGTTGTCACCTACAACTACATGAAAGATTACAAGGGCAACGCTCACAAGTGCCTCATGGCGAAGGCCGTGGTAAAAGATGGAGAGGACCAACACTCTCCTGACAAGGTCAAGGTAACCCCATGATCAAACCCTCCTCTTTTCTCTCCTACTTCTAGTGATGAGTATCTTGATGCGGAGGATAGTTATGAGGATGATGATATAGATGATCCTATGCTTGCTAAATTAAATACGTTCATGTGCTCCCTTAAAGGAAAGAAGCTCACTATGTTTCGTATGCTTATGGAGATGGTGAGTAAGCACACCATTTCCATTAAGGAACTCGAAACCCTCGTCACCGAGGAAAAGGAAAAATATGAAATCCTTGAGCGGAAATTCCAATATGAGGAAGCACGCAATGATGAACTATGCTTAAAAATTGGTGCAAACATTGATGTTCATACTAGGGATCTTGCCTCCTTGAAAAAGGCTATCAACTCTTGCGAAGAGTTGATGAATGATAAAAGTAAGCTCGTAAAGTCTAATGCTTCTCTATCTAAGGATTGTGAGCTCCTATCCGTGTCCCTCAAGACCAAGGAAGAAGAGCTCACCCTCCTTACAAAGAGTTTTGAGACACTCAAGCTTACTTACCTTGAAACTCTAGCCAAGGCTTACTCTTCTCTTATTATAAATGTTGATGCTTGTACTACTAACTCTAGTAGTGATCTAGCATCTATTCTTGAGGAGAATCGCTTTCTCAAAGCTCAAATTGAGAAAGGACTCATGACATGTGCTCAAGGCCAAAAGAACCTGAATGAGGTGTTGAGCCAACACAATGAGGTGTTTACCAAAGAGGGACTCGGGTTTGACCCAAACACAAGCAAGAAGAAGACATCCTCTCAAAAGTGCACCACTTCTTTAAATGAAACTTTTGCACGTGAAGGGCACAAGGAGAAAGGTAAGGGTGTTAGTGGGAAGGCCACAAGGGGCATGCCTACTCTCAACAAGCCAAAAGTGTTCATGCCTCCATCCTATGTACTTCGTAAGACTAAGGATGGAGAAGTTTTTGCTAAGTTTGTTGGTCCTCAAAATGCATTTCGGTTTTATGCTATTTGGGTCCCTAAGACCCTTGTGACTAACCTGAGAGGTCCCATTGCAAAATGGGTGCCTCTAACCAAGTCATAATTGCGTGTAGGTCGCTTTCTCTGGTGGAGTAAAATGGGTGATTGACAGTGGATGTACCAATCATATGACCGGAGATAGCAAGTTGCTCTACGATTTCATGGAAGCTATTCAACCATTTATGAGCATTATGTTTGGTGGAGGTTCAAAAGGACAGGTACTCGGATTGGGCAAAGTGGCCATCACAAATGACATGTCTCTTGCAAATGTGATGCTTGTCCAATCCCTCAAATACCATTTGCTTTCTGTTCGCCAATTGGCTTCTATTGGTTATGATACACTTTTTGGACTAACGGATGTGAAAGTCTTTAAGAGAGATACTCTTGAAGTGGCCTTTGTTGGAGAGTTGGATGGCAACCTTTACACGGTTGATTTCTCGAAAGAGAGCACACTCCATGCAACTTGTCTAATGGCCAAGGCCGACAAGGGATGGCTATGGCATCGCCGGCTAGCCCATGTCGGCATGAGAAATCTTCAAGATCTCTTAAAGGGTAATCACATCCTTGGACTAACAAATGTCTCTTTTGAGAAAGATCATGTGTGTAGTGCGTGCATAGCCGGGAAGCAACATCAATCAAAGCACCCATCCAAGAATATTGTGTCTACTTCAAGGCCGTTGGAGCTCCTTCATGTGGATCTCTTTGGGCCTCCTTCGTGGGATAGTCTTTGTGGGAAAAAGTATGGACTTGTCATTGTGGATGATTACTCAAGATACACATGGGTGTTTTTCCTCAAGTCCAAAGACGAGACGAAGATCACCTTCATTGATTTTGCCAAGCAAGCACAACGCAAGTTTGACAAAGAAATCATGGCAATAAGAAGTGATAATGGTTCCGAGTTCAAGAATTACACCTTGGAAGGATTTCTTAGTGATGAAGGGATTGAGCATCAATATTCAGATCCATACACTCCCCAACAAAATGGTGTTGCAGAAAGGAAGAACCGCACCCTTGTGGAGATTGCAAGGTCCATGTTGGATGAATACAAGTCGCCACATAGTTTTTGGGCCGAGGCCGTCAACACTGCATGTCATGCATCAAATCGGCTCTTCCTCCGCAAGATATTGGAAAAGACTCCATATGAGCTCCTAACCGGGAACAAGCCAAATGTCAAGTACTTTCGTGTATTTGGGTGTAAATGCTTCATCCTCAACAAAAGAGAGCGGTTAGGAAAATTTCAATCTAAAACTATTGAGGGCATATTTGTTGGTTATGGATCAAACTCTCACGCCTATAGAGTCTACAACAAATCCAATGGATGTGTTGTAGAAACTTGTGACGTGGTGTTTGATGAATTTAATGGCTCCCATGCGGAGCAAGTTGATCTAAGTGATGTAGGTGAAGAAGATTCTTCTCAAGATATCTTGATGATGGGTGTTGGTGCACTTCTTCCAATGGAACAAGACCCTCATGATGATGAAGAAGAAGATGAAGGCCTCACACACCATCAAACATCTTCCACACACATACCACCACAAGCCCCTACTACTCAATCAATGCCCATAGTCCAAGTACAAGATGATGATCAAGTTCCTCTTCATGATAATCATCAAGAACAAGATCATCCTCAAGGGCAAGAACAAGAAAGTGCAATCATTGACAATGAACCTCAACAAATGCAAGAAGAAGAAGAAGAAGATTTTCCATCACACATTAATGATCCATATGTTGAGGACGTGGATGATGGACATGAAGTTGAACCTCGTGAAACCTTAACCGCCATCATGCCTCGAGTGGCCGGTCATGTTGATGTTGACAAAATCCTCACTAGCATATCGGAAGGTAGAGTCACTCATAAAAAATTGACAAACTTTTGTGCTCACTTCTCTTTTGTGTCTAGTGTTGAGCCTCTCAAGGTACAAGATGCGTTGATAGACAACGATTGGCTCATTGCTATGCAAGAAGAGTTGAATAATTTTGAGCGCAATCAAGTGTGGTCATTAGTCAAGAGGCCAACTACGGAACACAACATCATTGGAACAAAGTGGATTTTCAAGAACAAGCAAGATGAGAATGGTGTCATCATCCGCAACAAGGCAAGGATAATGGCACAAGGGTACTCACAAGTTGAAGGTTTGGACTTTGGTGAGACCTTTTCCCCCGTTGCCCGTCTTGAATCCATTCGCATCTTACTTGCTTATGCTGCTTTCAATGGCATTACATTACATCAAATGGATGTGAAGAGTGCTTTCCTTAACGGTCCTCTACAAGAAGAAGTATATGTATCACAACCACCTGGGTTCGTTGACCCCGATCACAAAGACTATATGTATAAACTTCATAAGGCTTTGTATGGCCTCAAACAAGCACCTCGTGCTTGGTATGATCATTTTAAGAAGTTTCTACTCGATGATGGTTTTGTGAGAGGGGTGATCGATCCCACTCTTTTTACTAAGAGGGACAAAGGTGATTTGATCTTATGCCAAATCTATGTAGATGATATCATTTTTGGTTCTCCTAACATTCATTTATTCAAGAAGTTTGCGGCATCAGTGACCAAGAATTTTGAAATGTCACTCAATGCGGATTTGAAGTTCTTCCTCGGCTTTCAAATCCAACAATTTCAAGAAGGAATTTTCTTGTCTCAAGCCAAATACTTCAAGGATATCCTAGCAAAATTTGGCATGACTGATGCTAGCCCATGTAAGAAACCCATGCCAACCAAAATTGTACTCACTAAAGACTCCAACGGTATCACCTTTGACCCATCTAAATACCGCTCTATGATTGGTTCACTACTTTATCTTTGTGCATCTAGACCAGACATCATGTTTAGTGTATGCATGTGTGCTAGATTTCAAGCTTCCCCTAGGGAAAGGCATCATAAGGCGGTTAAGCATATTCTTAGATACCTTGTTCACACCCCAAAGTTGGGTCTATGGTACCCCAAGGATGCTAAGTTTGATCTCATTGGGTATACGAATGCGGATTGGGCTGGAGACAAAGTGGATCGTAAGTCCACCTCCAGTGCATGTCAATTTCTTGGACGCTCCTTGGTAAGTTGGTCCTCGAAGAAGCAAAATTGTGTTGCTCTCTCCACAGCCGAAGCTGAATATATTGCAACCGCCAGTTGTGCAACTCAGTTATTATGGATGAGGCAAACTTTGAAGGATTACGGTATCACCTATGGACATGTGCCCCTTCTATGTGATAATGAAAGTGCCATTAATATTGCTGAGAACCGCAAAGATCATACCCGCACCAAGCACATTGACATTAGGTACCACTTCTTGAGAGATCATGTGGAGAAGGGTGATATTGACATTTCTCATGTTGGTACAGATATGCAACTTGCAGATATTTTCACCAAGCCATTGGATGAAGCAAGGTTTTGTCAACTTAGGCGTGAACTTGGTATCTTGGAGCTTGACAACATTATGTGAAATCTAGTACCCATTCATACTTAAACTTAATGTCTTGTCTTGATGTAGGCATATATTTAGAGGGAGACACTCAATTGATGAGTACTTTCACCTTACATAATGCATAAATAGAACAAACACTCTCAAAGTTATCCTAGTTTTCAACCTAGGGTACTTTAACATGATGGAGTCGTGACCATGTGCTCAAAGTTTACATCTTTGCGGTACTATGGTCCATATGCTCAAACATGGTGACCTCGGTCACCGCTTGTACAATGCTTGTATGGATCTTTCTTTCTTACATAATGTGCAGTTTGTTAGTGCATCTTAGTATGGCCTTAGATGTCTCAGGTTCTCTCTCTCATTAGTCTCATGTAAACTCCTTGGCGGTGGCTATACAAACTTATACTTGGTGGCCCCTCCCTCTTTCACATCCTTCTCTTGCCCCTAGTTTGAGTGGCCGGACATCCGGGTTTCAGCCGGACATCCAGGCCCTGGGAAAACCCTTGCCACTCAAAACGATCATCAACCATTTACAGTGGCCGGACATCCGGGCCTCGGCCGGACATCCGGGCCCTGTACCCATGCTGCTGTCTTCCTCACGCCGGATATCCGGGGTTACTCCCGGATGTCCGGCCCATTGGCGATGTTTCTTCCGCTCTGTTTTTCCACTTGCCGGATATCCGGGCCTAGCCCCAGATGTCCGGCCCGTCGCCCGCAGTCGCATATACCTGCGGAGGGGTGTGGGATTTGGGGGCAGTTCCTCACTTCCTTCGTCCCTCTCCTCATCTCCCCTCACAGCCGCCGCCGCCGGGCCATCACTCCGGTGCTGCCCCGGCCATCTCCACCGACCTCCGGCCCCGATCTCCTGCTCACGTACACTTCTCCTCCCGATCCACGATTCTATCCAATCCATTTCTTGGGTTGTGGTGTGAATCTCTCGGGAGGGGCCGGTGTGTTGTGAGATTCACCGCCGGAGTTTCTCATGGCACGAACCAAGAACTGTGGTCCGAATCGCCCCGAGCCTTCTTCCAGGGGTATGGATGCTATCTCTACTCCAGTTTTCTTGAATGATGACCATTGGTTCTTAGGGTTTCATTCTCTCATACAAATCTTGTCATCTCTATCTTGCTAGTGTTTTGGTGTCGCTTGCCTAAACCTAGAAATCTTCCTATGTACGTGTTGGCTTCGTCTCATCGGAATCTATTCGTTGTCCACTCCAGTTGATCGTCGGCAAGGCTCAACCGATTTCGATGAGCATGCTCGGCCTAAGAAGAAGAAAACCACCACCAAGGAGAAGAAGCGGGCACCATCCACAAGTCCGTCGGCCTCGGATCCAGATGATGCGGACTATGTTGGCGAAGAAGAGGATGACAGTGCACCAAGATAGTCTGTTGGACAGTCCAAGCCCGGTACTCGGAGGGCACCGGTGCCTCAAGTTCGTGGCTTTGCGATGCCCATTGTGCATGGTCTTCGCATCTCCATGGAGCTTCCTGACAGTAGAGGTCGCCCCATTCACGACTTCACAACTGTGGGTGCTGGACAATACCTTCGTTTTCGTCGGGATGTCAATCAGTATGAGATGGTGGCTGATGCCGAAGATCCTCGGTTCCAGACTCGTATGCAGCAGGACCTCTATTCCAGTTTTGTCCATGGGCGTGGCCTTGCTTCTCACTCATATGTGGATCTCAACTTTCTGCGTGATAATCCTGTCATGTTCCCTAACAATCCGGTCCAGATCATTGAGGATATGACTCTTGCTTCCGCAATGACTTTCAAGTGTGATTGGAGTGAAGCTGCCATTCTACAGTTCTATGCTACCTGTTTCTTTGGTCCGGATAACACTCTCACTTGGATGACCGATGACACTACACTGAGCATCACCTATGACAGGTTTGTTCAGATTTTGGGTCTCTCCGGTGTTGGTCACTGCATCCATAGTATGGATCCAGAGTACAAGCCCAAAGGGATTGATGCTTGCATGGCACTTATAAAACCTCCATCTCAGCTCACTGCCGAAGAAAAAGAATATCCAGTCAATGAGGTTTCCATTTTCCGTGCTCCCTTCTACATCCTCTATCAGTGTGTGCTTCGCACTCTCTACCCTAAGAAGGGAGATCGCTCGAGGGCACGAAACTATTGCATTGACTTGATGGTTCGTATGCATGACAAACCTACTGAGCCTCTGGACATAGCCAATTTCATTTGGCATGAGATCCGTCTCTGCAGTTTCATTCAGACACGCCAGTTCCCTCATGCTCCATTTATTCAGGCTATAATTGATCACACTGCTCCCTTCGAAGTGGTTAAGATAGCTGTGCACTCCATTTGGAAGCTCCCTCCTCATATGTGCATGGTAGTTGTTGCCCCTACTCAGCCTCGGAGGTCTGCTAGTGGGCAGGCAGCTGCTCCTACTCAGCCCACTGGTTCTTCTATTCCATCTTCATCGTCTGCCCTCATGGACGCCTTGCCTTGTTCTTCGGCAAGGCTCAGTCTGCTATCATGAAGGCAATCACCTTCAACTGTCAGCAAAATCATGATGTTCAGACGCGCCTCATCTTCTCCAAGAATCAGCTCAAGCAGCGCCTCCGTGACCGTGGCAGCCCCGTGAGTGAGGATGACCCTCTTCCCGTGGCTCCATCCACTTCCACCTTTGGATTCCCGTCTCGTGCTGACTACCCCGAGTTCTTCGCTGATGATGATGACATCCGCCAGGAGTGACCCAGCCCGTTTGGTTCTTCCCCTCTTTTTCCTTGTTGATGTCAAAGGGGGAGAAGTAGTATCTTAGTATCTTAGTATGGTCATGCTATTTGTGTTAATGTGCTACCCTTATCATGGGAAACTATATTATGAGTTGGCTATTTGTGTTACTGTGCTACCACTGGATCTTGATCATGTGAACCTATATGTTAGTATCGTGTGGTTATGAATTATCTTGTGAATATGAAATGTTTTTAGTTCTAGTCTATGAGTTATTATGTATGTGCTACATATGCTATCGTACGAAGTATTATATTGAGTACCCTAACATATCCATCTCATGCTCACAATAAGGGGGAGCTAAAAGAAAATAGAAACATTTACGTGTTTTGTACCTTTTTTATCTCTCATGATTGTCAAATGCTAAGACTATTTATTGCATCTATGATACTACATGTGTGATTGTCATCAACAAACAAAAAGGGGGAGATTGAAAGAGCAATCATGCCCTTAAATTATGTTTTGATGTTGATGACAATGTACATGTTAGGGGCCTAACAATGTTTGTCAAGTAAATCTCAGGTGTTAACCCCCGGGTCATCGAAGTGTGTGGATCAAGAGCATACAGAGTGATTCTACTCAAGGATGACGCATAACCGTTGATTACATATTTTATTTTCTTGAGTCTAGGATCCCGCACTATTAAGAGGGGATCGATTGGGATAGTTAAAAGCTTACTCTTGCCACCAAAAACCCATGCCACATACTCATGACAAAATCTTCATGGCTCTGTTTCTGGGCTGCCAGATGTCCGGGCTTAAGGCCGGATGTCCGGGCCTCCCGCCGGATATCCGGGCCAGCCATTCCAGAATGCATTTTTGTGCTGCACCGCGGCCGGATGTCCGGCCCTCTACGCCGGATGTCCGGGCTCTCCGTACTCCCCGGATGTTCGGGCCTCTCGTCCGGATATCCGGGCTGTGCCATCCAGGAGCTGCTGTGTTTCGATAAAACACGCCGGATGTCCGGGCACCTACCGGATATCCGGGCCTTCCTGTTATGCCGGATGTCCGGGCTTGTGCCCCGTATGTCCGGCCCCTCTGTTCTCGCAGCGTATCATGCCGGATGTCCGGCTCCTTAGCCCGGATGTCCGGCCTGCTCACTCAGTTACACTGCAACGGCCATATTCAAGCTCACACTATATATATCCCCTCTTCTCCATAGGAGAGGGTTGACCATTCACTCTTGAACAAACCCTAGAACACATCTCACTCTCTCTCATATACCTCCACACCAAATCTTAGATCCCCAAGGGATTTGAGAGCACTTGAGAGAAGTTGTCCACTCAAGTGATAGATCCACTCCTTCTCCATCCTTGCACCAAAGGAATTTGTGATTTGAGGAAGTCATGAGCTTTTCCCCATCGATCTTGTTACTCTTGGAGGTTGGAGACTCCTAGGCGGTAGGAGTCTTTCGGAGAGGAATCGGTCTTTGTGATTACCCCCGGATAAGTTTGTGAGGGTTTGGAGACCACCCCAAGGTCTACCACTAGTGGTTGAGAAACGCCTTCGTGGTGTTGTCTCAAAGGGAGAATAGGGTGAGCCTTCGTGGCGTTGGTGTGCCTTCGTGGCAACATCCACCTCTCTAACGGTGACATAGCTTCCCTCCAAGGAAGTGAACATCGGCATACATCCTCGTCTCCCGTTGTTGCGGTTATCCCTAACCCTAACTCTCTACTTGTGGTTACTTGTCTATTAAGCACTTGCTTCATCACTTTGTATTTGCCTAGTTCCTACTCGTGTTACCTGCTTAGTACTTAGTACTTCACTTGCAATTGTTAGGCTCACTTTCACATTCCGCATTATTGCCTAAAATTGATAAGTAACAATTAAAATTTGTAGTTGTACCTATTCACCCCGCCCCCTCTAGGTCCATCTCGATCCTTTCACTCAGCCGGGCCCCCGTAGCCCAGCCGCTCCCGCCGCTGCCCGGGTCGTCTCCCTCCTCCAGCCCGGTGCCGCCCCTCCGCCGCGCCGCCCCAGGCCGAGCTCACCGCGCCACCCGCCGCCGCCTCCCGGCCGAGCCGCGCCCGGAGCGCGCCGGCGACCTCCCCAGCCGCCTCCTCCACGCCAAGGCCGCCCGCCGCCGTCTTCGTCTTCCTCCTCGGAGTAGCCGCCGTCCTCGCCGGATCTCACCTCGGTTCGCGTGCGTGTTCAGTAAACCCTAGATCCGAGGTTGTTTTTTTCTTCTAACTCCCGAAATTGCAGATCCAAGTGCCCCTGTTCGAGGCCTCGTAACTTTGCATCCGTAGCTCCGATTCATGCATATAGCAGATCAAAATGTTCGTCTAAGAGAGTACATCATTTCATTCCATTGCATCATTTTCATTTGAGTTCATCTTAATGCCCGAAATTCTGTTAGAAGAGGGTTACTTGACTTAATTGTCTGATCTGCTACTCCATCTTAGACATTTGTCATTTTTGCCATGATTATTGTGTGCATGATATGCCCATGAGTTCTACATATGTTTTGTTAAGGGTTTTGTCATCTTTCCAGAGGTGCAACCCATGTATTTTTGTGATGTGTGTGGTGACTAGTGCAAGCTTGCAAAGTGAGGCACCCGGTAACTCTGTTTTCAGGGACTTAGTAATTTCACTAAGTCCTGGGATTGTTTAGTCCATGATGCCATATGTTCATGTTGTTTCCTAGTGATCCGTGCCTCTTTTGAGGATGATCAGTAAAGGAGTTTTGTTAATATTGTAGTGCTCTATCCATCCATGTCTTTGTTTGCATATATGGAGCACCCTAGCTTGAGTCAATCGAGCTCTACTTTTGCTTCGTTGTGAATCTAGGCAGATTGTCAACTTGTTTGCAATTTTGCCGATGTTATTGTAGTTGATTCGTGCATGCTATGCCATTGTTCTTGCCATGTCTAGCTTGAATTTTGTGCCTTCTTAATGGATGTATGCTTGTATTGCCATGAATTGCTCCATAGTGAGTGTATCGAGCTCGTAAACATGCCTACTTGAGTTATGTTTCAGCATGTCCCAGCTTTCACTAAGTCTGAAAACTGATTATGTTTTTGCTATGTTCATGTGCTTGTTAGTATATTTTGTGATCCCTTTTGGCTCAAGGTCACTAAGGGACTTTTGATAAGATCTTTGAGTAGCTCCATGCCATGTTTTACTTTGTCATGTTCAGGTCCTGTAGCATGTTGTTTTGTTGCTCCGAAGAGGGCTATATGATCTGAAATTCCAGACAAGTGTTAATTTCACTAAGTCTGAGATCTGTTTACCATTTGCGTTTTTGCCATGCTTGTTTGAACCTCCTAATGGATGAATTGGCCGTAGCTCAGTGCTAGACTTTTGTTAAGCATCTTGAATGCATCCCTGCCATGTATTTTGATGTCATGTTTGAGTGCTGTAGCATGTTCATCTCATTGCATTTAGATGCCTACTTGCTGTAAATCGCAGATCGGTGTCATATTTGAATCGCTTGCCGTTTCCAAACCGTAACTCCGATTCCGGCGTTCTTTATATCGTTTTGAAGCGATTTCATCTCATCTTTCCAGTGGAACACTTGGTTTTCCAAGTTGAGGCCAGGTTCATGCATTTCCTGTCATATCTTGCATATGCATCCCGCATAGCATACCATGTTTGCATCATCTTGTTTGGTCCTTGCACGTGGTTGATTGTGTTCTTGTTGCTTGTTTGTCTTGTTTGGGTAGAGCCGGGAGACGAGTTGGCTAACGAGGAGCCCGTTGAGTTTACTTTCGAGGATCCAGTCAGCTCTGACAACTTTGCAGGCAAGATGATCATACCCTCGAAATCACTACTATTTTTGCTATGCTAGTTTGCTCGCTCTTTTGCTATGCCAATGCTACGATGCCTACCACTTGTTTTCAAGCCTCCAAAATTGCCATGTTCAGCCTCTAACCCACCATTGTCCTAGCAAACCATTGATTGGCTATGTTACCGCTTTGCTCAGCCTCTCTTATAGCGTTGCTAGTTGCAGGTGAAGTTTGGAGACCATTCCTTGTTGGAACATCATTTACTTGTTGGGATATCATTATATTGCCATGTTATATTAATGCATCTATATACTTGGTAAAGGGTGGAAGGCTCGGCCTCTTGCCTAGTGTTTTGTTCCACTCTTGCCGCCATAGTTTCCGTCATATCGGTGTTATGTTCCTGGATTTTGCGTTCCTCACGCGGTTGGGTTATAATGGGAACCCCTTGATAGTTCGCCTTGATTAAAGCTTTTCTACAAATGCCCAACCTTGGTCTTACCATTTTCCACCTAGCCTCTTTTTACCTTGGGTTTCCGGAGCCCGAGGGTCATCTTATTTTAACCCCCCCCCCCACCCCGCTCCCGGGCCAGTGCTCCTCTGAGTGTTGGTCCGACTGAGCTGCCTGCGGGGCCACCTCGGGGAAACTTGAGGGTTGGTTTTTACTCGTAGCTAGTCTCATCTGAGTGTGCCCTGAGAACGAGATATGTGCAGCTCCTATCGGGATTTGTCGGCACATTCGGGCGGTGTTGCTGGATTTGTTTTAACCTGTCAAAGTATCTTGAAGAACCAAGATACCGAGCCTGATCGGAACATCTCGGGAGGAGGTCTATTCCTTCGTTGACCGTGAGAGCTTGTCATGGGCTAAGTTGGGACTCCCCTGCAGGGATTGAACTTTCGAAAGCCGTGCCCGCGGTTATGGGCAGATGGGAATTTGTTAATGTCCGGTTGTAGCTAAATTAAACATAAACTTAATTAAAATGAATCAATTGAGTGTGTTACCGTGATGGCCTCTTCTCGGTGGAGTCCGGGAAGTGGACACGGTGTTGGAGTAATGTTTGCGCAGGTTGCTCTCTAGTTTCTCGCTCGCGCTTTGCCTCCTCTTCTCGCTCTCTTTTGCGTATAAGTTAGCCACCATATATGCTAGTCGCTTGCTCCAGCTCCACATATATTTACCTTACCCCTACCTATTAAGCTTAAATAGTCTTGATCGCGAGGGTGCGAGATTGCTGAGTCCCTGTGGCTCACAGATTACTATTACACCAGATGCAGGACCAGATGATACAGCTCCAGATGGCGCGCTTGAGCTCAAGTGGGAGTACGACGAGGACTCTCAGCGATACTATGTTTCTTTTCCTGATGATCAGTAGTGGTGCCCAGTTGGGGTGATCGGGACCATGTCGCTTGTTGGGTTATCTTTTGTTTTGCCGCTGCAGTCGGGCCATGAGTGTTTGGATGATGTATCTTATTTATGTACTTGATTGACGTGGCGAGTGTATGCCAACTATGTTATCCCTTTTATTTATCTATATTACATGGGATGTTTGTGATGATTGCCTGACTTGCGACATATGCCTTCAATGCGATTATGCCTCTAAGTCGTGCCTCGACACGTGGGAGATGTAGTCGCATCGAGGGTGTTACAAGTTGGTAATTAGAGCCTTCCCCGACCTTTGGAGCCCCCACTAATTGATCGTTATTAGCGGCCGAGTTGTGTCTAGAAAAATGTTTTGAGTCAATTAGGAATTATATATCGGAGAGTTTAGGAATTCTTTTTTACTTCCCAGTCTCCTCATCGCTCTGGTAAGGCATCCTGACGTAGAGTTTTGACTCTTCTCTTCCCAAATTTCACTAAAAAAAATTTAGGATCACGCGGGTATCTTGGAATCGTTCCGATGGTTTTATGATGAGAACATTGTCTTGGTGCCTCCTGTCAGGGGTTTAGTGGAAGTGTCCCGGGGAGTTGAGCTCTGAGGTGTTGTCATCATAATTTTATCGTTGCAGTTCTGGAATACCTGAGTTTAGTACGCCGACATCGAAAATCTCTTTTATGCAGTTCGTTGGTGAGATAACCTCGACGCCACCCAGTACTGGGGCGGGAGTTCGGGAGTATCGCCATAACTGGTATAACGGATGCTTTTCGAAGGTTGAGGTAGATGGTTTCCAAAGTTTTTATTGGTTATGTGTTGAAGGATGGATACATCTGGATGTAGGATTTGGTAGTTTGGGTGAGATATTATGCTTCCCCTGTATCCTCAACACCTGATTGCATAACCGGAAAGGTTCGGGAGTTTCATAGGTGGGAATTCTTGTAGTTCTAGTTCTTCTTCCACGGATAATGGTTTGAGATGGGGATTTCTTACCGATTATTCGTTCTTGATCCGTACCTTGTTGATTTACTTCTTCTACCTAATTCTACGTGGCTTCGCAATTTATGGATATGTGACCATTTCAAGAGGAATGCATTCGTTCGTTTTGTTTGGATGTGAAGACTTTATGTTGCAATTTTCATTCCGTTGGATTCAGCTTCAATATTTGTCTATCAATGTGCTAATGGATGTCAACCTCTTCAGGATGGCTCCTCCTACATGCACGACTCCGAATCCTAATCCGCCACCACCTCCACCTCCTCCGGAGGCATGGCAAGCCGTGTTGGCCGCAACCAATGCAAACACACAGTTGATCATGCAAATCCTCCAAGAGCGCAATCAAGGCAATCAAGGAAATCAAGGCAACAATCAGAACCACTTTGCTACGCTGAACCAGTTCCTTGCTAATGGGCCAAAGACGTTCAGCAATTGTGTTGAGGAAACCGATGCTGACGATTGGCTTGTGGATCTATGTAAGCATTTTGAGTGCAGCAATGTCAGGCCTAAAGATTTCGTCAAGTTTGCTTCCTTCCAACTCAAAGATCAAGCTGCAGAATGGTTCCAGCAGTACAAGGATTCCAGAGGTGGACGTGTGATCACTTGGGATGAATTTCGTCAAGATTTCCGAGCTCACCACATCCCTCAGAGTGTGACTGAAAGTAAGCGTGAGGAATTCCGCAACTTGAAGCAAGGCTCTTTGTCTGTCTATGACTACAACAAGTTGTTCCAGAAGCTCGCCCGCTTTGCCAAGCAGGACGTCCTTGATGAGAAGAGCATGATATACCAGTTCAGAGCTGGTCTTAGAGAAGAAATTCAGCTCGCTCTTGTTCTCTTTGAGCCGTTGAGGTACGATGAGTTCTACAACATGGAACTGAAGCAAGAGGCCGCTCAGTTGAGGTGTGATGCTTCCAAGAAGCGAGTCAGAGATGCTACTCCTTCTTCCTCTACTCAAGTGGCCAAGCAGCAGAAGTATTGGCTTCCTCCTCCTCCGTTCCGTCAGCCGTATCAGCAGAAGAGCAAAGGTGGTAGTGGTTCTTCCCAGCCACCCAACCCTGGCTTTCAGAACAAGACTTCGTCTCAAGCTCCAAGATCGAGTGCTCCGTACCACCGTCTGCTTTCAGAGGTCACGTGCAACAAGTGCCAACAGAAGGGTCACTATGCCAACAAGTGTTTCAACCAGAGGCGTCTTCCTCCTCCTCCTCCTCCTCCTGTCAGATCAGCAAGTACAGCTGTGGTCAAGCATAACCCCAAGCACGCCAAGGTCAACTTGATGAACGCAGCTCAGGCAGAGGACTCGTTAGATGTCATCATGGGTAACCTTCCTGTTAATGACATTCCTGCAAAAGTTCTTTTTGACTCTGGTGCATCGCATTCCTTCATGTCATTCCCATTTGCATTGGAGAACAATTTTAGTACTAAGGCTTTACCTGAGTTCTAGTATGATGATTCCGGATATTTCTATCATGATGGGTGATTTCAAGTTTCTGGCTTCTCCAATGGTTCTTGGTAAGTCGGATATTGATCTTATTCTCGGGATGGATTGGCTCTCTAAGCACAAGGCGCATCTCGATTGTGCTGCCAGGCAGATTCAATTGACTCATTCGTCTGAGGATGTAATTGTCTTTGCCGCTCGGGATAATACCATCCGTTTGTTTTCTCTCAATGAGAAGGGTGAATTGGATGCTATCTCGCAGATCCTAGTTGTTTGCAAATATCAAGACGTCTTTCCAGAAGAGCTTCCAGGAATGCCTCCGCATCGGCCAGTTGAATTCGTTATTGATCTTGAGCCTGGTACGGAACCTGTGTGCAAGCATCCTTACAAGCTCGGACCTAAAGAGTTAAAGGAGCTGAAGAAACAACTCGATATTCAAGAAAGAATGGGTCTCATCCGGCCTAGTTCTTCTCCGTGGGGTTGTGGTGTTCTTTTTGTTAAGAAGAAGGATGGAACGAACCGACTTTGTGTTGATTACCGTCCATTGAACAAGAAGACCATCAAGAACAAATACCCACTTCCCAACATCAACGAGCTGTTTGAACAACTCAAGGGTGCCCAAGTATTCTCCAAGCTTGATCTCCATATGGGTTATCATCAGATTTGTATTCGTGAGCAAGATATTCCCAAGACGGCCTTCAGAACAAGCTATGGGTCATATGAATACACTGTCATGTCTTTTGGCCTTGTCAATGCTCCTCCGACATTCTCTCGCATCATGAACTTCATCTTCAACGCCTACACCAATGACTTTGTTTTGGTCTATCTCGACGACATTCTAGTTTTCTTGAAGAACAAGGAAGATCATGCCAAGCACTTGCGTTTGGTTCTTGATAAGCTGAGGGAACATCAGTTCTACGCAAAGTTCTCCAATGTGAATTTTGGCTCGATGAGGTTCTTTATCTTGTTCATATCATCTCTGCCAATGGCATTGCCGTGAATCCTGAGAAGGTGTCTGCAATTGTGAATTGGGAACCTCCTCAGAACGTGAAGCAACTCTGTAGCTTCCTCGGTCTCGCAAGCTACTGCCGAAGATTCGTTGAAAACTTTTCTAAGATCGCGAAGCCTCTCTCAAATCTTCTCCAAAAGCACGTCAAGTACGTTTGGTCTCCGGAGTGTGACATTGCTTTCAACATTTTGAAAGAGAAATTGATCACTGCTCCAGTTTTGACTCCGCCTGATGAATCCAAGCCGTACGACGTCTTTTGTGATGCCTCTCTCCAAGGTCTCGGTGCAGTGTTGATGCAAGAGAAGAAAGTTGTTGCTTATACCTCTCGCCAGTTGAAGCCTAATGAGAAGAACTACCCCACTCATGATCTCGAGTTGGCGGCAGTTGTGCATGCTCTTTTGACTTGGAGACATCTTCTATTGGGAAGAAAAGTGGACATTTTCACTGACCACAAGAGTCTCAAGTACACCTTCACTCAGCCTAATCTCAACCTCAGGCAAACTCGATGGGTCGAAATGATTCAAGAGTATAATCCGAGTATCGAGTATACTCTAGGCAAGGCCAATGTGATTGCTGACGCATTGAGCAGAAAAGCATATTGCAACAGTCTGATTCTCAAGCCTTATCAACCCGAGCTTTGTGAAGCTTTCCGCAAACTTAATCTGCAAGTTGTTCCTCAAGGTTTCCTCGCCAACCTTCAAGTCTCTCCTACCTTGGAAGACCAGATTCGCCAAGCCCAGCTTCTTGATGCTATGGTGAAAAAGGTGAAGATTGGGATTGCCAAGAGTCAACCCAAGTACAAGTGCTACCGCCTTGATGACAAGGATACTCTCTTCTTCGAGGATCGAATTGTTGTGCCCAAAGGTGAACTTCGTAAAGTGATCATGAACGAGGCTCACAATTCTCTCCTCTCCATCCACCCTAGGAGCACGAAGATGTATCAGGACCTCAAGCAGACTTATTGGTGGACTCGAATGAAGCACGAGATCGCTCAATTCGTGAATGAATGTGATGTATGCAGAAGAGTGAAGGCAGAACACCAAAGGCCAGCTGGTCTCCTCCAACCTCTTGCCATTCCAGAATGGAAGTTTGACCACATTGAGATGGACTTCGTGACTGGGTTTCCAAAGTCCAAGCGTGGCAATGATGCTATATTCGTTGTCATTGACAAACTCACCAAAGTGGCTCACTTTCTGCCTATCAAAGAATCGATCACTGCAGCTCAATTGGCGGAACTCTATACCTCTCGAATTGTCTCTTTGCACGGTATTCCTCATGTGATCTCTTCAGACCGTGGCAGCATCTTTACCTCCAAGTTTTGGGATTCTTTTCAGAAGGCCATGGGCACCAACATCCATTTCAGCACAGCTTTCCATCCTCAAACAAGCGGTCAAGTTGAGCGTGTCAACCAAATTCTTGAAGATATGCTCAGGGCTTGTGTGATCTCCTTCGGCATGAAGTGGGAGGATTGTCTTCCTTATGCTGAATTCTCCTACAACAACAGTTTTCAAGCAAGTTCGGGCAAGGCCCCTTTTGAAATTCTGTATGGAAGGAAGTACCGTACCCCTCTCAACTGGTCTGAAATCGGTGAACGTCAGCTTTTGGGTAATGACTTAATCACAGAGGCAGAAGAAATGTGCAAACTCATTCGTGATAACCTCAAAGCAGCCCAATCCCGCCAGAAGAGCTACTATGATAGTAAGCACCATGATTTGGCTTTCGAGATCGGAGATCATGTTTACCTCCGCGTCTCTCCTATGAAAGGTACTCGTTGCTTCGGTATCAAAGGGAAGCTTGCCCCCAGATACATGGGACCTTTCAAGATTGTCAGCCAGAGAGGCGACCTCGCCAATCAACTCGAGCTCCCTTCAAACTTTGCAAATGTTCATGATGTGTTCCATGTCTCTCAGCTCCGAAAGTGCTTCAAGACGCCTGACCACACCGTCAACTTCGAGGACATTGAGCTCCAAGAAGATCTCTCCTATCGTGAGCACCCCGTTGCTATCCTTGAAGAGACTGAACGCAAGACTCGCAACAAGTCGATCAAGTTCCTCAAAGTCAAGTGGTCACACCATTCCGACCGTGAAGCTACCTGGGAACGCGAGGATCACCTCCGTTCTGAGTACCCGACGTTCTTTCAGTCCTAGATCTCAGGACGAGATCTTTTCATAGTGGTGGAGTGTTGTAACACCCCGGATATGGCTTTCCCAATTTGTAATCCAACTCTTGCCGTTTTCGGCTTTAAGTTAATTTATTTTCTTGGGTTTGGGTCGCTGTCTCCGTGTGTTGTTATCATTGCCATGCATCTCATATCATGTCATCATGTGCATTGCATTTGCAAACGTGTTCATCTCTTGCATTCGAGCATTTTCCCCGTTGTCCGTTTTGCATTCTGGCACTTCGTTCTCCTCCGGTGGTCATTTCTAGCTTTCTTTCGTGTCTGGGGTTTAAACATTTCCGGATTGGACCGAGACTTGCCAAGCGGCCTTGGTTTACTACGGTTAGACCGCCTGTCAAGTTTCGTACCATTTGGACTTCGTTTGATACTCCAACGGTTAACCGAGGGACCGAAAAGGCCTTGTGTGTATTGCATCCCAACACCCTTCCAATTTGGCCCAAAACTCACCAAAACCTGCTCCATCATCTAGAGCGTTTGATCACGATCGCGTGGCCGAAAACCGCACCTCATTTGGACTCTCCTAGCTCCTCCTATGCCTATATAAAGACCCCCCCGTTTTTCGGATCTCCTCCTTCCCCCAAAACCCTAGAAATCGCCCCCGCACCGGTCGGACACGTCCGAATCCGGCCGGATGCGTCCGCTCCGCCGCCCGCAGCCACTCCACAGCCGCCACGTGGCATCCCGCCGCCGTTCACCGCGCCGGCCCGCTCAGGCCTGAACCGGGCCCCCGTGGCCCAGCCGCTCCCACTGCCGCCCGGGTCGTCTCCCTCCTCCAGCCCGGCGCCGCCCCTCCGCCGCGCCGCCCCAGGCCGAGCTCGCCGCACCGCCCGCCGCCGCCTCCTGGCCGCGCCGCCCCGCCGCGCCTGGAGCGCACCGGCGACCTCCCCAGCCGCCTCCTCCATGCCAAGGCCGCCTGCCGCCATCTTCGTCTTCCTCGTCGGAGCAGCCGCCGTCCTCGCCGGATCTCACCTCGGTTCGCGTGCGTGTTCAGTAAACCCTAGATCCGAGGTTGTTTTTTTCTTCTAACTCCCGAAATTGCAGATCCAAGTGCCCCTGTTTGAGGCCTCGTAACTTTGCATCCGTAGCTCCGATTCATGCATATAGCATATCAAAATGTTCTTCTAAGTGAGAACATCATTTCATTCCATTGCATCATTTTCATTTGAGTTCATCTTAATGCCCGAAATGCTGTTAGAAGAGGGCTACTTGACTTAATTGTCCGATCTGCTACTCCATCTTAGACATTTGTCATTTTTGCCATGATTATTGTGTGCATGATATGCCCATGAGTTCTACATATGTTTTGTTAAGGGTTTTGTCATCTTTCCAGAGGTGCAACCCATGTATTTTTGTGATGTGTGTGGTGACTAGTGCAAGCTTGCAAAGTGAGGCACCCGGTAACTCTGTTTTCAGGGACTTAGTAATTTCACTAAGTCCTGGGATTGTTTAGTTCATGATGCCATATGTTCATGTCGTTTCCTAGTGATCCGTGCCTCTTTTGAGGATGATCAGTAAAGGAGTTTTGTTAATATTGTAGTGCTCTATCCATCCATGTCTTTGTTTGCATATATGGAGCACCCTAGCTTGAGTCAATCGAGCTCTACTTTTGCTTCGTTGTGAATCTGGGCAGATTGTCAACTTGTTTGCAATTTTGCCGATGTTATTGTAGTTGATCCGTGCATGCTATGCCATTGTTCTTGCCATGTCTAGCTTGAATTTTGTGCCTTCTTAATGGATGTATGCTTGTATTGCCATGATTTGCTCCGTAGTGAGTGCATTGAGCTCGTAAACATGCCTACTTGAGTTATGTTTCAGCATGTCCCAGTTTTCACTAAGTCTGAAAACTGATTATGTTTTTGCTATGTTCATGTGCTTGTTAGTATATTTTGTGATCCCTTTTGGCTCAAGGTCACTAAGGGACTTTTGTTAAGATCTTTGAGTAGCTCCATGCCATGTTTTACTTTGTCATGTTCAGGTCCTGTAGCATGTTGTTTTATTGCTCCGAAGAGGGCTATATGATCTGAAATTCCAGACAAGTGTTAATTTCACTAAGTCTGAGATCTGTTTACCATTTGCGTTTTTGCCATGCTTGTTTGAACCTCCTAATGGATGAATTGGCCGTAGCTCAGTGCTAGACTTTTGTTAAGCATCTTGAATGCATCCCTACCATGTATTTTGATGTCATGTTTGAGTGCTGTAGCATGTTCATATCATTGCATTTAGATGCCTACTTGCTGTAAATCGCAGATCGGTGTCATATTTGAATCGCTTGCCGTTTCCAAACCGTAACTCCGATTCCGGCGTTCTTTATATCGTTTTGAAGCAATTTCATCTCATCTTTCCAGTGGAACACTTGGTTTTCCAAGTTGAGGCCAGGTTCATGCATTTCCTGTCATATCTTGCATATGCATCCCGCATAGCATACCATGTTTGCATCATCTTGTTTGGTCCTTGCACGTGGTTGATTGTGTTCTTGTTGCTTGTTTGTCTTGTTTGGGTAGAGCCGGGAGACGAGTTGGCTAACAAGGAGCCCGTTGAGTTTGCTTTCGAGGATCCAGTCAGCTCTGACAACTTTGCAGGCAAGATGATCATACCCTCGAAATCACTACTATTTTTGCTATGCTAGTTTGCTTGCTCTTTTGCTATGCCAATGCTACGATGCCTACCACTTGTTTTCAAGCCTCCAAAATTGCCATGTTCAGCCTCTAACCCACCATTGTCCTAGCAAACCGTTGATTGGCTATGTTACCGCTTTGCTCAGCCTCTCTTATAGCGTTGCTAGTTGCAGGTGAAGATTGGAGACCGTTCCTTGTTGGAACATCATTTACTTGTTGGGATATCATTATATTGCCATGTTATCTTAATACATCTATATACTTGGTAAAGGGTGGAAGGCTCGGCCTCTCGCCTAGTGTTTTGTTCCACTCTTGCCGCCATAGTTTCCGTCATATCGGTGTTATGTTCCCAGATTTTGCGTTCCTCACGCGGTTCGGTTATAATGGGAACCCCTTGATAGTTCGCCTTGATTAAAGCTTTTCTAGCAATGACCAACCTTGGTCTTACCATTTTCCACCTAGACTCTTTTTACCTTGGCTTTCTGGAGCCCAAGGGTCATCTTATTTTAACCCCCCCCCCCCCCGCCCCCGGGCCAGTGCTCCTCTGAGTGTTGGTCCGACTGAGCTGCCTGCGGGGCCACCTCGGGGAAACTTGAGGGTTGGTTTTTACTCGTAGCTAGTCTCATCTGAGTGTGCCCTGAGAACGAGATATGTGCAGCTCCTATCGGGATTTGTCGGCACATTCGGGCGGTGTTGCTGGATTTGTTTTAACCTGTCAAAGTGTCTTGAAGAACCAAGATACCGAGCCTGATCGGAACGTCTCAGGAGGAGGTCTATTCCTTCGTTGACCGTGAGAGCTTGTCATGGGCTAAGTTGGGACTCCCCTGCAGGGATTGAACTTTCGAAAGCCGTGCCCGCGGTTATGGGCAGATGGGAATTTGTTAATGTCCGGTTGTAGATAACTTAAACATAAACTTAATTAAAATGAATCAACTGAGTGTGTTACCGTGATGGCCTCTTCTCGGCGGAGTCCGGGAAGTGGACACGGTGTTGGAGTAATGTTTGCGCAGGTTGCTCTCTAGTTTCTCGCTCGCGCTTTGCCTCCTCTTCTCGCTCTCTTTTGCGTATAAGTTAGCCACCATATATGCTAGTCGCTTGCTGCAGCTCCACATATATTTACCTTACCCCTACCTATTAAGCTTAAATAGTCTTGATCGCGAGGGTGCGAGATTGCTGAGTCCCTGTGGCTCACAGATTACTATTACACCAGATGCAGGACCAGATGATACAGCTCCAGATGGCGCGCTTGAGCTCAAGTGGGAGTACGATGAGGACTCTCAGTGATACTATGTTTCTTTTCCTGATGATCAGTAGTGGTGCCCAGTTGGGGTGATCGGGACCATGTCGCTTGTTGGGTTATCTTTTGTTTTGGCGCCGTAGTCGGGCCATGAGTGTTTGGATGATGTATGTTATTTATGTACTTGATTGACATGGCGAGTGTAAGCCAACTATGTTATCCCTTTTATTTATCTATATTACATGGGATGTTTGTGATGATTGCCTGACTTGCGACATATGCCTTCAATGCGATTATGCCTCTAAGTCGTGCCTCGACACGTGGGAGATATAGTCGCATCGTGGGTGTTACAAATTATGTCCTAGAAGCACCGCTGGGTGCCAGGCCTACTGCAGATGCTGCTAATGACGTTAAGAACGTTTGGTAGAGTAAAGCTGATGACTACTCGATAGTTCAATGCCCATGCTTTACGGCTTAGAACCGGGACTTCAACGACGTTTTTAACGTCATGGAGCATATGAGATGTTCCAGGAGTTGAAGTTAATATTTCAAGCAAATGCCCAGATTGAGAGATATGAAGTCTCCAATAAGTTCTATAGCTGCAAGATGGAGGAGAATAGTTCTGTCAGTGAACATATACTCAAAATGTCAGGGTATCATAATCACTTGACTCAACTGGGAGTTAATCTTCCTGTTGATAGTGTCATTGACATAGTTCTTCAATCACTGCCACCAAGCTACAAAAGCTTCATGATGAACTATAATATGCAAGGGATGAACAAAACAATTCCCGAGCTCTTCGCAATGCTAAAGGCAGCGGAGGTAGAAATCAAGAAGGAGCATCAAGTGTTGATGGTCAACAAGACCACCAGTTTCAAGAAAAAGGGAAAAGGGAAGAAGGGGAACTTCAAGAAGAACAGCAAACAAGTTGCTGCTCAGGAGAAGAAACCCAAGTCTTGACCTAAGCCTGAGACCGAGTGCTTCTACTGCAAACATACTGGTCACTGGAAGCGGAACTGCCCCAAGTATTTGGTGGATAAGAAGGATGGCAAGGTGAACAAAGGTATATGTGATATACATGTTATTGATGTTTACCTTACCAGAGCTCATAGTAGCACCTGGGTATTTGATACTGGTTCTATTGCTAATATTTGCAACTCGAAACAGGGACTACAGATTAAACGAAGACTGGCTAAGGACGAGGTGACGATGCGCGTGGGAAATGGTTCCAAAGTCGATGTGATCGTCGTCGGCACGCTACCTCTACATCTACCTTCGGGATTAGTTTTAGACCTAAATAATTGTTATTTGGTGCCAGCGTTAAGCATGAACATTATATATGGATCTTGTTTGATGCGAGACGGTTATTCATATAAATATGAGAATAATGGTTGTTCTATTTATATGAATAATATCTTTTATGGTCATGCACCCTTGAAGAGTGGTCTATTTTTGTTGAATCTCGATAGTAGTGATACACATATTCATAATGTTGAAGCCAAAAGATGCAGAGTTGATAATGATAGTGCAACTTATTTGTGGCACTGTCGTTTCGGTCATATTGGTATAAAGTGCATGAAGAAACTCCATACTGATGGACTTTTGGAATCACTTAATTTTGAATCACTTGGTACTTGCGAACCATGCCTTATGGGCAAGATGACTAAAACGCCGTTCTTCAGAACTATGGAGCGAGCAACAGATTTGTTGGAAATCATACATACTGATGTATGTGGTCCGATGAATATTGAGGCTCGCGGCGGGTATCGTTATTTTTTGACCTTCACAGATGATTTGAGAAGATATGGGTATATCTACTTAATGAAACATAAGTATGAAACATTTGAAAAGTTCAAGTAATTTCAGAGTGAAGTGGAAAATCATCGTAACAAGAAAATAAAGTTCGTATGATCTGATCATGGAGGAGAATATTTCAGTTACGAGTTTGTTCTACATTTGAAACAATGCGGAATAGTTTCGCAACTCACGCCACCCGGAACACCACAGCGTAATCGTGTGTCCGAACATCGTAATCGTACTTTACTAGATATGGTGCGATCTATAATGTCTCTTACTGATTTACCGCTATTGTTTTGGGGTTATGCTTTAGAGACGGCTGCATTCACATTAAATAGGGCACCATCAAAATCCGTTGAGACGACGCCTTATGAACTATGGTTTGTCAAGAAACCAAAGTTGTCGTTTCTTAAAGTTTGGGGCTGTGATGCTTATGTGAAAAAGCTTCAATCTAATAAGCTTGAACCCAACTCGGAAAAATGTGTCTTCATAGGATAGCCAAAAGAAACAGTTGGGTACACCTTCTTGTTGGGGAACGTAGTAATTTCAAAAAATTTCCTACGCACACGCAAGATCATAGTGATTCATAGCAACGAGAGGGGAGAGTGTTGTCTACGTACCAACGCAGACCGACTGCGGAAGCGATCACACAACGTAGAGGAAGTAGTCATACGTCTTCTTCCCGATCCGACCGATCCAAGCACCGTTACTCCGGCACCTCCGAGTTCTTAGCACACGTTCAGCTCGATGACGTTCCTCGGGCTCCGATCCAGCAAAGCGTCGAGGAAGAGTTCCGTCAGCACGACGGCGTGGTGACGATCTTGATGTACTACCGACGCAGGGCTTCGCCTAAGCACTGTAACGGTATGATCGAGGTGGAATTTGGTGGCAGGGGGCACCGCACACGGCTAAGGAACGATCTCAAGGATCAAGTTGTGTGTCTTGGGGTGCCCCCTGCCTCCGTATATAAAGGTTGGAGGGAGGGGGTTGGCCGGCCAGATAGAGGGAGGCGCAGGAGGAGTCCTACTCCTACCGGGAGTAGGACTCCCCCCTCCAATCCTAGTCCAACTAGGAATCCTTCAAAGGGGAGAGAGAGAGAGGTGGCCGGCCCCTCTCCTAGTCCTAATAGGACTAGGGAGAGGGGGGAGGCGCAGCCCTATGTGGGCTGCCCTCTCACCTTTCCACTAAGGCCCATGTTGGCCCATTTGGCTCCCGGGGGGTTCCGGTAACCCTCCCGGTAATCCGGTAAAATCCCGATTTCACCCGGAACACTTCCGATGTCCAAACATAGGCTTCCAATATATCAATCTTTACGTCTCGACCATTTCGAGACTCCTCGTCATGTCCGTGATCTCATCCGGGACTCCGAACAACCTTCGGTACATCAAAATGCATAAACTCATAATATAACTGTCATCGAAACCTTAAGCGTGCGGACCCTACGGTTCGAGAACAATGTAGACATGACCGAGACACGTCTCCGGTCAATAACCAATAGCGGGACCTGGATGCCCATATTGGCTCCTACATATTCTACGAAGATCTTTATCGGTCAGACCGCATAACAACATACGTTGTTCCCTTTGTCATCGGTATGTTACTTGCCTGAGATTCGATCGTCGGTATCCAATACCTAGTTCAATCTCGTTACTGGCAAGTCTCTTTACTCGTTCCGTAATACATCATCTCATAACTAACATCTTAGTTATTATGCTTGCAAGGCTTTATGTGATGTGTATTACCGAGAGGGCCCAAAGATACCTCTCCGACAATCGGAGTGACAAACCCTAATCTCGAAATACGCCAACCCAACATCTACCATTGGAGACACCTGTAGTACTCCTTTATAATCACCCAGTTACGTTGTGACGTTTGGTAGTACCCAAAGTGTTCCTCCGGTAAACGGGAGTTGCATAATCTCATAGTTATAGGAACATGTATAAGTCATGAAGAAAGCAATAGCAACATACTAAACGATCGGGTGCTAAGCTAATGGAATGGGTCATGTCAATCAGATCATTCAACTAATGATGTGACCTCGTTAATCAAATAACAACTCTTTGTTCATGGTCAGGAAACATAACCATCTTTGATTAACGAGCTAGTCAAGTAGAGGCATACTAGTGACACTCTGTTTGTCTATGTATTCACACATGTATTATGTTTCCGGTTAATACAATTCTAGCATGAATAATAAACATTTATCATGATATAAGGAAATAAATAATAACTTTATTATTGCCTCTAGGGCATATTCCCTTCAGTCTCCCACTTGCACTAGAGTCAATAATCTAGTTCACATCGCCATGTGATTTAACAGCAATAGTTCACATCACCATGTGATTAACACCCATAGTTCACATCGCCATGTGACCAACGCCCAAAGGGTTTACTAGATTCAGTAATCTAGTTCACATCGCTATGTGATTAAGGTGTGATCATGTTTTGCTTGTGAGATAATTTTAGTCAACGGGTCTGTCACATTCAGATCCGTAAGTATTTTGCAAAATTCTTTGTCTATAATGCTCTGCACGGAGCTACTCTAGCTAATTGCTCCCACTTTCAATATGTATCCAGATTGTGACTTTAGATTCATCTGGATCAGTGTCAAAAACTTGCATCGACGTAACCTTTTACGACGAACCTTTTTGTCACGTCCATAATCGAGAAACATTTCCTTATTTCACTAAGGATAATTCTGACCGCTGTCCAGTGATCTACTCCTAGATCACTATTGTACTCCCTTGCCAAATCAGTGCAGGGTATACAATAGATCTGGTACACAGTATGGCATACTTTATAGAACCTATGAATGAGGCATAGGGAATGACTTTCATTCTCTTTCTATCTTCTGCCGTGGTCGGGCTTTGAGTCTTTACTCAACTTCACACCTTGTAACATAGGCAAGAAACTTTTTCTTTGACTGTTCCATTTTGAACTACTTCAAAATCTTGTCAAGGTATGTACTTATTGAAAACTTATCAAGCGTCTTGATCTATCTCTATAGATCTTGAAGCTCAATATGTAAGCAGCTTTACCGAAGTCTTTCCTTGAAAAACTCCTTTCAAACACTCCTTTTATGCTTTACAGAATAATTCTACATTATTTCCGATCAACAATATGTCATTCACATATACTTATCAGAAATGCTGTAGTGCTCCCACTCACTTTCTCATAAATACAGGCTTCACCGCAAGTCTGTATAAAACTATATACTTTGATCAACTCATCAAAGCGTATATTCCAACTCCGAGATGCTTGCACCAGTCCACAGATGGATCGCTGGTGCTTGCACATTTTGTTAGCACCTTTTGGATTGACAAAACCTTCTGGTTGCATCATATACAACTCTTCTTTAATAAATCCATTAAGGAATGCAGTTTTGTTTATCCGTTTGCCAGATTTCATAAAATGCGGCAATTACTAACATGATTCGGATAGACTTAAGCATAGATACGAGTGAGAAAATCTCATCGTAGTCAACACCTTGATCTTGTCGAAAACCTTTTGCGACAATTCTAGCTTTGTAGATAGTAACACTACTATCAGCGTCCGTCTTCCTCTTGAAGATCCATTTATTTTCTATGGCTTGCCGATCATCGGGCAAGTCAACCAAAGTCCATACTTTGTTTTCATACATGAATCCCATCTCAGATTTCATGGCCTCAAGCCATTTTGCGGAATCTGGGCTCATCATCGCTTCCTCATAGTTCGCAAGTTTATCATGGTCTAGTAACATGACTTCCAGAACAGGATTACTGTACCACTCTCGTGCGGATCTCATTCTGGTTTACCTACGAGATTCGGTAGTAACTTGATCTGAAGTCACATGATCATCATCATTAGCTTCCTCACTAATTGGTATAGGTGTCACAGAAACAGTTTTCTGTGATGTACTACTTTCCAATAAGGGAGAAGGTACAATTACCTTATCAAGTTTTCTACTTTCCTCCCACTCACTTCTTTCGAGAGAAACTCCTTCTCCAGAAAGTTTCCGAATTTTAGCAACAAAAGTCTTGCCTTCGGATCTGTGATAGAAGGTGTATCCAATAGTTTCCTTTGGATATCCTATGAAGATGCACTTCTCCGATTTGAGTTTTGAGCTTATCAGGATGAAACTTTTTCACATAAGCATCACAACCCCAAACTTTTAAGAAACGACAACTTTGGTTTCTTGCTAAACCATAGTTCATATAGTGTCGTCTCAACGGATTTAGATGGTGCCCTATTTAACGTGAATGCAGCTGTCTCTAATGCATAACCCCAAAAATGATAGTGGTAAATCGGTAAGAAACATCATAGATTGCACTATATCCAATAAAGTACGGTTATGACGTTCGGACACACCATTATGCTGTGGTGTTCCAGGTGGCGTGAGTAGTGAAACTATTTCACATTGTTTTAACTGAAGACCAAACTCGTAACTCAAATACTCTTTTCCACGATCAGATCGTAGAAACTTTATTTTCTTGTTACGATGATTTTCCACTTCACTCTGAAATTATATGAACTTTTCAAATGTATCAGACTTCTATTTCATTAAGTAGATATACTCATATCTGCTCAAATCATCTGTGAAGTTCAGAAAATAATGATATCTGTCGCGAGCCTCAATATTCATCGGACCACATACATCGGTATGTATGATTTCCAATAAATCTGTTGCTCTCTCCATAGTACCGGAGAACGGTGTTTTAGTCATCTTGCCTATGAGGCACGGTTCGCAAGTACCAAGTGATTCATAATCAAGTGATTCCAAAAGCCCATCAGTATGGAGTTTCTTCATGCGCTTTACACCGATATGACCTAAACGGCAGTGCCACAAATAAGTTGCACTATCATTATTAACTTTGCATCTTTTGGTTTCAATATTATGATTATGTGTATCACCATGATCGAGATCCAACGAACTATTTTCATTGGGTGTGTAACCATATAAGGTTTTATTCATGTAAACAGAACAACAATTTATTCTCTTACTTTAATGAATAACCGTTTTGCAATAAACATGATCAAATCATATTCATGCTTAACGCAAAAACCAAATAACACTTATTTAAGTTCAACACTAATCCCGAAAGTATAGGGGAGTATGCGATGATGATCATATCAATCTTGGAACCACTTCCAACACACATCGTCACTTCACCCTTAACTAGTCTCTGTTTATTCTGCAACTCCCGTTTCGAGTTACTAATCTTAGCAACTGAACTAGTATCAAATACTGAGGGTTTTGCTATAAACACTAGTAAAGTACACATCAATAACATGTATATCAAATATACTTATGTTCACTTTGCCATCCTTCTTATCCGCCAATCACTTGGGGTAGTTCCGCTTCCAGTGACCAGTCCCTTTGCAGTAGAAGCACTTAGTCTCAGGCTTAGGATCAGACTTGGGCTTCTTCACTTGAGCAGCAACTTGCTTGCCGTTCTTCTTGAAGTTCCCCTTCTTTCCTTTGCCCCTTTTCTTGAAACTAGTGGTCTTGTCAACCATCAACACTTGATGTTTTTCTTGATTTCTACCTTCGTTGATTTTAGCATCACAAAGAGCTTGGGAGTTGTTTCTGTTATCCCTTGCATATTATAGTTCATCACGAAGTTCTACTAACTTGGTGATGGTGGCTAGAGAATTCTGTCAATCACTATCTTATCTGGAAGATTAACTCCCACTTGATTCAAGCGATTGTAGTACCCAGACAATCTGAGCACATGCTCACTAGTTGAGCGATTCTCCTCCATCTTTTAGCTATAGAACTTGTTGGAGACTTCATATCTTTCAACTCGGGTATTTTCTTGAAATATTAACTTCAACTCCTGGAACATCTCATATGGTCCATGACGTTCAAAACGTCTTTGAAGTCCCGATTCTAAGCCGTTAAGCATGGTGCACTAAACTATTAAGTAGTCATCATATTGAGCTAGCCAAATGTTCATAACGTCTGCATCTGCTCCTGCAATAGGTCTGTCACCTAGCGGTGCATCAAGGACATAATTCTTCTGTGCAGCAATAAGGATAAACCTCAGATCACGGATCCAATCCGCATCATTGCTACTAACATCTTTCAACACAATTTTCTCTAGGAACATATCAAAATAAACACAGGGAAGCAACAACGTGAGCTATTGATCTACAACATGATTTGCAAAATACTACCAGGACTAAGTTCATGATAAATGTAAGTTCAATTTAATCATATTACTTAAGAACTCCCACTTAGATAGACATCCCTCTAATCCTCTAAGTGATCACGTGATCCAAATCAACTAAACCATAACCGATCATCACGTGAGATGGAGTAGTTTTCAATGGTGAACATCAATATGTTGATCATATCTACTATATGATTCACGCTCGACCTTTCGGTCTCCGTGTTCCGAGGCCATATCTGTATATGCTTGGCTCGTCAAGTATAACCTGAGTATTCCGTGTGTGCAACTGTTTTGCACCCGTTGTATTTGAACGTAGAGCCTATCACACCCGATCATCACGTGGTGTCTCAGCACGAAGAACTTTTGCAACGGTGCATACTCAGGGAGAACACTCCTTGATAATTTAGTGAGAGATCATCTTATAATGCTACCGTCAATCAAAGCAAGATAAGATGCATAAAAGGATAAACATCACATGCAATCAATATAAGTGATATGATATGGCCATCATCATCTTGTACTTTGTGATCTCCATCTCCGAAGCACCGTCATGATCACCATCGTCACCGGCGCGACACCTTGATCTCCATCGTAGCATCGTTGTCGTCTCGCCAATCTTATGCTTCCACGACTATTACTACCGTTTAGTAATCTAGTAAAGCATTACATCGCGATTGCATTGCATACAATAAAGCGACAACCATATGGCTCCTGCCAGTTGCCGATAACTTAGTTACAAAACATGATCATCTCATACAATAAAATCAGCATCATGCCTTGACCATATCACATCACAACATGCCCTGCAAAAACAAGTTAGACGTCCTCTACTTTGTTGTTGCAAGTTTTACGTGGCTGCTACGGGCTTAAGTAAGAACTCATCTCACCTACGCATCAAAACCACAACGATAGTTCGTCAAATAGACTCCGTTTTAACCTTCTCAAGGACCGGGCGTAGTCACACTTGGTTCAACTAAAGTTGGAGAGACAGTCTTCCGCAAGCCATCTATGTGCAAAGCACGTCGAGGGAACCGGTCTCGCGTAAGAGTACGCGTAAGGTTGGTCCGGATCGTCTCAACCAACAATACCGCCGAACCAAAGTATGACATGCTGGTAGGCAGTATGACTTGTATCGCCCACAACTCACTTGTGTTCTACTCGTGCATATAACATCAAACCATAAAACCTAGGCTCGGATGCCACTGTTGGGGAACGTAGTAATTTCGAAAATTTTCCTACGCACACGCAAGATCATAGTGATTCATAGCAACGAGAGGGGAGAGTGTTGTCTACGTACCAACGCAGACCGACTGCGGAAGCGATCACACAACGTAGAGGAAGTAGTCGTACGTCTTCTTCCCGATCCGACCGATCCAAGCACCGTTACTCCGGCACCTCCGAGTTCTTAGCACACGTTCAGCTCGATGACGTTCCTCGGGCTCCGATCCAGCAAAGCGTCGAGGAAGAGTTCCGTCAGCACGACGGCGTGGTGACGATCTTGATGTACTACCGACGCAGGGCTTCGCCTAAGCACTGTAACGGTATGATCGAGGTGGAATTTGGTGGCAGGGGGCACCGCACACGGCTAAGGAACGATCTCAAGGATCAAGTTGTGTGTCTTGGGGTGCCCCCTGCCTCCGTATATAAAGGTTGGAGGGAGGGGGGGTTGGCCGGCCAGATAGAGGGAGGCGCAGGAGGAGTCCTACTCCTATCGGGAGTAGGACTCCCCCCTCCAATCCTAGTCCAACTAGGAATCCTTCAAAGGGGAGAGAGAGAGAGGTGGCCGGCCCCTCTCCTAGTCCTAATAGGACTAGGGAGAGGGGGGAGGCGCAGCCCTATGTGGGCTGCCCTCTCACCTTTCCACTAAGGCCCATGTTGGCCCATTTGGCTCCCGGGGGGTTCCGGTAACCCTCCCGGTAATCCGGTAAAATCCCGATTTCACCCGGAACACTTCCGATGTCCAAACATAGGCTTCCAATATATCAATCTTTACGTCTCGACCATTTCGAGACTCCTCATCATGTCCGTGATCTCATCCGGGACTCCGAACAACCTTCGGTACATCAAAATGCATAAACTCATAATATAACTGTCATCGAAACCTTAAGCGTGCAGACCCTACGGTTCGAGAACAATGTAGACATGACCGAGACACGTCTCCGGTCAATAACCAATAGCGGGACCTGGATGCCCATATTGGCTCCTACATATTCTACGAAGATCTTTATCGGTCAGACCGCATAACAACATACGTTGTTCCCTTTGTCATCGGTATGTTACTTGCCTGAGATTCGATTGTCGGTATCCAATACCTAGTTCAATCTCGTTACTGGCAAGTCTCTTTACTCGTTCCGTAATACATCATCTCATAACTAACATCTTAGTTATTATGCTTGCAAGGCTTTATGTGATGTGTATTACCGAGAGGGCCCAGAGATACCTCTCCGACAATCGGAGTGACAAACCCTAATCTCGAAATACGCCAACCCAACATCTACCATTGGAGACACCTGTAGTACTCCTTTATAATCACCCAATTATGTTGTGACGTTTGGTAGTACCCAAAGTGTTCCTCCGGTAAACGGGAGTTGCATAATCTCATAGTTATAGGAACATGTATAAGTCATGAAGAAAGCAATAGCAACATACTAAACGATCGGGTGCTAAGCTAATGGAATGGGTCATGTCAATCAGATCATTCAACTAATGATGTGACCTTGTTAATCAAATAACAACTCTTTGTTCATGGTCAGGAAACATAACCATCTTTGATTAACGAGCTAGTCAAGTAGAGGCATACTAGTGACACTCTGTTTGTCTATGTATTCACACATGTATTATGTTTCCAGTTAATACAATTCTAGCATGAATAATAAACATTTATCATGATATAAGGAAATAAATAATAACTTTATTATTGCCTCTAGGGCATATTCCCTTCACTTCTATCACAGATCCGAAGGCAAGACTTTTGTTGCTAAGAATGGATCCTTTCTAGAGAAGGAGTTTTTCTCGAAAGAAGTGAGTGGGAGGAAAGTAGAACTTGATGAGGTAACACTACCTGCTACCTTATTGGAAAGTAGTTCATCATAGAAACCGGTTCCTGTGACATCTACACTAATTAGTGAGGAAGCTAATGATGATGATCATGAAACTTTAGATCAAGTTACTACAGAACCTCGTAGGTCAACCAGAGTAAGATCCGCACCAGAGTGGTACGGTAATCCTATTCTGGAGGTCATGTTGCTAGACCATACTGAACCTACAAACTATGAAGAAGCAATGATAAGCCCAGATTCCGTAAAATGGCTTGAGGCCATGAAATTTGAGATGGGATCCATGTATGAGAACAAAGTGTCGACTTTGGTTGACTTTCCCGATGAATGGCAGGCCATCAAAAATAAATGGATCTTCAAGAAGAAGACAGACGCTGATGGTAATGTTACTGTCTACAAAGCTCGACTCGTTGCGAAAGGTTTTCGACAAGTTCAAGCAGTTGACTACGATGAGACCATCTCACCCGTAGCGATGCTTAAGTCTGTCCAAATCATGTTAGCTATTGCCGCATTTTATGATTATGAAATTTGGCAAATGGATGTAAAGACTGCATTCCTGAATGGATTTCTGGAAGAAGAGTTGTATATGATGCAACCTGAAGCTTTTCTCAATCCAAAAGGTGCTAACAAAGTGTGCAAGCTCCAGCGATCCATTTATGGACTGGTGCAAGCCTCTCGGAGTTGGAATAAACGCTTTGATAGTGTGATTAAAGCATATGGTTTTATACAGACTTTTGGAGAAGCCTGTATTTATAAGAAAGTGAGTGGGAGCTCTGTAGCATTTCTAATATTATATGTGGATGACATATTATTGATTGGAAATGATATAGAATTTCTGGATAGCATAAAAGGATACTTGAATAAGAGTTTTTCAATGAAAGACCTCGGTGAAGCTGCTTACATATTGGGCATCAAGATCTATAGAGATGGATCAATGCGCTTAATTGGACTTTCACAAAGCACATACCTTGACGAAGTTTTGAAGAAGTTCAAAATGGATCATGCAAAGAAAGGGTTCTTGCCTGTGTTACAAGGTGTGAAGTTGAGTAAGACTCAATGCCCGACCACTGCAGAAGATAGAGAGAAAATGAAAGATGTTCCCTATGCTTCAGCCATAGGCTCTATCATGTATGCAATGCTGTGTACCAGACATGATGTGTCCCTTGCTATTAGTTTAGTAGGGAGGTACCAAGTAATCCAGGAGTGGATCACTAGACAACGGTCAAGAACATCCTGAATTACCTGAAAAGGACTAAGGATATGTTTCTCATTTATGGGGCTGACAAAGAGCTCATCGTAAATGGTTACGTTGATGCAAGCTTTGACACTGATCAGGACAATTCTAAATCGCAAACCAGATACATGTTCATATTGAACGATGGAGCTGTTAGTTGGAGCAGTTCTAAACAGAGCGTCGTGGCGGGATCTACATGTGAAGTGGAGTACATTGCTGCTTCGGAAGCAGCGAATGAAGGAGTCTAGATGAAGGAGTTCATATCCGATCTAGGTGTCGTACCTAGTGCATTGGGTCTAATGAAAATCTTTTGTGATAATAGTGGTGCAATTGCCTTGGCAAAGGAATCCAGATTTCACAAGAGAACCAAGCACATCAAGAGACGCTTCAACTCCATCCGGGATCAAGTCCAGGTGGGAGACATAGAGATTTGCAAGATACATACGGATCTGAATGTTGCAGACCTGTTGACTAAACCTCTTCCATGAGCAAAACATGATCAGCACCAAGGCTCCATGGGTGTTAGAATCATTACTGTGTAATCTAGATTATTGACTCTAGTGCAAGTGGGAGACTGAAGGAAATATGCCCTAGAGGCAATAATAAAGTTATTATTTATTTCCTTATATGATGATAAATGTTTATTACTCATGCTAGAATTGTATTAACCGGAAACATGATACATGTGTGAATACATAGACAAATAGAGTGTCACTAGTATGCCTCTACTTGATTTGCTCGTTAATCAAAGATGGTTATGTTTCCTAACCATAGACACGAGTTTTCATTTGATTAACGGGATCACATCATTAGGAGAATGATGTGATTGACTTGACCCATTCTGTTAGCTTAGCACTTGATCGTTTAGTATGTTGCTATTGCTTTCTTCATGACTTATACATGTTCCTATGACTATGAGATTATGCAACTCCCATTTACCGGAGGAACACTTTGTGTGCTACCAAATGTCACAACGTAACCGGGTGATTATAAAGGTGCTATACAGGTGTCTCCGAAGGTACTTGTTGAGTTGGCGTATTTCGAGATTAGGATTTGTCACTCCAATTGTCGGAGAGTTATCTCTAGGCCCACTCGGTAATGCACATCACCATAAGCCTTGCAAGCATTGTAACTAATGAGTTAGTTGCGGGATGATGTATTACGGAATGAGTAAAGAGACTTGCCGGTAACGAGATTGAACTAGGTATTGAGATACCGACGATCCAATCTCGGGTAACTAACATACCGATGACAAATGGAACAACATATGTTGTTATGTGGTTTGACCGATAAAGATCTTCGTAGAATATGTAGGAACCAATATGAGCATCCAGGTTCCACTATTGGTTATGGACTGGAGATGTGTCTCGGTCATGTCTACATAGTTCTCGAACCCGTAGGGTCCGCACGCTTAAAGTTCGGTGACGATCGGTATTATGAGTTTTTATGTTCTAATGTACCGAAGGTAGTTCGGAGTCCCGGATATGATCATGGACATGACAAGGAGTCTTGAAATGATTGAGACGTAAAGATCGATATATTGGACGACTATATTTGGATACCGGAATGGTTCCGGGTGAGATCGGGAATATACCGGAGCACCTGGAGGTTATCAGACCCCCCCTGGAGGTATATGGGCCTTATTGGGCTTTAGTGGAAAGGAGGGGAAAGGAGCAAGGGAGGTGGCACGCCCCCCGAGTCCAATTTGAATTGGGAAGGGGGCCGGCCCCCCTTTCCTTCCTCTTCCTTCCTTCTCCTACTCCAACATGGAAAGGGGGGAACCCTACTCCCGGTGGGAGTAGGACTCCCCTTGGCGCGCCTCTCCCTGGCCGGCCGCCTTCTCCCCCTTGCTCCTTTATATACGGGGCAGGGGCACCCCATAGACACAACAATAGATCATTTATCTCTTAGCCGTGTGCGGTGCCCCCCTCCACCATAATCCACCTCGATCATATTGTAGCGGTGCTTAGGCGAAGGCCTGCATCGGTAGCATCATCATCACCGTCACCACGCCGTCATGCTGACGAAACTCTCCTGTGAAGCTTTGATGGATCGGAGCTCGCGGGACGTCATTGAGTTGAACATGTGCAGAACTCGGAGGTGCCGTGCGTTCGGTACTATGATCGGTCGAATCGTGAAGACGTACGACTACATCAATCGCATTGTGCTAACGCTTCCGCATTCGGTCTACGAGGGTACGTAGACATACTCTCCCCTCTTGTTGCTATGCATCACCATGATCCTATGTGTGTGCGTAGGGAAATTTTGAAATTACTACGTTCCCCAACAAGTAGCCAGTGGAGGGCTGGATGAACAGTAGCCAGTGGAGGGCTGGATGAACCGGACCCCGTGGAGAGGGCTGGTTGAACAGTAGCCGGTGGAGGAGTGGTGGAGGCTGGATGAACAGGAGCCCGTGGATGAACAGTCACAAGTGGAGGCTAGAGGAGGTCGACGATGGATGAACAGTAGCCCATGGAGGCAGTCAACGGTAGAGATGAACAGTATCCCATGGAGTCCCGTTTTGTGGTACGCCACACCCCTCCCGATGAACATGACCCCCGTTTCGACCGTAGCGCTCCAACACAAGTCTGTTTCCTCCATTTTGCAGTACGCCACACCCCTCCCGGTAAACAGGACCCCGTTTCGACCGTAGGAGGTCCAAGAGAAGTTTGTTTCCTCCGTTTTGCGGTACGCCAGACCCCTCCCGATGAACAAGATCCTGTTTCGACCGTGGCCGGTCGAACACATGGCTGTCTCCTCCGTTATGTGGTACGCCAGGCCTCGTTTCGATCAGCTATTTTGTCCAAGCCGGTTGGCTCCCGATGAACAAGACGATGATGCAGTTTCTCTGTTTCGACCCAGCCATGTACACGAGCCCTGGCCGTATGTATGCGCGAGTAGGCGTTCGAGACCCCGCCCGTATGTACGTACGTGGCCGTATTTACTTTCTTGCACCCTGTCCGCTGTACGTACGTGTACACGATTTTAACGGGACCGTGTGGCATGCTACGTGCGTGCCTCTACTACGACACGTGCCCTTCCTTACACGGCCACGGTTCATCGCTGTAGCCTGCAGACAGACAGATCGACTAGTATGTACGCACACTTTCGCGACCAGAATGACAAAGCTATGTATGCTTCGACTAGGTGGGTCCCGACTATCAGACACTTCCTTGCATGCGAAGATGTAGCTGGTGGGTCCCAGTAGTCAGGGGGAAACGTTTTTTTCACAAAATATGGTGGCCCGTCTGGTGGGTCCCTGCTGTCAAGTGGAGGAATCATTATTTTCCGCGTAATAAGGAGGCACTTCCTTGCTGCAGTCGTGGACCCAGCTGTCAGCCTCTCCACATACAGTACTCTTCCGATGGAAGTCGTTCCTTGACCACATTGACCATGCCGCCCCGAGAGCACCAAGGCGGTGGATGACGGCAAGGCCTAGGAAGGGGACGACGCAGAGCCGGGGAAGACGTGGAAGTGGATGCCCACGTAGAGAGGAGTACGAGGGTTCACTGGTTCGGCTTCAGTGTGAGGCTGCCATTGCCGTAGAATAACAGGGGGTGTGGGTGAGTGGAGGGATGGCCTGGCCAGCGGTGGGAGTAGTAGGGGCAGTGAGGCCTCCGTGGCAGCACAACCGGCCACGGGAGGCAGGAGCAGGCGGCACGACTGGCACTGCTTTGGGCGGATGGAGCAAGAAGACCAGACGTTGAAGAAGCACTATGGCCATTGGATGGACATCGTACGGTCACTAGAGATAGAATCATTCATATTGACTAAGTTAACAAAGCCCTCTGTCCCCGTCAACTTAGTACGCCCACAAGTCAGCCTCCCACTATGCTGGGTCCCAGCTAGCAGGGGGAGTATTCACTTTTTGTGCGTAATAAGGAGGCAGTTCCTTGCGTGCGAAGATATAGCCGGCGGTTCCGAGCTGTCAGCAGGGGGAATGTTTTTTTGTGAAATACAGAGGCCCTTCCGGTGGGTCCCAGCTGTCAGGTGGAGGAATCATTATTTTGCACGTAATAAGGAGGCATTTCCTTGTGTGCTGCCATGGACCTAGCTATCAGCCTCTCCACGTACCGTCCACTTCCGATGGATGTCGTTCGTTGACCACGTTGACCACGCCGCGCCGAGAGCACCAGGGCGGTGGACGACGGCGACGCCTAAGAAGGGAACGACACGGAGCCGGGGAAGACACGGCAATGGATGCCCACGTTGAGGGGAGTATGAGTGTTGACTGGTCGGCTGCGGGGTGAGGCTGACATCGCTGGAAAATAATAGGATGTGTGGGTGGGTAGGGGGATGGCCTCGCGGCAGCACAGCCGGCCATGGAGGAGTGAGCAGGCAGTCCCGCCGGCGCTGGTTTGGGTGGCTGGAGCAGGAAGATTAGAGATTGAAGAAGCACGGCGGCCGTTGGATGGACACCCAACAGTCACTGCTCCGTGTTGAGTAAGTTGACAAAGCCTTGCGTACGCGTCAGTTTTCTTTAGGACAATGTCATCATGAACCTAGTAGGCCCAGAAGTCAGCCTCCAAATCTGTTGAAAACAGCATACATCCCATTAGCCATTATTTTCAATAATTTACAGCCCATTTTCTAATTCTTAAGGATATTTGAAGCCCATATTCTTTTTATTAGCATTACAGACCATATATTCTGGGCACTGCTAAAAAATTCAACGAAAGTTTTCTTATTTCGGTGGGGTCTGAACTCTTTTTATCATGAAAATTTGAGTCACATTAAAAATAATTTTAAAAAATTATATCAAAATAAAATTCAAAAAATAATTCTCCGCAAAAAATAATGAAATTTAAAATCTTAACTAGCAAGATGCCCGTGCGTTGCACGGAACATGAAGATGCGTTTGTATGAGTAGTTTATCTTGTGGGAGAAAAGACGATATTTTAATGTAATTGCGAGTGGGCTTTGCTTTTTATAAGAGTAGAGAGTAGAGAAATCTAGAAAAATGATATTTTAATGTAATTGCTGGTTGGCTTTGGTTTAAAAATTTACATCCCATTTCTTACAACTTATAGCCCATTTTCTGGGGAAGCCAATTTCTTACTACTTACATCCCTCCTCGTCTTGAAAGATTTGCAGCCCAGCAGGGCTGAGGAAAGCAAGTAGGCCTCGGTTTCAGTATTATCCAAAAAAAGAACTAGGCTAGCCATTTCCATAAAGAAAAAAAAGGTATCAACTGGGCTCGTCAAGTGCTTAAATAAAAGCGTAAGCGTGGGCTAGACGGGCCACAGCCCCGCACAGCGCGCAGTTGAGCTCCGTCTCTGAAACTAAAAAACAACTGGGCGAGCTGCTGGGTCCCTGGTGTTAGCCGCTCATTGTGTAATTTTCTCGTTTATTGACTACATTGACAATGGCGTGGGACCTAGTTGTCAAACAATTAGGAGGAAGTACTTTTTTGGCTTGTAATAACGAGGCAGCTGCTTGCATAATGCAGTGACCCTGGTGGGTCCCTACTGTCGGTGTCAAAACTGGAGGATCTCGGGTAGGGGGCCCCAAACTATGCGTCTAAGGTCGATGGTAACAGGAGACAGGGGACACAATGTTTTACCCAGGTTCGGGCCCTCTTTATGGAGGTAATACCCTACGTCCTGCTTGATTGATCTTGATGAATATGAGTATTACAAGAGTTGATCTACCACGAGATCGTAATGGCTAAACCCTAGAGGTCTAACTTGTATGGCTATGATAATGTATCTCCCCCAGACTAAGTCCTCCGGTTTATATAGACACCGGGAGGATCTAGGGTTACACAAGGTCGGTTACGAAGAAAGGAATCTACATATGTAGTCGCCAAGCTTGCCTTCCACGCCAAGGAGATTCCTATCCGGACACGGGTGTAGTCTTCGGTCTTCATATCTTCACGACCCATCAGTCCGGCCCATGGCTAATAGACCGAACACCCGAGGACCCCTTAGTCCAGGACTCCCTCAGTAGCCCCCGAACCAGGCTTCAATGACGAGGTGTTCGGCGTGCAGATTCTCTTCGGCATTGCAAGGTGGGTTCCTCCTCCGACAACTTCCAAGTAACGTATTCGGTTTTTAATTCAAGGCCGCGCCCCTCGGCTTCTATGCTTTGATGACTTCAGTTGCCACTCGTCGGGCGAATGCAGACAATTAGGGTATCCTTTTGCAAATAACACCCTCGCCATGCAAGAAAGAGCGTCTATTTAAAGAGATTGGGTCTCAGATCCATTTGACATTATACGGATAAAATCCTCAGAGATTGCCAGGAAAGACCATTCCAACATGGCCAGCATTCCCAGCTCCTCCTCCCGTTCCAACCCGGAGAAAGGTGAGTGGGAGAGGTGCTCCGTGTCCCACGTTCGATTGGCGAAGTTGCAAACGCAAGGATTTCTCCCCCTGCGGATCTGGTCCCTGTTCGAGCAGGGTTGGCTTCCTTCAACAGCAAAATCCAAGCGGAGGATTTCCCCAATCCTTCCACGGGGGAGCGAGTGTGCTTCATCCCCTATCTGCTGAGGGGCATGGGATTTCCAATTCACCCATTCCTTCGAGGGCTTTTGGAGTATTACGGCCTCGAGCTACACAATTTTACCACAGCCTCCATCTTGCATATTGCAGGCTACGTCGCTTCATGCGAATCATTCCTGGGTTGTGAGGCCCATTTTGATCTGTGGAGAAGGATGTTTTGTCTTGTCCCGCACAACCACGATCGATATTTGAAGTGGGTAGGGCCGAAATATGGCGCATTGCTGAGACCGGATACCTATCCGGCACACCGAATAAAGCTTCCAAAGAGTGGACCTCTGAATGGTTTTATATTGACGACGTCGCACTTCCCGACCCAGTCCGGATGGGCCTCCCCGAATTTTGAAGTGCTTCATTGAAGAAACGTCATAGTTGGCATCCTCGGAACCTCAAGGAAGAGGATACCGTAGAGATCGGTCTGCTGCTGGGCAAGATCAAGATGCTCGCCCAGTTCGGATTGTCAATAGTCGAGGTAATGGCGGTCTCCATAACACGGGGGGTCCAACCACTCCAATATAGAGGGCTACTCATGTGGCATTTCAATGGGGAAGACGACGTCTCCCGCTACGGTCGGAAGGGCCCGAAGACTCCCGCCGCTCTGGCCAAAATATTGGCCAAACTGTATAAAGGGGAGCAGGAGGAGTTGACCCATCTCCAAAATCGAGACGAGTTTTCGATGTACAATTCTCCTAGCTGGGTAAGCTCTAACTCCACTATTCGACCCCTCTCCCTGAATTATTTCTGAAAGGCGATATCTTATTCATTCGTGACAGGAATGGCGAAAGGCTGTCGAGGGGATCCATGACCCTGCCCCTCAGCCGGAGAATCACAATCGGGATCTTGACCCCGGATATGAGGAAGATCCAGACATATTCATGGAGCTCAAAGATGGAGTTTTCTATCAGACGAGTTATGACGGCACTGATGTACCCATCATCGCTGATTATCCCGGCCTCCTTCCTGTTTCGCACGTAAGTAATTAGGAGACACTTTGTCCGAGAGGATTTTCTCATTCTTCCTCACTCACCGCACCATCCCGTGCTCAGAAAGGGAGACATTTGGCGCGTCGTGCTGCCTCGGGGGCATCTCTAGAGAGAGCGGCTCCCGCGTCGGGCAGGCTTCGAAGAGAAAGGAAAACAAAGATACGGTCGGGCCTTCATTGAAGAGGTATGGGTTTGCAACTATGTTCTTTTCAGCAGTCGCATCCAACTGTGACTTATATATTCATTTTGTATCAGGGAAAAGGTTCAACGGACTGTGTCTGGCAACCGGACCAGTCGTTCTCCTGATCACCAGGATTCGGTCCCAGCCGAAGAGACGGGGCCCGATATGGGAGCGACGCTAGACTGTCCTTCTCCCGTGGGTTCGGAAAATATGTCCGTTACCAATTCGGAAGTGGAGAGCGCCATGAATCACCGGCGCCAGAGGGCCATTTTACGAAATCCCCGCTTCTCAAAAGAGGCGTTCGGTGCCTTCAGCTCGGCTGATGCATACATCCGAGCTGCTCGAGATGGTCTTAACCGAGCCACCGAGCAACATTTGAAAGATGTGAAGGTAAGTTTACCTTGTCCAAATTTGATAACCATGTGCCCGTAGCCCCGAGACTTGAAGCAGTTGGGACAAATGTTTTAAGGATCATTGTATAATCAGGTTCTTACGGAGAAGAACGACCTGCTAGCCCAAGAGCTGGAGCAGTGCTGGACACAGCTAACTGCTGCTACCACCGAATTGGAAAAGTTCAAGAAGGCGTCCTCTGGTAATATTTCCCTCCATCGAGAAAAAAAATTTATATGCCAGTTGTATGCAACAGCTGCTTGTCTCATAATAGGGTCACCGGACCAACTGGGAGAGGAACTGAAGGCCGCTCAAATGAGCATAAAAGAGGCGAAGAGACAACATGACGCAGGTGAGAGCGTTCTGACCCGAGTTAGAGAGGAGAAAAACAAACTACAGGATTCAAACATCAAAATGGGCGAAGAACTGAAAGATGTGCGAGCTCAGCTAGCCGACTCCGTGAAGGAGAACAAAAAGCTGCGAGGCGGCATATTTAGTATGTGGCCGAATTTACCTTGTAACAGTTTGGGGGTACAATTAGCTGATATAGCTGTGATTGCAAGTATGTTGACGGGCCGTCCCGAAGAGGAGGCGTCCGGATCATCAAGTGATCTTCTACAAGGGCTGTCGCGGTTACACGAGCATGCTCGACAGGCAATGCAGAGTGTAGCCAAGGCCTTATGGCCATCCGCCTCCCCTCCAGGGAGTATGGAGAAGCTTCTTGAGCTATTCAAGGGAGCGCGGCGGCGTATTCGACTGTGGAAGATACCGGCCTACCGAGAGGGTGTGAGAGGCCTGGGCCATGGTAAAAACGCGGTATACCAAGCTGGATCCGAATCACATGGCCTGGGTCGGACCGCTAGGGTCAAATGGGGAAGAAATTCCCATTAGTTTAGTATATGAACAAGTAGAAGTAGCTGCCAGATATTCCCAGCAGGATTGTAAATTAGACCGCCTGCTGGACGGCGTAGAGGAGGAAATTTTTGAGTCATAGTGACTATGTACTTTCCCTGCCATATGTGATTCTATCTGGATTATAAAAACAATTGTCATGGCCGACCTTTTCGCTTCGACCGCTGGACTCGAAGGTGCGGAGTGTTTCCGAATACCCTAGCGGTAGAATATACCGGGGTATGCATGGGAACCAGGCGTAGGGGTCATAGTTGCTTGAACAGACAATGTGTATCCAGTTAGTTATGTTATATTACATTATGTAAGAAACATCTTCCAGAGAGAATAGTTCCGTTAAGGGTTCCTTTCCGTGGGTGTGCATGTGTTTAATGTGCATGTCCGAACTGTGATTGAAAAAAATCGTAGAGTAAGTAACTTCTGGGGTTTCACAATGGAGTGAATACGGAAACGTCTTTAATTCACTGACCGAATATTCCCTTAAGAACGCTAACTTTCGGCTTCACCCAGTCTAAGGTACACATCCGGATGACCCGGCAGTAACAATCGCAGAGGTGCTCCCTTTATGCCCTAGCCGAACTAACGCGAACGTAGGGCATAAGCACAGGAGCCAGACAACCCAGCTTGGCCAAAACTTAAGTCATATTGATGCATATAATGGTGAAGAAAAGGTACATATGGGAAGAACGCATATGTGGTGAGCTTGATGCTCAAAGAATAATAGCAAGCATCTGTACAAGAAGCCCCCAGGTATAATGGACGTACATATTTGGAGATGTACACATCACGGGAGCATGGTTTAGCCGTACTAAAGCCGTAGGGCTAAAGAGAAAAACTAAAAGAGATAAAAAATGAAAAGAGAGAAACAAAATAACGTTAATAACAGCAGGAAGGAGACGAACACAGAGTTCGGCGCTAGGCATAGAATCATCGGAGTCTGGCCGTATTCCAAGGGTTCGGCTCCAAGTGATTGTCTGACGCATCACGCAGGTGGTTCCGGTGAGAACTTCGTCAATGATGAAGGGACCCTCCCACTTGGGCTTGAGTTTGTCCTTTTTATTCTCCCGCAGGCGTAGAACGAGTTCACCAACGTTATAAGTCTTGGCCCGCACTTCTCTGCTTTGATACCCGCGAGCCTGCTATTGATAAAATGCGGAATGGGCTTTTGCGATGTCGCGCTCCTCCTCCAGGGCATCTAAGCTGTCTTGCCGATCAAGGTCGGCCTCTCTCTCTCTTCGTACATGCGCACTCGAGGTGAGTCATGACTAATGTCGTAGGGTAACACTGCTTCCACACCGTACACCATGAAGAAAGGTGTATATCCAGTAGTGCGGTTGAGCGTGGTCCGCAGCCCCCAGAGTACGGAGTCAAGTTCCTCCACCCAATGCTTGTCCGATTCTTTCAAAGACCGCACTAGTCTAGGTTTGATGCCACTCATAATAAGACCATTAGCCCGTTCGACTTGACCGTTTGTCTGCAGGTGATAGACAGAGGCGTAATCGAGCTTAATGCCCAGATGAGCACACCAAGTTTTCACTTCATAGGTTGTGAAATTAGAGCCATTATCGGTGATGATGCTGTGTGGAACACCATAATGGTGTACCATGCCGGATATGAAATCTATTACCGGCCCCACCTCAGCCGTTTTGACTGGTTTGGCCTATATCCACTTAGTTAATTTATCCACCATGACCAGCCGATACTTTCTCTTATGGCGGCCTCCTTTAAGGGGTCCGACCATATCGAGTCCCCAGACCACAAAAGGCCAACTGATGGGGATTTTTTGTAAGGCAGTGGGAGGCATATGGCTTTGGTTGGCAAAGAGTTGGCATCCGACGCAACGTTGGACAAGGTCATGTGCATCTGCTTGGGCCGTCGGCCAATAAAACCCTATACGAAAGGCCTTGCTAACAAGGGCCCGAGCTGCGGCGTGGTGACCGCCGAGTCCGGCATGAATTTCCGCCAAGAGCTGCCACCCCTCTTCCTCGGAGATACATCTTTGAAGAACTCAGGTAGCGTGTCGGGTGGTAGGTGCGACATATGCCAACGGGTGGCTTATCATTGTGGGAGCCAATAAAACATCGCCGGTGCCTGGAAACGAGATAAGGCGAAGACATGCACGCCGGCGAATCTTACCCAGCTTCAGGGCTCTCCAGGGAGATAACACCCCTACTGCTGCTCTGCGGGGTCTCCGCATGGTTACTAAATGAACAAGTAGCTACACAATGCTCCCCGAGCTGTTTTGGGTGGAAGGAGGAAGAAGGGCACAGCTAGCTTGCTTCCCCTCCTTGTATGGTGTCTAGGTCTAACTTGAGAGTCCAACCCCCTTTGCATGGGTGCACCAGGGGGTATATATAGGCCTACCCCCCGGGGGTACAATGGTAATCCAGCTGGGCGCGGGGCCCAGCTGTCTGTGACTGTGCTTGCCGGCTTCTGCGCCGGCTGCTGGGGCCCGCCAACTGGTGGGTCCCGCCGGCTGCCGGCTCCTTGGTCGACAGGCAGGCCCCACTGGCCAGGGCTTGGTCGGTGGCTGGTTACTGTTGCTCTGTGTTGTTGACGCAGGCTTGGTTGGGGTAAGCGTGGCTATAGTACCGCCCCTGCTGGGCGATTACTGTAGCCCCGCCGTATCTTGTCTCCTTAATGGGCGTCTCCTTCGAGGATGATGGCGAGCCGGCTATGGGGGCGGCTCTCCATCAGGCCGACTAGGGAGGAGGTGCGGCCGCCTTCGGTATCTCTCTGCCCGAAGGGGCCCACCGCCTTGGGGGCCACGCTGGTGGCCCGTCGTGGGCGGCGTCGTGGCCGCCGTGGCAACAGTGCCGCGCCGGACGGGTCGTGGCCACCCGTACGACGCACTATACCAGGCATGCTCCGGGTTTTGGGGGTGGCAGGCTCCACTGTAGCCACGCCCCACGTCATCATCGCGGGGTGGACGCGTACTTGGCCGGTACGGCCTTGACCGCTTTATGGGAGCCAGCTTCTTGGAGTCGGCCTCTTTGCAGCCGGCTTCTCGCAGTCGGCCCTCCCACAGCTTTCTTCATGAGGGTGAAGGGCGGGCCCCCTCGAAGCCGGCCTAGAAGATAGCTGGCAGGGGGGAGGCGGCCCCAGGTCTTGAGTCCTCTTGAGAGCCGGACGGGCTCGTAATTTTTTCAGATGGGCCAGGGGAAGCCGGCTAGGCTACCCATGGCTATTTACTCCGACAGTAGTCCCCGAAGCTGAGCGAGCTTCGTGGCCGACAGAGGGATGAGAAGCTTGGTCAGCTTCATACTCTGAGAAGCCGACCTCGCCGTCGTAGGCCGACTTCGGAGAACTTCTTTGTTTTATCAACATGACCGTGGTTGACCCGCGGACCGCCCGCGGGCCCCATGACGGGCCACGTGGCGGAGAAGTCCTGCCGTTGCACACGCGCGACGGGACGCCGCCGTAGGCCCGGGCCCGCCACTCCCTGGCCTCGGCCCGAGCGCAGATCTTCTGTGGCCCGAGGGGACTGCTCGCCTTCCCGTGGCCGTTTCTTCTTGTCTTTAGTGCGCAATAAACGCGGGGCGTGGGGGAAGTGGGCACGATCGATCCCCACGACCCCCCACGCCGCGCCTCCTAGGCTCCGGCGCACGAGCCTACAAATAGGAGGGGGAGGGGGAGAGGTAAAGGCTCGCTCGCTCCCCTGCTCCCCGTCCCTCCTCGTTCTCTTTTCTCTTCTTCTTCCTCTCGCGCCCAACGCAACTTCCCATCGCAGCTCCCCCACGCCTCCATGTCCATGGCGCTGTCGAGCTCGTGGGACGGCTCCAACGTCCACGAAGATCACATAGAGTCTCTCCGCCGGACCCGGCGCCTGCCCGCCGCCAACCTCGTGCAGGTTCGCCTGGCGCCGGAGACGGAAATCTCGCCGGCGCCGGAGGAAGGCGAGCGGGTCGTCTTCCGCACGCATTATCTGCGCGGCTTCGGCCTCCCGGCGAGTGGGTTCATGCATTCCTTCCTCGACTTCTACCGCCTCCAGCCGCATCACCTCACGCCCAACGCGGTGATGCTGCTGTCGGCCTTCGTCTCCCTCTGCGAAGGCTTCTTGGGAGTGCTGCCCACGCTGGAGCTTTGGGCGGAGCTCTTTCAGAACAAGCTCGGCACCGTCATCGCCGGCGTGCCCGCCCCCTGCGGGGCCTTCATCGCTATGAAGAGGTCAGGTGAGAATAATCCCTTCCCGCACATCCCTTTAATCCAATCGGTGAAGCTCTGGCAAAAATCGTACTTCTACGTGAAGAACATCACCCCGCAAGGAGACCACGTTAATCTGCCGGCCTACGTAGCCGGCCCGCCGGCTGGGAGGCAGCCGTCTTGGGGCTTCAGATCCAAGTCCTTATCTCCGGCTGGGAACGCCGTCATCGCCCGACTTCGGGTAATGATCCAGTCGGAAGGCCTGCGCGGAGCCGACTTGGTGGCCATCTTCGTGGAGCGCCGGATCCTTCCCCTTCAAAGCCGGCCCCACATGATGTGCCAGATGAGCGGCCTCCGTGACCCATGCCGGCTGAGCACATGGGAAATGCCCCATGCCGAGGTGGCGCTTATGATCAACTACATCGCCAACCTCAAGCTCGCCGACGACTGGCAATACGGCAAGGCGCCGTACTCTCGCGTCCATCCACCGCCCGTGGTAAGTCTTTCCTTCTACCTTCTTTCTGTCATCAGCCGGCTTTATGCCGGCTGGCTTCTGACCAGGCGGTTTCTTTTTATCAGAACCCTCTTCTTCCGCCGCCAGCCGGGGCGGCAGGAGTCCAACGCCGGTATGCCCCCGACCATGCGGTAGATGATATTGACGACCCGGATCTGGGGGCGGCCGCCATGGAGGACGCCGCCACGGGGGACGTCGCCGAGCCCGGAGGCACGGGGCTCTCGGCCAGCTTTGACGACTGGCCGGATGACGCCGACGCCGAAGAAATCCCGCGCCGCCAGCCGGCAACCGACCGTCACAGCGCGGGCTCGTCCGCCGCGCCGGCTGCCGGTGGTGGAATGTCGAAGCGCCGGGCCGTGCTTCCTCTCTTCGGCAGTCGGCCGAAGAAGACGAGGGCCTCCGCCGCGGCAACGAAGCGAGACGAAGCGGCGGCGAAGGCGGCCCGCTTCCGGAGGGCGGTGAAGCAGCCTCCGGTGGTTTCATCGTAAGTCTTTTGGCCGCTTGCGTGCTTGTTCTTTGTTGTCTTCTTTTGTTCTAACCCTCCTCCATTTTCTAGGCAGGGCGCCGCTTTCCCTTGAGCGGGGCCCAGGCGGCTCCGTGGTTGGGCCGGGTGCTGGATCCTCAGGGCCCCGCAGCATGGACCCCCGCGCCGACCTTGCGGAAGCCACGGTGCGGAACACCCGTGAGGTGCGAGAGGAGAGGGAGGCGGCGGAGCGGGAGGCCGCCCGGGCGGCGAAGGAGCGGGCCAACGCGGCAGCCGAGACTCCGTCGGAGCGGGCGACCGCGGAAACGGAGGCGGAAGGCACGCGTAGCCGGTCTCCGCTGCTCGCCATCCCCCTCTGCACCGTGGACCCGGACATCCCGCTGCCCATGGCGGAGGAGATCACCCCAGATCGGCCGCCGGTGCAGAGGGAGGAGCTCTTCGAGGTCTTCGCGGAGAGGACGCCGCCGACAGCGCCAGCCGGAGCGGGCGAAGGCGGCCAGTCGTCGGCGGCGCCGGAGGAGCCGGCCCAGGGCGCACCCGAGGCCGGAGCCGGTCTTGAGATTCAGCTGGTGGCGAGCCAGCGCGCCGGAGAGAACACGGCCCCGCCGGACACGCGCCAAGCCGCGGGTGCCAACCAGTCGGCAGAAGCCTTGGAGGCGGCCAGCTCAGCCACGTCCGGGTGGACTCCCAGCGGAGGGAGTGGCGAGCTGAACGTGGCGGCCCAAGGGGTTCAGAGCCGGCTGCAGGCTCAGGCCGCCCTCCTGCAGCAATATACTCAGGAGTTCTTGTTGACGCGGTCTGCTATCCGGGTAAGTTTTTCACTTATCGACCGCTCTGGTCCTCTGGTTTCTTCCGTGGGGGCGCGCCAGCGCACCCACTGGGTGTAGTCCCCGAGATCCGGGCCGACTGCAGCGCAGTCGGATCGGATCTTTCTTGACGACTATCTTAACCCTGTCTTCTGTCTGATCTTTAGGATTATCACAACTCTCGTGCTGCCGCCTTCAACTCCCAGGCTCGGGAGCTGAGCCGGAAGACCGAAGACCTGGCCAGCAGCCGACGTAAGTATTTTGCTCTTATCTGTCTCTCGTGGGGGCGCGACAGCGCACCCACTAGGTGTAGTCCCCGAGATTCGGGCCGACTGCAGCGCAGTCGGGTCGGATCTTTCTTGACGACCTTTCCCTTATTGACTTTTTCTCTTTGTCTCTTGCTCATGTAGGGGCCAATGCCGACTTGCGGAGGGAGCTCGGCGAGGCGCAGACTGCTCTTCGCGCCAGGGACGCCGAGTATGCCGACTTGGTCCAGGAGCGCGACCGCCTGGTCAAGAAACTAGCCGACCAGGAAGAAAGCCACAAGGCGGCCCTGCAGAAGGCGCAGGACGGCGAGGCTGCCCTGAAGGCGGAGTTTGATGTCAAGGCGGCGAGCTGGGCCGAGACGCGTCAGGCGCTAGAGGAAGGCTTCGGCCGAATCAAAGATCTGATCGATGGTAAGCCACTTTTCTTGCCCTTCCTCCACTTGCTAGCCGCCTGGAGTTTATTCTGACTCGTGCTTGTTACTTTGCGCAGATTACTTTCCCGGCCACTCCGTTCTCGCCACCCAAGCCATCGAGGCCCATCACGAGGCGCGCCGTCAGGCTGGAGCTGACATTGCACCGGATGCAAATCGAACGTTGGCAGAGCAGCTCATTGCCGTCCAGGCGCGACTGCAGCCGGCCCATAGGATGCTCCGCCGACTCCAACGTGCCGGGGCGCAGGTGCTGGCCGCACTCTGGCCGGGCCAGATGATCCCCCGCCCCCCAAGCCGGACCGCCGACTGGCTGGAAGTCGCAGTCGGCCGCTTCGAAGCTTGGAAGGCGTCGGCAGCCTGTCTTGGAGCCGGGTGTGCATTGGAGTCCGTCCGCGCATGGTAGCCAGGGCTAAGCCTGGACCAGCTGCGGACTTGGCGGCTGGAGGCCGACGTGGAGCTGGAGGAGGTACGGCCGGCGATCCCCAGCGCGCCTCGACGATCGCTGAGTGCACTGACACCAGCGTTTTCGCGCCGGAACTTAATGACGACGGCGTCGCCCAGCCGGAGGAGTGGTTCGGGCTGAACCCGGTGGAGGGCGAGGACTCGGCCGAGGAGATTGCCTCCAGCGACGAGGGCGAGGATGACGAGGAAGAGGACGGTGAAGACGCCGAGCCGGCCAGTGGAACGACCTACCGCCCTCAAGCCGACCATGCCTCCAGCAATGAGCCGCGCGGAAGCGCGCCCTCTGCCGGAGGCGGTGATCAGGCCGAAGTTGGCCAGCCGGCCGCTCCTTCAGCCGGTGCAGCCGTCTCCACCGCCCAGCCCGACTCGTCAGCGGCCCTGCCGGCTTGATCTGCCGTCCTCGTTGTTCCTGCTTTTGTCTTTTCGAACAACTTTTTAAGTTTCCGCAATTCCACCCACTGGGGTGTATCAAACAGTGTTGGATGCTGACCTCTCTGGAGGTCCTTTGTGTAAATATTATTGTATGCATGTTTTGGTTTCCATTCGAGTGCACTTTTCATCCTTAGGCTTTTTCCTTTGCCGCCTTCCCTCTTTGGGAAGGCAAGTACTCGAGCTTTCTTGGATTTGAAGCGAACTGAATGCAAGCTGGCCAGCCGGCTACTCTGGTAGTCGGTTGGCGGGAGGCGGCAAGCCGGCTTTTGTTATATAAGTCCATTAGTCCCTAGCCGTTTTTCCTGTGCACACCCTTTCCGGCTTATGACTCTTGCCAGCCGGGCAGCCGGTTCTTCAAACTGCGATTTTGGCAAGAGCCAAGCCTGGGTGTCGGCACATTACTTGTCTGACCGCGGGTAGGACTCCTAATATAACTCCAGTCGGCTAGTCCCCGGGCCGACTCGTCGAACCCGGTGCCGGACGAAATAAATAAATGAAAAGGCGATATCATACGCATGATAATTTTCATTCATAGATAAAAGATGGCAGTCCCCGAGTCCTCCTCGGGGAGCCTATTGTCTAGTACTTAATACAAAAGATGACGCGATACATACTGCATTTTAACTGTAAAATCTTCGAAGGAGGTTGGCGTTCCATGGTCGTTCCGACTGCTTGCCGGAGTCGTCTCTCTTGCGTGCCTTGGGCTTCTGCGCATCGATGAGGTAGTAGGAATCGTTGCCTAGAGCTCTGCCGATGACGAAGGGGCCTTCCCAGGGGGCTGCGAGCTTGTGCTGGCCGGCTGTTCGCTGGATCAGCCGGAGCACAAGGTCGCCCTCCTGGAAGGATCTTGGCCTAACCTTCCGGCTGTGGTAGCGGCGTAAACCCTGCTGGTAGATGGCAGACCGGCTGAGGGCTAACAGTCGGCCTTCTTCTAGCAGGTCGACGCCGTCTTCTCGTGCTTCTTTGGCCTCCGCCTCCGTGTACATGGTTACCCGTGGCGAGTCGAACTCGATGTCTGTTGGGATGGCTGCCTCAGCACCGTACACAAGGAAGAAAGGAGTGAAGTCGGTTGATCTGTTTGGGGTAGTACGCAGACTCCATAGGACAGTCGACAGCTCGTCGAGCCAACAGCCGGCTGAACGCTCCAGAGGTACGACCAGTCGGGGCTTGATGCCGGAGAGGATGAGGCCGTTTGCTCGCTCGACCTGGCCGTTTGACTGCGGGTGCACGACGGACAAAAGGTCTAGCCGGATACCTTGTGTAGCGCAGAATCGTGCCAAGGCTCCTTTGGCAAAATTCATGCCATTGTCGGTGATGATGTTGTGCGGTACGCCATACCGGGTTGTTATATCTGCGATGAAAGTCACCGCAGTCGGCCCATTCAGCTTCTTGATCGGCTTTGCCTCGATCCACTTGCTGAATTTGTCTACGGCGACTAGCAAATGCGTCATGCCGCCGCGCGCCGTCTTGAATGGGCCCACCATGTCCAGTCCCCAGATGGCAAAGGGCCAGGTGAGGGGAATGGTCTTGAGTGCCGAAGCCGGCATGTGTTGCTTGGAGCTGAAAAGCTGGCAGCCTTTGCAGTGTTTGACTAGATCTTTGGCGTCGTCCAAAGCAGTCGGCCAGAAGAAACCATGGCGGAAGGCTTTGGCGACAAGTGATCTTGAGGCGGCGTGGTGGCCGCACTCTCCCTGGTGTATATCTCTGAGGATTGCAATGCCCTTCTCCTGCTCGACGCATCCCTGTAGGACTCTGGTGACACTGCGCTTGACAAGTTCTCTGTTGACGATTGTGTATGCTCCGGCTCGACGTTGGACTTGTCTCGCTTCTGTTTCGTCAGCCGGCAGATCTTGGTTCACTAAGAAGTTGACGATGGATTGAGCCCATGATGGAGCTGCAACCTCCCCTGCCGCCAATGTGGCTACAGCCACCAGGGTGGGCGGGCTGGGTGATGAAGTGCTGGAGTTGGTCGCCGCTTGCTGTGCTGAAGAAGTCCCCGGGCCGTCTACCGCAGCCCCCGGGCCAGCTACCGCAGTCCCCGGGCCGGCTACCGCAGTCCCCGAGCCGGGTGCGGCAGCCCCCGAGCCGAGTACTGAAGTCCCCGGGCCGACTGCTTGGTTCTTCAAGCCGGACTCGGCCCCGTTGGGGTTAGGCGGCACGAAGATGGAGTCGGATTCCGGAGACGGCTTGATGGACGGCTTGAGGAGGCATTGTAGGGCGACGCCGGTTGGTATTGCTTGCCGCATGGAGCCTATTCGGGCCAGGGCATCTGCTGGCTCGTTGTCGGCTCGCGGTACGTGGAGGAATTCGCATCCATCAAAGTACCCACTGATTTGCTGCACTAGGAAGCGGTAGCTTGCCATGTTTGCGTCCTTGGCGTCCCAGTCGCCAGATGATTGCTGAACCACCAAATCCGAGTCGCCATAACACACGATCCGGCGGATGCCAAGTTCCTTGGCAAGCCGGAGCCCATGTATGAGCGCCTCGTACTCGGCTACGTTGTTGGAGGCGGCGAAGTGGATCTGCAGTGTGTATCTGAGCTTGTCGCCCTTAGGAGAGGTAAGGACGACGCCGGCTCCCAAGCCGGTGCGCATCTTGGATCCGTCAAAGTGCATGTGCCAATGGGTGGAGTCGGGAGCTGGCGGTAAGTACTGGGTCTCGGCCCAGTCGACGAGGAAGTCGGCCAGTGCTTGTGATTTGATGGCGGTGCGGGGTTGGTAGAAGATCGTGTAAGGGGCCAGCTCGATGGCCCACTTAGCCACCCGGCCGGATGCATACCGGCTGCCTATGATCTCGGCCAGCGGGGCAGTGCATACGACCATGATGGGATGTTCTTGAAAGTACGGCTTCAGCTTCTTCGCGGTGAAGTACACGCCATAGCACATCTTCTGGTAGTGCGGGTAGTTCTGTTTTGAGGCGGACAGCACCTCGTTGAGGTAATAAACCGGCCTCTGGACCGGCTGGGCTCGGCCTTCTTCGGGGCGTTGGACTACAATGACGGCGCTGACCACCCGGCTAGTAGCGGCAATATAAAGGAGCATGGGCTCTTTCTCAGTCGGCGCCGCCAGGGCAGGCGGCGTGACCAGCATTTTCTTCAGCTCGTGGAAAGCATGGTCGGCCTGGTCATTCCACTCAAAGTGAGTGCTCTTCTTCATGAGGCGGTAGAGAGGGAGAGCTTTCTCTCCAAGCCGGCTGATGAAGCGGTTCAAAGAGGCCAGGCACCCGGTGAACTTCTGGATCTCTCGAAGCTTGGTTGGGACCTCCATCCTCTCGATGGCCTTGATCTTCACTAGGTTGCACTCGATGCCGCGTTCGGAGACCAGAAAGCCTAGGAGCTGGCCGGCTGGCACTCCGAACACGCATTTCTCGGGGTTGAGCTTGATTCGGAACCAGCGCAGGTTCTCGAATGTTTCTTTCAGGTCTTCCAGCAGGGTGCCGCGCTTCTCCGTCTTTACCACGATATCGTCCACGTAGACGTGGGCGTTTTTGCCGAGCTGCGTGAGGAGGCACTTCTGCATGCAACGCTGAAAGGTGGTGCCGGCATTCCTCAAGCCGAACGTCATGGTCAGGTAGCAGAAGGCTCCAAATGGCGTGATGAAGGCGGTCTTCAGTCGGTGATCCGGGTTCAGTTTTATCTGGTGGTATCCTGAATAAGCATCCAAAAAGCTCAACAGCTCGCATCCGGCTGTGGAGTCTATCACTTGGTCAATTCTGGGCAGGGCGAAGGGATCTTTGGGGCAGGCTTTGTTGAGGCTTGTGTAATCTATACACATGCGCCACTTGTTATTCTTTTTCAGCACGAGAACCGGGTTCGCGGGCCACTCTGGGAAGAAAACTTCCATGATGAAGCCGGCTGCAAGAAGCCGGGCTATCTCCTCCCCTACGATCCTTCTCTTCTCCTCTGACAGTCGGTGGAGAGGCTGCTTGACTGGTTTTGCGTCCTCCCGCACATGTAATTTGTGCTCGGCGAAATCCTTCGGAACACCCGGCATGTCCTTGGGGGACCATGCAAAGATATCCCGATTCTCATGGAGGAAATCGACGAGCTCGCCTTCGTATTTGCTGTTTAGGCTTGCCCCAATGACGGCAAACCTTTCGGGGTGCTCGGGGTCGAGCTGTATCTTCTTGGTATCCTTGGCCGGTTGGAAAGATCCTTGGGCATCATACTCCTTGGAGTCGACGGGCTGGCTCAGCTGCTTGCTGGCCAGGGCCACGACCCGGTCTAGCGTTTTCTTTTCTTTGGCAATCACGAGGGATTCGGCCAGCCGGCTGCTGCCCGCGGCGCAGTCGGCGGACTTCTTGTAGTCGCCGGTGATGGTGATGATGCCCTTGGAGCTTGGTATCTTCATCTTGAGGTATGCGTAGTGGGGGACCGCCATGAACTTGGCCAAGGCGGGTCGGCCAAGCAAGGCATGGTAAGGGCTCTCCAGGTCCACCACCTCGAACCAGATTGCTTCCTGGCGGAAATGATCCTTGCCCCCAAAGAGTACGTCGATCTTGATCTTGCCAATGGGGGCGCAGGACAAACCGGGTACGATGCCGTGAAACACCGTCCGAGTCGGCACAAGCTGTTTTGTCTTGACACCCAACTTCTCTAGGGTGTCGCGGTACAGGATGTTGATGCTGCTTCCACCGTCGACCAATACGCGGGAGAAGCGGGCGGCGCGCGTGTCCGTCGCGAGGGTGGCCTCTAGGACCAAAGCGTAGGAGCCGGGGGACGGCATCACCTTTGGGTGGTCGGCCCGGCTCCAGCTGATGGATTTCTCTGACCAATGCATGTGGCCGGCTGGGTTGGTGGCGGCCACATTGACTTCTTGACGCTCTCGGCGCTTGCTGCGCCGGTCTTTGGGCTGGCTCGTAAAGATGACGTAAGATGCTTGCTCATCGGGGAACTCGTCCTGCACGGTGTCGACCGCGGGCCGAGCGGCCTTGGGCGGCGAAGCCGGAGGCGGCGGGCCAGTAGGCGGAGTCGCCGTGAGCCCTTCGCCCTTGGAGATTCGGGCGAGCCAGTTACACTTTCGGGTTGTATGGTTGGACGGCTTCGCGCCGCTATGGAACTTGCACGGGGCGTCAAGAGTTTGTTCGTAGGACAAAGCCGGCTGCCAAGCCGGCCGGCCGCCCTTGGGCTTCTTGGGCGCGGGCTGCCCCTCAGGCGGCGCGTCTTCGACCGTGGCCACCTGCCGGCTAGCGGGAGGCAGCGCAGGGCCTTTGCGCTTCTGGTCATTCTGGTGTTGGCGTCGGCCGGAATCTCCCGCCGGCGTTTGGGGCGCCGGATTAAGCACTTTCCCGGACGCGTCCACCCGGAGCTCGGTCTTCATCGAAGAGTCGGCGGTGGCGTACTTGTCGGCGATGTTCAGGAGCTCGTCGAGGGTAGTCGGCTCGTCGCAAAGGAGCTTGTGCTTGAGGAGGGTGCCCTCTCGGCACCCGGCAGTGAAGTATTCGATGGCTTGCACCTCGTGCACCCCTTCGCAAGAATTGCGGAGCTCGGCCCAACGCGTGAGGTAGTCGCGGGTGGACTCGGCTGGGCCCTGTACGCACAGGGAGAGCTGTTTGGGCTTGGGAGCCTGCTTGTAGGTGGTGGTGAAGTTGCGAACGAAGGCTTCAGTGAAATCTACCCAGCTGTTGATGCTGAGAGGCTTCAGGCTGTTAAGCCAAGTCCGTGCCGTGCCTTGCAGCATGAGGGGCACGTACTTCACGGCAACGCGCCGGTTGCCGTTGGCGATGCTGATGGCTGTGGAGTAGTCGGTCAGCCAGTCTTCCGGCTTCACCGAGCCGTTGTACTTGGGCGTGTCTCTCGGGAGCGAGAACCCTTTGGGGAAGGGCTCGTCGCGGATGCGGGGGCCAAAGCAGGGCGGGCCGACATCGTCTTCTTCTTCTAGCGCCAGGGATCTGGCCAGGCGGTCGATCCGGTGGCGGGCGTCGTTCTCGCCGACTCCTTCACGGCGACCTAGCCGGCCGCTGAGAGTCGGGTGCGCCACTGGAGGCGGGGTTGGGTATCTCTCTCCACGAGCTCGAGGCGGAGGCGGGGTGCCCCGCCATTCCATGGCTCGGGGACGGCCGTCAGCGTCTCGCTCGATGGAGATTCGGGTCTGGCTTCGGCTGGAAGCCGGCTCTTTCTCGCGCCGCGCACGGGTGTTGCTCGTAGTCGGCGACCGGGAAGTCGCGCCGTGATCGCGGCACGGGGAGGGCTCCCCGCGCTGGCGTCGGCTTCGTGCCGCTGAGCGGCCGCGTCAATCAGTTGATGTATGCGCCGCGTCATGTGGGGGAGGTCTTCGGCTTCCAAGCCGTCCAGCTCGTCTACGGCTGCCTCGGCGGCGCGCAGGTTCTCGAGCGGAGTGGCGTAGACCGGGCGATCGACTCCAAGCGTGTCGGCGATGACGGCACCGCATTGCCTGACAGCACCAGCCCGGCTTGGGCCAGCCAGAGCCGGCGTGCCGAAGGCGGCGCGGTCAGCTTCGTGCTGGTAGGCCTCGGTGAGGCGTCTTACGGAGGCCAGCCGCCGGCCCTCCGCGAGGAGAGCGAGGCAGCGCGCCTCCAGTACTTTGTCATTGGCGTCAGCCGGAAGGGGGACGGACAAGTCGTGGGCCGCCGCGCGCGGGGCGTCGTGGGCGCCCTCGTCGGTGAGGCCGTCATGGCCGTTAACCATCACCTTAGTGGTGACAGTATCGCAATCGCCGGCCGGAGGGAGCGGGTCGTTGTAGATCGCGACGTTGGTGGGGAAGGTGTCGTAAGACGCCGTGTCGGAGTCGACAGGCATCGGGTCGGTGGAGCCAACCGACTCCAGGTCTGCAGCAGGCTCGCTGGAGACGTGGAGCTGGCCAAGGAGGTTGGCGAGGTGGTCGGTGCCCGCATCGGAGGCGAGTTCGTCGGAGATGCGGGCCTTGTTGAAGAGATCGGCGAGGCCGCTCGCCGCGCAGATGTTGGTGACGCCTTGCAGCGCGTCGTGGCAAGCGCCATCGGGCGAGCTGGGCTGGCTACGCTCGCGAGGGAGGAAGAGGGTTCCCGTCCAGAACAGGTCTCCGGACGATGGTGCACCTGGCCCCACGGTGGGCACCAAATGTCGGGTGGTAGGTGCGACATATGCCAACGGGTGGCTTATCATTGTGGGAGCCAATAAAACATCGCCGGTGCCTGGAAACGGGATAAGGCGAAGACATGCACGCCGACGAATCTTACCCAGCTTCAGGGCTCTCCGGGGAGATAACACCCCTACTGCTGCTCTGCGGGGTCTCCGCATGGTTACTAAATGAACAAGTAGGTACACAATGCTCCCCGAGCTGTTTTGGGTGGAAGGAGGAAGAAGGGCACAGCTAGCTTGCTTCCCCTCCTTGTATGGTGTCTAGGTCTAACTTGAGAGCCCAACCCCCTTTGCATGGGTGCACCGGGGGGTTTATATAGGCCTACCCCCCGGGGGTACAATGGTAATCCTGCTGGGCGCGGGGCCCAGCTGTCTGTGACTGTGCTTGCCGGCTTCTGCGCCGGCTGCTGGGGCCCGCCGACTGGTGGGTCCCGCCGGCTGCCGGCTCCTTGGTCGATAGGCAGGCCCCACTGGCCAGGGCCTGGTCGGTGGCTGGTTACTGTTGCTCCGTGCTGTTGACGCAGGCTTGGTCGGGGTAAGCGTGGCTACAGTACCGCCGCCCTGGCGGGCGATTACTGTAGCCCCGCCGTATCTTGTCTCCTTAATGGGCGTCTCCTTCGAGGATGATGGTGAGCCGGCTATGGGGGGCTGGCTCTCCATCAGGCCGACTTGGGAGGAGGTGCGGACGCCTTCGGTATCTCTCTGCCCGAAGGGGCCCACCGCCTCGGGGGCCACGCTGGTGGCCCGTCGTGGGCGGCGTCGGGGCCGCCGTGGCAACAGTGCCGCGCCGGACGGGTCGTGGCCACCCGTACGGCGCACTATACCAGGCGTGCTCCGGGTTTTGGGGGTGGCAGGCTCCACTATAGCCACGCCCCGCGTCATCATCGCGAGGTGGACGCGTACTTGGCGGGTACGGCCTTGACCGCTTTATGGGAGCCGGCTTCTTGGAGTCGGCCTCTTTGCAGCCGGCTTCTCGCAGTCGGCCCTCCCACAGCTTTCTTCATGAGGGTGAAGTGCGGGCCACCCCCGAAGCCGGCCTAGAAGTTAGCCGGCAGGGGGGAGGCGGCCCCAGGTCTCGAGTCCTCTTGAGAGCCAAACGGGCTCGTAATTTTTTCAGATGGGCCAGGGGAAGCCGGCTAGGCTACCCATGGCTATTTACTCCGACATAGCGCTTTTCCTATAGAGTTCACCGTCACGAACCTTGTAGGCCTTCGAACGCCGGACAATGCAGCAGGCCTCATTCTAATCCTTAGGAAGCTCCTTCTTATTAAGGTAGGCCAGGAATGGTTCAGTCCATGGGTCAATGACTGCCATGATGAGATGGTCCGATGGTGTTATTTCGGTGGTTGAGGCTCCAACGATATCGGTGTGTTCGGAATCTGGGGTTGTCTTCGGATCCAGACTGATGTTGCCGCCCTCCCCCTGCCACACCACGGATGGCTTAAAAAGCCTTTCCAGAAAAATGTTGGGTGGGACGGGGTCGCGCTTAGCGCCTATGCGAGCGAGAACGTCCGTCGCTTGATTACTCTCTCGGGCCACATGATGGAACTCGAGTCCCTCGAACCGAACCGACATTTTTAGGACGACATTACAATAAGCTGCCAGCTTCGGGTCTTTGGCATCGAAGTCACCATTTATTTGAGATATTGCAAGGTTTGGGTCCCCGCACACTTCCAGGCGCTGTATGCCCATGGAGACACCCATCCGGAGACCATGCAATAAGGCCTCGTATTCGGCTGCGTTATTGGAGTTTGTGTATAGTATTTGGAGTATGTATTGAATGACGTCTCCAGTAGGGGACGTTAAAACGATGCCCGCTCCTAGTCCTGCCAGCATTTTGGAGCCATCGAAATACATAACCCAATTGGAATATGTGCCGTACTCTTTAGGGAGTTCGGCCTCTGTCCATTCGGGGATGAAGTCAGCCAGTACTTGGGATATAATAGCTCGACATGGTTTATATGTAATGTCAAATGGGAGGAGCTCAATGGTCCATTTGGCAATCCGGCTCATGGCATCGCGGTTGTTTATTATGTCGTTGAGTGGTACTTTGGAAGCCAGCATGACCGAACACTCCTGGAAGTAGTGTCGTAGATTTCGGGATGCCATGAAGACCGCGTATGCTATCTTTTGATAATGGGGGTACCGGGATTTGCATGGAGTAAGGATAGTGAATATGTAGTATACTAGCTTCTGAAGCGGGAATTTGTGTCCGTCCTGTTCTCGTTCAACGACGAGTACGGCGCTCATCACCTGATGTGTTGGCGATATGTATAACAACATGGGTTCACCGACGTTTGGTGCTGCCAGGATTGGGTTGCTTGCTAGAAGGGTTTTTATTTCTTCCAGTCCGGCTGTTGCCGCGTCCATCCACTCGAAGTGATCGGTTCACCATAGAAGATGATAGAGTGACAGTGCCTTTTCTCCCAATCTAGAGATAAAGCGGCTTAGAGCTACCACGCAACCCGCGAGCTTTTGGACTTGCTTAAGGTCTGTTGGCGTAGCCAATTGTGACAGTGCTCGGATTTTGGCTGGATTTGCTTCAATTCCTCTATTGGAAACGATGAAGCCCAACAGCTTTCCTACGGGGATGCCGAAAACACACTTTTCCGGATTGAGCTTAATGTCATATGCGCGGAGGTTGTCAAATGTGAGGCGCAGGTCATCTATTAGTGTTTCGACGTGCCTTGTCTTGATTACGATGTCATCCACATAGGCTTCAACTGTCTTTCCGATCTGTTTCTCCACACATGCTTGAATCATGCGTTGATAAGTGCCGCCGGCGTTCTTGAGTCCGAAGGGCATGGTGTTGAAGGAGAATGGCCCATATGGGGTGATGAATGCTGTTGCAGCTTGATCGGGCTCCTTCATTTTAATTTGATGGTATCTGGAATATGCGTCAAGGAAGCATAATGAGTCGTGTCTTGCGGTAGCACCAATGATCTGGTCAATGCGGGGGAGGGGGAAGGGGTCCTTAGGGCAAGCCTTGTTGAGGTCTTTGAAATCGACGCACAGGCGCCGAGACTTGTCTTTCTTTGGAACCATCAACAGATTTGCCAGCCAGTCTGGATGTTTTATTTCTCTAATGAATCCTGCCTCGATTAGCTTGGCTAGCTCCTCCCCCATAACTTGACGTTTGGGTTCGGAAAAGCGCCGCAGTGTTTGCTTGACCGGTTATATCCCTTGAATATATTGAGGCTATGTTCGGCTAACTCGTGTGGGATTCCTGGCATATCAGAAGGGTGCCAGGCGAATATATCCCAATTCTTGGGCAGGAACTCTCGTAGCGCTGCGTCAACCATTGGGTCTAATTGTGCTCCGATGGATGCTGTTTTCTTGGGGTCCGTTGGATGGACTTGGAATTTGACTATTTCTTCTGCTGGTTTGAATCAGGTAGATTTGGGTCGTTTGTCTAGGACCACATCATCCCTGTCCACCGTGGAGCGCAGCGTGGTTAATTCTTCAGCCGCGGGGGCTTCAGATAATGCCTTGAGGGCCAAGGTTGCAGTTTTATTCTCAGCGCGGAGTGCTATGTCCAGATCACTAGCTAGAGTGATTATACCATTGGGCCCAGGCATCTTAAGCTTCATGTATCCATAATGGGGTACCGCTTGGAAGCACATAAATTCATCTCGCCCTAAGAGGGCGTGATATCCGTTGTTGAAAGGGGCCACTTGGAAGGTTATTTCTTCGAACTAATAGTTCTCCGGTGTGGCGAATACCACGTCGAGTGTGATTTTTCTCGCACATCGTGCCTCCCGGCCAGGAATGATTCCCCAGAAGGTCGTGTTGCTTTGCTCGATGCGGCTCGTGTCTATTTCCATTTTTTGTATTGTATCCTCATAGATGAGGTTTAGTCCGATGCCGCCATCCATGAGGACCTTGGTGAGCCGAAAGCCGTCCACGATTGGACTGAGGACCAAGGCGGATGGTGCTCCAACTATCCTGTATTTTGGTTCGTCACCAGCATTAAAAGTTATAGTCGTGTCATTCCAAGGGTTTAATGCTGCTATTTGACAGACTTCGGCGAGCCCGCGTAGTGCTCTTTTGCGCCTATTGTTTGAGGCGAATGTCTCGAAGACCGTCAGTACTTTGGGGTCGTTGTCCTCTGGGGGTGTTGTTCTGGGTTATTCTTGGTGAGGATATCCTCGCCGCTCTTGGCCACTTGCCGGAGTATCCAACATGCTCTAAGGCTATGTGTTGGTATGTTATCCGGTGTTGCGTGTATTTTGCATGGCCCATCGAGCCATCCTTCCAGAATGGTTCCGCGCCCCGTACTGGACCTGTATTTCTTTACTATTGAACCGAGCGTGTTGCAAGGGTGCGCCCTTTCCATCTGAATAAGGGGTTGAGTGGGGACCGATGATTCCCAACGGGCTGCTTGAGTTTTCCAGGCCCTTTCCATTGCGTTGTACTTCTGTATGATAGTTGCCAAGTCAGCAAACTGTAGGATGCGACAGCGGTTGATGGCGTTGAGGATTCCTTCATCCCTGTAATTGTTCCGGAATACCGAGATCGCTAGTATGCTCATGAGAGCACTTGTATTCGCGTGGGTGGGTGGATTTAAATCTGAACACTAACCCAGTTTTGGATCCAGAGTCTGATGGTCTTCCGAACATAACAGATCGGGCTTCGGGAAGTCCACTAATTTCTTAGGCCCGTCACCCAAATCTATGTTCAGAGGGCAGGATGCATCTCCCTGCGGGTAGGTGTCCGACTCTTCGAGACTGGAGATTCGGACATAGTCCGTCCTTAGTATGGAGGAAGACTTGTCGACTCGCTCCTCGACTACCGCTATCTGGTGGGTGATCGGTGGAGATTTGATTTCTCTCTCATCGGGTTTAAGCCCAATTCGATCATAGTCTGTAGCGACCCCCAGGGCGGTGATGCGATCTAGGAGCTCGTTTAAGGACGAAAGCTCCACCGGATCCATCTGCTTGGAGTGTTCAGAATCGATACGAAGGGGGTTTTCAATGACCCGAGAGGTCATTGTCGGCTTAATGACCGAACGGGCGGTCATGATAAAGCCGCCCAGCCGGAGGGTTTGGCCTGGAGCCAGCGTTCCTCCGGTGGTGATATTATCCTTGAGAACAAGGTGAGACATCGATACTATCGTCGATGTCACAATGGAACTCTCAACGAAAGCACCAATGTCGGTGTCAAAACCGGCGGATCTCGGGTAGGGGGTCTCGAAATGTGCGTCTAAGGTCGATGGTAACACGAGACAGGGGAGACAATGTTTTACCCAGGTTCGGGCCCTCTTTATGGAGGTAATACCCTATGGCCTGCTTGATTGATCTTGATGAATATGAGTATTACAAGAGTTGATCTACCACGAGATCGTAATGGCTAAACCCCAGAGGTCTAACTTGTATGGCTATGATAATGTATCTCCTCCGGACTAAGTCCTCCGGTTTATATAGACACCAGGAGGATCTAGGGTTACACAAGGTCGGTTACAAAGAAAGGAATCTACATATTTAGTCGTCAAGCTTGCCTTCCATGCCAAGGAGAGTCCTATCCGGATACGGGTGTAGTCTTCGGTCTTCGTATCTTCACAGCCCATCAGTCCGGCCCATGGCTAACAAGCCAGACGCCCGAGGACCCCTTAGTCCAGGAGTCCCTCACCTACTGTCAGCCTCTCCATGTACAATCATCTCCTGATTCCTCTTGGTTGTTGACCATGTTGAAAATGCCAGACGGTGGTGGGCACAATGAGCGAACCAAGGCAGAGAATGACGGCGAGGCCTCGGATGGGAAGAACAACAGCCGTGGAAGATGCGGTAGTGTAGTGGTAGGTGGAGGGGAGTACGAGGGGAACAACATGCAACTCAAGCTTAAAAACGGTACAAAAAGCCCAAGGATTAATTGTTCATCAAATTTTTAGACAACACCCAGATTGAACAAGGCAGTAACATCTAACCCAACCACTCTTTTTTGCAGTCACAAACAAATGTATCGGTCTGATCCATAAAATCAACATCCTGTGCAAAAAATTATATTTCAGGATGACTACAACTTGTTGTAAATAGAAGCCGAGCACGTTTAGAAGCCCATTTGTCCACCTGAAACTTCTTTTTTGCTGTTTAATGTGTCTGTCCGTGAGAAATCTCTTGCGGTAAAACTTACGCCTCATGGACAATAGTAACCTCACATTCAACAGGAAGAATGTGACAAAGCTTCAATTTGCCTGGTTGGATGCATATTCTTCCATCGTTATTGTCCTCAAACGAATGTCATGAGAATTGAGAAAATCCCGGTGCTTATTATGCCACCGATTGGTTATACATTTTTCTCCAGGTGGTTGCAGTACTTAAGTAGACATGGAGATTTGAAAACAGTTAAGGTCTGAAAAAAGAGTATGTCGAAAGAGCAACAGCTGAATGGTTAATTCTAGTACAATATATACGGTCTTTCAATGTGCATGAAATCATCACCTTTATATATAAGTTCTCTAGAGACCGAAAGCATCACAGCAAGCCAATAATTATCTTCAGACCATAACTAAATATTCCGATATATAAGATCTTGACATAATCCAGCAACATTGATAGGCTATCCATGGACGAACTCTTCATTGAGCATATAACATAATATTAGTACCCAAAGTGTACTCCAAGATGATATAAAACTTATGTGCACAAATGAAAAATGCAGCTTATGATTACAAATGTGTGGATGATAATATACAGTACCTGAAAAAGTGAGGAGCCAAACACCAACTTGTTGTGATCATCAAAGGGAGCACTAATTAGACCCAAGGTCTCGAGTTTGGGCGCAGAGACGACAATTATTTGCAAAGGTTTATAACAATCATCAAGGAGCAACCTTGGAAGTGAAGGGGCATCTTTGATGATGAGCTGCTGTCCTTCAAAACAAATTCCAATGCTTTTAAGGTGAGGCGACTTTATTTGGAGACAACCGATAGGGATTTCTACTCCCAAAACAATCAGCAAGCACTCCAGGGCAGGGCAACTGGAGTGGATGATGATGTGCAGTGAGGCCTTTGACAGATAAACCACCACAAGAGAAAGTTTTTTTAGCAGTGGGAGTCGAAGCATTTGTACCAGATCGTCTAGTAGATGGCACTGAGCGAAGGTGGCAGTGTGGAGAGAGGAGGAAAACCGTGAGATGGACAACGGTGGTGTCGGCATGAATTCTTGGTGTGTTTGTGGCATGAAAATTTCGTTGTAATGGTAGAACTCAAACTGTTGCAGTTTTCTGAATTCAGGGGATGTCAGCCAAGCATCCACCATGCCGGTATGGACAGCAGGTAGCGTGTCGGGATGCAGAGGCATTGAACAGGGACCTGCTGGTGAGAGGAGAAGATGGCTCCGAGGAGATCAAATTCAAGAAGGACAGATATCTGATGACAGTCGAGATTGAGGAGCGAGGTGTGCCATAGAGGGCGCCACCGTGTTGAGATCGCTGATGTGGTCCACCGGAGATTCTACCAGTTCCTCAGATCCGGGTGGGGGGGGGGGGGGGCTTGCCGCTTCTCCCCGCGCTGCCGGGTGCGGGATCTACAACCAGCGTCGTTGCTGGCTGGAGCCTCATCTTCTTGGCGCTGGGGCCAGCCGACTCCATTTTCCTTGTGGGCGTCGCGCCGAGATCATGGGTTTGAGTACAGTAGCCAGAGACGAGCCTAGTAGCAGTGCGAGTGGGGAAGGAGGGCTAGGGTTTTCTATAGGAGTGGAAGAAGAGGAGCAGGTGTTTTCTGTACAAGTGAGGAAGAAGGTGAGCGGGGGTTTTCTGGACGAGTGAGGAAGATGGGGAGCAGGGGGAATTGGGGAGAGACGGAAGCGGGAGAGCGAGCTGCAGTATAAGTGGAAGCGAGGAGGAAAGAGGGTTTTTCTGGGATCGCCCCCTCTTCAAGAAATATGGGCTTCTCCTCACAAAAAATAAAAACAAATGGGCTTTAAGATGGATAGGCTTTCGTATCGGCCTAGTTAGCTGCCCGTGTTTCGTACTGGAGGGCCTTGTGCTAGAGGCAGCCCGAGACACTCTCTAGCTTATTGCCCATTCGAAAGAAAAAAATAGACACCTCCATCTTATGGCTACTCATCGGTAACCCTTTTCAACTTGGCATCCACCAAATTAGAGGATGCGGTACTGGATGCAGACACTCACACTGGTCGCGTAGTGCGCCAAAGTGAGGTGTCAAATAACAGGCCTACAATATACTTACTAGATTGTGAAGGTTCACAGGCTAGTCAACATTCACATTAAACTAAGCTTTAGAAGATACGGTATGCATACTAACATTCAGAAGAACAAAAGTTCAACATGTTTTATGCATCTCAATGATTCACCATATTATAACAAATACAAAGTTGTGAGAAGGTGTGGAAATAAATAAAATCGGTCGATGCTTCTCTGAGCAAAGGGCCTCACTGCACACGCATTAATTTCCTGGGCATGCTTGTTTCTTCTCAATGTTGCGAGCACTTTGAGCATGTTGGCAACTCCACAGGTAGCTAGCTGCCTCATCTTGCAATTGATGCTGACACATTTGCAGCAAACACATGAGGTAATAGAGATGACTCAACATGAGTCCATATTGTGCGGTTCCCCTGAAATCATGTTCATTGTCCTGAATCTGAAAAGATAGGAAAACAATAGCTATACTTAAATGGTGTTGCAAAACAGTTGCACATATCAATAGCTCGGCATGACAAAACACGATCATCTGGATGAAGGGGATACTGACCTGCCTGAGGAATATTATATATAATTTCATAAGTCCTTAGTTGATTTCCACCTTCGTCTACACTGCTTGTTTGCTCCTCCACACATGACAGGATCGTTTCGCACTGCAACCAGCAAGTCAACGTATGAATAAGCTTATTTCATCTTGCGGTGGTCATTGTACCTAGTTACGAATGTAGTAATACCTGGAGCACCATGAGGTTAGCTGACAGCAGGTAGATGCAGCCATATAAATTTTGTGCGATGCTACCAAAATTGAGGTTTGTATCCCTTCCCGTTATGAGAATTCTTCTTGAAGTTGGTAGAATGTGACAGCTTGTTCTTTGCATCAAACTTTCCTTTCCCCTGAGATTTGTTCTTGTTGTTTTGGGGCTGGTTGGGCTGGAAGTTCTTCTCGTGTACCATGTGGGCACTAGAAGCTCCCTCAGTGACCCGAGCACATGTGTCTTTTGCTCTCGCCTTCTCTTCAAAATCAAGAGTGCTAATGAGATCCGAAACAGAAAACTCATGTCTCTTGTTTTTCAGAGAAGTAGCAAAATTGTTCCACGAAGGTGGAAGCTTGGCAATGATGGTCCCAACAACAAATTTGTCTGGCAACACACACTTAAAGTACTCAAGTTCCTTAGTGAGTGACTGTATCTCATGAGTCTACTGAACAACAGAGCGCTCATCAGTCATCTTGTAGTCACAAAATTGCTCCATGATGTACAACTCGTTGCCAGCGCCTAAGGCCCCAAACGTGGCCTCAAGCGCAGCCCACATGTCTTTGCTGCTGTCAAACGACATATATGAATCCACAATGGAATCGTCAAGAACACTCAGCATGGCGGCTTTGAAGAGGGTATCCATGTTCTCAAAAGCTTCCTGCTATGTAGGATTAAGATCGCCCTCAGACTTACCCTTAGTGGCGTCATAGCAGTACATGATCTGAAACCAATATACTTCTCTTGTGCGCCACCTTTTATATTGCACCCCCTTAAAAGTAGGAGGCCTCAAAAGCGCAGCAAAACCACTCGGATTAAATTGCCTATAATCAGGTTTTTGGATTGGATCGTTGAATATATGAGCAATTTACTATGAGATTTAATCCGAATCAACAGTAAGTAGATCATGACGACAAATGCAAAGATCAAAGTAATGATGCGGACTAAACCAGGAGGACAGAATCAAATATTGTACAGCGGGAGCATAACCGCTATGGTTGATATTGGGGATATTACTACTAAGTATAAACCGGCCATGAGGGGCCGAGTTATGCCCACAATGAGTTAATCATGTTTAAAGCCCACAAAGACAAGAAGTATGGCGCTTTAAGGAGGAGATCTAATATGAAGGCCCAGGGCCCAAAGGCGGATTAGGGCCCGTAGACATAAACCGCCCTATGATATGTAACTTATGTTGTAAGACAAGGAAAGGTAGGAACCGAGCCAGGCACGCCTATGAGCCAGCCTTGGGATTCTGTAAACCACCGGGCGTCAACCTATGTATATAAAGGGACGACCCGGCGGCGGTTTAGGGACAACAAACAATAACTCGAGAGCCAGGCAAAGCGGATTCGCTCCCTGGTCATCGAAACCCTAGCAATTCCATCACAACTGGAGTAGGCTTTTACCTTCATCGTAAGGGGCTGAACCAGTATAATTCCTTGCTTCCCTTGTTCCGCTTTAACCCTTTTAAGCTAACCCGTCGCTATGGATCCATGACTAAGTCCTCTCACTAGGGCATCTACCATGACAAAACCACGACAGTTGGCGCCCATCATGGGGCTATCGCATGATGGTTTCGAGTTCTTGAAGGGCAGCTTCGAAGGACTCAAGGGATATTGTCGGTGTCAAAACCGGAGGATCTCGGGTAGGGGGTCCCGAACTGTGCGTCTAGGCAGGATGGTAACAGGAGGCAGGGAACACGATGTTTTACCCAGGTTCGGGCCCTCTTGATGGAGGTAAAACCCTACGTCCTGCTTGATTAATATTGATGATATGGGTAGTACAAGAGTAGATCTACCACGAGATCAAGGAGGCTAAACCCTAAAATCTAGCCTATGGTATGATTGTTGTCTATGGAGTTGACGAAGTTGTCCTACGGACGAGAACCCTCTAGTTTATATAGACATCGGATAGGGTTAGGGTTACATAGAGTCGGTAACAATGGTAGGAGATCTTGAATATCCGCATCGCCAAGCTTGCCTTCCACGCCAAGGAAAGTCCCATCCGGACGCGGGACGTAGTCTTCAATCTTTATCTTCATAGTCCTGGAGTCCGGCTGAAGGTATAGTCCGGCTACCCGAACACCCCCTAATCCAGGACTCCCTCAGTAGCCCCTGAACCAGGCTTCAATGACGACGAGTCCGGCGTGCAAATTTTCTTCGGCATTGCAAGGCGGGTTCCTCCTCCAAGTCCTTCATAGAAGATTGTAAACACCAAGAGTAGTGTCTGGTTTTGCAAAATAAGCTTCCACATATTGCCATAGAGAGAATAATAATAACACAAATCAAATCTGCTAACGTATTCCGCAGCGCGCCATCGCACTACGGCCAAGTCCTTTACGAAACGTTTTTACTTTTCCATCTCAGCGTGTTTTGCGAGGCGGTTTCCTTGGCACGTCTTGTCAAAGCAGAGATCGTGTACCCCCCTTTTACGGTAATCTCATTAATACGGACGTGGGTAACCCAATCGAGTACGTTAGCATATTTTCTCGATGAAAAGCGAGTCCCAAATGGTTACGGGGAGGGCTTCTGGTATTCAGCCTCTTATAAAGAGACCAAGGCCTTATCTTTTCTTCAATAAGTTCGCCCGTCGCCTCGAGTTCCAACACCCCAGGCTCCAGATTCCGGGCGCCTCGGACCTTCGACAATGTCCGGTTCCGACCTTCAAGGCCGATGGATGCCCTCCTCCGTCATGGAGGAGGACATGCTAAAGTTGAGAGAGGCTAAGTTTTTGACCAGCAAAATTCGGCATAGGTTGCCTGCTCAAGGGCAGGTCATCCCCAGTCCCCAGCCCGGTGAGAGCATGGTGTTCATGTCTCACTTCCTTCGAGGGTTGGGCTTCCCAATGGATCCCTTTGTGAGGGGACTGTTGTTTTATTACGGGTTGGAATTCCACGACCTAGCTCCGGAGTCCATCCTCCATATCTCCTCGTTTATCGTTGTGTGCGAAGCGTTCCTCCGTGTTACCCCTCACTTCGGACTATGGCTCAAGACCTTCAAAGTGGAGCCGAAGATGATCGAGGGACGGCACGCAGAGTGCGGAGGCGCTGTTATAAGCAAGAATGCTGATGCTCCATGGCCCGAAGGCTCTTTTCAAGAGGAGCTAGGCTTGTGGCAACAAAAGTGGTCTTATATCACCGCTCCCCGGAGCACCAAATGGGTGGCGCCTCCTGCCTTTCGCTCGGGTCCCCCACCACGGCTAGCGTCATGGGTCAACGGAGGGTTAAATTGGGGTTTGCCCAAAGACGTGCCCTTGTTAGAGGGCCGAATTAAGGGTCTCTTGGAAGGAGACCTCAGCTTGGTCAAGGTGATGCAGGTCATGCTGATTCAACGAATGTTGCTCGGCAAACGACGCCCACTTCGCCTGTGGGAGTTTAATCCAGAGGGACCGCGAGCTCTCCAGAACTTTATGGGCGCAACTCCCGCGGAGTTGTACAAACTGTTCTTCGGATCACAAGAGATGTGCCCGGATTTAACCGAGGACGCAAGCCTAAGCCGCAATCGCCCGGATACTCAAGTAAGCAACCTTGTGCCCGGACCTTCTATCCATATAATTGTCATAAACTTGCCCCTAAAAGAGTCGTCCTTTTAAACAGGAGTGGATAGCGAAGGCAAAGCTGATCAGGTGTCCGGCTCCCCTTCCTGAAACCAGGCCGGATCCCGTGCTAGTCAGGATGCTGGAGATAATGCCTTTGGAGGGGGAGGACAAGGAAGCTATGGCCTCCTCGAAGGAGACTGCTCCGAAGGGAGGAACCGATGATTCCTCTCCTAAGGGGAAGAAGAGAGCCGCCTCTGACGACCTGAAAACCATGGCCGCAAAGCAGGGGAGAAAATTCTCATCAGAGAGTCCGATGCCGGGGAGTTTCTTGGCCGGACTACGCCCTCAAGGGGATCAGCCCTCCAGTGAGCCGTAAGTGCAGAAAGATTTTCCTTTTGAGGGATGAGGGAAATCCTTCATTTATGTCTGAGAAGATTAACCAAACTTTTGCCTTGTAGCTCGGACCTCAGCCCTTCTCAGCAGAGCTCGTCTTCAGGGGATCTTCTTCCGGAGATGATGGAGAGCGGGATGCCTCCTCCTGCCGTGCCGCCTAGGGAGGCGGGCGATCCTGAGGTGTCGTCGCGACGAGTTTCTCCGAATCCTGCAGGAGCGCAAGATAGTGTGGCCCCCCGAGGTTCTCCGCGTCCGGACTTCGAAAGAGGTCATGGGACGAGCCCGGCACCGTCTGGTGCTCGGTCGGAGGAGCTAAAGATTCTGCTGGGGCAAGCTTGCATCTCAAAGGAGCACCGTGCATTGATGGGCACGGTGATTGAAAGGATTTCAACCGCAGAGAGCGGATTGTATGAGGCCGTCAAGAGTTTACTGACAGGTTTCGAGGTACGTTAGATAATGTACACTTTTGGCAGTTGCGCATGAATAAAATGCACCGGTGTAGATAGTAGCCCCCGAGACTCTGCGCGTCGTCAAGAAATGACGGCCCGCGGAGGATCATAATCCCAGGTCTAAGATGTCGCCTTTGAATGTAGGCGGCAGGGTGTCCGGAATCAAGCTGAACTGACGATTTTGCCGAACTAAAGTGGCAACTGGACGTGGCAGAAGCCGACATCACGCTTGTCAACAAGCGGTTTGAGGAGTCTCAAGGTATGCAATTCCCCGGGCGGCATGAGGTAAGAACAGTTTGATGCCTGTTTCTTACAATGTGTGTGCTTGACGCAGATGGTGCGGCCGCCATGGAGAGTCTTAGGGCAGAACTTGCCCGGGCTAAAGAACAAGCCAGAGAAAGTGATGCGGCCGCCAAGAAAGCCCTTGAAGAGCTGACAGCCGAACAGGCTGCTCATTGCCGAAGCAAGGAAGAGATGGCCGAGATGGCCGAAAAGTTAAAAAGCGCTATAGACCATTGCAGACTTCTTGAAAAAGAAGATTTGGCGAAACAGACGGACTTAGAGAAGGCCGTTGCCAATGCCAAGGACATGCGCTCTGTGATGAGAGCTTCCAGGGAGGAGCTGCGTCAGGCCGAACAGATTGCGGCTGGAAAGCCCTTTATGCTCCGAAGGAAATTTTGCGATCCGAAGTTTGCTCCGTTGGACCAGATGTGGAGTGTGGAGGATACCTATCTGGATTTGGCAGCGAGTGCTGCTGATGCAACCGAACACTTTCGAGATCAGAAAGATCGCGAAGTGGAAAAGCTTTTCTGGTCGCAGTTTCACAATCCAGAGCGTCCACTGGCAGTGGACGATCGTTTGGCTCAATGGGCCAAACTGAATAGGTTGTTCGGACTCGCCATGAAGTATGTCGTTGGTCATATGTGGCCGGGGAGATCGGAGCCGAAGAGTTATTTTAGCTTGGTGCAGCAATTCCTTGACGCGGTGCCGTGTATAAATGCAATGAAAAGGTCAGCATGCATAGAGGGTGCAAGGATGGCTCTTGGCAGAGATGGAGACCACCGTTGTTGCATCCCGAGATTCGGACAAAAGCCGAGTATCCTCTGAGCACTATTTTCAGGAAGTCCTTGAAGGCGCTCGTGTAATAGAGACGCAGTGCTCAAAAGATGCTATGTTATGATAGCATATGTAATATAAAGTAATATTTTGATAAACTGTAGTGGCCTTTTTATACTTGTGCCTTCAAGTATTGGGAACACCTCCTGTGTGTATATATATATATATATATATATAATATGAAAGATGGCAGTCGTTGGCTTCAGCCCCCACGCACATAGTGCGGGGGTGCTCGCAGAGGACACATTTTCACACTTAACCCAACATCTTGGTCCTACAAAGGAGGTGATAGCGTAGCGGGCCAGGCAACCAGACTATAATGCTTTAACACTTTGACTTAGCCATAGGAGCTTGACAGTGAGACTATTTAGGTAGCTCCTTGGTGGCGACTGTGCTCATCCGAGTTCGGGGCGCGTATGTGCCTGACCGGGAAGCGGCCCTTCGTTAAAGCGGAGGAATCTGACACATTCCGATAGGTCATCGAGTAGCTGAGCAGTCTCACGCTGCATCATGACAGTCAGTTTTCGGCTTTCTCTACTGAGGTGCTCGCCCGGCCGAACCGGGGCACAATCGCAGTAGTTCTCCTGGTGCTACCTTAGCCGATAGAGCGGAACGTAAGGTAGCCAAACTCAGGAGCCGGGCAACCCAACATTTGACCAAAGACATGATTCGGAGCTGATGCATATAATGCCAAAACTCGCAACGTCGGACACTCCCTAAGGTGTTCGGTCTTTATGAGTGCAGGCGAAACAACACTCTTTATTTAAAAAGCCCCTAGTGTCCAGGTACGTGCAAAAATTCTGACGTGGCCACATGCCAAGACGCCGGCCTCCTCCTTGGCTATATCAGAAAAAACCAGGGGATGTGTAGCAACAAGAGACAGTAAAAAAGGTTTACGCAGGGTCTTAATCTAAAAAGAATCCTTTAGGACGGGTCCCTACTGCACGTCTGCGCCTATGTCTCCGTTGTGCCGTATCCTGGGCGGGCGCCGCACGACGTTCATCTGTAAAAGAGAGGAACTGAGTTGAAAACAGGTCGTGCCGAAAAAGTTTTAAAATAAATGAAGTATAAAGTAAAATATATAAGATTGAGCTTTATTGTCTCTTATTGTATATGCGTGGAGCCCCTAGTGCGGGGGTATATGGCCCCTAAGCCTGCATCAATGATAATTTTGTACCGAACTCGTCTATCCGCGTTCGTGGTCTTTAATGACCTATTTTAAAGTTTTTTGGCCGGTGAGGTCATTTTGCTGTGGGGTTGTCAAGGCGGCTGCACAGTCCTCCGCTTGGGGAGGCGCACTTTAGTGCTTCCCCTTCAAGGAGATGATGCCTCGTGGACCAGGCATCTTAAGTGTAAGAGATGCATAATGCGGTATTGCGTTAAAGCGAGCGAAAGCTTCGCGTCCTAGTAGTGCTTGATAGCGACTTGAGAACAGGACGATATGGAAGGTCAGCTTTTCACGGCGGAAGTTATCGCCAGAGCCAAATATGACTTCGAGCAGGAGAAAACCATACAACGGGTGTCCGGACCAGGTATTACCCCTTGAAAGGAGGTTTTACTGCGGCGGATTCTTGCTGGGTTTATCCCCATGTGTTGGATTGTATCCGGATATATCAGGTTTAGTCCACTGCCACCGTCCATAAGGACTTTTGAAAACTGGAGTCCACCAATTATTGGATCAAGTATCAAGGCAGTCCAGCCTGTATTCTTGATATTTCTAGAATAATCTAGCTGATCGAAGATGATCAGTTTTGACAACCAGTGGCCGGATCCTTTGGGGATGGGCCGTGTGGTGCGTACCTTTACGGGCGCCGCATGTTTTGTTATGTGAAGTGAGTTCACTATTTTTACTTCTTGTGGGAAGTTCTTTTGTTTCCTGGTACTCTGCTTTTGGGGCTCGTCCTCGTCTTCGCTTGGTGTGTCGAGCCCCTTGTGTTCGGCATTGAGTCTGCCAGATTGTTTGAAAACCCAACAATCTCTGTGGGTATGGTTAGCAGGCTTCCCGGGAGTACTGTGTATCTAACATATCCTGTCCAAGATTTTATTTAGGTTGGATGCATCGTCCCTGTTATCCTGGGGGGGCAATTTTGCCTGATTTTGTCGTGAGCCTTTGAATCCGGCATTGACTGCCGTGCTCTTCGGACTTTTGTCCTTAGTCCGGCGACGGTCCTTGTTGCATCGCGGTTTTCCGTTTCCATCCCTAGTTTCGGATGTACTTGGGTCGCTGGGGCTGCACCTTGCCAACCAGCTGTCCTCCCCTGCACAAAAGCGGGTCATGAGGTTTGTTAGGGCGGCCATTGTTCTTGGCTTTTCTTGGCCGAGGTGTCTGGCGAGCCATTCGTCTCGGACGTTATGCCTGAAAGCTGCTAAGGCTTCGGCCTCCGGATAGTCGACTATCTGATTCTTTTTAGTGAGGAATCTATTCCAGAACTGCCGAGCTGATTCTCCGGGTTGTTGAGTTATGTGACTGAGATCGTCTGCATCCAGAGGGCGGACATAGGTCCCTTGAAAGTTTTCTCGGAAAGCATCCTCGAGCTCTTCCCAGCTTCCAATTGTGTTTTCGGGAAGGCTTTTAAGCCAATGCCGGGCTGGTCCTTTAAGCTTAAGGGGTAAATATTTTATGGCGTGGAGATCATCTCCTCTAGCCATGTGTATGTGGAGGATATAATCCTCTACCCAGACTCCAGGGTCTGTTGTTCCATCGTATGCCTCTATGTTTACGGGTTTGAATCCCTCTAGAAATTCGTGGTCCAGGACCTCATCGGTGAAACATAGAGGGTGCGCGGCGCCCCTGTATTTGGGTGTGCCGGATTCTAATGATGGCTTCATAGTATTGCTTACGAGAGCTTGCTTTCTTGGCCCATAAATGGACCTGACTGGGTCATGATGCGAATCCTTAAGTGGGTCGCATGCCGATTTACGTGCGGCGCCGCTTGCCGCTTTATGGGGTCGTCTATCCGACCGTGTGGCTTTCTCATTTTTTGAATACGAGGGCTCTAGGGCCTCTTCGTCGAATTCAGATAGTAGCTTTCTTTTCGGATAGCTTTTAGTGCGGCGACTGTCACCGTATTTATCTGCGGTATTGATTACTTTGCTCCATCTAATCCGGAGTGCATCTTCCGCTATTTTTAGCTTCCGCTTCTGCTTTTTTAGGCTGCGTGCAGTTGCAACGAGCCTCTCGTGGAGATTCTTCTGCTCCATAGGTTTATCCGGCATGAGGTCGTCCGGAATGCCGTTTTTGCCATAGGAGGGATGTTCGGTTTCTCCATCCGCGTTGCCCTGTTCGGACGGTTGCTCTAAGGCCTGCTCGTCCTGCCCTATGTCTGGGTTTTTTTTGAGGCGGGGCTTGGGTCGGCGTTTACGCCGACGCTTTGATTGCTTTTCGGGGGGTCTATCTCCTGTTCCTTCCCCTTTTTCCTCGTTGTTGCTTCCTTTAGGTGTATCCACCATGTACACATCATGCGATGAGGTGGCTGCCCAATGCCCTATGGGCGTTGGTTCGTCGATATCTCCTGCATCGTCATCCATGCTGTCGATGTCTCCGGAGTCGAAGTTGAGCACGTCGTTTAAATTGTCGACAGTGGCTACCAAGAGGGTGGTGGGTGGGCTTTGAATTTCTTCATCGTCCGTATCCCATCCTTGCTGACCGTAATCCGGCCAGGGCTCTCTTGATAAAGAGAGAGACTTAAGAGAATTCAGGATGACGCCGAAAGGCGAGTGCTGAAAGATGTCTGCGGCCGTGAACTCCATTATCGGCGCCCAATCGGATTCGATCAGCGGGGGCGCCAGGGGTTCGGAGTCTGGGGAGGAGTCCGGCTCCTCGGAGTCACGGGTCATGCAGGGTGCGGGGCTAGCGTTCGGCTGGATCGCCTTTAAGATCGCAGCCCCCAAGGTGGCGTCCAACCGCTCGTCCTCGATTGGCACAATAGGCTCTGAGTTAGAGGTCGGAACCGATTGTGTGCGGCCTCTAGGACACTACCCGGAGGCAGAGCTAGATCATGCCCCTCGAGATAGTGCGACGCGCTTGGCCGTGGCTTGAACCCGTCGAAGATCAAGTCTCCGCGGATGTCAGCCGTGTAGTTTAGGCTTCCAAACCTAACTTGATGGCCAGGGGCGTAGCTTTTGTTCTGCTCCAAGTGGCCAAGAGAATTGGCCCACAGAGCAAAGCCGCCGAAGACGAAGATCTGTCCGGGGAGAAAAGTCTCACCCTGGACCACATCGTTGTTGATGATCAAAGGAGCCATCGGACCTAACGGCGACGACACAGAGGAACTCTCAATGAAAGCACCAATGTCGGTGTCAAAACCGGCGGATCTCGGGTAGGGGGTCCCGAACTATGCGTCTAGGTCGGATGGTAACAGGAGGCAGGGAACACGATGTTTTACCCAGGTTCAGGCCCTCTAGATGGAGGTAAAACCCTACGCCCTGCTTGATTAATATTGATGATATGGGTAGTACAAGAGTAGATCTACCACGAGATCAAGGAGGCTAAACCCTAAAAGCTAGCCTATGGTATGATTGTTGTCTATGGAGTTGACGAAGTTGTCCTATGGACTAGAACCCTCCGGTTTATATAGACACCGGATAGGGTTAGGGTTACATAGAGTCGGTTACAATGGTAGGAGATCTTGAATATCCGCATCACCAAGCTTGCCTTCCACGCCAAGGAAAGTCCCATCCGGACAAGGGACGTAGTCTTCAATCTTTATCTTCATAGTCCTGGAGTCCGGCTGAAGGTATAGTCCGGCTACCCGAACACCCCCTAATCCAAGACTCCCTCAGATACACTATGGGCCGGATGACCAAGAGTCGTCGCGGCAAGCTCTACATCGATGACGCAAGCTGGGGCCCCGAGGCCGGCTCAATCGAGTACGGGTACCGGGTCCCCTTTAGTGGAATACACGTCTTCATTGGCAAGATCGGTGAACCGGGCCCTGAGCCGGACATCTACACCGACATCGTCGAGACAACTCAGCATGCAAGACTTGCCCCAGCCTATCGTAAAGCATGCCTTCGTGGGAGTCATCCACGGAGCGGAATATGAGGATGGATCGGTGTCTGGTGGCGAAACCGTCGTTTACTCTGATGACGAGTCTTCAACCGGAGAAACCGAATCGTTGTATCAGCTGCATGATGGCCGGATTGGTGGTGGTTCCGATGGCGACAGTATTCCGGACCTCTCTGATCCGCCAAGCCGAGTTGCGATTTTCATGGCTAGTACGCAATCGGTGCAGCATTCTTCTACCGCAATGACAATGATTTCCTATCCAGTAGCTGCAACACCCGTTGGGGCAGGAGGCCCCGCGCCAGTGCCAGTTCAGGTTTTGTCTGATTTATTCGACACTTTGGCAACATTGCTGGCAGCTGAGGTTAATCCGGCAGATCAGGATCAGCATGACATAGAAATTGCAAAGCTGAAGGATCAGATAGCTCAAGCTAAGGTAGATCTGGCGGCAGAGAACACCAGGATGGCCGCAGAGCAGGCCGAGTTAGAGGCACATGCTTATCGGCTTATGTTGGATCAGAGCACATCAAACGATGTCATGAGAAGAAGGCACCGGTCTCACCTGCCTCTGGTTTACGAGGGAAGGAATCTCTTTAATACGCCAGGGGCAGGAACCAGTAACCAGCCAGTGGTAAACCAGGTGGAGGCACCTGGAACGGGGGCGCCGGTTCAGCCACGCACAATGGATCCGCCTCTTTAAAACTATGTCCTGTCACAGCACGTCCCAACGCCTCCGGGTCATTATTCTAACCCGTTGGATAACATCGTTGCCGCCGCTTCACGATTGGCAGCTCTCCCGATCGAAGGCGAGTCTCCAGTAGCGGTTGAAACACGACGGGCTAGAGAGCTCCTATAGATAGCTTTGACCCAACAACAGGCTTATTCGTACAGTCATGAGAGGATTCATTCCACCCCCACCCAAGTCGGAGCTACAGCAGGCATATTGATGAACCGGCTGTGTCAAGCAGTGCGCGAAACCATAACCCGCCGCGAGGGCATAACCCGGTGGGCGGCGGTGCTAATGCCCAGGATGTGGTGGATCATGGTAGAGCACGTCGAGAAGCCGAGTTAGCAGCACAATACACGGTCCGTCAGCTTACTCTGATTCGTCCAACCACTTCGGTGGAGCCAGGTGTGGCTTTCATTTCTTTGGGGGTGTCGTGTCTCACCACGGCCTTACGCAACGTGCGACTGCCCAAGGATTTCAAGGGTCCTCGTAAGGTATCCAATTACACTACCGATTTACCCCCCGAATCATGGGTCGAGAGCTATGAGATGGCAATGGAGATGCTGGATGTGGATGATGTGGCATGTGCTAAGTACTTCACCATGATGCTGGAAGGGACAACTCGTACCTGGCTGAAAAGTTTACCAGCTAACTCCATTGGGTCATGGGCTGAGTTAAAAAGCCGGTTTATCCAGAATTTCAAAGATACGTGCAAGCAACCCATGTCAATCGTAGACTTAGCCGCCTGTGTTCAAGAGGAGGGGGAGTCTACAACCCATTGGGTAAAGCAAGTCTCAGCTATTCTGCATTCATCAGACCGCATCAACACTGATACGATAGTCTTAACATTGGAAGGCAATTGCCGGTTTACGCCGTTGAAACTGAAGTTGGGAAGACTCAAGCGTCACTGCAATGACCTGGCAATGCTTATGGCAACTCTGGTTAAGTATGCCGACTCGGATAGTACCAAGGACCCTGAGTCTGAGGATGAAAGGTCGGGGAAGGGAAAGAAGAATGGCAGTGCCAAGGGGCAGCAGCATAACCCGGCGGGTCATGGGAGCAACGGTAAGCGCAAGGCGGATAATAGCTTGGACTTTGTAGCTAACACCAACACCCAGGATAATGGTCAGCGCCGTAAGGGTAAACCGCCCCAGTAGGGTGGAGGATCAGTTCCCAATCTTGAGCGTCTGTTAAACCAGCCTTGCCCAAAGCACGGGTCGAAAGAAAGGCCAGCTATGCACCTTTGGAAAGATTGCTTTATTATGCGGAAATTTAAAAATTGAAATCTTTTCCAATACGACTAGGGACCGCCCGGCGGTTCACGAGGCGGTTCTCATGGGCCGGGTTATGGTGGTGGCAGCTCTGGTTCAGGATTTCAAGGCAACCAAACCAGACATGGCAATCAAGGCAGTCAGGGTAACCAGGGCAGCTATAATCATCAGGGGAGTCAGCAGCAAAAACAATCGGGTTATCAGAGTAATCTCAAGCAGTTGAATAGTGGGCAGTACCATGTCTTCACCACTAGTTTGTGTAAGCGCGATCAGAAGCTTTATAAAAGGGCAGTAAACTCCGTTGAACCGGCAGTGCCCCGTTATCTACGCTGGTCTGAACAAACCATTTTGTGGAGTCGAGAGGATCATCCACCCTGGGTTGATAATCTGGGTCACCTGGCATTAGTGGTGGCACCTCAGGTTGGGGGGTACAAGTTCACCAAGGTACTCATGGATGGAGGGAGCAGTATCAATATCCTTTATTATGAAACCTTCCGTCGCATGGGGTTAACAGATAAAAATCTTAAACCGTCGAACACCGTTTTTCATGGTGTGGTGCCTGGTAAATCGGCGTACCCAGTTGGTAAGATAGCTCCAGAGGTTGCTTTTGGAGATGATCATGATTCAAGGTCAGAAACATTGACTTTTGAAGTGGTGAAAATCAAAAGCCCATATAATGACCTGTTTGGATGGCCGGCTTATGCTAAGTTCATGGCAAGGCCCTGTTATGTTTATCTGCAGCTTAAGATGCCGGGTCATAAGGGGACCATCACAGTGCATGGGAGCCGGAAGATTGCTTTGGAATGTGAAGAAGGTGATGCGGCCTATGCTGAGTCGGTCTGTGCAACAGAGGAGTTCAAGTTCTACAAAGACAATGTTGATCCGGTAGATATGACTTCTCTGAAAAAGCCAACTATAGAGCATGATCCGACTTTGAAGTTTAAATCGGCAGAGGAGACTAAGCTGGTTGACTTTGTTCCTGGCGATTCATCCAGGCAGTTCAGCATCAGCGCTAACCTTGTCGGATTTCGGGTTCCAGCTGACCCTTAAGTTTCGAACACTGGGGTGCGCGCGGAAATCTCACCTTCAACCTCTCCGTCTCGAGGGGATCTAAACTACTAAAAGAACTGCACGAAAGACACAAGATTTATACTGGTTCGGGCCACCGATGTGCTGTAATACCCTACTCCAGTGTGTGGTGGATGGATTGCCTCCTGGGGCTGGTGAGGATGAACAATACAAGGAAGAACAGCCTCGCGAGGGTCTGTTCCTGGCTGTGGTGATGAACTGCTATGAAGAGTTCAGTCACCCTCTCTCTCTCTCTCTGGTCCCGGACCGAACGACCAGGAATCGAACCACCGAAAACCGAACCCCTTGCTATGTGGGTGGCTAGTCCTATTTATAGGGGCCCTGGTCCTCTCCCCAAATATTGAGCGGGAAGGGATCCAACAATGGCGGGCTAATTTGAAGGGGGACAGCGAGTACATCTATCCTGACAAAAGCAGTCTTCGCCTGCCAAAGGATCTGGTGATGACGCCGCGCTGGGCTCCATCGTGACCTCCGTCTCGTAGTCCTCCTGGCCTTGGTCTCGTTGCACCGAAGTGGCAACCTTTGCCTGATGCCTCGGTACTCCGCTAATACACTTGCCCCCTTTGCACCAAAGAGGAAAGAGGGACGCTGCACGCGCTGGCACCCGCTTGGTGCCCCATGTCGTCATGGCTTGCGTCATGGGCACCTTGCGAGGTACCCCGCCTTGAACTCTCTGCCTCCTCGCGAGCCAACCTGACGAGGCTGTGCCTGAGGATGCGCCGTGTCGTCCGCCTCGCAAGGCTTGGCCCCTCGCGAGGGTCTTGAGCCTCGTGTTGACGAAGATGGGCCGCGCTGGGCCCCCACTCGAGCCACGCCGCAGGCCGCGGGCAGGCAAGTCTGGGGACCCCCATTCCCAGAACGCCGACAATAGCCCCCGGGCCCAAGGCGCGCATGGACTTGGCCGTGCCGAGAGGGGAAAGGGAAAGGGCGAAGCGCCGCGGGCCCTAACAGCCTGCGGCCTTGGACGCCGCATGGCGGTTGATTGGATGTGGCGCCTCCGCTTCCCCACGACGCCTTGGCGATCGTGCAAGTTGGACAAGTCCCTGCATGCTGAACGTGTCATGATTACCTGTGATCGTGGAGACCGGCGGTTGGCCTTCGCCCGCTATAAGTACGGCACCGCTCGTGCCCGTCCAGCCCATCTCCTCTTGCTCTCTCCTTCGCCTCAGTTCTTGCTACGTCTTGGTGTGATGGCTCCATCGAGGAGGTACTCGGCCACAGAGAAGGGGAAGGCCCTCCAGATCGGTCCTGCCTCTCCCCCGTCCAAGCGTGGTAGCGGGCGCCCTCGGAAGCACCCAGTGGCCGCCCCGGCAGCTCCCAGCGGCCGTGGGGGGGGGGGGCTCCCAGCGCGGCGGCGGGCAAGCCGCCGCAGCCGGATGGTGCGCCTGGGTTGCGCACTCCCCCAGGCCGCGCTTTCGCGCCGGGCAGGCGCCACCAGAATTCGTCATTTGGTCAGCGGAGCCGGCTCGCGCCCGGCTCCCGCTCCCTCGCTTCCTCCTCGGCGAACTCCCGGCCGGCGCTCCTAGCGGCCTCTGGCTCCAGGCGGAGGGCTGCTGCAGCAGGTCCTCGTGGGCCGCGTTGGAGGTCTCCGCCAGCAGGGGCTTGGTCTTCACTCGCGGCTGGCAGGCGTTCGCCCGCGCTCGCGGCCTGGAGCGTCGGTGCACTCTGCACTTCAGGTTCGATGGCGACGCCACCCTCTACGTGAGGGTGTTTGGGGAAGATGGTCGCCGCACGGGGTGCTGTCCCGAGGACGATGACCGCGTCCGCGGGCCCCGCTCGGATGGTGATGGGGGAGATAGCGCCCGAGCGGGCGGCGGCGTCAGTGACTCCCCCAGCTCCGTCAGCTCTTCCTCAAGCGACTCCTCCAGTGGTGGCAGCAGTCCTCCCTCGTGCCGTCGGGTTTGCCTAGGAGGTGGTGGTTCGTTCGCCCGCCGTCGTGCCCCGGCGCACAGCGAGAGGGGGTCCGCCTGAGGCCCTGGGGCAGCCCGCGTCACCGCCGTGGGCTGATGCGGGAGGGGCGGCGCTAAGCTCATCTTTTTTCCTTTCTCTTTTGTTCCCTGTGTAAAACAGAACAGATGCATGGAGCCCCCTTGGGGCGTGTTGGCAAATGTTGCCGCTTCAGCGATTAGCTTGATCTTACTTTTGTACTTCCTGATTTCCCGCCTGTGCGTAGATAGCTTTCGGCCCCTGCCGGGGAGTGGGGTGACGGACCCAGGCCCTGTGTGCGCGTCGCGGTACCCGAGGGGCACGGACTAGGAGGGGTGCTCCCGTAAGGCGCCAGGGCCGTGAAACCCTCCTGAGGCTAGGGCAGAAATCCTCGCGAGGGCGCCTGAGCACCATCCCTCGCGAGGTTGTTCGCGAGAGAAACCAAAGCGAGGGGCGAAAATCGATGAACCATAAATCAGCAATAGCGATAACTCCAATAAGAATCCAAATGCAAACGAACACGTCAACTGCGGAAAGCAAATGGGAAAGCCGCGTCCGGCACCTAATCTAGTCTTCGACGTCTTCTCACCAGCGTGGAGCTAAGTGCTGCCACTGGGCGTGGGAGGGAGCCCCAGGGCCTGAGGTCGGCGCTCCTGAGACTCCGGGGCGTGTACAGCCCCACTCATTATTACGTGAGAGTGTCACGGGGCGGTGAGCTTCACAGGCATTGGCCCTGCTTCACAGGCTCTGGGCCTTTTTCCAAAGCGCGATAGCTTCACAGGCGCTCGCCTTACTTCACAGGCTCCGGGCCTTTTCCAAAACGCGACAGCTTCACAGGCACTCGCCTTGCTTCACAGGCTCCGGGCCTTTTTCCAAAGCAATGATCTTCACAGGCACTCGCCTTGCTTCACAGGCTCTGGGCCTTTTTCCAAAAAGAGATGATCTTCACAGGCACTCGCCTTGCTTCACAGGCTCCGGGCCTTTTTCCAAAGCGATGATCTTCACAGGCACTCGCCTTGCTTCATAGGCTCTGGGCCTTTTTCCAAAGCGATGACCTTCACAGGCACTCGCCTTGCTTCACAAGCTCTGGGCCTTTTCAGGGGTAGAACCTCCGGAGGTGCTGGATGTTCCAAGCATTCTGGATTGGCACTCCCTCCCGAGTCTCCAAGCGCGCGGAGCCGGGCCTGGAAACATGAACAACCTTGAACGGGCCCTCCCACATGGGAGAGAGCTTGTGCAACCCCTCCCTGGAGAGAACCCGCTTGAGCACGAGATCTCCTACCTCGAGAGTCCTGGGGCGGATGTTGCGCCAGTGATATCGCCGCAGCGCCTGCTGATACCTCGCCGCTCGCAGCGCGGCCTCCCGGCGATGTTCCTCCCCCAGCACGAGGTCCATCCCCCGCATGCCGTCCTGCTGCACCTCGTCGAATGCCAGGACCCGCGCGGAGTGACGTCTGACCTCGTGAGGGAGGACTGCTTCCGCTCCATAGACCAGGAAGAACGGGGTCTCCCCAGTCGGTTTGGTCGCGGTGGTGCGGATGGACCACAGCACGGCCTGCAGCTCGTCGTACCATCCTCTGCCGCAGGCCTCCAGCTTCTTCTTGAACGTCCTGGTCTTGAGGCCCCTCAGGACCTCTGCGTTGGCCCGCTCAGCTTGGCCGTTGCTTCGAGGGTGCGCCACTGAAGCGTAGCATATCTGCATTCCATGGTTAGCACAGTATGTTTTGAAGAGGTTACTGGTGAACTGCGAACCGTTGTCTGTGATGATGCGGTTCGGCACCCCGAACCGGCTCACGATGCCCCTGATGAACTTGACCGCGGAGCCCGCGGGGATGGTGCTGACGGCCTCCACTTCAGCACACTTGGTGAACTTGTCCACAGCGACGTAGAGGTAGCGGTAGCCCCCTGGCGCCCGAGGGAACGGGCCCAGGATGTCCAGCCCCCAGACTACGAACGGCCATGAAAGGGGTATAGTCTGCAGGCCTCCGACCGGCTGATGGATTTTCTTGGCGTGGAACTGGCAGGCCTCACAAGCTTTCACCAGCTCTACGGCGTCATTGACTGCGGTAGGCCAATAAAACCCACTGCGGAACGCCTTGCCGACGAGGGTCCGTGATGATGAGTGGTGCCCGCAGTCCCCGCCGTGTACGTCCTCCAGTAGTTCCTTTCCTTGCTGCCTGGAGATGCGGCGCAGGGATACATCGTTTGGTCGCTTCCGGTAGAGCTCTCCGTCCTTGATCCAGTACGTCCTGGCCTGCCGTGCCACACGCTCCGCTTCCTCCTCCTTCTCCGGCAGGGTCCCTTTTGTGAAGTAGCTCCGGAGCTCCATGATCCAGCACCCCTTCTGAGGTTCCACCGTCAGGAGCAGGCGTGCTCCCGAGGCCGGGCCACAGACCGGGGCTCCTGAGGCAGGTGGCTGGGGGAGCTCGTCCCGAGGTTGAGCCGTGTTTGACAACGACGGCAAGGCTGAGGGCTTGAAGAGCTGCTCCTCGAAGACACCAGGCCCTTGACGCAGCCGCCTGGATGCCCGCTTGGCGATGTCGTCGGCCTCCTGATTGGTGCCACGAGGCACATGCTGCAACTCCAACCCCCATAATTGCTTCTCCATCCTGCGGACCTCCGCAAGGTAAGCTTCCATGTGCTCCTCTTTCGGCTCGTACACCCTGTTGGAGAAGTTCACGAGGAGCTGTGAATCGCCCTTAATGGTAAGGCGCTTCACCCCCAGGGCTGCCGCGGCCTTCAGGCCCGCTATTAGACCCTCGTATTCCGCTATGTTGTTGGAGACCTTTTCACCTTGTTGGAAGCAGAGCTGTACGGCATAGTAGAGCTTGTCCTGAGTGGGCGATATAAGCAACGCTCCAGCCCCAGCACCATGTCTGCAGAACGCCCCGTCAAAGTGCATGACCCAGCCTTCTGGCGCCTCGCTCCCCGGGAAGAGGGACCGATCCTCGTCGGCCTTGAGGCCCGGTGCCTCTGTCCATTCTGCCATGAAATCCGCCAATGCTGCTCCTTTGATGACCCTGGTTGTGCTGAATTCAAGCTGAAACGCCTGCAGCTCTATATTCCACTCGGCGACCCTTCCGGCTGAGTTAGGGCTCCTGAGCACCCTCTCCAGGGGGTATGACGAGACGACTTTGATGGGGTGAGCCTGGAAGTAGTGACGCAGCTTGCGCGAGGCTATCAGCAGCGCGAGGAGGAGCTTCTGAGGCATTGGGTACCGTGCCCTCCCGTCCCATAGTACCGTGCTGACAAAGTAAACTGGGTGCTCGACGAGGCTGGGAGCATCTGGGGTTGCTGCGCCCTCGGGAGGTGAGGGCGCCTCGCGAGGCGTCGCGGCCTCGGCAGGTGGACTACGCGGCCGGGTGGCCTCTCCTGCCCCCGGTGCATTTCCCGGTTGCTGACCCTCCTCAACTATGGTTGTGGCTACCGCAGGCTTTCCTTGTTCCTGTTTTGTCCTGCCCCGGGCTGCCGCTGTGGCCTTGACTTTGCGTTCCTCCCTAACCGCCACCAGGGCTGCGCTGGCGGAGTAAGGTGTGGCGGCGAGGTACAGTAGCAGGGGCTCCTGAGGGCGTGGAGCCACCATGACTGGGGGACTGGTCAGGTACCTCTTGAGGTCTTGAAACGCCTTATCTGCTTCTTTAGTCCACTCAATGGTCCCTTTCTTCTTCATCAGCTGGAAGAAGGGTAGCGGTCGCTCCCCTAGTTTGGAGATGAAGCACCCTAGCGCGGTCACGCGCCCCGTGAGCTTCTGCATTTCTTTGAGGGTCTTTGGCGGGCTCATGTCCTTGACCGCTTTGACCGTCTCGGTGTTGGCCTCGATGCCACGATGGGACACGAGGAACCCCAAGAGCTTGCCCGAGGGGACGCCAAACACACATTTCTCCGGGTTGAGCCGCAGGTTTACTGCGTCGAGGCTCGCGAAGGTCTCCTCTAGGTGTTGTATCAGGGTCTTGGCCTCCCGAGACTTTACCACTATGTCATCGACGTAGGCCTCGACATTCCTTCCGAGCTGCTGACCCAAGGTGATGTGCATCAGTCGCTGAAAGGTTGCCCCTGCGTTACGTAGCCCGAATGGCATGCACGTATAGCAGTATACTCCGCACGGGGTCAAGAAAGCGGTCTTCTCGACATCTTCCACGGCCATCTTGATCTGGTGATACCCGGAGAAGGCATCTAGGAAGCATAGCGGGTCGCACTCCGCACTGGAATCGACAATCTGGTCGATACGGGGGAGCGGGAACGGATCTTGCGGGCATGCCTTGTTGAGGTTGGTGAAGTCTACACACATGCATTCTCCCCCCCCCCTTCATGGGCACAACGATAGGGTTGGCCAACCAGTCCGGGTATCGGACCTCGCGAATGACCCCTGCAGCCTCTAGCTTGCGGGTGTCTTGGGTGATGAAAGCCTGCTTCTCCGTGGACTGCCGCCTGGCCTTCTGCTTCACGGGGCGCACATTTGGGCACACGTTGAGGTGATGCTCGATGACGCTCCTGGGGGTCCCCGCCAACTGATCGGGCTCCCAAGCAAATACCTGCTTATTCGCGCGCAAGAACTTGACCAAGGCCTCCTCCCGCTCAGGCTCAAGGTTGGCGCCTATGGTGAAAGTGGCGCCAGTGGACCCGCCCTTGTCGATGGGTATCTGCTTGGTCTCTGCCTTGTCCTGGGTGAACAACTACTTCTTCTTGGCGGGCGTAGCCCCCTTGGGCTCAGGGGCCTCCGCGTTGGCGGGCCGTGCCGATGCCGCTGTCTTGAAGGCGAGCTCGACTACTCACAGGGCGTCCCCGGTGTCCCCGCGCACCGTGAGGGTACCATTGCTCCCGGGCATCTTCATGAGGTTGTACGCTGGATGCGTGGCGGCCATGAACTGGACCAGTGCCGGGTAGCCGAGGATGGCGTTGTAAGGAAGGCCGATGGGGGCGATGTCGAAGTCGATCGTCTCCGTGCGGAAGTTGTCGTAGGTGTCGAAGGTCACCGGGAGCCGGATCTGCCCCAGGGAGTCGGATGATCTGCCCCCGATGCCCGAGAAGGATCGGCTGGGTCGCAGCCGTTCCCGGGGTATGCGGAAGAGGTCGAAAGTCTCGACCGAAAGCAAGCTGAGGCCCGTGCCGCCGTCGACGAGGGTCCGGGTGACGGCCACCTGGCAGATGGTGGGGGTGCAGAACAAGGGGAGCGCGCCTGAGCTGACCGGGTTGGCGGGGTGGTCCTCCAAGCTGAAGGTCAGATCGACCTCGCTCGCCGCCCGGTCCGGGGAGCCCCCTGCCACGCGGCAGCGGTGCTAACCCGGCGGGCAAAAGGCTTGATGTGGCGACTGGTGGGCGGCGCCTGCGAGCCGCCCAGGAGGGCCGCAACGACCGGAGGCGTCGGCGCCACGGTGCAGTCGCTCTGTCGCGTAGGCGGACGCCGGGGTGGTGCTTGTAGCTCGTTACCCGCCGAGCCGGTGGCGGTGTTGACGGCGGGCGGCGGGGGACAATGAGAGCACCCACCGGCGAGGGCCGCCGGGGCGGCGCGAGCCTGGCTGGCGCCGCGCATGGTTGCAGCGGCCGAAGGAGGGCGGAGCGGTGGAAGACGGATCCCGGCGCACCCCTACCTGGTGCGCCAAATGTCGGTTTTCGGGTTCCGGCTGACCCTTAAGGTTCGAACACTGGGGTGCGCGCAGAAATCTCACCTTCAACCTCTCCATCTCGAGGGGATCTAAACTACTAAAAGAACTGCACGAAAGACACAAGATTTATACTGGTTCGGGCCACCGATGTGGTGTAATACCCTACTCCAGTGTGTGGTGGATGGATTGCCTCCTGGGGCTGGTGAGGATGAATAATACAAGGAAGAACAGCCTCGCGAGGGTCTGTTCTTGGCTGTGGTGATGAACTGCTATGAAGAGTTCAGTCACCCTCTCTCTCTCTCTCTCTCTCTGGTCCCGGACCGAACGACCAGGAATCGATCCACCGAAAACCGAACCCCTTGCTATGTGGGTGGCTAGTCCTATTTATAGGGGCCCTGGTCCTCTCCCCAAATATTGAGCGGGAAGGGATCCAACAATGGCGGGCTAATTTGAAGGGGGACAGCGAGTACATCTATCCTGACAAAAGCAGTCTTCGCCTGCCAAAGGCTCTAGTGATGACGCCGCGCTGGGCTCCATGGTGACCTCCGTCTCGTAGTCCTCCTGGCCTTGGTCTCGTTGCACCGAAGTGGCAACCTTTGCCTGATGCCTCGGTACTCCGCTGATACGCTTGCCCCCTTTGCACCAAAGAGGAAAGAGGGACGCTGCACGCGCTGGCACCCGCCTGGTGCCCCGTGTCGTCATGGCTTGCGTCATGGGCACCTCGTGAGGTACCCCGCCTTGAACTCTCCGCCTCCTCGCGAGCCACCCTGACGAGGCTGTGCCTGAGGATGCGCCGTGTCGTCCGCCTCGCGAGGCTTGGCCCCTCGCGAGGGTCTTGAGCCTCGTGTTGACAAAGATGGGCCGCGCTGGGCCCCCACTCGAGCCACGCCGCAGGCCGCAGGCAGGCAAGTCTGGGGACCCCGTTCCCAGAACGCCGACAAACCTGGATCCGAAATTGGAAAGCATGCTCATCGAGTTCATCCGTGAGAACCGGGACATCTTTGCATGGAAACCTTCTGATATGCCAGGTGTACCGAGGGAACTCGCTGAGCACACTCTTAATATAGATCCTAAGTTTAAGCCGGTCAGGCAGTTTCTCCGCTGGTTCAATGAAGAAAGGCACAAGGCTATTGGTGAGGAGGTAGCCCAGCTTTTGGCAGCATGGTTTATTGTGGAGGTCTTTCACCCTGAGTGGCTAGCTAATCCGGTGTTGGTACTTGAGAAGAACGGCACTTGGCGTATGTATGTGGATTACACAGATTTGAACAAGGCCTGCCCAGCTGATCCCTTCGCTCTCCCTCGTATTAATCAAATCATTGATGCTACGGCGGGTTGTGACCATTTGTGTTTTCTGGACGCTTATTCTGGTTATCATCAGATCAAAATGGCAGTTAAGTACCAGGAGAATACAACTTTTATAACTCCCTTTGGAGCCTTCTGCTATGTATCTATGCCTTTTGGGCTCAAGAGTGCCCAGGTGACTTATCAGCGCTGTGTATGGAATTGTCTTCATAATCAGATTGGGCACAATATTCATGCTTATGTGGATGATATTGTGGTAAAGTCTAGAAAGGAGGAAACATTGATAGATGACTTGAAGGAGACTTTTGATAACCTCCGGGTTTATAAGATGATGCTTAATCCGGCCAAATGTGTCTTTGGTGTACCGGCAGGCAAGCTCTTGGGTTTTCTGGTGTCTAACAGGGGCATTGATGCTAATCCGGAGAAGATCAAAGCTATTACGTCTCTGGCTAAACTGGCGTGTATTAACGATGTTCAGCGTCTTGCGGGTCGTTGTCGGCATTCTGGGAATGGGGGTCCCCAGACTTGCCTGCCTGCGGCCTGCGGCGTGGCTCGAGTGGGGACCCAGCGCGGCCCATCTTCATTAACACGAAGCTCAAGACCCTCGCGAGGGGCCAAGCCTCGCGAGGCGGACAACATGGCGCATCCTCAGGCACAGCCTCATCAGGCTGGCTCACGAGGAGGCCGAGAGTTCAAGGCAGGGTACCTCGCGAGGTGCCCATGACGCAAGCCATGATGACACGGGGCACCAGGCGGGTGCCAGCGCGCGCAGTGTCCCTCTTTCCTCTTTGGTGCAAAGGGGGCAAGCATATCCGCGGAGTACCGAGGCATCAGGCAAAGGTTGCCACTTCGGTGCAACGAGACCAAGACCAGGAGGACTACGAGACAGAGGTCACCATGGAGCCCAGCGCGGCATCATCACCAGAGCCTTTGGCAGGCGAAGACTGCTTTTGTTAGGGTAGATGTACTCGCTGTCCCCCTTCAAATTAGCCCGCCATTGTTGGATCCCTTCCCGCTCAATATTTGGGGAGCGGACCAGGGCCTCTATAAATAGGACTAGCCACCCACATAGCAAGGGGTTGGATTCCTGGTTGTTCGGTCCGGGATCTGAGAGAGAAAGAGAGAGAAAGGTGACTGTACTCTTCATAGCAGTTCATCGCCACAGCCAAGAACAGACCCTCGCGAGGCTGTTCTTCCTTGTATTGTTCATCCACACTAGCCCCAGGAGGCAATCCATCCACCACACACTCGAGTAGGGTATTACACCACATCGGTGGCCCAAACCAGTATAAATCTTGTGCCTTTTGTGCAGCTCTTTTAGTAGTTTAGATCCCATCGAGACGGAGAGGTTGAAGGCGAGATTTCCGCGCGCACCCCAGTGTTCGAACCTTAAGGGTCTGCCGGAACCCGAAATCCGACATTTGGCACGCCAGGTAGGGGTGCGGCGGGATCCGTCTTCCACCGCTCCACCCTCCTCCAGCCGCCGCGACCATGCGCGGCGCCAGCCGGGCTCACGCTGCCCCGGCGGCCCTCGCCGGTGGGCGCTCTCGTCGTCCCCCGCCGCCCGCCCTCAACACCGCCACCGGCTCGGCGGGAAACGAGCTACAAGCACCACCCCAGCGCCCGCCTATGCGACAGAGCAACTGCACCGCGGCACCGATGCCTCCGGTCGTTGCAGCCCTCTTGGGCGGCTCGCAGGCGCCGCCCACAAGTCGCCACATCAAGCCTTTTGCCCGCTGGGTTAGCACCGCTGCCACGCGGCAGGGGGCTCCCCCGGACCGGGTGGCGAGCAAGGTCGATCTGACCTTCAGCTCGGAGGACCACCCCACCAACCCGGTCAGCTCAGGCGCGCTCCCCTTGCTGTGCACCCCCACCATCTGCCAGGTGGCCATCACCCGGACCCTCGTCGACGGCGGCGCGGGCCTCAGCTTGCTTTCGGTCGAGACTTTCGACCTCTTCCGCATACCCCGGGAGCGGCTGCGACCCAGCCGATCCTTCTCGGGCGTCGGGGGCGGATCATCCGACTCCCTGGGGCAGATCCGGCTCCCGGTGACCTTCGGCACCTACGACAACTTCCGCACACAGACGGTCGACTTCGACGTCGCCCCCATCGGCCTCCCTTACAACGCCATCCTCGGCTACCCGGCACTGGCCCAGTTCATGTCCGCCACGCATCCGGCGTACAACCTCATGAAGATGCCCGGCAGCAATGGTACCCTCACTGTGCGCGGGGACACCGGGGACGCCCTGCGAGTACTCGAGCTCGCCTTCAATACAGCGGCGTCGGCACGGCCCGCCAACGTGGAGGCCCCTGAGCCCAAGGGGGCTGCGCCCGCCAAGAAGAAGCAGTTGTTCACCCAGGACAAGGCAGAGACCAAGCAGATACCCGTCGACGAGGACGGGTCCTCCAGTGCCACTTTCACCATAGGCGCCAACCTTGAGCCTTAGCAGGAGGAGGCCTTGGTCAACTTCTTGCGTGCGAATAAGAAGGTATTTGCTTGGGAGCCCGATCAGCTGGCGGGGATCCCCAGGAGCATCATCGAGCATCACCTCAACGTGTGCCCAAATGTGCGCCCCGTGAAGCAGAAGGCTAGCCGGCAGTCCAGGGAGAAGCACGCTTTCTTCGCCCAAGAGACTCGCAAACTAGAGGCTGCCGGGGTCATTCGCGAGGTCCGATACCCGGATTGGTTGGCCAACCCTGTCGTTGTGCCCAAGAAGGGGGGGGAAAGAACGCATGTGTGTCGAGTTCACCAACCTCAACAAGGCATGCCCGCAAGATCCGTTCCCGCTCCCCCGCATCGACCAGATTGTCGATTCCACCGCGGAGTGCGACCTGCTATGCTTCCTAGACGCCTTCTCCGGGTATCACCAGATCAAGATGGCAGTGGAAGACGTTGAGAAGACCGCCTTCTTGACCCCATGCGGGGTATACTGCTATAGATGCATGTCGTTCGGGCTGCGTAACGCAGGGGCAACCTTTCAGCGACTGATGCACATCACCTTGGGCCAGCAGCTCGGAAAGAATGTCGAAGCCTATGTTGATGACATTGTAGTAAAATATCGGGAGGCCAAGACCCTGATACAAGTCCTGGAGGAGACCTTCGCGAGCCTCGACGCAGTAAACCTACGGCTCAACCCGGAGAAATGTGTGTCTCGGGCAAGCTCTTGGGATTCCTCATGTCCCATCGTGGCATCGAGGCCAACCCCGAGAAGGTCAAAGCGGTCGAGGACATGAGCCCGCCAAAGACCCTCAGAGAAATGCAGAAGCTCACAGGGCGCGTGACCGCGCTAGGGCGCTTCATCTCCAAACTGGGGGAGCGAGCGATGCCTTTCTTCCAGCTGATGAAGAAAAAAGGGACCTTTGAGTGGACTGAAGAAGCAGATAAGGCGTTTCAAGATCTCAAGAGGTACCTGACCAGTCCCCCAGTCATGGTGGCGCCACGGCCTCAGGAGCCCCTGCTACTGTACCTCGCCGCCACACCCTACTCCGCCAGTGCAGCCCTGGTGGCGGTTAGGGAGGAACGCAAAGTCAAGGCCGCAGCGGCAGCCCGGGGCAGGACAAAACAGGAACAAGGAAAGCCTGCAGGAGCCACAACCACAGCTGAGGAGGGTCAGCAGCTGGGAAATGCACCGGGGGCAGGAGAGGCCACCCGACCGTGTAGTCCACCTCCCGAGGCCGCGACGCCTCGTGAGGCGCCCCCACCTCCCGAGGGCGCGGCAACCCCAGATGCTCCCAGTCTTGTCGAGCACCCAGTTTACTTTGTCAGCACGGTGCTACGGGACGCGAGAGCACGGTACCCAATGCCTCAGAAGCTCCTCCTCGCGCTACTGATAGGCTCGCGCAAGCTGCGTCACTACTTCCAGGCTCACCCCATCAAAGTCGTCTAGTCATACCCCCTAGAGAGGGTGCTCAGGGACCCTAACTCAGCCGGAAGGGTCGCTGAGTGGAACATAGAGCTGCAGGCGTTTCAGCTCAAATTCAGCACAACCAGGGTCATCAAAGGAGCAGCATTGGCGGATTTTGTGGCAGAATGGACAGAGGCACCAGGCCTCAAGGCCGACGAGGATCGGTCCCTCTTCCCGTGGAGCGAGGCGCCAGAAGGCTGGGTCATGCACTCTGACGGGGCGTTCTCCAGACATGGTGCTGGGGCTAGAGCGGTGCTTATATCGCCCACTTAGGACAAGCTCTACTACGCCGTACAGCTCTGCTTCCAACAAGGTGATAAGGTCTCCAACAACATAGCGGAATACGAGGGTCTAATAGCGGGCCTGAAGGTCGCGGCAGCCCTGGGGGTGAAGCACCTTACCATTAAGGGCGATTCACAGCTCCTCGTGAACTTCTCCAACAAGGTGTACGAGCCGAAAGACAAGCACATGGAAGCTTACCTTGCGGAGGTCCGCAGGATGGAGAAGCAGTTCTGGGGGTTGGAGTTGCAGCATGTGCCCCGTGGCACCAATCAGGAGGCCGACGACATCGCCAAGCGGGCATCCAGGCGGCTGCCTCAGGAGCCTGGCGTCTTAGAGGAGAGGCTCTTCAAGCCCTCAGCCTTGCCGTCACTATCAAACACGGCTCAGCCTCGGGAGGAGCTCCCCCAGCCACCTGCCTCAGGATCCCCGGTCTGTGGCCTGGCCTCAGGAGCACGCCTGCTCCTGACGATGGAACCTCAGGAGGAGTGCTGGATCACGGAGCTCCGGAGTTACTTGACGCAAGGGACCATGCCAGAGAAGGTGGAGGAAGCAGAGCGTGTGGCACGGCAGGCCACTGCGTACTGCATCAGAGACGGAGAACTCTACCAAAAGCGACCAAACGATGTACTCCTGCATTGCATTTCTAGGGAGCAAGGAAAGGAACTACTGGAGGACATACACGGCGGAGACTGCGAGCACCACTCATCATCGCGGACCCTCGTCGGCAAGGCGTTCCGCAGTGGGTTTTATTGGCCTACCGCACTCAATGACGCCGTAGAGCTGGTGAAAGCTTGTGAGGCCTACCACTTCCACGCCAAGCAAATCCATCAGCCGGCCGGAGGCCTGCAGACTATACCCCTTTCATGGCCATTCGCAGTCTGGGGGCTGGACATCCTGGGCCCGTTTCCTCGGGCGCCAGGGGGTAACCGCTACCTCTACGTCGCCGTGGACAAGTTCACCAAGTGGGCTGAAGTGGAGGCCGTCCGCACCATCCCCGCGGGCTCCGCGGTCAAGTTCATCAGGGGCATCGTGAGCCGGTTTGGGGTGCCGAACCGCATCATCACAGACAATGGTTCGCAGTTCACCAGTAACCTCTTCAAAACATATTGTGCTAACCTTGGAACGCAGATATGCTATGCTTAAGTGGCGCACCCTCGAAGCAACGGCCAGGCCGAATGAGCCAACGCAGAGGTCCTGAGAGGCCTCAAGACCAGGACGTTCAAGAAGAAGCTGGAGGCCTGCGGCCGAGGTTGGTACGACGAGCTTCAATCCGTGTTGTGGTCCATCCGCACCACCGCGACCAAGCCGACTGGAGAGATCCCATTCTTCCTTGTCTATGGAGCGGAGGCAGTCCTCCCTCACGAGGTCAGACATCACGCCGCGCGGGTCCTGGCGTTCGACGAGGCGCAGCAGGACGCCATGCGGGGGACGGACCTCGTGTTGGGGGAGGAACAACGACGGGGAGCCGCGCTGCGGGCGGCGAGGTATCAGCAAGCGCTGCGGCGATACCACTGTCGCAACGTCCGCCCCAGGACCCTCGAGGTAGGAGACCTCGTGCTCAGGCGGGTCCTCTCCAGGGAGGGATTGCACAAGCTCTCTCCCGTGTGGGAGGGCCCATTCAAGGTTTTTCATGTTTCCAGGCCCGGCTCCGCGCGCTTGGAGACTCAGGAGGGAGTGCCGGTCCAGAACGCGTGGAACATCCAGCACCTCCGGAGGTTCTACCCCTAAGAAAGGCCCGGAGCCTGTGAAGCAAGGCGAGTGCCTGTGAAGATCATCTCTTTTGGAAAGGCCCGGAGCCTGTGAAGCAAGGCGAGTGCCTGTGAAGACCATCTCTTTTGGAAAGGCCCAGAGCCTGTGAAGCAAGGTGAGTGCCTGTGAAGATCATCTCTTTTGGAAAGGCCCGGAGCCTGTGAAGCAAGGCGAGTTCCTGTGAAGATCATCTCTTTTGGAAAGGCCCGGAGCCTGTGAAGCAAGGCGAGTGCCTATGAAGATCATCTCTTTTGGAAAGGCCCGGAGCCTGTGAAGCAAGGCGAGTGCCTGTGAAGCCCTCACGCTCAAGGAAAAGGCCCAGAGCCTGTGAAGCAAGGCCAACGCCTGTGAAGCTCGCCGCCCCGTGACACTCTCACGTAATAATGAGTGGGGCTATACATGCCCCGGAGTCTCAGGAGCGCCGGCCTCAGGCCCTGGGGCTCCCTTCCACGCCCAGTGGCAGCACTTAGCTCCGCGCTAGTGAGAAGACGTCGAAGACTAGATTAGGTGCCGGACACGGCTTTTCCATTTGCTTTCCGCAGTTGACGTGTTCGTTTGCATTTGGAGTCTTATTGGAGTTATCGCTGTTGCTAATTTATGATTCGTCGATTTTCGCCCCTCGCTTTGGTTTCTCTCGTGAACAACCTCGCGAGGGATGGTGCTCAGGCGCCCTCGCGAGGGTTTCTGCCCTAGCCACAGGAGGATTTCAAGGCCCTGGCGCATTACAGGAGCACCCCTCCTAGTCCGTGCCCCTCAGGTACCACGACGCGCACACAGGGCCTGGGTCGGTCGCCCCACTCCCCAGCAGGGGTCGAAAGCTATCTACGCACAGGCGGGAAATCAGGAAGTACAAAAATGAGATCAAGGTAATAGCTGAAGCGGCAACATTTCCCAACACGCCCCAAGGGGGCTCCATGCATCTGTTCTCTTTTACACAGGGAACAAAAGAGAAAGGAAAAAAGACGAGCCTGGCGCCGCCCCTCCCGTATCGGCCCACGGCGACGACACAGGCTGCCTCAGGGCCTCAGGCGGACCCCCTCTCGCGCTGCGCCGGGGCACGACGGCGGGCGGACGAACCACCACCTCCTAGGCAAACCCAACGGCGCGGGGGAGGACTGCTGCCACCACTAGAGGAGTCGCTTGAGGAAGAGCTGACGAAGCTAGGGGAGTCGCTGACGCCGCCGCCCGCTCGGGCACTATCTCCCCCATCACCATCAAAGCGGGGCCCGCGGACGCGGTCATCGTCCTCAGGGCAGCACGCCGCGCGGCGACCATCTTCCCCAAACACCCTCACGTAGAGGGTGGCGTCGCCATCGAACCTGAAGTGCAGAGTGCACCGATGCTCCAGGCCGCGAGCGCGGGCGAACGCCTGCCAGCCACAAGTGAAGGCCAAGCCCCCGCTAGCGGAGACCTCCAGCGCGACCCACGAGGACCTACTGCAGCAGCCCTCCGCCTAGAGCCAGAGGCCGCCAGGAGCGCCGGCCGGGAGTTCAACGAGGAGGAAGCGAGGGAGCGGGAGCCGGGCGCGAGCCGGCTCCACCGACCAAACGATGAATTCCGGCAGCGCCTGCACGGTGCGAAAGCGGGCCTGGGGGAGCGCGCAACCCAGGCGCACCCTCCGGCTGCGGCGGCTTGCCCTTTCGCCTCTCGGCACGGCCCAGTCCATGCACGCCTTGGGCCCGGGGGCTACTGTCGGCGTTCTAGGAACGGGGGTCCCCAGACTTGCCTGCCTGCGGCCTGCGGCTTGGCTCAAGTGGGGGCCCAGCGCGGCCCATCTTCATCAACACGAGGCTCAAGAACCTCGCGAGGGGCCAAGCCTCGCGAGGCGGATGACACGGCGCATCCTCAGGCACAGCCTCATCAGGCTGGCTCGCGAGGAGGCGGAGAGTTCAAGGCAGGGTACCTCACGAGGTGCCCATGACGCAAGCCATGGCGACACGGGGCGCCAGGCGGGTGCCAGCGCGCGCAGCGTCCCTCTTTCCTCTTTGGTGCAAAGGGGGCAAGCGTATCCGCGGAGTACCGAGGCATCAGGCAAAGGTTGCCACTTCGGTGCAACGAGACCAAGACCAGGAGGACTACGAGACGGAGGTCACCATGGAGCCCAGCGCGGCGTCATCACCAGAGCCTTTGGCAGGCGAAGACTGCTTTTGTCAGGATAGATGTACTCGCTGTCCCCCTTCAAATTAGCCCGCCATTGTTGGATCCCTTCCCGCTCAATATTTGGGGAGAGGACCAGGGCCTCTATAAATAGGACTAGCCACCCACATAGCAAGGGGTTGGATTCCTGGTTGTTCAGTCCGGGATCTAAGAGAGAAAGAGAGACAAAGGTGACTGAACTCTTCATAGCAGTTCATCGCCACAGCCAAGAACAGACCCTCGCGAGGCTATTCTTCCTTGTATTGTTCATCCACACCAGCCCCAGGAGGCAATCCATCCACCACACACTGGAGTAGGGTATTACACCACATCGGTGGCCCGAACCAGTATAAATCTTGTGCCTTTCGTGCAGCTCTTTTAGTAGTTTAGATCCCATCAAGACAGAGAGGTTGAAGGCGAGATTTCCGCGCGCACCCCAGTGTTCGAACCTTAAGGGTCTGCCGGAACCCGAAATCCGACAGTCGTATTGCAGCATTGAGCCGGTTTATCAGCCGTTTGGGAGAAAAGGCAATCCCTTTGTATCAGATGATGAAGAAGATAGACTATTTCGTCTAGAGTGATGCTGCCAATCAAGCCTTTGAGAGTTTAAAGCGGCAGCTAGCTGAGCCGCCTATCCTTGCTGCTCCTATTGATAAAGAGCCCTTGTTGTTATATGTGGCTGCTAATGCCCGAGCTGTTAGTGTGGCTATTATGGTGGAGCGCAAGGAGGCCGGAAAGGAGTATCCGGTTCAACGGCCGGTTTATTATATCAGTGAGGTGCTTATTGAGTCCAAGCAGAGGTACCCACATTAGCAGAAACTGGTGTATGGAGTCTTCATGGCAAGCCGGAAGCTCAAGCAGTATTTTCAGGGTCATCCTATCACTATGGTCAGTTCTGCCCCCTTTGGGGATATCATCCAAAACAGGGAAGCAACTGTCCGGGTTGCCAAATGGGCCATTGAGCTTGGACCTCATGGGTAGAAATATATGCCTCGCACAACAATCAAGTCCCAAGCACTTGTGGATTTCATCAACGACTGGACAAGTTGCAGGCACCGGAGGAAAAGCCAGATAACACTTATTGGACTATTCATTTTGATGGGTCCAGAAAATTGGAGGGCTTGAGGGCTGGAGTCGTATTAACTTCCCCACTAGGTGATAAGTTTTGTTATGTTCTCCGTTTAATGTTCCCTTGCACTAACAATGCAGCTGAATATGATGCCTTGCTCCATGGTCTTCGGATGGCTAAGGAGATGAATTTACGCCGGGTTAAATGCTTTGGTGACTCGGACCTGGTAGCTCAACAAGTGTCTGGCACTTGGGATCCCAAGGATCCACTCATGGTAGCATATCATCGAGAAGTAGATATTGTTGCAGGTCATTTCAAGGGCTATCAAGTCAACCATGTGGACCGGCGAAAGAATGATGCGGCGGACGCTTTAAGCCATTTGGGTTCCCAACGTAAACCGATTCCACCCAATGTTTTTCTGGATGTTTTGCATAACCCGTCGGTCAAGTTACCTACGGAGGAGGATTTGGCTGTTCCTGGCCCGGAGGCTTAGTTAGTGGAAGCTCTTCATGTTATCCCGGATTGGACGGTCCCATACTTGGCGTATATGAACCGGGGCGAGTTACCGGAGGACGAGGCCTTGGCCAAGCAGATAATCCAGCGATCCAAGTCAATGACCATTATCAATGGGGAGTTGCATCATTGCCGTGTAGCAGGGGCATTTCAGCATTGTGTGTCTCCTCAAGAAGGCTGTGGGATTTTGCGTGAGATCCATGAAGGAGATTGTGGTCACCAAACCGGTTCAAAATCCTTGGTAGCTAAGGTTTTTCGTCATGGATTCTATTGGTTGATGGCTCATGCTGATGCTGAGGATTTGGTAAAGAGGTGCGATGGCTGTCAGAAATTTGCACGCTGCGCTCATGTTCCGGCTCAAGAATTAAGGATGATTCCAATCACTTGGCCGTTTGCAACTTGGGGGCTAGATATGGTTGGACCCTTTAAGAGGTCCAAGGATAAGAAGACCCACCTTGTGGTGGCGGTTGATAAGTTCACCAAGTGGGTGGAGGCAGAGCCAGTCAGTAAGTGTGATGCAGCTACGGCGGTTCAATTCATCAAAAAGGTGATCTTCCGTTTTGGTTTTCCACACAACATCATAACGGATAATGGTACTAATCTGTCCAAGGGTGCTATGGAAGAATTTTTTCAATGTGAGCACATCTGGCTTGACGTGTCATCAGTAGCTCACCCCAACCTAATGGTCAAGCAGAGAGAGCCAATAAAGAGATTTTGAGAGGCATCAAGCCCCGGCTTATGGTTCCTTTAAAGCGGACACCGGGTTGTTGGGTGGAGGAGTTACCTTCTGTGTTATGGAGCATCAATACCACACCGAACATATCCACGTGTTATACACCTTTCTTCATGGTTTACGGAGCAGAGGTGGTTCTCCCTAGTGACATCCGTCATGACTCACCCCGTGTGGCGGCTTATGCTGAAGTTGATAATGAGAAAGCACGTCAGGATTCACTTGACCTGTTAGATGAGGAGCGTGATATTACAGCGGCTCGTTCGGCGATTTACCAGCAAGACCTGCATCATTATCATAGCCATCGGGTTAAAACTAGAGCTTTTCAAGAAGGTGATCTGGTGCTCTGTCTCATCCTTGGGAAGGGCCCTTTATGGTCAGCAAAAATCTGCACAACGGATCATACTACCTTATCGATGTTCGAGAGCACAAAGACTCACGTAAGTCGGAGGAGGAGACCCAACGGCCGTGGAATATAGCTCATCTTTGGCCTTACTATACTTGAGCCACAGGCTCTTCTTATGTACATAGTTATGACAATGTATATATTATGATCAATATAATAAACCAGAGCCTCAGCTAAAGCGGGGTCTTTGTTGTTTTTATTATATCATGTGTGGTTCCATGGGGGCTTCTATTTATAAAACGGAGTTCTATTTCCCATTGATCCAGCTTATAAAGCCATATATATATAAAAAGTCACTTGGGGGCTTGGTCGTATTCGAACCATAGCTACACCTCTTGATCGGCATAAGGCCACCAGGGAAATCACTTGGGGGCTTGGTCATATTTGAACCATAGCTACACCTATTGATCGGCTTAAGGCCAAAAGGAAATTACATGGGGCCAAAGAGAGTGTTGCAAAAGCACAACTCAAACATAGGCACCCACTGAGCACAGCTCAAAATATTGCTCGGGGGCTCTTTGCTTCTCAAAGAACAAAGAAGTCTACACCCTTGTAATAGGCTATCAAGACAGGCTTGGAAGCCAGGTGTATTCACCTAAAAACCCGGGTTATCTTGCCTTTTTAAGTAAGCCACTCCGTCCAGGTAATCCTGGTATGACCCGCCAAACGTTTGATAAGTCAATCTCATAGACCCTGAAGTTGTCAAATTTAAAACGATGATTGGTTAATGTGAGGTCCATCTTTCAAGACTTCGAAAAATGGTTTAACTCAGTGGCCTAGAAGCCCATGAAAAGCCTCGATTTTGGGCCTGGCAGCCCATGAAAAGCCTTGCATCTTCTTTTTATGTTTTTATTTGCCAAGTTTTTTCTCCTTTGGTGAGATTCATGATATGTTATGATAAACCGGTGTTTATTGACCCGAGTTGGCTTTCAACGATAAGTTGCAAGTACATGATCAGTTATAATCCGGCGTTTATTGACCCGGTCTGGTTTTGACTACAAGTCACCAGCATTATATATGGATAAACCGGTATTTGTTATAACCCGGTGCGGTTTTATCATAAACTGGCAAAACATGGAAAGAGTTATCAATACTCAAGATTGAGGTTATCACTCTTACTATACAAAAAGTTGGTCAACCAACAGTGTGATTCAATATCACAGGTATCATCTCTTTCATCTTTGATTATTTTCAAAGTACAGCCATGGTTATAAACCCCGGCTATATATTTGGGCATCATGACCCGTCTTGCGGTAAACCGCCAGGACACTTTCAACTTCTTGTATGCAGGAACAGTTTGCATAACATCGCTATGGATTATAAACATAATATATCCTAAAGCATGATGGATTAACAGTATTAGGCAACATAAATATGCACAATGGCATAAAATACCAAGTATGTTGAACTAGCCTATCACAAGGCGCGTTAATGCCCAAAAAGAATAATTGTTTTCAGCAAGTGTGGCAGTACACAGAAGGCTAAATCGGCCTCCGGATCATGACTCGTCACCAGGCTGACTTGAAGGTTGTGGATCGTCTTGCGCTGGTGCATCCTCCTCCTCTCTACCCAGTGGCTGGAAGTCAATGGTTGCCCAATCGATTCCAGTTAAGGCTTGGAACATAGCTCCATTGCTTATATGGTTGGAGGGGTCAACATCAGGGGCATAGGTGTGCTTACGGATTGGCGAATAAGATCTTCTACATCATGTGTTGGTGCAGGAAGTTTTTTATGATCAGAATCATAAACCGGCTGATAGTGAGAGAGATCTATTTCTTCAGCCACTTTGCTCACTAAGGGGCGCATTTCCTTTGTCAACCTTCGAAGATCATCATTGTTAAACTCTGAACCGTCCTCCTTTATGCCAGGATAGCCGCTGCCTATATCCGACGAGTCAAGACCTGGTATCCATGCCTTAGCCTGGATTAGCGCAGTCAGCGCACCTGACCTTGAAGCTGATCTTTTTAACTCGTCCAACCGGGGAGGCAGCATTGACAACTTCTCAAGGGTTTCCTTTATCAAAGTTGGAGGCGGTTTGTTATGAGCAGCAGTGCAAATGGCCTGTTGGGCTCCGGAATATAACTGCTCTATAAGAGTATAGGCAACCTTTAGCTTCATCCGCATGTCAGAGACCAGATGGGTAATGCGAGTTCCTGTGTCATTGCGAGCATCAGTAAACCGCTAACTGATGAGTTAATGTATGTTGAAAACTTTAGGTGAGGATACTTACCAAACACAGCAGCGGTCATGGCATTTATCTGCCACTTTAAACCGGTCAGTTCTTCGGCCATCGGTTTAAGGGCTGCTTCTGCATCCTCAGCTCTCTTTTGCAATGCGGTCTTCTCTATGCCCCAATCCGCCCGCTCCTTCTTAAACATTTCTTTCAGCTTCTCCATGGCTTCTAAGGCGCTGATCAGTTCCTCTTTGACTTTGGAGGTTTCTGCTTGCTAGGATTTAATATTTTCTTGGAGATCAGCAGTTTGGGCCTCCTTTTTGCTCAGCTCAGCCTATACGAGACAGACATATCATGAGTTGGCAGTACATATTTGAAGTACCAAGCACATAACAAGTTATACACTTGGCACTTGCGGGCTAATGCCTATTTGCTTGATTATCAGAATTTTTTTACAAGCCCCATGCGCAATACATGTATTATTCTTGGCACTCAGGGGCTAATGTACATTTGCTCAAAGTAACATTGGTCAAAGTCTCGGTTCAGCTTGGAAAGATAAATCGGCCCTTCGGGACTACACAGGCGAAATTTAAAAGATTACAATTCTAAAGTACCGGTTCATCTTAAAAGGATCAACCGGCCCTTGGAGGCTAAGCATGCAAAGTTGAGATATGACAAACTCCCGGTTTAGATTGGCATCATAAATCGGCCCTTGGGGGCTACTGGAGTTGGTACTTGAAATTGGACATAAGAGAGAAACAGTTATGTAGTTACCTCATATCGCTCCTTCATCAGATTCACTAAACCGGCTTCGTAGTCGCGGCTTGTGTACAGATGGCTTAAAAAACCAGAATGAAGTTCTTGGGCATTGAGGTGGGCGTAGCTTGACAAGTCTGTGTTCCACTTGCCTTTGCCCATAGCAGAAAGCTCTTCCTTGGCACTATGTTTTGATAAAGCAACAGGATTGCCAGGAGTGGTGTGGCCAAAGCCGGTAATCGTAATGTCATCTTCCTTGTCATCAGTAGCCTGCACTTGAGTTGATGATTTATCAGTAGCCTTAGCCGGACTTGATGGTTTATCATCAGTGCGGACCGGGCTTATCGGTTTATCAGCATGGCCTGTTGCATCAACTTCTACTTGTTCAACAAAAAATTCATGATCTTGAGGTGGCGGATCAACAAGCATGGCGTCAGCATTTGTTCCTTCCGGTTTTGGAGTTCTCTCCGATTCAATAACCACATTATCATTAGACGGTTTATTTACGCGAGCTTTCTTGCTGGGTCTGGCCTTGGCCCTGAAAGGGAAAAATATAAAGGTTAGTATAAAACGCAAGTATAAAGCATCAAAATATTAAGTTTAAAGTGTTTACCCAGGAACGGTCTTAAGAGGAGGGAGTTGTGTGGTCGTTGATTCGCCAGATGATGAATGAGGCGTTCCCTGATAATTTGAATCGGACAGATTAAGAGGTTGTCGGAAATAACCTGCCTTGGGATAAGAAGTATCAGAAGTACGTGAGACCTCAGATTGATGTTTCTGAACCAGAGTGTTAGGTAAACCGGCTGAAGTGATTACTTGGTCGCTGTGATGGGTTGTGCGGCGAGCTTCATGTTGCTGCTTCTTCAAAAGAAACTTTGGGTCCAAGTGAGCTAGGGGGTGAGAAAATCTTATTTTTATGGATTGTTTGACGGATTTTCTGTGTTGGTAGAGTGTCTGAACCGGAGGAAAGAGTAATTACCTCTGCATCATCGACTTGGCTGCCTTCAGCGTCATCCTGATAATAATCATTGTCAATGAGGTGTATCAAAAACGAACCAAGAGAGTCAAGTTCTACCTTTGAGTCCGGATTATCAAGGTCCTGGCCGGATTCAGCTGCCTTCTTCTTGGCAGGTTTCTTGACAACCTTCGTCTTAGGTCGAGGGGTCTTGGCCGGTTTATCTTGAGGTTTCTTCTTCAAAAATGAGTCATCACCCTGTTAAAAGATTGAAAGAGGATATAAAAGATTACACAGTTAAGAATATCAAGTACAAGCAGGAGTGAGGCAATTCTTACAGCTATCGGTTTATTCAAAGTATAGAAGGGACTTAACCCGGTCTTGCTGCAGACAGCCTCCGATGCATTCAGTGTTTTCTTAACACACTCAGTAACTTCAGCCTCTATTAGCTGAATATCAATATGTCGTTGAGGATCTTTTGAGTCCCCTGTGTACTCACACATTAAATCGGGGCGACGGCTTAACGGTAAATACTCCAAGATATCCAGCAACGAACAAAGTCAACTCCTATCAAACCATTAGCCATAAAATCTCTAAGCTTGGCGAGTTGTGGCGCATATGTGGCTTGTTCCTTGGCAGTCAGCCGTTGCAGAAATGGATATGTGTTGGTAAGCCGGTGAGCACGATAACCCGGCAGAGGGTTCTCATCATCAGGGGAAGTATCCTTATAGTAGAACCAAGTCTTGTTCCAATCCTTAGGATGACTATGAAGTTTGGCGTGAGGGAAGCTAACGTCCTTCCTTTTCTAAATGGAAACGCTGCCAAGTTCAGTGTTGGGCCCGTCTACAAATTCAGTACGATGGTTCAAGTAGAAAAAATCCCTGAACAATTCAATGGTCGGGTCTTCTTGTAGATAGGCCTCAGAAAACACTTGAAAGTTGCAAATATTGGACAAAAAGTTAGGTCCAATATCTTGAGGGTGGATCTGGAAGCTGGCAAGCACATCATGAAAAAACTTGGATCCGGCCGGTTTAAAACCACGACTCATATTATCAACAAATACCACTACCTCGCCATCCTTGGGGGTAGGAGGATTTCTGAACCGGGAACTCGCCAGTGGATTTTGCTTCATTTTGGTAAAGCGCCAGTTCTGACGCATCCATCTAGTTGCTCCTCAGTAACCCGGGAAGAGGCCCAGTTACAAGCATAAAATTGTTTGGCCATTTCAAATGAAGAGCTGGAAAAAGATTAATGTCGGTTTAAGGTTTATGACAGACAAGCATAAAGCGACATAAGATTAGAAGGATAAGACAAAGGTGGATGAACATTGTTAAACCGGAGCCCGACAAGGATAAACAAATCGGCGGTTTGAAAGGGGACTAACGGTACCTTCCCGATTATCATTTCCTAAAGAGGTTAAACTGCCTACATTAGTATGGAAGGCACAAATCTAAAATATTTAAGTAAGGGAAAAACAAGTTTCACAGATCGATATGGTAATTTCAGATCTACAGCATATCAGTAAATCAAAACATATTCAGACTCAAAATACAGGTGTTTAAGTAGTTCGTCAGGTCCAGATGAGTTTTTCTATACAGAGAAGATATTCTAAGGATGAAAAAGGGGATTACAACTACGACTGCATAAGAAAATGTCGGAATCTGAGTTCGCTGCTTATACTATGGAGATGAACAGAGAAGAACAGCCGCGAGCTTTGATGAACACCGAAACCCTAATGGCGAATCTAGAGCAAGGGAAAGGTAAAACTTACTATTGCTGATGGAGAAGTGAAGGCACACCGCGTTTCTCTGGTACGTTCAGGTTGATGCAGCGGCCGGAGATGAGGTCGAGGGCGGAGCTTGACGACGGCGGCCACACGCAAGGGTCAGGTCGGCGCAAGGAAGAAGAGGACACGAGGAGGCACGGGGGGGGGGGATGAAAAGGACCCCCCGGTCTTATTTATAAGGCGAAGGGATAAGTGACAAGCGTGAAAATCAAGGAGCCCAAAAATTGGATCTATGACAGAGCTGTCGCCTCGATTGTCGGAGGCTCATTAATGAAAGTGAGATATATCCAATTTTTAATAACAAGTGACTTCATGGTGGTTTATTATGAACCTAGGAGATGACATCATGGTGGTTTACAAGATTTATGCGAAGGTGCTGAAGGAGGAATTTTCTAAGTGTTGAAGATTGACATGAACGGGTTCAAATCAATCTGGGGCCTAATGTTGGGGATATTACTACTAAGTATAAACCAGCCATGAGGGGTCGGGTTATGGCCACAATGAGTTAATCATGTTTAAAACCCATGAAGACAAGAAGTATGGCGCTTTACAGAGGAGATCTAATATGAAGGCCCAGGGCCCAGAGGCGGATTAGGGCCCGTAGACATAAACCGCCCTATGATATGTAACTTATGTTGTAATACAAGGAAAGGTAGGAACCGAGCCAGGCACGCCTATGAGCGGCCTCGGGATTCTGTAAACCGCTGGGCGTCAACTTGTGTATATAAAGGGACAACCCGGCGGCAGTTTAGGGACAACAAACAATAACTCGAGAGCCATGCAAAGCGGATTCGCTCCCTGGTCATCGAAACCCTAGCAATTCCATGACAACTGGAGTAGGCTTTTACCTTCATCATAAGGGGCCGAACCAGTATAATTCCTTGCATCCCTTGTTCCGCTTTAACCCCTTAAAGCTAACCCGTCGCGATGGCTCCACGACTAAGTCCTCTCACTAGGACATTTGTCGTGACAAAACCATGATAGTTGATGTTGTCACTCATGTCATTGATGAAGAGGTTACCGAGGTCAGGGAAGAAGGCTGTCATTGAGGAAGTCTTCACTGGCAGCAGTCACAGGAGTGTGCTCCCCAAAAACCTGATCACCCCTCTCTCATACAGGATCACGAAAGGCGGGGTTCGGAGGACTGCTGTCCCTTCTCGTGGTGCATGCTGGAAGGAGGGATGGAGAAGAATTGTGTGGCGGCGCTAAGATCTGGAATGGTGCGAAACCATATGATACAGTGGCAGCTAGGGTAGAGCCTGTTGGGTCGGTCGTCTGAGCATGATCAAGTATAATAGTACTCCCTCGTCTCAGTTTACAGGGAATGCACGTCGTTCTAGGTTGAGAATTTAACTAGCTATATATGTATTATATGTGATGAAAAATATATGTTTAGAAACTATATCCACTTAAGAATCCAATGATATACTTTTGGTGATGTATAACTCATATTTAGTTAGTCAAATGGATGATCTAGAAGTACGCGCACACCCTCTAAACTCAGACGGAGGGAGTAGGCCTTTGGCCCAAACCCCACGTCCAAGTCAATAATAGCCCCACTATCCAAAAGAATCAGAAACAACTGAGTAATTAAGATGTCCGTTAGTTATTAATTAATGACTTCATAAATTTTCTGACCAACAAAAATGTAGACCACGTGCATAGCTTTTGTCCTTGGACAGGCTCATTCCTGAAGAGCGCGCGTGTAGGTTTCCTATTATCATGCTCATCCAAATGCTAGAATAGATCACATTATAAAGTGGTGCAACTCACACTCACCTACTCCCTCCTTCCATCTATATAGGGCCTAATGTGTTTTTTGAGGCAAACTTTGACCAAATGTTAGAGCAATAATATATGACATGCAACTTACACAAAGCACACGGTCAAATTCGTATGTGAAAGGATCTTCCAATGATATAATTTTCACATTATACATCTCATGTACTATTAATATTGTCAATAGTCAAAGGCGGTCTTGAAAAACACATTAGGCCCTATATAGATGGAAGGAGGGAGTACCAGTATATGGGACTAAACTTTAGTCCCACTCACAGCACACTTAGAGCATGGTTAATAGTATAGCCAACATCCGGCTATATGAAGTTGACACATCATCTAGAACCAACCTAATAGCCTGCTTGTACAATAGTTAGTCCCTTTAGTATAATACTATATCATTAATAATGGCCCCACCTTTTGTCTCACAAAGTATGCTAGAGCTCCTGCTACAGTAGGCTACAAGTTTACAACCCGCTTCTCTTCTCTCTCCTCTTCTCTCTCCTTCAACTAAGCACAAATACTATATTGAAATCCTTATAGCCTGCCTATGTCATCTAATTGTAGTACTTGCTCTAAAGTTACTCTCCACTGTGTAGTCTGAAATGCCGAGCGTGCAGCGGGCGATGCCCTCGGTCGGGGCGCCGCTTCAACGGCGGAAGCAGTGAGAGGTCGCGTCACCCTAATTTGCCATGAATGTGGAGCGGGGGGCTCAGCTGGCGCTGGGCGGGAAGCACGCACGAGAGGGGGGAGGGATTTTTCGTGGGCCAAGAAGGTGAGAAGCCAACTTTGGATCGGTCCGGACGGGGAAATATCATGTGCTCCCATACTCACTAGTTTCATGCATATGACACTAGTCTATGTTACTACTCCCTCCTTTCCGATTTATAGGGCTTATCTCAAAATCTTAGTTTTTCCATTTTATAAGGATCAATTTGGTTGTTCCCCATCACAAGTTTAGATTTCAAGGTGCATTAACTAATTGCATGCAAATATTAAGAGAAAATTGACCAATGCATGTACTTTATGCATGCATGCATTGCAATTAATACAATGGTAGACATAAATTTTTGAGGAAAACAAGAGCATTGATTGGGTGCTTTTGCAAATTACAAAAAGTATTCCACCACTCATCATCTACCTTGGTTGGTGAGATTTTCGAATTGAGCCCTATAAACTGGAAAGGAGGGAGCCCTATAAACCGAAAAGGAGGAAGTCGTACAGTAATGTTATGATGGCTTCATTTATTAGCTTGTAGACCCATCTTGTCTTGGGAAACACTATGTTACAGTAACATATTATGTTACCACTTCTCACTAACTACTTGCCACATAAGCAAAATTTTCTTGGAGTGCACTAAGTTACTCCACTATAACTAGCCGTACAAAGTGTGGGCTATGTAGAGGGCATAGTAAGCAAGCTTCTCATCGTTCTGCGAGTTGACATGACACATCAAAGTAGTAGTTTTTTTTTTCAAAATGTACATCAAAGTACCCGTGTAGTAGTCTCGAAAAGGGCCGACCATGTCCATGGCTACTGAAAGTGTGTTATATCGACTAGAGGGGGGTGAATAGGTGACTTTTACAAATTCTTCACTGAGGAATTTCAGGTTGAGGAAATTCCTAGGCAACGAACTACTTAGCAGCGGAATAAGTACTCAGATGCAAGCATAACATAGTAGTAGCACAATCATCATGATGAAATGAAAACAAGCACAGAGTACAAGTAGCATAAACACAGGATAAGCAGGCTGAAGACAAACTAACTGAAGAAATAGGATTGAGGAAATTGAGAAAGTATTCAAATAGTAACGATCAAGTACTACTATACATAAATGAGGAAATTAAAGAGTTGAGGAAATAGGACCGGCAGCTTGGTGAAGACGATGATTTGGTAGACCAGTTCCAACTACTGTGACAGTCGTACGTCTGGTTGGAGCAGCTAGGTACTTAAACCTGAGGACACATAGTCCTCACTGTATTCTCCTTGAGCTAAGGTCACACAGACCTCGCCCAATCACTCATTGTAAGTCTTCAGGTGACTTCCAAACCTTCACAGACTCGGTCACTCGGCGATCCACAATTTCGTCTTGGATGCTCTAGACCATGATGCCTAACCGTCTGGAGGATGCATAGTCCTCAAAGGTAACAAGCATCGGTTCCACACAGGAACAATTTCTTCAGTGATGCTCAATCACTTTGGGTTTGTAGGTGTTTGTGGTTTTCCTCACTTGGTGATTTTCGCTCAAAGTCCTCGGAGGATGGGATTCTCTCAATGGCAAGTGTTAGTTTCTCGCGGAGCAGCCAGCCAGCTAGTGGTTGTAGGGGGCGGCTATTTATAGCCTAGGGAGCATCCTGACATGATAAGACATAAATGCACTTCAATGATATGACCGTTAGGTGGGTAGATATTTTGGGACAGCTGGTGCATAGCGCAACAATGGTCGTAAATTTGAGCTCTCAAATTCCTCAGGGCTATCATGTTCCTCACTTGTAGGCAATCCACACTGGCGAATTCCTAACTCCTCAGTCAGAACAAATTCCTTCGAGACCAGAAGATCTTCGTCTCTGTCACTGAAGAAAATGACTGAACTATATGAGATTTCCAGTGGCTTCACTCGAAAGGATTGGTAGGTGTAGGATTTTGAGATGAGCATCACTTGGAAACTTTTCCTTAGTTTTACCTCGACCCCTTTAATAGTACGGTGTTTCCTATGACTCAAGAAAGAGAAAAACGAAACTACGAAAACAGAAGACTTCACACTTCATATTCCTTGCATGAATATCAAGTCTTCATGGTCACACCAATTTCTTCACTTTCAAAGTCCTCAGAAAGCCAAAGTCTTTAGTTGAAGACATTCATTTTTAGGGGTCAACTTTCTGTAAATATCAAACTCCCCATAGACTTATAGACCTGCATACACTCACAAACGCATTAGTCCCTTAACATATAAGTCTTCAATACACCAAAATCACTAAGGGGCACTAGATGAACTTACAATCTCCCCCTTTTTGGTGATTGATGACAATATAGGTTAAGTTTTCAACGGGGATAAACATATGAAGTGTAAATACTGGTATTGAGGAATTTGATTACAAGATATAGAAGAACTCCCGCTGAAGATGTGCATATGTGAGGAATTTGCCTTGAAGAGCAAATGCACATTGTAGAGTGGAATCATGGAGATCTCCCCCTATATCTTGTAATTTATAAACGCATTTGACATATGATATGAAGAATTTGAAATGCATGATGAAATATGGTGAATGATGTACTTCAGCATGCGTGCATTGACATATATGAGGAAATAGCATGCACAAGAACATAGAAAAAGTATCAGACCACCATCGGACTTAAGTTTACAACTCGACCCAACAAATACTTCAGAAGAACGAGAGTTGTAACTTAGCAAAAAAACGCCCATATAAGTAGACCTGCTTGAAGACTAACTTAAATTTCTCCCCCTTTTTCATCGAATGACCAAAAGGGACGAAAAATGAGGACTAATGCCCCTGAAGAATATCATCATGAAGTCGATGGAGGAGCGCCAGCGTTGTTGGGGTCGTCCGTTGGAATAGGGCCTACCACAGTGTCGTTCAAGTCTTCATGTTCATCAGTCTCGCACGATGAAGAATATGAACTGGCCACAAGCTGAGGAACTTTGACCTTCTTGAATTTCTTCGAAGGTGGCTGTGCCCAGTCAAAGTCCTATTGAAATTCCATCTTCTTGAGATCTTCAGCACTGTAGAGGTTGGACAGAATAGCCCAGGTGCGGTCAAAGACTTCATGCAAGTAGTAGTGGTTCTTCTTCACAGACTTTTGAGTGACTGCCATCTTCTGAAAATAGCACCAAACTGACATTTGACCCACTTGTGGTTGCGATCAACCTTCTGATGAAGACTGAGGAGAAGATCACGATTAGTCATCACCCTTGGAGCAGTGGCTTGAGGATTTTGCCTTGAAGCATTAGCGGCAGACTCATGTGTGGCAGAGTCATCATTGGTGGAATAAGAAGCAGCTTTGCAAAACTTTCCATCCAATGGACGAGTGCCTTCATCAATTACAGCAGCCTTGCCCTTTTCCTCAGTTGAGGAAATAGTCCGTTTGAGGACTTTAATTGGGGGCAAGTAGCTGACATGATTTTGCAAATCATCCTTTTAATGAATGGAAGACCTTGTTCTGTTGAATCGCGTGATCCAGGGAGCGTAAGGCTTCAATTCAAATGGTGACAAAGCGACATTTGCCAAAGTCCTCATGAAGAAATCGTGGTAGTTGATAGGAATGCCATGTATGATGTTGAAAAGCAGATTCTTCATGATGCCAACAACTTCTTCATCATCAAAGTTGTGGCCCTTAATCGGACTGAGGGTTTTGGTCAATATCTTGTATATGGTCCTTGGCACATAGAGCAGTTCCTTGACGAGGAATTGGGTCCTTGGAGCTTGGCCAGGCTTCAAAGGCTTCATCAACACTTGCATCAAATGATTTGATAGCTCAGGTTCATCTTATATGTGCACCTTCAGTGGGAGGACTGACTAGGACGGCGTGAAGCAATTCAGAGGCCAGTGATTTGAAGTGAGTATTTTCAGTCATACAGTCCAGTACCCATGAATTGACGTCTTCAACGTTGCCAATGATGTGCAATGTGGCGTAGAAGTGAAGAATGAATTCTTCATTCTAGTCGCAGATGTCGGTGCAGAGGTTGAGCAGCCCAGCATCATGAAGAACACTAAGGATTGGGGTGAAGCAGGGCAGCGAATCCATGTCCACATGAGGAATTTGCTCATGCTCAAAGATCTTGTCCTTATCGAATAGCATTGAAGAATAGAAGTTTATCACACTAGGAGTCCAAAAACGCCTGCGTCGAAGACGAGCAGAGTCATATGGATTGTAGTCAGTGAAGAAAATGTGCTCATTGAAGAAATCATCAGCCTTGAACTTCTGCTTCTTAGAGAGAGGGTTCTGTGGCTTGGGCTAAAGATTTGTAGTTGATGTCTTCACAGCCCCTTGAGGTGCAGCCACTGGAGCCATATGCTAAGGAATTTCAGGTGCAATTTCATTAGCAGCTGCCTCGGTCTCCATTTCTTCAGCAACATTTTCATCAACACTAGTGGCTGGAACTTCTTCATGAATGGTGAGAAGAGAAGCTTGATGTTCTCCAGAGCCCGTGTGAATTTCTTTGGTCTGGATAGGGGACTGAGGAATCTGTTGCAGACGGGTGAATAGTGGTGAATTGGGGTGATGACTTTCCCAGTAGTCATCATTCAGTATAGGAGTTGAGCACCCAATGTCCACGTCTTCATATTCTTCATCCATTTCCTCAACGCCTGCCTCTTCAGTCGTGAACTGAGGCATGGGCGATGATACCAGTGGAGTGGATGTGACGTTGTCAATGTCATTTTCTTCATCAATCTGCTCTGACGTAGCAGCAGAATGATCTTCTTCATCTGATTCATTGGGAATCACATAATCCTCACCATAGGGAACAATCTCCATTGATGGCATGCTTGTCAGAGGAACATCATCTATGGGATTTTCGTAGGAGCTTGTCAAAGTCTTCACTTCCTTTGGAGCTGAAGACTCTAAGGAAGCAGATGCTTTCCTTTTCTTCATAGCTGCTCGCTCTGCAGCCTTGGTTTTCTTCGCTTCTGATGTAGAAGGAAGGCTATGACTTGTCGTTGGTGCCGGAGGAGCAGAGGAAATTGGTTTAGATTCTTCAGGCACAACCGATGCAGTTGCACTAGCATTGTCAGTGTCCTCAGGGGCAGCAGTAGATGCTTCAACTGGCCTAGGTTGGTATTCAGGCACAACACTATAGGTTGCCCTGGCAGTTTCTTCAGCAGCTGGAATTTCATCAGCCCTGCTGCTTTCAGTTTCTTCAGCAGCCTGATTTTCATCAGTGGTGCTGGCATGTTCTTCAGTGGGCTGAGCAGATGCTTCATCCTGAGGAATTTCACGTTGCGGTGAGGTTGCAACCTTTGAGGTGAATCCCTTCACCATCTTGATGAATCTGACCATGGCTCCTAGCCAATCTGCACGATATGCGTCAAATTCATCACCGAGTGCTTTGATCTCAGCTTGCATGGCCACAAGTTCATCAGTTGTCATTTTGACAACGTGCTTCTTCAGATAACGCTCCTTCTTGTATTGAGCTTTCTTCAGTTGCATGGCCTTTTCAAACTTCCATTTTTCCTCGCCTATGAAGGCAGTCAACATGTGACTTTGGCCAGGTGTGAGATTGAAGTCGGGCATAGGAGTGTTGGGGTCCTTATGCCAGAGATCAATGAAATCGAGGATCAGCTTGGGATCCAGCAGAAGAGGCACATTGGTGCCTTTGGCTCTAGCGGCCCTTTGTTGTCTGTCTCTGATGATTTCTGCTAATTCCTCATCATCAACTTCGTCTTCACTTGACAGTACATGGAAGGCAACCTGCTTCTTGTGAGGACTTGTCCGTGTGCCTTCTCCAGCAGTGGCCTTTGTCTTCAGCAAAGTTGGGCCGGTTGAGGATTAGGGAGGAGCTGAAGAACTTGTAGATGCTCCTGAAGCAGTAGAGATGCCAGTCATCCTTTGGCATGAGGCGAGGTGCGCAGGTGCTGAGGACTTTGCAGCAGCAGATGAAGCTTTTGTAACAGTGGGAACTGGAGCTGCTTGAGGAATTTGCCGTGAGGGCTTTGACGAGCTTGGCCATGAGGGAATTGCAGCTGACGAATTGGGCTTGTGTGCAGGCTTCTTGGGCATAGACTTCTTAGTCTTGCAAGCGGAGGCCTCAGCAGTAGCAGAGTCTTCATTGAATTTCCTCACTGCCTCCTTGGCCACTTTGGCCAACTTGGCTTGCCGCTTGGCCCATTCATCAGAATAGTACTCACCGTGCTTGAGGCTAGTGGGATCAGCAATTTGGCCAGGCGCTAACAGAGGTCTTGGGCAAGGAGGGTGTAAAGCGAATTTCTTCATGTACTTGGGAGTGACATTGTGATATTCCCTCCATTCTTTGGCCCATCTCCTCTCAATCTTCTAAATGCGCACTTTGCGCTCATTCTTCGTTTCTTGAGCTGGTGTGTAGTACCCTGCATAGATGTCATCAGGGATCTCAAATGTTGTTTGAATTCCAATCTCTTCCCTCCCTTCTGAGGTTTCTTGCCATCAGCCATTTTCTTCAGCTGAGGAATTTGAACAACAGAATTCTCTGAAGAGGTATGCAATTTTTCTTCGAGGAACACTGCAAATGAGTTAAGTTGATGAGAGCCTAGAGATTCAACAGCGGTCATGTGTACTATGAACAGAGTATATGTGCGAAGAATTTGAAGAGGTCACATGCGTTCTCAGAAGTTTTTCAAAAAGAACAAGTTTAAGGAATATGACCAGGAGTGTCTTGAGGAATTTCACTAAGAAGTCTTTGACTTAGGTTCCAGAGTTGTATAGATTGAAAAATCCACACAATTGAGGAATCTTGAAGAAAATCATTGCTTAGAGAAATAGATCAAGAACAGATGCACGTGAGGTGTTTAACCAGTGGGAAGTTGAAGAATAAACACCTTTTGAAGATTTGTGGAAAATATTAGAATCAACAAGGGTAGTAAAAAATAAATTTTATTTACCCTTGACGAAGAACACGACGAACTGGGAAGTGTAGATGGGAAGTTCGTCCATTCAGATCTTCCACGCCCTAACTTGGCGGAGGAAGACAGCTATGACGGCGGCGGAGTGAAGATTTCTGCGGCCGGCGCGAGTACGACGACGACGAGGTCGAGGCAGTGAAGCTCTTCCTCACCGGCGACGATGGAAGTAGCGGCGGCGCTAGGTCTGAGAGCTCGAGCGAGGGGAGTGAGGTCTGATACGTCTCCAATGTATCTATAATTTTTTTATTGTTCCATGCTATTATATTATTTGTTTTGGATGTTTAATGGGCTTTAATATGCTCTTTTATATTATTTTTGGGACTAACCTATTAACCGGAGGCCTAGTGCCAGTTTATGTTTTCTTTGCCTATTTTAGAGTTTTGCAGAAAAGGAATACCAAACGGAGTCCAAACGGAATGAAACCTTTGCGATGATCTTTCTTGGACCGAAAGCAATCCAAAAGACATGGAGTCGATGTCTGGAACTCCACGAGGAAGCCATGAGGCAGGAGGGCGCGCCTAGGGGGTAGGCGCGCCCCCACCCTCGTGGGCCCCTCGTAGCTCCACCGACGTACTTCTTTCGCCTATATATACTCTTATACCCTAGAAACATCAGGGAGAGCCATGAAACCACTTTTCCACCGCCGCAACCTTCTGTACCCGTGAGATCCCATCTTGGGGCCTTTTCCGGTGATCTGCCGGAGGGGGAATCGATCACAGTGGGCTTCTACATCAACACCATTGCCTCTCCGATGAAGCATGAGTAGTTTACCATAGACCTTTGGGTCCATAGTTATTAGCTAGACGGCTTCTTCTATCTCTTTGATTCTCAATACAAAGTTCTCCTCGATGTTCTTGGAGATCTATTCGATGTAATACTCTTTTGCGGTGTGTTTGTCGAGATCCGATGAATTGTGGATTTATGAACAAGATTATCTATGAATATTATTTTGTTCTTGTCTGAATTCTTATATGCATGATTTGATATCTTTGTAAGTCTCTTCGAATTATCGGTTTAGTTTGGCCTACTAGATTGATCTTTCTTGCAATGGGAGAAGTACTTAGCTTTGGGTTCAATCTTGCGGTGTCCTTTCCCAGTGACAGTAGGGGCGGCAAGGCACATATTGTATTGTTGCCATCGAGGATAAAAAGATGGGGTTTATATCATATTGCTTGAGTTTATCCCTCTACATCATGTCATCTTGCTTAATGCGTTACCCCATTCTTATGAACTTAATACTCTAGATGCATGCTGGATAGTGGTCGATGTGTGGAGTAATAGTAGTAGATGTAGAGTCGTTCGATCTACTTGACACAGACGTGATGCCTATATTCATGTTCATTGCCTTAGATATCTTCATAACTATGCGCTTTTCTATCAATTGCTTGGCAGTAATTTGTTCACCCATTGTAATACATGCTATCTTGAGAGAAGCCACTAGTGAAACCTATGGCCCCCGGGTCTCTTTCCTATTATATTACATCTCTTTTATTTACATCGCATCTCGTTTACTACTTTGCAATCTTTGCTTTCCAATCTATACAACACAAATACCAAAATATTTACTTTACTATCTCTATTAGATCTCACTTTTGTGAGTGACCGTGAAGGGATTGGCAACCCTTTATCACATTGGTTGCAAGGTTCTTGATTGTTTGTGTAGGTACTAGGTGACTTGGGCGTTGTCTCCTACTGGATTGATACCTTGGTTCTCAAAACTGAGGGAAATACTTACGCTACTTTTCTGCATCACCCTTTCCTCTTCAAGGGAAAACAAACGCATGCTCAAGAGGCAGCAAAAAGGATTTCTGGCGCCGTTGCTGGGGAGATCTACGCTGAGTCAAGACATACCAAGTACCCACCATAAACTCTTCTCGCTCTCTTTACATTATTAGCCACTCGCCTCTCGTTTTCCTCTCCCCTACTTCTAAAACGATTTTCAAAAACCTTTGCCTTTTCTTCGCCCCTCTTCTGTTCGTCTCTTTTCGCTTGCTTCTTGTGTGCTTGTGTGCTGGATTGACTATTTGTCATGATGGCTCAAGATAATACTAAATTGTGTGACTTTTCCAATACCAACAACAATGATTTTATTAGCACTCCGATTGCTCCTACTACCGATGCTGAATCTTGTGAAATTAATACCGCTTTGTTGAATCTTGTTATAAAAGATCAATTTTCTGACCTTCCTAGTGAAGATGCCGCTACCCATCTAAACAACTTTGTTGATTTGTGTCATATGCAAAAGAAGAAAGATGTGGATAATGATATTGTTAAATTGAAGCTATTTCCATTTTCGCTTAGAGATCGTTGTCGATGTCAAAACCAGCGGATCTCGGGTAGGGGGTCCCGAACTGTGCGTCTAGGCCGGATGGTAACAGGAGGCAGGGAACACGATGTTTTACCTAGGTTCGGGCCCTCTCGATGGAGGTAAAACCCTACGTCATGCTTGATTAATATTGATGATATGGGTAGTACAAGAGTGGATCTACCACGAGATCGAGGAGGCTAAACCCTAGAAGCTAGCCTATGGTATGATTGTTGTATGATGATGATGTCCTACGGACTAGAACCCTCCGGTTTATATAGACACCGGATAGGGTTAGGGTTACATAGAGTCGGTTACAATGGTAGGAGATCTTGAATATCCGCTTCGCCAAGCTTGCCTTCCACGCCAAGGAAAGTCCCATCCGGACACGGGACGAAGTCTTCAATCTTGTATCTTCATAGTCCAGGAGTCCGGCTGAAGGTATAGTCCGGCTACCCGAACACCCCCTAATCCAGGACTCCCTCAGTAGCCCCTGAACCAGGCTTCAATGACGACGAGTCCAGCACGCAAATTGTCTTCAGCATTGCAAGGCTGGTTCCTCCTCCAAGTCCTTCATAGAAGATTGTAAACACTAAGGGTAGTGTCCGGCTCTGCAAAATAAGCTTCCACATATTGCCATAGAGAGAATAATATTAACACAAATCAAATTTGCTGACGTATTCTGCAGTGTGACATCACACTACAGCCAAGTCCCTTACTCGAATCGTTTTCACTTTTCCACCTCAGCGTGTTTTGCGAGGCGGTTTCCTTGGCACGTCTTGTCAAAGCAGAGATCGTGTACCCCCCCTTTACGGGATTCTCATCAATACGGACGTGGGTAACCCAATCGTGCCCGTTAGCATATTTTCTCGACTAAAGGCGAGTCCCAAATAGTTACGGGGAGGGCTCTTGGTATTCAACCTCTTATAAAGAGACCAGGGCCTTATCTTTTCTCCAATCCCAAACAAGTTCGCCCGTTGCCTCGAGTTCCAACACCCTAGGCTCCAGATTCCGGGCGCCTCGGACCTTCGACAATGTCCGGTTCTGACCTTCAAGGCCGATGGATGCCCTCTTCCGTCACAGAGGAGGACGTGCTAAAGTTGAGAGAGGCTAAGTTCCTTACCGGTGAAATTTGGCATAGGTTGCCTGCTCAAGGGCAGGTCATCCCCAGTCCCGAGCCCGGTGAGAGCGTGGTGTTCATGTCTCACTTCCTTCGGGGGTTGGGCCTCCCAATTGATCCCTTTGTGAGGGGACTACTGTTTTATTACGGGCTGGAATTCCATGACTTAGCTCCGGAGTCCATCCTCCATATCTCCTCGTTTATTGTCGTGCGTGAAGCGTTCCCCCGTGTTACCCCTCACTTCGGATTATGGCTCAAGACCTTCAAACTGGAGCCTAAGATGATCAAGGGACGACACGCAGAGTGCGGAGGCGCTGTTATAAGCAAAAATGCTGATGCTCCATGGCCCGAGGGCTCTTTTCAAGAGGAGCTGGGCTTGTGGCAACGAGAGTGGTTTTATATCACCGCTCCCCGGAGTACCAAATGGGTGGCACCTCCTGCCTTTCGCTCGGGTCCCCCACGACGGCTAGCGTCATGGGTCAACAGAGGGTTAGATTGGGGTTCGCCTAAAGACGTGCCCTTGTTACAGGGCCGAATTAAGGATCTCATGAAAGGAGACCTCAGCCTGGTCAAGGTGACGCAGGTCATGTTGATTCACCGAATATTGCCCGGCAAACGTCACCCCCTTCGCCTGTGGGAGTTTAATCCAGAGGGACCGCGAGCTCTCCAGAATTTCATGGCCACAACGCCCGCGGAGATGTATAAGCTGTTCTTCGGATCACCAGAAATGTGTTCGGATTTAACCAAGGACGCAGGCCTAAGCCGCAATTGCCCGGATACTCAAGTAAGCAACCTTGCACCCGGACCTTCTATCCGTATAATAAACTTGCCCCTAAAAGAGTCGTCCTTCTAAACAGGAGTGGATAGCGAAGGCAAAGCTGATCAGGTGTCCGGCTCCCCTACCTGAAACCAGGCCGGATCCCGTGCTGGTCAGGATGCTGGAGGTAATGCCTTTGGAGGGGGAGGACAAGGATGTTATGGCCTCCTCGAAGGAGGCTGCTCCGAAGGGAGGAACCGACAATTCCTCTCCTAAGGGGAAGAAGAGAGCCGCCTCTGACGACCCGGAAACCATGGCCTCGAAGCAGGGGAGAAATTCCTTGTCAGAGGGTCCGACGGCGGGTAGTTCCTCGGCCGGACTACGCCCTCAAGGGGATCAGCCCTCCAGCGAGCCATAAGTGGAGAAAGATTTTCCTTTTGAGGGATGAGGGAAATCCTTGATTTATATCTGAGAAGATTCAAACCTTTGCCTTGTAGCTCGGACCTCAGCCCTTCTCAGCAGAGCTCGTCTTCGGGGGATCTCCTTCCGAAGATGACGGAGAGCGGGACGCCTCCCCTTGCCGTGCCTCCTAGCGAGGCGGGCGATCCTGAGGTGTCGTCACGGAGGGTATCTCCGAATCCGTCAGGGGCGGAAGGTAGATATGCGGCCCCCCGAGGTTCTCCGCGTCTGGCCTTCGAAAGAGGTCATGGGACGAGCCCGGCACCGTCTGGTGCTCAGTCGGAGGAGCTGAAGATTCTGCTGGGGCGAGCTTGTATCTCAGAGGAGCACCGTGCATTGGTGGGCATGGTGATTAAAGGATTTCATCCGCAGAGAGCGGATTGCATGAGGCCGTCAAAAGCTTACTGACGGGTTTCGAGGTACATTAGATAATGAATAGTTTTGTCAGTTGCGCATGGATAAGATGCGCCCTGTGTAGATAGTAGCCCCTGAGACTCTGCGCGTCGTCAAGAAATGATGGCACGCGGAGGATCATAATCCCAGGTCTAAGATGTCGCCTTTGAATGTAGGCGGCAGGGTGTCCGGAATCGAGCCGAACTGACGATTTTGCCAAACTAAAGCGGCAAATGGACGTGGCAGATGCCGACATCACGCTTGTCAATAAGCGGCTGGATGAGGCTCAAGCTATGTAATTCCTCGGGCGACATCGGGTAAGAACAGTTTTATGCCTGTGTCTTATGATGTGTGTGCTTGACGCAGATGGTGCGGCCGCCGTGGAGAGTCTTAGGGCAGAACTTGCCCGAGCTAAAGAACAAGCCAGCGAAAGTGATGCGGCCGCCAAGAAAGCCCTTGAACAGCTGAGAGCCGAACAGGCTGCTCATTGCCGAAGCAAGGAAGAGATGGCCGAAAAGTTAAAAAGTGCTACAGACCGTTGCAGACTTCTTGAAAAAGAAGACCAGGCAAAACAGACGGACTTAGAGAAGGCCGTTGCCAATGCCAAGGACGCGCGCTCTGCGATGAGAGCTGCAAGGGAGGAGCTGCGTCAGGCCGAACAGATTGCGGCTGGAAAGCCCTTTATGCTGAGAAGGAAATTTTGCGATCTAAAGTTTGCTCCGTCGGACCGGATGTGGAGTGTGGAGGATACCTATCTGGACTTGGCAGCGAGTGCTGCTGATGCGACTGAACACTTTCGAGATCAGAAAGATCGCGAAGTGGAAAAGCTTTTCTGGTCGCAGTTTCACAATCCAGAGCGTCCACTGGCGGTGGACGATCGTTTGGCTCAACGGGCCGAACTGAATAGGTTGTCCGGACTCGCCGTGAAGTACGTCATGGGTTACCTATGGCCGGGGAGATCGGAGCCGAAGAGTTATTTCAGCTTGGTGCAGCAATTCCTTGACGCGGTGCCGCGTATAAATGCAATGAAGAGGTCAGCATGCATAGAGGGCGCTAGGATGGCTCTTGCCCGTGTTAAGACATACTGGGCGGAGATGGAGACCACCGTTGTTGTGTCCCGAGATTCGGACAAAAGCTGAGTACCCTTCGAGCACTATTTTCAGGAAGTCCTTGAAGGCGCTCGTGTAATAGAGACGCAGTGCTCGAAAGATGCTATGTTATGATAGCATATGTAATTATAGAGTAATATTTTAATAAATTGTGCCTTTTTATACTTGTGCCTTCAAGTATTGGGAACACCTCCTGTGCGGCCGTTTTAATATATATAAAATCTGAAAGATGGCAGTCGTTGGCTTCAGCCCCCACGCACATAGTGCGGGGGTGCTCGCAGAAGACGCATTTCCACACTTAACCCAACGTCTTGGTCCTACAAAGGAGGTGATAGCGCAGTGGGCCAGGCAACCGGACTATAATTCTTTAACACTTTCACTTAGCCATAGGAGCTTGACAGTGAGACTATTTAGTGAAAGTGCAACTATCCCTAGGTGGTTTTGGTAATTCATAACAACATATAGCTCATTGAGCTAATGCTATTCCAAGTTGATTATTTCAGGAAAGCTCAATGATTGGCATGGCATGGATGTGAAAGTGGAACCCTCAAAATGCTAAGGACAAATGATTGGCTCAAGCTCAAAAGCTCAAGACTCTTCATTTTATATTTTAGTGATCCAAGATCACATTGAGTCTTTAGGAAAAGCCAATACTATCAAGGAGGGATGAGGTGTTGCTTAATGAGCCTCTTGCTTCATGTGCTTAATGATATGCTCCAAAATCCTCAGCTACTTTCTCATATCCACAAATGACCTAAACCCTAAGCCAAACTCGGTCATACCGATTCTATCTATCCGGAGCCACCGAGTTTCATATGTCATAAGCCACTGCCAAACCCTAGCAATTCAGTCCTACCGATAGGGATCTCGGTCTCACCGAGATGGGATTGCAAACTCTCTGTTTCCCTTTCGTAACTTTTCGGTCTCGCCGAAAGAGCGAATCGGTCCCACCGAGATTGCAATGTAAACTCTGTGTTTCCCTTTTGTAGCTTTTCGGTCTCACCGAAAGAGCAAATCGGTCCCACCGAGTTTGCCTGACCAACTCTCTGGTTAGCCTATTACCAAACTCGGTCTCACCGAGTTTGTGTAATCGGTCTCACCGAGATTACGTTGTGCCCAAACCCTAACCATATCGGTCCGGCCGAGTTGCACGTCAGTCCCACCGAAAATCTCTAACGGTCACTAGGTTTACCTTTTCGGTCCGACCGAGTTTGTTGATTCGGTCCCACCGAGATTGGTAGATTGTGTGTAATGGTTGGATTTTGTGTGGAGGCTATATATACCCCTCCACCTCCTCTTCATTCATGGAGAGAGCCATCACAACACATACACATTTCCAACTCATATGTTCTGAGAGAGAACCACCTACTCATGTGTTGAGACCAAGATATTCCATTCCTACCATATGAATCTTGATCTCTAGCCTTCCCAAGTTGCTTTCCACTCAAACCTTCTTTCCACTAGATCCAAACCCTATGAGAGAGAGTTGAGTGTTGGGGAGACTATCATTTGAAGCACAAGAGCAAGGAGTTCATCATCAACACACCATTTGTTACTTCTTGGAGAGTGGTGTCTCCTAGATTGGCTAGGTGTCACTTGGGAGGCTCCGACAAGATTGTGGAGTTGAACCGAGGAGTTTGTAAGGGCAAGGAGATCGCCTACTTCATGAAGATATACCGCTAGTGAGGCAAGTCCTTCGTGGGCGATGGCCATGGTGGGATAGACAAGGTTGCTACTTCGTGGACCCTTCGTGGGTGGAGCCCTCCGTGGACTCGCGCAACCGTTACCCTTCGTGGGTTGAAGTCTCCATCAACGTGGATGTAGGATAGCACCACCTATCCGAACCATGGGAAAAACATCCGTGTCTCCAATTGTGTTTGAATTCTCCAAACCTTTCCCTTTACATTCTTGCGAGTTGCATGCTTTACTTTCCGCTGCCAATATACTCTTTGCATGCTTGCTTGAATTGTGTGATGATTGCTTGACTTGTCCTAAAATAGCTAAAATCTGCCAAGAACTAAAATTGGGCAAAGGTTAAGTTTTTATTTGGTCAAGTAGTCCAATCACCCCCCCCCCCCTCTAGACATACTTTCAATCCTACAAGTGGTATCAGAGCTTTGGTCTCCATTTGCTTTGATCTCCATAGCTTTTGGTGGTCATAGCCTTGGTTTCACAACCTAGGAGAGTATGGCGTCTAGCGAGGGAAATTATCACCGTAGAGGTCCTTACTTTGATGGTACTAATTTTGCTAGTTGGAAGCATAAAATGAAAATGCATATTCTTGGACATAACCCCGCCGTTTGGGCTATTGTGTGTGTTGGTTTGCAAGGTGACTTCTTTGATGGGAGAGAACCAAACCGTGAAGCTACCGCGGATGAGTTGAAGATGTTGCTGTTGGGGAACGCAGTAATTTCAAAAAATTTCCTACGCACACGCAAGATCATGGTGATGCATAGCAACGAGGGGGAGAGTCTGATCTACGTACCCTTGTAGATCGCAACGGAAGCGTTGACACAACATAGAGGAAGTAGTCGTACGTCTTCTTCCCGATCCGACCGATCCAAGTACCGTTACTCCGGCACCTCCGAGTTCTTAGCACACGTTCAGCTCGATGACGTTCCTTGGGCTCCGATCCAGCAAAGCATCTAGGAAGAGTTCCGTCAGCACGACGGCGTGATGACGATCTTGATGTACTACCGACGCAGGGCTTCGCCTAAGCACTGCAACGGTATGATCGAGGTGGAATTTGGTGGCAGGGGGCACCGCACACGGCTAAGGAACGATCTCAATGATCAACTTGTATGTCTTGGGGTGTCCCCTGCCCCCGTATATAAAGGATGAAAGGTGGGAGGCTGGCCGGCCAAAGGAGGGAGGCGCAGGAGGAGTCCTACTCCTACCGGGAGTAGGACTCCCCCCCCCCCAATCCTATTCCAACTAGGACTCCTTGGAAAAAAGGGAGAGGGAACGAGAGAGAGGTGGCCGGCCACCTCTCCTAGTCCTAATAGGACTAGGGGAGGGGGGAGGTGCGCAGCCCTCCTTGGCAGCCCCTTTCACCTTTCCACAATGGCCCATGTAGGCCCATTTGGCTCCCGGGGGGTTCCGGTAACCCTCCCGGTAGTCCGGTAAAATCCCGATTTCACCCGGAACACTTCCGATGTCCAAACATAGGCTTCCAATATATCAATCTTTACGTCTCGACCATTTTGAGACTCCTCGTCATGTCCGTGGTCACATCCGGGACTCCGAACAACCTTCGGTACATCAAAATGCATAAACTCATAATAACGGTCATCGTAACGTTAAGCGTGCGGACCCTACGGTTCGAGAACGATGTAGACATGACCGAGACACGTCTCCGGTCAATAACCAATAGCGGGACCTGGATGCCCATATTGGCTCCTACATATTCTACGAAGATCTTTATCGATCAGACCGCATAACAACATACGTTGTTCCCTTTGTCATCGGTATGTTACTTGCCCGAGATTCGATCGTCGGTATCCAATACCTAGTTCAATCTCGTTACCGGCAAGTCTCTTTACTCGTTCCGTGATACATCATCTCACAACTAACATATTAGTTGCAGTGCTTGCAAGGCTTATGTGATGTGCATTACCGAGAGGGCCCAGAGATACCTCTCTGACATTCGGAGTGACAAATCCTAATCTCGAAATACGCCAACCCAACATCTACCTTTGGAGCCACCTGTAGTACTCCTTTATAATCACCCAGTTACGTTGTGACGTTTGGTAGTACCCAAAGTGTTCCTCCGGCAAACGGGAGTTGCATAATCTCATAGTCATAGGAACATGTATAAGTCATGAATAAAAGCAATAGCAACATACTAAACGATCGGGTGCTAAGCTAATGGAATGGGTCATGTCAATCAGATCATTCAACTAATGATGTGACCTCGTTAATCAAATAACAACTCTTTGTTCATCGTTAGGAAACATAACCATCTTTGATTAATGAGCTAGTCAAAGTAGAGGCATACTAGTGACACTCTGTTGGTCTATGTATTCACACATGTATTATGTTTCCGGTTAATACAATTCTAGCATGAATAATAAACATTTATCATGATATAAGGAAATAAATAATAACTTTATTATTGCCTCTAGGGCATATTTCCTTCAGTCTCCCACTTGCACTAGAGTCAATAATCTAGATTACACAGTAATGATTCTAACACCCATGGAGCCTTGGTGTTGATCATGTTTTGCTCGTGGAAGAGGCTTAGTCAACGGGTCTGCAACATTCAGATCCGTATGTATCTTGCAAATTTCTATGTCTCCCACCTGGACTAGATCCTAGATGGAATTGAAGCGTCTCTTGATGTGTTTGGTCCTTTTGTGAAATCTGGATTCCTTTGCCAAAGCAATTGCACCAGTATTGTCACAAAAGATTTTCATTGGACCCGATGCACTAGGTATGACACCTAGATCGGATATGACCTCCTTCATCCAGACTCCTTCGTTCGCTGCTTCCGAAGCAGCTATGTATTCCGCTTCACATGTAGATCCTGCTACGACGCTTTGTTTAGAACTGCACCAACTGACAGCTCCACCGTTTAAAGTAAACACGTATCCGGTTTGTGATTTAGAATCGTCCGGATCAGTGTCAAAGCTTGCATCAACGTAACCTCTTACGGTGAGCTCTTTGTCACCTCCATATACGAGAAACATATCCTTAGTCCTTTTCAGGTATTTCAGGATGTTCTTGACCGCTGTCCAGTGATCCACTCCTGGATTGCTTTGGTACCTCCCTGCTATACTTATAGCAAGGCACACATCAGGTCTGGTACACAGCATTGCATACATGATAGAGCCTATGGCTGAAGCATAGGGAACATCTTTCATTTTCTCTCTATCTTCTACAGTGGTCGGGCATTGAGTCTGACTCAACTTCACACTTTGTAACACAGGCAAGAACCCTTTCTTTGCTTGATCCATTTTGAACTTCCTAAAAATCTTGTCAAGGTATGTGCTTTGTGAAAGTCCAATTAAGCGTCTTGATCTATCTCTATAGATCTTTATGCCTAATATGTAAGCAGCTTCACCGAGGTCTTTCATTGAAAAACTTTTATTCAAGTATCCTTTTATGCTGTCCAGAAATTCTATATCATTTCCAATCAGTAATATGTCATCCACATATAATATCAGAAATGCTACAGAGCTCCCACTCACTTTCTTGTAAATACAGGCTTCTCCAAAAGTCTGTATAAAACCAAATGCTTTGATCACACTATCAAAGCGTTTATTCCAACTCCGAGATGCTTGCACCAGTCCATAAATGGATCGCTGGAGTTTGCACACTTTGTTAGCTCCCTTTGGATCGACAAAACCTTCCGGTTGCATCATATACAACTCTTCTTCCAGAAATCCATTCAGGAATGCAGTTTTTACATCCATTTGCCAAATTTCATAATCATAAAATGCGGCAATTGCTAACATGATTCTGACAGACTTAAGCATCGCTACGGGTGAGAAAGTCTCATCGTAGTCAACTCCTTGAACTTGTCGAAAACCTTTTGCGACAAGTCGAGCTTTGTAGACAGTAACATTACCATCAGCGTCAGTCTTTTTCTTAAAGATCCATTTATTCTCAATTGCTTGCCGATCATCGGGCAAGTCAACCAAAGTCCATACTTTGTTCTCATACATGGATCCCATCTTAGATTTCATGGCTTCAAGCCACTTTGCGGAATCTGGGCTCACCATCGCTTCTTCATAGTTCGTAGGTTCATCATGATCTAGTAGCATGACTTCCAGAACAGGATTACCGTACCACTCTTGTGCGGATCTTACTCTGGTTGATCTACGAGGTACAGTAGTATCTTGATCTAAAGTTTCATGATCATCATCATTAACTTCCTCTCTTATTGGTGTAGGTCTCACAGAAACAGTTTTCTGTGATCTACTATTTCCCAATAACGGAGTAGGTACAGTTACCTCGTCAAGTTCTACTTTCCTCCCACTCACTTCTTTCGAGAGAAACTCCTTCTCAAGAAAGTTTCCGAATTTAGCAACAAAAGTTTTGCCTTCGGATCTGTGATAGAAGGTGTATCCAATAGTTTCCTTTGGATATCCTATGAAGACACATTTCTCCTATTTGGGTTCGAGCTTATCAGGTTGAAGCTTTTTCACATAAGCATCGCAGCCCCAAACTTTAAGAAACGACAACTTTGGTTTCTTGCCAAACCACAGTTCATATGGCGTCGTCTCAACGGATTTTGATGGTGCCCTATTTAACGTGAATGCGGCCGTCTCTAAAGCATAACCCCAAAACGATAGCGGTAAATCAGTAAGAGACATCATAGATCGCACCATATCTAGTAAAGTACGATTACGATGTTCGGACACACCATTACGTTGTGGTGTTCCGGGTGGCGTGAGTTGCGAAACTATTCCACAATTTTTCAAATGTACACCAAACTCGTAACTCAAATATTCTCCTCCACGATCAGATCGTAGAAACCTTATTTTCTTGTTACGATGATTTTCAACTTCACTCTGAAACTCTTTGAACTTTTCAAATGTTTCAGATTTGTGTTTCGTTAAGTAGATATACCCATATCTGCTTAAATCATCTGTGAAAGTGGGAAAATAACGATATCCGCCACGAGCCTCAATATTCATCGGACCACATACATCGGTATGTATGATTTCCAACAAATCTGTTGCTCTCTCCATAGTACCGGAGAACGGTGTTTTAGTCATCTTGCCCATGAGGCATGGTTCGCAAGTACCAAGTGATTCATAATCAAGTGGTTCCAAAAGCCCATCAGTATGGAGTTTCTTCATGCGCTTTACACCGATATGACCTAAACGGCAGTGCCACAAATAAGTTGCACTATCATTATTAACTCTGCATCTTTTGGCTTCAACATTATGAATATGTGTATCACTACTATCGAGATTCATCAAAAATAGACCACTTTTCAAAGGCGCATGACCATAAAAGATATTACTCATATAAATAGAACAACCATTATTCTCTGATTTAAATGAATAACCGTCTCACATTAAACAAGATCCAGATATAATGTTCATGCTCAACGCTGGCACCAAATAACAATTATTTAGGTCTAATATTAATCCCGAAGGTAGATGTAGAGGTAGCGTGCCGACCGCGATCACATCGACTTTGGAACCGTTTCCCACGCGCATCGTCACCTCGTCCTTTGCTAGTGTCCGCTTATTCTGTAGTCCCTGTTTCGAGTTGCAAATATCAGCAACAGAACCAGTATCAAATACCCAGGTGCTACTGCGAGCATTAGTAAGGTACACATCAATAACATGTATATCACATATCCCTTTGTTCACCTTGCCATCCTTCTTATCCGCCAAATACTTGGGGCAGTTCCGCTTCCAGTGACCAGTCTGCTTGCAGTAGAAGCACTCAGTTTCAGGCTTAGGTCCAGACTTGGGTTTCTTCTCTTGAGCAGCAACTTGCTTGCCGTTCTTCTTGAAGTTCCCCTTCTTCTTCCCTTTGCCCTTTTTCTTGAAACTAGTGGTTTTGTTAACCATCAACACTTGATGCTCCTTCTTGATTTCTACCTCCGCAGCTTTCAGCATTGCGAAGAGCTCGGGAATAGTCTTGTTCATCCCTTGCATATTATAGTTCATCACAAAGCTCTTGTAGCTTGGTGGCGGTGATTGGAGAATTCTGTCAATGACGCAATCATCCGGAAGTGTAACTCCCAATTGAATCAAGTGATTATTATACCCAGACATTTTGAGTATATGCTCACTGACAGAACTGTTCTCCTCCATCTTGCAGCTATAGAACTTATTGGAGACTTCATATCTCTTAATCCGGGCATTTGCTTGAAATATTAACTTCAACTCCTGGAACATTTCATATGCTCCATGACGTTCAAAACGTCGTTGAAGTCCCGGTTCTAAGCCGTAAAGCATGGCACACTGAACTATTGAGTAGTCATCAGCTTTGCTCTGCCAAACGTTCATAACTTCTGGTGTTGCTCTTGCAGCAGGCCTGGCACTCAGCGGTGCTTCCAGGACGTAATTCTTCTGTGCAGCAATGAGGATAATCCTCAAGTTACGGACCCAGTCCGTGTAATTGCTACCATCATCTTTCAACTTTGCTTTCTCAAGGAACGCATTAAAATTCAACGGAACAACAGCACGAGCCATCTATCTACAATCAACATAAACAAGCAAGATACTATCAGGTACTAAGTTCATGATAATTTTAAGTTCAGTTAATCAAATTTACTTAAGAACTCCCACTTAGATAGACATCCCTCTAATCCTCTAAGTGATCACGTGATCCAAATCAACTAAACCATAACCGATCATCACGTGAGATGGAGTAGTTTTCAATGGTGAACATCAATATGTTGATCATATCTACTATATGATTCACGCTCGACCTTTCGGTCTCCGTGTTCCGAGGCCATATCTGTATATGCTTGGCTCGTCAAGTATAACCTGAGTATTCCGCGTGTGCAACTGTTTTGCACCCGTTGTATTTGAACGTAGAGCCTATCACACCCGATCATCACGTGGTGTCTCAGCACGAAGAACTTTTGCAACGGTGCATACTCAGGGAGAACACTTCTTGATAATTTAGTGAGAGATCATCTTATAATGCTACCGTCAATCAAAGCAAGATTAGATGCATAAAAGGATAAACATCACATGCAATCAATATAAGTGATATGATATGGCCATCATCATCTTGTGCTTTGTGATCTCCATCTCTGAAGCACCGTCATGATCACCATCGTCACCAGCACGATACCTTGATCTCCATCGTAGCATCGTTGTCGTCTCGCCAATCTTATGCTTCCATGACTATCACTGCCGCTTAGTAATAAAGTAAAGCATTACATCGCGATTGCATTGCATACAATAAAGCGACAACCATATGGCTCCTGCCAGTTGCCGATAACTCGGTTACAAAACATGATCATCTCATACAATAAAATCAGCATCATGCCTTTGACCACATCACATCACAACATGCCCCGCGAAAACAAGTTAGACGTCCTCTACTTTGTTGTTGCAAGTTTTACGTGGCTGCTACGGGCTTAAGTAAGAACTCATCTCACCTACGCATCAAAACCACAACGATAGTTCGTCAAATAGACTCCGTTTTAACCTTCTCAAGGACCGGGCGTAGCCACACTTGGTTCAACTAAAGTTGGAGAGACAGTCTTCCGCAAGCCATCTATGTGCAAAGCACGTCGAGGGAACCGGTCTCGCGTAAGAGTACGCGTAAGGTTGGTCCGGATCGTCTCGTCCAACAATACCGCCGAACCAAAGTATGACATGCTGGTAGGCAGTATGACTTGTATCGCCCACAACTCACTTGTGTTCTACTTGTGCATATAACAACAAACCATAAAAACCTAGGCTCTGATACCACTGTTGGGGAACGCAGTAATTTCAAAAAATTTCCTACGCACACGCAAGATCATGGTGATGCATAGCAACGAGGGGGAGAGTCTGATCTACGTACCCTTGTAGATCGCAACGGAAGCGTTGACACAACGTAGAGGAAGTAGTCGTACGTCTTCTTCCCGATCCGACCGATCCACGTACCGTTACTCCGGCACCTCCGAGTTCTTAGCACACGTTCAGCTCGATGATGTTCCTCGGGCTCCGATCCAGCAAAGCGTCTAGGAAGAGTTCCGTCAGCATGACGGCGTGATGACGATCTTGATGTACTACCGACGCAGGGCTTCGCCTAAGCACTGCAACGGTATGATCGAGGTGGAATTTGGTGGCAGGGGGCACCGCACACGGCTAAGGAACGATCTCAAGGATCAACTTGTATTTCTTGGGGTGTCCCCTGCCCCCGTATATAAAGGATGAAAGGGGGGAGGCTGGCCGGCCAAAGGAGGGAGGCGCAGGAGAGAGCGGTGGCCGGGAGTAGGACTCCCCCCCCCAATCCTATTCCAACTAGGACTCCTTGGGAAAAAGGGAGAGGGAAAGAGAGAGAGGTGGCCGGCCACCTCTCCTAGTCCTAATAGGACTAGGGGAGGGGGGGAGGCGCGCAGCCCTCCTTGGCAGCCCCTTTCACCTTTCCACAAAGGCCCATGCAGGCCCATTTGGCTCCCGGGGGGTTCCGGTAACCCTCCCGGTAATCCGGTAAAATCCCGATTTCACCCGGAACACTTCCGATGTACAAACATAGGCTTCCAATATATCAATCTTTACGTCTCAACCATTTCGAGACTCCTCGTCATGTCCGTGATCACATCCGGGACTCCGAACAACCTTCGGTACATCAAAATGCATAAACTCATAATAACTGTCATCGTAACGTTAAGCGTGCGGACCCTACGGTTCGAGAACGATGTAGACATGACCGAGACACGTCTCCGGTCAATAACCAATAGCGGGACCTGGATGCCCATATTGGCTCCTACATATTCTATGAAGATCTTTATCGGTCAGACCGCATAACAACATACGTTGTTCCCTTTGTCATCGGTATGTTACTTGCCCGAGATTCGATCGTCGGTATCCAATACCTAGTTCAATCTCGTTACCGGCAAGTCTCTTTACTCGTTCCGTGATACATCATCTCACAACTAACATATTAGTTGCAGTGCTTGCAAGGCTTATGTGATGTGCATTACCGAGAGGGCCCAGAGATACCTCTCCGACATTCGGAGTGACAAATCCTAATCTCGAAATACGCCAACCCAACATCTACCTTTGGAGCCACCTGTAGTACTCCTTTATAATCACCCAGTTACGTTGTGACGTTTGGTAGTACCCAAAGTGTTCCTCCGGCAAACGGGAGTTGCATAATCTCATAGTCATAGGAACATGTATAAGTCATGAATAAAAGCAATAGCAACATACTAAACGATCGGGTGCTAAGCTAATGGAATGGGTCATGTCAATCAGATCATTCAACTAATGATGTGACCTCGTTAATCAAATAACAACTCTTTGTTCATGGTTAGTAAACATAACCATCTTTGATTAACGAGCTAGTCAAAGTAGAGGCATACTAGTGACACTCTGTTGGTCTATGTATTCACACATGTATTATGTTTCCGGTTAATACAATTCTAGCATGAATAATAAACATTTATCATGATATAAGGAAATAAATAATAACTTTATTATTGCCTCTAGGGCATATTTCCTTCAGTTGCAATACAATGCTCAAGCTTGTGATATTCTCTTCAACGGATTATGCCCCGAAGAATTCAACAAAATCAGCCGTCTTGAGAATGCAAAGGAAATTTGGGACACTTTGATTGATATGCATGAAGGTACTGACTCCGTCAAGGAATCCAAGTTGGATGTGCTTCAAAGTCAACTTGACAAGTTCAAAATGAAGGATGGTGAAGGTGTCGCTGAAATGTACTCTAGGCTTGCTCTCATCACAAATGAGATTGCCGGCTTAGGAAGTGAAGAGATGACCGATAGATTCATCATCAAGAAGATTCTAAGAGCCTTGGATGGAAAATATGATACCGTGTTGTAGGATCGAAAGTATGTCTAGAGGGGGGGTGATCAGACTACTTGACCAACTAAAAGCTTAGCCTTTTCCCAATTTTAGTTCTTAGCAGATTTTAGCTATCTTAGAGCAAGTCAAGCAATCATCACACAATTCAAGCAAGCATGCAAAGAGTTTTTTGGCAGCGGAAAGTAAAGCATGCAACTTGCAAGAATGTAAAGGGAAGGGTTTGGAGGATTCAAACGCAATTGGAGACACGGATGTTTTCCCGTGCTTCAGATAGGTGGTGCTATCCTACATCCACGTTGATGGAGACTTCAACCCACGGAGGGTAACGGTTGCGTGAGTTCACGGAGGGCTCCACCCACGAAGGGTCCACGAAGAAGCAACCTTGTCTATTCCACCATGGCCATCGCCCACGAAGGACTTGCCTCACTACCGGTAGATCTTCACGAAGTAGGCAATCTCCTTGCCCTTACAAACTCCTTGGTTCAACTCCACAATCTTGTCGGAGGCTCCCAAGTGACACCTAGCAAATCTAGGAGACACCACTCTCCAAGAAGTAACAAATGGTGTGTTGATGATGAACTCCTTGCTCTTGTGCTTCAAATGATAGTCTCCCCAACACTCAACTCTCTCTCATAGGATTTGGATCTGATGGAAAGAAGATTTGAGTGGAAAGCAACTTGGGGAAGGCTAGAGATCAAGATTCATATGGTAGGAATGGAATATCTTGGTCTCAACACATGAGTAGGTGGTTCTTTCTCAGAACATATGAGTAGGAATGGTGTATGTGTTCTGATGGCTCTCTCTCCGAATGAAGAGGAGGTGGAGGGGTATTTATAGCCTCCACACAAAATCCAACCGTTACACACAATCTACCAATCTCGGTGGGACCGAATCAGAAAACTCGGTCTGACCAAAATAGTAAACCTAGTGACCGTTAGGAATTTCGGTGGGACTGAGATGCAACTCGGTAGGACCGATTCGGTTAGGGTTTGGGCATAACGTAATCTCGGTGAGACCGATCGCACAAACTCGGTGAGACCGAGTTCAGCAATTAGCTAACCAGAGAGTTGGTCAGGCAAACTCGGTGGGACCGACTTGCTCTTTCGGTGAGACCGAAAAGTTACAAGAAGGAAACAGAGAGTTTGCATTGCATTCTCAGTGGGGCCGATTCGCTCTTTCGGTGAGACCGAAAAGTTACGAAAGGGAAACAGAGAGTTTGCAACCCCATCTCGGTGTGACCGAGATGCTTATCGGTAGGACCGAATTGCTAGGGTTTGGCAGTGGCAAATGACAAGTGAAACTCGGTGGCGCCGGATTGACAGAATCGGTATGACCGAGTTTGGCTTAGGGTTTAGGTCATTTGTGGATATGGAAAGGTGGTTGAGGATTTTGGAGCATATCACTAAGCACATAAAGCAAGAGGCTCATTAAGCAACACCTCATCCCTCCTTGATAGTATTGGCTTTTCCTAAAGACTCAATGTGATCTTGGATCACTAAAATATAAAATGAAGAGTCTTGAACTTTTGAGCTTGAGCCAATTCTTTGTCCTTAGCATTTTGAGGGTTCCACTTTCACATCCATGCCATGCCAATCATTGAGCTTTCCTGAAATAATCATCTTGGAATAGCATTAGCTCAATGAGCTATATGTTGTTATGAATTACCAAAACCACCTAGGGATAGTTGCACTTTCAATCTCCCCCTTTTTGGTAATTGATGACAACATATAGATCAAAGCTTTGACAAATAATAATAATCATGAAATACATCGTCGCTTTGAGAAGTATGTGATAAGTAAGAGCTCCCCCTAAATTTGTGCATATTTTAAATTTTGCTTTGGACTGCAAATGCACAAGGAGTTAGAATCATGGGTTACTCTTCCATGTCACATACATCTTGGTGGAGCGCTCAAAAAAAATGAGAAGATTGAAATACATGCACTCATCACCAAGAATAGTGAATGATCACAGACAATAGATAGAATGATAACATTTAGCAAGCATTAAGCAACCATTAAGTGTAGCTTATGATCAAACACTTGATCATCGATGTCTCACGAATAATGACATAGTATCGCACACGCAAGCAAACAAAGTTCGAAAAACCACCAAATAAAAACAAGAGAGAATAAAAGCAACACTCTCTCTCGAGGCCTATGATCTATACATTTTCTCCCCCTTTGGCAACAAGTTACCAAAAAGTTCCTAGAGAATGCATAGTGCTAAGTCGACGCTCAGGCTTGATCTTCAGGTGGTGGTGGAGTCTGGAGCACGCCAAGGACGAAGCCTTCAGTAGATGTGGAAGGAGTTGAGGCTGTGGTGGATGCTGGAGCTTGTGGAATGGAGGCTGTAGCTAGTGCAGACGTTGTAGCTCTAGTGTTAGCAACTGGCAGTGCAGACGACCTCGGACCTCGTAGCACCCTGGCAAAAGCATCAGTTGTGGTTCTGCCTCTTCTCTCGTTCATGTCGTCCTGGAGCTGCTCCACGGTAGTCTGTATCTCAGTCACTTTGATGTCCAGGTCATAGAACCTCTGTTCCATGATCCTCTCTAGGCTCGCCTGGTTCTGAGTCAGGGTAGCTATGCTCTGCTCAATCCACAGGGTGGACGCTATCAGGTAACCGAGCTGCTCTTGTTTGGTCTTCAAGAAGTAATCAGATGCCTTTGCTTGAGTAGGCATCCTGGCAGCTTTCTCCTTCTTTGCCTTCTCCTTCTGAGCTTGTGCATGGGCAGATGAGGGTTCATTCTCAGTCATAACCACTTGGTTATCCTCAAAATCTGGACGGATGGGCAGGTGTTCCTTATCCAATAAATACACGCCCGTGCCCATCTTGGAGTTGATGAGCTCCTGAATCTGTGGGGCATACCCACAACTCCTCTTCTGGTCTGCAGCTGTCCTCTTGATTGTTTCCACAATGAGACTCATGACCTTGAATTTCTGAGGCACGTCAAAGACATAAAGCAAGTTGATCGCGTGACCTCTGATCATCTTGTGATCTCCAGATTTGGGCAGAAGGGTGTGCCTAAGGATCCAGTTGATCGTAGGCAATCCTGAGAGCAGATAGTGCACTGAGCCAAACTTGAACGTGTCGAGCGCTTCATTCGGGATCTCCTTGTACATGGTGGACATGGAGTTGTGATCCATCTTTTTCTTGGCATAAATGTCCAAGTCATCAGCTTGCTCCTCTGGGGCATTGATCAACTTCGCCCATTCTTCAATAGTGGATTGGTACCTTGTACCCTCTGACATCCATGTGATCCGGCCATCCGGATAAAAGTGTGCTGTGGAGTAGAATTGCATGATCAGCTCCTCGTTCCACTTTGTGAGCTTCTGCCTAACAAAGTCTGCAACTCCACACGCACTAAAGCTGTCAAATACACCGGGGTAGTACTCTTCATTGTCCTTGATGTAGGTCCAGCCAACCCATCTCATGTCACAAACGATTGGCTTCTTGTCAAGCAAATCAGTCTCATAGAAATCTTGCTGTTCCTTGGTATGAAATATGTAATCCATGACAGTCCTTCTCCTAGAAGCATACGGATCTGCTTCTCTCCATTTCCTCAGCCCTGAATCTCTCCTGAGCTTCATATCCTCAGCCACAGGATGAGCATCGTTGTGGTCTGGGATCTTGGGCTTGAGCTTCCTAAGGACACTCTCTTCCTCTTCTTCGATAGCTTCAGGCACTGGGGCCTTGTTCTTTTCCGCAGCTGGGATGCTTCATGTGTTTCTCTTTGGTGCACTCTTAGGCTTAGATGCAGCCTTAGGTGCTTCCTTGGGCTTGGATGCAGCTGTTCCTGACCTTATAGCATCTCCCATGAGTTTGGCTGCCTTGGGTGCTGGTGCGGCAACCTCTTCTTCTTCCTCCTCCTCATCTACCATGATGGAGGCCTTCCCAAGCACTCTGGCTACAGTCTTCTTCACCCTCTCTTTCCTCTTCTTGCCTTGGCCACCTGCTTCCTCTTCAGATTCCAGGGCAAGCTTCATGGTTTCTTCAGTTGCAGCCTTCCTAGGTTTGGAAGTGGGAACTCTTGCCTTAGACATGGGCTGCCTGCCTGCTGGCCTTTTGATTTTCAGCCCTGGCTTTGTGCCTTGAGCTGGTTCAGCTCTCTTTGATGTGGCCTCTTCCTCTGCCACATAGTCTTCATCCTCAGAATCAGACGTTCTCTTCTTCCTTTCATGTGTGGCAGCCTTAGGCAGATTGCTGGGGGTGCTCCTGCTGCCATCATCAGAAGAACTTGAGGGGCTAGTGCCCTCACTCATCACAACTTGCTGCTCAGACACATTCTGGCTGTCACTTTGATCAGACATGTTGCAAACTAACTGTTGACCCTGTGAATAGATTATGGACAAGATAGAGTGGATGAGCATCACAAAAAGCAGAGATTTTTGCAAAAGATTAATTCAAAAACGTAGTTTTAGTTTTCCACAGAAAGCATCTTGGATCTACCGATTTTCAAACTCAGTGACACCGAAGCAGTTTTGGCACCAGAACTGGTGAACTCGGTCAGACCGAGTCACAGTTCGGTGGCACCGAGACTGCTAGGGTTTCACAAAATTCCAAAATCGGTCGCACCAATAAGTTATTCTCGGTTAGACTGAGTTTCACTTGTGCAATGGCAAAAGCCAGATCGGTGGGACCAAGTTTTTCAACTCAGTGGGTCCGAGATAGTTTCGGCGGAAACCTAACCCTAAAATTTTCGAATTAAACCTAATCTACGAGTTCATTGACTGGATAGGAGTGTTTCAATCGTGGCAAGAATCATGATGATCACAATGTGCTAGGAATCGGAGTGGAGAATAGCACAAAGATCGAGTCCATACCCTAGTTCGGCGAAGACTCGCTACGGCGGCAACGGCGGGGATAAATTCCGTTGACGGCGGCGGAGACCAGCGACTGGAGGCTGCTGCCGGCGAGAAGACGATCCGGAGACCACGAAGGCAGAGAAGGCACTCGCGCGGGCGAAGAGGTTTCGGAGAAATTTCCAAAATTTTGCCCGTCACTATATATAGCCTGACCCTGTCGGTGTGACCGAGTGGAACAACTCGGTGGCACCGAGATGCAAAATTGTGTGCAGTTATTGCAACTCGGTGTGACCGAAAAGTTCAAATCGGTTGCACCGAGATCGAAAACCTAGATCAACTTAATGAACTTGGTTGGACCGAAAATGGAGTATCGGTCAGACCGAGATTCATAAAGAGGTTTTGGAAGTTTAAGTCTATGACGAATCGGGGACTCCGAGCGCTCCTCACACAGAGTGGTTCGAATCTGACTTGATCAAGTTTTGTGATGCAACATGAATAGAGTTTGAGACGAGAAAAGCATAGATAGCTAGAGGAGGTTCTTAGGCATTCTTGTCCATCCACTTGGCAAAAGAAGAAAGCCAAACAATCAAAACAACAAGTGGATGTCCTCGAATGAGTAAAATATGCAACCAACATGCTCACACAATAAGATGGCAAATGAAATATGTGGCAAAGCATGCACAACCAATTCTAGCATCTATCAAGCAATTTGCGATGACTAGGTCATCTATATATGAGTATATTGACTTAGGAGTCAAGTGAGAACACTTGATCATAGGTCATACTCATCGTTTAAGCTCAAGTGGGGTTACCACTTTTACATAAAGCATTGTTGTATTCACATCTTTAGAGTTGCTTTAGCTCAAGTCTTAGAGTAAAGCTCCCCCTAGATGTGATATCCCCCCTAAGAGGGATGAACTAACCTTGGGTTTTTTCGATGACGACTTCATGTAGATCTTGAAGATGTGTATGCCCAATGTTGATGTAGATCACTTGGAGCTATCCATTTGAGTGAATTGCACTTTCAATACCTACATGGGTTAGTCCCACAAGGAACAAACAAGGATATCCATAGACATAGAGTGATGCACACACAAGATGATGTCCATGAAAACTTTAGGTTACCTTGTCCCTTGTCTTACCAACAAGAGGGTTTGTGACTCCTTGAACTAGTGCAAGATGTGGAAGTTGATTGCACTTGTTCTTGCCAAAATGATAAGAGTGAAGTATGTTGGCGGAGTCACCCTCAAGAACTCTCTAGTTCTTCTTCTTTTGGATCCACACCATCTTGATGGGAATCCTTGGAGTTGTAGTCGTACTTGATGTAGTGGAACTTGAAGTAGTCTTGGGAACCCACTTGACTAAGGTCTTAGGAGCTTCTTCAAATGCATCAATCTCCTCTTGAAGCGTGTCCTTGCCTTTTTGCTTGTAGTCTTGTGGTGGAAGATCATCTTGAGCTTGTGTTCCCTTGAAGGAAGTATCATACTTCTCTTGTTGAGGAATAAACTTTGTCTTGGGGTATTGATCTTCTTCCCATTCAACTCCGTTGGCATTGAACTTTCGTTCAAAACCAACACCTCGATTCTTCCGATGCATTCCTTGCTTGCGCACAATTTCCTCGAATTGCTTACTTCCGGCAAGGCTCTTGTAAACACCTTTCTCTATAATTCCCTTCAATAAGCTATTTTCTTGCTCAAGTGTAACTTGGCTAAGAGAATCATTAGTGGAATCAAGAGAACTACTAGAAGCAACAATATTGGATTTAGCATGATCATTGTTACTACTAGAGGAAGAATCTTTCTTATTCTTCTTACTAGTCTTGACTTGAGGCATGTAGGTGGATAAAAGTAAACGCTTGGCAATGTGAGAAGAACTTTTCTTGCGGAGATCATCATTGATTGCGTTTAAGAACTCATGCTCTTGCTCAAGATTAAGCTTTTCAAAGCGTAGTTTCTCATGAGCTCTTAAAAGTTCTCGATGATCTTCGAAGATAGTTTCATGGGCAAACTTAAGAGTGTTTAGTTCTTTAGTTAGAGCCTCAATCTTCTCCTTATCATTGTCATTCGTTTTAGCATGATTAATTGATATTTCACCATAATATTCTTCACTAGAGTTGTCACCAAGCAAATCATCATCACCTAACAAGTCATCTTCATCACTATTAAAGTCAACATACTCGGGGTGTGTTACCTTAGGACCTTTGGCCATGAAGCATCTTCCAATTCCTTCATTTGGTGAGTCAAATATGTCGTAGGAGTTGGTTGACATAAGTGCTAGACCGGCAACACCTTCATCTTGAGTATCTTCGGAGTCGGAGTGATAACTTCTCTCGGAGTGGCTGTCGGAGTCGGAGCCGGATACCCATTCACCAACATGAGCTTGATGTCTTCGTTCTGTATAGCTCCTTGATGATTTTTCCTTCCTTTCCGAGTCCTTGCTTCTCCGTGAGTATCTTCGTTCATAACGATCATCTCTACTCCTTCTCTCTCTTGGTGGAGATTCTTTGCTTCTTCTTTTTGGAGAATCTTCTCTTCTCTTGTAGGGAGCCGTACACTCATTGGAATAGTGTCCGGGTCTTCCATAATTATAGCAGTTTCGCTCTTGACTAGAAGATCTTTTGTCATTGTAGGACCTTGACATGAAGCTTCTATCTTTGTTTCTACTCTTGTAGAACTTGTTGAAGTTCTTCACCATTAAACTCAATTCTTCATTGAAGTTTTGTTTCTCACTTGATGATGTGGGGACTTCACATGACGCTTTGTAGGCACCACTTGATTTATTGTGAAGTTCCTCGTTATCCTTCAGTGACATCTCATGAGCAACAATCCTTCCAATTACTTCTGTTGGCTTGAGATCTTTGTAGTTGGGCATCATTTGGATTAATGTGCACACGGTATCATATTTCCCATCCAAGGCTCTTAGGATCTTCTTGATGATGAATCTATCGGTCATCTCTTCACTTCCTAAGCCGGCAATCTCATTGGTGATGAGAGCAAGCCTAGAGTACATTTCAGCGACACCTTCACCATCCTTCATCTTGAACTTGTCAAGTTGACTTTGGAGCACATCCAACTTGGATTCCGTGACGGAGTCGGTACCTTCGTGCATATCAATCAAAGTATCCCAAATTTCCTTTGCATTCTCAAGGCGGCTGATTTTGTTGAATTCTTCGGGGCACAATCCGTTGAAGAGAATATCACAAGCTTGAGCATTTTATTGCAACATCTTCAACTCATCCGCGGTAGCTTCACGGTTTGGTTCTCTCCCATCAAAGAACTCACCTTGCAAACCAACACAAACAATAGCCCATACGGCGGGTTATGTCCAAGAATATGCATTTTCATTTTATGCTTCCAACTAGCAAAATTAGTGCCATCAAAGTAAGGACCTCTACGGTGATAATTTCCCTCGCTAGACGCCATACTCTCCTAGGTTGTGAAACCAAGGCTATGACCACCAAAAGCTATGGAGATCAAGCCAAATGGAGACCAAAGCTCTGATACCACTTGTAGGATCGAAAGTATGTCTAGAGGGGGGGTGATTAGACTACTTGACCAACTAAAAGCTTAGCCTTTTCACAATTTTAGTTCTTGGCAGATTTTAGCTATCTTAGAGCAAGTCAAGCAATCATCACACAATTCAAGCAAGCATGCAAAGAGTTTATTGGCAGCGGAAAGTAAAGCATGCAACTTGCAAGAATGTAAAGGGAAGGGTTTGGAGGATTCAAACGCAATTGGAGACACGGATGTTTTCCCGTGGTTCGGATAGGTGGTGCTATCCTACATCCACGTTGATGGGGACTTCAACCCACAGAGGGTAACGGTTGCGCGAGTCCACGGAGGGCTCCACCCACGAAGGGTCCACGAAGAAGCAACCTTGTCTATTCCACCATGGCCATCGCCCACGAAGGACTTGCCTCACTAGCGGTAGATCTTCACGAAGTAGGCGATCTCCTTGCCCTTACAAACTCCTTGGTTCAACTCCACAATCTTGTCGGAGGCTCCCAAGTGACACCTAGCCAATCTAGGAGACACCACTCTCCAAGAAGTAACAAATGGTGTGTTGATGATGAACTCCTTGCTCTTGTGCTTCAAATGATAGTCTCCCCAACACTCAACTCTCACTCTCATAGGATTTGGATCTGATGGAAAGAAGATTTGAGTGGAAAGAAACTTGGGGAAGGCTAGAGATCAAGTTTCATATGGTAGGAATGGAATATCTTGGTCTCAACACTTGAGTAGGTGGTTCTTTCTCAGAACATATGAGTAGGAATGGTGTATGTGTTCTGATGGCTCTCTCTCCGATTGAAGAGGAGGTGGAGGGGTATTTATAGCCTCCACACAAAATCCAACCGTTACACACAATCTACCAATCTCGGTGGGACCGAATCAGAAAACTCGGTCTGACCGAAATAGTAAACCTAGTGACCGTTAGGAATTTCGGTGGGACTGAGATGCAACTCGGTAGGACCGATTCGGTTAGGGTTTGGGCATAACGTAATCTCGGTGAGACCGATCTCACAAACTCGGTGAGACCGAGTTCGGCAATTAGCTAACCAGAGAGTTGGTCAGGCAAACTCGGTGGGACCGACTTGCCCTTTCGGTGAGACCGAAAAGTTACAAGAAGGAAACAGAGAGTTTGCATTGCATTCTCGGTGGGACCGATTCGCTCTTTCAGTGAGACCGAAAAGTTACGAAAGGGAAACAGAGAGTTTGCAACCCCATCTCGGTGTGACCGAGATGCTTATCGGTAGGACCGAATTGCTAGGGTTTGGCAGTGGCAAATGACAAGTGAAACTCGGTGGCGCCGGATTGACAGAATCGGTATGACCGAGTTTGGCTTAGGGTTTAGGTCATTTGTGGATATGGAAAGGTGGTTGAGGATTTTGGAGCATATCGCTAAGCACATAAAGCAAGAGGCTCATTAAGCAACACCTCATCCCTCCTTGATAGTATTGGCTTTTCCTAAAGACTCAATGTGATCTTGGATCACTAAAATATAAAATGAAGAGTCTTGAACTTTTGAGCTTGAGCCAATTCTTTGTCCTTAGAATTTTGACGGTTCCACTTTCACATCCATGCCATGCCAATCATTGAGCTTTCCTGAAATAATCATCTTGGAATAGCATTAGCTCAATGAGCTATATGTTGTAATGAATTACCAAAACCACCTAGGGATAGTTGCACTTTCACGTGTGCACATTGATCCAAATGATGTCCAATTACAAAGATCTCAAGCCAACGGAAGTGATTGGAAGAATTGTTGCTCATGAGATGTCACTTGAGGATAAAGAGGAACTTCACAACAAATCAAGTGGTGCCTACAAAGCCTCATGTGAAGCCCCTACATCATCAAGTGAGAAACAAAACTTCAACGAAGAATTGAGCTTAATGGTGAAGAACTTCAACAAGTTCTACAAGAGTAGAAACAAAGATAGAAGCTTCAAGTCAAGGTCCTACAATGACAAAAGATCTTCTAGTCGAGAGCGAAATTGCTACAATTGTGGAAGACCCGGACACTATTCCAATGAGTGTACGGCTCCCTACAAGAGAAGAGAAGATTCTCCAAAAAGAAGAAGCAAAGATTCACCACCAAGAGAGAGAAGGAGTAGAGATGATTGTTATGAACGAAGATACTCACGGAGAAGCAAGGATTCGGAAAGGAAGGAAAAATCATCAAGGAGCTACACAAAACAAAAACATCAAGCTCATGTTGGTGAATGGGTATCCGGCTCCGACTCCGACAGCCACTCTGAGAGAAGTTATCACTCCGACTCCGAAGATACTCAAGATGAAGGTGGTGCCGGTCTAGCACTTGTGTCATCCAACTCCTACGACATATTTGACTCACCAAATGAAGGAATTTGAAGATGCCTCATGACCAAAGGTCCTAAGGTAACATGCCCCGAGTATGTTGATTTTAATAGTGATGAAGATGACTTGTTAGGTGATGATGATTTACTTGTTGACAACTCTAGTGATGAATACTATGATGAAACATCAATTAATCATGCTAATCAAGATAGAACGAATGACAATGATAAGGATAAGATTGAGGCTCTAACTAAAGAACTAAACACTCTTAAGTTAGCTCATGAAACTATCTTCGAAGATCATCGAGAACTTTTAAGAGCTCATGAGAAGTTACGCTATGAAAAGCTCAACCTTGAGCAAGAGCATGAGTTTTTAAAAGCAATCAATGATGATCTCCGCAAGAAAAGTTCTTCTTACATTGCCAAGCGTTTACTCTTATCCACTTACATGCCTCAAGTCAAGTCTAGTAACAAGAACAAGAAAGATTCTTCCTCTAGTAGTAACAATGATCATGCTAAATCCAATATTGTTGCTTCTAGTAGTTCTCTTGATTCCACTAATGATTCTCTTAGCCAAGTTACACTTGAGCAAGAAAATAGCTTATTGAAGGGAATTATAGAGAAAGGAGTGTACAAAAGCCTTGCCGGGAGTAAGCAATTCGAGGAAATTGTGCGCAAGCAAGGAATGCACCGGAAGAATCAAGGTGTTGGTTTTGAACAAAAGTTCAATGCCAATGGAGTTGACTGGCAAGAAGATCAATACCCCAAGACAAAGTTTGTTCCTCAACAAGAGAAGTATGATACTTCCTTCAAGGGGACACAAGCTCAAGATGATCTTCCACCACAAGACTACAAGCAAAAAGGCAAGGACAAGCTTCAAGAGGAAATTGATGCATTTGAAGAAGCTCCTAAGACCTTAGTCAAGTGGATTCCCAAGACTACTTCAAGTTCCACTTCATCAAGTACGACTACAACTCCAAGGATTCCCATCAAGATGGTGTGGATCCAAAAGAAGAAGAACTAGAGAGTTCTTGAGGGTGACTCCGCCAACATACTTCACTCTTATCATTTTGGCCAGAACAAGTGCAATCAACTTCCACATCTTGCACTAGTTCAAGGAGTCACAAACCCTCTTGTTGGTAAGACAAGGGACAAGGTAATCTAAAAGTTTTCATGGACATCATCTTGTGTGTGCATCACTCTATGTCTATGGATATCCTTGTTTGTTCCTTGTGGGACTAACCCATGTAGGTATTGAAAGTGCAATTCAGTCAAATGGATAGCTTCAAGTGATCTACATCAACATTGAGCATCCACATCTTCAACATCTACATGAAGTCATCATCGACAAAACCCAAGGTTAGTTCATCCCTCTTAGGGGGGATATCACATCTAGGGGGAGCTTTACTCTAAGACTTGAGCTAAAGCAACTCTAAAGATGTGAACACAACAATGCTTTATGTAAAAGTGGTAACCCCACTTGAGCCTAAACGATGAGTATGACCTATGATCAAGTGTTCTCACTTGACTCCTAAGTCAATATACTCATATATAGATGACCTAGTCATCGCAAATTGCTTGATAGATGCTAGAATTGGTTGTGCATGCTTTGTCACATATTTCATTTGCCATCTTATTGTGTGAGCATGTTGGTTGCATATTTTACTCATTCGAGGACATCCACTTGTTGCTTTGATTGTTTGGCTTTATTTTCTTTTGCCAAGTGGATGGACAAGAATGCCTAAGAACCTCCTCTAGCTATCTATGCTTTTCTCGTCTCAAACTCTATTCATGCTACATCACAAAATTTGATCAAGTCAGATTCGAACCACTCTATGTGAGGAGCGCTCGGAGTCCCCGATTCATCATAGACATAAACTTCCTAAACCTCTTTGTGATTCTCGGTCTGACCGATTCCTTACTTTCGGTCCTACCAAGATCATTAAGTTGATCTAGGTTTTCGATCTTGGTGCAACCGATTTGAACCATTCGGTCACACCAAGTTGCAACAACTGTATACAGTTTTGCATCTCGGTGCCACCAAGTTGTTCCACTCGGTCACACCGACAGGGTCGGGCTATATATAGTCACGGGCAAAAATTTGGAAATTTCTCCGAACCACTTCGCCCGCGCGATAGCATGCTCTACCAACTTGGTCTCCGGATCGTCTCCTCGCCGCCAGCCGTCTCCAGTCACTGGTCTCCGTCGCCGTCAACGGGAATCAACCCCGCCGTTGCCGCCATAGCGAGTCTCCGCCGAACTAGGGTATGGACTCGATCTTTGTGCTATTCTCCAATCCGATTCCTAGCACATTGTGATCATCATGATTCTTGCCACGTTTGATAAACTCCTATCCAGTCAATGAACTCGTAGATTAGGTTTAATTTGAAAATTTTAGGGTTAGGTTTCCGCCGAAACCATCTCGGACCCACCGATCTGAAAAACTCGGTCCCACCGATTTGGCTTATGCCATTGCACAAGTGAGACTCGGTCTAACCGATTATTACTAATTGATGTGACCGATTTTGGAACTCTGTGAAACCCTAGCAGTCTCAGTGCCACCGAACTATAACTTGGTCTGACCGAGTTCACTAGTTTAGGCTCCAAAACTGCTTCAGTATCACCGAGTTTAGAAATCGGTAGATCCAAGATGCTTTCAGTGGGAAACTAAAACTAAGTTTTTGAATTATTCTTTTGCAAAAATCTCTGCATTTTGTGATGCTCATCCACTCTATCTCATCTATAACCTATTCACAGGGTCAGCAGTCAGAGTTTGCATCATGTCAGACCAAAGTGATAGCCAGAACCTGTCAGAACAGCAAGTGCAGATGAGTGAGGGCACTAGTCCCTCAAGTTCCTCAGATGATGGCAGCAGGAGCACCCCTAGCAATCTGCCTAAAGCTGCCACAAGACAGAGAAAGAAGAGAACCTCAGATTCCGAAGATGAGGATTATGTGGCAGAAGAGGAAGCAACTTCCAAGAGAGTTGAGCCAGCACAGGGCATAAAACCAGGGATGAAGATCAAAAGGCCAGCAGGCAGGCAGCCTATGTCAAAGGCTAGAGCTTCAACTGAGAAGCCCACTCCCATTGAGCCCGTTGTTGCTGAAGGTAACAAGAGGAAAGAAAGGGTGAAGAAAACTGTAGCCGGAGTGCTTGGCAAAGCTTCCATCATGGAAGATGAGGAGGAAGAAGAAGAGGTAGCTGCACCAGCACCAAAGGCACCCAAGCTGATGGGTGATGCCATAAGATCAGGGGCAGCTGCTTCCAAGGCCAAGCCAGCTCCAAAGCCAAAGCCAAAGAGAAATACAAGAAGCATCCCAGCTACTGAGAAGAACAAGGCCCTAGTGCCTGAAGCTGCAGAAGAAGAGGAAGAGAATGTTCTTAGAAAGCTCAAGCCCAAGATCCCAGACCACAACAATGCTCATCCTGTGGCTGAGGATATGAAACTCGGGAGAGATTCAGGGCTCCGAAAGTGGAGAGAAGCAGACCCGTATGCTTCAAGGAGAAGGACTGCAGTTGACTACAGGTTTCACACCAAGGAGCAGCAGGATTTTTATGAGACAGTGCTGCTAGACAAGAAGCCCATTGTCTGTGACATGAGATGGGTCGATTGGCAATACATCAAGGACAACAAAGAGTACTACCCTGGAGTGCAGGACAGCTTCAAGGCGTGTGGAGTAGAGGACTTTGTTGGGCAGAAGCTCACAAAGTGGAACGAGGAACTCATCATGCAGTTCTACTCCACAGCCCATTTTTATCCAGATGGTAGGATAATTTGGATGTCAGAGGGTACAAGGTACCAGTCTGCAGTTGGTGAATGGGCTCAGCTGATAAATGCCCCAGAGGAGCAAGCAGATGACTTGGACGTTTATGCCAAGAAGAAGATGGACCACAACTCTATGTCCAACATGTACAAGGAGATTCCAAATGAAGCACTTGACACTTTCAAGTTTGGCTCAGTACATTATCTTCTATCAGGGCTGCCCACTATCAATTGGATACTAAGGCGCACCTTATTGCCCAAGTCTGGAGATCACAAGATGATCAGAGGCCACGCGATCAACTTGCTTCATATCTTTGACATGCCTCAGAAATTCAAGGTGATGAGCCTAATGGTAGAGACCATTAAGAGGACAGCAGCAGACCAGAAGAGGAGCTGTGGATATGCCCCAAAGATTCAGGAGCTCATCAACTCCAAGATGGGCACGGGCATATACTTGTTGGATAAGGAACACCTGCCCATCCTTCCAGATTTTGAAGATAACCAAGTTGTCATGACTGAGAATGAGCCGTCATCTGCCCAAGCACAAGCCAAGAAGGAGAAGGCTAGGAAGGAGAAAGCTGCCAAGATGCCTACTCAAGAGGAGGCATCTGAATATTTCTTGAAAACCAAACAAGAGCATCTTGGTTACTTGATTGCATCCACCCTACGGATTGAGCAAGGACTAGCCACCCTAACTCAAAACCAGGCAAGCTTAGAGAGGATCATGGAACAAAAGTTCTATGACTTGGATGTCAAAGTGACAGAGATTCAGTCTGCAGTGGAGTAGCTCCAGGATGATATGCAGGAGAGGAGAGGCAAGACTACAACTGATGCCTTTGCCAGAGTGCCCCGAGCTCCAAGGTCGTCTGCAGTGCTAGTTCCTGACACAAGAGCAACCGCCTCAGCTCCAGCCGCAGCATCAGCTTCAACTCTAGCATCTACTTCAGCTCCAGCGTCTACTTCAGCATCTACGGAAGCCTTCGTCCTTGGAGTGATCCGGACTCCACCACCACCTGAAGATCAAGCTTGAGTGTCGACTTAGCACTATGCATTTTCTAGGAACTTTTTGGTAACTTGTTGCCAAAGGGGGAGTAAATGTATAGATCATAGGCTTCGAGAGAGAGTGTTGCCTTTTTATTCTCTCTTGTTTTATTTGGTGGTTTTTCGAACTTCGTTTGCTTTTGTGTGAGATACTACGTCATTATCTGTGTGAGACATTGATGATCATGTGTTTGATCATAAGCTACACTTAATGTTTTCTTAATGCTATTATCCTATCTATCTTATGTGATCATTCACTATTCTTGGTGATGAGTGCATGTATTTCATTCTTATCATTTTAAGCGCTCCACCAAGATGTATGTGACATGGAAGAGTAACCCATGACTCTAACTCTTTGTGCATTTGCAGTCCAAAGCAAATTTTAAATATGCACAAATTTAGGGGGAGCTCTTACTTATCACATACTTCTCAAAGCGACGATATATTTCATGCTTATTATCATTTATCGAAGCTTTGATCTATATGTTGTCATCAATTACCAAAAAGGGGGAGATTGAAAGTGCAACTATCCCTAGGTGGTTTTGGTAATTCATAACAACATATAGCTCATTGAGCTAATGCTATTCCAAGTTGATTATTTCAGGAAAGCTCAATGATTGGCATGGCATGGATGTGAAAGTGGAACCCTCAAAATGCTAAGGACAAAGGATTGGCTCAAGCTCAAAAGCTCAAGACTCTTCATTTTATATTTTAGTTATCCAAGATCACATTGAGTCTTTCGGAAAAGCCAATACTATCAAGGAGGGATGAGGTGTTGCTTAATGAGCCTCTTGCTTCATGTGCTTAATGATATGCTCCAAAATCCTCATCTACTTTCCCATATCCACAAATGACCTAAACCCTAAGCCAAACTCGGTCATACCGATTCTATCTATCCGGCGCCACCGAGTTTCATATGTCATAAGTCACTGCCAAACCCTAGCAATTCGGTCCTACCGATAGGGATCTCGGTCTCACCGAGATGGGATTGCAAACTCTCTGTTTCCCTTTCGTAACTTTTCGGTCTCACCGAAAGAGCGAATCGGTCCCATCGAGATTGCGATGTAAACTCCGTGTTTCCCTTTTGTAACTTTTCGGTCTCACCAAAAGAGCAAATCGGTCCCACCGAGTTTGCCTGACCAACTCTCTGGTTAGCCTATACCAAACTCGGTCTCACCGAGTTTGTGTAATCGGTCTCACCGAGATTATGTTGTGCCCAAACCCTAACCATATCGGTCCGACCGAGTTGCATGTCAGTCCCACCGAAAATCTCTAACGGTCACTAGGTTTACCTTTTTGGTCCGACCGAGTTTGTTGATTCGGTCCCACCGAGATTGGTAGATTGTGTGTAATGGTTGGATTTTGTGTGGAGGCTATATATACCCCTCCACCTCCTCTTCATTCATGGAGAGAGCCATCAGAACACATACACATTTCCAACTCATATGTTCTGAGAGAGAACCACCTACTCATGTGTTGAGACCAAGATATTCCATTCCTACCATATGAATCTTGATCTCTAGCCTTCCCAAGTTGCTTTCCACTGAAACCTTCTTTCCACTAGATCCAAACCCTATGAGAGACAGTTGAGTGTTGGGGAGACTATCATTTGAAGCACAAGAGCAAGGAGTTCATCATCAACACACCATTTGTTACTTCTTGGAGAGTGGTGTCTCCTAGATTGGCTAGGTGTCACTTGGGAGCCTCCGACAAGATTGTGGAGTTGAACCAAGGAGTTTGTAAGGGCAAGGAGATCGCCTACTTCGTGAAGATCTACCGCTAGTGAGGCAAGTCCTTTGTGGGCGATGGCCATGGTGGGATAGACAAGGTTGCTACTTCGTGGACCCTTCGTGGGTGGAGCCCTCCGTGGACTCGCGCAACCGTTACCCTTCATGGGTTGAAGTCTCCATCAACGTGGATGTAGGATAGCACCACCTATCCGAACCACGGGAAAAACATCCGTGTCTCCAATTGCATTTGAATTCTCCAAACCCTTCTCTTTACATTCTTGCAAGTTGCATGCTTTACTTTTCGCTGCCAATATACTCTTTGCATGCTTGCTTGAATTGTGTGATGATTGCTTGACTTGTCCTAAAATAGCTAAAATCTGCCAAGAACTAAAATTGGGAAAAGGTTAAGTTTTTATTTGGTCAAGTAGTCTAATCACCCCCCCCCCCTCTAGACATACTTTCGATCCTACATTTAGGTAGCTCCTTTGTGGCGACTGCACTCATCCGAGTTCGGGCGCGTATGTGCCTGACCGGGAAGCGGCCCTTCGTTAAAGCGGAGGAATCCGATAGATTCCGATAGGTCATCGAGTGGCTGACCGGTCTCACGCTACATCATGACAGTTAGTTTTCGGCTTTCTCTACTGAGGTGCTCGCCCGGCCGAACCGGGGCACAATCGCAGTAGTTCTCCTGGTGCTACCTTAGCAGATAGAGCGGAACGTAAGGTAGCCGAACTCAGGAGCCGGGCAACCCAACATTTGACCAAAGACATGATTCGGAGCTGATGCATATAATGCCAAAACTCGCGACGCCGAACACTCCCTAAGGTATTCGGTCTTTATGAGTGCGGGCGAAACAACACTCTTTATTTAAAAAGCCCCTAGTGTCCAGGTACGTGCAAAAATTCTGACGTGGCCACATGCCAAGATGCCAACCTCCTCCTTGGTTATATCAGAAAAAACCAGGGGATGTATAGCAACAAGAGATAGTAAAAAAGGTTTATGCAGGGTCTTAATCTAAAAAGAATCCTTTAGGACGGGTCCCTACTGCACGCTTGCGCCTGTGTCTCCGTTGTGCCGTATCCTGGACGGGCGCCGCACAACGTTCATCTGTAAAAGAGAGGAACTGAGTTGAAAACGGGTCGTGCCTAAAAAGTTTAAAATAAACAAAGTATAAAGTAAAATATATAAAATTGAGCTTTATTGTCTCTTATTGTATATGCATGGAGCCCCTAGTGTGGGGGTATATGGCCACTAAGCCTGCATCCATGATGATTTTGCACCGAACTCGTCTATCCGCGTTCGTGGTCTTGAATGACCTATTTCGAAGTTTTTTTGGCCGGTGAGGCCATTTTGCTGTCGGGCTGTCAAAGCGGCCGCACAGTCCTCGCTTGGGGAGGCGCACTTTAGTGCTTTCCCTTCAAAGAGATGATGCCTCGTGGACCGGGCATCTTAAGCGTGAGAGATGCGTAATGCGGTATTGCGTTAAAGCGAGCGAAAGCTTCGCGTCCCAGTAGTGCTTGAAAGCGACTTGAGAACGGGACGATATGGAAGGTCAACTTTTCGCGGCGGAAGTTATCGGCAGAGCCGAATATAACTTTGAGCCGGAGAAAACCCATACAATGGGTGTCCGGACCAGGTATTACCCCTTGAAAGGAGGTTTTGCTGTGGCGGATTCTTGCTGGGTTTATCCCCATGTGCTGGATTGTATCCTGATATATCAGGTTTAGTCCACTGCCGCCGTCCATAAGGACATTTGAAAAATGGAGTCTGCCAATTATTGGATCGAGTATCAAGGTAGTCCAGCCTGCATTCTTGATATTTCTAGAATAATCTAGCTGATCGAAGATGATTGGTTTTGATGACCAGTGGCGGGACCCTTTGAGGATAGGTCGTGTGGTGCGTACCTTTATGGGCACCGCACATTTTGTGATGTGAAGTAAGTTCACTGTTTTTACTTCTTGTGGGAAGCTCTTTTGTTTCCTGGTACTCTGCTTTTGGGGTTCGTCCTCGTCTTCGCTTGGTGTGTCGAGCCCCTTGTGTTCGGCATTGAGTCTGCCGGATTGTTTGAAAACCCAACAGTCTCTGTGGGTATGGTTAGCAGGCTTCCCGGGAGTACTGTGTATCTGACATATCCTGTCCAGGATTTTATTTAGGTTGGATGGATCGTCCCTGTTATCCTAGGGGCGATTTTGCCTAATTTTGTCGTGAGCCTTTGAATCCGGCATTGACTACCGTGCTCTTCGGACTTTTGTCCTTAGTTCGGCGACGGTCCTTGTTGCGTCACGGTTTTCCGTTTCCATCCCTAGTTCGGATGTACTTGGGTCGCTGGGGCTGCACCTTGCCAACCAGCTGTCCTCCCCTGCGCAAAAGCGGGTCATGAGGTATGTTAGTGCGGCCATTGTTCTTGGCTTTTCTTGGCCGAGGTGTCTGGCGAGCCATTCGTCTCGGACGTTATGCCTGAAAGCTGCTAAGGCTTCGGCGTCCGGACAGTCGACTATCTGATTCTTTTTAGTGAGGAATCTATTCCAGAACTACCGAGCTGATTCTCTGGGTTGTTGAGTTATGTGACTAAGATCGTCTGCATCCGGAGGGCGGACATAGGTCCCTTGAAAATTTGCTCGGAAAGCATCCTCGAGCTCTTCCCAACTTCCAATTGTATTTTCATGAAGGCTTTTGAGCCAATGCCGGGCTGGCCCTTTAAGCTTAAGGGGTAAATATTTTATGGCGTGGAGATCATCTCCTCTAGCCATGTGTATGTGGAGGATATAATCCTCGATCCAGACTCCAGGGTCTGTTGTTCCATCATATGCCTCTATGTTTATGGGTTTGAATCCCTCTGGAAATTCATAGTCCAGGACCTCATCGGTGAAACATAGAGGGTGTGCGGCGCCTCGGTATTTGGGTGTGCCGGATTCTGATGATGGCTTTATTGCATAGCTTACGAGAGCTTGCTTTCTTGGCCCATAAATGGACCTGACTGGGCCATGGTGCGAATCCTTAAGTGGGTCGCATGCCGATTTAAGTGCGGTGCCGCTTGCCGCTTTATGGGGTCGTCTATCCGACCATGTGGCTTTCTAATTTTTTGAATGTGAGGGCTCTAGGGCCTCTTCGTCGAATTCAGGCAGTAGCTTTCTTTTCGGATAGCTTTTAGTGCGGCGACTGTCGCCATATTTATCTGCGGTATTGATTACTTTGCTCCATCTAATCCGGAGTGCATCTTCCGCAGTTTTTAGCTTCCACTTCTGCTTTTTTAGGCTGCGTGCAGTTGCAACGAGCCTCTCGTGGAGATTCTTCTGCTCCATAGGTTTGTCCGGCGTGAGGTCGTCCGGAATGCGGTTTTCGCCGGAGGAGGGATGTTCGGTTTCTCTATCCGTGTTGCCCTATTCGGACGGTTGCTCTAAGGCCTGCTCGTCGTCTACCGGCTCGTCCTGCTCTATGGCTGGGTTTTTATCAAGGCGGGGCTTGGGTCGGCGTTTACGCCAACGCTTTGATTGCTTTTCGGGGGGTCGAACTCCCGTTCCATCCCCTTTTTCTTCGTTGTCGCTTCCTTTACGGGTATCCACCATGTATACATCGTGAGGTGAGGTGGCTGTCCAATGCCCTGTGGGCATTGGTTGGTCGGTATCTCCTGCATCGTCATCCATGTTGTCGATGTCTCCGGAGTCGAAGTTGAGCACGTCGTTTAAATTGTCGACAGTGGCTACCAAGTGGGTGGTGGGTGGGCTTTGAATTTCTTCGTCGTCCGTATCCCATCCTCGTTGACTGTAATCCGGCCAGGGCTCTCCTGATAAAGAGAGAGACTTAAGAGAATTCAGAATGACGCCAAAAGGCGAGTGCTGAAAGATGTCTGCGGCGGTGAACTCCATTATCGGCACCCAATCGGATTCGATCGGCAGGGGCGCGGGGGGGTTTGGAGTCCGGGGAGGAGTCCGGATCCTCGGAGTCACGGGTTATGCAGAGTGCGGGGCTAGCGTTCGGCTCGATCGCCTTTGAGATCGCGGCCCCCGAGGTGGCGTCCAACCGCTCGTCCTCGATTGGTGCAATAGGCTCCGAGTTAGAGGTCGGAACCGATGCGTGTGCGGCCTCCAGGACACTATCCGGAGGCAGAGCTAGATCATGTCCCTCGAGATGGTGCGGTGCGCTTGGCCGTAGCTCGAACCCGTCGAAGATCAAGTCTCCGCGGATGTCAGCCATGTAGTTTAAGCTTCCAAACCTGACATGATGGCCAGGGGCGTAGTTTTCGATCTGCTCCAAGTGGCCAAGCGAATTGGCCCGCAGAGCAAAGCCGCCGAAGATGAAGATCTGTCCGGGGAGAAAAGTCTCACCCTGGACCGCATCATTGTTGATGATCAAAGGAGCCATCGGACCTAACGGCAACGACACAGAGGAACTCTCAATGAAAGCACCAATGTCGGTGTCAAAACCGGCGGATCTCGGGTAGGGGGTCCCGAACTGTGCGTCTAGGCCGGATGGTAACAGGAGGCAGGGAACACTATGTTTTACCCAGGTTTGGGCCCTCTCGATGGAGGTAAAACCCTATGTCTTGCTTGATTAATATTGATGATATGGGTAGTACAAGAGTGGATCTACCACGAGATCGAGGAGGCTAAACCCTAGAAGCTAGCCTATGGTATGATTGTTGTATGATGATGATGTCCTACGGACTAGAACCCTCCGGTTTATATAGACACCGGATAGGGTTAGAGTTACATAGAGTCGGTTACAATGGTAGGAGATCTTGAATATCTGCTTCGCCAAGCTTTCCTTCCACGCCAAGGAAAGTCCCATCCGGACACGGGACAAAGTCTTCAATCTTGTATCTTCATAGTCCAGGAGTCCGGCTGAAGGTATAGTCCGGCTACCCGAACACCCCCTAATCCAGGACTCCCTAAATCGTGCTAAAACTTGGTTCTCTTCTTTGCCTAAAAATAGTATTGATTCATGGAATAAGTGCAAAGATGCTTCTATCTCTAAGTATTTTCCTCCTGCTAAGATCATCTCTCTTAGGAACGATATTATGAATTTTAATCAACTTTATCATGAGCGTGTTGCACAAGCTTGGGAGAGGGTGAAATTAATGATACATAATTGCCCTACACATGGTTTGAATTTGTGGAAGATTATACAAAACTTTTATGCCGGACTGAATTTTGGTTCTAGAAATCTTTTAGATTCGGCCGCGGGAGGCACTTTTATGGAAATCACTTTAGGAGAAGCTACTAAACTCCTAGACAATATTATGGTTAATTATTCTCAGTGGCACACCGAAAGATCCACTAGTAAAAAAGTTCATGAGATTGAAGAGATTAATGTTTTGAGTGGAAAGATGGATGAACTTATGAATTTTTTTGCTAATAAAAGTGTTTCTTCTAATCCTAATGATATGCCTTTGTCCACTTTAATTGAGAATAATAATGAATCTATGGATGTGAATTTTGTTGGTAGGGACAATTTTGGTAACAACGCGTATAGAGGAAACTTTAATTCTAGGCCGTTTCCTAGTAATTCCTCTAATAATTATGGTAATTCCTACAACAACTCTTCCGGAAATTTTAGTAAGATGCCCTCTGACTTTGAGACTAGTGTTAAAGAATTTATGAGTTCGCAAAAGAATTTCAATGCTTTGGTAGAAGAAAAAATGCTTAAGATTGATGAGTTGGCTAGGAACGTGGATAGAATTTCGCTTGATGTTGATTCTTTGAAACTTAGATCTATTCCACCTAAGCATGACATCAATGAGTCTCTCAAAGCCATGAGAATTTCCATTGATGAGTGCAAAGAAAGAACCGCTAGGATGCGTACAAATAAAGATTGATTTGTGAAAGCGTGTTCTTCTAGTTTTCATGATAATAATGATGAAGATCTAAAAGTGATTGATGTGACTCCTATTAAATCTTTGTTTTCCAATATGAATCTTGATATAGATGGGACTGGAGATGAGTCAACTTCAGTTAAAAGGCGTCCCAATGATTCATAGTTTTTAGATCTTGATGCAAAAATAAATAAAAGTGGGATTGAAGAGGTCAAAACTTTACATAACAATGAACCCACTATTTTGGATTTCAAGGAATTTAATTATGATAATTGCTCTTTGATAGATTGTATTTCCTTGTTGCAATCCGTGTTAAATTCTCCTCATGCTTATAATAAAAATAAAGCTTTTACTAAACATATCATTGATGCTTTAATGCAATTCTATGAAGAAAAGCTTAAACTAGAAGTTTCTATCCCTAGAAAACTTTATGATGAGTGGGAACCTACTATTAAAATTAAGATTAAAGATTATGAATGCTATGCATTGAGAGATTTGGGCGCTAGTGTTTCCACGATTCCAAAAACCTTGTGTGATGTGCTAGGTTTCCGTGAATTTGATGATTGTTCTTTAAATTTGCATCTTGCGGATTCCACCATTAAGAAACCTATGGGAAGGATTAATGATGTTCTTATTGTTGCAAATAGGAATTATGTGCCCGTATATTTCATTGTTCTTGATATAGATTGCAATCCTACATGCCCTATTATTCTTGGTAGACCTTTCCTTAGAACGATTGGTGCAATTATTGACATGAAAGAAGGAAATATTAAATTCCATTTTCTGTTAAGGAAAGGCATGGAACACTTTCCTAGGAAGAAAATTAAATTGCCTTATGAATCTATTATGAGAGCCACTTATGGATTGCATACCAAAGATGGCAATACCTAGACCTATTCTTGTTTTTATGCCTAGCTAGGGGTGTTAAACGATAGCGCTTGTTGGGAGGCAACCCAATTTTATTTTTGTTCTTTGCTTTTTGCTCCTGTTTAGTAATAAATAATTAATCTAGCTTCTGTTATGATTGTGTTTTTTATGTTTTAATTAGTGTTTGTGCCAAGTAAAGCCTTTAGGATCTTCTTGGGTGATAGTTGTTTGATCTTGCTGAAAAAATAGAAACTTTTACGCTCATGAAGTTAATTTTCATTTTTTTACCAGAAAGCGATAAAATACCCACTCCACTTGCAGTAGATCAATATACAAATTGCTCACGCTGTCCTAATTTTTCAGAATTTTGGAGTTACAGAAGTATTCGGAAGTTACAGATTGCTACAGACTGTTCTGTTTTTGACAGATTATGTTTTTCGTGTGTTGTTTGCTCATTTTGATGAATCTATGAGTAGTATCGGGGGTATGAACCATAGAGAAGTTGGAATACAGTAGATTTAACACCAATATAAATAAATCATGATTTCATTACAGTACCTTAAAGTGGTGGTTTATTTTCTTATACTAACGGTGCTCATGAGATTTTCTATTGAAGTTTTGTGTTGTGAAGTTTTCAAGTTTTTTGGGTAAAGATTTGATGGATTTTGGAATAAGGAGTGGCAAGAGCCTAAGCTTGGGGATTCCCAAGGCACCCCAAGGTAACATTCAAGGACAACCAAAAGCCTAAGCTTGGGGATGCCCCGGAAGGCATCCCCTCTTTCGTCTTCTTCTATCGGTAACTTTACTTGAGGCTATATTTTTATTCACCACATGATATGTGTTTTGCTTGGAGCGTCTTGTGTTATTTGAGTATTTGCTTTTTAGTTTACCACAATCATCCTTGCTGTAAACACCTTTTGGGAGAGACATGCATGAATCGGAATTTATTAGAATACTCTATGTGCTTCACTTATATCTTTTGAGCTAGATAATTTTGCTCTAGTGCTTCACTTATATCTTTTTAGAGAACGATGGTGGTTTTATTTTATAGAAATTATTAATCTCTCATGCTTCACTTATAGTATTTTGAGAGTCTTTTAGAACAGCATGGTAATTTGCTTTGGCTATAAAACTAGTCCTAATATGATGGGCATCCAAGATGGGTATAATAAAAACTTTCATATAAAGTGCGTTGAATACTATGAGAAGTTTGATTCTTTATGATTATTTTGAGATATGAAGATGGTGATATTAGAGTCATGCTAATAGAGTAGTTGTAAATTTGAGAGATACTTGTGTTAAAGTTTGTGATTTCCGTAGCATGCATGTATGGTGAACCGTTATGTGATGAAGTTGGAGAATGATCTATTTATTGATTGTCTTCCTTATGAGAGGCGGTCAGGGACGAGCGATGGTCTATTCCTACCAATATATCCCCCTAGGAGCATGCGCGCACTACTTCGTTTCGATAACTAATAGATTTTTGCAATAAGTATGTGAGTTCTTTATGACTAATGTTGAGTCCATGGATTATACGCACTCTCACCCTTCCACCATTGCTAGCCTCTCTAGTACCACGCAATTTTCGCCGGTACCATAAACCCACCATCTACCTTCCTCAAAACAGCCACCATACCTACCTATTATGGCATTTCCATAGCCATTCCGAGATATATTGCCATGCAACTTTTCACCATTCCGTTTATTATGACACGCTCCATCATTGTCATATTGCCTTGCATGATCATGTAGTTGACATCGTATTTGTGGCAAAGCCACCATTCATAATTCTTTCATACATGTTACTCTTGATTCATTGCACATCCCGGTACACCGCCAGAGGCATTCACATAGAGTCATATTTTGTTCTAAGTATCGAGTTGTAATTCTTGAGTTGTATAAGTAAATAAAAGTGTGATGATCATCATTATTAGAGCATTGCCCCAGTGAGGAAAGGATAATGGAGACTATGATTCCCCCACAAGTCGGGATGAGACTCCGGACGAAAAAGATAAAAAATAAAAGAGGGAGGCCAAAAAAAGAGAGGGCCCAAAAAATGAAAAAACAAAAAATGAGAGAAAAAGAGAGAAGGGACAATGCTACTATCCTTTTTCCACACTTGTGCTTCAAAGTAGCACCATGATCTTGATGATAGAGAGTCTCTTATTTTGTCACTTTCATGTACTAGTGGGAATTTTTCATTATAGAACTTGGCTTGTATATTCCAATGATGGGCTTCCTCAAAATGCCCTAGGTCTTCATGAGCAAGCAAGTTGGATGCACACCCATTTAGTTTCTTTTGTTGAGCTTTCATACATTTATAACTCTAGTGCATCTATTGCATGGCAATCCCTACTCACTCACATTGATATCTATTGATGGGCACCTCCATAGCCCGTTGATACACCTAGTTGATGAGACTATCTTCTTCATTTTGTCTTCTCCACAACCACCCCTCTATTCCACCTATAGTGTTATATCCATGGCTCACACTCATGTATTGCATGAAGATTGAAAAAGTTTGAGAACATCAAAAGTATGAAACAATTGCTTGGCTTGTCATCGGGGTTGTGCATGATTAAATATTTTGTGTCATGAAAATAGAACATAGCCAGTGTCGTGGAAGTGTCAAGGCAGATGTCCTCATGGAAGGACTTAGTTCTGGAGCCATTGCGACGAGGTTAGCTTAAAGGGGTTAAACGGGACCAGGGACACGGAGAGTTTATACTGGTTCGGCCCCTTGCGGTGAAGGTAAAGGCCTACTCCAATTGAGGTGGTATTGCTAGGGTTTTGATTACCAGGTAGCAAACATGCTTTGCCTGGCTCTCGATTTGAAGTTTCTTGCCCTAAGCCGCTGCCAGGTCGTCCCCTTATATACATGGGTTGATGCCCTGTGGCCTACAGAGTCCCGACCGGCTCATACAACATGTTTGGCTCGGTGACGTATCTTACATGCCTTACATTACAAGTCTACTCATACATGGCGGTTTACACTTACGGGCCTTAAGCCATCTATGGGCTTGGGCCTCTTACCGGCCTATCTATGAACCGCCGTCTGGTATACTCTCTTGGGCTTCTCGGATGAACCGTCATTGTGGTTGACCCGGCCCCTCCTGGGCGGGTCATACCTGATAGTCATATCCCCAACATTAGGCCCAGGTTGATTTGAACTTGTTCAGGTCAATCTTCAACACTTAGAAAAATCCTTCTTCCTCTGCTGTAAAACATTGTAACCCATCATGACGTCATCTTCGGAAATTTCAGAAACCCACCACGACGTCACCTTTAACGGATCTTTTATCCTTAATGACCTTCCGAAACTCGAGGCGTTTAATTAGCTGGATAATCATCATTTGGCCTCCTCGTTTTTCGCGCCTGCCTATTACTCTTTTCCTTATAAATAGGGTCAAACCACCCCTTTCTTATTCTCCTCTCTTCTCCTTCTCGTCTTCTTCTTCCTCGTGACGCACCAGCCCTCAGGAGCTCCGCCATCGTCGACCTTCATCCCCTTCATCAACTCCGGTCGCTGCATCGCCCTGAACGGTCCAGAAACGCCGCGGCACTCCTCTGCTGTCAACTAGCATCAATAGGTCTCCCCTTTTCCTTTTCATGGATATGTTCTTTAGGGTTTCGGTGTTCGTCGGTGTTCATCACTGCTCCTCCTTCTTCTTGCTAGATTGCGTAGTTTTGATCCGAAAAATAATGTAGGTCCTATGCGGTAGCAGTCTTAGCACCCGCTTTTGATATTAGAACATATCGTCATTGTGATAGATCTCCTCTGGGGCACCTCCACTTTCCTGTTGCCGCCTTTGTAGATTTAGAATTTATTTCCTTTTTCTGAACAGCTGTAGATCCAAATTTATAGCTTTAACCCATGGAACATGTTCGTCCCAATATTTAGCAAATTTCACTCTTGGTAGATCTTGAATATCTTAGTCATGGCGGCTTATTCTGCCAGCTTATCGTTACTTCATATATGATTAGCCCTCGCTTAAGCCGTCATTCTGAACATACACTGCAATTGCTAATCTTATGATTTCATCAACTAACTTGAACCGTCAAATTATTCCCTTCCTTCAAGTTGTCCTTTCACCATGCCACCAAAGACAGTTACTACATGTAACTGGGTTCCCTCTATCGTCATTGAGAGTACTTTAAAAGATTTTATCACGGTTAGATATTTGCCAGAGAAAAGTGTCATGCATTACCACGCTCCTGAGCCGGGCGAAGGGAGACCTCAGCCAAAGGACGGTGAAGTCATTGTATTCACTGATCATATGAACTGGGGCTTCTCGCTGCCCAGCTCTAAGTTCTTTAGGGATGTTCTGCACTTCTTTAAACTCCATCCGCAAGACATTGGACCCAACTCCGTGTCAAACATCTGTAACTTTCAAGTTTTATGTGAAGTATACCTTCAAGAAGAGCCTAGTGTTGAGCTTTTCAGGGAATACTTCTATCTGAACCGGCAAAATGAGTTCACAAACGGGCCCAGCTTGGAACTTGGTGGAATTTCAATTCAATGCAGAAGAGACTCCATCTTCCCTCAAGCAGCTCTACCGAGTCACCCCAAGGACTAGAATCAAACATGGTTCTACTGTAAAGATATCACGCCGTTTGATGAAAATTCATTGCCGGGTTATCATGCTGAACGTCTCGACTCAAGTTATCAACTCCCTGAGAAACTTACCGCTGCCGAACGCAAGAAACTCGTCCCTACAATCAGAAAAGTCCAAGCCTTGCTAGGAAACGGTTTAATCGGAGTCGATTTAATCCGCTGCTGGGTCGCATGGCGGATCATACCCTTAAGCCGATCGATCTGGCTTGATGTGTACTTATACCAGAGGAACAGACGATCCCTTACGCCATAGCTCTCTGCGCCTGACTGAAGAGGGCATTATTGAAATGGCAACAACACTTGTAAATAGCAAATTCGAAGACTGCAGCAAAGTGGGTCTGAATCCTTTATGCAAGCTTAGCCTGCCGCCAGATGTAAGTCTCATGATTTCCCTTACCTTACTTCATCACCCAAACATTGTGTGAACTCAAATATGTTACTCTTCCATAGGCTAAATCTGACTTCTGGAAGGCAAAATATGACCACGAGACTGCCAAAAAGGCTAGGACTGCCGCAAAAGCTGCCAAAAAGACCAGCAAGAGATCTAGGAAGAAATCAAGCGCCTCTGACCTGCTTAAGCTGGACGAAACCTCTGAGTCAGAGGTAGCCCTTGACTCTCTTGGCTTGTTTTTCAATCACCTTATTGACACTGACTATTGCCAGGATGATACGGGAGCCAGCCAAGCAGTTGAATAAGAGGTAACTATTATTTCCTCCGACTCAGAACCTTTGCCAAGGTAGAAACTTCGGTGAGTAACCCGGAAAGTAAGGTTTTCACACCCCTTGGCTTATTTAGACCCTCACTTTCTTTTGAAACGACAGCAACACGAGAGCCGCCGCCAGACCTGGACTAGTGGAGGTGAAGATTTATCCTCCGGTTTACCAAACACTCCTCGAAAACGCCAAAATGAGGTTCTTTTTGGCCTTAACTCTTTTATTTACTGCCGGGTTTCTTTCATTTAATTCAATTTTGCAGGAGATTTCCCGTTCTTCCTCTGGAAATTCATCTCAGACTCAGCTGCCGGCTTTCAAGACTGCCCCTAGGTCAGAATAATTATCTTTCCTCTGTACTTTTATATCTTCACCATTATGCTGACTTGTCCAAATTCTCTTTAGCGGCCAAGCAAAGCCCAACAAGAAGGCGAAGATGACAAAAACGGCCGAAGATCCTAAACCTGCTGAACCGGACCATCGAGCCTCTACACCAGAAGATCCTACTTCCAACACTCAACCTGAGATGCCTGAGTTGTTTGTTGATGAAACCAATATTGACCCGTCAACTACTGAACCGTCAAGCTCACTTAACCTGCCAGAGACTCATGCTAATGACGTTCTAATCACTGGCACTGGCTTTACTGAACCGGGGAATCCAACTGTACTAGCGAGACATTCTGCCAAACAAGAAGTTATGGAAAGACGGAAAGTGAGGTTTGATGTCTCCCACTATGCTCAGTTGAGTAATAGTGAAGTATTATCGGGTTATCTCAGTCAAGTACACTCCAGCCGTGACTTGGAAATTGAGATGGTTAAACAGATGCGTCAAAAGTATGAGGTACGTCATTCGGCTTATATGTTATATATCCTGCCAGCCCCCAAGTCTTCTAATTATGATAAGATTGAGTAATATGTAGACTTTAAAAACTTACAAGCTTCTGTCCTAGACTCCCGCCAAGTCCGGTTTAAAACTAAACCGGATGTTGATAATAGCATAATTTTGCATTTGTAGTCCCCAAGGGACGGTTTAATCAGTGTGAATGAGCCAGTCCTATTGATCACTGTGTAAAAGAGCAGAACTTAACTGCATAGCCCCATGACTCGGCTGAGACTGTTGACAGGACATCCGGCTCATCCTTAGGAAGATACAAGCAATATGCATTAGCCCCCAAGTGCCAAGTGTTGTTGCTTGCAAAGCGCTTGGGACTTTTAGTTATAAAAGTCGTTTCCGTCGAAAAATTGCGTTGATAGACATTAGCCCCCAAGTGCCAAGTGTTGTTGCTTGCAAAGCGCTTGGGACTTTTATTGTTGTAATCCGCCATGAGATATGTTTGACAAATTTGTGTTGTATGCAGGCTACTACTGCTGAACTAGAGTCTCAACTGAACGATGCCAAGACCCGGCTGGCGGCTCAAGAAAATGAGACCCGGAAAGCTGAGTCAAAATTCCAGTTTAGTGTATCTGAGTCGGAAAAATTGAAGACTAGTTATACTGAGGATAAAAAGGCTAGGGCTGAAGAAAAGACTGCCTTGATAAAACGTGCTGAGAAGGCAGATGCCGCTCTTCAGGAGGTGACCACTGAGCTCTCCGGTTTAAAACACCGGGTGTCTCAGATGGTTTCTGCTATCTCCGGTGAGTCGCCTTGTTACTTATCCAAAGTGAGTATTTGTCGTCATAATGTAAACTGCCATTTAACCAATCTGTAACTTACTCAGGTCCTAGGAGCAGCAACCTTAGCCAAGACACACTGGTGAAGCTCAAGGTGGTTTATACTCTTGTTGAGAAATTATACACTCGAGCTCAGCAGACTCTCGCTACTATCGCCCCATCGACTCAAGGACAAAACCTGTTAAGTGATGTTTTGAAGAAGTTGTCCATCTTGCCCACCATACTTGAATAAATCAAACGGTCTTGTGCTAGGGCCGGAGCTGTAACAGCCTTGAGCCATACCAAAGCATGGGTATCAGAATTAGACCCGGCAGATGTAGCTAGTGGGTATCCTAGCTTAAAGGAAGATGGAACCTCCTTCGATCAGCAAGACTTTGCTGCATGTGTCAAAGAGATTTGTCCTCATGCAACAGTCATCACTGACGAAACCAATCTTCCCAAATATCAGCCGCCTTATGATGAGTATAATCAGAAGATGCAGACGCCTGCATATAAAGTGATGGACTTAATTTCGCCGATTCATAAGCACACTTTCACCCCTGATATTGACCTGTTGAGGGAGTCCTGGATTAGGGGGTCTCCGGACAACTGGACTATCTCCATTGGACGGACTGTTAGACTATGAAGATACAAGATTCAAGACTTCATCTCGAAGATACAAGATTCAAGACTTCATCTCGTGTCCGGATGGGACTCTACTTGGCGTGGAAGGCAAGCTAGGCAATACGTATATGGATATCTCCTCCTTTGTAACCGACCTTGTGTAACCCTAACCCTCTCCGGTGTCTATATAAACCAGAGGGTTTTAGTCCGTAGGATAACAATCACAACAGACAATCATACCGTAGGCTAGCTTCTAGGGTTTAGCCTCTCTGATCTTGTGGTAGATCTACTCTTGTAACACCCATATCATCAATATCAATCAAGCAAGACGTAGGGTTTTTGAAGGAAATATGCCCTAGAGGCAATAATAAAGTTATTATTTATTTCCTTATATCATGATAAATGTTTGTTATTCATGCTAGAATTGTATTAACCGGAAACATAATACATGTGTGAATACATAGACAAACAGAGTGTCACTAGTATGCCTCTACTTGACTAGCTCGTTAATCAAAGATGGTTATGTTTCCTAACCATGAACACAGAGTTGTTATTTCATTAACGAGGTCACATCATTAGTTGAATGATCTGATTGACATGACCCATTCCATTAGCTTAGCACCCGATCGTTTAGTATGTTGCTGTTGCTTTCTTCATGACTTATACATGTTCCTATAACTATGAGATTATGCAACTCCCGTTTACCGGAGGAACACTTTGGGTACTACCAAACGTCACAACGTAACTGGGTGATTATAAAGGAGTACTACATGTGTCTCCAATGGTAGATGTTGGGTTGGCGTATTTCGAGATTAGGGTTTTGTCACTCCGATTGACGGAGAGGTATCTCTGGGCCCTCTCGGTAATACACATCACATAAGCCTTGCAAGCATTATAACTAAGATGTTAGTTGTGAGATGATGTATTACGGAACGAGTAAAGAGACTTGCCAGTAACGAGATTGAACTAGGTATTGGATACCGACGATCAAATCTCGGGCAAGTAACATACCGATGACAAAGGGAACAACGTATGTTGTTATGTGGTCTGACCGATAAAGATCTTCGTGGAATATGTAGGAGCCAATATGGGCATCCAGGTCCCGCTATTGGCTATTGACCGGAGACGTGTCTCGGTCATGTCTACATTGTTCTCGAACCGTAGGGTCCGCACGCTTAACATTACGATGACAGTTATTATGAGTTTATGCATTTTGATGTACCGAAGGTTGTTCGAAGTCCCGGATGTGATCAAGGACATGACGAGGAGTCTCGAAATGGTCGAGACGTAAAGATTGATATATTGGAAGCCTATGTTTGGACATCGTAAGTGTTCCGGGTAAAATCGGGATTTTACCGGATTACCGGGAGGGTTACCGGAACCCCCCGGGAACCATATGGGCCTTCATGGGCCTTAGTGGAAAAGAGAAAAGGGGCAGCCCATAGCTGGCCGCGCGCCCCCCCTTCCCCAAGTCCTATTAGGACTAGGAGAAGGGGCCGGCCCCCCTCTCTCTCCTCTCCCCCTTGGGAATCCTAGTTGGAATAGGATTGAGGGGGGGAGTCCTACTCCCGGTAGGAGTAGGACTCCTCCCGCGCCCTCTCCTTGGCCGGCGCACCCCTCCCCCTTGGATCCTTTATATACGGGGGCAGGGGGCACCTCTAGACACACAATTGATCATTGCTGATCGTTCCTTAGCCGTGTGCGGTGCCCCCTGCCACCAAATTCCACCTCGATCATACCGTTGTAGTGCTTAGGCGAAGCCCTGCGTCGGTAGTACATCAAGATCGTCACCACGCCGTCGTGCTGACGGAACTCTTCCTCGATGCTTTGCTGGATCGGAGCCCGAGGATCGTCATCGAGCTGAACGTGTGCTAAGAACTCGGAGGTGCCGGAGTAACGGTGCTTGGATCGGTCGGATCGGGAAGACGTACGACTACTTCCTCTACGTTGTGTGATTGCTTCCGCAGTCGATCTGCGTTGGTACATAGACAACACTCTCCCCTCTCGTTGCTATGCATCACCATGATCTTGCGTGTGCGTAGGAAAAATTTTGAAATTACTATGTTCCCCAACAGTGGCATCTGAGCCTAGGTTTTTATGGTTTGATGTTATTTGCACGAGTAGAACACAAGTGAGTTGTGGGCGATACAAGTCATACTGCCTACCAGCATGTCATACTTTGGTTCGGCGGTATTGTTGGACGAGACGATCCGGACCAACCTTACACGTACTCTTACGCGAGACCGGTTCCCTCGACGTGCTTTGCACATAGATGGCTTGCGGAAGACTGTCTCTCCAACTTTAGTTGAACCAAGTGTGGCTACGCCCGGTCCTTGAGAAGGTTAAAACAGAGTCTATTTGACGAACTATCGTTGTGGTTTTGATGCGTAGGTGAGATGAGTTCTTACTTAAGCCCGTAGCAGCCACGTAAAACTTGCAACAACAAAGTAGAGGACGTCTAACTTGTTTTTGCAGGGCATGTTGTGATGTGATATGGTCAAGGCATGATGCTGATTTTATTGTATGAGATGATCATGTTTTGTAACCAAGTTATCGGCAACTGGCAGGAGCCATATGGTTGTCGCTTTATTGTATGCAATGCAATCGCGATGTAATGCTTTACTTTAGTACTAAGTGGTAGTGATAGTCGTAGAAGCATAAGATTGGCGAGACGACAACGATGCTACGATGGAGATCAAGGTGTCGCGCCGGTGACGATGGTGATCATGACGGTGCTTCGGAGATGGAGATCACAAGCACAAGATGATGATGGCCATATCATATCACTTATATTGATTGCATGTGATGTTTATCCTTTTATGCATCTTATCTTGCTTTGATTGACGGTAGCATTATAAGATGATCTCTCACTAAATTATCAAGAAGTGTTCTCCCTGAGTATGCACCGTTGCCAAAGTTCGTCGTGCCCAGACACCACGTGATGATCGGGTGTGATAAGCTCTACGTCCATCTACAACGGGTGCAAGCTAGTTTTGCACACGCAGAATACTTAGGTTAAACTTGACGAGCCTAGCATATGAAGATATGGCCTCGGAACACAGAGACCGAAAGGTCGAGCGTGAATCATATAGTAGATATGATCAACATGACGATGTTCACCATTGAAAACTACTCCATCTCACGTGATGATCGGTTATGATTTAGTTGATTTGGATCATGTGATCACTTAGAAGATTAGAGGGATGTCTATCTAAGTGGGAGTTCCTAAGTAATTTGATTAACTGAACTTAAACTTATCATGAACTTAGTACCTGATAGTATCTTGCTTGTTTATGTTGATTGTAGATAGATGGCTCGTGTTGTTGTTCCGTTGAATTTTAATGCGTTCCTTGAGAAAGCAAAGTTGAAAGATGATGGTAGCAATTACACGGACTGGGTCCGTAACCTGAGGATTATCCTCATTGCTGCACAGAAGAATTACGTCCTAGAAGCACCGCTGGGTGCCAGGCCTGCTGCTGGAGCTACGCCAGATGTTATGAACGTCTGGCAGAGCAAAGCTGATGACTACTCGATAGTTTAGTGTGCCATGCTTTACAGCTTAGAATCGGGACTTCAATGACGTTTTGAACGTCATGGAGCATATGAGATGTTCCAGGAGTTGAAGTTAATATTTCAAGCAAATGCCCGAATTGAGAGATATGAAGTCTGCAATAAGTTCTATAGCTGCAAGATGGAGGAGAACAGTTCTGTCAGTGAGCATATACTCAAAATGTCTGGGTATAATAATCACTTGATTCAGATGGGAGTTAATCTTCCAGATGATTGCGTCATTGACAGAATTCTCCAATCACTGCCACCAAGCTACAAGAGCTTCGTGATGAACTATAATATGCAAGGGATGAACAAGACTATTCCCGAGCTCTTCGCAATGCTGAAAGCTGCGGAGGTAGAAATCAAGAAGGAGCATCAAGTGTTGATGGTCAACAAGACCACTAGTTTCAAGAAAAAGGGCAAAGGGAAGAAGAAGGGGAACTTCAAGAAGAACAGCAAGCAAGTTGCTGCTCAGGAGAAGAAACCCAAGTCTGGACCTAAGCCTGAAACTGAGCGTTTCTACTGCAAGCAGACTGGTCACTGGAAGCGGAACTGCCCCAAGTATTTTGCGGATAAGAAGGATGGCAAGGTGAACAAAGGTATATGTGATATACATGTTATTGATGTGTACCTTACTAGAGCTCGCAGTAGCACCTGGGTATTTGATACTGGTTCTGTTGCTAATATTTGCGACTTGAAACAGGGACTACAGAATAAGCGGACGCTAGCAAAGGACGAGGTGATGATGCGCGTGGGAAACGGTTCCAAAGTCGATGTGATCGCGGTCGGCACGCTACCTCTACATCTACCTTCGGGATTAATATTAGACCTAAATAATTGTTATTTGGTGCCAGCGTTGAGCATGAACATTATATCTGGATCTTGTTTAATGCGAGACGGATATTCATTTAAATCAGAGAATAATGGTTGTTCTATTTATATGAGTAATATCTTTTATGGTCATGCACCTTTGAAGAGTGGTCTATTCTTGTTGAATCTCGATAGTAGTAATACACATATTCATAATGTGGAAGCCAAAAGATAAAGAGTTGATAATGATAGTGCAACTTATTTGTGGCACTGCCGTTTAGGTCATATCGGTGTAAAGCGCATGAAGAAACTCCATACTGATGGGCTTTTGGAACCACTTGATTATGAATCACTTCGTACTTGCGAACCGTGCCTCATAGGCAAGGTGACTAAAACACCGTTCTCCGGTACTATGGAGAGAGCAACAGATTTATTGGAAATCATACATACCGATGTATGTGGTCCGATGAATATTGAGGCTCGTGGCGGATATCGTTATTTTCTCACCTTCACAGATGATTTAAGCATATATGGGTATATCTACTTAATGAAACATAAGTCTGAAACATTTGAAAAGTTCAAGGAATTTCAGAGTGAAGTTGAAAATCATCGTAACAAGAAAATAAAGTTTCTACGATCTGATCGTGGAGGAGAATATTTGAGTTACGAGTTTGGTGTACATTTGAAAAATTGTGGAATAGTTTCGCAACTCACGCCACCCGGAACACCACAACGTAATGGTGTGTCCGAACGTCGTAATCGTACTTTACTAGATATGGTGCGATCTATGATGTCTCTTACTGATTTACCGCTATCGTTTTGGGGTTATGCTTTAGAGACGGCCGCATTCACGTTAAATAGGGCACCATCAAAATCCGTTGAGACGACGCCTTATGAACTATGGTTTGGCAAGAAACTAAAGTTGTCGTTTCTTAAAGTTTGGGGCTGCGATGCTTATGTGAAAAAGATTCAACCTGATAAGCTCGAACCCAAAGCGGAGAAATGTGTCTTCATAGGATACCCAAAGGAAACTGTTAGGTATACCTTCTATCACAGATCCGAAGGCAAGACATTCGTTGCTAAGAATGGATCATTTCTAGAGAAGGAGTTTCTCTCGAAAGAAGTGAGTGGGAGGAAAGTAGAACTTGATGAGGTAACTGTACCTGCTCCCTTATTGGAAAATAGTACATCACAGAAAACTGTTTCTGCGACACCTATACCAATTAGTGAGGAAGCTAATGATGATGATCATGAAACTTCAGGACAAGATACTACTGAACCACGTAGATCAACCAGAGTGAGATCCGCACCAGAGTGGTACGGTAATCCAATTCTGGAAGTCATGCTACTAGATCATGATGAACCTACAAACTATGAAGAAGCGATGGTGAGCCCAGATTCCGCAAAGTGGCTTGAGGCCATGAAATCTGAGATGGGATCCATGTATGAGAACAAAGTATGGACTTTGGTTGACCTGCCCTATGATCGGCAAGCAATTGAGAATAAATGGATCTTCAAGAAAAAGACTGACGCTGACGGTAATATTACTGTCTATAAAGCTCGACTTGTCGCAAAAGGTTTTCGACAAGTTCAAGGGGTTGACTACGATGAGACCTTCTCACCCGTAGCGATGCTTAAGTCCGTCAGAATCATGTTAGCAATTGCCGCATTTTATGATTATGAAATATGGCAGATGGATGTCAAAACTGCATTCCTGAATGGATTTCTGGAAGAAGAGTTGTATATGATGCAACCAGAAGGTTTTGTCGATCCAAAGGGAGCTAACAGAGTGTGCAAACTCCAGCGATCCATTTATGGACTGGTGCAAGCATCTCGGAGTTGGAATAAACGCTTTGATAGTGTGATCAAAGCATTTGGCTTTATACAGACTTTTGGAGAAGCCTGTATTTACAAGAAAGTGAGTGGGAGCTCTGTAGCATTTCTGATATTATATGTGGATGACATATTGCTGATTGGAAATGATATAAAATTTCTGGATAGCATAAAGGGATACTTGAATAAAAGATTTTCGATGAAAGACCTCGGGGAAGCTGCTTACATATTAGGCATAAAGATCTATAGAGATAGATCAAGACGCTTAATTGGACTTTCACAAAGCACATACCTTGACAAGATTTTGAAGAAGTTCAAAATGGATCAAGCAAAGAAAGGGTTCTTGCCTGTGTTACAAGGTGTGAAGTTGAGTCAGACTCAATGCCCGACCACTGCAGAAGATAGAGAGAAAATGAAAGATGTTCCCTATGCTTCAGCCATAGGCTCTATCATGTATGCAATGCTGTGTACCAGACCTGATGTGTGCCTTGCTATAAGTTTAGCAGGGAGGTACCAAAGTAATCTAGGAGTGGATCACTGGAATGCGGTCAAGAACATCCTGAAATACCTGAAAAGGACTAAGGATATGTTTCTCGTATATGGAGGTGACAAAGAGCTCACCGTAAGAGGTTACGTTGATGCAAGCTTTGACACTGATCCGGACGATTCTAAATCGCAAACCGGATACGTGTTTACTTTAAATGGTGGAGCTGTCAGTTGGTGCAGTTCTAAACAAAGCGTCGTAGCGGGATCTACATGTGAAGCGGAATACATAGCTGCTTCGGAAGCAGCAAACGAAGGAGTCTGGATGAAGGAGTTCATATCCGATCTAGGTGTCATACCTAGTGCATCGGGTCCAATGAAAATCTTTTGTGACAATACTGGTGCAATTGCTTTGGCAAAAGAATCCAGATTTCACAAAAGGACCAAACACATCAAGAGACGCTACAACTCCATCCGGGATCTAGTCCAGGTGGGAGACATAGAGATTTGCAAGATACATACGGATCTGAATGTTGCAGACCCATTGACTAAGCCTCTTCCACGAGCAAAACATGATCAGCACCAAGGCTCCATGGGTGTTAGAATCATTACTGTGTAATCTAGATTATTGACTCTAGTGCAAGTGGGAGACTGAAGGAAATATGCCCTAGAGGCAATAATAAAGTTATTATTTATTTCCTTATATCATGATAAATGTTTGTTATTCATGCTAGAATTGTATTAACCGGAAACATAATACATGTGTGAATACATAGACAAACAGAGTGTCACTAGTATGCCTCTACTTGACTAGCTCGTTAATCAAAGATGGTTATGTTTCCTAACCATGAACAAAGAGTTGTTATTTCATTAACGAGGTCACATCATTAGTTGAATGATCTGATTGACATGACCCATTCCATTAGCTTAGCACCCGATCGTTTAGTATGTTGCTATTGCTTTCTTCATGACTTATACATGTTCCTATAACTATGAGATTATGCAACTCCCGTTTACCGGAGGAACACTTTGGGTACTACCAAACGTCACAACGTAACTGGGTGATTATAAAGGAGTACTACATGTGTCTCCAATGGTAGATGTTGGGTTGGCGTATTTCGAGATTAGGGTTTTGTCACTCCGATTGTCGGAGAGGTATCTCTGGGCCCTCTCGGTAATACACATCACATAAGCCTTGCAAGCATTATAACTAAGATGTTAGTTGTGAGATGATGTATTACGGAACGAGTAAAGAGACTTGCCAGTAACGAGATTGAACTAGGTATTGGATACCGACGATCAAATCTCGGGCAAGTAACATACCGATGACAAAGGGAACAACGTATGTTGTTATGCGGTCTGACCGATAATGATCTTCGTGGAATATGTAGGAGCCAATATGGGCATCCAGGTCCCGCTATTGGTTATTGACCGGAGACGTGTCTCGGTCATGTCTACATTGTTCTCGAACCGTAGGGTCCGCACGCTTAACGTTACGGTGACAGTTATTATGAGTTTATGCATTTCGATGTACCGAAGGTTGTTCGGAGTCCCGGATGTGATCAAGGACATGACGAGGAGTCTCGAAATGGTCGAGACATAAAGATTGATATATTGGAAGCCTATGTTTGGACATCGGAAGTGTTCCGGGTAAAATCGGGATTTTACCGGATTACCGGGAGGGTTACCGGAACCCCCCGGGAACCATATGGGCCTTCATGGGCCTTAGTGGAAAAGAGAAAAGGGGCAGCCCATAGCTGGCCGCGCGCCCCCCCTTCCCCAAGTCCTATTAGGACTAGGAGAAGGGGCCGGCCCCCCTCTCTCTCCTTTCCCCCTTGGGAATCCTAGTTGGAATAGGATTGAGGGGGGGGGAGTCCTACTCCCGGTAGGAGTAGGACTCCTCCCGCGCCCTCTCCTTGGCCAGCGCACCCCTCCCCCTTGGATCCTTTATATACGGGGGCAGGGGGCACCTCTAGACACACAATTGATCATTGTTGATCGTTCCTTAGCCGTGTGCGGTGCCCCCTGCCACCAAATTCCACCTCGATCATACTGTTGTAGTGCTTAGGCGAAGCCCTGCGTCGGTAGTACATCAAGATCGTCACCACGCCGTCGTGCTGACGGAACTCTTCCTCGACGCTTTGCTGGATCGGAGCCCGAGGATCATCATCGAGCTGAACGTGTGCTAAGAACTCGGAGGTGCCAGAGTAACGGTGCTTGGATCGGTCGGATCGGGAAGACGTACGACTACTTCCTCTACATTGTGTGATCGCTTCCGCAGTCGGTCTGCGTTGGTACGTAGACAACACTCTCCCCTCTCGTTGCTATGCATCACCATGATCTTGCGTGTGCGTAGGAAAATTTTTGAAATTACTACGTTCCCCAACAGTTTTACCTCCATCAAGAGGGCCCGAACCTGGGTAAAACTTCGTGTCCCTTGCCTCCTGTTACCATCCGGCCTAGACGCACAGTTCGGGACCCCCTACCCGAGATCCGCCGGTTTTGACACCGACATTGGTGCTTTCATTGAGAGTTCCTCTGTGTCGTCGCCGTTAGGCTTGATGGCTCCTACTATCATCGATAGCGATGCGGTCCAGGGTGAGACTTTTCTCCCCGGACAGATCTTCGTATTCGGTAGCTTTGCACTATGGGCTAATTCCCTTGGCCATCTGGAGCAGATTGAAATCTACGCCCCTGGCCATCAGGTCAGATTTGGAACTATGAATTACATGGCCAACATCCGTGAGGACTTGATCTTCGACGGATTCGAGCCACAGCCGGACGCGCCACACTGTCGCGATGGGTATGACCTAGCTCTGCCATCGGACGGTACCCCAGAGGCCGCGCCCGCATCAGCTCCGACCCTTAGCTCGGAGCCAGCTGCACCAATCGAGGACAGGTGGCTAGACACCGCCTCAAGGGCTGCAGTCTCAATAGCGAACGAGCCGAACACCAGCATAATCCTCTGCGCAGCCCGTGACTCCAAGGTGCCGGACTCTCCTCCGGACCCCGAACCATCCGCACCCCTGCCAATCAAATCTGACTGGGCACTGATCATGGAATTCACCGCTGCGGATCTCTTTCAGCACTCGCCCTTCGGCGACATTCTGATTTCACTAAGGTCTCTCTCTTTGTCAGGAGAGCCCTGGCCGGATCATGGCCAACAAGACTGGGATATGGATGACGAAGAAATTTGACGCCCACCCACCACCCACTTTGTAGCCATTGTTGATGATTTAACCGACGTGCTCGACTTCGACTCCGAAGACATCGACGGTATGGACGACGATGTAGGAGACGAACATGAACCGGCACCTATAGGGCACTGGAAAGCCACCTCGTCGTATGACGTATACATGGTGGACACATCAAAAGAGGACGACGACGAGGAACAGAACGACGCACCGAAGGCTTGTTCCCTCGAGAAGCAGTCAAAACGGCGGCGCAAGCGCTGCCCCAAATCCCGCCTCGCCAGAAATAACGATCACACAGACCCAGCGTTGGAGCAGGGCGAATCACTGCCGAACCATTGCAATACGGAAAATCAAACCGAACAAACCAATTCTGTCAAAGATAATAGTCCGGACGACACAATGCCGGACATGCACCTGGAGCAGCAGAATGCCCGTCAAAGGCTTGTTGCCACCGCAAGGAGCCTCAAAAAGCAGAAGCAAAGGCTCAAGGCTGCGCAGGACACACTCCAAATCAGATGGAGTAAAGTATTCAACACAGCAGCGAAGTACGGCGACAATCGCCCCACCAAGAGCTACCCAAAGCGGAAGTTGCTACCTGAATTCGATGAGGAGGCCTCAGACCCCTCGCAACCAAAAATCAAAACTGCCACTTGGCCAGATAGACGACCTCACGCCAACATAGAGCGTCCAATAATGCCACTCACAATACAATACGCGATTCACATGGGGGGCTTGCACCAAAAGAATAGCGCAACCAGATCCATCTATGGACCACGCAAGCACGCCCCAGCATACGATATAACAGCCGAACAACGCGGTACACCCAGATACAGGGGCGCCGCACACCCCTATGTTTCACCGATGAGGTGCTGGATCATGAATTTCCAGAGGGATTCAAACCTGTAAACATAGAGCCATACGACGGAACAACAGACCCTGGAGTCTGGATCGAGGACTATATCCTCCACATCCATATGGCTCGAGGAGATGATCTCCACGCCATCAAATACTTACCACTCAAACTCAAAGGGCTAGCCTGTCACTGGCTCAAAGGCCTCCCCGAAAACTCCATTGGAAGCTGGGCAGAGCTCGAAGACGCTTTTCGGGCAAACTTTCAAGGGACTTATGTCCGACCTACAGACGCGGATGATTGGAGTCATATAACTCAACAGCCCGGAGAGTCAGCCCGAAAGCTTTGGAACAGGTTTCTTACTAAAAAGAACCAAATTGTCGATTGTCCAGACGCCGAAGCCTTTGCAGCTTTTAAGCACAGCGTCCGTGACGAATGGCTTGCCAGACACCTCGGCCAAGAAAAGCCGAGAACGATGGCAGCATTAACAAGCCTCATCACCCGCTTTTGCGTGGGTGAGGACAGCTGCCTAGCCAGATGCAGCACCAGCGAACCCAGTACATCCGAAGTCAGAGATGGAAACGGGAAATCACGGCGCAACAGCAATAACAAACGCCGGAACAAAGGAGACAGCACGAAGAACACGGCAGTAAACACCAGATTCAAAAGTTCTCGGCCAGGTCAGAAGCCGCCCTCTAAAGGCGCCAGAGATGAGCTGTCCAGCCTGAATAAAATTCTGGACCAAATATGTCAGGTCCATAGCACCCCTGGCAAACCAGCCAATCATACCCATAGGGAATGTTGGGTCTTCAAGCAGTCCGGCAAGCTCAACGCCGTAAACAAGGGGGAGGATACACCAAGTGAAGATGAGGATGAGCCTCTCAAGGAAGACATTGGGGAACAAAAGAAATTTCCACCAGAAGTCAAAACAGTAAACGTGTTACACGTGATCAAGGGCAGAAACAAAACGGCACTCCAAGAAAAATACGCCCGAAGGCCTATTACCGAGGAATCCTGCCACTGGTCGTCTCAACCGATCACTTTCGACCATCGTGATTACTCAGCAAGTGTCCGGCGTGCAGGATGGGCTGCCCTGGTATTAGACCCAATAATTGACGGATACCACTTCACACGAGTCCCGATGGACGGTGGCAGTAGTCTAAACCTGATATACCAGGATACAATCTGCGAAATGGGGATAGACCCAACAAAAATTCGCCATAGCAATATTACCTTTAAAGGAGTAACGCCAGGCCTAGGGGCTCGTTGCACGGGCTCCCTGCTACTAAAAGTTATATCCAGCCTCCCCGATAACTTCCGTAGCGAACATCTAACCTTCCACATCACTCCGTTCAAAAGTGGCTATCAAGCACTACTCAGACGTGAAGCTTTCGCTCGCTTTAATGCAATACCACACTATGCTTCCCTCACACTCAAGATGCCCGGTCGACGCGGCATCATTACAGTGAACGGAAATGTTAAGCGATTTCTGCGCGCCGAAGAGCATGCGGCTGCCTTGACAGCCGCACAATAAAAACGGCCTCACCAACTAAAACATTTAGCAGGTCGTCACGACCTCGGACACGGTTAGACGAGTCCGGCGCAGCTATATGCAATTTTTCCCGGATCAATGATCACACCCCAATTACAAATACAAGGGGCTCAGCGTGTGCAGACAAGCGGCAATTCTTACTCACCTTGAATTATACATGGTTGATTAAAAAAACTACTTTTTGCACGACAACGTTTTTACCTAAGCTCCTCTCTTTTACAGATAATCATCATGCTACACCCGTCCAGGATATGGCACAACGGAGACACAGGCAGAGACGTGCAGCAGGGACCCGCCCCAAGGATTCTTTTTAGATTAAGACCATGCGTAAACCTTTTTTTACTGTCTCTTGTTGATACATATCCACCGAATTCTTAGCACAATTGAGAAGGATGTTGATGTCTTGGCATGTGGCCACGTCAGAATAATGCATGTACCTGGACACAAGGGGCTTCTTACAAGCGGCACTATTTTTGCCCGGTTTATACCATAAAGATCGAATACCTTAGGGAGTGTTCGACGTCGCGAGTTCGGCCTTATATGCATCAGCTCCTAATCATTGTCTTTGGTCAAATGTTGGGTTTGCCCGGCTCCTGTGTTTTGGTGCCTTACGTTCCGCTTTAGCGGCTAAGGTAGCACCAGGAGAACTACTGCGATTGTGCCCTGGTTCATCCTGACGAGCGCCTCAGTAGAGAAAGCCGAAAACTGACTGTCATGATATAGCGTGAGACTGGTCAACCACTTGATGACCTATCAGAATGTTAGAATTCCTCCGCCTTAACGAAGGGCTGTTTTCTGGCCAGGCATATACGCACCCCGCAATCGGGAAAGTGCGGAGCCACCAGGGGCTATCTAGTAGCCCCATTGTCAAACTCCTATGGCTAAGTGAAAGTGTTCAAGCATTATAGTCCGGTTACCTCGCTCGCTGCGCTATCACCTCCTTATCAGGACCAAGATGTTGGGTTAAGTGTGAACACGCGTTTTTTGCGAGCACCTCCGCATTATATGCGTGGGGGTTGAAGCCGACGGCTGCAATTTTTCAGGTTATACGCATGTATACATAAACGGCCGCACAGGAGGCATCATACTACTTTTAGGCAAAAGTATAAACACAACCTTATAAAAACTTCATAAAAGCATTATGTTTACAATGAGAATACATATCACTCAAACATAATATTTTTCGAGCATTGGGCCTCTATCAAACAAGCACCCTGGAGAACTTCCTCGAAATAGTGTTTGGCAGCCACACGGCCTATGGCCGAACCCTGCGCCGCAATAGTGGTAGCATCCATCTCCGCCGAGTATGCTTTAACATGGGCAAGGGCCATCCGCGAGCCTTCTATGCACGCCGACCTCTTCATCGCATTAATGCGCGGCACCACATCAAGGAGCTGCTACACTAAGCTGAAATAGCTGTTCGGCTTAGGCCCTTCCGGCCATAATTGATCCACAACAGACCTCATGGCGAGTCCGGACAACCTATTCAGTTCGGCCCATTCGGCTAGCTGGTCAGTCAATGAAAGCGGATGCTCTGGAACATGGAATTGCATCCAGAACAGCTTGTCCACTTCACGATCTGTCTAACCTTGGAAGTACTTGGCCGCATCGGCAGCGCTCGCCGCCAAATCCATATACGCATCTGCTGAGCTCCACAGCCGATCCAGAGGGGCATACCGTGGATCTCTGAACTTCCTTCGTAACATGAAGGGTTTTCCAGCCGCAATATCCCTGGCTTCCCGCAGCTCCTCCTTCTTCGCTCTCATAGCAGAACGGGTGTCTTTGTCTGCCGCCGCGGCCTTCTCAAGGTCCGTTGCCTTCGCTTGGTTCTCTTTCTCAAGGACCCGGCAACGGTCGGCAATGTCTTTCAATTCTACAGCCATCTTGGCCATCTTCTCTTGGCTCTCGCAATGTGCGGCCTTCTCGGCTTTCAACTCTTCGGCCGCCTTCAAAGTAGCCGCATTCCTACTCCTCGCTTGTTCCTTGGCTCGGGCAAGTTCCGCCCGCAAGGCTTCCATGGTGGCAGCCCCATCTGCAGTCACAACATATTAAAGATACTGGCATTATGCTGCTCTTACTATGTGGCGTTCACCGGATAATAACACTTACCCCGTGCCTCATCAAGCCTCTTGTTAACAAGCTTGATGTCGGCGTCTGCCGCATCCAGTTGCCATTTTAATTGGGCAAACTCCCTAGTCCGGCTAGCCACCGGAGCTCCCACCACCTACACATAAAAGCAGATTGGTTATTGCCTGGGAATTTGATCCTCTGTTCGTCGCCGTTCTCGACGACAACCAGAGTCTCAGGGGCTACTATAACATGTGCAGTACTATCACATATTATCTCACATACCTCAAAGCCTGTCAATAGACTCATAAAGGCTTCATGTAATCCGCTTTCAGTGGACGAGATTCTCTCCATCACCGTACCCATCAGTGTACGGTGCTCTTCTAAGATGGCCGCTCGCCCCACCAACTCCCTCAGAACGTCCGACCGCACACTAGACGGTGCCAGACTCTTTCATATGCTCTCTTCGGGAGCCGGACACTGGGGACTTCTGGGGTCTACGGGACTATCTTCTGGCCTCACCGGATCTGGTGAGGCCCTCAGCGACGACACTTCGGGGTCGCCCGCTTCTGGAGCAGAGGAGTCCGGGGGAGGCATTTCGCTCTCCATCATCTCCGGAAGAAGATCCCCCGAAGACAAACTCATTTGAGAGGGGCTGAGGCCCGAACTGCAAGATATATGCGGTGGTTGTTTTCTCAGAGGAAAAAGATAGCGAACTCATACTATTAAAATATTTTGGATCACTTATGACTCGTTGGAGGGCAGATCCCCTCGCGGACTTTGTGAGGCAAAAGCACCCTCCGAGGCAGGACCCTCTGTGGGAGACTTCTTCTCCCGTTTGGAGGCTTCGGCTTTCGAATCCTCGGAAGCAGTCCTTTTCCTCCCCCGGTCGTCCTCCTTCGTGGAAACGCTCGTTCCCTCAGTCGGAGCGGGTAGCGATGGGGGCCCGCGTTTGCCCGTATTATCACCCCTGGTATCTTCCTTCAAGGGCTCCGGGCAAGGTGCGACCTCGAGCATCTTCTCCAAAACCGGATTTTCTAAACCCTCAGGGAGGGGGGCCAAACACCGAATCATCTTCGCCTTCGTTAGCCAGTCCTAGTCAAAAGGGGAACTCTCAAAAATAACCTTGAATAAAAGACAGTGTGTTCGGCTAGAGGATTTCTTACTTGTTCGGTGGCGTGGTTACTGCTCAGGCCCACGTCCTCGGTGATATCCGGACACTCCACTTGAGGTCCGAAGAATGACTTGTACATCTCCTCGTGCGTCAGGCCGAGGAAACTTTGAATGGCACGTGGTCCCTCTGGGTTGAACTCCCACAAGCACAGGGGCCGGCGTTTGCAAGGCTGGACTTGATGAACCAACATAACTTGTATTACCGCAACCAAATTAAAATCTCCCTCGAAGAGATCTCTGATGTAGCTTTACAGTATAGGCACATCCTTGGCTGGATCCCAGCTCAGGCCCCTGCTAATCCATGACATCAGTTGTGGTGGGGGGCCCAGGCGGAAAGCGGGGGCAGCCGCCCACTTGGCACTTCTAGGAGCCGTGACGTAGAACCACTCCTGTTGCCATAATTCGGATACCTCTAGAAAGGAACCTTTCGGCCATGGAGCTCCTGCCATCTTGCCTATTGATGCACCTCCGCACGCTGCATGCTGTCCCTCGATCACCTTTGGTTGTACTTCAAAGGTCTTGAGCCACAGGCCGAAGTGAGGGTCACATGGAGGAAGGCCTCACACACGATAATAAATGTCGTGATGTGGAGAAAGGAGTTCGGAGCTAGGTCGTGGAAATCTAGCCCGTAATAGAACATCAAGCCCCTGACGAAGGGATCCAGAGTGAGGCCTAGACCTCGGAGGAAGTGGGAGACGAACACAACGTTCTCGTTGGGTTCGGGAGTAGGGACGACCTGCCCTCGGGCAGGCAGCCGATGCGAAACCTCGGCGGTCAGGTATCTGGCCTCCCTCAACTTCTTAATGTCCTCTTCCGTCACGGAGGAGGGCATCCATCGGCCTTGAAGGATGGATCCAGACATGATTGAAGATCCAGAGCACCTAACCTGGGCTCTGGGTGTTAGACTCAAGGCGGGGGAAGGGTTTGGTTGAGCACGAGAGGGAAAAAGCGAAAACCTTGTCCCCTTATAAAGAGGGTGAATATCAAGCGTCCTCTCTGTAGCCGTTTTGGACTTAGCTATAATCAAGGAGTCCTAGACATGGTTGGGTTACCCACGAACCGCATAATGAGAATCCCGTAATCAGGGGAACACGATCTCCGCTTTGGCAAGACGTGTCAAGAAACCGCCTCGCTTTGTGTGTGGAGCTGGTTAAGAGAAACGGTTTGAATAATCACCGGGCCACGACATAACGTCATGTTGCCAAAACAAGCTAGCGGATTAGATCTGCGAAAGCATTATTCTCTCTACGGTGGAATGTGGAACTTATTTTGTAGGGTCAGACACTATCCTCGTATTCAAATTCTTCTGTGATGTATTCGGAGAAGGAACCCGCCTTGCAATGTCGAAGACAACTGCGTGTCGGACTCATCGTCATTGAAGCCTGGTTCAGGGGCTACTGAGGGAGTCCTGGATTAGGGGGTCTCTGGACAGCCGGACTATCTCCATTGGCCAGACTGTTAGACTATGAAGATACAAGATTGAAGACTTTGTCTCGTGTCTGGATGGGACTCTACTTGGGGGGAAGGCAAGCTAGGCAATACGTATATGGATATCTCCTCCTTTGTAACCGACCTTGTGTAACCCTAACCCTCTCCGGTGTCTATATAAACCGGAGGGTTTTAGTCCGTAGGACAACAATTACAACAGACAATCATACCGTAGGCTAGCTTCTAGGGTTTAGCCTCTCTGATCTCGCGGTAGATCTACTCTTGTAACACCCATATCATCAATATCAATCAAGCAGGACGTAGGGTTTTACCTCCATCAAGAGGGCCCGAACCTGGGTAAAACTTCGTGTCCCTTGCGTCCTGTTACCATCCGGCCTAGACGCACAGTTCGGGACCCCCTACCCGAGATCTACCAGTTTTGACACCGACACCTGTCCAATCTGATTGACGACGAGGCTGAATTCTTCGCCTTGCATGGCTTTGACTGGTCCAAACCAAACTTCCAGATGGTGGAGGAGGAAGAAGAACCGAAAGGGATGAACTGGAGGCCTCCCGTCAGCAAGATCAAGAAGAGTGAACCGCCAGGCGGTTGAAAAATGTTAAGTTTTGATAAAACACTTGACCTTATGTTAGTCCATGGAGCTATGTAATAGAGTAGTTAAAACTTGAATTGGTCATGCCATCGCACATGTTTTCTGTTTTCTGTAACACTGATGATCCACCGGTTTAAAGAACCACTCTTTGTATGATAACCTTTGACTTATGCAGATGTGAATTATTATAAGCATGCACACAAAGAAAAACACAAGGGCCCTGGCGGCTTACCGCCGGGCAGGTCATGATACCCAATGAAAGCCGCTGGGGACAAATAGTCCATAACTAGGGCCGGTTTGATAACTGTTAAGAAAACAACATACCTGTGATATATATACTTAAACTGCCTGCTTATCAGCTTCGTGCAATTTAGAGGTGTTAGAACTATAACTTCAACCATGGTATTCATTACACCTTGGTGATTTAGAGTCTGTCCTCCCGGCAGGTTGTATAAACCCAAAGCATGCTTCCAATGTGAGCCATAAATAGGGCAGCTAAGCCTGACTTATAAAAACCAGAAAGCAGCGAAAAACTCAAATACAAATAAGAAATCAAAAAGAAATTCAGGGCTTTTTGTAGACTGTCAAAGTAAAGTGTCATCTTCAATGAAACTAGCTGGAGCCACTGGATTGTTCGTGCTACCGTGATCCTGTGTCACAGTGTGCCAAATCGACATTTTAACCCTAGATAAGTCTTGTCTTGCTCAAAGACTTATGAGGAGTACGCGGGGCCGGAGCAGCAAGTTTCAAGGAAGGAGGCTTATGAAGCCTGGATCCATCTGACTTTGTAAACCGTACTCTCGCATGACAAGCCGCCGTTTGAACCTTAATCGAGCTCTAATCTTGGTCGAATACGCCGTAAAGACTGATCGTTAAGAGTTCGGCGGGTCAATCAGGATGACCTGATGGAGTTGAAGTGTTGGTGTTACAGGTAGGATGACCCGGTCAGAGTTTGTTCTCTTCGGTCGAATATGCCTATGTTTGAACAAACCTGGTCAAGAGGGTAGTAACGCTATGTTCTCTTCGGTCGAATACGCCTATCTTTGAACAGGAATCCCCCAAGTGACATGCTTACAAACATGGCATTGAGCCAATCAAGAGGGTACCGATAGCTATGTTCTCTTTGGTGAATACACCTATGTTTGAACAAGAAGCCCCCAAGTGACCATATAACCTTTTGGCCTTGCACCGATAACGTGGGTACTGACAGCTATGCTCAATGAGCAGGAAGCCCCCAAGTGATCATATAAGTTTTGGCATTGCGCCGGATCAAGAGGGTACTGACAGCTATGCTCAATGAGCAGGAAGCCCCCAAGTGATCATATAAGTTTTGGTATTGCGCCACTCAAGAGGGTACTGACAGCTATGCTCAATGAGTAGGAAGCCCCCAAGTGATCATAAAAGTTTTGGCATTACACCAGATCAAGAGGGTACTGACAGTTATGCTCAATGAGCAGGAAGCCCCCAAGTGATCATCAGGGACCTATGTTTGAGCTGTGCTATGCATCCAACTCTCTTTGGTCCTGGAAGTTGTGGGCGTCAAGCCTCTTAAATGATGATAAAGACTTAGCTTTGAATAAGTAAAATGACAGAGGCCCTGAATTGTCAGGGGTGCCGGCTTTATTATACTGCTTATAATATATACATCAAATAACTATGTCCATCATGAGAGCCGGAGGCTCAAGTGTAGTAGGGCTGAAGATGAGCAATGTTCCACGGCCGACGGGTCTCCTCCTCCGATGTGCATGAGTCCTTGTTGTCTCGAACGTCGATAAGGTAGTATGACCCATTATGTAGATTCTTGCTGACCACAAAAGGTCCTTCCCAAGGTGGTGATAACTTGTGCATATCTGTCTGATCTTGGATGAGCCGGAGCACTAAGTCGCCTTCTTGAAAGGTTCTGGTTTTGACCCGACGACTGTGATAATGCCGTAGGTCTTGCTGGTAAATCGCCGAACGAGCCGCTGCGAGGTCACGCTCCTCATCCAATAAGTCAAGTGCGTCTTGACACGCCTTTTCATTGTCGGCCTCAACATAAGCTGCCACCCGGGGTGAATCGTGACGGATGTCACTAGGGAGAACCGTCTCTGCCCCATAAACCATGAAGAAGGGTGTGTAACCCGTAGACCTGTTGGGGGTTGTGTTGATGCTACATAACACTGAAGCTAACTCCTCCACCCAACAACTCGGCGTTCTCTATAAAGGAACCATAAGCCGGGGCTTGATATGTCGTAGAATCTCCTGATTGGCTCGTTCTCCCTGCCCATTGGATTGAGGGTGAGCTACAGAGGAAACATCAAGCCGGATGTGCTCCCGTTGACAAAATTCTTCCATAGCCCCTTTAGAAAGATTAGTGACATTATCCGTTATGATGTTGTGCGGAAAGCCAAAACAGAAGATCACCTTCATGAATTGAACCGCCGTTGCCGCATCACATTTACTAACCGGCTCCGCTTCAATCCACTTAGTAAACTTATCAACCGCCACCAAGAGGTGGGTCTTCTTATCCCTGGACCTTTTGAAAGGCCCAACCATATCAAGCCCCCAAGTTGCAAATGGGCAAGTAATTGGAATCATCCTCAATTCTTGAGCCGGCACATGAGCTCATCGTGCAAACTTCTCACAGCCGTCACATCTACTTACCAAATGCTCAGCATCAGCATGAGCTATTAGCCAATAAAACCCATGGCGAAAAGTCTTTGCTACCAGAGACTAAGAGTCGGCGTGATGACCACAATCTCCTTTGTGGATTTCTTGTAAAATCGCACAGCCTTCTTCAGGAGAGACGCAACGTTGAAACGCTGCGATGGTGCAACTCTCCATTGACGATCGTCATTGACTTAGACCGCTGGGTTATCTGCCTGGCCAAGACCTCATCCTCCGGAAACTCACCCCAGGTCATGTAAGCCAAATATGGAACCATCCAATCAGGAATAGCATGGAGAGCCGCCACCAACTGTGCTTCTGGGTTAGGAACAACAAGGTCCTCCTCTGTAGGCACTTTTCACAGATGGTTTAAGCAGAATATCCAAAAACGTATTGGGCGGCACCGGTTTACGCTAAGATCCTAGCCGGCTTAAAGTATCCGCTGCCTCGTTCTTCCGGTGATCAATATGTTCAACTTCATAACCCTTGAAATGACCTGCAATGGCATCAACCTCTTGGTGCTAAGCCGCCATAAGAGGATCCTTGGAATCCCAAGTGCCTGAACTTGCTGAGCCACCAGATCTGACTCGCCAAAGCACCTCACCCGGCTTAAGCTCATCTCCTTAGCCATCTGAAGACCATGGAGCAAGGCCTCATACTCCGCTGCATTATTAGTACAAGGGAACATTAACCGGAAAACACAGAAAAAACTGTCACCTTGTGGGGAAGTCAAAACAACTCCAGCCCCTGAGCCCTCCAGTTGTCTGGATCCATGAAAGTGAATAGTCCAATATGTGTTGTCGGGCTTTTCCTCAAGTGCCTGCAACTCCGTCCAATCATTGATAAAATCCACCAGTGCTTGGAACTTGATGGTCGTGCGTGGCACATACTTCAAACCATGAGGACCGAGGTCAATAGCCCATTTAGCAACCCGGCCTGTGGCTTCTTTGTTTTGAATGATATCTCCCAAAGGAGCTGAACTTACCACAGTGATAGGATGACCTTGAAAATATTGCTTGAGCTTCCGGCTTGCCATAAAAACCCCATAAACAAGCTTCTGCCAGTGTGGGTACCTCTGTTTAGACTCAATAAGCACCTCACTGATATAATAAACCGGCCGTTGAACCAGATATTTTTGCCTGCCTCCTTACTTTCCACCACAATGGCTACACTGACGGCCCTGCTATTAGCAGCCACATATAACAACAAAGGCTCTTTATCAACAGCGGCAGCAAGCACGGGCGGCTCAGCCAACTGTTTCTTTAGATCCTCAAACTCCCGATCAGCAGCATCACTCCAAACAAAATGATCCATCTTTTTCATCATCTGGTAAAGGGGGATGGCCTTCTCACCTAGTCGGCTTATGAACCGACTCAAAGCCGCAATTTGACCCGCCAACCGCTGAACATCATTGACACACGCCGGTTTAGTCAAAGACGTAATGGCTTTGATCTTCTCCGGGTTAGCTTCAATGCCTTTGTTAGAAACCAGAAATTCCAATAGCTTGCCTGTTGGCACACCAAAGACACATTTGGCCGGTTAAGCATCATCTTGTAGACCTGGAGATTGTCAAATGTCTCTTTCAAGTCCTCAATCAAGGTCTCTTTCTCCCTTGACTTCACCACAATGTCATCTACATAAGCATGAACATTGCGCCCAATCTGATTGTGAAGGCAATTTTGTACATACCGCTGATAAGTCGCCTGGGCGCTCTTGAGCCCAAAAGGCATAGACACATAGAAGAAGGCTCCAAACGGAGTAATGAAAGTTGTCTTCTCCTGGTCCTTCACTACCATTTTGATCTGATGACAGCCAGAATAAGCATCCAAAAAACTCAAACGCTCACAACCCACCATAGCATCAATGATTTGATCAATACGAGGGAGAGAAAATGGATCAGCCAGACAAGCCTTGTTTAAGTCCGTGTAATCCACACACATTCGCCAAGTGTCGTTCTTTTTGAGTACCAGCCCTGGATTAGCCAACCACTCAGGATGAAAAACTACACTGATGAACCCAGCCGCCAAAAGCCAGGCCACTTCCTCACCAATCGCCTTCCACCTCTCCTTGTTAAACTGGCGAAGGAATTGCTTGACCGGTTTAAACTTCGGATAAATATTAAGAGTGTGCTCAGCGAGTTCCCTTGGTACACCCGGCATGTCAGAAGGCTTCCATGCAAAGATGTCCTGGTTCTCACGGATGAACTCGATGAGCGCACTTTCCTATTTCGGATCCAGATTAGTGCATATGCTGAACTGTTTAGATGAGTCTCTAGGGGTGAAATCAACCATTTCAGTATCGTCCGCCGATTTAAACTTTAACGAAGGATCATGCTCTGTGGTTGGCTTCTTCAGGTTTCAACCATCGTTGGAGTTTCACCCTCATCGGGCAGAGCCTCCAATCATGTAGCTGCCGCAATCATGTTGTCCAAAGGGGTGGAGTAATGACCCGGCGTTGTCGTCACATGCTGAGGCGGAGTGCTGTTTATACATGGCTGGCCGGGCGGTTCAACTATCCGGTTCGCCACAAGCGGGTTACTGGCCCCAGCTCCAGGGGTGTTTGAAGAGGTACCTTGACTCATAAACCAAGGGCAAACGACTTGTTGCTTCCTCCTCAAGACTTCATGTGAAGCGTTCTGATCCACCCTAAGCCGATATGATTCTGCTTGAATCCGCTCTGCTTGGGCATCCAAAACAGTTTGTTCTGCGGCCATCATGGCGTTCTCTGCCGCTAAGTCTGCCTTAGCTTGCACTATTCCATCACGTAACTTAGCCACTTCTGCCTTCTGTTGCTCCTGGTTTTCTAGGGTTACCTCAACCTCCATTAGAGTCGCCAGAGCATCCAACACATCTGCTAAGACTTGAGCTGGTGGGTGAGCTGAACCGCTAGCCCCAGCTTCCATGACCGCAGCTGCACCAAACGTTATAGCCGCAGCAGCTGTCGAGCCAAGAATCGGTTGTGTGCCAGCCATGAAGATCGCCACCCTGTTTGGCGGCTCGCGGGGGTCCGAAATACTGTCGCCGTCAGAACAACCCCCAAGTCTTCCACTTTGTAGCTGATACATTGAACGGTCTCGCCCGTGGACTCATCATCAGAGCAGATCTCCGTCTCACCGCCAGAGATGGAGCCTTCCAACTCAGCCCCATGAGTGAACCCAATGAAGATGTGCCTTACAGCTGGCTGAACTGGGGCGGGTCGTGCACGCTGAGCCGTTTCGATGATGTCGGTGCAGATGTCCGGCTCAGGGCCCGACTCGCCGATCTTGCCGATGAAGACGTAGATTCCACCGAAGGGGACCAGGTACCCGTACTCAATTGAGCCGACCTCGGGGCCCCAGCTTGCATCGTCAATGTAGAGCTTGCGCGACGACTCTTGGTCATCCGGCTCATAGTGTATCCCTTGAGCCCTTCGTAGATGCCCTTTAAGAACTCGAAACCACCATGCGCTGGCCCCACGGTGGGCGCCAACTATTGTGGAAGTGTCACGGCAGATGTCCTCATGGAAGTACTTAGTTGCGGAGCCATTGCGACGAGGTTAGCTTAAAGGGGTTAAACAGGATAGGGGACACAGAGAGTTTATACTGGTTCGACCCCTTGCGGTGAAGGTAAAGGCCTACTCCAGTTGAGGTGGTATTGCGAGGGTTTCGATTACCAGGGAGCAAACACGCTTTGCTTGGCTCTCGATTTGAAGTTTCTTGCCCTAAGCTGCTACCGGGTCGTCCCCTTATATACAGGGTTGACGCCCTGCGGCCTACAGATTCCCGGCCGGCTCATACAACATGTCCGGCTCGGTGACGTATCTTACATGCCTTACATTACAAGTCTACTCATACATGGTAGTTTACACTTACGGGCCTTAAGCCGTCTCTGGGCTTGGGCCTCTTAGTGGCCTATCTATGAACCGCCGTCTAGTATACTCTCTTGGGCTTCTAGGATGAACCGTCATTGTGGTTGACCCGGCTCCTCCTGGGCGGGTCATACCTGATAGTCATATCCCCAACAGCCAGACTATATGATTTTGTTGGGGTTGCTTTCTTTGGCCATGTTATTTTGAGAAGACATGATTGCTTTGTTAGTATGCTTGAAGTATTATTGTTTTTATGTCAATATTAAACTTTTGTCTTGAATCTTTCGGATCTAAACCTTCATGCCACAATAAAGAAAATCACACTGATAATTATGTTAGGTAGCATTCCACATAAAAAATTCTATTTTTATCATTTACCTACTCGAGGACGAGCAGGAATTAAGCTTGGGGATGCTTGGTACGTCTCCAATGTAACTATAATTTTTTATTGTTCCATGCTATTATATTATCTGTTTTGGATGTTTAATGGGCTTTAAGATGCTCTTTTATATTATTTTTGGGACTAACCTATTAACCGGAGGCCCAGTGCCAGTTTTTGTTTTTTTTTTGCCTATTTTAGAGTTTTGCAGAAAAGGAATTCCAAATGGAATGAAACCTTCGCGATGATCTTTGTTGCAATGAAAACAATCCAGAAGACTTGGAGTCGAAGTCTGGAACTCCACGAGGAAGCCACGAGGCAGGAGGGCGCGCCCAGGGGGTAGGCGTGCCTCCACCCTCGTGGGCCTCTCATAGCTCCACCGGCATACTTCTTCCGCCTATATATACTCTTATACCCTAGAGACATCAGGGAGAGCCACGAAACCACTTTTCCATCGCCACAACCTTCTGTACCCGTGAGATCCCATCTTGGGGCCTTTTCCAGCGATGTGACAGAGGGGGGAATCAATCACAGAGGGCTTCTACATCAACACCATCGCCTCTCTGATGAAGCATGAGTAGTTTACCACAGACCTTCGGGTCCATAGTTATTATCTAGATGGCTTCTTCTCTCTCTTTGATTCTCAATACAAAGTTCTCCTGGATGTTCTTGGAGATCTATTCGATGTAATACTCTTTTGTGGTGTGTTTGTCGAGATCCGATGAATTGTGGATTTATGAACAAGATTATCTATGAATATTATTTTGTTCCTCTCTGAATTCTTATAAGCATGATTTGATATCTTTGCAAGTCTCTTCGAATTATCGGTTTAGTTTGGCCTACTAGATTGATCTTTCTTGCAATGGGAGAAGTGCTTAGCTTTGGGTTCAATCTTGTGGTGTCCTTTCCCAGAGACAGTAGGGGTAGCAAGGCACATATTGTATTGTTGCCATCGAGGATAAAAAGATGGGGTTTATATCATATTGCTTGAGTTTATCCCTCTACATCATGTCATCTTGCTTAATGCGTTACTCCGTTCTTATGAACTTAATACTCTAGATGCATGCTGGATAGCGGTCGATGTGTGGTGTAATAGTAGTAGATGTAGAGTCGTTTCGATCTACTTGACACGGACTTGATGCCTATATTCATGATCATTGCCTTAGATATCTTCATAACTATGCGCTTTTCTATCAATTGCTCGGCAGTAATTTGTTCACCCACCGTAATACATGCTATCTTGAGAGAAGCCACTAGTGAAACCTATGTACCCCGGATCTCTTTCCTATTATATTGCATCTCTTTTATTTACATTGCATCTCGTTTACTATTTTTCAATCTTTACTTTCCAATCTGTATGAAAAAAATACCAAAAATATTTACTTTACTATCTCTATTAGATCTCACTTTTGCGAGTGACCGTGAAGGGATTGACAACCCCTTTATCATGTTGGTTGTAAGGTTCTTGATTGTTTGTGCAGGTACTAGGTGACTTGTGCATTGTCTCCTACTTGATTGATAACTTAGTTCTCAAAACTGAGGGAAATACTTACGCTACTTTGCTGCATCACCCTTTCCTCTTCAAGGGAAAACCAACGCATGCTCAAGAGGTAGCAAGGTTGAGCAGGGTAAATGGAGTCTGAGGAGGGTGAGGGGTATTTATAGCCGAGGTAAAATTGGACGAACGTGCCCCTGACCCTTCTCATCCTAGCGACATGTGTCGCCCACGTACAGTGAGGTGGTGATCGTGGGTGAATAGAATAATCATATCGTGGGATGTGAAATGGTTTGAGCGGCAAAAACCGAAAATTTGAGATAAGAAAATTTTAATGTTTCGTTTGCAAATTCTTCAGCTGACAAGGACACAGTGAAGATTTTGAATGGGTTTCAAATAGAACGCACATGAAGAATTTTTGAACATATTGGGTTGAGTATAGCATAGAGGGGGAAGGGTCCGATCACATTCACTTAGTAGAAAAATCAACTTGAAGAATTAGCAATAAGTGAATGTTGTAGAGGACTAAAACTCAAATATATATAGCCAATGAAGAACAACGACGGAAAGATTTAAGACTATGCAAAGTTGAAGAATTTGAACAACTGAGGAATTTCAAAATTGAAGAAATACTCAAATTGAAGATTTTCAACTTTTGTTGGTGGCGTGACCCACCGTATAAGAATGATGATTTCAGACACCGTGTACAATTGTCGTAGGGCTCTGAGTATCTAATTCTTCGTTAATTTCTTCACACTTAGTGGGTTAGTCTTCATTGATTGAAGAAAAATGTTACTTCATGTGTTGCACATCTAAGTCATCAATTTTGCATAAGTGTTAGGATGTGTGTCCTTTTCAAACAACATTCGAAGATTCTAAGATATTTAGCTCACACCGCAACTTGATAAATCTCTTCTCATCCAAGGGCTTTGTGAAGATATCGGCTAGCTATTCTTCAGTCTTCACATGCTCAATAGAGATGTCGCCCTTCAACACATGATCTTGAAGAAAATGATGACGTATCTGGATGTGCTTTTTCTTCCAGTGCTGAACTTGGTTATGAGCAATCTTGATGGCACTCTCATTGTCACAATAGAGTGGCATATTCTTCACATTGATGCCATAGTCCTTGAGGGTTTGCTTCATCCATAGCAATTGAGCACAACACGAACCAGTAGCAATGTACTCAGCTTCAGCAATAGAGAGTGATACACAGTTCTGTTTCTTCGAGGACCAACATACCAAGGATCGTCCAAGGAAATGGCATGTGCTTGATGTTTACTTGCGGTCCACACGACCACTAGCATAGTCAGAGTTAGAATATCCAACGAGTTCAAAAGTTGAGCCCTTGGGGTACCATAATCCAAGTGTTGGTGTGTGAGCTAGATATCGAAGAATATGCTTCACAGCCTTATGGTGTGATTCCTTCGGTGTAGCTTGAAATCAGGCACACATGCAAACACTAAGCATAATATCTGGCTTAGATGCACATAGATACAATAACGAACCAATCATGGAGTGGTATACCTTTTGATCAAAGTCTATACCATTTTCATTAGTGCATAGATGGCCATCTGTGGGCATATGGATTTTGGCGCCTTTGCAATATTGCATGCCGAATTTCCTCAACACATCCTTGAGGTATTTCTCCTGAGATATGAAGATGCCTTTGTGTTGTTTACTTATTTCAAGACCTAAGAAGAATTTCGATTCTCTCATCATAGACATTTGATATTCCTCACTCATCATATAGGCAAATTCGTCAGTGTAATGTTGGTTAGTACAAACAAAGATAATATCATCAACATAGATTTGCCACACGAATAATTCATCATCATAGGATTTGGTGAAAATAGTTGGGTCGACTGAACCGAGTTTGAAGCCTTTCTTCATGAGGAATTCCTTCAAAGTATCATACCACGCCTGAGGGGTCTGCTTGAGGCCATAGAGGGCCTTATTGAGTCTGAAGACTTTGTCAGGATGTTTTGGATCTTCAAAACCTGGGTGTTGAGCAACATATACTTCTTCCTCAAGCTTACCATTGAGGAATGCACTTTTCACATCCATTTGATATAAGACGATATTATGATGGTTAGCGTAAGCGATGAATATGTGAGTAAGCTCAAGTCTAGCAACAAGTGCAAAAGTTTCATCAAAATCAATTCCTTCGACCTGTGTGTAGCCTTGAGCTACAAGTCGTGCCTTATTCCTCACCACAAGGCCATTTTCATCTTGCTTGTTGCGATAGATCCATTTTGTGTCTATGATATTGTGCTTGCGTGGGTCTGGTCGCTTGACAAGTTCCCAGTCATTGTTGAGCTCGAATTGATGTAATTCCTCTTGCATCGCTTGAATCCACTCAGGCTCCAAAAATACCTCATCTACTTTGGTGGGCTCTGTGATAGAGACAAAAGAAAAGTGCCCACAAAAGTTAGACAAATGTGAAGCCTTTGAGCGTGTGAGAGGACCTGTTGCTTTGATGTCAGTGATGATTCTCTCAATCTGCACTTCATTAGCAACGCGAGGATGAGCAGGTTGATGAGGTTGAGTGGGCTCAACATTTTCTTCAGAGCCATTTTCCTCAGGTGCACTAGCATGATGGTCTTCATGTTCTGGAGTGACTTCTTCAGCAGATTCTTCAGTAGGAATGACATCCTCAATGGCCTTAAACTTAATGGATTCCTTAGGTGGTATTTAATCTAGCACAGAAGGTAGGTGCTCTCTTTGCGAGCTGTTAGTTTCATCGAACCGCACATCTACAGTTTCAACAACCTTGTGGTGATAGGTGTTGAATACTCTGTAGGTGTGCGAGTCCTTTCTGTAACCAAGCATAAAACCTTCCTGTGCTTTCGGTGCAAATTTAGAATTGTGATGAGGATCTCTAATCCAACATTTAGCACCGAAGACTTTGAAATAACTCACGTTGGGTTTCTTGTCGGTGAGGAGTTCATATGAGGTCTTTTTGAAGAATTTGTGAAGATATACTCTGTTGATGATGTGGCATGCAGTATCAATTGCCTCAGGCCAAAAGCGAGGAGGCGTCTTGTATTCATCAAGCATAGTGCAAGCTGTCTCAACAAGAGTCCCGTTCTTGCGCTCCACAACGCCGTTCTATTGAGGAGTATAAGGAGAAGATAACTCGTGAGTAATACCAACTTCATCAAGATAGTCATCAAGACCAGTATTCTTGAACTCGGTCCCATTGTCACTTCTGATGTGCTTGATCTTCACACCAAAGTTGGTTAAAGGCCTCGAGGAAAATTGTTTGAAGACTTCCTACACTTCAGTTTTGTAAGTGATGATATGCACCCATGTGTAATGAGAATAGTCATCAACAATGACAAAGCCATATAAAGATGCAACATTAGTGAATGTGGCATAATGAGTAGGGCCAAAGAGATCCATGTGAAGCAATTCAAATGGACGAGTGGTAGTCATGATGGTCTTTGAGGGATGCTTGGCCTTGGTCATCTTTCCAGCTTCACAAGATCCACACATATGATCCTTGAGGAATTTGACACCCTCGATGCCAATGACATGCTTCTTCTTTGCGAGCGTGTGCAAGTTCCTCATGCCAGCATGACCAAGTCGTCGATGCCATAGCCAGCCTTCTAAAGCTTTAGCAAGTAGACAAGTAGCAGATTGTGGTCCTATAGAGAAATCAACAACATACAAATCTCCTCTCCTAAAGCCTTCGAAGACTGGAATTGTCAGCTTCCATGATCACAACACAATGCTACTTGCCAAATAAAACAACCATATCAAGATCACAAAGCATTGAGACAGACATGAGGTTGAACCCTAAGGACTCAACAAGCATGACTTTGTCCATGTGTCGATCCTTTGAGATCGCAACCTTACCTAGACCCAATACCTTGCTTTTGCCTTTGTCAGCATAGGTGATATGCTTCAGATGTGATGGAGATAAAGTAGTATCCATTAATAAGTTCCTATCACCAGTCATGTGATTTGTATATCCACTATCGAGGACCCACTCAGTGGCTTTGGGTTGATAATCCTGCAGATGAATTAGTGCATCTTACGAACTCATATACTTCAGCAGTGAAGAATATGACATCAAATTCATCAGATCAATTTCATCAAACTATAGAACAGATATAGCAGTATGAGGACGTGAGAAATGAAATTCATTTATTCATGATTAGCTTGCGTCCTTTCAACCGTATTCAGGTCTCCAACAAATTCTTCAGACGTTTAAGTTCATCTGGAGACCTGACCCTCCATAAGAGATTAGTTCTTTTTCTTCACCACCCACATCTGGAAGGGTGGCAAAGAGTTCATTATTCGGCGAGCTCCATAAGAGAAAGGTGGCATAGAAGCCAGTCCACTTCGTTTCATAGAAGAGGGGTTAGAGTAAGCATATGAATAAGCAAAGAAATTCTTCAAGGACTTATGAACATAATGATTTGAAGAATAATGCACATATTCATAACCCTTAGATCTTCCCTGCGAAACAAAAGTGTTAGCACGATGATGTTCATATGAAGATCTGGATCCATATGAAGAATTTGATCCACATGAGGAACTTGGTCCATATGAGGAATTTGATCCATATGAAGACTTTGGTCCATGTGAATAATTTGATCTGGGGTTCCTACTCTTCACAGGTGGTGTCATGATGACATTCACCTAAAGACTTTCAAGGCAACTTTTGCGAACCCAGATTTTCTTCATAGGGGGGCCGTTCCTGCAGTTAGTGCCAACATATCTAGCAAATACTTCACCATTATGATTTTTGAATAGTTTATAGTTGGAGTCAAATGACTCATCAGAAGAATATGAATATTCACATGTAAAGCTAGATAAAGTAGATGGATCCATTAAATCTCCCTTCGCATCAACCCATGAGGTTTTGGGATACTGCTCAGGTTTCCAGTAGGTTCCATCAGCATTGAGTTTCCTCTCAAAGGCAATACCCTATTTCCTAGGGTTCCTATTGAGGATCTGCTTCTTAAGCACATCACAAAGATCCTGATGCCCTTTGAGGCTTTTGTACATGCCTGTCACATACAATTCCTTCAGCCCTGCATGGTCAGTGAGGCTAGCAGCATCCTCAGATGAGGAATTTATGATAGCAGAGACAATTGAAGAATTTGCAGCAATAAAAGCATTTGAACTTTCAGGTGAAGAATTAGCAGATTCACGTTCAATGCATTTCAAACATGGTGGAATGAATTCAACCTGAGCGGAACTGATCTGTTGAGCTAGCAATGAATCATGTTCCTTCTGAAGATCTTCATAACTCACCCTTAGCTGCTCAAGATCTTGCTTTCTTTGAAGAAATTCATAAGAAAGCTTCTCATGATCAGATAAGACAGTGTTATGATGACTTTGACGATTATCAAACTTAGTCTGAAGTGTCTGAAGATTTTTAGTCAAAGTTTGAGTACGATCCATTTCTTCACCCAACAGGTCATCACTTTTGTCTAGCATATTTTGAACCTTTTCAAAAGCCTTTTGTTGTTTCACAACAATCTTAGCAAGTTTAGAATAGCTAGGTTTGAGGTTTTCATCAGATTCATCCTCACTTGATTCAGAGGAGGGGTATTTGAGTACCGTAGCACCCTTTGCCATGAAGCAATAGGTGGGAGCATAGTCATCATCGCCGTCGTCGGCAATGTTGGGGAGGTCATTTTCTTCAGAGTTGAAGATGTACTTGCTGACGAAGGCAGTAGCGATCGCCACACCAGAGTCTGACTCCTCAGATGCCTCCTCTTCCTCATTTTCCTCAGATTCAGCTTCAAAGTCCATTTCCTGGCCAATGAATGCCCGATACTTTTTGGAGCTGCTCTTCTTATGAGATGACGACTTTGAAGATTTCTTCTTCTTCTTTGAGTTATCAGAACTATAATCCTTGTATTTCTTCTTCTTTGATTCCTTCTCCAATTGAGGACAATCAGTGATGTAGTGACCAGGTTTCTTGCATTTGTGGCAAGTTCTTTTCTTGTAGTCACGGGATGAGGAATCTAATCTCATGTCATCACCTCTTGAGGATTTACCAAAGCGACCACATCTAAGAATTTCCTCACAAGCATTGCTAGCTCCTGGCTTAGTTCTTCGGGATCACCAAGGCTGCTACCAGAATCCTCACCTTCGGATTCAGAGACTTCCTTGGCCTTTAGTGCACGTGATCTGCCATAGCTCGGTCCATAGAGATCTCTCTTCTTAGCAAGTTGCAACTCATGAGTGTTTAGCCTCTCGAGGATATCAGCAGGATCAAGTGACTTGTAGTCTCCACATTCTTCTATCATCAATGCCAGAGTGTCAAATGAGAAATCAAGCAATCTCAGCAATTTCTTCACCACCTCATGGTCGATGATGTCAGTGGCACCAAGTGCTTGAAGCTCATTTGAAATGTTAGTGAGGCGATCGAAGGTTTGCTGATCATTTTCATTGTCGAGTCTTTTGAAGCAGTTGAAGAGATTGCGAAGAACGTCAACTCGAGAGTCACGCTGAGTTGAGACTCCTTCGTTGACCTTGGACATCCTGTACCAGATAAGCTTCGCTGTCTCCAAAGCACTCACTCTACCATACTGCCCTTTGCTCAGATGACCACATATGATATTCTTCACTTGAGAGTCGAGTTGCTTGAATCTCTTCACATTAGCAGCGTTGATGGTAGGAGTGACAGAGGGAACGCCATTTTCCACAACGTAGCAGAGATCATTGTCAATTGCCTCAAGATGCATTCTCATCTTGTTCTTCCAGTAGGGGTAGTCTGTCCCATCGAAGGTAGGACACCCAACAGAGACCTTGATCATACCTGCAGTCGACATAACTAAAACTCCAGGCGGTTAAACCAAAATCACACAGAACAAGGGAGTACCTTGCTCTGACACCAATTGAAAGTGTGTTATATCGACTAGGGGGTGAATAGGCGATTTTTATGAATTCGTCACTGAGGAATTTGAAGGTGAGGAAATTCCTAGGCAACGAACTACTTAGCAGCAGAATAAGTACTCAGATGCAAGCATAACACAGTAGTAGCACAGTCATCATGATGAAATAAAAACAAGCACAGAGTACAAGTAGCGTAAACACAGGATAAGCAGGCTGAAGACAAACTGACCGAAGAAATAGGATTGAGGAAATTGAGAAAGTCTTCAGTCAAAGTCTTCAAACAGTAACGATCAATTACTTCTACATAGAAATGAGGAAATGAAAGAGTTGAGGAAATAGAACTAGTAGCTTGGTGAAGACGATGATTTGGTAGACTAGTTCCAACTGATGTGATAGTCATACGTCTGGTTGGTTCGCTAGGTATTTAAAACTAAGGACACACAGTCCCGGACACACAGTCCTCATCGTATTCTCCTTGAGCTAACATCACATAGACCTCAGCCAATCACTCATGGCAAGTCTTCAGGTGACTTCCAAACCTTCACAGACTCGGTCACTCGGCGATCCACAATTTCCTCTTGGATGCTCTAGACCATGACGCCTAACTGTCTGGAGGATGCACAGTCCTCAAAGGTAACAAGTGTCGGTTCCACATGGAACAATTTCTTTAGTGATGATCAATCACTTTCGGTTTGTAGGTGTTTGGGTTTGGTTTTCGGGGTTTTCCTCACTTGGTGATTTTCGCTCAAAGTCCTCGGAGGATGGGATGATCTCAATGACAAGTGTCAGTTTCTCATGGAGCAGCCAACCAGCTAGTGGTTGTAGGGAGCGGCTATTTATAGCCTAGGGAGCAGCCCAACATGATAAGACATAAATGCCCTTCAATGATATAACCGTTAGGTGGGTAGATATTTTGGGACAACTGGTGCATAGCACAACAACGATCAGAAATTTGAGATCTCAAATTCCTCAGGGCTATCATGTTCCTCACTTGTAGTCAATCCGCACTGGCGAATTCCTAACTCCTCAGTCGGAACAAATTCCTCAGAGACTAGAAAATCTTCGTCTCTATCACTTAAGAAATTAACTGAACTGTATGATATTTCCAATGGCTTCACTTGAAAGGACTGGTAGGTGTAGGATTTTGATAGCATCACTTGGAAACCTTTCCTTAGTTTTACCTCGACCCCCTTTAACAGTACGGTGTTTCCTATGACTCAAGAAATAGAAAAACGAAACTATGAAAACGGAAGTCTTCACGCTTCATATTCTTTGCATGAATATCAAGTCTTCACGGTCACACCAATTTCTTCACTTCCAAAGTCTTCAGAAAGCCAAAGTATTTAGTTGAAGACATTCATTTTTAGGGGTCGACTTTCTCTGTAAATATCAAACTCCTCATAGACTTATAAACCCGTACACTCACAAACGCATTAGTCCCTTAACCTATAAGTCTTCAATACACCAAAATCACTAAGGGGCACTAGATGCACTTACAGCTACCATCCCGTCCCGTGCTCCATCATTGAGTATGTGCACGATTCACGTGCCATTCAAGAAAAAAACTGCGTATGTTCCATTGAAGAAAAAAATTAAAAATAAACACGCCACCGTGTCATGGTCGAACTTCGATTCGTCCACGCATGGTTCCCGACCCTCCACTAAGTGAACAACTACCAAACGCGTCAAATTATCACGTGAGCTGACTCTTCATCCAGAAATGAGCTCCACCACCATTTACCCCCGCACGTGTGTTAGGGAATGAGGCATAGAGTATGTGCGTCTGTGCGTGCAATTTTTCTCTTCGTGCACGCACTCCTTTTTTGTGGGTGATTCGTGCCCGTACTCGGCCTATGTTGGTGACCGTTGGTGAGTCTCACTTATATCTACATCGCAACATGTACATCTACATCTGCATCTACGTCTACACTACATCTACATCTACATCTACTATAGTATAGCATGTTTTAAACATGAGACCAACCATTTTCTTGCATGACACGACCAGCCCATACCGCTTCTTGCTCCTCGTCTCTCTCAAAGTGCGTCCGACAGGCGATTATGCCGTCGATTGAGGTCCGTTCGCTCACACTCGGTCCCACATGTTATAAATCTAAAAAGAATACTTTGACCAGTGGACCATTGAGAGAAGTATATTTCTCACCCTCAAATGTAAGTTGATGGACAAATAACCCCCAAAGTCAATTTTGGTACGATTTTACCCTCAAATCTCTAAAACTGGGTATATCACCCCCTTGAGCGGTTTTAGTGTTCACATGTTAGAGTTTAGACGGTTTTGATTGTTGACTAGGAATTGACTAATTATTTACACTAATGAAATGGGAACAACACCGTCGGAAGCCGTGGATGTCGTCGGAGATGTACCCAATGGACCCTGACCGCCCCTACAAGGGGAGGAGATCATGCAGGTGCCTTTCAAGCTCAAGGGGTCGTCGGGCTACCTCGTTGGCTCATCGTCCACCTACCACTGGTCCTCCCATAGCCTCTCTCATTGTCGCATAGCTCACAGTGGTGCTCATTTACAGGTGGGCGCTGCTAGCTTGGAGACATAGTTGAGTTAATTGATCCCTACTTGAAAATCAATTGTGTCCTTGGCCTAAGCTCCGCCACTGATACGTCTCCATCGTATCTATAATTTTTGATTGCTCCATGCTATATTATCTACTGTTTTGGACTATATTGGGCTTTATTTTCCATTTTTATATTATTTTTGGGACTAACCTATTAACCGGAGGCCCAGCCCAGAATTGTTGTTTTTTGCCTATTTCAGTGTTTCGGAGAAACATAATATCAAACGGAGTCCAAACGGACTGAAACCTTCAGAAACGTGATTTTCTCATTAGATAAGATCCAGCAGACTTGGACCCTCCGTCAAGAAAGCCACGAGGCTGTAACACCCCGGATGTAATTTACCTTATGTGTACTCCAACTCTTGCCGTTTCCGACGCTAAGTTATTTTATTTCCTCGGGTTCGGGTTTTTGTCTCCGTGTGTTGTTGCTGTTGTCATGCTTCTCATATCATGTCATCATGTGGATTGCATTTGCATACGTGTTCGTCTCATGCATCCGAGCATTTTCCCCGTTGTCCGTTTTGCATTCCGGCGCTCCTATCTCCTCCGGGGTCCTTTCTACCATCTTTTTGTGTGTGGGGGTTAAACATTTCTGGATTGGACTGAGACTTTCCAAGCGGCCTTGGTTTACTATCGGTAGACCGCCTGGCAAGTTTCGTACCATTTGGACTTCGTTTGATACTCCAACGGTTAACCGAGGGACCAAGAAGGCCTCGTGTGTGTTGCAGCCCAACACCCCTCCAATTTGGCCCAAAACCCACCTAAACCCTCTCCATCATCTAGAGCGTTCGATCACGACCGCGTGGCTGAAAACCGCACCTCATTTGGACTCTCCTAGCTCCCTCTATGCCTATATATAGCCCCTCCTCCGAAATTCCCGGATCCCCTCCTTCCTAAACCCTAAAATTCACCCCGCCGCACCGGACACCGCGTCCACCGCCGCCCGCGGCCACTGAGGTGCCGCCATGTGGCACCGGCCACTCCCCTCCACCGCCAGGCCCGCCGGCCTGAAGCCGGCCCTCCCCGGCCTGATTCCTCCGCCGCCCGAGCGCCCAAGCGTCCGCGCCGCCTCGCCCCTCTTCCCCGACGCAGGTGCGGCTGTGCCGCCGCCCTAGGTCATCGCCGGCGACCCTCGTCGCCGTCCGGCGCCCTCCACGCCGCCTCACCTCGCCGTCCGCCGCCCCGCGCCCGATCCGGCCTCCGGCGAGCCTCCCCGCGGCCCCGAGCTCCTCCTCCGATGAGCACTCCGGCCGGATCCACCGTCCCCGACGAACAGCTATAGTACCCGGCGGTCCTCGAAATCTGCGCCAGATCTAGATCGGGACGACGGTTGACTTTCCTCCTGAAACCCTAGACATTTTTCGTTTTTCATCATGCTATAACTCCGCATCCGTTGCTCCGTTTTGGGCGTGTAGAATATCAAAATGTTCGTCTCGGAGAGTACATCATTTCATCTCATTGCATCATTTTCATTTGAGGTCATCTTGATGCCCGAAATGCTGTTGGAAGAGAGCTATTTGAGATAATTGTCAGATCTGTTGCACCAAATAGCTATTTGTCATTTTTGCCATGATTAATGTGTGCATGATATGCTCCTGAGCTCTACATGAGTTTTGGTATATGCCATGCCATCTTTACAGAGGTGCTTACCATGTATTTTTGTGATATGTGTGGTGACTAGCACAAGCTTGCAAAGTAGTGCTTTCGTTAATGCTGATTTCAGGGACTTAGAAATTTCACTAAGCCTTTGATCTGTTTTTATCAATATGCCATATGTTCATGTTGTTTCCTAGTGATCCGTGCCTCTTTTGAGGATGATCAGTAAGGATTATTTGTTAATAATGTGGTGCTCTATCCATCCATGTCTTTGTTTGCAATTATGGAGCACCCTAGCTTGAGTCAATCGAGCTCTACTTTTGCTATTTCGTGAATCCTGGCAGATTGTTGACTCATTAGCGATCTTGCTGAGGATGTTGTTGCTGATACGTGCATGCTATGTTGTTGTTCTTGCCATGCCTAGCTTATATGATATGTATTCTTGATGGGTGTATGCTTAGTTTGTCATGCCATGCTCTGTAGTGAGTGCATCGAGCTCGTGAACATGCCTACTCGTTAACATATTTGCATGCTCCAGTTTTTCTCTAAGTCTGAGATCTGATTATGTTTTTGCCATGTTCACATGCTTGCAATTGCATTTCTTGATTCCTTTTGGCTCAAGGTCACTAAGGGACTTTTGTTAAGCTCTTTGAGTAGCTCCATGTCATGCCTTGCTTTGCCATGTTAAGTTCCTGTAGCATATAGTTTTCATGCTCCAAAGTGTGCTACCTGATCTGAAATTCCAGACTTGTGTTAATTTAACTAAGTCTGAAACCTGTTTATCATTTGCATTTTTGCCATGCTTGTTTGAACCTATTAATGGATGAATTGGCCGTAGCTCAGTGTTCATATTTTGTCAAGCATCATGAGTGGATCCCTGCCAGTTATTTTGTTTCCATGTTTAAGTGCTGTAGCATAATTATCTTGATGCATTTAGATGGCTACTTGTTGTTATCGCAGACCGGTGCCATATTTGTTTTGCTTGCCATTTCCAAACCGTGCATCTGATTCCGGTGATTGAAAGTGCAACTATCCCTAGGTGGTTTTGGTAATTCATAACAACATATAGCTCATTGAGCTAATGCTATTCCAAGATGATCATTTCAGGAAAGCTCAATGATTGTCATGGCATGGATGGTGAAAGTGGAACCCTCAAAATGCTAAGGACAAAGGATTGGCTCTAGCTCATATGCTCAAGACTCTTCATTTTACATTTTAGTGGTCCAAGATCACATTGAGTCCATAGGAAAAGCCAATACAATCAAGGAGAGATGAGGTGTTGCTTAATGAGCCTCTTGCTTCATGTGCTTAATGATATGCTCCAAAATCCTCAGCTACTTTCCCATATCCACATTTGACCTAAACCCAAAGCCAAAGTCGGCCCTACCGATTCTTTCAACCCGGCGCCACCGAGTTTCACTTGTCATAGCCATTTCCAAACCCTACGCAAATCAGTTCTACCGATAGGGATCTCGGTCTCACCGAGATGGGATTGCAATTTCTCTGTTTCCTTTTCGTAACTTTTCGGTCTCACCGAAAGAGCGGATCGGTCCCACCGAGATTGCAATGTAAACTCACTATTTCCTTTTCGTAACATTTCAGTCTCACTGAGAAGAGCAAATCGGTCCCACCGAGTTTGCCTGACCAACCCTCTGGTTAGCTTATTACCAAATCGGTATCACCGAGTTTGTGTAATCGGTCTCACCGAGATTACGTTACGCCCTAACCCAAACCATATCGGTCCTACCGAGTTGCATGTCAGTCCCACTGAAAATCTCTAATGGTCACTAGGTTTACTATTTCGGTCCGACCGAGTTTGTTGATTCGGTCCCATCGAGATTGGTAAATTGTGTGTAACGGTTGGATTTTGGGTGGAGGCTATATATACCCCTCCACCTCCTATTCACTTGTGGAGAGAGCTATCAGAACACATCTACACTTCCAACTCATATGTTCTGAGAGAGAACCACCTACTCATGTGTTGAGGCCAAGATATTCCATTCCTACCACATGAATCTTGATCTCTAGCCTTCCCCAAGTTGCTTTCCACTCAAATCTTCTTTCCACCAAATCCAAATCCTGTGAGAGAGAATTGAGTGTTGGGGAGACTATCATTTGAATCACAAGAGCAAGGAGTTCATCATCAACACACCATTTGTTACTTCTTGGAGAGTGGTGTCTCCTAGATTGGCTAGGTGTCACTTGGGAGCCTCCGACAAGATTGTGGAGTTGAACCAAGGAGTTTGTAAGGGCAAGGAGATCGCCAACTTCGTGAAGATCTACCGCTAGTGAGGCAAGTCCTTCGTGGGCGATGGCCATGGTGGGATAGACAAGGTTGCTTCTTCGTGGACCCTTCGTGGGTGGAGCCCTCCATGGACTCGCGCAACCGTTACCCTTCGAGGGTTGAAGTATCCATCAACGTGGATGTAGGATAGCACCACCTATTCGAACCACGGGAAAAACATCCGTGTCTCCAATTGCGTCTGAATTCTCCAAACCCTTCCCTTTACATTCTTGCAAGTTGCATGCTTTACTTTCCGCTGCCAATATACTCTTTGCATGCTTGCTTGAATTGTGTGATGATTGCTTGACTTGTCCTAAAATAGGTAAAATCTCACAAGAACTAAAATTGGGAAAAGGTTAAGTTTTTATTTGGTCAAGTAGTCTAATCACCCCCCTCTAGACATTCTTTCGATCCTACAAGTGGTATCAGAGCTTTGGTCTCCATTTGCTTTGATTTCCATAGCTTTTGGTGGTCATAGCCTTGGTTTCAAAACCTAGGAGAGTATGGCGTCTAGCGAGGGAAATTATCACCGTAGAGGTCCTTACTTTGATGGTACTAATTTTGCTAGTTGGAAGCATAAAATGAAAATGCATATTCTTGGACATAACCACGCCGTTTGGGCCATTGTGTGTGTTGGTTTGCAAGGTGACGTCTTTGATGGGAGAGAACCAAACCGTGAAGCTACCGCGGATGAGTTGAAGATGTTGCAATACAATGCTCAAGCTTGTGATATTCTCTTCAACGGATTGTGCCCCAAAGAATTCAACAATATCAGCCGTCTTGAGAATGCAAAGGAAATTTGGGACACTTTGATTGATATGCACGAAGGTACCGACTCCATCAAGGAATCCAAATTGGATGTGCTTCAAAGTCAACTTGACAAGTTCAAAATGAAGGATGGTGAAGGTGTCGCTGAAATGTACTCTAGGCTTGCTCTCATCACAAATGAGATTGCCGGCTTAGGAAGTGAAGAGATGACCGATAGATTCGTCATCAAGAAGATTCTAAGAGCCTTGGATGGAAAATATGATACCGTGTGCACATTGATCCAAATGATGCCCAATTACAAAGATCTCAAGCCAACGAAGGTAATTGGAAGAATTGTTGCTCATGAGATGTCACTTAAGGATAAAGAGGAACTTCACAACAAATCAAGTGGTGCCTACAAAGCCTCATGTGAAGCCCCTACATCATCAAGTGAGAAACAAAACTTCAATGAAGAATTGAGCTTAATAGTGAAAAACTTCAACAAGTTCTACAAGAGTAGAAGCAAAGATAGAAGCTCCAAGACAAGGTCCTACAATGACAAAAGATCTTCTAGTCGAGAGCGAAACTGCTACAATTGTGGAAGACCCGGACACTATTCCAATGAGTGTACGGCTCCCTACAAGAGAAGAGAAGACTCTCCAAAAAGAAGAAGCAAAAGAGAAGAATCACCACCAAGAGAGAGAAGGAGTAGAGATGATCGTTATGAACGAAGACACTCACGGAGAAGCAAGGATTCGGAAAGGAAGGAAAAATCATCAAGGAGCTACACAAAACGAAGACATCAGGCTCATGTTGGTGAATGGGTATCCGGCTCCGACTCCGACAACCACTCCGAGAGAAATTATCATTCCGATTCCGAATATACTCAAGATGAAGTTGTTGCCGGTCTAGCACTTGTGTCAACCAACTCCTACGATATATTTGACTCACCAAATGAAGGAATTGGAAGATGCTTCATGGCCAAAGGTCCTAAGGTAACACACCCCGAGTATATTGATTTTAATAGTGATGAAGATGACTTGTTAGGTAATGATGATTTACTTGTTAACAACTCTAGTGATGAATACTATGATGAAACGTCAATTAATCATGCTAATCAAGATAAAACGAATGACAATGATAAGGAGAAGATTAAGGCTCTAACTAAAGAACTAAACACTCTTAAGTTAGCTCATGAAACTATCTTCGAAGATCATCGAGAACTTTTAAGAGCTCATGAGAAGTTACGCTTTGAAAAGCTCAATCTTGAGCAAGAGCATGAGTTTTTAAAGGCAATCAATGATGATCTCCGCAATAAAAGTTCTTCTTACATTGCCAAGAGTTTACTCTTATCCACTTACATGCCTCAAGTCAAGTCTAGTAACAAGAACAAGAAAGATTCTTCCTCTAGTAGTAACAATGAACATGCTAAATCCAATATTGTTGCTTCTAGTAGTTCTCTTGATTCCACTAATGATTCTCTTAGCCAAGTTACACTTGAGCAAGAAAATAGATTATTGAAGGGAATTATAGAGAAAGGAGTGTACAAAAGCCTTGCCGGGAGTAAGCAATTCAAGGAAATTGTGCGCAAGCAAGGATGGCACCGGAAGAATCAAGGTGTTGGTTTTGAACGAAAGTTCAATGCCAATGGAGTTGAGTGGGAAGAAGATCAATACCCCAAGACAAAGTTTGTTCCTCAACAAGAGAAGTATGATCCTACTTCCTTCAAGGGGACACAAGCTCAAGATGATCTTCCACCACAAGACTACAAGCAAAAAGGCAAGGACAAGCTTCAAGAGGAAATTGATGCATTTGAAGAAGCTCCTAAGACCTTAGTCAAGTGGATTCCCAAGACCACTTCAAGTTCCACTTCATCAAGTACGACTACAACTCCAAGGATTCCCATCAAGATGGTGTGGATCCAAAAGAAGAAGAACTAGAGAGTTCTTGAGGGTGACTCCGCCAACATACTTCACTCTTATCATTTTGGCAAGAACAAGCGCAATCAACTTCCACATCTTGCACTAGTTCAAGGAGTCACAAACCCTCTTGTTGGTAAGACAAGGGACAAGGTAACCTAAAAGTTTTCATGGACATCATCTTGTGTGTGCATCACTCTATGTCTATGGATATTCTTGTTTGTTCCTTGTGGGACTAACCCATGTAGGTATTGAAAGTGCAATTCACTCAAATGGATAGCTCCAAGTGATCTACATCAAGATTGAGCATCCACATCTTCAACATCTACATGAAGTCATCATCGACAAAACCCAAGGTTAGTTCATCCCTCTTAGGGGGGATATCACATCTAGGGGGAGCTTTACTCTAAGACTTGAGCTAAAGCAACTCTAAAGATGTGAACACAACAATGCTTTATGTAAAAGTGGTAACCCCACTTGAGCTTAAACGATGAGTATGACCTATGATCAAGTGTTCTCACTTGACTCATAAGTCGATATACTCATATGTAGATGACCTAGTCATCGTCAATTGCTTGATAGATGCTAGAATTGGTTGTGCATGCTTTGTCACATATTTCAATTGCCATTTTATTGTGTGCGCATGTTGGTCGCATATTTTGCTCATTCGAGGACATCCACATGTTGTTTTGATTGTTTGGTTTTATTTCCTTTTGCCAAGTGGATGGACAAGAATGCCTAAGAACCTCCTCTAGCTATCTATGCTTTTCTCGTCTCAAACTCTATTCATGCTACATCGCAAAATTTGATCAAGTCAGATTCGAACCACTCTGTGTGAGGAGCACTCGGAGTCCCCGATTCGTCATAGACTTAAACTTCCAAAACCTCTTTGTGACTCTCGGTCTGACCGATATCCTACTTTCGGTCCTACCGAGATCATTAAGTTGATCTGAATTTTCGATCTCGGTGCAACCGATTTGAACCATTCGGTCACACCGAGTTGCAATAACTGTATACAGTTTTGCAACTCGGTGCCACCGAGTTGTTCCACTCAGTCACACCGACAGGGTCGGGCTATATATAGGCACGGGCAAAAATTTGGAAATTTCTCCGAACCCTTTCGCCCGCGCGATAGCTCGCTCTACCAACGTGGTCTCCGGATCGTCTCCTCGCCGCCAGCTGCCTCCAGTCCCTGGTCTCCATCGCCGTCAACGGAATTCAACCCCGCCGTTGCCGCCATAGTGAGTCTCCGTCGAACTAGGGTATGGACTCAATCTTTGTGCTATCCCCAATCTGATTCCTAGCACATTGTGATCTTATTGTTTCTAGCCACGATTGAAACACTCCTATCCAGTCAATGCGTTCGTAGAATAGGATTGATTCGAAAACTTTAGGGTTAGGTTTCCGCTGAAACCATCTCGGAACCACCGAGTTGAAAAACTCGGTCCCACCGATTTGGCTCATGCCATTGCACAAGTGAGACTCGGTCTGACCGAGAATTACTAATCGGTGTGAACGATTTTGGAACTTTGTGAAACCCTAGCAGTCTCGGTGCCACCAAAATGTGACTCGGTCTGACCGAGTTCACTAGTTTAGGTTCCAAAACTGCTTCGGTATCACCGAGTTTAAAAATCGGTAGATCCGAAATGATTTCTATGGGAAACTAAAACTAAGATTTTGAATCATTCTTTTGCAAAAATCTCTGCATTTTGTGATGCTCATCCACTCTACCTCATCTATAAACTGTTCACAGGGTCAGCAGTCAGCTTGTTCATCATGTCAGATCAGAGTGATAGCCAAAACATGTCAGAGCAGCAAGTGCACATGAGTGAGGGCACTAGTCCCTCCAGTTCCTCAGATGAAGGCAGCAGGAGCACTCTTAGTAACTTGCCAAAAGCTGCCACCAGATAAAGGAAGAAAAGAACCTCAGAATCAGAGGATGAGGACTATGTGGCAGAAGAAGAAGCCACTTCCTAGAAAGTGGTTAAGAAGGAATATAGCACTGCTGCTGCCACCAAGCCAGGCATGAAGCAAAAGGTTCCTGCAAACAGAATTCCAATGTCTAAGGCCAGAGCATCTACTCAAGTCCCTTTGGGATCTGAACCCAAAGAGCCTGCTGCAGAAGGGAAGAAGAGGAAGGAGAGGATCAAAAAGACCACTGCTAGAGTGCTTGGGAGATCCTCAATCATGAGAGATTCTGAAGAGGAAGAGGAAGAAGAGGTTGCTGCACCAGCACCCAAGGCACAAAAGCTGATGGGTGATGCTATAAGATCAGGGGCTACTGCATCCAAGCCCAAGGAAGCAGCCAAGGCTGCATCAAAGGCCAAGACAGCTCCAAAGAGGAACACAAGGAGCATACCAGCTGCTGAAAAGAACAAGGCCCCAGTGCCTGACACTGCAGAAGAAGAGGAAGTCCAAGTTCTCAGGAAGCTAAAGCCCAAGATCCCAGACCACAATGATGCTCATCCTGTGGCTGAGGACATGAAGATCAGAAGAGACTCAGGGCTGAGAAAGTGGAGAGAAGAAGATCCATATGCTACAAGAAGAAGAACTGTTGTTGACTATAGGTTCCACACTAAGGAACGGCAGGACTTCTATGAGACAGTCTTGTTGGATAAGAAGCCCATTGTTTGTGACATGAGATGAGTAGATTGGCAGTTCATCAAGGACAATGAAGAGCACTATCCTGGAGTGCAAGACAGCTTCAAGGCTTGTGGAGTAGCAGACTTTGTTGGGCAGAAGCTCACAAAGTGGAATGAAGAGCTGATCATGCAGTTCTACTCCACAGCACACTTCTATCCAGATGGAAGGATTGTGTGGATGTCTGAAGGTACGAGGTACCAATCAACAGTTGCTGAGTGGGCACAGCTCATCAATGCCCCGGAGGAGCATGAGGATGACTTAGACATATATGCCAAGAAGAAGATGGACCACAACTCTATGTCCAACATGTACAAGGAAATTCCAAACAAGGCACTTGATACTTTCAAGTTTGGGTCTGTACATTATCTTCTGTCAGGGTTGCCAACTATCAATTAGATTTTGAGGCACACTCTATTGCCCAAGTCAGGTGATCACAAGATGATCAGAGGCCATGCAATCAACTTGCTTCATATCTTTGATGTGCCACAGAAATTCAAAGTCATGAGCCTCATGGTAGAGACCATCAAAAGAACTGCAGCAGATCAGAAGAGGAGCTGTGGTTATGCCCCTCAGATCCAGGAGCTAATTAACTCCAAGATGGGCACAGGCATATACCTATTGGACAAGGAACATTTGCCTATTCATCCAGATTTTGAAGATAATGAAGTTGTGATGAACAAGGATGATCCATCATCAGTTCATGCTCAAGCACAGAAGGAGAAGGCAAGGAAGGAGAAAGCTGCCAAGATGCCAACTCAAGAGGAGGCATCTGAGTATTTCCTGAAAAACAAGCAAGAGCAGCTTAGTTACTTGATTGCTTCCACACTAGGGATTGAGAAAGGACTGGCCACCCTCACTCAGAATCAGGTGAGCTTAGAGAGGATCATAGAACAAAAGTTCTATGACATGGATGTCAAAGTAACAGAGATTCAGTCTGCAGTGGAGCAACTTCAAGATGACATGCAAGAGAGGAGAGGGAAGACTACAACTGATGCATTTTCCAGAGTGCCACGAGCTCAGAGGTCGACTGCAGTGCCAGTTCCTGACACCAGAGCCACCACCTCAGCTCCAGCCACAGCACCAGCCCAACCAGCTCCAGCATCTACTTCAGCTCCAGCTCCAACCACGTCTACAGAAGCCTTCGTCCTTGGAGTGATCCAGACTCCACCACCACCAGAAGATCAAGCCTGAGAGTCGATCTAGCACTATGCATTTTCTAGGAACTTTTTGGTAACTTGTTGCCAAAGGGGGAGAAAAATGTATAGATCATAGGCTTCGAGAGAGAGAGTGTTGCCTTTATTCTCCCTTGCTTTATTTGGTGTTTTTTTCAAACTTTGTTTGCTTTTGGTTGAGATACTTTGATATGCTTGTGAGACATTGATGATCATGTGTTTGATCATAAGCTACACTTATGCATGCTTGATATATCTTATCTATCTTATGTGATCATTCACTTTCTTTGGTGATGAGTGCATGTATTTCATTCTTATCGTTTTGAGCGCTCCACCAAGATGTATGTGACATGGAAGAGTAACCCATGACTCTAACTCTTTGTGCATTTGCAGTCCAAAGCAAATTTTAAATATGCACAAATTTAGGGGGAGCTCTTACTTATCACATACTTCTCAAAGCAATGATATATTTCATTCTTATTATTATTTGTCAAAGCTTTGATCTATATGTTGTCATCAATTACCAAAAAGGGGGAGATTGAAAGTGCAACTATCCCTAGGTGGTTTTGGTAATTCATAACAACATATAGCTCATTGAGCTAATGCTATTCCAAGATGATCATTTCAGGAAAGCTCAATGATTGGCATGGCATGGATGGTGAAAGTGGAACCCTCAAAGTGCTAAGGACAAAGGATTGGCTCTAGCTCATATGCTCAAGACTCTTCATTTTACATTTTAGTGGTCCAAGATCACATTGAGTCCATAGGAAAAGCCAATACTATCAAGGAGGGATGAGGTGTTGCTTAATGAGCCTCTTGCTTCATGTGCTTAATGATATGCTCCAAATTCCTCAGCTACTTTCGCATATCCACATTTGACCTAAACCCAAAGCCAAACTCGGCCCTACCGATTCTTTCAACCTGGCGCCACCGAGTTTCACTTGTCATAGCCATTGCCAAACCCTAAGCAAATCAGTTCTACCGATAGGGATCTCGGTCTCATCGAGACGGGATTGCAATTTCTGTGTTTCCTTTTCGTAACTTTTCGGTCTCATCGAAAGAGCGGATCGGTCCCACCGAGATTGCAATGTAAACTCACTATTTCCTTTTCGTAACATTTCGGTCTCACTGAGAAGAGCGAATCGGTCCCACCGAGTTTGCCTGACCAACCCTCTGGTTAGCTTATTACCAAATCGGTCTCACCGAGTTTGTGTAATCGGTCTCACCGAGATTACGTTATGCCCTAACCCTAACCATATCGGTCCTACCGAGTTGCATGTCAGTCCCACCGAAAATCTCTAACGGTCACTAGGTTTACTATTTCGGTCCGACCGAGTTTTTTGATTCGGTCCCACCGAGATTGGTAAATTGTGTGTAACGGTTGGATTCTGTGTGGAGGCTATATATACCCCTCCACCTCCTCTTCACTCGTGGAGAGAGCTATCAGAACACATCTACACTTCCAACTCATATGTTCTGAGAGAGAACCACCTACTCATGTGTTGAGGCCAAGATATTCCATTCCTACCACATGAATCTTGATCTCTAGCCTTCCCCAAGTTGCTTTCCACTCAAATCTTCTTTCCACCAAATCCAAATCCTGTGAGAGAGAATTGAGTGTTGGGGAGACTACTATTTGAAGCACAAGAGCAAGGAGTTCATCATCAACACACCATTTGTTACTTCTTGGAGAGTGGTGTCTCCTAGATTGGCTAGGTGTCACTTGGGAGCCTCCGACAAGATTGTGGAGTTGAACCAAGGAGTTTGTAAGGGCAAGGAGATCGCCTACTTCGTGAATATCTACCGCTAGTGAGGCAAGTCCTTCGTGGGCGATGGACATGGTGGGATAGACAAGGTTGCTTCTTCGTGGACCCTTCGTGGGTGGAGCCCTCCATGGACTCGCGCAACTGTTACACTTCGTGGGTTGAAGTCTCCATCAACATGGATGTAGAATAGCACCACCTATCCAAACCACGGGAAAAACATCCGTGTCTTCAATTGCGTTTGAATTCTCCAAACCCTTCCCTTTACATTCTTGCAAGTTGCATGCTTTACTTTCCGCTGCCAATATACTCTTTGCATGCTTGCTTGAATTGTGTGATGATTGCCCTACTTGTCCTAAAATAGCTAAAATCTGACAAGAACTAAAATTGGAAAAAGGTTAAGTTTTTATTTGGTCAAGTAGTCTAATCACCCCCCCCCCTCTAGACATACTTTCGATCCTATAGTGATCTTTATATCGATTTCAACCGAAATCACCTAACCTTTCCAGTGGCACTCTTGGATTTCCAAGTGGAGTCCAGGTTCTATCATTCCTTGTCAAATCTTGCATATGCATCACATATCGCATCCCGCATAGCATACCATGTTTACATCATGTTGTTTGAGCTTTGCACGTGGTTGATTGTGTCCCTTTTGCTTGTTTGTCTTGTTTGGGTAGAGCTGGGAGACGAGTTCACTAACGAGGAGCCCGTTGAGTTTGCTTACGAGGACCAAGTCAACTCTGACAACTTTGCAGGCAAGATGATCATACCCTCGAAATCACTTCTATCTTTGCTTGCTAGATGCTTGCTCTTTTGCTATGCCTATGCTACGATGCCTACCACTTTCTTATCATGCCTCCCAAATTGCCATGTCAAACATCTAACCCACCATGTCCTAGCAAACCCTGGATTGGCTATGTTACCGCTTTGCTCAGCCCCTCTTATAGCGTTGCTAGTTGCAGGTGAAGATTGGAGATCGTCCCTTGTTGGAACATTGTTTATTTGTTGGGATATCACTATATTATCTTGTTATCTTAATGCATCTATATACTTGGTAAAGGGTGGAAGGCTCGGCCTTTTGCCTAGTGTTTTGTTCCACTCTTGCCGCCCTAGTTTCCGTCATATCGGTGTTATGTTCCCGGATTTTGCGTTCCTTACGCGGTTGGGTGATAATGGGAACCCCTTGACAATTCGCCTTGAATAAAACTCCTCCAGCAATGCCCAACCTTGGTTTTACCATTTTCCACCTAGCCTCTTTTTCCCTTGGGTTTCCGGAGCCCGAGGGTCATCTTTATTTAAACCCCCCTGGGCCAGTGCTCCTCTGAGTGTTGGTCCGACCGAGCAGACTGCGGGGCCACCTCGGGGCAACTTGAGGTTTGGTTTTACTCGTAGGATGTCTCATCTGAGTGTGCCCTGAGAACGAGATATGTGCAGCTCCTATCGGGATTTGTTGGCACATTCGGGCGGTGTTGCTGGATTTTTTTTATCTTTGCCTAAGTTGTCTTGTAGAACCGGGATGCCGAGTCTAATCGGAATGTCTCGGGAGAAGGTTTATCCTTCATTGACCGTGAGAGCTTGTGATGGGCTAAGTTGGGACTCCCCTGCAGGGATTTGAACTTTTGAAAGTCGTTCCCGCGGTTATGGGCAGATGGGAATTTGTTAATGTCCGGTTGTAGATAACATGAACCTTAACTTAATTAAAATGAATCAACTGCGTGTGTAACCGTGATGGTCTCTTCTCGGCGGAGTCCGGGAAGTGAACACGGTGTTGGAGTAATGTTTGCCGTAGGTTGTTCTATAGTTATTCGTTCATGCTTTTCCTTCTCTTCTCGCTCTCTTTTGTGAACAGGTTAGCCACCATATAATCCTACTCCCGGTGGGAGTAGGACTCCTCCTGGCGCGCCCTCCTCCTGGCCGGCCGCACCTCCCCTTGCTCCTTTATATACGGGGGCAGGAGGCACCCCTAGACACACAAGTTGATCCATGTGATCATATTCTTAGCCGTGTGCGGTGCCCCCTTCCACCATAATCCTCGATAATATTGTAGCGGTGCTTAGGCGAAGCCCTGCGATGGTAGAACATCAAGATCATCACCATGCCGTCGTGCTGACGAAACTCTTCCCCGGCACTTTGCTGGATCGGAGTCCGGGGGTCGTCATCGAGCTGAACGTGTGCTAGAACTCAGAGGTGCCGTAGTTTCGGTGCTTGATCGGTCGGGCCATGAAGACGTACGACTACATCAACCGTGTTGTGCTAATGCTTCCGCTATCGGTCTATAAGGGTACGTAGATCACACTCTCCCCTCTCGTTGCTATGCATCACCATGATCTTGCGTGTGCGTAGGAAAATTTTTGAAATTACTACGTTCCCCAACATTGAACTTCTTCTCCGGCACGTCGTAAGGCGCCGGAAATAGCATCTCCGTAAGGAGCGGGGTTCCCTCACCTTCGGGCAGCGGCGCCGGACTATTAATCCATCTCGCTAGGTCGACCCCGGCCTGAAAAAGAAATTGGTAAGAAGGCTCAGTATCCTTCCTCGAAGTGTGTCCTTAAAGGTTATACCTTGATGGCTTACCGAATTAGCCTGACGCTTAAAGTTGAGCCCGCGATCTTTGGTCGAGGGTGGAGGTGTCTCACTGCCCTTGAAGATCACCCTCCAGATATCTTCGTGCGTCGTGCCGAAGAGCCGTAGCAGCGCCTGGTGCTTGGCCAAATCGAACTCCCACAAATAACAGGTCCGGCGCTGACAGGGAAGGATCCGGTGTACAAGCATGACCTGGATCACATCCACGAGCTTGATCTTCCGGGTTATCATATTCTAGAGGCAAGTTTGGAGCCCCGTGATCTTTTCCAAGGATCCCCAGGTCATGCCCTTCTCTTGCCAGGAGATAAGCCGCATCGGGGCTCCAGATCAGAATTCGGGAGCCGCCGCCCAGTTGGCGTTACGCGGCTCGGTGATATAGGACCACCCTGATTGCCATCCCTTCACCATCTCTACAAAGGAGCCTTCGAGGCAGGTGATATTGGGCATTTTCCCACAATGGCACCTCCGCACTCGGCCTGTTGGCCGCGCACCACCTTTGGCTTTACATTAAAATTCTTCAGCCATAGGCCAAAGTGAGGTGGGATGCGGAGAAAGGCTTCACACACAACTATAAATGCTGAGATATTGAGGATAAAGTTGGGAGCCAGGTCGTGGAAGTCCAACCCATAGTAAAACATCAATCCACGGACAAATGGGTGAAGAGGGAATCCCAACCCATGGACAAAGTGTGTGAGAAACACGACCCTCTCATGGGGCTCGGGGGTAGAGACGATTTGCCCTTTTGCAGGGAGTCGGTGAGCAATCTCCTTGGCTAAGTAGCCGGCCTCCCGGAGCTCCGTGATGTTCTTCTCCTCAATGGAGGAGGCCATCCACTTGCCTCGGGCTCCAGATCTGGACATGACTGGAGTGCTTTCTCGAATGACGGAAATCTAAAACTTGGGCTCTAGAGCTCGAGGACAAATGGGTGAAGAGGGAATCCCAACCCACAGATGAAGTGTGTGAGAAACACGACCCTCTCATGGGGCTCGGGGGTAGGGACGATTTGCCCTTTTGCAGGGAGTCGGTGAGCAATCTCCTTGGCTAAGTAGATGGCCTCCCGGAGCTCCGTGATGTCCTTCTCCTCAACGGAGGAGGCCATCCACTTGCCTCCAGCTCCAGATCCGGACATGACTGGAGTGCTTTCTCGAACGAGGGAAAGCTAAAACTTGGGCGCTAGAGCTCGAGGACGAAAGGACTGAAGATGAAGAAGGGTAAGGGTAAAGGGAGAGTGTCCTTATCCCTTTATAAAGACCATGAATATCAAGTGCCTCCCCACTCATCCTAAAAACTCGCCTATTCCCAAGGGTTGTATAAATGGCATGATTGGGTTTCCCATGCCCGCATTGATGAGAATCCCGCGATAAGGGGACATGATCTCTACTTTGACAGGACATGCCAATAGCAACCGCGTCTCAAAACATGGATCGGCAGACAAAGAGCGGTTCAAGGTTGTGACCAAACAGACGTGATGTCGTGTTATGAAGAGCTGTCAGCGGATGGAACTCGTGTGAAAATATATATATTCTCTCTGCGGTTGTGTGTGGTATATGGCAGGTCCAGATACTATCATCGCATCTGAATACTATCTTGGAGTTCGGATAAAGGGGAACCCGCCTTGCAATGCCAAAGACAAATCTGCGTGCCGGACTCCTCGTCATTGAAGCCAGGTTCAGGGGCTACTGAGGGAGTCCTGTACTAAGGGGTCCTCGGACGTCTGGCCTGTTACCTATGGGCCGGACTGATGGGCTATGAAGACCGAAGAATGTACCGTGTCCGGATTGGACTCTACTTGGCGTGGAAGGCAAGCTTGGCGACCGAAGATTCCTTCTTATGTAACCGACTCCATGTAAACCCTAGATCCCCTCGGTGTCTATATAAACTGTAGGGGGTAGTCCGGAAGGGACAACACATATACTCATTACCATATTCATAGGCTAGACTTCTAGGGTTTAGCCATTACGATCTCGTGGTAGATCAACTCTTGTAATACTCATATTCATCAAGATCAATCAAGTAGGAAGTAGGGTATTACCTCCATATACAGGGCCCAAACCTGGGTAAACATCGTGTCCCCTGTCTCCTGTTACCATCGATCCTAGACGCACAGCTCGGGACCCCCTACCCGAGATCCGCCGGCTTTGACACCGACAGCGGCCCCCTTTATGACCCTGGTAGTACTGAACTCCAGCTGGAATGCTTGCAACTCGATGTTCCATTCAGCGACTCTTCCGGCATAGTTGGGGCTCCTGAGCACTCTCTCCAACGGGTAAGCCGAGACAACCTTGATGGGGTGGCCCTGGAAGTAGTGTCGCAGCTTTCACGAGGCCACTAGGAGCGTGTAGGAGCTTCTAAGGCATAGGGTACCGTGCTCTTGCATCCCGCAACACCGTGCTGACGAAGTATACTGGGTGCTCGATGAGGGTAGATGAGCTGATGAGGTTTGCGCCTTCTGGGAGCTGGGTGCCCCCTGAGGAGGTAGAGCCCCCGACGCTTGGTTGCTTGTCGAAGTCTTCACGGGTTTGGGGGCGTCGTCCTACCGAGCCTGATCCTCTGATGTTGCTGCTGCGACACTTGTGGCACCCTTCTAGTCTTGCATCGTCTCTGCTGGAGGCGTGGGACGGCGTGATGCGCCCTTGGCTTGGTGTTCTTCCCGAACCGCGACCAGCCCGCGCTGGCTGAGTATGGGGTGGCGGCAAGATAGAGCACTAGGGGCTCGCGAGGTCGTGGCGCCACCATCACTGGAGGGCTGGTCAGGTATCTCTTAAGGTCTTGAAAATCTTGGTCGGCCTCCGGGGTCCACTCGAACGTGCCCTTCTTTTTCATCAGCTTGAAGAAGGGTAGGGCACGCTCTCCCAGCTTGGAGATGAAGTGCCCCAACGCAGTCACCCGACCAACCAACTTCTACATTTCCTTGAGGGTCTGTGGTGGGCTCATGTCTTCAATGGCCTTCACCTTCTCTGCGTTGGCCTCGATCCCCCTGTGGGACACCAGGAAACCCAACAGCTTGCCGGAAGGGACGCCAAACACGCATTTCTCCGGATTGAGCCAGAAGTCCACCTGGCGAAGGCTCTCGAAGGTCTCCTCTATGTCTTGGATCAAGGTCCCTGCGTCTCGAGACTTTACTACAATGTCGTCGACATAGGCTTCAGTGTTTCTCCCGAGCTGCCGCCCTAAGGCGATGTGCATGAGTCGCTGGAAGGTTGCGCCCGCATTGCGCAGCCCGAACGACATGCAGGTGTAGTAGTACACCCCACACGGGGTCAGGAAGGCCATCTTCTCCACATCTTCTACCGCCATCTTGATCTAGTGATATCCTGAGAACGCGTCCAGGAAACATAGCAAGTCGCACTCGGCGGTGGAGTCGACGATCTGGTCAATGCGTGGAAGCGGGAACGGATCTTGGGGGCAGGCCTTGTTGAGGTTGATGAAGTCGACACACATCCGCTCCTTCCCGCCTTTCTTGGGGACGACGACGGGGTTCGCCAGCCACACGGGGTAACGAACCTCGCGAATGACACCCGCAGCCTCCAACTTGCGGGTTTCTTAGACGATGAGAGCTTGCTTCTCCGTGGACTGCCGCCTTGCCTTCTGCTTCACAGGGCGTATGTTGGGGCACATCTTCAGGTGGTGCTCTATTACCTCTCTTGGGACCCCTACCAGCTGGTCGGGCTCCCAGGCGAACACTCCCTTGTTTACACGCAAAAACTTCACCAGTGCCTCCTCCTGAGCAGGCTCGAGGTTGGCGCCTATGGTAAAGGTTGCCCCTGAGGACCCGTCCTCCTCGACCAACACTTGCTTGGTTTCTGCCTTGGCCTGAGTGAAGAACTGCTTCTTCTTGGTTGGCACGGCTCCCTTGGCCTTGGAGGTATTCGCGTCGGCAGGTCATGCTGTCGCGGCGGCCTTGAGGGCGAGCTTGAGCACCGCCAGGGCCTCCTTGGCATCCCCCTTGATGGTGAGGACACCCTGGGTCCCCTCCATCTTCATGAGATTCTAAGCAGGATGGGTTGCTGCCATGAACTGGGCCAGAGCTGGGTACCCAAGGATGGCGTTGTATGGGAGGCCAATGCGGGCGATGTCGAAGTCGATGAGCTCAGTATGGTAGTTGTCGCGCGTGCCCAAGGTCACGGGGAGGCGGATCTGCCCCAGGGAGTGGGCGGGGCCATCGCCAACTCCCGAGAAGGGCTTGCTAGGGCGGAGCCGCTCGAACGGTACGTGAAGGAGGCTGAAGGCCTCGACGGAGAGCACATTGAGGCCGGCGCCACCATCGACGAGCGTCTTGGTCATGGATACGTGGCAGATGGTGGGTGCGCACAGCATCGGGACCACACCCAAGCCGGCGGTGGAGGCGGGATGATCCTCTGAGTCGAAGGTGAGGTCAGCCTCAAGCGTGGCCCAGTCGGGCGGAGCCCCCGGGCGCTTGGAAGCGACGACGATCTGGCGAAAGTACGGCATGATGTGCCAATTTGAGGGTGGTGCTTGCGAACCGCCGAGAAGAGCTGCGACGATGGGGGTCGCCGGTTCCCCAAAGAGAGTGATGAAGAGGCCGCGCAGCTCCTCCCAGGTGGCGACAGAAGACTCCGGCAAGTGGAGGAGCCAGGCGCGCGGCGCGCCCACAAGGGCCATTGGGAACCAGTTGGACATGACCTTGCCGTCGCCCCCGGCTTCCAGGACAGCCTCCTCGTATGCTAGCAGGAAAGCCGACGGGTCTGCCGCACCGTCGTAGCGCGGCGGCATCTCCGGCTTGAACTTGGGTGGCCACTGCACCTGCCGCAAGGCGGGGGAAAGGGCTCGGAGCCCCCGAGCGCCGCCGTGGGCACCGGTAGATCCAGTTGTAGCGGCGCCCACCATGGGGAGCGGGCGTGGAGATGGTGGAGCGCGAGCCGACGGAAGGAAGACTCCGGCGCATCCCTACCTGGCGCGCCAAATGTGGAATCACGGGTTCCGGCAAAACCCTTAAGGTTCAAACACTGGGGTGCACGCGAAGATCTCCCCCCTATCGATCCACGTCCTAACTTAGCTAAGATCTCACGAACTAACTCGACGAACTCGCAACACAAAGGACACAAGATTTATACTGGTTCGGGCCACCGTTGTGGTGTAATACCCCACTCCAGTGTGGTGGTGGTGGATTGCCTCTTGGGCTGAGGATGAACAGTACAAGGGGAAGAACAGCCTCATGAGGTTGAGGTGTTCTTGTGCTCGGTGAACTTGTGTGTGAGGATGCGGTCTAGGGTTCTATTCTTGACCCGTCTCCTCTCGTTTTCATCCCCTTCTACGGTGGTGGCTAGTCCTATTTATAGAGGCCCTGGTCCTCTCCCCAAATATTGAGCGGGAAGGGAGCCAACAACGGCCAATTTGAAAGTGGATAGCTAGTACAAGCTATCCAGACAAAAGGTGGTCTTCGCCTGCCAAAGGTTCTGGTGGTGACGCCGTCCTGGGCTCCATGGTGACCTCCGTATTGTCGTCCTTCTGGTCTTGGTCTCATTGCACCAATATGGAAACCTTTCCTTGATGCCTCGGTACTCCGTGCCTGCGCTTGCCCCCTTAGCACCAAAGAGGAAACAAGGACGTTGCGCGCACTGGCGCCCGCCTGGTCTCGATCGTCATGGCTTACGTCACGAGAACCTCGCAAGGTTTGCCCGACCTTGAACTCTCCGCCCCTCACGAGCCAGCCTAGTTAGGCCGCTCCTGAGGAGTTCTTGTGTCGTCCGCCTCGTGAGGGTCTTGATTCCTTGTTGATGAAGATGGGTCGTACATGCCTGCTAGCAAAGGCACGCCGTGGGCTGCAGGCAGGCAAGTCTGGGGACCCCCGTTCCCAGAACGCCGACAGTAACTAAGCAAAGATCAATACATGAAAAGCTCGTAGGCATTGGATCAGTGATGGATCATTATGTCAGATGCGATTCCTCATGTAACAATTATAACATAGGGTGACACAGAACTAGATCCATTTCATCAATGTCATGTAGGCATGTATTCCGAATATAGTCATACGTGCTTATGGAAAAGAACTTGCATGACATCTTTTGTCCTACCCTCCCGTGGCAGCGGGGTCCTATCGGAAACTAAAGGATATTAAGGCCTCCTTTTAATAGAGTACCGGAACAAAGCATTAAAACTTAGTGAATACATGAAGTCCTCAAACTATAGTCATCACCGGTAATTATCCGGATTATTGTCACTTCGGGGTTAACGGATAATAACACATAGTAGGTGACTATTGACTTGCAAAATAGGATCAAGAACTCACATATATTCATGGAAACATAGTAGGTTCAGATCTGAAATCATGGCACTCGGGCCCTAGTGACAAGCATTAAGCATAGCAAAGTCATAGCAACATCAATCTCAGAACATAATGGATACTAGGGATCAAATCCTAACAAAACTAAATCGATGACATGATAAATCTCATCCAACCCATCACCGTCCAGCAAGCCTACAATGGAATTACTCAACGCACGGCGGTGAGCATCATGAAATTGGTGATGGAGGAAGGTTGATGATGATGATGGCGACGGATTCCCCTCTCCGGAGCCTCGAACGGACTCCAGGTCAGCCCTCCCGAGAGAGATTAGGGCTTGGCGGCGGCTCCGTATTGTAAAACATGATGAATCCTTCTCTCTGATTTTTTTGTCCCCGGACGTGAATATATAGAGTTGGAGTTGAGGTCGGTGGAGCATCAGGGACCCACGAGGCAGGGGGCGCGCCCCCCACCCTCATGGACAGGGTGTGGGCCCCCTGACGTTGATTCTTTCGCCGGTATTTTTATATATTCCAGAAATATTGTCCGTGAAGTTTCAGGTCATTCTGAGAACTTTTATTTCTGCACAAAATAACACCATGGCAATTCTGCTAAAAACATCATCAGTCCGGGTTAGTTCCATTCAAATCATGCAAGTTAGAGTCCAAAACAAGGTCAAAAGTGTTTGGAAAAGTAGATACGATGGAGATGTATCAGCGCCCTCGGAGCCTCGAGGAGGAAGATAGCGTGGAAGTCAAGATGTTAATGGACAAGATAAAAATACTCGTCCAATCCGGACTATCCATGATCGAGGTCATGGCAATTTCCATAACGCGAGGCGTCCAACCACTCCAATCCAGAGGACTCCCCATGTGGAACTACAACAGGGAGGATGATACATCTCACTATGGGCGTAAAGGTCCGGATGACTTTGCCGCCCTAGCCGCCATGCTGGCGGATCTTTATAAAGGGGAGAAAGAAGAATTCACTCGCCTTAAGTGCCGGGACGGATACTCCATGTACAACCCCCCTAGCCGGGTAAGCTTTCGATCCAGAATCTTATTCAATCCTTGTCTTAAGCCACAACTAGTTGGACTCAAACCAACCATCTTTAACAGGAATGGCCGAAGGCTACCGCGGGGATCTATAGCCCCGCTCCACAGCCGGAGAATCATATTCGGGACCTGGATCCCAGATTTAAGGAGGATCCGGATATATTTGTAGAGCTTGAGGAGGGGGTCTTCTATCAGGCGAGCTACAACGGCACAGAGGTGGCTATTGTAGCTGATTACCCCGGTCTCCTGCCATCTTCCCATGTAAGTGCCCATGGATCATCTCCTCCAAAGATCTTCCTCATTATGCCTCACCCACCGCACTATCTCGTGCTCCGAAGGGGAGGCGCTCGGCACGCCATGCTGCACCGGTGTAGGATCGAAAGTATGTGTAGAGGGGGGTGATTAGACTACTTGACCAAATAAAAACTTAACCTTTTCCCAATTTTAGTTCTTGGCAGATTTTAGCTATTTTAGGACAAGTCAAGCAATCATCACACAATTCAAGCAAGCATGCAAAGAGTATATTGGCAGCGGAAAGTAAAGCATGCAACTTGCAAGAATGTAAAGGGAAGGGTTTGGAGAATTCAAACGTAATTGGAGACACGGATGTTTTTCTCGTGGTTCGGATAGGTGGTGCTATCCTACATCCACGTTGATGGAGACTTCAACCCACGAAGGGTAACGGTCGCGCGAGTCCATGGAGGGCTCCACCCACAAAGGGTCCACGAAGAAGCAACCTTGTCTATCCCACCATCGACATCGCCCACGAAGGACTTGCCTCACTAGCGGTAGATCTTCATGAAGTAGGCGATCTCCTTGCCCTTACAAACTCCTTGGTTCAACTCCACAATCTTGTCGGAGGCTCCCAAGTGACACCTAGCCAATCTAGGACACACCACTCTCCAAGAAGTAACAAATGGTGTGTTGATGATGAACTCCTTGCTCTTGTGCTTCAAATGATAGTCTCCCCAACACTCAACTCTCTCTCATAGGATTTGGATCTGGTGGAAAGAAGATTTGAGTGGAAAGCAACTTGGGGAAGGCTAGAGATCAAGATTCATATGGTAGGAATGGAATATCTTGGTCTCAACACATGAGTAGGTGGTTCTCTCTCAGAACATATGAGTTGGAAGTGTAGATGTGTTCTGATGGCTCTCTCCACGAATGAAGAGGAGGTGGAGGGGTATATATAGCCTCCACACAAAATCCAACCGTTACACACAATTTACCAATCTCGGTGGGACCGAATCAAAAAACTCGGTCAGACCGAAATAGTAAACCTAGTGACCGTTAGAGATTTTCGGTGGGACTGACATGCAACTCGGTAGGACCGATTTTGTTAGGGTTAGGGCATAACGTAATCTCGGTGAGGCCGATTACACAAACTCGGTGAGACCGATTTTGGTAATTAGCTAATCAGAGAGTTGGTCAGGCAAACTCGGTGGGACCGATTTGCTCTTTCGGTGAGACCGAAAAGTTACAAAAAGGAAACACTGAATTTACATTGCAATCTCGGTGGGACCGATCCGCTCTTATCGGTGAGACCGAAAAGATACGAAAGGGAAACAAAGAGTTTGCAATCCCATCTCGGTGAGACCGAGATCCCTATCGGTAGAACTGAATTGCTAGGGTTTGGCGGTGGCTTATGACAAGTGAAACTCGGTGGCGCCGGATAGGAAGAATCGGTAGGACCGAGTTTGGCTTAGGGTTTAGGTCATATGTGGATATGGGAAAGTAGTTGAGGGTTTTGGAGCATATCACTAAGCACATGAAGCAAGAGGCTCATTAAGCAACACCTCATCCCTCCTTGATAGTATTGGCTTTTCCTAAAGACTCAATGTGATCTTGGATCACTGAAATATAAAATGAAGAGTCTTGAGCTTTTGAGCTTGAGCCAATCCTTTGTCCTTAGCATTTTGAGGGTTCCACTTTCACCATCCATGCCATGCCAATCATTGAGCTTTCCTGAAATAATCATCTTGGAATAGCATTAGCTCAATGAGCTATATGTTGTTATGAATTACCAAAACCACCTAGGGATAGTTGCAATTTCAATCTCCCCCTTTTTGGTAATTGATGACAACATATAGATCAAAGCTTCGACAAATGATAATTAGAATGAATGACATCGTCGCTTTGAGAAGTATGTGATAAGTACGAGCTCCCCCTAAATTTGTGCATATTTAAGATTTGCTTTGGACTGCAAATGCACAAAGAGTTAGAGTCATGGGTGTAACGCCCCAAGACCGGAGCTTCAGATGTCTTCTAGGGTTTCCGAGATTCGTTGTGTGATTTTGTTTCGTCTGTTGCATTCATCTTTGCATCATGTGCATTGCATCATGTCATCATGCCATCATCTCATAAATCTTTGCACCTCAACTCAACTAAATAAATCGTATGGATGTTCGGTCCATTTAAATTGAGGGAATTCACAGGGTGAGTTCTCTTTATAACATATCCTCCCGATATTAGTGGAGCTATTATAAAATAATCCATTCTTATGGAATCACCTAAAACACACTTGCAAAATTCCCCATGCCTTTGTTATCTCGCTGCTTGACCTCGAACCTTGTCCGTAAATTCTTTCTTCATTTTCCGGAGCTTCACCAAAATTCTCAACATTTTTGGACCTCCCTATCACCTACTTCCTATGCAAAACCATTTGAATTATATCCAAATGTTGTCGTTTCAAACTTCACCCACGTGATCATTTCCATTTTTCGTGGATCAGGCTCATTTTTGTGACTCTGAGAAAATTTACGTCATGTTCATACTCCACTCCTATCCCTCTAGGCTTTTCTTCCAAGTTTGGGTTTCTTTGTAATAGTTAAAAAGAGAGAGGGAGAGCCAAACCAGCCCATCTGGGGTCTCCAGCCAGCAGCAGCATTGGGCCGGCCTCTAAGGCCCATTTGCCCCAAGCCCACCTAACGCTTCTAGCCCTAGCGCTGACTGAAACCATCTCCCCCTCGATCCCTCTCTCCCTCCTAGCGCTGCCAGAGAGAGAGGATCGAACCCATCTCCCAACCTCCTCCTTCCCTCGATCCCCTCCTCTCGAACCCGCTCGCAGGCCCTCTTCCGATCCCATCTCACTCCCGCGCCACCAACCTCCACCAGGAGCCCGCGAGCCCGAGCGCCTCCTGCCGCGAGCTCCACCAGGATCACGCCACTGCCCCGCCTCCAAGTCTACCCCGCGCCGACGACCCTGCAAGCTGCTGTCCCATGCCTTCGTCCCCGTGCCGCGAGCAGCTCCCCTCCTTCGTCCATGGCGGCCGCCGCACCTGTCAAGTCCCTCTCCATCAGTGCCTGCCCCGCCACCATCTCGACCTCGCCATGGCCTCCGCGCCGCCGTCCTCCATGGCCGCTGCCGGCTGAGCTCGAAGCTCCGCTGCTGCACCTCGTCGCTGAAGTGTCTCCCCTCTACCTCCCCTGCAGCTGCTCTCTGGCAGCTCGGCCGACCTCCTCTTCTCCGCCCTGCGCGTCCTCGCCGTCCAACCACGCCGCCGGACTGCTACCTTGCCTCCCCGACATGTCCTAGCTCAGCCCCGGCCATCTTCGGCGCCTCACCGGCCGGATCTGACTCCGGTGGCCCGTCCCCGTCGGGATGACCTCCACCGCAGGCCAACCACCAAGCCGACTATGCCACTGTTGTCTCCTGGCATGGCCATGACCAAGACCCGAGACCTGAGACCCATGGCCTCCGCTGTTAATTTCCGTGGATGCCAAGTACCTCTTCCGGTGATCCGAACATCTGCGAGCCGTGTACCACTACAGCCGGTGTGTTTTTTGTCAAGTCCGACTACAACACAAACAGCTACACAATGACTCCGAAGAACATGGAAACGCCAAGTTCCTCTCCGAACGTGAACGACTACCATCGCCGAGACCGCAAGTACCACGACAACCCCGAAGGGATTCGGACCCGTCAAGTACCTCTCCGAAAAAACGAGCATGTACCACTACATTCGGAGACATCGGATCCGCCAAGTCCAACAACGTATGGGTACAACTATCGGCGACCCCGAACGTCTACGTAATGTGAACCTCTACCGTCGACCCTAGAGCATGCAAGATCGACTACTTCCACTACCGTCGTCGCGAGAATGCCTACTTCCCTCTACGAACGAGAACCGTCTCCTTTGCACGCTACAAAGGTATAACCACCGAGATCGACGTCCGAGGACGAATGCTTGTGTTGTATGAGACGCACCCTTTGTCTGCACCGTGTCCGTTTTGACACTCGTTTCCATGCCCCTAACCCGTGGGAACCCGGTTACCGGGAGCACCCCACCGTTCATCACATGACACGCTCCCGTCACTTTCTTTTGCACCGACGTCTCATTGAGTTGTCGGATTACCCGGAATATTGCCGTGGCACCATTTCCGTGGCAGTTGGCCTGGCACCCTTTTTGTTCCGCCATGACAACCAAATGCTTCATAATGCTCATGTCAATTTTTAATAATAATTGCATAAAAACTTGTTCATGTCACCCGCATCATGATAACAACAATTAAAATGTTTAAATTGGTGTTGCACCAACTTGCTAAATGCATATGGGGATTTTTCTGGAATTGTTTGTTATATCCGGCCTCATTTAAACTTGCCTAGATAGGTAGTTCCACTTTGCTTCACCTCTTGCCATGCTTAATAACATTTAATATTGTTGGGTACATAACCGAGAGAGAACTAAGTAATTGATGTGGTGTTCCCTCAATATGCAACTCGTTGCATATTGAGCTCCACTTAAATTTGTAGGATTGCTTGTGCACTTTGCCATGCCATGCCTCTTTAAACCGGACATGCATCATACTTGTTTGCGCATCGTGACATGCTTATGTGGTGGTTGTTTACTATGTTGTTTGCTTCTTTCTGGTGTGCTTCTTCGGGTTGTTTCCAGTAACGTCGAGTTTGTGAGGACCCATTCGACTACGTCCGTTTGTCTTCTTCATGGACTCGTTCTTCTTCCTTTCGGGATCTCAGGCAAGATGATCATACCCTCGAAATCACTACTTTCTTTGCTTTGCTAGATGCTCGCTCTTTTGCTATGCCAATGCTATGATGCCTACCTTTTGCTTGCCAGCCTTCCATATTGTTGAACCCAGCCTCTAACCCACCTTGTCCTAGCAAACCGTTGATTGGCTATGTTACCACTTTGCTCAGCCCCTCTTATAGCGTTGTTAGTTGCAGGTAAAGATTGAAGTTTGTTCCTTGTTGGAACATGGAGATCGTTCCTTTTTGGAACATGTTTACTTGTTGGGATATCACAATATATCTTATTTAATTAATGCATCTATATACTTGGTAAAGGGTGGAAGGCTCGGCCTTATGCCTGGTGTTTTGTTCCACTCTTGCCGCCCTAGTTTCCGTCATATCGGTGTTATGTTCCCGGATTTTGCGTCCCTTACGCGGTTGGGCTATAATGGGAACCCCTTGACAGTTCGCCTTAAGTAAAGCTTTTCCAGCAATGCCCAACATTGGTTTTACCATTCGCCACCTAGCCTTTTTCTTTCCCTTGAGTCGGTCGGCTCAAGGGTCATCGTTATTTTACCCCCCCCCCCCCCCCGGGCCAGTGCTCCTCTGAGTGTTGGTCCAAACTAGAGTCCTGTGCAGCGCCCCCTCGGGGAAACTCGAGGTTTGGTTTTAGTTGTATGGAGAGCTCATCTGAGTGTGCCCTGAGAAAGAGATATGTGCAGCTCCTATCGGGATTTGTCGGCACATTCGGGCGGTGTTGCTAGTTTAGTTTTACCCTATCGAAATGTCTTGTTGTACCGGGATACCGAGTCTGATCGGAACGTCTCGGGTGGAGGTCTATTCCTTCGTTGACCGTGAGAGCTTGTGATGGGCTAAGTTGGGACACCCTGCAGGGATTTGAACTTTCGAAAGTCGTGCCTGCGGTTATGGGCAGATGGGAATTTGTTAATTCTGGTTGTAGAAAACCTGAAGTTGACCTTAATTAAAATGAATCAACAGCGTGTGTAACCGTGATGGTCTCTTTCCGGCGGAGTCCGGGAAGTGAACACGGTTGTTGGAGTTATACTTGACGTAGGTAGTCCAGGATCACTTCTTGATCATACTTTTATCGACTATGCTTTGCCTTCTCTTCTCGCTCTCTTTTGCGAATAGGTTAGCCACCATATATGCTAGTCGCTTGCTGCAGCTCCACCTCATACTTTTACCTTACCCATAAGCTTAAATAGTCTTGATCGCGAGGGTGCAAGATTGCTGAGTCCCCGTGGCTCACAGATACTTCCAAAACCAGTTTGCAGGTGCCGATGAGTCCGTGCAGATGACGCAACCAAACTCAGGAGGAGCTCGATGAAGATCTTGTCCTTTATGTTGTTTCGTTATAGTTGATCAGTAGTGGAGCCCAGTTGGGGTCGATCGGGGACCTTTGTCGCATTTGGGGTTCTTCTTTTATTTTGGTTCCATAGTCGGACCATGAGTGTGTTTGATTGATGTAATGTTTATTCATGTAATTGTGTGAAGTGGCGATTGTAAGCCAACTATGTATCTCTTTTTCCCCTATTGTATTACATGGGTTGTGTGAAGATTACCTCACTTGCGACATTGCTTTCAATGCGGTTATGCCTCTAAGTCGTGCTTCGACACGTGGGAGATATAGCCGCATCGAGGGCGTTACAATGGGTTACTCTTCCATGTCACATACATCTTGGTGGAGCGCTTAAAATGATAAGAATGAAATACATGCACTCATCACCAAGGAAAAGTGAATGATCACATAAGATAGATAAGATAATAGCATTCACCAAGCATGCATAAGTGTAGCTTATGATCAAACACATGATCATCAATGTCTCACAAGCATATCAAAGTATCTCGACCAAAAACAAACAATGTTTGAAAAACCACCAAATAAAGCAAGAGAGAAAAGCAACACTCTCTCTCTCGAAGCCTATGATCTATACATTTTCTCCCCCTTTGGCAACAAGTTACCAAAAACTTCCTAGAAAATGCATAGTGCTAAATCGACACTCAGGCTTGATCTTCAGGTGGTGGTGGAGTACGGATCACTCCAAGGACGAAGGCTTCCGTAGACGTGGTTGGAGTTGGAGCTGAAGTAGATGCTAGAGCAGGTTGGGCTGGTGTTGCAGCTGGAGCTGAGGCGGTTGCTCTTGTGTCAGGAACTGGCACTGCAGACGACCTCGGACCTCGTGGCACTCTGGCAAATGCATCAGTGGTTGTCTTCCCTTTCCTCTCCTGCATGTCATCTTGGAGCGGCTCCACTGCAGTCTGAATCTCTGTCACCTTGATATCCAAGTCATAGAACTTTTGTTCTACGATTCTCTCTAGGCTTGCCTGGTTCTGAGTTAGGGTGGCCAGTCCTTTCTCAATCCGCAGGGTGGATGCAATCAAGTAACTGAGCTGCTCTTGCTTGTTCTTCAAGAAGTACTCAGATGCCTCCTCTTGAGTTGGCATCTTGGCAGCTTTCTCCTTTATTGCCTTCTCCTTCTTGGCTTGTGCATGGGCTGAAGATGGTTCATCTTTGGTCATCACAACTTGGTTGTCCTCGAAATCTGGATAGATAGGCAAATGTTCCTTGTCCAACAAGTATGTGTCTGTGCCCATTCTTGAGTTAATCAACATCTGGATCTGAGGGGCATATCCACAGCTCCTCTTCTGATCTGCTGCAGTCCTCTTGATAGTCTCTACCATGGGGCTCATGACCTTGAATTTCTGAGGCACATCAAAGATATGTAGCAAGTTAATGGCATGACCTCTGATCATCATATGATCTCCAGACTTGGGCAAAAGTGTGTGCCTAAGGGTCCAGTTGATGGTTGGCAGCCCTGACAGAAGATAATGCACAGACCCAAACTTGAAAGTATCAAGTGCCTCGTTTGGAATTTCCTTGTACATATTGGACATAGAGTTATGATCCATCTTCTTCTTGGAATAGACATCCAAGTCATCTTCATTTTCCTCTGGGGCATTGATAAGCTGTGCCCACTCAGCAACTGTTGATTGGTACCTCGTACCTTCAGACAACCAAACAATCCTCCCATCTGGATAAAAATATGCTGTGGAGTAGAACTGCATGATAAGCTCCTCATTCCACTTTGTGAGCTTCTGCCCAACAAAGTCTGCTACTCCACATGCATTGAAGCTGTCATACACTCCAGGGTAGTGTTCTTCATTCTCCTTGATATATTCCCAGTTGACCCATCTCATGTCACAAACTATGGGCTTCTTGTCCAACAAAATTGTCTCATAGAAGTCCTGCTGTTCCTTAGTGTGGAACCTATAATCAACAGCAGTTCTTCTCCTTGAAGCATATGGATCTACTCCTCTCCACTTCCTCAGCCATGAGTCTCTTCTAAGCTTCATGTCCTCAGCCATAGGATGAGCATCATTGTGGTCTGGGATCTTGGGCTTGAGATTTCTCAGCACATGCTCTTCATCATCTTCTTCAGCAGCTTCAGGCACTGGGGCCTTGTTCTTCTCAGCAGCTGGGATGCTTCTTGTATTCCTCTTTGGTTTTGGCTTTGGAGCTGGCTTGGCCTTGGAAGCAGTTGCCCCTGATCTTATGGCATCGCCCATCAGCTTGGGTGCCTTAGGTGCTGGTGCAGCAACCTCTTCTTCTTCCTCTTCTTCCATGATGGAAGCCTTTCCAAGCACTTTGGCTATGGTCTTCTTGACCCTTTCCTTCCTTTTCTTTCCTTCTGCAGCAGCCTCTTTGGGTTCAGGCTTTTCAGAAGTCTGAGTTGAAGCTCTGGCCTTTGGCATAGGCTGCCTACCTGCTGGCCTTTTGATTTTCATTCCTGGCTTTATGCTCTGTGCTGGGCCATATTCTTTCTTGAGCACAACTCTCTTGGATGTGGCTTCCTCTTCATCTGCCACATAATCTTCATCCTCAGAATCTGAAGTTCTCTTCTTTCTTTGTCTTGTGGCAGCTTTTGGCAGGTTGCTAGGGGTGCTCCTGCTGCCATCATCTGAGGAACTGGAGGGACTAGTGCCCTCACTCATTTGCACTGGCTGCTCTGACAAATTCTGGCTATCACTTTGGTCTGACATGATGAACAAGCTGACTGCTGACCCTGTGAACAGTTTATAGATGAGGTAGAGTGGATGAGAATCACAAAATACAGAGGTTTTTGCAAAAGAATGATTCAAAAACTTAGTTTTAGTTTCCCACAGAAAGCATTTCGGATCTACCGATTTTTAAACTCGGTGATACTGAAGCAGTTTTTGGAACCTAAACTAGTGAACTCGGTCAGACCGAGTCACAGTTCGGTGGCACCGAGACTGCTAGGGTTTCATAAAGTTCCAAAATCGGTCACACCGATTAGTAACCGGGTCTTACTTGTGCAATGGCATAAGCCAAATCGGTGGGACCGAGTTTTTCAACTCGGTGGGTCCGAGATGGTTTCGGCGGAAACCTAACCCTAAAATTTTCGAATCAAACCTAATCTATGAGTTCATTGACTGGATAGAAGTTTATCAAACGTGGCAAGAATCATTATGATCACAATGTGCTAGGAATCGGATTGGGGAATAGCACAAAGATCGAGTCCATACCCTAGTTCGGTGGAGATTCGCTACGGCGGCAACGGCGGGGTTGATTCCCGTTGACGGCGATGGAGACCAGCGACTGGAGGCGACTGGCGGCGAGGAGACGATCCGGAGACCACGTTGGCAGAGCGAGCTATCGCGCGGGCGAAGGGGTTTGGAGAAATTTCCAAATTTTTGCCCGTGACTATATATAGCCCGACCCTGTCGGTGTGACCGAGTGGAACAACTCGGTGGCACCTAGATGCAAAACTGTATACAGTTATTGCAACTCGGTGTGACCGAATGGTTCAAATCGGTTGCACCGAGATCGAAAACATAGATCAACTTAATGATCTCGGTAAGACCGAAAGTGGGGTATCGGTCAGACCGAGAATCACAAAGAGGTTTTGGAAGTTTAAGTCTATGACGAATCGGGGACTCCGAGTGCTCCTCACACAGAGGGGTTCGAATCTGACTTGATCAAATTTTGTGATGTAGCATGAATAGAGTTTGAGATGAGAAAAGTATAGATAGCTAGAGGAGGTTCTTAGGCATTCTTGTCCATCCACTTGGCAAAAGGAAATAAAACCAAACAATCAAAACAACAAGTGGATGTCCTTGAATGAGTAAAATATGCAACCAACATGCTCACACAATAAGATGGCAATTGAAATATGTGACAAAGCATGCACAACCAATTCTAGCATCTATCAAGCAATTTGCAATGACTAGATCATCTATATATGAGTATATTGACTTAGGAGTCAAGTGAGAACACTTGATCATTGGTCATACTCATCGTTTAAGCTCAAGTGGGGTTACCACTTTTACATAAAGCATTGTTGTGTTCACATCTTTAGAGTTGCTTTAGCTCAAGTCTTAGAGTAAAGCTCCCCCTAGATGTGATATCCCCCCTAAGAGGGATGAACTAACCTTGGGTTTTGTCGATGATGACTTCATGTAGATGTTGAAGATGTGGATGCTCAATGTTGATGTAGATCACTTGGAGCTATCCATTTGAGTGAATTGCACTTTCAATACCTACATGGGTTAGTCCCACAAGGAACAAACAAGGATATCCATAGACATAGAGTGATGCACACACAAGATGATGTCCATGAAAACTTTTAGGTTACCTTGTCCCTTGTCTTACCAACAAGAGGGTTTGTGACTCCTTGAACTAGTGCAAGATGTGGAAGTTGATTGCACTTGTTCTTGCCAAAATGATAAGAGTGAAGTATGTTGGCGGAGTCACCCTCAAGAACTCTCTAGTTCTTCTTCTTTTGGATCCACACCATCTTGATGGGAATCCTTGGAGTTGTAGTCGTACTTGATGAAGTGGAACTTGAAGTGGTCTTGGGAATCCACTTGACTAAGGTCTTAGGAGCTTCTTCAAATGCATCAATTTCCTCTTGAAGCTTGTCCTTGCCTTTTTGCTTGTAGTCTTGTGGTGGAAGATCATCTTGAGCTTGTGTCCCCTTGAAGGAAGTATCATACTTCTCTTGTTGAGGAACAAACTTTGTCTTGGGGTATTGATCTTCTTCCCACTCAACTCCATTGGCATTGAACTTTCGTTCAAAACCAACACCTTGATTCTTCCGGTGCATTCCTTGCTTGCGCACAATTTCCTCGAATTGCTTACTCCCGGCAAGGCTCTTGTACACTCCTTTCTCTATAATTCCCTTCAATAAGCTATTTTCTTGCTCAAGTGTAACTTGGCTAAGAGAATCATTAGTGGAATCAAGAGAACTACTAGAAGCAACAATATTGGATTTAGCATGATCATTGTTACTACTAGAGGAAGAATCTTTCTTGTTCTTGTTACTAGACTTGACTTGAGGCATGTAAGTGGATAAGAGTAAACACTTGGCAATGTAAGAAGAACTTTTCTTGCGGAGATCATCATTGATTGCCTTTAAAAACTCATGCTCTTGCTCAAGATTGAGCTTTTCAAAGCGTAACTTCTCATGAGCTCTTAAAAGTTCTCGATGATCTTCGAAGATAGTTTCATGAGCTAACTTAAGAGTGTTTAGTTCTTTAGTTAGAGCCTCAATCTTCTCCTTATCATTGTCATTCGTTTTATCTTGATTAGCATGATTAATTGGCGTTTCATCATAGAGTCATCTTCTCCTTATCACTAGAGTTGTCAACAAGCAAATCATCATCACCTAACAAGTCATCTTCATCACTATTGAAATCAACATACTCGGGGTGTGTTACCTTAGGACCTTTGGCCATGAAGCATCATCCAATTCCTTCATTTGGTGAGTCAAATATGTCGTAGGAGTTGGTTGACACAAGTGCTAGACCGGCAACACCTTTATCTTGAGTATATTCGGAATCGGAGTGATAACTTCTCTCGGAGTGGCTGTCGGAGTCGGGGCCGGATACCCATTCACCAACATTAGCTTGATGTCTTCGTTTTGTGTAGCTCCTTGATGATTTTTCCTTCCTTTCCGAATCCTTGCTTCTCCGTGAGTATCTTCGTTCATAACGATCATCTCTACTCCTTCTCTCTCTTGGTGGTGATTCTTCTCTTTTGCTTCTTCTTTTTGGAGAGTCTTCTCTTCTCTTGTAGGGAGCCGTACACTCATTGGAATAGTGTCCGGGTCTTCCACAATTGTAGCAGTTTTGCTCTCGACTAGAAGATCTTTTGTCATTGTAGGACCTTGACTTGGAGCTTCTATCTTTGCTTCTACTCTTGTAGAACTTGTTAAAGTTCTTCACCATTAAGCTCAATTCTTCATTGAAGTTTTGTTTCTCACTTGATGATGTAGGGGCTTCACATGAGGCTTTGTAGGCACCACTAGATTTGTTGTGAAGTTCCTCTTTATCCTTAAGTGACATCTCATGAGCAACAATTCTTCCAATTACCTCCGTTGGCTTGAGATCTTTGTAATTGGGCATCATTTGGATCAATGTGGACACGGTATCATATTTTCCATCCAAGGCTCTTAGAATCTTCTTGATGATGAATCTATCGGTCATCTCTTCACTTCCTAAACCGGCAATCTCATTTGTGATGAGAGCAAGCCTAGAGTACATTTCAGCGACACCTTCACCATCCTTCATTTTGAACTTGTCAAGTTGACTTTGAAGCACATCCATTTTGGATTCCTTGACGGAGTCGGTACCTTCGTGCATATCAATCAAAGTGTCCCAAATTTCCTTTGCATTCTCAAGACGGCTGATTTTGTTGAATTCTTCGGGGCACAATCCGTTGAAGAGAATATCACAAGCTTGAGCATTGTATTGCAACATCTTCAACTCATCCGCGGTAGCTTCACGGTTTGGTTCTCTCCCATCAAAGACGTCACCTTGCAAACCAACACACACAATAGCCCAAACGGCGGGGTTATGTCCAAGAATATGCATTTTCATTTTATGCTTCCAACTAGCAAAATTAGTACCATCAAAGTAAGGACCTCTACGGTGATAATTTCCCTCGCTAGACGCCATACTCTCCTAGGTTGTGAAACCAAGGCTATGACCACCAAAAGCTATGGAAATCAAAGCAAATGGAGACCAAGGCTCTGATACCACTTGTAGGATCGAAAGTATGTCTAGAGGGGGGTGATTAGACTACTTGACCAAATAAAAACTTAACCTTTTCCCAATTTTAGTTCTTGGCAGATTTTAGCTATTTTAGGACAAGTCAAGCAATCATCACACAATTCAAGCAAGCATGCAAAGAGTATATTGGCAGCGGAAAGTAAAGCATGCAACTTGCAAGAATGTAAAGGGAAGGGTTTGGAGAATTCAAACGCAATTGGAGACACGGATGTTTTTACCGTGGTTCGGATAGGTGGTGCTATCCTACATCCACGTTGATGGAGACTTCAACCCACGAAGGGTAACAGTCGCGCGAGTCCACAGAGGGCTCCACCCATGAAGGGTCCATGAAGAAGCAACCTTGTCTATCCCACCATGGCCATCGCCCACGAAGGACTTGCCTCACTAGCGGTAGATCTTCACGAAGTAGGCGATCTCCTTGCCCTTACAAACTCCTTGGTTCAACTCCACAATCTTGTCGGAGGCTCCCAAGTGACACCTAGCCAATCTAGGAGACACCACTCTCCAAGAAGTAACAAATGGTGTGTTGATGATGAACTCCTTGCTCTTGTGCTTCAAATGATAGTCTCCCCAACACTCAACTCTCTCTCATAGGATTTGGATCTGGTGGAAAGAAGATTTGAGTGGAAAGCAACTTGGGGAAGGCTAGAGATCAAGATTCATATGGTAGGAATGGAATATCTTGGTCTCAACACATGAGTAGGTGGTTCTCTCTCAGAACATATGAGTTGGAAGTGTAGATGTGTTCTGATGGCTCTCTCCATGAATGAAGAGGAGGTGGAGGGGTATATATAGCCTCCACACAATATCCAACCGTTACACCCAATTTACCAATCTCGGTGGGACCAAATCAAAAAACTCGGTCAGACCGAAATAGTAAACCTAGTGACCGTTAGAGATTTTCGGTGGGACTGACATGCAACTCGGTAGGACCGATTTTGTTAGGGTTAGGGCATAACGTAATCTCGGTGAGACCGATTACACAAACTCGGTGAGACCGATTTTGGTAATTAGCTAACCAGAGAGTTGGTCAGGCAAACTCGGTGGGACCGATTTGCTCTTTCGGTGAGACCGAAAAGTTACAAAAAGGAAACACTAAATTTACATTGCAATCTTGGTGGGACCGATCTGCTCTTATCGGTGAGACCGAAAAGTTACGAAAGGGAAACAGAGAGTTTGCAATCCCATCTCGGTGAGACCGAGATCCCTATCGGTAGAACCGAATTGCTAGGGTTTGGCAGTGACTTATGACAAGTGAAACTCGGTGGCGCCGGATAGGAAGAATCGGTAGGACCGAGTTTGGCTTAGGGTTTAGGTCATATGTGGATATGGGAAAGTAGTTGAGGGTTTTGGAGCATATCACTAAGCACATGAAGCAAGAGGCTCATTAAGCAACACCTCATCCCTCCTTGATAGTATTGGCTTTTCCTAAATACTCAATGTGATCTTGGATCACTAAAATATAAAATGAAGAGTCTTGAGCTTTTGAGCTTGAGCCAATCCTTTGTCCTTAGCATTTTGAGGGTTCCACTTTCACCATCCATGCCATGCCAATCATTGAGCTTTCCTGAAATAATCATCTTGGAATAGCATTAGCTCAATGAGCTATATGTTGTTATGAATTACCAAAACCACCTAGGGATAGTTGCACTTTCAACCGGAGGTGTCTCATAAGAGAGCGGCGCCTGCGCCGGGCAGGTCTCCGAAGAGGAAGGCAGATGAAAACATGTTTGCGCCTTCATCAAAGAGGTATGGACTCGAATACGCCCCTGGCAGTCACATCGAACTGTGACATTGTCCGCTGCGTTTTATCAGGAAGAGTGTTCGCCGGACTATGTCAGGGGATCCTGCCGGTCGCGCCTCCACCAATCAGGTTCCAGACCCTGCCTCTGGGGCGGGTGCTGATACGGGAGTGGCGCTGGATTTCCCTCCTTCAGAGGATTCGGATGATGTGTCCGTCACGAACTCTGAAGTAGAGAGCGCCATGAATCATCGGCGATGGAGGGCCCCTCTTCGTGACCCCAGCTTTACTGAAGAGGCGTTCAATGCCTTCAGCTCGGCTGATGCATACATCCGAGCTGCTCGGGATGGGCTTGCCAGAGCCACTGACCAGTATTTGAAAGATATGCGGGTAAGTATTCATTGTATAGATCTGGTAACCATATACCAATAGCCCCCGAGACTTGAAGCAGTTGAAACAACTAATTTAAGGATCATTTTATAAACAGGCACTCACGGAGAAGAATAACATGCTATCTCAGGAGCTTGAACAGTGCTGGACCCAGCTAACTGTTGTTACCGCCAAACTGGGGAAGTCCAAGGAGGCACCGAAGGGTAAGGTTCCCTTCTATCCGGAAAATGTAATCATGTGCCAGTCGTGTTTATATGAAGAAATATTGTTGCATTATATGATGGCAGCCTCGTTGGCTGAGATGGAAGAGAAGCTAAAGGTCGTACAAGCGGAGAAGGGACATGCCGAAAGGCAAGAGGCCGCTGGTCAACGTGTACTGACACGGACCAGGGACGAAAAGAACAAGTTGTAGGATGCCAATACCCAGCTCGGCAAAGAGCTGAAGGATGTGCGGGCCCAACTAGCGGACGCTATAAAGGAGAACAAAAAGCTGTGAGGCAGCATATTCAGTATGCCTTTCAACTTTATTGTTGTACAGTTCGCTGGGGCGGCTTCTGGTAAGTTTATTCCTGTAGGTATTTTGACTGGGCGGCCCGAAGAAGAGGCATCCAGCTTCCAAGCCGATCTGTTACAAGAGTTGTCCAAGTGTACGAGCGAGCTCGGAAAGCGATGCGGAGCGTTGCTAAGGCTTTATGGCCATCTGCATCCCCTCCAGGAAGTATGGAGGAGCTTGTGAAGCTGTTCAAGGGAGCTTGGCGCCGCTTCAGATTATGGAAGATATCTGCTTGCCTGGAAGGCGCACGAGAGGCCTGGGCCATGGTGAAAACGCGGTATACCGGACTTGATCCGAATCATATGGCCCGGGTCGGACCTCGGGGGTCAGATGGACAAGAGATTCCGGTGAGCTTGGTATATGACCAAGTAAAGATAGCCGCGAAGTTTTCACAACAGGACTGTAAGCTAGACAGCATGTTAGATGGTATAGAGGAAGAAGTTTTTGAGTCCAAGTGACTATGTACTTCAATTGACAATTTTGTCCCCTAGCCGAACTATAAAACGATTGTCATGGCAGACCTTTTCGATTGGACCTCCGGACCCGAAGGTGCGGAGTGTTTCCGAATACCGGGGCATGCGTGGAAACTAGGCGTGGGGGTCATAATTGCTTGAAAAGAAAAGTTGTATTCGGCTAGCTATGTTATATTACTTATTGATTGTAAGAAACATCTTCCAGAGAGAATAGTTCCTTTAAGGGTTCCTTTCCCTGGGTGAACATGCGTTAGTAAGCATGCCTGAACTATGATTTGAAAAATCGCAGTATACATAGTATCTGGGGGTTCATAGTGCAACGAGGGTAAAATGTCTTTAGTCCGCCGACCGATTATTCCCTTAAGAACACTAGCTTTCAGCTTTACCCAGTCTGAGGTACAAGTCCGGATGACCCGACTGTAACAATCACAGAGGTTCTCCCTTTATGCCCTAGCCGAACTAACGGGAACGTAGGGCATAAGCACAGGAGCCAGGCAACCCGGCTTGGCAAAAACTTAAGTCATAAAGGTGCATACCATGGCGAAGAAAAGGTATATATGAGAAAAGGACATATATGCGGCAAGCTTGATGCTGGGAAAAATGATAATAAGCTTCTGTAAAAGAAGTCCCCAGGTGTTATGGGCGTGTACATTTAAGGATGCGTACCTCATTAGTGTGTGGTCTAGCCGCACAAGAGCTATAAAGCTAAAGAAAAACATGTAAACAGAGAGAAAATGGAAAGAGCGGAAAAAGAAAACGAACAATGAGTCCGGCTCTAGGCGTAGAATCTTCGGAGTCTGGTGGGAATTTCACGGGTTCGGCTCTAAGCGATTGTCCGATGCGTCACGCAGACGGTACGCACCTCCGGTGAGAACTTCATCTATAATGAAGGGACCTTCCCACTTGGGCTTGAGTTTGTCCTTTTTCTTTTCTGGCAAGCGTAGAACGAGTTCACCAACATTGTAGGTCTTGGCCCGCACCTCCGTGATGTGGTATCTGCGAGCTTGTTGTTGATAGAATGCGGAACGGGCTTTTGCAACATCGCGCTCCTCCTCCAGGGCATCTAGACTGTCCTGCCAATCTAGCTCGGCTTCTCTCTCTCTTCGTACATGCGCACTCGAGGTGAATCATGAATAATGTCGCAGGGTAAAATGGCCTCCGCATTGTACACCATGAAAAATGGTGTGTAACCGGTAGTGCAGTTGGGCATGGTCCGCAGCCCCCAGAGTACGGAGTCGAGCTCCTCAAGCCAGTGTTTGTCTGACTCTCTTAAAGATCGTACTAGTCTAGGCTTAATGCCACTCATGATAAGACCATTAGCTCGTTCCGCTTAACCGTTTGCTTGGGGTGATAGACGGATGCATAATCGAGCTTGATGCCTAGGTTAGCACACCATTTTTTCACTTCGTCGGCTATAAAATTGGAGCCGTTATCGGTAATGATGTTGTGTGGGACACCATAACGGTGTACGACACCGGATATAAAGTCTATCACCGGTTCGGCTTCGGCCGTTTTAACAAGATTTTGGCCTCTATCCACGTAGTGAATTTATCTACCATGACCAGCAGATATTTTTTTCTTATGGCTTCCCCCTTTGAGGGGTCCGACCATATCAAGCCCCTAGACCGCGAAAGGCCAAGTAATGGGGATTGTCTGTAAGGCGGTAGGTGGCATATGGCTTTGATTGGCGAAAAGTTGGCATCCCACACAACGTTGGACAAGGTCCTGTGCATCTGCTTGGGCCGTCGGCCAGAAGAAATCGGTACAGAAGGCCTTGCTTACAAGAGCCCGAGCTACGACATGGTGACCGCCAAGACCAGCATGGATTTCGGCCAGGAGCTGTCGTCCTTCTTCTTCGGAGATACATCTTTGAAGTATTCCGGTAGCACTCTTCTTGTAGAGCTCTCCTTCATGAACCTTGTAGGCTTTCGAGCGCCGAACGATGCATCGAGCCTCATTCTAGTCCTCAGGGAGCTCTCGTCTATTAAGGTAGGCCAAGAAGGGTTCGGTCCATGGGGCAATTACTACCATTATTAGGTGGGCCGATGGTGTTGTTTTGGTGGCTGAGCCCCCGATGATATTGGAATTGTGTTCGGATTCTTCAGGTATAACTAGATCCGGACTAGGGTTGCCGCTCTCATCCTGACACACCACGGATGGCTTGAAGAGCCTTTCCAAAAAGATGTTAGGCGGGACAGGGTCCCACTTGCCGCCCATGCAAGCAAGGACATCCGCTGCTTGATTACTTTCTCGAGCCACCTGATGAAACTTGAGTCCCTTGAACCGAGCTGATATTTTGAGTACGGCTTTACGATAGGCCGCCATCTTCGGATTTTTAGCGTCAAAGTCTCCATTTATTTGGGATATTGTGAGGTTTGAATCCCTGCGCACCTCCAGGCGTTGTATGCCCATAGAGACATCCATCCGAAGACCGTGCAACAAGGCCTCGTATTAGGCTGTGTTATTGGAGTCCGTGTACAATATTTGGAGTACATACTGGACTGTGTCTCCTGTGGGGGATGTTAAGAGAACGCCTGCTCCTAAACTAGCCAGCATTTTAGAGCCATCGAAGTGCATGACCCGATTGGAATATGTACCGTACTCTTTAGGGAGTTCGGGATCTGTCCATTCGGCGATGATATTAGCCAATACTTGGGATTTAATGGCTCGGTGCTACCTCTTGAGCACTGCGTTGGATTTCCCCGAAGAGGAGAGGATGATGCAGCAAAGTAGCATAAGTATTTCCCTCAGTTTTTGAGAACCAAGGTATCAATCCAGTAGGAGGCTACGCGCAAGTCCCTCATACCTGCACAAAAACAATAGCTCAACGCAACCAACGCGCTTAGGGGTTGTCAATCCCTTCACGGTCACTTACGAAAGTGAGATCTGATAGAGATGATAAATAATATTTTGGGTATTTTTGGTATAGAGATGCAAAGTGAAAAGTAAAAGGCAAAGTAAAAGCAAAGCAATAATAAAGTGATGGAGATTGATATGATGAGAAAGAGACCCCGGGGCCATAGGTTTCACTAGTGGCTTCTCTCAAGAGCATAAGTACTATACGGTGGGTGAACAAATTACTGTTGAGCAATTGACAGAATTGAGCATAGTTATGAGAATATCTAGGTATGATCATGTATATAGGCATCACGTCTGAAACAAGTAGACCGACTCCTGCCTGCATCTACTACTATTACTCCACTCATCGACCGCTATCCAGCATGCATCTAGAGTATTAAGTTAAAAACAGAGTAACGCCTTAAGCAAGATGACATGATGTAGAGGGATAGTTTCATGCAATATGATAAAAACCCCATCTTGTTATCCTCGATGGAAATGATACAATACGTGCCTTGCTGCCCCTTCTGTCACTGGGAAAGGACACCGCAAGATCGAACCCAAAGCTAAGCACTTCTCCCATGGCAAGAAGAACCAATCTAGTAGGGCAAACCAAACTGATAATTCGAAGAGACTTGCAAAGATAACCAATCATACATAAAATAATTCAGAGAAGATTCAAATATTATTCATAGATAGACTGGATCATAAACCCACAATTCATCGGTCTCAACAAACACACCACAAAAAGAAGATTACATCGAATAGATCTCCATGAGAGAGGGGGAGAACATTGTATTGAGATCCAAAAAGAGAGAAGAAGCCATCTAGCTACTAACTATGGACCCGTAGGTCTGAAGTAAACTACTCACACTTCATCGGAGGGGCTGGGATGATGATGTAGAAGCCCTCCGTGATCGATGCCCCCTCCGGCGGAGCTCTAGAACAGGCCCCAAGATGGGATCTCGTAGATACAGAAAGTTGCGGTGGTGGAATTAGGTTTTTGGCTCCGTATCTGATCGTTTGGGGGTACGTGGATATATATAGGAGGAAGAAGTACGTCAGTGGAGCAACAGGGGGCCCACGAGGGTGGAGGGCACGCCTGGGGGGCAGGCGCGCCCCCCTACCTCGTGGCCTCCTGTTAATTGGCTTGACGTAGGGTCCAAGTCTCCTGAGTTGTATTCGGTGAGAAAATCACGTTCCCAAAGGTTTCATTCCGTTTGGACTCCGTTTGATATTCCTTTTCTTCGAAACCCTAAAACAGGCAAAAAACAGCAATTCTGGGCTGGGCCTCCGGTTAATAGGTTAGTCCCAAAAATAATATAAAAGTGGATAATAAAGCCCAATAATGTCCAAAACAGTAGATAATATAGCATGGAGCAATCAAAAATTATAGATACGTTGGAGACGTATCAAGCATCCCCAAGCTTAATTCCTGGCCGTCCTCGAGTAGGTAAATGATAAAACAGAATTTTTGATGCGGAGTGCTACTTGGCATAATTTCAATGTAAATCTTCTTAAATGTGGTATGAATATTCAGATTCAAAAGATTCAAGACAAAAGTTCATGTTGACATAAAAATAATAATACTTCAAGCATACTAACAAAGCAATTATGTCTTCTCAAAATAACATGGCCAAAGAAAGTTATCCCTACAAAATCGTATAGTTTGGCTATGCTCTATCTTCACCACACAAAGTATTTAAATCATGCACAACCCCGATGACAAGCCAAGCAATTGTTTCATACTTTTGACATTTTCAAAACTTTTTCGATCTTCACGCAATACATGAGCGTGAGCCATGGATATAACACTATATATGGAATAGAATGGTGGTTGTAGAGAAGACAAAAGGAGGGGAAGATAGTCTCACATCAACTAGGTGTATCAACGAGCTATGGATATGCCCATCAATAGATATCAATGTGAGTGAGTAGGGATTGCCATGCAACGGATGCACTAGAGCTATAAGTATATGAAAGCTCAACAAAAGAAACTAAGTGGGTGTGCATCCAACTCGCTTGCTCACGAAGACCTAGGGCATTTTGAGGAAGCCCATCATTGGAATATACAAGCCAAGTTTTATAATGAAAGATTCCCAATAGTATACGAAAGTGACAAAATGAGAGACTCTCTATCATGAAGATCATGGTGCTACTTTGAAGCACAAGTGTGGTAAAAGGATAGTAAATTGTCCTTTCTCTCTTTTTCTCTCATTTTTTTGGGCCTTCTCTTTTTTTATGGCCTCTTTTTCTTTTCTTTTTTTCGTCCGGAGTCTCATCCCGACTTGTGGGGGAATCATAGTCTCCATCATCCTTTCCTCACTTGGGACAATGCTCTAAAAATGATGATCATCACACTTTTTATTTTTCTTACAACTCAACAATTACAACTCAATACTTAGAACAAAATATGACTCTATATTGTAGCGACCCGACCCGAATGGATCAAGTCTCTGTGCTTAAGTGTCATCCCTGGATCGGTATGTTGACACACACAATACTCGAGGATTTATAACAGAGGTAAATCACATGTAGAAGTAACGTAAATACTATTACCTCAATCCAAATAGCGGAAGTAACAACAAGGTTGTGGATTCCCATCAACACCAACGGCAAAGTTGAGTGTAGAAATCGTAACCCTAACGTATCACTTACTCATCGTAAGATTCCTGCAACATGAGATGTTGCAACCACAAGGGTCAGTACATTGAATGTACTGGAAAATTCACACCATAGAGAATGATGAACAATGGCTACCACTACATGCATATATGGCTGGTGGAAAAGCTCTATGGTTATATGTTTTTGCGAAAAGCCAATTTTTCCCTACTGCAAAGGAATACATTTTATTTAACTATCAAGGTGGTTGTTAAACATTGAGAATGTAGACACCCTCTCAATCCCAATTAAGCATCATCATTATAACCCAACAAAATTAATTAAAGTCACATGATGAGATTCACATGATAATCCGAGTACTAGATACTCAAGACGTCCATAACCGGGGACACGGCTAATCATGATTAGTTTATACACTCTGCAGAGGTTTGCGCACTTTTCCCCACAAGACTCGATCTCCTCCGTTGGGATTCTCGCACTATATGGTGTTTGAGAAACGGATGACCGAGACATAGTCTTTCAGAAGCGCTAGCACCTTACGATCGGGTAAACCGTTACACCTACTTTCCCCTACATCTGCTAGTCTACCACTGTAAGAGTTCGCACGACTTAATCAACTATGCTAGAGCCCATAGTAGCTTGTGGCTGCAGACGGAAGTTTCTAGCATGAATAATCTCATGATCCCTTTGAGCCTGGGTGGTGGTCCATAAAAAAAATAGGCAATCGCTGAAATACCCAGGTGCCTAAACAGGCAATCGCTGGAATACCCAGGTGCCTCAATCCACCCAGATGTGTGTTAAAGTTGCCACCTTAAGTAAACCATTAATTAACAATCTCACATCTGTCATGAATACTCTCAAACCCAATCCACGTCTATGAGCATAGCATGGCAATATAAGCATAACGTAATAGTAACTCCCAAGGTTTGAATGCAGGGCAATAGGTTCCTACCTCATCAACTACTTCCCAATACCCACATGTTATCAATCCTACTCATGCAATGTTTGAGGGTGAAACTAATGCACAAAAACTGGGTATGAAAGGGATATGATCAAAGTGTGAACTTGCCTGCAATGTTGATGAAGATGATTCGCACTCAAAACTCTTGATAGTTCTACTCGTCACACTCCGTTCAATCTATCGTGAGCAAGCAATAGTAACCACACATAAGCAATCACTTAGAAGATCGGGAAGAACGAAGAAGACAGTTCGAAAAACATCAAAACCAAGCAAATAACTCTTGCAACATAAAACAATTTCTAACAGTACCAAAATTATGTGAATTTGGCCTTATCAGAAAGTTTAGGTCAAGAGCTTCGATTTGCAAAAAGAATCAACTAAATCGGAGTTACGAAACTCAAGTTATGTTCAAAAGAAGTTTGAATATGAATCTAAACAAAATTCGGAATTTGAAAATTTCAAAGAGTTTATGTGACAGGTTCACTGGATAGGTGAAAACAAGACGAAGCTATAGGCGCTGGTTTCATCTAATTTGGATAAACGAGTGAAAAGTTATGGCTATTTAAAAAATCAGGGCCGAGCTGTTTCACAAAAGAAAATTGGTTACGGTTAAGGTCTAACGTATAAATACATAGACTAATTGATAATCTAATTATTCTATCGTATTAGTTTAAAAATAATAAACTACGGAAGTATAAGAAGAAGAAGAAAAACAAAGAAATATACCTTTATAAGGCAGAGAAAAGACGACTTTGGAGAGAAGAGACAATTTTCAGAAGTCGCGCCGGAGAGGGGAAATATATTTTTCTTAAATGAATCTAGTTAAACCAAAATATTTATTTAACCCGAATCGGATGATTTTTGGAGGCTTTATGGGTCTATATTTATTGGTGAAAAAGAGGCTTAGAGGTCAAAGACTAGGCAATATGGGACTAAACGTAGATGAAAATATACGAAACAAAGATGGGAGATGTGCCAGGGGCCAAAAGGCCTTTAGGCGGTTCGGCCGGCCGTGCACACTGTAATTTTTTTTAGCAATAGAAAAGAAAAGAAAAATTATGGAAAAAGAGAAAAAAATATGGGGAAGGAATATGGTTGGCTGGGCCTGGCCCATATAGGATAAAGAAAAAGAAAAGATGGGGCGCCCGGTGGTACTATGATGCGCACATGGGCGACAGTTAGTTTCAGGCGCGCGCTCAATTTTTGCTATTTGTTTTTTTAACAAAAAGCGATAAACTGAAAAATGAAAATAAAACTAAAACTTTATATAGGCATATTATATATCAAAATTTTCAGAAAAAGATTTTCTACAAGATGAACATTTTCCTAGCATTAAATAAAATTCACACAAATTCAGATAATTCCAAGAGTGCTACTGGTCTAATAAAATCCAATAAAAATCATTATAAAAATACCAAAATTAATTCAAATTTATTTCTCTCCAAATTTTTTATGTAGGGAATCATGTTACCCTATTTTCTGTATATTTTATTTTTGGAGAAAAATAATTTGAATAAAACTCAAATAACTCCAAATTGAAAATAATTTCAAAAGGATTTTAAATTTTGATCCTTTTAAACTCCCAACTCATATTTCATATAATTTGAAGAAGTCATTTTATCTTCTCTCATGAAAATCATTGAGTAGCTTGAAGTTTCTGAATTAAAAATATTTCCAAATGAAATTCAAATGTTTTCAAAACCCTTTTCATTTTTTTAAATGGAAGAAGTCATGTCATCTTCTCTCGAGGGTTTTGTATTTGAAAAGAATTTGAATTCACGGAGATCATAAATACAAAAATGGAAGTTTGGGAAAGTCCTTTTATTCCCTCTCATTTAACTTTCAAAAAGTTCGAATTCACTCACTTTCAGTCAATCAATCAAATCTATCTATTTAATATAACATTTCAAAATTTAGAATTTTGGGATGTTACATATATGAATGCCTCCGGCGGTGTACCGGGATATGCAATGAATCAAGAGTGACATGTATGAAAGAATTATGAACGGTGGCTTTGCCACAAATACGATGTCAACTACATGATCATGCTAGCACTATGACAATGATGGAGCGTGTCATAATGAACGGAACGGTGGAAAGTTGCATGGCAATATATCTCGGAATGGCTATGGAAATGCCATGATAGGTAGGTATGGTGGCTGTTTTGAGGAATGTATTTGGTGGGTGTATGATACCGGCGAAAAGTGCGCGGTATTAGAGAGGCTAGCAATGGTGGAAGAAAGGAAAGTGCGTATAATCCATGGACTCAACATTAGTCAGCTCATATACTTATTGCAAAAATCTAGAAGTTATAAAAAGCAAAGTATTACGTGCATGCTCCTAGGGGGATAGGTTGATAGGAAAAGACCATCACTCGTCCCTGACCGCCACTCATAAGGAAGACAATCAATAAATAAATCATCCTCCGACTTCATCACATAACGGTTCACCATACGTGCATGCTACGGGAATAACAAACTTCAACACAAGCATTTCTCAAATTCGCAACTACTCAACTAGCATGACTCTAATATCACCATCCTCATATCTCAAAATAATTATCAAGCATCAATTTTTTTCTTAGTATTCAACGCACTCAAAAGAAAGTTTTACAAATCTTGAATACCAAGCATATTTATTATTAAGCAAATTACCATGCTATTAAGACTCTCAAAATAATCTAAGTGAAGCATGAGAGATCAATAGTTTCTATAAAACAAATCCACCACCGTGCTCTAAAAGATATAAGTGAAGCACTAGAGCAAAATTATATAACTCAAAAGATATAAGTGAAGCACATAGAGTATTCTATCAAATTCCAAATTATGTATGGCTCTCTCAAAAGGTGTGTACAGTAAGGATGATTGTGGTAAACTAATAAGCAAAGACTCAAATCATAAAAGACGCTCCAAGGAAAACACATATCATGTGGTGAATAAAAATGTAGCTCCAAGTAAAGTTACCGATAGAAGTAGACGAAAGAGGAGATGCCTTCCGAAGCATCCCCAAGCTTTGGCTTTTAGGTGTCCTTAGATTATCTAGGGGGTGCCATGGGCATCCTCAAGCTTAGGCTCTTGCCACTCCTTGTTCCATAATCCATCAAATCTTTACCCAAAACTTGAAAACTTCACAACACAAAACTTAAAGTAGAAAATCTCGTGAGCTCCGTTAGCGAAAGAAAACAAAAGACCACTTCAAGGTACTGTAATGAAATCATTCTTTATTTACATTGGTGTTATACCTACTGTATTACAACTTTTCTATGGTTTCTAAACTATTTTACTAGCCATAGATTCATTAAAATAAGCAAACAACACACGAAAAACAGAATCTGTCAAAAACAGAACAGTCTGTAGTAATCTGTAGCTAGCGCAAGATCTGGAACCCCAAAAATTCTAAAATAAATTGCTGGACGTGAGGAATTTATTTATTAATCATCTTAAAAAATAATTAACTAAATAGAACTCTCCAAATAAAAATGACAGCAGTTCTCATGAGCGCTAAAGTTTCTGTTTTTTACAGCAAGTTCAACAAGACTTTCCCCAAGTCTTCCCAACGGTTCTACTTGGCACAAACACTAATTAAACACAAAAAACACAAACAAAATAGAGGCTAAATAATTTATTTATTACTAAACAGGAGCAAAAAGCAAGTAATAAAAATAAAATTGGGTTGCCTCCCAACAAGCGCTATCGTTTAACGCCCCAAGCTAGGCATAACAAACAAGAATAGATATAGGTATTGCCATCTTTGGTAGGCAATCCATAAGTGGCTCTCATGATAGATTCATTTGGTAATTTTATTTCCTTTCTAGGAAAGTGTTTCATGCCCTTTTTTAATGGAAATTGGAATCTAATATTCCCTTCCTTCATATCAATAATTGCACCAACCGTTCTAAGGAAAAGTCTACCGAGAATAATAGGGCAAGAAGGATTGCAATCTATATCAAGAACAATAAAATCTACAGGCACATAATTTCTATTTGGAACAATAAGAACATCATTAATTCTTCCCATAGGTTTCTTAATAGGAGAATCCGCAAGATGCAAGTTTAGAGAGCAATCATCAAAATTACGGAAATCTAGCAAATCACACAAAGTTTTGGGAATAGTAGAGACACTAGCACCCAAATCACACAAAGCATAAAACTCATGATCTTTAATTTTAATTTTAATAGTAGGTTCCCACTCATCATAAAATTTTCTAGGGATAGAAACTTTCAACTCAAGTTTTTCTTCATAAGATTGCATCAAGGCATCAATGATATGTTTAGTAAACGCTTTATTTTGACTATAAGCGTGAGGAGAATTTAGCACGGATTGCAACAAGGAAATGCAACCAATCAAAGAGCAATTTTCATAGTTAAATTCCTTGAAATCCATAACAGTGGGTTTAGCAACATCTAGGGTTTTAATTTCTTCAATCCCACTTTTATCAAATTTAGCATCAAGATCAAAAGATTCAGAATTCTTAGAACGCATTCTAGGTAAAGGTGGATCATATTCAGTCCCATCATTATCAAGATTAATATTGCAAAACAAAGATTTAATAGGGGACACATCAATAACTTTTAGATCTTCATCATTATTTTCATAGGAACTAGAAGAACACGCTTTTATAAAGGCATCTTTCTTAGCACGCATCCTAGCGGTTCTTTGCACTCGTCAATGGAAATTCTCATGGCTTTGAGAGACTCATTGATATCATGCTTAGGTGGAATAGATCTAAGTTTCAAAGAATCAACATCAAGAGCAATTCTATCAACATTCCTAGCCAAATCATCAATCTTAAACAATTTTTCTTCAATCATAGCATTAAAATTCTTTTGCAAAGAAATAAATTCTTTAATATTAGATTCAAAATCAGAGGGCATCTTATTATAATTTCCATAAGAATTGTTGTAGGAATTACCATAATTATTAGAGGGATTACTAGGATAAGGCCTAGGGTTGAAATTTCCTCTATACGCGTTGTTACCAAAATTGTTCCTGCCAACAAAATTCACATCCATAGATTCATTATTATTCTCAATCAAAGTAGACAAGGGCACATCATTAGGATCAGAAGAGACACTCTTATTAGCAAATAATTTCATAAGTTCATCAATCTTTCCACTCAAAACATTAATTTCTTCTATCACATGCACCTTTTTATTAGTAGATCTTTCAGTATGCCATTGAGAATAATTAACCATAATATTATCTAGGAGTTTAGTAGCTTCTCCTAAAGTGATTTCCATAAAAGTGCCTCCCGCGGACGAATCTAAAAGATTTCTAGAAGCAAAATTCAATCCGGCATAAAAAATTTGTATAATCATCCACAAATTTAAACCATGAGTAGGGCAATTACGTATCATTAATTTCATTCTCTCCCAAGCTTGTGCAACATGTTCATGATCAAGTTGCTTAAAATTCATAATATCGTTTCTAAGAGAGATGATCTTAGCGGGACGAAAATACTTAGAGATAAAAGCATCTTTGCACTTGTTCCATGAATCAATACTATTTTTAGGCAAAGATGAAAACCAAGCTTTAGCACGATCTCTAAGCGAAAAAGGAAATAGCTTCAATTTAACAATATCATTATCGACATATTTCTTCTTTTGCATGTCACACAAATCAACGAAGCTATTAAGATGGCTAGCGGCATCTTCACTAGGAAGGCCGGAGAACGGATCTTTCATGACAAGATTCAGCAAAGCAGTATTAATTTCACAAGATTCAGCATCGGTAAGAGGAGCAATCGGAGTGCTAAGGAAATCATTGTTGTTGGTATTGGTGAAGTCACACAATTTAGTGTTATCTTGAGCCATCGCGACAAACAAGCAAACTAACACACAAGCAAACAAAAAGGCAAAAGGCAAAAAAGAGGCAAATAGAGAAGGAGAAGAGAAGGAGAGGGAGGATAGAGAGAGGGGGGCAAATAAAACGGCAAGGGTGAATTGGGGGGAGAGGAAAACGAGAGGCAAAAGGCAAATAATGTAATGCGGGAGATAGGGATTGTGATGGGTACTTGGTATGTTGAATTTTGCGCAGACTCCCAGGCAACGGCGCCAGAAATTCTTCTTGCTACCTCCTGAGCACTGCGTTGGATTTCCCCGAAGAGGAGAGGATGATGCAGCAAAGTAGCGTAATTATTTATCTCAGTTTTTGAGAACCAAGGTATCAATCCAGTAGGAGGGTACGCGCAAGTCCCTTGTACCTGCACAAAAACAATAGCTCAACGCAACCAACGCGCTTAGGGGTTGTCAATCCCTTCACGGTCACTTACGAAAGTGAGATCTGATAGAGATGATAAATAATATTTTTGGTATTTTTGGTATAGAGATACAAAGTGAAAAGTAAAAGGCAAAGTAAAAGCAAAGCAATAATGAAGTGATGGAGATTGATATGATGAGAAAGAGACCTGGGGGCCATAGATTTCACTAGTGGCTTCTCTCAAGAGCATAAGTATTCTACGATGGGTGAACAAATTACTGTTGAGCAATTGACAGAATTGAGCATAGTTATGAGAATATCTCGGTATGATCATGTATATAGGCATCAAGTCCGAAACAAGTAGACCGACTCCTGCCTGCATCTACTACTATTACTCCACTCATCGACCGCTATCCAGCATGCATCTAGAGTATTAAGTTAAAAACAGAGTAACACCTTAAGCAAGATGACATGATGTAGAGGGATAGTTTCATGCAATATGATAAAAAACCCATCTTGTTATCCTCGATGGAAACGATACAATATGTGCCTTGCTGCCCCTTCTATCACTGGGAAAGGACACCGCAAGATCGAACCCAAAGCTAAGCACTTCTCCCATGGCAAGAACAACCAATCTAGTAGGCCAAACCAAACTGATAATTCAAAGAGACTTGCAAAGATAACCAATCACACATAAAAGAATTCAAAGAAGATTCAAATAGTATTCATAGATAGACTGGATCATAAACCCACAATTCATCGGTCTCAACAAACACACCGCAAAAAGAAGATTACATCGAATAGATCTCCACGAGAGAGGGGGAGAACATTGTATTGAGATCCAAAAAGAGAGAAGAAGCCATATAGCTACTAACTATGGACCCGTAGGTCTAAAGTAAACTACTCACACTTTATCGGAGGGGCTTGGATGATGATGTAGAAGCCCTCCATGATCGATGCCCCCTCCGACGGAGCTCCGGAACAGGCCCCAAGATGGGATCTCGTGGATACAGAAAGTTGCGGCGGTGGAATTAGGTTTCTGGCTCCGTATCTGATCGTTTGGGGGTACGTGGATATATATAGGAGGAAGAAGTACGTCGATGGAGCAACAGGGGGCCCACGAGGGTGGAGGGCGCGCCTGGGGGGGCAGGCGCGCCCCCCTACCTCGTGGCCTCCTGTTAATTGGCTTGACGTAGGGTCCAAGTCTCCTGAGTCGTATTCGGTGAGAAAATCGCGTTCCAGAAGGTTTCATTCCATTTGGATTCCATTTGATATTCCTTTTCTTCGAAACTCTAAAACAGGCAAAAAAACAGCAATTCTGGGTTGGGCCTCCGGTTAATAGGTTAGTCCCAAAAATAATATAGAAGTGGATAATAAAGCCCAATAATGTCCAAAACAGTAGATAATATAGCATGGAGCAATCAAAAATTATAGATACGTTGGAGACGTATCACTCGGCGTGGTTTGTATGTGATATCAAATGGTAAGAGATCAATGTCCCACTTGGCAATACGGCATGTAGCGTCGCAGTTGTTTATTATGTCATTGAGTGGTACTTCATAAGCCACCGTGATTGAGCACTCTTGGAAGTAGTGTCATAGCTTTTGGGATGCCATGAAGACCGCATATGCTATCTTTTGGTAATGAGGGTACCGGGATTTGCATGGTGTGAGGATGGTGGATACATAGTATACCGGTTTCTAGAGTGGGAATTTATATCCGTCCTCCTCTCATTCATCGACGAGCACCGCACTCACCACCTGGTGTGTTGCAGAGATGTATAATAACATGGGTTCGCCGACGTTCGGCGCGGCCAGGATTGGGTTGCTCGCTGAAAGAGCTTTTATTTCTTCCAGTCCGGCTATTGCCGCGTCCGTCCACTCGAAGTGGTCGGTGCGTCGGAGTAGGCGGTATAGTGGCAATGCTTTTTCTCCTAATCTGGAGATAAAGCGGCTTAAAGCTGCCACACATCCGGCTAGTTTCTGGACCTGTTTAAGGTCTGTTGGTGTAGCCAATTGTGACAAAGCTCAGATTTTGGTTGGGTTTGCCTCAATTCCTCTATTGGAAACGAAGCCCGGCAGCTTTCTGGCGGGAACGCCGAAGACACACTTTTCCGGATTGAGCCTGATGTCATATGCACAGAGGTTGTCGAATGTGAGACATGGGTCGTCTACTAGTGACTCGACGTGCTTAGTTTTGATGACGACACCATCCACATATGCTTCGACCGTTTTGCCGATTTGTTTCTCCAGACATGTTTGAATCATGCGTTGGTATGTGGCACCGGCGTTTTTCAGCCCGAAGGGCATAGTGTTGAAGCAGAAAGGCCCGTATGGGGTAATGAACGCTATTGCGGCTTGATCAGATTCCTTCATTTTGGTTTGATGGTATCCGGAGTATGCGTCGAGGAAACACAGTGAGTCGTGTCCCGAGGTAGCGTCAATGATCTGATCGATGCGGGGAAGGGGGAAGGGATCCTTAGGGCAAGCCTTGTTGAGGTCTTTGAAATCGACACACAGGCGCCAGGATTTATCCTTCTTTGGTATCATCATCAGGTTTGCTAGCCAGTCTGGATGTTTTATTTCTCTGATGAACCCGGCCTCAATTAACTTGGCTAGTTCCTCCGCCATAGCTTGTCATTTGGGTTCAGAAAAGCGCCACAGTGCTTGCTTGACCGACTTGTATCCCTTCAATATATTGAGGCTGTGTTCGGCCAACCTGCGTGGGATTCCTGACATGTCAGAAGGGTGCCAGGCGAATATGTCCCAGTTCTCACGTAGGAACGCGCGTAATGCAGCGTTGACTGTAGGGTCCAGCTCTGCCTCGATGGAGGTTTTCTTCTTGGGGTCCGTCGGGTGAACTTGAAATTTGACTATTTCATCTGCTGGTTTGAAGGAGGTGGATTTGGGGCTCTTATCGAGGATTACATCGTCCCTATCCACCGTGGAGTGTAGTGCGGTCAATTCTTCAGATGCAAGGGCCTCGGATAGTGCCTCGAGGGCCAGAGATGCGGTTTTGTTTTCAGCGCAGAGTGCTATGTCCGGATCATTGGCGAGAGTGATAATACCGTTGGGCCCGGGCATCTTGAGCTTCATATACCCGTAATGAGGTATGGCTTGAAACCGCGTGAATGCGTCCCGCCCTAACAGGGCATGATATCCACTGTTGAAAGGGGCCACTTGGAAGGTTAACTCTTCGAACCGATAGTTCTCCGGCGTGCCAAATACCACATCGAGCTTAATTTTTCCCGCGCATCTTGCTTCCCGACTGGGAATGATTCCTCGAAAGGTCGTATCACTTTGCTCGATGCGGCTTCTGTCTATTTGCATTTTACTGAGCGTGTCCTCGTAAATGAAGTTCAATCCTCTGCTGTCGTCCATGAGCACTTTAGTGAGTCGAAAGCCATCCACAATTGGGTTGAGGACCAAGGCGGCCGGTGCCCCGACTGAACGGAATTTTGGTTTGTCGTTGGCATTAAAGGTTATTGCCGTGTCGCTCTAGGGATTTATTGCTGCGACTTGGCAGACTTCGGCAAGGTCACGGAGTGTTCTCTTACGCCGATTGTTTGAAGTGAAAGTCTCTAAGACTTTCAGTACTCTGAGGTCATCGTTTTCCGGAAAGTGTGGCTCTGAGGTATTTTTGGTGAGGATATCCTCGCCGCTCTTGGCTACTTGCCGGAGTATCCAATATGCTCTAAGGCTGTGGGTTGGTTCGGTATCCGGTGTCGTGTGTATTTTGCATGGCCTATAAAGCCATCCTTCAAGAACGGTGCCACGTCCCGTAATGGGTTTAATTTTCTTGCCTACGGGGTCAGGTGCTCCATGAGGGTGCATCCTTTTTGCCCGCCAGGGAGGTGGCATGAAGGCCGGTGGTTCCCAGCAAGCTGTCTAAGTTTTCCAGGCGCTTTCCATTGCGCAGTACTTATGTACTATGGTTGCCAAGTCAGCTAAGTGTAGTATGTGACGGCGGTTGAGGGCATTGAGGATGTTGGGGAACGTTGCAGAAAACAAAAAAAATTCCTACGGTTTCACCAAGATCCATCTATGAGTTCATCTAGCAACGAGTGATCGGATGCATCTACTGTTGGGGAACGTTGCAGAAAACAAAAAAATTCCTACTCGTTTCACCAAGATCATCTAGGAGTTCATCTAGCAACGAGTCAAGGGAGTGAGTTTGCATCTACATACCACTTGTAGATCACGAGCGGAAGCGTTCGTTAGAACGAGGTTGAAGTAGTCGTACTCGACGTGATTCCGATCACCGATGACCAAGCGCTGAAAGAACAGCGCCTCCGCGTTCAACACATGTACGGGACGATGGCGTCTCCTCCGTCTTGATCCAGCAAGGATGAAGGAGAGGTTGAGGAAGACAACTCCAACGGCAGCACGACGGCGTGGTGCAATTGGTACAGCAGTTCTCCGGCAGGGCTTCGCCAAGCAATGACGGAGAAAGAGAGGAGTTGGGGAGGGGAGGGGCTGCGCCTTCAATTGTGTGTTGCAGCCCTCCCCTCACCCCTCTATATATAGGAGGAGAGGGCAAGGGGGGCCGGCCACCTAGGGGAAACCCTAGATGGGGCGGCGGCCAAAGGGGAGGAGGAAAGGGTGGCTTGCCCCCCAAGCTAGGGGGGCGCCCCCTTCTCCCCTTTAGGGTTTCCCCTCCCCAAACCCTAGCCGCATGGGCCTAGGTGGGGAGGCGCGCCCAGCCCACCAGGGGCTGGCTCCCTCTCCCACTTAGCCCATGTGGCCCCCCGGGAGGGGTGGCCCCTCCCGGTGGACCCCCGGAACCCTCCCGGTGGCCCCGGTACAATACCGGCATGCCCCCGAAACTTTCCGGAGTCCGTTTAACCACTTTTCATATATAAATCTTTACCTCCGGACCATCCCGGAACTCCTCGTGACGTCTGGGATCTCATCCGGGACTCCGAACAACATTCGGTAATCACATACTTGTCTTCCTAATAACCCTAGCGTCACCGAACCTTAAGTGTGTAGACCCTACGGGTTCGGGAGACATGTAGACATGACCGAGACGATCTCAGGTCAATAACCAACAGCGGGATCTGGATACCCATGTTGGCTCCCACATGCTCCACGATGTTCTCATCGGATGAACCACGATGTCGAGGATTCAATCAACCCCGTATGCAATTCCCTTTGTCTATCGATATATTACTTGCCCGAGATTCGATCGTCGGTATCCCAATACCTCGTTCAATCTCGTTACCGGCAAGTCACTTTACTCGTACCGTAATGCATGATCCCGTGACCAGACACTTGGTCACTTTGAGCTCATTATGATGATGCATTACCGAGTGGGCCCAGTGATACCTCTCCGTCATACGGAGTGACAAATCCCAGTCTTGATCCGTGTCAACCCAACAGATACTTTCGGAGATACCCGTAGTCTACCTTTATAGTCACCCAGTTACGTTGTGACGTTTGGTATACCCAAAGCACTCCTACGGTATCCGGGAGTTACACGATCTCATGGTCTAAGGAAAAGATACTTGACATTGCAAAACTCTAGCAAAACGAACTACACGATCTTTATGCTATGTTTAGGATTGGGTCTTGTCCATCACATCATTCTCCTAATGATGTGATCTCGTTATCAATGACATCCAATGTCCATAGTCAGGAAACCATGACTATCTGTTGATCAACGGGCTAGTCAACTAGAGGCTTACTAGGGACATGTTGGTGTCTATTTATTCACACATGTATTACGATTTCCGGATAACACAATTATAGCATGAATAAAGACAATTACCATGAACAAGGAAATATAATAATAATGCTTTTATTATTGCCTCTAGGGCATATTTCCAACAGTCTCCCACTTGCACTAGAGTCAATAATCTAGTTACATTGTGATGAATCGAACACCCATGGAATTCTGGTGTTGATCATGTTTTGCCCTAGGGAGAAGTTTAGTCAACGGATCTGCTACATTCAGGTCCGTATGTACTTTACAAATTTCTATGTCTCCATCTTGAACATTTTCACGAATGGAGTTGAAACGACGCTTGATGTGCCTTGTCTTCTTGTGAAACCTGGGCTCCTTGGCAAGTGCAATAGCTCCAGTGTTGTCACAGAAGAGCTTGATCGGCCCCGACGCATTGGGTATGACTCCGAGGTCGGTGATGAACTCCTTCACCCATATTGCTTCATGTGCTGCCTCCGAGGCTGCCATGTACTCCGCTTCACATGTAGATCCCGCCACGATGCTTTGCTTGCAACTGCACCAGCTTACTGCCCCTCCATTCAAAATATACACGTATCCGGTTTGTGACTTAGAGTCATCCAGATCTGTGTCGAAGCTAGCGTCGACGTAACCCTTTACGACGAGCTCTTCGTCACCTCCATAAACGAGAAACATCTCCTTCGTCCTTTTCAGGTACTTCAGGATATTCTTGACCGCTGTCCAGTGTTCCTTGCCGGGATTACTTTGGTACCTTCCTACCAAACTTACGGCAAGGTTTACATCAGGTCTGGTACACAGCATGGCATACATAATAGAACCTATGGCTGAGGCATAGGGGATGACACTCATCTCTTCTATTTCTTCTGCCATGGTCGGACTTTGAGCCGAGCTCAATTTCATACCTTGTAGTACAGGCAAGAACCCCTTCTTAGACTGATCCATATTGAACTTCTTCAATATCTTATCAAGGTATGTGCTTTGTGAAAGACCTATGAGGCGTCTTGATCTATCTCTATAGATCTTGATGCCTAATATATAAGCAGCTTCTCCAAGGTCCTTCATTGAAAAACTCTTATTCAAGTAGGCCTTGATGATGTCCAAGAGTTCTATATCATTTCCCATCAAAAGTATGTCATCTACATATAATATGAGAAATGCTACAGAGCTCCCACTCACTTTCTTGTAAACACAGGCTTCTCCATAAGTCTGTGTGAACCCAAACGCTTTGATCATCTCATCAAAGCGAATGTTCCAACTCCGAGATGCTTGCACCAGCCCATAAATCGAGCGTTGGAGCTTGCACACCTTGTCAGCATTCTTAGGATCGACAAAACCCTCCGGCTGCATCATATACAATTCTTCCTTAAGGAAACCATTAAGGAATGCCGTTTTGACGTCCATTTGCCATATTTCATAATCGTAGAATGCGGCAATTGCTAACATGATTCGGACGGACTTCAGCTTCGCTACCGGTGAGAAAGTCTCATCGTAGTCAACCCCTTGAACTTGTCGATAACCCTTAGCGACAAGCCGAGCTTTATAGATGGTCACATTTCCATCCGCGTCTGTCTTCCTCTTAAAGATCCATTTATTTTCTATGGCTCGCCGTTCTACGGGCAAGTCAGTCAAAGTCCATATTTCGTTTTCATACATGGATCCTATCTCGGATTTCATGGCTTCTAGCCATTTGTCGGAATCCGGGCCCGCCATCGCTTCTTCATAGTTCGAAGGTTCACCGTTGTCTAACAACATGATTTCCAAGACAGGGTTGCCGTACCACTCTGGTGCGGAACGTGTCCTTGTGGACCTTCGAATTTCAGTAGGAGCTAGATTAGAAGTATCTTGATCATTATCATTAACTTCCTCTCTAGTCGGTGCTGGCACCTCAGGAACATTTTCTTGAGTTGCGCCATTTTCCGGTTCAAGAGGTAATACTTCATCTAGTTCTACTTTCCTCCCACTCACTTCTTTCGAGAGAAACTCCTTCTCTAGAAAGGATCCATTCTTGGCAACAAAGACCTTGCCTTCGGATCTGAGGTAGAAGGTATACCCAATAGTTTCTTTAGGGTATCCTATGAAGACGCATTTTTCCGACTTGGGTTCGAGCTTTTCAGGTTGAAGTTTCTTGACATAAGCATCGCATCCCCAAACTTTTAGAAACGACAGCTTAGGTTTCTTTCCAAACCATAATTCAAACGGTGTCGTCTCAACGGATTTCGACGGAGCCCTATTTAAAGTGAATGCGGCAGTCTCTAAAGCATAGCCCCAAAAAGATAGCGGCAGATCGGTAAGAGACATCATAGACCGCACCATATCTAATAGAGTGCGATTACGACGTTCGGACACACCGTTTCGCTAAGGTGTTCCAGGCGGCGTGAGTTGTGAAACTATTCCACATTTTCTTAAGTGTGTGCCAAATTCGTGACTCAAGTATTCTCCTCCATGATCTGATCGTAGGAACTTGATTTTCCTGTCACGTTGATTCTCGACCTCACTCTGAAATTCCTTGAACTTTTCAAAGGTTTCAGACTTGTGCTTCATTAAGTAAATATATCCATATCTACTCAAATCATCAGTGAGGGTGAGAACATAATGATAGCCACCGCGAGCCTCAACACTCATTGGACCGCACACATCGGTATGTATAATTTCCAACAAGTTGGTTGCTCGCTCCATTGTTCCTGAGAACGGAGTCTTGGTCATTTTACCCATAAGGCATGGTTCGCACGTGTCAAATGATTCATAATCAAGAGACTCTAAAAGTCCATCAGCATGGAGCTTCTTCATGCGTTTGACACCTATGTGACCAAGGCGGCAGTGCCACAAGTATGTGGGACTATCATCATCAACCTTACATCTTTTGGTATTTACACTAAGAACATGTGTAGCATTACGCTCGAGATTCATTAAGAATAAACCATTCACCATAGGAGCATGACTATAAAACATATCTCTCATATAAATGGAACAACCATTATTCTCGGATTTAAATGAGTAGCCATCTCGAATTAAACGAGATCCAGATACAATGTTCATGCTCAAAGCTGGCACTAAATAACAATTATTGAGGTTTAAAACTAATCCCGTAGGTAAATGAAGAGGCAGCGTGCCGACGGCGATCACATCGACCTTGGAACCATTCCCGACGCGCATCGTCACCTCGTCCTTCGCCGGTCTCCGTTTATTCCGCAGCTCCTGCTTTGAGTTATAAATGTGAGCAACTGCACCGGTATCAAATACCCAAGAGCTACTACGAGTACTGGTTAGGTACACATCAATTACATGTATATCACATATACCTTTTGTTTTGCCGGCCTTCTTGTCTGCTAAGTACTTGGGGCAATTCTGCTTCCAGTGTCCGCTCCCCTTGCAATAAAAGCACTCAGTCTCGGGCATGGGTCCATTCTTTGGCTTCTTCCCGGCAGCTTGCTTGCCGGGCGCGGCAACTTCCTTGCCATCCTTCTTGAAGGCTTTCTTACCCTTGCCCTTTTTGAACTTAGTGGTTTTATTAACCATCAACACTTGATGTTCCTTCTTGACTTCTACCTCCGTTGATTTCAGCATTGAGAACAACTCAGGAATGGTCTTTTGCATCCCCTGCATGTTGAAGTTCATCACAAAGCTCTTGTAGCTTGGTGGAAGCGACTGGAGGATTCTGTCAATGACCGCATCATCCGGGAGATTAACTCCCAGCTGAGTCAAGCGGTTATGTAATCCAGACATAGTGAGTATGTGCTCACTGACAGAACTGTTTTCCTCCATCTTACAGCTGAAGAACTTGTCGGAGACCTCATATCTCTCGACCCGGGCATGAGCTTGGAAAACCATTTTCAGCTCTTCGAACATCTCATATGCTCCATGTCTCTCAAAACGCTTTTGGAGCCCCGGTTCTAAACTGTAAAGCATGCCGCACTGAACGAGGGAGTAGTCGTCAACACGTGTCTGCCAAGCGTTCATAACGTCTTGGTTCTGTGGGGCGGGAGCTTCACCTAGCGGTGCTTGTAGGACGTAATCTTTCTTGGCAGCTATGAGGATGATCCTCAGGTTCCGGACCCAGTCCGTATAGTTGCTACCATCGTCTTTCAGCTTGGTTTTCTCTAGGAACGCGTTGAAGTTGAGGACTACGTGGGCCATTTGATCTACAAGACATATTGTAAAATATTTTTAGACTAATGTTCATGATAGTAAAGTTCATCTAATCAAATTATATAATGAACTCCCACTTAGATTAGACATCCCTCTAGTCATCTAAGTATTGCATGATCCGAGTTAACTAGGCCGTGTCCGATCATCACGTGAGACGGACTAGTCAACGTCGGTGAACATCTTTATGTTGATCGCATCTTCTATACGACTCATGCTCGACCTTTCGGTCTTCTGTGTTCCGAGGCCATGTCTATGCACATGCTAGGCTCGTCAAGTTAACCCTAAGTGTTTTGCATGTGTAAAACTGTCTTACACCCGTTGTATGTGAACGTAAGAATCTATCACACCCGATCATCACGTGGTGCTTCGAAACTACGAGCTTTAGCAACGGTGCACAGTTAGGGGGAACACTTCTTGAAATTATTATGAGGGATCATCTTATTTACTACCGTCGTTCTAAGTAAACAAGATGCAAAAACATGATAAACATCACATGCAATCAAATATTAAACGTGACATGATATGGCCAATATCACGTAGCTCCTTTGATCTCCATCTTGGGGCTCCATGATCATCTTGTCACCGGCTTGACACCATGATCTCCATCATCATGATCTCCATCATCGTGTCTCCATGAAGTTGCTCGCCAACTATTACTTCTACTACTATGGCTAACGCGTTTAGCAATAAAGTAAAGTAATTTACATGGCGTTTCTCAATGACACGCAGGTCATATTAAAAGAATAAAGACAACTCCTATGGCTCCTGCCGGTTGTCATACTCATCGACATGCAAGTCGTGATCCCTATTACAATAGCATGAACATCTCATACATCACATATAGATCATTCATCATTCATCACAACTTTGGCCATATCATATCACAAACCACTTGCTGCAAAAACAAGTTAGACGTCCTCTAATTGTTGTTGCAAGTTTTACGTGGCTGAATTAGGGTTCTAGCAAGAACGTTTTCTTACCTACGTGAAAGCCACAACGTGATTTGTCAACTTCTATTTACCCTTCATAAGGACCCTGTTCATCGAATCCGCTCCAGCTAAAGTGGGAGAGACAGACACCTGCCAGCCACCTTATGCAACTAGTGCATGTTAGTCGGTGGAACCGGTCTCACGTAAGCGTACGTGTAAGGTTGGTCCGGGCCGCTTCATCCCACAATACTGCTGAAGCAAGAAAAGACTAGTAGCGGCAAGAAGGTTGACAAATCCACGCCAACAACGAATTGTGTTCTACTCACGCAAGAAGAACTACGCATAGACCTAGCTCATGATGCCACTGTTGGGGAACGTTGCAGAAAACAAAACATTTCCTACTCGTTTCACCAAGATCATCTAGGAGTTCATCTAGCAACGAGTCAAGGGAGTGAGTTTGCATCTACATACCACTTGTAGATCACGAGCGGAAGCGTTCGTTAGAACGAGGTTGAAGTAGTCGTACTCGACGTGATTCCGATCACCGATGACCAAGCGCTGAAAGAACAGCGCCTCCGCGTTCAACACACGTACGGGACGATGGCGTCTCCTCCGTCTTGATCCATCAAGGATGAAGGAGAGGTTGAGGAAGACAACTCCAACGGCAGCACGACGGCGTGGTGCAATTGGTACAGCAGTTCTCCGGCAGGGCTTCGCCAAGCAATGACGGAGAAAGAGAGGAGTTGGGGAGGGGAGGGGCTGCGCCTTCAATTGTGTGTTGCAGCCCTCCCCTCACCCCTCTATATATAGGAGGAGAGGGCAAGGGGGGCCGGCCACCTAGGGGAAACCCTAGATGGGGCGGCGGCCAAAGGGGAGGAGGAAAGGGTGGCTTGCCCCCCAAGCTAGGGGGGCGCCCCCTTCTCCCCTTTAGGGTTTCCCCTCCCCAAACCCTAGCCGCATGGGCCTAGGTGGGGAGGCACGCCCAGCCCACCAGGGGCTGGCTCCCTCTCCCACTTAGCCCATGTGGCCCCCCGGGAGGGGTGGCCCCTCCCGGTGGACCCCCGGAACCCTCCCGGTGGCCCCGGTACAATACCGGCATGCCCCCGAAACTTTCCGGAGTCCGTTTAACCACTTTCCATATATAAATCTTTACCTCCGGACCATTCCGGAACTCCTCGTGACGTCTGGGATCTCATCCGGGACTCCGAACAACATTCGGTAATCACATACTTGTCTTCCTAATAACCCTAGCGTCACCGAACCTTAAGTGTGTAGACCCTACGGGTTCGGGAGACATGTAGACATGACCGAGACGATCTCAGGTCAATAACCAACAGCGGGATCTGGATACCCATGTTGGCTCCCACATGCTCCACGATGTTCTCATCGGATGAACCACGATGTCGAGGATTCAATCAACCCCGTATGCAATTCCCTTTGTCTATCGATATATTACTTGCCCGAGATTCGATCGTCGGTATCCCAATACCTCGTTCAATCTCGTTACCGGCAAGTCACTTTACTCGTACCGTAATGCATGATCCCGTGACCAGACACTTGGTCACTTTGAGCTCATTATGATGATGCATTACTGAGTGGGCCCAGTGATACCTCTCCGTCATACGGAGTGACAAATCCCAGTCTTGATCCGTGTCAACCCAACAGATACTTTCGGAGATACCCGTAGTCTACCTTTATAGTCACCCAGTTACGTTGTGACGTTTGGTATACCCAAAGCACTCCTACGGTATCCGGGAGTTACACGATCTCATGGTCTAAGGAAAAGATACTTGACATTGCAAAACTCTAGCAAAACGAACTACACGATCTTTATGCTATGTTTAGGATTGGGTCTTGTCCATCACATCATTCTCCTAATGATGTGATCTCGTTATCAATGACATCCAATGTCCATAGTCAGGAAACCATGACTATCTGTTGATCAACGGGCTAGTCAACTAGAGGCTTACTAGGGACATGTTGGTGTCTGTTATTCACACATGTATTACGATTTCCGGATAACACAATTATAGCATGAATAAAGACAATTACCATGAACAAGGAAATATAATAATAATGCTTTTATTATTGCCTCTAGGGCATATTTCCAACATCTACATACCTTGTAGATCGCGAGCGGAAGCGTTCAAAGAACGGGGATGAGGGAGTCGTACTCGACGTGATCCAAATCACCGGAGATCCTAGCGCCGAACGGACGGCACCTCCGCGTTCAACACACGTACAGTCAGCGTGACGTCTCCTCCTTCTTGATCCAGCAAGGGGGAAGGAGAGGTTGAGGAAGATCGCTCCAGCAGCAGCACGACGGCGTGGTGATGATGGAGAAGCAGCACTCCGGCAGGGCTTCGCCGAGCTCTACGGAGGAGGAGAGGTGTAGCAGGGGAGAGGGGGGCGCCAAGACTCAAGGGTGCGGTTGCCCCTCCCTCCCCTCCCTTTATATAGGCCCCCAAGGGGGGCGCCGGCCCTGGAGATCCCATCTCCCAAGGGGGCGGCGGCCAGGGGGGTTGGAGTGCCCCCCAAGGCAAGTGCCCCCCCCCCACCCTAGGGTTTCAACCCTAGGCGCAAGGGGTTGGGCCAAGGGGGCGCACCAGCCCACTAAGGGCTGGTTCCCCCTCCCACTTCAGCCCATGGGGCCCTCCGGGATGGGTGGCCCCACCCGGTGGACCCCCGGGACCCTTCCGGTGGTCCCGGTGACCCTAAAACTTGTCCCGATGGTCGAAATAGCACTTCCTATATATAATTCTTTACCTCCGGACCATTCCGGAACTCCTCGTGACGTCCAAGATCTCATCTGGGACTCTGAACAACTTTCGTGTTACTGCATATTCATATCCTTACAACCCTAGTGTCACCGAACCTTAAGTGTGTAGACCCTACGGGTTCGGGAGACATGTAGACATGACCGAGATTGCTCTCCGGTCAATAACCAACAGTGGGATCTGGATACCCATGTTGGTTCCCACATGCTCCTCGATGATCTCATCGGATGAACCACGATGTCGAGGATTCAAGCAACCCCGTATACAATTCCCTTTGTCAATCGGTACGTTACTTGCCCGAGATTCGATCGTCGGTATCCCAATACCTCATTCAATCTCGTTACCGGCAAGTCACTTTACTCATACCGTAATGCATGATCCCGTGACCAGACACTTGGTCACTTTGAGCTCATTGTGATGATGCATTACCGAGTGGGCCCAGAGATACCTCTCCGTCATACGGAGTGACAAATCCCAGTCTTGATCCGTGTCAACCCAACACACACTTTCGGAGATACCCGTAGTATACCTTTATAGTCACCCAGTTACGTTGTGACGTTTGGTACACCCAAAGCACTCCTACGGTATCCGGGAGTTACATGATCTCATGGTCTAAGGAAAGGATACTTGACATTGGAAAAACTCTAGCAAACGAACTATACGATCTTGTGCTATGTTTTAGATTGGGTCTTGTCCATCACATCATTCTCCTAATGATGTGATCTCGTTATCAATGACATCCAATGTCCATAGTCAGGAAACCATGACTATCTGTTGATCAACGAGCTAGTCAACTAGAGGCTTACTAGGGACATGTTGGTGTCTATTTATTCACACATGTATTACGATTTCCGGATAACACAATTATAGCATGAATAAAAGACAATTATCATGAACAAGGAAATATAATAATAATGCTTTTATTATTGCCTCTAGGGCATATTTCCAACAGTCTCCCACTTGCACTAGAGTCAATAATCTAGTTACATTGTGATGAATCGAACACCCATGGAATTCTGGTGTTGATCATGTTTTGCTCTAGGGAGAGGTTTAGTCAACGGATCTGCTACATTCAGGTCCGTATGTACTTTACAAATATCTATGTCTCCATCTTGAACATTTTCACAAATGGAGTTGAAGCGACGCTTGATGTGCCTGGTCTTCTTGTGAAACCTGGACTCCTTGGCAAGTGCAATAGCTCCAGTGTTGTCACAAAAGAGTTTGATTGGCCCCGACGCATTGGGTATGACTCCTAGGTCGGTGATGAACTCCTTCACCCAAATTGCTTCATGTGCTGCCTCCGAGGCTGCCATGTACTCCGCTTCACATGTAGATCCCGCCACGACGCTCTGCTTGCAACTGCACCAGCTTACTGCCCCACCATTCAAAATATACACGTATCCGGTTTGTGACTTAGAGTCATCCAGATCTATGTCGAAGCTAGCGTCGACGTAACCCTTTACGATGAGCTCTTCGTCACCTCCATAAACGAGAAACATTTCCTTAGTCCTTTTCAGGTACTTCAGGATATTCTTGACCGCTGTCCAGTGTTCCTTGCCGGGATTACTTTGGTACCTACCTACCAAACTTACGGCAAGGTTTACATTAGGTCTGGTACACAGCATGGCATACATAATAGAACCTATGGCTGAGGCATAGGGGATGACGCTCATCTCTTCTATATCTTCTGCTGTGGTCGGACATTGAGCTGAGCTCAATTTCACACCTTGCAACACAGACAAGAACCCCTTCTTAGACTGATCCATATTGAACTTCTTCAATATCTTATCAAGGTATGTGCTTTGTGAAAGACCTATGAGGCGTCTTGATCTATCTCTATAGATCTTGATGCCTAATATATATGCAGCTTCTCCAAGGTCCTTCATTGAAAAACTCTTATTCAAGTAGGCCTTAATGCTGTCCAAGAGTTCTATGTCATTTCCCATCAAAGGTATGTCATCTACATATAATATGAGAAATGCTACAGAGCTCCCACTCACTTTCTTGTAAACGCAGGCTTCTCCATAAGTCTGCGTAAACCCAAACGCTTTGATCATCTCATCAAAGTGAATGTTCCAACTCCGAGATGCTTGCACCAGCCCATAAATCGAGCGTTGGAGCTTGCACACCTTGTCAGCATTCTTAGGATCGACAAAACCTTCTGGCTACATCATATACAATTCTTCCTTAAGGAAACCATTAAGGAATGCTGTTTTGACGTCCATTTGCCATATCTCATAATCATAGAATGCGGCAATTGCTAACATGATTCGGACGGACTTTAGCTTCGCTACCGGTGAGAAAGTCTCATCGTAGTCAACCCCTTGAACTTGTCGATAACCCTTAGCGACAAGCCGAGCTTTATAGATGGTCACATTACCATCCGCGTCTGTCTTCTTCTTAAAGATCCATTTATTTTCTATGGCTCGCCGCTCAACGGGCAAGTCAGTCAAAGTCCATACTTCGTTTTCATACATGGATCCTATCTCGGATTTCATGGCTTCTAGCCATTTGTTGGAATCCGGGCCCGCCATCGCTTCTTCATAGTTCGAAGGTTCACCGTTGTCTAACGACATGATTTCCAAGATAGGGTTGCCGTACCACTCTGGTGCGGAACGTGTCCTTGTGGACCTACGAAGTTCAGTAGCAACTTGATCTGAAGTTTCATGATCATCATCATTAATTTCCTCTCTAGTCGGTGCAGGCACCTCAGGAACATTTTCTTGAGTTGCGCCATTTTCCGGTTCAAGAGGTAATACTTCATCAAGTTCTATTTTCCTCCCACTTACTTCTTTCAAGAGAAACTCTTTCTCTAGAAAGGATCCATTCTTGGCAACAAAGATCTTGCCTTCGGATCTGAGGTAGAAGGTATACCCAATAGTTTATTTAGGGTATCCTATGAAGACGCATTTTTCCGATTTGGGTTCGAGCTTTTCAGGTTGAAGTTTCTTGACATAAGCATCGCATCCCCAAACTTTTAGAAACGACAACTTAGGTTTCTTCCCATACCATAATTCATATGGTGTCGTCTCAACGGATTTCGACGGAGCCCTATTTAAAGTGAATGCGGCAGTCTCTAAAGCATAGCCCCAAAATGATAGCAGTAAGTCGGTAAGAGACATCATAGATCGCACCATATCTAATAGAGTGCAATTACGACGTTCGGACACACCATTACGCTGAGGTGTTCCAGGCGGCGTGAGTTGTGAAACTATTCCACATTTTCTTAAGTGTGTGCCAAATTCGTGACTCAAGTATTCTCCCCCATGATCTGATCGCAAGAACTTGATTTTCCTATCACGTTGATTCTCAACCTCACTTTGAAATTCCTTGAACTTTTCAAAGGTCTCAGACTTGTGTTTCATTAAATAGATATACCCATATCTAGTCAAGTCATCAGTGAGGGTGAGAACATAACGATAGCCACCGTGAGCCTCAACACTCATTGGACCGCACACATCAGTGTGTATGATTTCCAATAAGTTGATTGCTCGCTCCATTGTTCCTGAGAACGGAGTCTTGGTCATTTTACCCATGAGGCATGGTTCGCACGTGTCAAATGATTTGTAATCAAGAGACTCTAAAAGTCCATCTGCATGGAGCTTCTTCATGCGTTTGACACCTGTGTGACCAAGGCGGCAGTGCCACAAGTATGTGGGACTATCATTATCAATCTTACATCTTTTGGTATTCACACTATGAATATGTGTAGCACTACGCTCGAGATTCATTAAGAATAAACCATTCACCATCAGAGCATGACCATAAAACATATCTCTCATATAAATAGAACAACCATTATTCTCGGATTTAAATGAGTAGCCATCTCGTATTAAACGAGATCCAGATACAATGTTCATGCTCAAACTTGGCACTAAATAACAATTATTGAGGTTCAAAACTAATCCCGTAGGTAAATGTAGAGGTAGCGTGCCGACGGCGATCACATCGACCTTGGAACCATTCCCGACGCGCATCATCACCTCGTCCTTCGCCAGTCTCCGCTTATTCCGCAGCTCCTGCTTTGATTTACAAATGTGAGCAACTGCACCGGTATCAAATACCCAAGAGCTACTACGAGTACTGGTAAGGTACACATCAATTACATGTATATCACATATACCTTTTGTGATGCCGGCCTTCTTGTCCGCTAAGTATTTGGGGCAGTTCCGCTTCCAGTGACCACTTCCCTTGCAATAAAAACACTCAGTCTCGGGCTTGGGTCCATTCTTTGGCTTCTTCCCGGCAGCTTGCTTGCTGGGCGCGGCAACTCCCTTACCGTCCTTCTTGAAGTTTTTCTTACCCTTGCCTTTCTTGAACTTAGTGGTTTTATTCACCATCAACACTTGATGTTCCTTTTTGACTTCTACCTCTGCTGATTTCAGCATTGCAAATACTTTAGGAATGGTCTTTTCCATCCCCTGCATATTGAAGTTCATCACAAAGCTCTTGTAGCTCGGTGGAAGCGACTGGAGGATTCTGTCAATGACCGCGTCATCCGGGAGATTAACTCCCAGCTGAGTCAAGCGGTTATGTAACCCAGACATAGTGAGTATGTGCTCACTGACAGAACTATTTTCCTCCATCTTACAGCTGAAGAACTTGTCAGAGACATCATATCTCTCGACCCGGGCATGAGCTTGAAAAACCATTTTCAGCTCTTCGAACATCTCATATGCTCTGTGTCTCTCAAAACGTTTTTGGAGCCCCGGCTCTAAGCTGTAAAGCATGCCGCACTAAACGAGGGAGTAATCATCGGAACGCGTCTACCAAGCATTCATAACATCTTGTTCAGCAGGGAGAACAGGTGCTTCACCTAGCGGTGCTTGTAGGACATAATCTTTCTTGGCAGCTATGAGGATAATCCTCAGGTTCTGGACCCAGTCCGTATAGTTGCTACCATCGTCTTTCAGCTTGGTTTCCTCTAGGAACGGGTTGAAGTTGAGGACAACATTGGCCATTTGATCTACAAGACATATTGTAAATATTTTAGACTAAGTTCATGATAATTAAGTTCATCTAATCAAATTATTCAATGAGCTCCCACTCAGATAGACATCCCTCCAGTCATCTAAATATAACATGATCCGAGTTAACTAGGCCGTGTCCGATCATCACGTGAGACGGACTAGTCAACGTCGGTGAACATCTTCATGTTGATCGTATCTTCTATACGACTCATGCTCGACCTTTCGGTCTTCTGTGTTCCGAGGCCATGTCTGTACATGCTAGGCTCGTCAAGTCAACCTAAGTGTTTGCATGTGTAAATCTGTCTTACACCCGTTGTATGTGAACGTTGGAATCTATCACACCCGATCATCACGTGGTGCTTCGAAATAACGAACTGTCACAACGGTGCACAGTTAGGGGGAACACTCTCTTGAAATTATTATGAGGGATCATCTTATTTACTACCGTCGTTCTAAGTAAACAAGATGTAAAAACATGATAAACATCACATGCAATCAAATAATAATAGTGACATGATATGGCCAATATCACATAGCTCCTTTGATCTCCATCTTGGGGCTCCATGATCATCTTGTCATCGGCATGACACCATGATCTCCATCATCATGATCTCCATCATCGTGTCTCCATGAAGTTGCTCGCCAACTATTGCTTCTACTACTAAGGCTAACACGTTTAGCAATAAAGTAAAGTAATTTACATGGCGTTTCTCAATGACATGCAGGTCATACAAAAAATAAAGACAACTCCTATGGCTCCTGCCGGTTGTCATACTCATCGACATGCAAGTCGTGATTCCTATTACAATGACATGAACATCTCATACATCACATATATAGCATTCATCATTCACCACAACTTTGGCCATATCACATCACAGAACACTTGCTGCAAAAACAAGTTAGACGTCCTCTAATTGTTGTTGCAAGTTTTACGTGGCTGCAATAGGGTTCTAGCAAGAACGTTTTCTTACCTACGTGAAAGCCACAAAGTGATTTGTCAACTTCTATTTACCCTTCATAAGGACCCTTTTCATCGAATCCGCTCCAACTAAAGTGGGAGAGACAGACACCCGCCAGCCATCTTATGCAACTAGTGCATGTTAGTCGGTGGAACCGGTCTCACGTAAGCGTACGTGTAAGGTTGGTCCGGGGTGCTTCATCCCACAATACCGCTGAAGCAAAATAAGACTAGTAGCAGCAAGAAAGTTGACAACATCTACGCCCACAACAAATTGTGTTCTAGTCATGCAAAGAGAACTACGCATAAATCTGGCTCTGATACCATTATTGGGGAACGTTGCAGAAAACAAAAAAAATTCCTACGGTTTCACCAAGATCCATCTATGAGTTCATCTAGCAACGAGTGATCGGATGCATCTACATACCTTGTAGATCACGGGAGACATGTAGACATGACCGAGATTGCTCTCCGATCAATAACCAACAGCGGGATCTGGATACCCATGTTGGTTCCCACATGCTCCTCGATGATCTCATCGGATGAACCACGATGTCGAGGATTCAAGCAACCCTGTATACAATTCCCTTTGTCAATCGGTACGTTACTTGCCCGAGATTCGATCGTCGGTATCCCAATACCTCGTTCAATCTCGTTACCGGCAAGTCACTTTACTCGTACCATAATGCATGATCCCGTGACCAGACACTTGGTCACTTTGGGCTCATTATGATGATGCATTACCGAGTGGGCCCAGAGATACCTCTCTGTCATACGTAGTGACAAATCCCAGTCTTGATCCGTGTCAACCCAACAGACACTTTCAGAGATACCCGTAGTATACCTTTATAGTCACCCAGGTACGTTGCGATGTTTGGTACACCCAAAGCACTCCTACAGTATCCGGGAGTTACACGATCTCATGGTCTAAGGAAAGGATACTTGACATTGGAAAAACTCTAGCAAATGAACTATACAACCTTGTGCTATGTTTTAGGATTGGGTCTTGTCCATCACATCATTCTCCTAATGATGTGATCTCGTTATCAATGACATCCAATGTCCATAGTCAGGAAACCATGACTATCTGTTGATCAACGAGCTAGTCAACTAGAGGCTTACTAGGGACATGTTGGTGTCTATTTATTCACACATGTATTACGATTTCCGGATAACACAATTATAGCATGAATAAAAGACAATTATCATGAACAAGGAAATATAATAATAATACTTTTATTATTGCCTCTAGGGCATATTTCCAACAGAGGATTCCTTTGTCCGTGCAATTATTGCGGAATGCTGAAATCGCGTCCTCGTCGCGGCAATCTTTAACCTTGTCCTTGACAAGGAGGAATCTAGCCCATAAGTGATGGACTGTTTCCTGAGGCTGCTGCCGTACGTACATGAGGTCGCATATATCCGAGGGACCAGAATTTCTTGGCGAATATTGCTTGTGGTGGGTGGGTGGCATAACATCCGAACCCTGACCCAATGTGGAGTCCGGAGTTTGAAGAACTTCCGAGTTTATCAGTTTGGGATCCGGGATGTCCAATGATTCCTTAGGCTCAACGTCCGATTCTAAGTTCGGAGGACCGGGAGTGTCACTGTAACGCCCCGAGACCGATGTGCCAGGTGTCCTCCAGTTATTCGCCGTCGTTGCCATGTCATTCGCTTGCGTGTTGCATCTTATCATGTCATCATGGGCATTGCATCATCATGTTTTCAAAACTTGCATCCGTCCCGGCCTCCTCGTTCTCTCCGTTGTCCGTTCTGAGCCCAGACACACTTGCACGCGCCCGCGGCATGTCCGAGATAGTATTTTATAAGTGGCCAGAAAATGTTCTCGGATTGGGTTGAAATTTGGTGTGCGGTCTTATTATAGTGTAGACAGACCGCCTGTCAAGTTTCATCGCAATCGGAGTTCGTTTGACGCCCCAACGGATAAATATAGCGGCAATAGTAGCCGGTCAAAATGTCGGGCGTTTTCGGTCTCCGAAAATAGTCGCCGGGCCTCCCTCTCTTCTCTTCTCTCAGCTCGAGACCGTCTACACAACTCACTACCTACTGCCAGGTCCAACCTAACCTCTCTCGTCAGCCCGCAGCCCCCCTCGCGCGCGTCCGAAAGTTGTCCCGAACCCGACCCGGACTGTCGCTACCGTGGTGTCCGGAACATCCCCAAACGTCTACAAAACATCTCCGTTTTGTTAATTGGGCTCCCTAACTATTTTATTCGCGGTCGTCCGATCACGATCGGAGGGACGAGATAGCCCCTAACCTATCCTAATCGCTATATATATTAGCCTAACCCTAGACCAACTCCCTCTTTTTCCTCGCCGCCGCCACTCTCTTTATCGGGATCCTCCCAGATCCATCTCCCCCCCAACCAGCGCCCGAGTCTTCCACCTCTCGATCCCATCCATCCAACTGCTGCGGCCAACCAGCAAGCCTCCTCCTTCGAACTGCCCCGCGCCCGTGCTCCCGCAGGCCCTCGTCCAGGAGCTCCACGAGGAAAGGAGCTCCTCCTCATCGTCCCAGCAGCAGCACCGAGCCACCGGCGAGCAGCAGCAGCAGAGCCGTCGCTAGGCCAGCCTCGTCGCGCCCCGCTTCTTCTTCCCTTCTCCTTGTCGATCTCTCCTCACCTCTCTCTTTCTCTGCACCTTGACAGGGATCGCGTCGCCGCCTCGATCCGCTCCTGCCGTCATGTGGAGTCCATCCGAGCTCGGATCCGGCACCCTCTCCTCTGGATCCGCCCATTCCCGCAGCTTCCCGTGGTGCCCGCCTGCCGGAGTCGACGTTGCACCGCCGTTGACCTAGGGCGCCGCCGCCCCTGTTCCTGCTCGTGCGCCAGGTGCGAGGAGGACGACGCCCTTGCTCGCCTGGGCTGCCTCCTTCGTTCGCGTTGACCAGCCCGATCCAGATCGACAGCTCCCTCCCGCGTCGAGCAAGGCCCAGCCGGCTCCCCTACGATCCCCGCATGGGCCGCCTCCTCTCCAGCCGCAGGCACCAAGGCCCAGCACCGCCTTGGCCTCCCAGGCCAGCTCCATCCGGCCCAGCTGCACGCCCTGGCCTGCCTCCTACGCGCCTCCAAGCCCAGCCGCACCCGGCCTGCCCGGCCTCCTCCACCGCCCGGGCCGTTTTGGCCAATGTGAGAACCCCAGCCCCTCCTGTGCACTGATGAGCCAACCAGTTTCAGCCCGTGGATGTTTTTTTCAGTCTCTGTGCATTTAGCTAATTTCCAGGGAATTGCAGATTTACAGAAAAACCCCTAGTCTTCATGCATTTAATATCTCACAATTGGTGCATCGGATTAAAATGAATTATACATGAAACTTGCTCAGAATTTTGTCTAGTTTAATAATATGTCACTTTAATCCATGGTTAAAATGTTTAAAATGATGTTTGCATTATATTGCTCCTATGCCATGCTAAAATGATTTAATTCATATCTAAATAACCGTAACTCCGATTTTAATAAACTTTATATGTAAATGGGGTAGAATTTTGCCTAGTTTATCATGGTGGCATCACTTTGCATGTTAAATAACTCTAAAATTATGTTTAGGGCAGAACAGTACCAAACCTTAAATTATGCATATGAGGATTTACCGGAATTGTTGTTTGTTGCTTCCGGCCTCATTTAACCTTGACTAGATAGGTAGTTTTCATTTGCTTCACCTCTTGCCATGTTAATCAACATTTAATATTGTTGGGTACATAAACGAGATCGAACTAAATAAATCACGTGGTGTTCCGTCAATATGCAACTCGTTGCATATTGAGCTCCACTTAATTTGTAGGATTGTTTGTGCACTTTGCCATGCCATGCCTCTTTAAACCGGACATGCATCATACTTGATTGTGCATCATGCCATGTTGATGTGTTGGTTGTTTACTATGTTATTTGCTCTTTTCCGATGATTGCTTCTTCGGGTTGGTTCCGATAACGTCGTGTTGTGAGGATCCGTTCATCTACGTCCGTTTGTCTTCTTCATGGACTCGTTCCTCTTCCTTGCGGGATTTCAGGCAAGATGATCATACCCTCGAAATCACTACTATCTTTGCTATGCTAGTTTGCTCGCTCTTTTGCTATGCCATTGCTACGATGCCTACCACTTGCTTGTCAGCCTCCCAAATTACCATGTTCAGCCTCTAACCCACCAGTGTCCTAGCAAACCGTTGATTGGCTATGTTACCGCTTTGCTCAGCCCCTCTTATAGCGTTGTTAGTTGCAGGTGAAGATTGAAGTTTGTTCCTTGTTGGAACATGGAGATGTTGTTCCTTGCTTGGAACATGTTTACTTGTTGGGATATCACAATATATCTTATTTAATTAACGCATCTATATACTTGGTAAAGGATGGAAGGCTCGGCCTTATGCCTGGTGTTTTGTTCCACTCTTGCCGGCCTAGTTTCCGTCATATCGGTGTTATGTTCCCGGATTTTGCGTCCCTTACGCGGTTGGGCTATAATGGGAACCCCTTGACAGTTCACCTTAAGTAAAGCTTTTCCAGCAATGCCCAACATTGGTTTTACCATTTGCCACCTAGCATTTTCTTTTCCCTTGGGAGTCGCACTCCTGAGGGTCATCATTATTTTAACCCCCCGGGCCAGTGCTCCTCTGAGTGTTGGTCCAACCTGTCAGCTGCCGGTGGCCACCAGGGCCAACTCTGGGCTGGCTTGCCCGTACCTAGGACAATCTGAGTGTGCCCTGAGAAAGAGATATGTGCAGATCCTATCGGGATTTGTCGACACATTTGGGCGGTGTTGCTGGTTTAGTTTTACCCTGTCAAAATGTCTTGTTGTACCGGGATACCGAGTCTGATCGGAACGTCTCGGGTGGAGGTCTATTCCTTCGTTGACCGTGAGAGCTTGTTATGGGCTAAGTTGGGACACCCTGTAGGGATTTGAACTTTCGAAAGCCGTGCCCGCGGTTATGGGCAGATGGGAATTTGTTAACGTCCGGTTGTAGAAAACCTGAAGTCGACCTTAATTAAAATGAATCAACAGCGTGTGTAACCGTGATGGTCTCTTTCCGGCGGAGTCCGGGAAGTGAACACGGTTGTTGGAGTTATGCTTGACGTAGGTAGTCCAGGATCACTTCTTGATCATACTTTTATCGACCGTGCTTTGCCTTATCTTCTCGCTCTCATTTGCGTAAGTTAGCCACCTTATATGCTAGTCGCTTGCTGCAGCTCCACCTCATACCTTTACCTTACCCATAAGCTTAAATAGTCTTGATCGCGAGGGTGCGAGATTGCTGAGTCCCTGTGGCTCACAAATACTTCCAAAACCAGTTTGCAGGTGCCATTGAGTACGTGCAGATGACGCAACCAAGCTCAGGAGGAGCTCGATGAAGACTTTGTCCGTTGTGTTGTTTCGTTCTAGTTGATCAGTAGTGGAGCCCAGTTGGGGTTGATCGGGGACCTTTGTCGCTTTTGGGGTTCTTCTTTTATTTTGGCTCCGTAGTCGGGCCCTGTTTGTACTTGGTTGATGTAATGCTTTATCCATGTAATTGTGTGAAGTGGCGATTGTAAGCCAACTATGTATCTCTTTCCTTATTATATTACATGGGTTGTGTGAAGATTACCTCATTTGCAACATATGCCTTCAATGCGATTATGCCTCTAAGTCGTGCCTCGACACGTGGGAGATATAGTCGCATCAAGGGTGTTACAGTCACCCTGCGGACAAGTATCCGGCTCTATGATCTCGGAAATCCGAACATAGCTTGTTTTCAGTATAGCGGAAGAGCTGTTGTTGCTTTGCTCCTCAAATGCCGCTATCTGATGGGTGATCGGCGGAGATTTGATTTCTATCTGATCGGGTTTAAGCCCAATTTTATTATAGTCCGTAGCGACTCCCAGGGCGGAGATGCGATCCAGGAGTTCGTTTAAGGACGAAAAATCCGCCGGATCCATCTGCTTGGAGTATTCGGAGTCGACACGGAGACGATTTTCGATGACTTGGGAAGTCATCATCGGCTTAAAGGCCGAACGGGCGGCCATGGTAAAGCTGCCCAGCCGGAGGGTTTGGCCTAAGGCCAGGGCTCCTCCGAAAGTAATACCGTCCTTGATAACAAGGCGGGCCATCAATCATGTTGTCGACGCACCAGAGGAACTCTCAATGAAAGCACCAATGTCGGTGTCAAAACCAGCAGATCTCGGGTAGGGGGTCCCGAACTGTGCATCTAAGAATTGATGGTAACATGAGACAAGGGACATGATGTTTTACCCAGGTTTGGGCCCTCTCGATGGAGGTAATGCCCTACGTCCTGCTTGATTGACTTTGATGAGTATATGGGTTGCAAGAGTTGATCTACCACGAGATCGTGATGGCTAAACCCTAATTGTCTAGCATGTATGATTATGATTGCCTCTACGGACTAAACCATCTAGTTTATATAGACACCGGAGGGGGGCTAGGGTTGTACAAAGTCGGTTTATAGAGAAAGGAATATTCATATCCACACGCTAAGCTTGCCTTACACGCCAAGGAGAGACCCATCCAGACACGGGAGAAAATCTTCTGTCTTGTATCTTTACGGCCCATTAGTCCGGCCCATGTCATATAGCCCGGACGCCCGAGGACCCCTTAATCCAGGACTCCCTCACGGACCCCTTGCCCTTTTATATCGCCGATGGGGGCTGGTTCGTGCCCCTTAGCCTTCGAAGCAATGATGGCCTCGCGCAGCGCCCGCCAGGCTTTATTTCAGCCCAGACGGTTGCTGAGGCGTCATGGGGAAGTTGGGTTGTCCCGTGCCCCGTTGCATGCCATGTGTCAAGCCTAGCCCACAGGCAGTTGGTGTCCGCGCCGTTTTGCCCCCTCCCTTCTTCATGGGTGGAGTCGTGCACGTCGTGGGTCCGGGGACTACTATCAGGCCCGTGGGACTGGGGGTACCCAGGCCCATCTGCCTACGGCCCAGGGCTCCTTAGTGTTAGCCACCCCCGGTAAGGACCCTGTCACCTTCAAACTGTGGCCTCTCTTGTGTAGCATAAGTTTCTTCTTCATTGACCACATTTTCTTCACCTCTCTTTCAAGCCTTGTAAGACATCTTTATTCCTCTGTAATCACCCCTATCAATCGCGAAGTCTAAAGATGATTTGTCCATCTCATCATCTTCGCCACAAGCATCTCCATCCTCACCACTAGCCTCATCTTCTTTAGCTGCATCCCCATCTTCACCAGGAGCTTCTGTATTGTTCAAGTTGCAACTTTGTTGTGTGTTCAGATTAACTTCAAGAGGGTGAACAACACCATCTTGTGACAAACTTAACACAAAACCAGGGCCACCCACTGGGCTGCCCATTGGAACTTGTTCTTCATAAGCATTATGACCCATATTAATTTCAACATCTCTATCTTCATTAGCCTTGGCCACCATGATATTCAGAACTATGAAATCAAAGTGGTCAATCATTTCTTCTACTGCCTCTTGACTGTCCAGAAGAAATAAACCATCATGTCCAATTTGAACTTCCTTACCCAGCACATGTAGTCATTTGACCCATAGCCTTCAGTCTCAGTAAGTGCAATCAGATTGAGAAAAGTGATGTCTCAAAAGAGAAAAGCTTATTTCCATGTTATCTCTGCCCTGAAAATGGAGTCTCACCTCCCAAATGTCATCATCAAGCCTGTATTACAGAATGTGTTACTTCATGACTTTTTGTAACTTGTACAAAATTAGAAACCTAACTGCAACAAAATTCAGTACTGCCACAACTATACTGCATCTATAATTGCATCCCTATTTAGCCCACTGACTAGAAAATTGAGTACTAAATCTGTAACTACATCCATATTTAACATAATTCAATACAAATTCAGTGCTAGGATAACCACTCATGCACACTCAGTACAAAATCCATGTACTAATCTGAATCACTAATGGATCCAACTAAATACATCTACTAATCTGAATCACTACTACATTAAATTAGGGTTTGCTCAAACCTAACTAAAGATTTCATGCTATCTACTAACCTAGCGGTACTAAAGTAAACAAGGGTTTGGTCAACGAGTAGATGAAGAGAGAAAACTTACTCAACCCCTCCAAATGTCAAGGCCCAGCGGTTGGAATTGGCCAGATCTGCGGTGACACCGCCAACAAAAGCCTTGGTCGCTCTATACTCAAGGGCAATCTCCTGATTCTCCCGTGCAGATGGAGTAGGTTGTGCAGCTGTTGTAGGCTGTACGCGCGCCGGCTCTTCACTGTCGGAGGAGTAGGAAGCTGCGGCTGCATGGCGAAGCTGCCGCTGCCCAGTCAGTTATCCACCTCAGAATAGTCTCCACCATCGCCCCGTAGAGTCGCCGCCATCGACTTGTTTTGCCGTTGCCGCCATCAAGGGGGGAAAGGGGAGACAGGGTGGGAGTGATTGGGGGAGACAAAGGAGATGGCTTGGGTTGACCTGGCCCGGTCGGAACGGTTGTGGCCTAACGGCCGTTAGCACACGCGTCGTCAGCCAGGAGCTGACGTGGGCCTGGCGGGCGAGCCCTCCCTGTCATACGAAGGCTTAAAATGTAACCGTTCGGCAACTAGATTTTTTGGAACATTGAACCAATTTTGTGGTAGTTTTTTGGAACATAAGAAGGCTTAAAATGTAACCATTCGAAGGAGTGAGAGCGTCGCTCTTCGACTTCATCTGGGCCAACTACGCCCCCAGCCGGGTCCGGTTCTTCGCCTGGCTCCTAGTCCAAGCTCGGATACACACGAGGGATGTCCTCCTGCGGAAACACATTGTTGAGCCTGTCGGAGCGGCCAGCCCAATCTGCTTGACACCGCTCGAGTCGGCGGAACACCTCATCTTCGTCTACCCATTTGCTTGGCAGTTCTGGGCCACGGTTGGGGTGACCCCGACTGTCTCCTCCGTCAAACTGCTCCACCTTATGTCCATGCCAAGCTCGGTACCCCCCTGGATGGGGGTGACCTTCCTGCTCCTTTGTTGTTGGCAAATTTGGAAGCACCGCAACGCGGTCGTCTTCCAGGGCTTGCCTCCATTGCTTCCCCGACTGCTGCAACTATGTAGAGAGGACGTCGTTCTCTGGCGTGTTCGCCTCCCAGCCGCTCTTAAGCAGGCAGCAGATGCTTTACCCCCTGATGTTACACCCTACCCCCTCCCCCCTCCCTCTCTCTTTACTTGTAAAAATGTACTTGTGATGGATGTTTTACTCGGCCGTTTGGGCCCAGATATATGATTCAGGTGGGGAAATCTCTCTCCCTCCCCCCCCCCCCCCCCCTCCCCCTCCGCGTGAAAATTCAAAAAAAAAGTGATAGTTTTCTATTAACATAACATGTAATGTGGTAGTTTGTTTTTTTGCTATATACTCTAATTTATCTGCCTGGCAATAGCTGCAGCGCGCCAGCGTCCTTCACCGCAAACAACAGTTGGTGCGTGTAGTATGAATTTGAGGTATGCGGTTCCACCAGACACGGGGTAACCATCCCTCTTCGTAAACGCGACTGGGTGCGTCCGATATTTGTGATAATGTGATATACGGTTGTAGATGGTCTAAGACGGCTGCATGCCATCGAAACAAACGAAGGAAGGCCTCGCGCAGTCATCTCTTTCCTCCCTCCCGGCGCACACAGGCGCGCGGCGGCAAGCAGCTCAGCCAGGGCTTGCACATCGCCGGCGGGAACTAAAGGTAACCATGTCGTTCCATTGTATCGTATATATCCATTATCCGTTCGTTTGTGTTGCTATACATTGCCGCGATTTCGATCATGAGCGCGCGAGGTCGATCGAATCTATGGCGATCGATTGGAGGAAAGTTTACACTGGGGAAGATCAATCTGTTAGTTGTTACGCGTTTGAGGCGGCATCCGGCGGCCACCGCCGCTTTCTTGCCATTGCAGCCCGCCGACGGCTGGTCTTGCGCGTGCCAAACGACCTAGCTAGGGTGTACGGCTGGTACAGTTTATGCATGTATTAGGCCCCGATCGTGTTATACCTGTGCTTGTGTATTATACGTATTCGGTTGTAGCTCTGACCACCAGATCCTAGTCTAGAGGAAAGACCGGATCCTCAGCTGTAACGGGGCCTGTGTGTCCCCGCTCGTGTATGACGAAAAATGATTACGTGCCTGTTTGGATAGCAAACATTAGTGTTTGGTTCATACAGTAGAAAACGAGTTTTTAACAGGGTTTTAGCAAAACCAGTTTTACTAAAAATATGTTCGTAATCAGTTTATATGGAGTACGTAGAAGATTACGTTTGGCTTGGAAAGTGTGTTTGTTCAGTTCCTTGTTCGATGCCGATGCAAAAAAAGTTCCTTGTTTGGATAATGACTTAGACTGTTCCTATTCTTCCGCGATTTTCTCATTCTACGGTGACTTTCGATCTCGCCGGACACCTGAAGCTGCTGGATCGATTTGATCCACCGGTTGCGGATGCACGAAACACTCACGCACACGTACGTGAGAGACACAAGACGTTTTATGGGAAAAAGCTCCACGGATCCACCTTCCTTTTGTCGTTGACGCGGCTTGCACGTCGTCGTGCATGGCCATGGCACCTCTCGCCGTTGAGGTTCAAGGACGAGAAAGGATTGTGTCCACGGGTGCAAACTTTTTGATCGATGCCAAGCTGCAGCCGTATATGATTCATCCGCCTGCTTTGTTGTCGCATGCCGCAACAACGGCTCACCGTGAAAGCTCAACTTGGCTGACCTGCAGCGGCGGCGACCAGGGCAGACGACACGGAGGAGGCGGCGGCCGTATGTGGCGCGGTGACTAGACGAGGACAGCCTCGACGTGCAACCTACCGATGATCACTGCCGTCATCATCTGACAGCCCTCGAGGGCGCCAACGCTATGTAGTTAGGGATGTGGCCACGGCCACCGGCCTCATGGATCGGCAAAAGAGAGGAAGGAGGATATGCAAAACGGGTTTTTACAAAAGTGACCAATAGTCGTTTTTATACAAACGTGAAATTTCAGGTATCGATTGAAGAATCCGGTTTTTTTGCTTATCTACGGAATAGTTGGAGTAGCCAAACGCCCAAACGTAGTTTTAGTTTGTTCGGCCGTTTTTGGAGCAACTTTAATGAGACGACCCATTTTGTTTGCAGCCGTCTGTTTGGATTGATGTGGACAAAAAAATCGGCCCAATGCGTCGATCCAAATGGACACGCGTCCGCTCTCATCGCCTGCCGACCCATTCCCAGCTCATTTTTGAGCCGGATTTGCGTCGGCGTGGATACAAGACAGACGCAAGCGCGCTCGCCTTTTTTCCACCGAGCCTGCTGGTCGGTGACACATTGGATTGGCCTCTTCACATCAAACAACACATCCTCGCCCGCCTGCTTCGTCGATGACGCCGTCGGCCATTTTTTCCGATAAAATGGATACATAGATAGTTCTAGCGTACACAGATAAAAAAAAACCACCGCTCGTCGCTTTCTGACTCCGGCTCGGTAATGTCGTCCTCCGACGTCTGAATGTAGGCGTCAGCATGCTACTCGTCTTCAAAGTCCCAACCCGGCGTTTCTCGTAGCTTTAGTTTCAATTGAGCGGCCTGCTTCCGCGAACGCTTGTCCTCCCGATAGGCGGCTCGCTCCGTCCTCCTCGCGTCCCTCTCCAACATCATTTTCTTGTAGAATTGGCGCTCGTCGACGATGTCCTGCGGGAAGCGTTCGCGCCACACCACCATGGCTTCCACGTCCATCTCGGCGATGGCGAGGCGACGCTGCCGCCTCCGGTGGACACGACGATCCTCGGCGGTGAAAAGCCGCGGGAGAGGCGCCACATCCTGCGCCCTCTGGCTCGACACGTCGGGAAAATTCATATCCCGACGAGGCCTCAGGAGGCGCCACGCCGCCGCGTCGTGCGCGCGGGCCGCCTCCTCCGCGGTGTCGAAGGTGCCGAGGATGAGACGTTTCTTGCGAAACCAGATATCGGAGGAGAAGGCGCCGGAGCGGCGCTCGCGGACTCCGCGAAAATTCAAAGCGCCCAGGCGGCGGATCGACATGGTAGCGCAGAGGCAAGACGAGTGGGTGGCAAACAACAAGCGGAGCAGAGTATGGAGGGAGCGTCTTCTTATAACAAGCGCCGGCCGCGACGCGCGCGCGAACCTTCCCCGTGCGCTAGGCCGCTTTCCCCCGCGCGTTGGAGCGCCAGCTGGCATGATCTAAAGCACACACAGTCATGAAATTTTCATGGATCGGCCCGTTAGACGCACCGCCGACCTAAAACTAAAAGAGGGCGGACGGCGGACGGGCGGCCGACCCAAACGGACAAAAATGGACAAAAACGCCGTCCGTTTGGGTCAGCCCGTTGGAGTTGCTCTTATGGTTCATACAGATTGGATTCCGTATAAAATATTCCGCAAAAAAAAAGGACGTAAAAACGGCCGGACAGTTTGTGAAGCTTCTGTTCAACCTTGACTCATGGGACGCGCCTGTCCCCACCGCCGGCCCCGCCCATTGGATCCCGCCGAACGTCTGTTTCTATTTGGTGCTTTTTTCAGGGCATTATAATTGAGTATTTTTTGTGCTAAAGACGTCACTTATAGGAATATCGGTACATGGCGCCCACCCTCCTCAAGTACGTACTTTAGGAAATGGGCCGGCCCATGTAGGTTGCATTTTGGTTTGTCATAAGCATCCATCATCCGGTTTTGTGAAGCTTTTAGAAGCTTCCAAACAGTTTTGCATAGCTTATGACGTTTTCCTGATATTCCTTTATTTATATTTTTCGTTTTTGGTTTGTTTATTGCTTTTTCGTTGTTTTTGTTCTTTGTTTATTTCGCTTTTCACAACCTTTTTGTCAAACCCATCGACTTTTATTTAATCTTGTGAACTTTTCAAAATTCTTGATTTTTTTTAAATCATGATTTTTTTATTACTTATTAAATCCATGCACTTTTTCAATATATAAAATTCATACATTTCAAATTCATGAATTTTTTTTTTCAAATTTCTATTTGTTTTTCACATTTTTTGCCTTTGTGGTCTTTTTCCCGAATGCATGAACCTTTTTAAAATTCATGTTTTTTTTATTTTCATGAACACTTTCTAAGTTCATGAACTTTTCAAATTCCCTAACTTTTTCTCAAATTTGTGATATTTCTTACAATTCACGAACAATATTTGAATTGGCGAATAATTGTTTTATCTTTGCGGACATTTTTGTATTCATGAACATTTTTTTCCAAATTCACGACTTTATTGTGTTCAGGTATATTTTTTAAATTAGTGAAACATACGACCATTTGAATGTACGATTTTTTATGTATGGAAGACCGGAAGTTTGTTTTATTCTAAACCAATAGTTCTTGGTCTTTTTTACTGTCTGCAATTGAACGAATAGGCCATCAATAAAAAAAAGGGCCATTGAACCATCTAGTCACCGAGCCCGAGCATTATTTGGGCCGCGGGCCGCCTTAGGGTCGTGCGAGCTACGGCTTGTTCGGTGGCGCCTCAAGCATTAGGAGTTCTACCGTCGAACTCTGTTCGTATTATAGGCCCGCGCCTCCGCGTTCAAACACAGGCCTACCCGATCGTATTCTGGGCCCAGCAACTAGGGCAAATCCACCGAACAATGCGTTGTGCATATAAGGTGCACACAGATAGGCGTGATAAGTGGATCGACCATGTAAAACCCTTTTTATTGGTATTGTGAAGCTTCTAGAAGCTTTATTCAACTGGTTTAGTAAAGCTTCTAGAAGCTTCTAACCGGGGTTTTATGTGTTTTCTATTCGGGTCTTCTTTGGTGGCTCTCGGTTTTTCTTTATTCTTTTCATTTGAATTCAAATTTTGTGATTTCTTTTTCAAAATCGGTGAATATTTTTTTCAAATCCACAAATATGTTCTCAGTCCGTGAACTTTTAACACACGTGAACATGTTTCAAATTCATGGACTTTTTCAAAATTTGTATTTTTTTTAAATTCATGATTTCCCCCAAAATTGTGAACTATTTTCAAAATCATGAATATTTTTCAAATCCATGAATATTTGAATGTATGCCTTTTTAACCAATAAAATAGCCTAGTCAATTTAAAACATTAGATGTTAGTTTTTTAATTCAACGAGTGCAAGAAAAAGAGGCGAACTTAGCCAACTAGCTAATGGAAGGAGCGATAGGGACTCCAGATAGATTGACCCATACCGCCATACAAGCGTCATGAAGCGCTATAGTGGCAAACTAGCGCATGAGGCGTTGTATAAGACATCTCACCAGCCAGTTCCCCCATCGTCATATGATGCAACATTGCATTCTCAGGCCATGATCGATGCTGCCATGAGCAACACTCAGCCGCTAACCGAAGTGGTACGCGCCTCCAACAATGTCACACGTAACCTTGATAAGTTGACCTTTTTTCATCTTTAGGGCATACTTCTCAACACCTTGTTGTTTGAATGGCTCCATACTCTTGTTTCTTGGTACAGACTCCGCATTTCCCTTCTCTTTTGGGCATACTTCTCAATATCTTGTTGTTAGAAAACCTCGAGTAATCATCAAGAACAATAAGATAATATTTGTAATAGATGATGAGGTCCACAAAAGTTGCAACGAATAAGTTTGAATGAGGGAGTAGAAATAGAAAAGGGTGGAACCGCTAATAAGCGACATGGTCCACAAGTCACAATGAATAACTTGGAAGGGAGAAGTAGTAGAATAAAAAAGACAAAGAAAATGGTAAATGAGTTGTCTGCCTAGATGATACCGTTCACACAAAGGAGAGCGACTAAGGTTGTCGTCCAGGATGATATGGTTCACATAAAGGAGAGATGACCAATTTCTTTATTACATCCCCAAAGGAAAACATAAGGAAAATGAGAAAAATAAGATGCACTAGGGGTCCCAACAGATGCAACAAGTCATTGGCGCAGGTGGTGTAAGCTGCTAGAGTGGTGATGGGAGTGGGGATAGAGCTCGGCTCCACTATCAAATCTTATAAGAGGTGTGTTGGTGGCTAGATCCACAATGAAACCAAAATGGGTCAAACTCAATGAAATGTCAATCAGATGCTAGAAGTATGACCTATAGAGGAAAGATGTGTCGTCGAGTTATACAAGTTGCTTCTACTGTGATTGGAGTTACCCGTGTCCATGTACCACTCATGGGTACCGAGAGAAGTGTTGCTCATGGCAACGTGGATCATGGGGGCGTGATCCCAAGAAATTGACAGTGTGCCACAGGATGTGTATGGACTTGGGGACAAACCAAGGACATCAACAGAGTTTTCATGGATACAAAGTGTGAGGGGAAGTGGTGGGAATGGGGTGAATCACTCAAGCCACGACTTCTGAGTGGCACCGCCTGGTCTTTGATGGTGTCCCACAATCATGACCACGTCCACTACCACGATCATAGTCACCAGAAAAGAATCTTCCATGGTGCACGAGCAGGCCGCTGCGTTCGTGGTTGCCCCGGGTGCCAGAGAGCAATCACCACGTTTACCACGGTCGCCTTGATCTTTCCCATGGATGTCACAGTGCTGCTATCTCTCGCCGCACACCTTTTTTCTCCATGACGACCTCAACGAACTGAAGGTGCATGTGAGGTTGCACGAAAGGTCACAGTGCTGCTATCTCTCGCTGCACACCTTTTTTCTCCATGGCGACCTCAACGAACTGAAGGTGCATGTGAGGTTGCATGAAAGGGGGGAATAGATCCAGTGACTAAGAATCCTAGAATGTACCTCAAATTCCTTGTCGGGGCCGTTGATCATTTGCATGGTGAGGGACCAGTTGTTAACTAACTTGTTGACATCGGTGAGTGTAACAACGATGTGCTTGAGCTCTCGACCCATGCTACCGAAACTCCAACCTCAGTGTTGTAGGACCAAAATTATGAAATCATGCCAAATCTCTGACTATGTGATACTAGTCGACTATTCAAGTAGCACCAAACAAACATCTGTACCAGATAACCAGGGCATTTTCAAAAAGTAATTATCCTTGAGCACTTAGAGTAAGTTCAATTTTCTAAAAGAATTAGAAGAATTAATCTATCACAACTTCTAACATCCGGTTTAGAATTATTAGACACTATTGAAAACTCAATTAGACGGCCTTTTATTTATGATTTTATAGGGCATTAATGTAAAAGGAGCCATATTAATTGGTAATTATACTGTATTATTAGGCATTGTATACAATAATATATAATTATTAGATAAATTTTCCTTGAGTCTAGATACGACTGAATGGCCAAGATGGTTTGCTTAGAAGGCTAGATCGTTCTTTTGTAGGTAGCACCAAAGATAAACCCAAATCAATACATTTTATGTCTAGCCTCATCCATCGATCAAAATTGAGTTTTTGCCTTTGAAAATTTATTTAATAGAATCTCCATACCATATATAAATGCTTTCTATACTTGGTTACTATTCAATAGTTATGGCTAAGATATTTTCTATAGCAGGCTGCAAATAAAGTTACAATTATACCAATCATTATTATAAAAAGTTCGTTGATTTTGCAAAACATAATCACATTAACGTGTGAACGTATTTTAGATAAATTTTCATAGCGGAAAATGAAGTGAAATTCTTATAATTTTTAAACTCACGAGTTGGTCTCAGCTAACATATCATCATTAAAAAGTTAATCACTAGTCATTGTAACAAGTCAAAAATATCTCCGCCCTTAGATTTTTACTGGTGCAATTGCACATCATACGTAAGACATATATAAATAGAGAGAATTTTACATGTCTGCATTGTTGGTGCCCACTAGACAGTTTTGCCCTTAGTTTATAACTATGTTTTGTTTTGCCCTTAGATTATAACTATGTTTAGTTTTGCCCCTATACATTTATATTTGGTTATAGAAATGCCCCTTATGATCCATTTCCATCTTGTCAAAGATGTTTCACAGTGACCCTCCATGTCATCTCGTTTAGGGGCGAAACTGAGCACCCTTTGAAAGTAGGAGCAAAATTATTTGATGGGCGCCAATTAAGGGCAGGAATGTAAAATCCTCTTAAATAAACACCTCATATATTTGGTTCTTATTTATGTGCGAAAAAGGGTATGCTTAGTGAAACCCACAAGTAAAGTAGTGAACCCCTTTTTGGCGTTGTGTAAACCAACCGACAAACCTAACAAACGCCAACCTGTACAACATCAAAGTATGGTGACATCAATACTTATCTTCACAAAATTGCCTTTAGAAAATCTCCATGTCATAATTGAGGTAAATAATACCCATCATTGCTTTATATTTCGTATTTATAACGTTGATATACTATAATTCAAGTCTCAAATAAAAAGCTATGACTATAACAATCATTATTCTGGGAAAATCATTAGAACTACAAATGTGATCACATTAAAGTGTGTTCATATTTGAATAAATACTGGTAGTAATGAAAAATATTTTTTTTTATATTTACTCTTTAGTTACTGTTAACATAAGTTCGTTAAAAGATTAGCAAACTATTAGTTGCAGTAACAAGAGATTTTCTGTATATAAGTTATACTAATAAATGCTTTCTATATGTATATGCATATATATTTATATATTTTTAATAGATATTCAACATTAAATTTATATTAGAACCCCCATCTAAAAGTTGCACAGTATATGATATATGTGCATTGAACCTCTTTTGGCATCGTGTTAACCAACTAGTAGAACGAGTGAATGCTAGTTTGTACAACACCAAGTGTACTGTGACATCAATCCTCAACCTCAAAAATTTATTTGTAAAACAAAATATCCATGTCATATTTAACATAAATGATCTCCATATTTGGTTTTGATTAATTATTTATAACTTAGACATACTCTAATTGGAGTTCTGAATAAAAAAAAGTCACAATTATAAGAACAGTTATTTTGATGTTTATTAAACGTGCAAATGTGATCACATTAAAGTGTACATTGTTTAGAGAAACATCCATAGTAAATGATTCTTTTGTTCTTATATTCCTTTTTAGATTTTTGTTTACCAGTTTCTACTCATATGATCGTTAAAGATTAAGAAACTATTAGTCACAATGACAATAACATCGTTTATAACAATTCTCACACAGAATAAATTGATATAGCACTTTCCTATATATAAATGTTTATAATGATTTAACATATCTTATACTTTAGTGATCTAAACGCTCTTATATTTCTTTATTAAAGAGGGAGCAACATTATTGAGATTAATAAACAATTATTTCTACAAGATTTTTCTTGCTTTCCATATAGCTCTTATAAGAAGACATTAATGCAATATATTTCTCATATTACAGCAAAACACACATTTATACTACAAGATTTTTGAACATATATTTTAACAAATGACTTCTATATATTCCGTATAAGAAGACATTAGCGAACTATTTCAGTATATTCCTCGTATTCGAACAAAGCACACAATTAATACAAGATTTTCCAAGTTACATTTTATAAATGTTTTTTATATATTCTTTATAAGAAGAAGACATTAATGAATAATTTCAATATATTTTATTATATCCGAGCAATGCACGGGATTAATACGAGATTATATTAATATATGGATGCTAATGAATGAAGACATTAATTAATGATTCCAGTGTATTTTTCGTATTCTAGCAAAAAACACAATTAAAGACTGCTTTTGCATATACGTTAGAGCAACTCTAGCAGACCCTGCAAAAATCGTGAACCCACAAAATTCCGGCGAGTATGCGGGTTCGGCTTAATTTTCCGGTCAGAACAGAGCCCGCATACTCACCTGACCCGTAAAAAAATTTGACGCAACCTGCAAACCACACGCCCCGATCAGTATATCTACGGTTTCGCGGCGCGTTTGCGGGTGCAAACCCTATCCTCCCACCGTCGCCGAGCTACGCAATTCCCCACCCCCTCTCCACATTTCTCGCCGCCGGCGACCCCCTTCCGCCTCCAGCCACCATGTAGGGGACGCATGTGGAGCTCCGGACGTGGTTGTGGGAGCAGATCCGGCGGCGGCAGTAACCCCGAGCGCGAGCGGCGCGTCTGGTCGGACGGCGTGAGGAAGTGGACCAACCGCGACCTCTCGCCGCCGCCGAGCTTCAGCGTCCGCGAGCAAACGAGTACAACCGTCGGCACGGTTGCACCCCGTCCTCTGTCGCGGGCTCATCCTCCACGGCGAGATCTTCCTACGCCGGGAGCTCCTCCTCTTTCTGGCGCGGGCCTTTCTCCCCGTGAAGAGGGAGTGGTTGGAGGAGCCGGAGGACTTCGAGTTCGTCCCCGTCTAGGAGGAGCCCGAGGAGCTCGACCGCCGCGGAGTCATCGGGCCGGAGGACTTCGTCGCCGATGTCGACGCGGTTGCGGCCGCCATTGCCGAGCGGAGCGTACGCGAGGAGGCGGAGCGCCGGCGCCACCACGAGGAGCTCGAAGACCTTGAGGTCCGGCAGGCGGTCGCGGCCAACCTCGCCGCCAAGGAGAAGGACGACGAGTGGCGGCGCATCCGCGAGGAGCAGAAGGCGAAGTACATCGACCTCAGCAGCTCCGACAGGGAGGATTGAGCTCCTCCACAGTGTCGTCCATGGCCGCGAGCTCGCCGCCGTGAGATCCCCACCCCTCTAGTACTAGTACTGATGTAGCATGTGGTACTTTCTCCGTCCCAAAATTCTTGTCTTAGGGCCTGTTCTGAACCTCTCCAGCTTTACAAAACTCCACGTTTCCAGCTTCTTAGAGTGGCTTCTAACTCCACGCAGCGACTTCCATCCGTTCTGCAGCAAAATCAACTTCTCCATCACCACCATGGGCTGGCAGCGGCTGTTGGCCTGTCTAGCGCCGTATTGGGCCGGCTGGGCTGTAGTAGGGGAGCCTCCCACCTAGCCCACCTTCGCTACAGGTCGTCCTCAACCTTCAGCTCACGCACAGGAACAAATTGGACACATAACTACTGCCAATTACTCATCAAATCAGGTGATTTAGACCCCGAGTCACATCAACTTGAACGTCAAATTTGTCGCCCTATTCGTCGCGAATCCATTCCATCAGAGTGCACAACCTATTGTTCAGTAACAAAGGAGATCGAAAATGCATACGCCATGGCCGAATTAAAGCGCTCTGCTCTGCGCTGGAGCATCAGGGGCTTGGGGCACGCTCCTGGGGTGGAAGTCGGAGGAGAGGAGGCGGCAGTACTAGTTGAGGTGGCGCCGGCGTCGCAGCCACGGGGGAGCGGGCATGGCGGCGTGACTGGCGGCGGCAGGAGGGTTCGAGAGAGAGAACGAGAAAGAGAGGAGAGGGAAAACGATTGGATCAGATGCCTCGAGGGGGTGGTGCGCCTGTACGAGCCCGAATCGTTTTCCTGGGCGGTGGCATATTGGGCGTGAATAGATGGAACTCCAGATTCTTGCACTACGGCCCAGAAGAGCTTCGAGAATTTAGCTTCCTGAAGCTAAAGCGTTCCGCGTGATTTTTTGTTTGGAGTTTGAGAAGCTGGGAGTTGGAGAGGTTCAGAACATGGTCTTTAGATTTGTCTAGATATAGATGTATCAAGTCATGTTTTAGTATTAGATACATCCATATCCAGACAAATTTAAGATAAAAATTTTGGGACAGAGAAAGTATAAATTAGTGTTTGTAGTATTTGATCATGTAAATATACGTACATACGTGATGAACTAGTATGGTGCAATTTCTCCCGCAAAACTGTTTTTTAGTTATGCAGTTTTATTTACGGTTTCTGTTCAGCCCGTTCTCGATCTGCAAATAAGATCTTCATCAAACTGTAAATGTGTTTTATGAGTCGGAATTTTACGGGGTCTGCTAGGATTGTTCTTATCAGAACACCAAACGTGCTTTGTCGATGTGTACAACGAACTAGACGCAGCCAACACCAAACTGTAGTAGAGCACCGCGCGCGGACGGACACAGCACCGCGCCCCGCTGCACGGGCGAAAGAGCTTCCGTCGCACGCTCCGCGCCACCGCAGTCCATCTCCCCAGGCACGACATGGCTCACTGACAGCCGGGCGCTCGGCCGTTTCCACCTACGCGTCCCAGGCCCCTCGTCCACGTGTCCCGTCCGTCCCGTCCGTTCTTCTCCTTTGCTTTGCTTCTCCCCGGAATCCCTCCCTCCCCCTCCCTTAACCCCAGCCGTGCTTCGCTCGTGAAGCTGCTGCTTTCCCTTGCTCGCTCTCTAACCTCCTCCTCCCCCCTCCCTCCCCGTCGCTATGCCCGGAATTCGAACCCTAGCCTGAGCTCGGGCGCGCCCCTGATCCCCTGTTCGCCATGGATCGCCCGCCACATCTCGACATCGACCTCAACGAGGCGCCCTCGCCGCCGCCCTCGCCGCCGGCGGCGGTTCCTCAGTCGCCGCCGCGCGGGTTCGCTGCCCCCATTTTTGCTCCTCCGCCTCCGCTGCTGCCGCCGCCGCCGCCACCACCCCAGCCCCAGCCTCCCGCCAACGCGCAGGCCCAGCTGCTGCTCGCGCACCAGGCCCGCGAGATAGCGCTGGCGTACCACCGTGGGGAGTCGTGGAGGCTGGCTGCTGCTACGGCCATTGCGGCCGTGACCGCTGGTTCGTCGGTGGAGGTGCCGCCTCCAGCGCAGCACCCGGGAGTAGCGGGGTGGGGGAACCCGCCGCCCCCGTGCGCGTCCTGCGGCCTCCCCGAGCTGCCGGGGGCCACCATTATCTGTGACGCCTGCGAACGTGGGTTCCACGAATCCTGCGTCCACGTCTGGGGGCCGCTTATGCGCCAGCCTCCGCCACCACCGCTGCCCACCTCCCCTGGCGTGCGGCGGCCTCCGGTAGCCGTGAACGAGGACTGGATGTGCCCGGCGTGTGAGATAGGTGGTGCCCACTCTAAGCGCTGGAAGCTTCGAGCAGTGCCGCTCGACATCAATGCTGCCCCACGGGAGGATCCTGTTGCCATCACCGTCGGAGACATCACCAGGCAGTTATCTCAGCTCCCTCTTAATCATCTCCTTATGAATTTAGATCTTTTGATCAGCGAATTTTATATATTAGCTCTAAGAAGTAGATTGTTGTTCATGAAACGCCAGTACTTTGCAAATGGTAATGTTGAGTCCAATCAAGAACGTGTCATGATGGTTTGAACCTTGTTATATATCGCTGATGTTTGGTTTGCTACTTCTTATGATTACACAGATGCACTTGCTATCAACATAGCATATGAATCTGGTATGTTCTTTGGATTTTTCTGCTTTGCTTGACTGTTGATAACACTGAGACCTGAATGCCTTGGTTTAAATGCTATAATTAGCAACTGGTAGCAGTGGCTTTCTAAAGCATTAGTAAGAGTGCAGCATGGTGTTGCATTTTCTTTTAGTGGCTTCTAAATTTAGGTATTACACTGAGTAATTCGTGGTTGCTGCATGTTTCTCCCTGATTTACTACAAAGAACAGGGTATGAGATACTGCAGCTAATTTGATACCTTCACCCTTTCATGGCAATAAGGGCATGCACAATGATAATTTTATTTTGTTCTAGTTGTGGCACAAATTTGGTTTGTGTTATTAGTTTATTGAAGTAGGATGCCTGCATGTTTCGGTCTTGACAGGTACATGCAGTTCAGCCTTAGGAAATTTTAAAATCACCACGACTTGCAATCTGTAGGAGAGAAATTTGTAACTTTTTTTTTCTTTCATTGTGAAGGTATCTTATTGGTTTCTCTTGCATTGTTGCATGAGATTGTTGTCTGACATTATCTTTATTCAAAATTCTAGTATGGAAATTTGAACTAGTTCTCTCTAGCGTGAATCATGAACTCTTTTGTGGGTTCTTTTTCGGTCCATTAAGTTTGGGGTTAGGTATCACTTAGCATGTTCCAGTAAATTAATTAACCAGGTTCAGAAGAGAAGAAGATTTGGATTGGTGTGATTAATTGGAGAATGGATCACTAGTAATAGAGTAGAAGGCACCGAAGCATCGACGACGAGGGTGTCTCGCTGCCGAGCTGCGGATGGAAATTTATACGGAGGATCAGGTAGATGGGGATTTTGTCAGAACAATGAGCTAGTTTTATTGATTGATTGACGATAGTACAATGGATCAGAACAACTGGAATGCCACCAACAAAGAAGATCCATGATAAAACCGGAAGTTGCATGAAGGTCCTTTTGATCTAATGTTTGATGTTTCTCCATGTCTTTAGTGACGAAACCACAAAAGATCAAACCCGCACAAGCCAGGCCAACCTTATAGGTTTTGAAGAGCCACATGGGTTGGCTAGCTCAAGTGGTGAGAACCTAATGTGACCAAAAACACCGTGGTCGAGGACACACCCCTTGCAAGGCAGCCTGCCAAACTGTTGCTCAGACATACAACCAGTAGAGAAGGTGCAAAGCCCAAAATAGCGAGCATTGAGAATTACTAGCTCCATGAGGTAGATCATCATGGTCACACTAGGGCGAGGATGGAGTTGGGAGACCACCATGGGGCCACCACCTCCAAACACAAGCCTAACAAAGAAGGCACCTAAACTCCTAGCTAGATATTGATCCTTACTTCCTAATGCTAAATCGGTTGTCGAAGGCGAGGGAAATTGGCGGAGATTGAAACGGTGGACGATTCGTCCAATGGCTAGGGTTTCATCATGTCTCATGTACAAGGGACATGTGAGCACAAGATGATGCATACAACTTTTATGAAAGGGCCATCATGGAGAGAGATCAAGTATAGTGACTTGTGGCCGAACGCTTGTACCACCACTCTTCTTGACAAACCATCCTCCACCATTAGAGCGTGTGTATTCATCACCGTGTAAAGATTTCGCTTGGTAAGGAAAACCATGGTCGACGACTGTACCAACACCAACACCACGATAGGGCTCCACCACGGCTCTCTGCCAGTGGTGGCGCCTGTGAGGAAGAACAAATTTAACATGTTTGTCAGGCGTGTGGGTCGAGCGATAGTAGGAAGAAGCTGGTATGGTAAGAGAGACAAAAGGAGGGTGGGCAGAGTGCTGACATGGTCGATGGATAAATACTCGTGTAGCTCTGGTGCCACCTACGCATAGAATTACTATCTCTGTCCCTAAATATAAGACGCTTTTGCAGCTCAATTTGAACTGCAAAAACGTCATATATTTAGGAACGGGGGGAGTAGTTCTTTTTGTATTCGCATAATCCAGAAATCCTTTACAAGATTGAATTGCGTCTACATTCTTGTTATGATTAGAATTTGTTGTGAATCACAACATTGTGATAGTATCCCTAATCTCTCTTGCACTACAATGTATGGGACATCAAACAAACATGTACTGGGTCTTCCTGTTAGCATCCGTGCCTAACCTCTATCGCCGTGGCAATCTATTTCGGTGCCTCTTGTGTAGTTATCGTCGCATCATTGCTCAATATCAGTGGACATGACTCTTGTTGTTAGGTTTTTTTCTTCAGATTCAGTATTGTCGGCCTTGACTACTTGACCTCGCTACACATTCTTTAGCTAGATCTCTAAAGGATCTTTTTAGTTGGCATGTCCATGGTTACTTGTTACTCCACCGAGTTCTTTTGTTTCTCGTCAACTTTATCCAAAGCTACACAAATCTTCTCAATTTTTGTCTCCTTTAGCTAGTAATTTAATTTCCTTAGTTTGTCACAACCCTTCCTTATGTGACCATCTGCATTGAATCCTTTCCATTTTTTCTTCCCGATGGCCCATCCTAATTAGATCGAGCATGGCCCAACTCCAATCTCTTCTCTCGCCTCTGACGTGTTCTCGCCGATGTAAAATTGCCCTTTTGGTATTTATGTATAACCTTCTATGCAGTCCGCGATCATTGTCGCGACTAAAAAATTATCGTCACTGTGTTCCTACTTGTGGCCACTATTGCCAGCTTTAACAATTTTCATTATTTTCCATTAACGTGGCAACTCTTTCTGAGACCTTACTTGTAGATGGTCATTTGGTCTAACTCCTTATAACGGTTTGATTTGAGATGTTAACCCATCTTTCTTTCTGCCGTTCGATGAACTATAAACATAGTTTTGATGTGAAATTGGAATTGTCGTTGTGTCTGAACATTAAAGAGCTATCAGGTACTTTCTGAAGGCTTAGAGGAACAAACTATCAAGGTTTAACACTGGTAATGTTTGATCGTCAGTGTCACATGTATTTTATGAGTAGAACAAGTCATGACACAATTTAGTACATCTTCATAGAAGTCTGAGTGGGACCTTCTACACAACCGGTTAGTTAAGCTCGTGAGACATTACATTTCAACAAACGCATTGATGGTGATTCTCGGAGAGGTATGCCATGGTATCCCCTTATGTAGCAAATGGCATCTATGTGAACCCCCATGTGACGATTCTGCCACACAAAGGGAGTTACTAACCTTAGGCCATGTTGGGGAGATGAACCAAGGAAGAGACATGATGCGAGCCATGTCATTGAGTAACCTCATATAGTGAGTCGACAACCTACATCCGTGAGGACTTCGACATTGCAAGATCTAGGGGAATCATTAGGATTGAGGGTATACTTGGTTTGCTCATGATCACATTTTGCCATATTTCCTGGATTGAAGATTTTCCTATTTACCGGTATCTTCATGTTGGACTTGCTAAGAGGCGTTTCCTACTTATGCAGAAGAGCCTATGCTTGAGAGGAAAACAATAAACAATGAAGGGAAATTATCTCCCAAGGCTACATTCTCTTCTCTTAACTTGTGCCTCGTCCTATTCAAGGCACTACCACGCATCTTCCTTCGTATGACATTTTGCCATCAAGTCTCCTTGGGGCCAGTTGAAGGCCAACAACAACAATATGGTGGCTATACTCACCCATGGACACCTTCGAGAACATCAAACCACCTACAAGATGTCTTGACCGTATATGAGGTTGTGGTGGAAACGTTGGCCATGATAAAGGAGCAATGGATGACTATTATGTCATGATGCCACCCCGTCACCAACACCCTCGGTGTTGGCGACCCCCCTGCCACCCTTGTACACATTATGTCACCCCCCCTCGAGAAAACACAATAGATCTTGCGTTTCATTGCATTGAAAAGAAGGGGTTTGAGTTACAATCCTCATAGGAGGCAGTTACAATCTGTGATTTGGAATCAGTGGACATCCCAAGTTGGGGGGTGATAGCTCTAAGTCCTAATGCTTCGGCACGTGCCCAGAGGGCTGCCTCATCTTTGATATTTGTACGTAAGTCATTCGTCGAGGGGTGACCTCCTTTGACGGCACAGTCATTTCGGTGTTTCCAGAGCATCCAGGGGACTAGCAAGGTCGCATAGGCGAGGCCTTTGAGCATAGGCTTGGGGGCGAGCTGCCTTGTGGATTGCCACCAAGCATTGAGCGAAGGCTCGTTGTCGGGTGGGAGGTAGGGCATCCTTAGCCAGCTCAGCGTCTCATACTAGACCCGCCGAGAGAAGGGGCCGGTGGGGGTGGGGGGGGGGGGAGGTGATGCATGGTCTCAGGAACTTGGTCGCAGAGGGGGCAGCGCATGGGTGCTGTAGGCCGTGGCGAGCGAGTAGGTCCATGGTCCAGCACCGATCAAGGTTAGCGAGCCAGTGGAAGAATCGGAGTCGCGTTAGTGCCCAACACTTCCAGGTGAGCTTCCAAGTGTCGCAGTCGGTGGAGCTGTGGAACGTGGCTAGGTAGGCAAACTTTGCGGAGTAGATGCTGCTTGCGCTCCATTTCTAGGTTAGATAGCCCGGCTCGGTGGAGAGAGTTGTGGGCTTGATCTTGTACCAGAGTTGGAGGTATTTGCCGATTTCCTGGACGCCAACGGTGCCATGGATGTCTCGTGCCCACTGATCAGTGTGGAACCCGTTGGCGACCGTCCGGAGCTTGCAGCGGCTCTTGGGGATGCACGCATACAGGAGGGGCGTGATCTCGCAGACTGAGTGCCATCGATCCACCGATCCTCCCAGAACAGGCCCCCTAGGCCATTCCTTAGCAGCATGGTGGTGGAGGCGAAGGAGGTGCACTCCTCGGCGCTGAACTGCAGGTCAAGGCTGTTCTAGGCCCTAGTATTGTCCGTGCTGCTGAACCAAAGCCAGCGCGTGTGCAGCGCGAGGCCGGTGCGCTCGAGGTCGTGGACGCCAATTCCACCTAGCGAGATTGGCTTGGAGATGCGCCGCCAGTTGACGTGGCAGTTCCCACCATTAGGTTCTGTGCGTCCGGCCCAGAGGAATCCTCTGGATTTTCTCAAGTACCTTGATGGTCTTCTTGGGGGGGTGCCAACACTAGCAGCTGATGGACGGGGATCTTGCTCAGTAGTGCCTTGATGAACGCGAGGCGGCTGGCCTTGTTCATGAGGCGCGCCTTCCATCCTGGGAGCATACCGGCAGTCTTGTCGACGACGGGCTGCAACTGGGCAGCAGTGGGTCGCAAGATCGTCAGTGGAATGCCCAGGTAGGTGATGGGGAAATCCACAATGGGGCAGCCCAGGAGGTCGACGGCGGTGGGCGCAGCCTCATCAGTGTCACATCGAATCAGGGTGGCGGAGCTCTTCAAGAAATTGACCCGAAGGCCTGGGGCTTGCTCGAAGAGCTGCAAGATGTTCTTCTCTGCCATAATATCACCCGGTGATGGGTGGCAGAAGAGGATCACGTCGTCTGTGTATAGCGAGACGGTAGGGTTAATTGAGTTGCCTATTTGTTTACCATTGGTGTCTCTGCCAAAGAATAAGTATGATATGATTCATGATTAACTTCTTCACACCTTAGGGTGTTACTCATTATCTGGCTGCATGGAGCATGATTGGTGCCATGTAGCCTACAGGTGCAAGTGCAGTGAATTTGATCAGATACTGCTCAGACCATCCCCTATACGACATTATTTTGTTGGATTCAGAAGCGAATCGGATAGTGCTAGGATGTAGATACAAATACAGCTGCATAGCTAGACTTGGCAGGTAGCGTAATGCCTCATCCGATAGTAGACACAAGTTAACGGGGTAATACACACATGCGAAGAGTATTTAAACGTCGAGCAAAATCACAAGAGTAAAGGGCATATAGAACTACAAGGTGATATATAACAACTAGAAGCACATAATAAACTCTAGAAGGCGGTAAACTTCCACAAGTAAAACACTAGGGACGCCAGCATACCATGTCATAAACAAGTAACACCCGTATGACAAGTTTGTTACTAAAGTTCTATGGAAGTCGGATTATCCTATTTAAGAGGGTTGGATAATCTCACTAAAAAACTCCATAATCCTAACACCATCAGATATTAGGAATAATATATCTTGTGTGCCGGGTTTGGAATCGGAGCAGATAGTGTCTAGATGTAAAAAAAAACTATTACCATGTCCTATCTATACACTGGATTCTCAAATGGTCCGGTTCAATAATTATCCAAATCACATCCCCTTACATGTGGGTGACCACAGTATCATCTCTTAGTTCCGTTGCATTATGGGGCCACAGCCTATGGCCTCGTGGAAATACGAGTTGCATATTTCCTCGCATGGTACCAGAAGTTAGGTTTAGGGATTTGATTTTTAATCCTGAAGCCGCAACTCATCTCTCTCCTGGTCTTCTCAATTCGAGTTTCTCCCGACCTCCTCTCACCATTGTCTTCATCCCACTGTCGCCGCTGCATCCCCATGTTCCTAGCTGCATTCACATCGCCTAGATACACAATTGTTGCCCGTCTCGCTCTAATAAGGTCCACTTGTCAGCCGCTCCTCTCGATCGGGCCCACTGGAAAGCCACTCTCATGTGCCGCCGGGCCTCTACCCCACCCGTGCCCTTTTGGCCTGCCCACACACTCCCATCAATTGTAAGGGCCAGTTCTTTTGGGGCTTATTGCTGGCCGTGGAAATAAGCTGCCCCCTCCCCGGCTTATTCTATAAAATTTAGGCTTAGGCTTGCTTATTTAGGTTCTAACGTCAGCTCTCACCCCGCACCGCCGACTCTCTCCCCAAGTTGCCAGCGTCTGGATCTGTACCTCACGCCGCCGGTGCTAGCGGGATCTCCTCACGCTGCCGGCTCTAACCCCGCACCGCCGGCTCTCTCCCCAGGTTCCCGGCGACTGGATCTGTACCTCGCGCCGCCGGTGCTAGCGGGATCTCCTCTTCCCCGCGTCCCCCAAGTGCATGACTTGGAGCTCCCCCCTCAGATCTCGCGTCCAGCCTCATCTTCATAGGTGAGCTCTGGTTCCTCCCTTCTTCTCCCGGTTCCCCGATGGCTGACGATGAGCAAAAGGGTTAGATTTAGTTGAAGTTTTAGACTATGGTCATTTTTTGGCTGACGGTTCAATAGAGGGTCAACTTTATGAACTCTCACTATAGATACTGCCTTTTCTGAATCCGAATTTGTTCTGGGATGAAATATCCAAATCCTACACTGGATTCTGCTGGATATTGAATGGCCTTCTTGAATGGCTTACTACGGGATATGACTTTGGATCGCCCAGATAGTTTACGTCCTGTTTCCAGTCCTGTGTCCGGAGAGTGCTGTGGGGATGGAGTTGGGCATCCAGTAATTTGGCTCTCTACACGGACGGCTTGCTTTTCTGCTCTTTAATTCTTGTGGGGAAGAGTATAATGCAGTTTTTTATTTTATTTTTTTATGCAAGAAGGGGTTCACTATTTCAGAATTTCTAAAGAACATTCCACTTTGATAACAAAACTTGTTTTGCATTATGAATTCAAATTTCAAATACTATTAAGGAAATTTCTTCTGGGTTTGATATTACCATGATTTCCTTTCTCACTGAAAACTATTGGGTTTCCTGCCAGGCTTGTTAATCCTGGGGCCTGCCCCTATGTATTTTATAATCTTGGAATACTACAACAAGGTGAACAGCATTAATGAGGAATAAAGAAGAATAAACGTAGCAAAAATAGGCAGACATAAATTATATGAAACATGTTGCTGTTAAGGTAGAAGGGGCATCCATTAACCAAGTTATGTATGGAAAACCTACTAATCATCTATTCTGTTCTTTTAACATGACAACTCTCGCATGGCTGCAAATTTTTCTGATCAGTTCATACGCATTTACCCAATTGTTAGCAGGTGACGCCTTTCCTTTATTAAAGCATTTCAATATCATATACAGCATATAAGATTATATGAGCATTTGTGAAACATGTACTGCTTAGTGATGGATTCTGACCTGACTTGTACTGTAGGTTACTCCTTCCCTATTTTGGTTATGTTATTCCATAATTATTGCAAGGATGGTCTCCTTTGGAGACTGGGCCATGGTCACGTGTCAGATTGCTTGGTTTTTGTATTTCAAAAAGATATATTTCAGACTAAATTTAAAGAAAAAGAATGCCGGTCAGAAAGTGGCATTCTATGCTTTCGCGCATCAACCCTCACGCATGCCCTTTTTTGCAGTTTCTCGTGTACTTGTTTTAATATCACATTTAGATCCACATAAGACAAAGGCTTATGTACTTACAGAAATCGTTCAACCAGATGACCCTGCACCAAATTGTTCTACTTTATTGTCTATATACAGCCAAGTCTTATAAGATATACATGCTGGAACGGTGACGTGGAATTTGTTAAAAGTATATATTTTTATTGTAGTGATGGCACATTTTTCTCACGTTCCTTTATGGAGGTGATGAACTGAGTACATACTCCATGGGTCTTTCCCTTTATAACACCAATCGTCCCGAGAATCAATCTCCTTGATAAAAAAGAGAACAGGAAGGGAAAAGAAAAGAGCGAGAACCCTTAACTTTGCCCTCACCCTTCTTTCGCCAATCAGCTCTGAGATCTCAGTTCAGTTGACAGGAGTTGATGTGATCTGTGAACCTGTGCATCTTGAGGTAGACCTAGTTTTTCTCTCTCTCAGGTGGGGTTAAAGGCTGCGCTGCGTGCCTTTTCTTCCTTCTGTTTGTTGTTTTGGGGATTACTCCTGATTCTGCCCTCGCTATTGTTCTGCAAATCAGCCCTGGAATATTGCTTCAGCTGATGGCAGATCGGATGATCTGCAAATCTATGCATCTGGAGGTGCAGATCTAGGTTTCTTTCTCCTTGCACGAGGTGGGGGTGGGGTGGGGGGCGGGTGCAGAGGGCAGTTCTAGAATTTCCAACTTTTGCAATTTTGTGAAGTGTTATACCTGCATCAGATCATGCGTACTGAAGTTGGTAACAAACATCAAAGTTTGCTTTATTTATTCTTGCGGCCTATTAGTTCTGGTACATGCATAGGTGATGTACAATTTCCCCACCTTGTTTGGTCTATTTTGATGCTAAAATTTTAGTCACATATTATTTGTTGAATCTTTCTCTTGATTTCATGGACAAAGTTGCCCCAATGTTCATTCTCTTCTTCAGCAGATCTTTTGATCTTCTTAAATCCACATGATGTACTAGATCCCATCAGTAGCCCATCCACAGATGGTTGCAAAATTGCTGCAGCCGAGTACATAACTGCAGTATAACTTCAAAATCAAACATGATTTGAAGCTAACTATTTCTGTTTTCAGCCCACCATCATTCTGTACAATGTTTAGTTATCTTGATGATTGTTCTTCTGTACCTTTAGTGATTATTATGGAGTTGAATTTGCTTAATCGAGTTGTCTTTGCATAACAGTGTGTTAAGAAGCTTATACCCTTAACAGTTGAATAGGTTGCGCCGCAATAATTCTCAGTAGTACTGCAAACTAAATTGTAAAACAATCAAATCGTTATTGTCCTCTCATTGTTTTAGACTACTTTTATGTGCTATGCTGAAGAGAATAAGCGCTGAAAGCATGCTTGCATTTACTCTAGCCGGTTCATTGTGTTACAGAGCAGTGCTTTCATTATCTTACATGATGCTCGCTGTTTTATTGTCAAGTGGTTATTGTCTTGATTATTCTTGAAAGATCTGTTTGAAGGAAAAACTTCTGATTTCTTGAAAATTCTACTTTTTGCAAAGAAAAGTGAAACCCTTGTTTTTGGGTGCATAATATCAGAAATGTTATAGGAAGTTTTCTAATAACCCTTGTTGTACAGACATTATCATCAGAAGAGAGTTAATATTATTTTTTTGATCCTCACAGAGTAAGTGTTGCTGATGGAGCTCACTTGACCGAATTGGCTACTCCACGTTTCGAGGGGCTGCAATTGAATAATACAACTCCTTTTGGTAAGGATATTAGAGCAATCATATGTACTGCAAGAGAGATGTATTTGCTTTCTGTTGGGGATTTTCCACACCTTTTATGCACTGTAACTTTTTAGACAGCAATTTGCTGTGCTAACCATCAAGATCAACTTCTGCTTGCCCCCATGTTCAGTGCATGTGTGGCCACTTAGGCATATTATGTGTTTATAAAGGGAAATTTGGTTCCAGTTCCAAAAAATTATGGGTCATGCTAACATTTTGAAGCTATACCTGTCTCGTCTCTAAAAGTAACTATTGACCATCATTGGTGGTGCATCTTATAATAATCCCTCTTCTGGCTATCATGTTGCAGATGGGAATCACTTTATGCCAGCATTTGGTCTTCCTCATTGTTTTAGCATAAGACAACAATTTCCTCCTGTGGATCAAAATTTCATTGCTGATGGAAACATAGAACAGAGGTCCAATCATACACGCCGCAGGAGAAGAGATTTTCCACAAACATCAGCATTGCCCAAGTTTTCTGAGAAGCACGAGTTTGTAAGTTCCAGCATTTTGATGGAGCCATCATTTTTTATGAAAGCAACAGCCCCGAGTCCTACAGAAGAAAGAAATCCACTAAAGCCTCCAAAATTTCTTGCGGAAAATTGCAACCGTCAACCACATCATCGCAGTGTGAGTATCTCATTAACTGTTTCCGATTTGTTTCTTCATCCAGTGTCCATTTTAGATGTTATTGTTTCCCACTGGTACAGCCTTTATTTATTCATTTTATACTGCAGTTCTTGTATCTTATGTTCACTTTGGCACTGATTTTGATAAATATTACTTTGTTGTGTTGTTTCTCTAGGTTGGCCTACCTGTTCAATATCAAGATTTCTTTATAACTAGCTTGGGAGAAATTGATAAACAGGCAAGCTACCACAATTGCCACCAGATATGGCCAGTGGGTTTTACGTCTTACTGGCATGATAGAGTTACTGGTTCACTGTTTGAGTGTGAGGTGTGTGATGGAGGGAGTTTTGGGCCTTTGTTTAAGGTCAGAAGGTTACCATGCTCAGCGTTCCCCCTTCCAGAAGCCTCGACCATTCTCTCTCAGAATGGTGCAAGAAAGGCTGATACAATTGAAACAAAGGAAAGTAGCAGTTTTATTGGAGATGCTGCTAATGATATGGATGATGATCTTTATATGATCCGGGATGTTCCCTCTGAGACCAATCAAGATTTCTTATCATGTCTTACCAATGATACAGAGGATAAAATGACTTCTTTGGGTTGCAATGATGTACAGAGTTCAAATATGATGTCACAAATACTACCTTCAAATTCAGAGAATGTTCCACCAAGTAAGGAAGCCAATATTAATGACCAAATTGGTGAGTTTACATTTGAGGGAACATCATCCTCTTCAGTATGGAGGATGATTTCTTGTGCTATGGTGGAAGCTTGTGAAAAAATGTACAAGGAACATGGGCATTTGGTCTTCTCATGCACACACAGTAGTGGAAATCATTTGTTAAACAAGGGGAGTGGATGTCAGAACTTTGATGGTCCTTACGCTCCCTTAACTAGATTTTGCTCATCCAATGGCCCCAGTATACCACGAATTATAGAAAAGAAGAATGATGTGGAATCTACTTATACATTACTGAAGAAGTGGTTATACCATGATAGAATTGGGCTTGATTTGGAATTTGTTCAAGAAATTGTGGAGTCTCTTCCTAGATCCAGGTCTTGCAAAAACTACCAGTTCTTGTGCAATAGGGCTGAATTTCACTCTTCTATGACAGTTGCAAGTGGTTTACTTATATCTGTGCATAAAGATGGCCAAAGTAATGGAGATATGTCATATGATAGACATGGTGCGGTGACTGGGCTACATGATCATGTTCAGCCCAGCAGTTCTAGCATCCGTGAGCTACCTCCGGGACGTCCTATTAGCCATAAGCTTCCACCAGAATCGGCGGGAGATGTTTTCCAGGTAGCTCTTTACATATCTGCCCTGTGCAAAATTAATTTTTGGCCCTAAGTATTACTACCTCCGTCCCATACTAATTGACGCTCAAACGGATGTATCTAGCCGTATTTTAGTGCTAGATACATCCATTTGATCGTCAATTAATATGGGGCGGAGGGAGTACATAATTAACTGTGAGAACAAGTTTTATATTTCATATCGCTAATAAAAAAATGAAATGGAATTCCAAAAAAGAAAGATATGGTTCATATCACTAATATAATTGCTCAAAGAATTGTATCTTATCAAAAAACAAATCTTGCCCCGAATGACTTGATTTTTCGCATATGGTGGCATCATTTTAGCATTGTTTGATACTACTCACCTACGTTCCGAAATATCCTACAAATATAGAGTAAAAAATCTATATCTTTGCCGCTAATAACAAAAGGTTTTTGAGTTTGTTAAAAAAAAGTGCCAATACATTTGACATGGATTTTTTTATTATAGTTACCTGCTCCATATTTATACAGAGATTAGCAGTCAAGGTTGCTTGTTCCAAAATTGTCATCTATTTCGAATGTAAGGTGTACATAATCTTCAATTAGGTCTTTATAAACATTTTTTTTCAAATATTATCAATTGTTAAAAAGAAGTTAAATTTCTCTTCACCGAACAATTATTGATGGGGTAGGTGGGAGATTGACAGGAAGCGTACTAGCTATTCATTGCTGATAATAGATTCATTCTGGGGAATTGCAAAGAAATTAGTCAAGGAAAGATGGACTGATGGAGATAGTCTCCAATTTGAATAGGAGAGAGAGAGAGAGGGAGCGAGTGGAAGGAAGGGGGAGATGTGCGTGAGGTGGAGTTTGTAGACTGTAGTTGTCTCAATTCTCGGTGTACAACTATCAAATAGCATTGCAAGTGCTTTCTCACTAGTACTGTTAACGGAGGATTAACATTTTTTTATCATTGCATGATTAACAATTATTACTAGTAGTACTTAATCAAATCTGGGCCCCCTCTGTTTTGGAGGGCCTGTGCAGGCGCACACCCTGCACAGGCTTCCTGCATATCTTTCACTGGTTCTACTATTTGAAGAAACACATCTTTACACAGTTGTGCATTTCCTTCTTATTCTTGCATCCATCTTCTCATTGAAATATTCTTGTAGATATGGGAGTTCTTGGGGCGTTTTGCTGAAATCATTGGTCTCAAAGAAGTGCCTTCATATGAACAATTGGAAGATGAACTTGTTGACCCATGGCCAGTTTGTGGAAATCAGAAAGAAACATTGTTGAAGGGCATTCAACAATGTAGGGATTACTCTTCACCGATGAATTCCCCTGCTAATGTTTCTATATCACATTCAAATAGTGAATCTGGTCTATCCAATAATGAAGAGATTGTGTCTGTGTTTATTCCTGTGGAAACTTCTTCTATGAAGGAAGCTGGTCAAGATAAATTGGCAGCGCAGACACTTGGGAGGTGCACTGGTGTAGTATTGCCTGGAGTTCACCTTGCACTCTTCAAGGTTCTTTTTGGTGAGCTACTGTCAAAGGTTGCCGTATTTGTAGATCCAAACATTGACCCCAAAGAATCAAAACCCAGGCGTGGAAGAAAGAAGGACACTGAGAGCCTCATTTCAACAAGGGAATTTAACTTTGATATGCTAACTGCTAACAAGTTGACTTGGCCCGAGTTGGCTAGAAGGTACATGCTAGCTATTTCTTCCATAAATGGGTGCATGGACGTGTCTGACATTTCCAGTCGAGAAGGGGTGAAGTTATTCCGCTGCCTACAAGGTGATGGTGGCATACTGTGCGGAGCAGTACCTGGGGTTGCCGGCATGGAGAAGGATGCCCTGGTAAGCATTTTATACTTATACAATTAGCTAAACTTGTGATTCATTTGGATCATGCCTTCCTTTCCTTCTTCAGTCAGACATGAGTTGCAGTCTTTAGATTGCTGTATGCTATGGTTATTTGCTATCTGTTTTTGGATTTTTAACTTCTTATTTCTATTTAATAATATTTGCTTTGATTGCAACCCCGTACAATTATATTACCCACATTAACTCTTCATAATAGTATGTTTCTATGTTGTTTCCATGGGGGAAATAAGACGTATCCCTGTTTTATTCTGCTTAGGAAAAAAACTTGTTTTTTTTGGGTTGCTGTCACCATCGGTACCGCTTTCCGTTTTTTACGGTAAAACAACAGGGAATGCCATTACTCTGTATTTATATGTACTTTGTAGTATAATAGAAAGATGTATGTACAAGCCTAGCAAGTCGGGTATAATCAGTTGAGAGACTCTGCCCATTTTTTTTTCTATGATTTTATTCAGAGTTTTTCCACCTGTTTGCAGAAATTTTGTTGTTAAATCTTATCTATGGAGACAAGATCCTTGTTTTTGCTTATTTGGCTGGAGATATCTTGACTACATTAATTCCTTGTCCAGCTGTGTGATATTTTGAGAATATTGAATATAATTTATAAGGATGCTGTTCTACGTTTGTTGTATAATTTATCTATAGTTTTTTGTTCACTCACTAAGAGATATTATAAAATTTCCTGTGTTCTTATTTTAGATGATGATAATTTTTTATGTGTATTTTTGCTGCACTGTAATTAATGTCTTGTATTTTCAGCTGCTTCTGGAGGCGGAAAATTTGATATGCAGTTCTCTATCAAGTGAAGGAAACAAGGTTTTTATGATGGATTACAAGTACACTGGTATGATAGATTCTGCTGAGGTGCCTATTGCTGATAATAGAACATTGCCAGATTGGGCAGAACCACTAGAGCCGGTGAGAAAATTACCGACAAATGTGGGAACAAGAATTAGAAAGTGTGTTTATGAAGCTTTGGATCGAAAACCACCAGAATGGGCAAGGAAAATTTTGGAACATTCGATAAGTAAAGAGGTCTACAAGGGTAATGCATCTGGACCAACCAAGGTTAGTAATGCTCCTGGAGGCTGCAGTCATATGATTATTGCTGTTCTAGACTGCGTTTATTTTCCTTCTTTTAGCCTTGACCCACTCTCTGTCCCTTAAAAAACTATTTTACTAATACATCGAGCTGCAATGCTTATGGTGTTTTTCTCGTAAGAAGTAACGAGTTGCAAAATATAAGTATGAGTTTGTATTAGTTTATGTTTTATTACCATTTGTTGTGTGGGTTGCAGTCTAGATTAGAACTCCTCATGAATTTTGCTCTTAGCCGGCAAGACGAATACATAAATTCCGTTTTCTAGTTCCCCTGACAATTCTTTTGTTACGAAGTATTGTATCCCTTAAAAAGGATGACAGAAATGCGAATTTTGTTTGAAAACTTGAAAATCAGTCAGATGATGTATTTTGTATTTACATGTCTTTGCTTATATAGGCCGAGCAGGAAACTTCGGTTAACATGAACTTGCTGTCAGTATTGCACTTTACCAAAGTTTTACTATATATATAGCTGCCAGAAGAGGAGTCAGTGCATAGCACGGCCATACTTATGTTGTATTTAAAGAAATGTATTTGCTAGGTGCCTTATTAGACTTATTCTTTGCCATGATACTTTTGTCTATCTTTTAATTTGAGAACCCTTATAACTAGGGGACTATTTGGAAAATACACTAATTTTTTTTCTTGTTACAGAAAGCTGTTTTGTCTGTGTTGTCAGAGGCATGCCGTGTAATAGTGCCACAAAAACCTGAAAACCCAAGAAATGAAAGGAAAACTATTTCCATCTCAGAGGTTATCTTGAAAAAGTGTCGTATTGCTCTGCGCCATGCCATTTCTTCAGATGAATCTAAGCTTTTTGGGAATTTGCTTGGAACTACTCTAATGAACTCTAATGAGAATGAGGATGAGGGCATCCTTGGATTTTCTGGTATGGTGCCACGCCCTTTGGACTTCCGCACAATTGATACAAGGTTGGCTATGGGCGCTTACTGTGGATCTTGGGAGACTTTTTTTGAGGATGTGCAAGAGGTATGTTTTTCTTTAACACCCTTTTTATATTATGCTATGGTGATACGCATGGGATATTTTCTCAGATTTTCCATGGATGACTTCATGTTGCATTAGCTTGTGCTAGATGGTGACATGGTGGTACCACCAGATCATGGTGTTGCTTCAGCATCATTCTATCTTTTAACAGGAAATTTCAGAAATGTTGACTAGCTACAATCTGTTTTTGGAGATAGTTTGTCTGGGTTTCTCTAAGGCCTTGTTTGCTTTCGAGGGATTTAATCCACTAGTGGAATCAATCCACCTAGGGATTGGGCTGATCCCTGCTTGTCACCCAATCCAACTGTATACCAATCCATACCAAACCCCCCTCTTCAGATCTCATTTGGTTCTCCCAAACTCAGTTCAGAGTTATAAATGACACAGAGCAACATGTTTGGACATAACATTTGAACAACATACACAATACTATCATATACGAAAATGGTCTGCACCATATAACAAGATGGCAACAAGAATGCAGCAGTAACATGAATAAACTGGTAGACAAACATCTCGAAACGATACGAACGCCATCTCCAGTTGCATATTATCCTTGATAATTTAGTACAAATTACTCAGAACTTTTGTGATCCACTCAAAAAATAAATAAACAAGAACTTGTGTTCCTCGATTGTGCACTTCTCTTCGATGTAGGTATCATACAAGAACTTGCTGACATCCTTGTTCTTCAGGTGGCATTTCTGGTTCAAGTAAAACAGAATAAGGGTCATGAACTCATCATTAGACAGACCCCATCATTTCTACAGGACGCGTCACAACATCAAACCAATTTTGCAACGCAAGAAACCATGCAAACTTTGAGGATGCACAATAACTTTCAAGTTGATTAGAACAACCATACAAAATAAAAGGAAAGCTTAATCCCCACCATACCAAAACAACCATAATAACTTTGAAGTTGAAGAGGTGCTCAGTTTTGTTCTACGGCTAGACTGGTAGAGCCCAAGTAACCCATGTTTAATCTTACTAGAAGTGTTAGCGGGTCAGAAACCTACCCATCTACTAATAGTATCCATGCATTCCTTACATATTCATTAGGATATATATCCACATATAATTTGAACAGCAACCAAGAAGAGTATAACTGCAAGAAAACGCAGGGGACAAACTACGGTTTAAATTTGCAAAGACAAGTAACTGAGTCAACCTATTCTAGCAGCCATTAATAATGCAAGTCTTGCTCAATGTGTGTGTCCAACTACTAGTCACAATGAACTACAAGGACAGTGGAGAGCAACTGTACTAGAGGCTACAAACATGCACATAGGTGAAAGTCCAGAAATTCCAAGTCCTAACATATCTTTAGACATGAGAACCTAACAAGTCTCCAATCAAAACAGTAGACAAAAGCAAAGATCTGCACATATTTAATACTGGACCACATGTCAGCTTAGAAAGATGAACCTTCTGTGAGTTTTGGCTACCATCTGACTACGAATAGACGTGTGTGTGTTTGATCTTATGATTGTTCTTGCAACTAGTCACAGCCAGCTCCTACTACACACACAACTATCATCACTTCCTCGTCCAAGAAATGCAAAGACAATTACTAGAGACATGACAGATTTGGAGCCATGTGCGTGTGTTTGATCTACATGGGAACCTAACAAGTCTCCACATGAGAACCTAATTTGGAGCCACACAGATTTGACAAAATAACTACTATTCCATCACAGAAGGAATGAAACGGAAGCCCCACGGCCCCGCCTTGTCCGTCGCTGGCGACGGTGCTGCGGTGCAGCAGGAGGAGAGGGAGGGAAGGATTCAGGCCAGGGCAAGAAAAAAAATGAGATAACTTACGGGAGAGAAGGCTGCCATCGTCACCGTCGTCATCTTCGCTACCAGCAGCACCGATGCCCTGCTCATTGACGATTCTACTACGCAAGATACAGGAGAAAAGGAGATCAAAGGAATAGAGAAGGGAAGGAGGCAGAGGTACATACTTACAGGAGAGAAGGCGACCATCGTCAGAGGCATCGCTGGTGGCTCTGCTTGGTGCTGTTTCTTGCGCCGCCGCCCCTTCGCCTCGGTAGGTTCGCGCGCCACCGCTCCTTCTCTTCTCGTCGTGGATCAGTTCCACGAGGATGAGCCGATCCTTTTGGCCCCTATGGAACAGAGTGGATTGCCGTGGTTTGGGCCGGTATTTTCCATGCCCTGGGCCAAACCAAATATTCAAATTGTGATCCACGTGCAATATTTCCCTGCTGAAACGACCGCCGTGGGTCGGGCGCGATCCCGGGCAATCCCGGGCACATCAAAGTTTACTGTGAAGTGTCTCGTCTGGGTTTCCCTAAGTGGGCTTTTGGTTATATGATGCTACACCAGTTTACTGTTGAGTGTGCATTCTACTACAGGTCTAAAGCTGGCATGAGTGCACTAACTGCTTCTCATGGTAAACTAAGCCCATTGACTGCTGCAGTACGAATTTACAATAGACAGAAGCCTAATTTTAAGGCTTATGATATCTATGTATATCATTGCTATTCATGTTGGCAATGTAGTAATGCCTGTTTATCCATGAGCGATTCTTATTCTCGTTTCTATTGACGGCTGTTTCCTTATTGATTGCCATTGTATATATTCATAAACTTTGATGTGCGTTGGTTTATCTCCATTCAAGGGATGTTACACATGCACAAAAAAGGTAAAGTGTTGCGCTGAATTGAACATCCTGAGCTTCTAAGTTGGTACATGAGACACATCTGTTTGGTTCAGAAAAGTTGGGAATGATTTCCGTTCATTCATGATTCATGAGCACAGCTACATTAGCAAATTTGATATTATATTTGGTGAACCTACTAGAACCCATTTGTTTATGTCTCTATAATTGAGCAGTATATATATTTAGTTCCCTGGTCAAATTATGATGCCATTATGTTTACCTGCAGGTAATCCGTAATCTGCACACTGCATTTGCTGATCGAGCTGATGTAGTGGAAATGGTTGCAGAATTGTCTCAGAGTATTGAATCCTTATATAAGACAGAGGTTTGTTATCCCTTTCTTTATCAATCTATCTCACGTGATTTAGTCAACCTATCTCATGCGATTCCATAATTTCATTTCACATGCGTTTATGATCAAGATGATATTGCAACTAGAAAATAAAATAAATGGGTCACTGAGTAAGCTTTATACAATCTTATTGGGATTACCTATGCTGATTTGAGTATATATTAGCTTACTGTTAATTGTTCTGTTTACTAAGTTATATTACCAGGGATTTTAATAAACCTTTTGGATTTCTCTTCTTTTTACATGGCTGGTGCAGGTGCTCGACCTTGTTCAGAAATTTGATTGTCACCTGTCTAATGAGAATACTGATTCAGAAATCCATGAGGAGCTACATGAAATTCTGACTGCAGCAACCAAATTACCTAAAGCTCCATGGGAGGAGGGTGTTTGCAAAGTATGTGGCATTGATAGAGATGATGAAAGTGTTCTCTTATGTGATGAGTGTGACTCGGAATACCATACTTACTGCTTGAATCCACCACTAGCTCGTATACCACAAGGAGACTGGTTCTGCCCATCGTGCATATTGAAGCCAAAGAAAAAATCACGTCTTGACCAGGGTGCTCAGGATTCAAAACGACAACGAAAAGGAGCAGAGTCTCATGTTCACGACAAACCGTCGTGCATGTCAGGTCAAAAGAAATCACATCCTGACCAGGGTGTTCAGGATCTGAAACGACAACGAAAAGGAGCCTTTCACGACATACTTATTAAGTTAACTGCAGCAATGGAACAAAAGGAGTACTGGGAGCTTAGCACACAAGAGGTATGGGTTTTTTCTTCTATGTTTCAAGTAGATATCTCTATTGTTTAATGTTTGGAAGTTTAGTTCTTTGTGTATTGTACATTTCGTTGTGTTCCTTCATATTAAGAAAAATGAAGTGGAAGCTTGAGAGTTCAGACCAGTAAAACAAAATGGGTCATTTTTCTCATACAAAATTTAAGCTGGTCAGACTTCATTCCTTACTTAGACCAACATTTTCTGATTGGTATGTCCTGCTATGGTGATAGGGATGTTGGATTCATAGGCACCCTGAAAATCGACATGTTTTAGATTTGCTGGTATTATTACCTGGGGTTTCCTTTACTTGTACGTATGTTTTATAACACTTCCCAATTTCCCGCCCATCATAGTGGTAGATGAAATGTTTTATTTGTGTTAGCTCCGGTGAACTTCTACATGCCACATATATTCTGTGTGTTGGTCTGTTGGATTGTCCCTGTGTTGTCACAACCATCAAAATAAGGTTAATTATTCAAGCGTTGTTGGGTATCTTATATATGTGGCACTTTGTGCAAACAGATGAAGTCAACATATGTGTATGGTGCTATGGTGCACCCCATGGTCTCGTAGTTTAAATTATTTGATCCGTTTTTGAACTTCCCTTCCTTCACTCTATCATCTTGTGAACTTCCCTTCCCCTAGTCTATGCTAGGACAAGAAGACAGCTCTTCTGCCATCTTATTACCTGAAAAATGGGACCATGTTTTCAGAAAATTTCAACACAAAATTTGGGCCCCTTCATTCTCAGATTGAACTTATTTAGACATATGCTTTGCCGTGTAAACAGAACAATTTGGCTTGGTGTATTTATGATTTCTGTAGATAATTGTATTTTACCGAAGTAGATAATTGTATTTTACCGTAGTAGATAATTGTATTTGGCGCAAGAGGTCTTCAAAGAAAAAGGTAGAAGGGATAAGCGGAATGATTTTCTCTGACGCTTTGTACTGTCGTACTCTAGATAACCACATTGATGGTTTAGTTGGAGCTTGATTTTATAAAGTTAGCTCTTAGCCGATGTCTTGGACGATTTTCCTTAAAAGTCTGCACGGAACTGTGGATGGAGTACGTTGGTATTGTGTATTTACTCATTTGGCCTGATATGATTTTACTTGGCCAGATAATCTTTTCTCTATTAGTATATCTAATAATTTATTTGTGTGCTGATTTTCATAGTGGACAAAGTGACAACCTACAGTGTCTAACATTTATCATCAAAATGCAGAGAATAAATATGCTGAAATTTCTATGTGATGAAATGCTCAACACAGTCCTGGTAAGAGAACATATAGAAAAATGTCCAGATAAGTTGAATGACCTCCAGCAGAAGTTTCGTGCTTTGAATTTTGAATTGAAAGATTTGAAGTATAAGGAGGAAATGAGGACTTCATATGCTAGACAAAGCAGATGGAGCAAGACTGAACAGCACGTTAGCAATTGTTCTGGACTTGCGGAAAATCAACAGAATGAAGTGGCCATAGCATCAGACCATCTTGAAGAGTCTGAACAAGGTAATACTGGAGTTAACCTCAACCAGCCAGCTGACGGGACACCTCCTGGGCAACTAAATGTTGGCAAACCTTGCAAAAGTGATAATGGCATGTCTATGGTTGAAGAAAATAAGTCTTTGGAACTTTCTGAACAACCATCTGGGACAGGTACTGACCGGATTGAAGGGAACATTATGAACGAAGGGTCGCGTGATAACTTCAATTTGGTGAACACTCCTATTGCTGAAAGAGAACCAGTAGCTACACCTCTCAGTACACCGGGTGGGGAGTTGCCTGATGAAAATGCCAGCGCATCCCAAGATAATCTGAAAATGTCAACAACTAGATCACTTGAGCAAGCTGCTGATAATGGTGAAATGGATACTTTATCGGATGAGATTTCAAAAGTGCAGGAGTCAATTGGCACAGTAGAGTCACAACTTAATATGTCATCCCTCAGAAGAGATTGTTTGGGAAAGGATTCCTTGGGTCGATTGTACTGGGTTTTAGGACGATCTGGTAAACGTCCTTTGCTGGTCGCTGATGGAAGCATGCTGATATGCAAGGAGAGGGACATTAACATGGTTAATAGCTACCCCCCATCTACTTCTGATTGTAAAGGATGGAATTCTGCATCTGTTGTCATTTATGAATCGGATGACGAAATCCGTAGTCTTGTTGACTGGCTAAGGGAGTACGATCCAAGGGAAAAGGAGCTGAAAGATGCTATCCAGCAGTGGCAGCGGCATCTTTATCACCTGGGTAATTTTGTTCTCAGTGATCCTCCAATATCCAAGGGGTCGAACAGCGAGCAGCAGCTTATGGACCTTCCCAGTACCAAGGCTGGAGCAATTTTGGAGAAAACATGCCGCTGTGACTGCTTAGAGCCTATATGGCCTGCTCAACACCACTGCGTAGCATGTCATGAGACTTACTCCACATCAACGGAGTATGAAGAGCATGCTGGAAAGTGCAATGGAGATGTCAAGGAGAAGGATTCCGTTGATCCGAGCTCCACTGCCGAGTCCAGAAAACTGAAGTCATGCCCATATGACTTTGAAGAGATTTGCAGAAAATTTACCACAAATGATTCAAACAAGGAGATAGTGAAGGATATTGGACTTATTGGATCAAATGGAGTTCCATCTTTTGTCCCTTCACCTGCATCTTATCTTGAGCCTCCAGTTATTCTGAATAAAAACAAAAAAGATGATATCCCAAATGATTGGGTTTCCTCCTTGGAGGAATGCCAGGCAATGTCTGCACAAAAGTTAGGACAGGAGGGGTCCAATTCTGGTCAAAATTGTCCTGGTAGCACGGGTGATGAAAATGTGTCAAAATCTAAGAAGCCCGCCTCTGATAGTACTTCCTGTGAGGAAGCATCTTCTGCAACAGACAAGCCAACAAGATTGCTAGCTGTTAATGGTGGCTTGGTTCCGGAGTCATCATTGAGGCCTGTTATAGGAAGAAACTCTCATATCCTAAAGCAGCAGAAGATAAATTTGCTTGATATAGATGCAGCGTTGCCTGAGGAAGCTTTGAGAGCCTCAAAGTCTCAACAAATAAGAAGGCGTTCATGGCGTGCTTTTGTGAAGCATGCAGAATCAATATCTGAGGTGACTTGATCTATTTATTCACCTTCATGCCACAGAAAACATATATCTATTTACTAGTGTTTATGATTATTTTTGTGCTGATTATCTAGTATCCATTAAGAGCTCTCTAACATCATCTCCATACAAAATAAATGCTTGAGAGCGCTGATATTATCCATTGTACTGATTAATCGTATCTATGCCTCTTCCAGATGGTACTGGCGACCAGTGTGTTGGAGAGTATGATAAAATCCGAGTTCCTGAAGAATGATTGGTGGTACTGGTCCTCCTTCACAGTAGCTATGAAGACCTCAACTGTATCCTCGCTCGCTCTCAGGATCTACACTCTTGATGACTGTATCATGTACACCAAGGAGCCTAACACCATGGTGGCTGACAGTACAAAGGTTGTAAACAAGGGGAAGAGGAGGAAAGAGCCAGAACCATCAGCGTCGTAATCTGTGCCGCTCTATTGCATACCCCAAACTTAGAAGTTCCGCAGACGGTGCAACAATGTGACGCTGTGGTGATAGAGATGGTATAGACAGAGTCTTTGGTTATGTGGTCCCTTGAGTGGTTGAGCCTTTAGGCTAGCTAGCTTTGATTCTGGTGTTCCTGCAAGGGTGCAACCTTGACCGTTCATTTTAATAAGTCATATTTACCAGACTATAGTTGTGCGCCTTAGATATGTTAGGGCCAGCGAAGAAGGAAAATGCGTTGTTTTGAGGATGGCAGCCGCAATAGCTGTCGTTCAAGTTTTCTGCCGGGAGCGGCTGCATGCGAGCGTAGTTTTTTCCTTTTGGGCTAATCTGTTTTGGCTTTCAGGGATACATATAATTCATGTTAGCTCCCGGTCTGAGAACCCGAGGATATTGTGCCTCCTTTTGTACCCACCTTCACATGATTGACAGCATGTGGCGGGTAGTGGCCGTTAGCCTTTCTGTTCAACGATGCATGTTTTAGGTTTTCACAGCATACAATTTTGAACGTACGCAAGCCACTGCATACATGGATGTACTACTCTCAGTGTCCCCAAATACATAACGGTTTAGATATTGGCATACAAACAATTCTCCTTTTACCCTCTTTCTTGAAAGTGGAATCTATTAACCTGATCTGAAACCCCTTCTCGCCTAAAAATGTCACAAGGTATGTGAGTGGGGTGATCGAGTTTTCAAAACTGGGAGGTGTCTTACATAGACCAACTCACTAAGAGGACCGTTAAGAAATACATGCTTAACATCCATTTGATATAATTTGAAATTGTGATGATATGCATATGCAAACAAGATACGTATGGACTCAAGGCATGTAGCGCCGGCAAGGTTTTATCAAAATCCAAGCCTTCGATTTGGCTGAACCCTCGGGCCACTAACCTTGCCTTGTTTTTAGCAACTTGTCCATGTTCATCTTGTTTGTTCTTGAAAACCCATTTGGTCCCAATGACTTTATGATCTCTTTCTTTGGGCCTCTTCACAAGAGACCAAACTTTGTTGCGGGTGAAATGGTTGAGTTCCTCATGCATAGCATCAACCAAATCCAGGTCATCTAGAGCATATTATACCTTAAGAGTCTCAAAACATGAGACAAAAGAGTGATGTTCACAAAAATTTGCCAAACGTTTACAAGTAGTTACTCCTTTTGTGATGCTCCAAAGGATGTTGTGAGGAGTAGCTTGAACTTGCACTTGAGCTCAATGTTTGGTCCATTACCACTAGGTTGAGATTCCCTTGATCTTGCTCGGGAACCTGAGGGGCTTGATCTTGTTCTTGGGTAGGTACATGGTCTCCCATAGCATTATGCACTTCTGTTTGGGGTGATAACTTCCCTTGTAAAGAATCCACAAGAGGGACTCTCACTCCTACTTGAACTTGGGGGTATTTCTTATGGACGAATGTGCATATCCCCATAGTACTTATAACTTGTGAAGGAGCCTCATCACTTACAACAATAGGAAAATTTTGCTCCATACGAGAGCCATTATATTCGTCAAACTTCACATTTATCGTTTCCTCAATACACCTGGTAGATTTATTAAGAACATGGTAATCATGAGAATTTGATGCATATCCAACAAACTAGTTTTAGGCTCAAATTTATCTAGTCGATTTTTCTTGTTGAGAACAAAACACTTACCACTGAATGCTCGAAAGCATTTGACAATAGGCCTTTTCCCATTAGGAGTTAATAAGGGGTCGCATTCTTGAGCTTGTGGGGATAAAAATGGTATGAAGAATGACACGCAATGTTGATGGCTTCGGCCCAAAGCTTGTATGGAGATTTATACTCATCAAACATGGTCCTAGCCAACTCTATAAGAGTCTGGTTCTTCCTCCTCGTAACACCATTTTGTCGAGTGTAGGTCACGACATACTAATGCTTGATTCCCCCATCACTAAAGGAATCGTCCGTAGTGTAATTCTCGAACTCAGTGTCATTGTCATTTCGAACTTCCATGATCTCGTTATTGTATTGGCGTCAAATTGACAAGTTTTGGTTAATTCGATGAAGGTGTCTTGTGTTTCATCTTAAGTACTGAGAAAGAACACCTATCTATATCTTGTATAATCATCAACAATGACAAGACAATACCTCCTCCCACCCAAGCTATCATAAGATGGAGGTCCAAAGAGATCCTTATGCTTTTTCATAAGAAAGGGGCGTCGGCATTGAGATGATAGTCTTCAACTTATGCTTTTTCATGTAGTTTTCCAGCAATGCAAGCACTACAAGGACGAACTTTGGCAATAGACACATCGGTTAGTCCAAGGATGTGCTCCACCTTTAATAGAGCTTGTAAATTTTCATACCCACATGGGCTAGCCTAAGATTTCATAGCCACCCCAAATCGGCCTTGGCCATTAGGCATGTTACAAAATGAGTGCTCTCTTTCAAGAAATCAACAACGTAATGGTTGTTCTCAACATGCCCATAAAATACGACTTTGAGATTTCTTATCTTAAAGACGATCACATGAAATTCACCGAAATGAGAATCATAACCTGCACGCTGCTTCCTCTCAACTAGATTGAAGCACCAAGTGCAAAGGTTGCTGAAAGTGCAACTAATCCCCGGGTGGTTTTGGAAATTAATAACAACATATATGTCATTGAACTAATGCCTATTCAAAGATAATTTCAAGAAAATTCAATGTTGTCATGGGAAGGACATGTGATTGTGGACCCCTCAAAATGCCAAGGAGATAAGGGGATAAGGTTTTGATCATGAATCATTTGCTCAAGTGCTTGAAGATATTGCTCCAAAACCATCAACCACTTTCTCCATATCTAATCTGTCCAAAACCCTAAGTCCAATCTCTATCCTACCAAAACACTCTTATCCGGACCCACCGAGATACACAAGACATAGCCATAAGCCAAACCCTAGAAACTCGGTTATACCAAGATGATATTCGGTATCACCGAACTGCAATGACCAAGTTTCTGTAACTCGTCATGTTCATTTTGAAATTACCGAGTTAAACTGATCAGAATTACCGAGATGAGAAATCTGCTTAGGTCATCACATATCGGTCTCACCGCATGGATTCATCTGGTCTCACCGAAATGTCTAACATTCGAATCTTTTACACTGTTCGGTCTCACCGAGATTTACTTTTGGTGTCACCGAGTTGTGCATAAAGTTTGCAACGGCTAGATCTTTAGTGATGGCTATATATACCCCTCCACCACCACCTACTCTTAGACAGAGCAACCATGATGAAATTACACTTCCCAGATTTATTTTTTGAGAGAGAACCACCTACACTTGTGTTGAGATCAAGGGATTTCAGTCCAACCATTTGAACCTTGATTTGTAGCCTCCCCAAGTTGCTTTCCACTCCAATCCTTCTCCTACCTCAAGACAAATATGTGAAAGATTGATTGAGTGTTGAGGAGGCCACCTTTTGAAGCACAAGAGCAAGGATTTCATCATCAATAACAACATCTATTACCTTTTGGAGAGTGGTGTCTCCTAGATTGGTTAGGTATCACTTGGGAGCCTCCAAGATCATGTGGAGTTGAACCAAGGAATTTGTAAGGGCAAGGAGATCGCCTACTTCATGAAGATCTATCCCGAGTGAGGCTAGTCCTTCGTGGGCGTAAACCATGGTGGAATAGACAAGGTTGCTTCTTCATGGATCCTTCGTGGGTGGAGCCCTCCATGGACTCGTGCAACCGTTACCCTCTGTGGGTTGAAGTCTCCATCAACGTGGATGTACGATAGCACCACCTATCGGAACCAAGCCGAAAACACCGTGTCTTCATTGCATTTGATATCTCCAATCCCCCCTTTAAATTCATATGCAAAGTCATTACTTTCCGCTTCACAACTCTTAGACTTGCATTTGTAGGGTGTTGCTTGACTTGGTAGAATTGCTAAAACTTGCCTACAACTGAAATTGGGATAAGGCTAGGTTTTTATTTGGTCAAGTAGTCTAATCACCCCCCCTCTAGACCTACTTTCAATCCTACACTTGCAAGCATCGATTTCTCTTAAGGAAGATGGACGGTACAGAAATGAGTAGGTGAGGATCCGAATGGATAAGGAGGAGGCGGTTGTGGGGCCCGAAGGGATATGCATGTACACGTATTAGAGATGTGTGTGGCATGGGACGACCGATCAAAACTGACCGCATGGCGCACACATGATCAACGCAAGTCATAGCCGGTCGAGAACGTTCACCATGATGAAATGGCATAGTTGCATATTGAGAGAATTATAGTTGGTCATAAGTAGCATGCATGATTGATGCATATAATTGTTGGTTTTTTTGCATGCATGTGGCATGACGAGGTGATATAGTTGCATGTTGAAATAATTGGAGTTGGCATGAATAAGGGTAGGGTGTGCACAGTGGTAGATCTAGGACCCAGCCCCCCAGGCCTAGACCCGGGGCATGAGGCCCAAATCCTTTGTATTCTGTAGCAAAGTTAAGGTGGCCCGGGCGGTCTGCCGGGCTAGATCTTGTTGGGGAACGTAGCATGCAATTTCAAAAAATTTCCTACGATCATGCAAGATCTATCTAGGAGATGCATAGCAACAAGAGGGGAGAGTGTGTCCACGTACCCTCGTAGACCGAAAGTGGAAGCATTATGTTAACGCGGTTGATGTAGTCGAACGTCTTCACGATCCAACCGATCCAAGTACCGAACGATTGGCACCTCCGTGTTCAACACACGTTCAGCTCGATGATGTCCTTGGAACTCTTGATCTAGCAGAGGGTCGAGGAAGAGTTCCGATAGCACGATGGCGTGGTGACGGTGATGGTGATGTGATCCGCGCAGGGCTTTGCCTAAGCACTACGACGATATGACCGAAGGAGTAAACTGTGGAGGGGGGCACCGCACATGGCTAAGAGAATTCTTGGTGTGCCTTTGGGGTGCCCCTGCCCTCGTATATAAAGGGGGGAGGAGGAGGCCGGCGGCCAGGAGGGGGGCGCCAAGGGGGGAGTCCTACTTGTACTCCTAGTCCAAGTAGGATTCGCCCCCCTTTTCCTTTCTCCACCGGAGGGAATAGGAAGGAGAGGGAGAGGGAAAGGGAAGGGGGGGCGCCCCCTCCTCCTTGTCTTATTCGGACTCCCTAGGAGGGGGGCGTGCGCCACCCCTCACAAGCTTCCCTCTCTCTCCTTTTAGGCCCATGTAGGCCCAACACTTCCTCGGGGGGTTCCGGTAACCCCTCGGTACTCTGGAAAAATACCTGAATCACTCGGAACCATTCCGATGTCCGAATACTACCTTCCAATATATGAATCTTCACCTCTCGACCATTTCGAGACTCCTTGTCATGTCTGTGATCTCATCATGGACTTCGAACAAACTTCGGTCACCAAAACACATAACTCATAATACAAATCATCATCGAACGTTAAGGTGCGTACCCTACAGGTTCAAGAACTATGTAGACATGACCGAGACACATCTCTGGTCAATAAACAATAGTGGAACCTGGATTCTCATATTGGTTCCTACATATTCTACGAAGATCTTTATCGGTCAAATCGCATAACAATATACGTCATTCCCTTTGTCATCAGTATGTTACTTGTCCGAGATTCGATCGTCAGTATCCTCATACCTAGTTCAATCTCGTTACTGGCAAGTCTCTTTACTCGTTCCATAATGCATCATACCGCAACTAACTCATTAGTCACATTGCTTGCAAGGCTTATAGTGATGTGCATTACCAAGAGGGCCTAGAGATACCTCTCCGATATATGGAGTGCCAAATCCTAATCTTGATCTATGCCAACTCAACAAACACCATCAGAGACACCTGTAGAGCATCTTTATAATCACCCAGTTACGTTGTGACGTTTGATAGCACACAAGGTGTTCCTCCGGTATTCGGGAGTTGCACAATCTCATAGTCAGAGGAATATGTATAAGTCATGAAGAAAGCAATAGCAATAAAACTAAACGATTATAATTCTAAGCTAACTGATGGGTCTTGTCCATCACATCATTCTTTAATGATGTACCCCGTTCATCAAATGACAACACATGTCTATGGCTAGGAAACTTAACCATCTTTGATTAACAAGCTAGTCAAGTAGAGGCATACTAGGGACACTCTGTTTTGTCTATGTATTCACACATGTACTAAGTTTTCGGTTAATACAATTCTAGCATGAATAATAAACATTTATCATGATACAAGGAAATATAAATAACAACTTTATTATTGTCTCTAGGGCATATTTCCTTCAGTCTCCCACTTGCACTAGAGTCAATAATCTAGATTACATAGTAATGATTCTAACACCCATGGAGTCTTGGTGCTGATCTGTTTTGATCATGGAAGAGGCTTAGTTAACGGGTCTACAACATTCAAATCCGTATGTATTTTGCAAATCTCTATGTCTCCCTCCTTGACTTGATCGCGGATGGAATTGAAGCGTCTCTTGATGTGTTTGGTTCTCTTGTGAAATCTGGATTCCTTCACCAAGGCAATTGCTCTAGTATTGTCACAAAAGATTTTCATTGGACCCGATGCACTAGGTATTACACCTAGATCGGATATGAACTCCTTCATCCAGATTCCTTCATTTGCTGCTTACGAAGCATCTATGTACTCCGCTTCACACGTAGATCCCGCCATGACGCTCTGCTTGGAACTGCACCAACTTACAGCTCCACCATTTAATATAAATACGTATCTGGTTTGTGACTTAGAGTCATCCGGATCAGTGTCAAAGCTTGCATCGACATAACCATTTACGACAAGATCTTTGTCACCTCCATAAAAAAGAAACATATCCTTAGTCCTTTTCAGGTATTTCAGGATGTTCTTGACCGCTGGCTAGTGATCCACTCCTGGATTACTTTGGTACCTCCCTGTTAAACTTATAGCAAGGCACACATCATGCCTGGTACATAACATTGCATACATGATAGAACCTATGGCTGAGGCATAGGGAATGACTTTCATTTTCTCTCAATCATCTGCAGTGGTCGGGCATTGAGTCTGACTCAACTTCACACCTTGTAATACAGGCAAGAACCCTTTCTTTGACTGATCCATTTTCAACTTCTTCAAAACTTTATCAAGGTATGTGCTTTGTGAAAGTCCAATTAATCATCTTGATCTATCTCTATAGATCTTGATGCCCAATATATAAGCAGCTTCACCGAGGTCTTTCATTGAAAAATTCTTATTTAAGTATCCTTTTATGCTATCCAGAAATTATGTATTATTTCCAATCTACAATATGTCATCCACAAATAATATTAGAAATGCTATAGAGATCCCACTCACTTTCTTGTTAAATACAGGCTTCTCTAAAAGTCTGTATAAAACCATATGCTTTGATCACACTATCAAAGCGTATATTCCAACTCTGAGAGGCTTGCACCAGTCCATAAATGGATCGCTAGAGCTTGCACACTTTGTTAGCACCTTTAGGATCGACAAAACCTTATGGTTGCATCATATACAACTCTTCTTCAAGATATCCATTAAGGAATGCAATTTTGACATCCATTTGCCAAATTTCATAATCATAAAATGCAGCAATTGCTAACATGATTCGGACAGACTTAAGCATCGCCACGGGTGAGAAGGTGTCATCGTAGTGAACTCCTTGAACTTGTCGAAAACCTTTTGCAACAAGTCGAGCTTTGTATATAGTAACATTACCGTCAGCGTCAGTCTTCTTCTTGAAGATCCATTTACTCTCTATGGCTTGCCGATCATCCGGCAAGTCAACCAAAGTCCACACTTTGTTCTCATACATGGATCCCATCTCAGATTTCATGGCCTCAAGCCATTTCGCAGAATCTGGGCTCATCATCGCTTCCTCATAGTTCGTAGGATCGCCATGGTCTAGTAACATGATTTCCAGAACATGATTACCGTACCACTCTAGTGCGGATCATACTCTGGTTGACCTACGAGGTTCGATAGTAACTTGATCTAAAGTTTCATGATCTTCATCATTAGCTTCCTCACTAATTGGTATAGGAATCACTAGAACTGATTTCTTTGATGAACTACTTTCCAATTCGGGAGAAGGTACAATTACCTCATCAAGTTCTACTTTCCTCCCACTCACTTCTTTTGAGAGAAACTCCTTCTCTAGAAAGGATCCATTCTTAGCAATGAATATCTTGCCTTCGGATCTGTGATAGAAGGTGTACCCAATAGTCTCCTTTGGGTATCCTATGAAGACACATTTATCCAATTTGGGTTCGAGCTTATCAAGTTGAAGCTTTTTCACATAAGCATCGCAGCCCCAAACTTTAAGAAACGACAGCTCAGGTTTCTGGCCAAACCACAGTTCATATGGTGTCATCTCAACGGATTTAGATGGTGCCCTATTTAACGTGAATGCATCCGTCTCTAAAGCATAACCCCAAAACGATAGCATTAAATTGGTAAGAAACATCATAGATCACACCATATCTAATAAAGTACGGTTACGACGTTCGGACACACTGATACGTCCCCAATGTATCTATAATTTTTGATTGTTCCATGCTGTTATATTATCAATCTTGGATATTTTATAATCATTTTATAGTCATTTTATATCATTTTTTGGTACTAACCTATTGACATAGTTCCAAGTGCCAGTTGCTATTTTTTCCATGTTTTTTACATCGCGGAAAATCATTACCAAATGGAGTCCAAATGCCATGAAACTTTACAGAGAATTTTTATGAACCAGAAGACACGTAATGGGCCCTAACCACGCCTAGGGGGTGCTCCGAGGAGAGCACAACCCACCAGGGCGCGCTAGGAGGCCCAGGCGCGCCCTGGTGGGTTGTGCCCACCTCGGGTGCCCCCCGGACTGCCTCTTTGCTCTATAAATACCCCAATATTCCCAAGGCCCTAGGGGAGTCGATGAAATATTCATCCAGCCGCTGCAGAGTACAGAACCACCAGGTCCAATCTAGACACCATCTTGGATGGGGTTCACCACCTCCATTGGTGCCTCTCCGATGATGCGTGAGTAGTTCTTTATAGACCTCCGGGTCCGTAGTTAGTAGCTAGATGGCTTACTCTCTCTCTCTCTCTCTCTCTCTTGATTCTCAATACAATGGTCTCTTGGAGATCCATATGATGTAACTCTTTTGCGGTGTGTTTGTTGGGATCGCTGAACTTTGAGTTTATGATCAAATATATCTTTTTATACCCATGAAAGTATTTGAGTTTCTTTCATCTCTTTTATGCATGATCTCTTATAGCCTCGTATTTCTTCTCCGATATTTGGGTTTTGTTTGGCCAACTTGATCTATTTATCTTGCAATGGGAAGAGGTGCTTTGTAGTGGGTTCGATCTTACGGTGCTTGATCACAATGACAGAAGGGGAACCAACACGTATGTATCATTGCTAGTAAGGATAAAACGATGGGGTCTATCTCTACATAGTTAGATCTTGTCTACATCATGTCATCATTCTTATTGCATTACTCCGTTTCTCCATGAACTTAATACACTAGATGCATGCTAGATAGCGGTCGATGTGTGGAGTAATAGTAGTAGATGCAGGCAAGAGTCGGTCTACTAATCTTGGAAGGTGATGCCTATGTAATGATCATTGCCTGGATATCGTCATGAGTATTTGAAGTTCTATCAATTACCCAACAGTAATTTGTTCACCCACTGTTTGCTATTTTTCTCGAGAGAAGCCACTAGTGAAACCTACGACCCCCGGATCTCTTTCTCATATTATTTGCCTTTGCGATCTATTTGCCTTTGCTTTTATTTTCAGATCTATTAAACTAAAAACACAAAAATACCTTGCTACAATTTATTCTTATTTATTTTATTTGGCATTCGATCTATCAATCTACTACAATTTATCTCACATCCGTTTGCCTATCTTGAGGCGCCGTACCCAGAAGGGATTGACAACCCCTTTAACACGTCGGGTTGCAAGGATTTGTTATCTGTGTGTAGGTGCTATTTACGTTGTGTTGCTTGGTTCTCCTACTAGTTTGATAACCTTGGTTTCACATCTGAGGGAAATACCTACCGCTGCTGTGCTGCATCCTCCCTTCCTCTTTGGGGAAATACCGACGTAGCTTGAAGCCGCATCTAAAGGAATTTCTGGCGCCGTTGCTGGGGAGGATCTTCAACATATACCAGGTTCCTAATCACAAATCTCATCTCCTCACAATTTACATTATTTGCCATTTTCCTCTTGTTTCCTCTCCCCACTTTACAAAAATTTGCCGTTTTATCCGCCTCTCTTTTTTCGTTCGCCATTTTCTTCTTAGATCTATCCTTTGCTTCCAATCATGAGTGATTTCGGTATGGCACCAACATATGATGGCCTAACTCCTAATATTGGACGTACGGGCAATCTGAATGCTAAAACTTTTATCTTAGGACAAGGGAACGTTATGGGAAAAGAGCGTATCCAAGAATTTTTCAATTGTGTTGGAATCTAAGTCTTGATGATGCTCCTATACTTAAAACTACTAGATCTTATGCGGATGCTATTTCAGCACTAGTTTTGAAACTTGAAAGTAAATTTATCCGTACTCATCCTACTTTGCCAAGATTGTTTTTTGAGCTTCCCGTTATAAAGAACCCTAAGGCTAAAAAGTTGGCCACTCTCGTTCTTATTAATGAGTTTGACTATATCATACGGGAAGCTGGGGAAATCTTTGTTTTTTATGGTATGAATCGTGAGAAAGCTGTGATAGATGAAATTATTTACAACAGTGACTATGCTTTAAGATATTTGCTTGGGGATAATAAAATCTTTGACGAGAATCTTAAAAAGGAAGTCCCCGTTTTAGATATAATCCAACAGGTTTTCAATAATGTTAATCAACATTACTCTTGGATTGTTGTGGGAAATCAAAAAGGTTATGATGAACACCAACTTAGGTATGCTAAGCTTTCTATGGATAATATGTTTTATGTTGTGTTTACAAAACCCCATGATGAAAAATACCTCCATGATACGTCTCCAACGTATCTATAATTTTTGATTGCTCCATGCTATATTATCTACTGTTTTGGACATTATTGGGCTTTATTATCCACTTTTATATTATTTTTGGGACTAACCTATTAACCAGAGGCCCAGCCTAGAATTGCTGTTTTTTGCCTGCTTTAGGGTTTCGAAGAAAAGGAATATCAAACGGAGTCCAAACGGAATGAAACCTTCGGGAACGTGATTTTCTCATTGAATACAACTCAGGAAACTTGGACCCTATGTCAAGACACGTAACAGGAGGCCACGAGGTAGGGGGGCGCGCCTACCCCCCCCCCCCCCCCCCAGGCGCGCCCTCCACCCTCGTGGGCCCCCTTTTGCTCCACCGACGTACTTCTTCCTCCTATATATACCCACGTACCCCCAAATGATCAGATACGGAGCAAAAACCCTAATTCCACCGCCGTAACTTTCTGTATCCACGAGATCCCATCTTGGGGCCTGTTCCGGAGCTCCACCGGAGGAGGCATCGATCACGGAGGGCTTCTTCATCAAGACCATAGCCCCTTCGATGAAGTGTGAGTAGTTTACCTCAGACCTACGGGTTCATAGTTAGTAGCTAGATGGCTTCTTCTCTCTTTTTGGATCTCAATATAACGTTCTCCCCCTCTCTTGTGGAGATCTATTCGATGTAATCTTCTTTTTGCGGTGTGTTTGTTGAGACCGATGAATTGTGGGTTTATGATCAAGTCTATCTATGAATAATATTTGAATCTTCTCTAAATTCTTTTATGTATGATTGGTTATCTTTGCAAGTCTCTTCGAATTATCAGTTTGGTTTGGCCTACTAGATTGATCTTTCTTGCAATGGGAGAAGTGCTTAGCTTTGGGTTCAATCTTGCGGTGTCCTTTCCCGGTGACAGTAAGGGTAGGAAGGCATGTATTGTATTGTTGCCATCGAGGATAACAAGATGGGGTTTTCTTCATATTGCACGAGTCTACCCCTCTACATCATGTCATCTTGCTTAAGGCGTTACTCTGTTTTTAATTTAATACTCTAGATGCATGCTGGATAGCGGTCGATGAGTGGAGCAATAGTAGTAGATGCAGGCAGGAGTCGGTCTACTTGTCTCGGACGTGATGCCTATATACATGATCATACCTAGATATTCTCATAACTATGCTCAATTATGTCAATTTCTCAACAGTAATTTGTTCACCCACCGTAGAATACTTATGCTCTCGAGAGAAGCCACTAGTGAAACCTATGGCCCCCGGGTCTATCTTTAATTCTTTATCATATCAATCTCCTACTACTTAGTTATTTACTTTGCTATTTACTTTGCCTTTATTTTACTTTGCATCTTTATCATAAAAATACCAAAAATATTATCTTATCATATCTATCAGATCTCACTCTCGTAAGTGGCCCTATAGGGATTGACAACCCCTATTTGCGTTGGTTGTTATTTGTTTTGTGCAGGTGCGAGGGACTCGCGCGTAGCCTCCTACTGGATTGATACCTTGGTTCTCAAAAACTGAGGGAAATACTTACGCTACTTTGCTACATCATCCCTTCCTCTTCGGGGAAAACCAACGCAGTGCTAAAAGAGGTAGCACTCCACGAAAATTAAGAAGAAGGATGACAAAACTTAGATCCTTGCTTTATGCCTAGCCAAGGGCATAAAACTATAGCGCTTGTTGGGAGCCAACCCAATGAATAAAATTTATTTTTTCTTTTTACTTCCTATTTTTGAGCATTAGCACAATTATGCTACTGTTATGATTGTGTTTTTTATGTTTAATTAGTGTTTGTGCCAAGTAAAGCCTTTAGGATCTTCTTGGGTGATAGTTGTTTGATCTTGCTGAAAAAACAGAAACTTTTACGCTCATGAAAATAATTCTCATTTTTTATCAGAGAGCGATAAAATACCCATTCCTTTTGCAGCAGATCAATATACAAATTTCTCAGGCCGTCCTAATTTTTTAGAATTTTTGGAGTTACAGAAGTATGCGAAACCTCCAGATTGCTACACATTGTTTTGTTTTGTCTTTGCGTTGTGTGCTTATTTTGATGGCTCTATGGTTTTCTTTGATGAGTTTTTGCCATAGGAAAGTTGGAATACAATAGATATAATGCGAGAAAAAATATGAATTGGTTTAATACAACACTTATAGTAGTGATTTATTTTCTTATACTAACGGATCTTACGAAGGTTTTGTTGAGTTTTGTGTGATTGAAGTTTTCAAGTTTTGGGTTATCTTACGATGGATGAAGGAATAAGGAGTAAGAAGAGACTAATCTTGGGGATGCCCCCGGCATCCCAAGCTATTATCCAAAAGAGAGCAAGCAACTAATCTTGGGGATGCCCCCGAGTGGCATCCCCTCTTTCTTCTAACGACCATCGGTATTTTACTCGAAGCTATATTTTTATTCGTCACATAGTATGTGTTTTGCTTGGAGTGTCTTGTATGATATGAGTATTTGCTTGGTTTATTTTGTGTTTTAAGTCTTGATTCCTTGCTGGACACACCTATTTGAGAGAGCCAAAATTATGTCATGACTTGTTAGAATTGCTCTCTATGCTTCACTTAAATGTTTATGAGCTATGGACTTGCTCTAGTGCTTCACTTATATCTTTTTGAGCATGGTGTGCTTTAGTATTTTTGAATAAATGCTCGCTTGCTTCACTTAGATTTATTTGAGAGTTAGTAAAATTTTCAAGAAATATTTTTGAATAAATGCTCGCTTGCTTCACTTAGATTTATTTGAGAGTTAGTAAAATTTTCAAGAAATTCTCTCTTGCTTCACTTAAATTAATTTGAGAGAAAGAAAGAAATATTATGCTCATAATCTTCATTTATATTTGTTTGAGCTTGTCAAAAGCAACACATAAAAATTATTCCCAAAGTGATCGATATCCAAGAAGGATATAATAAAAACTTTGATGAAGATCATTGGACAAAATAAACTTGATTCTTAGTAATAGTTTTGAGATATGATGATGTGATATGTGATTTATGTGGAGGAGTAATTATGCTTTAGTAAGAATATTGGTGTTAAGGTTTGTGATTTCCTATGCAAGCACGAAAGTCAATAATTATGCAATGAAATTATATCCTACTTGTGGTGCATTATTCGGTGTTAATTATGCTTAATGCTCGCTTATGAGATTATCCGTTTCTTGGTTGGTCGCTTCTAAATCTTTTGCTAGCCTTCATTTTGCACTAAGTATGATCTCTACTTGTGCATCCAAAAACCTTTAACCCAGTTTTGCCACATGAGTCAACTATATCTACCTATATGCGGTATTCTTTTGCCGTTCTAAGCAAATTTGTATGTGCCATCTCTAATTTTCAAAATAAACTTCTTTTTTGTGTGTTCGTTTCGCTCGCGGAGCGGTGAGGGGTGGCTAATATTTTCCATGCTAGATGTGTTATTCTCAAGATGAGTGTTTATTCACTTATCATTGCACGAGAGTAAGGCAAAGGTATTAGGGATTCCTAGTCCCGAAATGAAAAATGAATTTACTTTATGTTGTCAAATAATAAATTCCTTGGAAAATGTTGGTATGGAGGGCAACCGTGGATACAGCTAGCCATGGAAAGTGAAAGTATGGTTGAAAAAGGAATAAACTTGATTTTCTGTTTGGAAACCGCCTATGATATATCTAAGCATGGAAAGTGTTGGGAACTCATCGTTTTCATTGGTGGGAAGGATACACCTCCCAAAATGTTTTTATCTCTATGTTTTTCGCTTTGAGCTCTGGCACCTCTACAAATCCCTACTTCCCTCTGCGAAGGGCCTTTCTTTTACTTTATGCAATTTTTATTTTTGAATTTGAGTCTCCATATTCTCTTAGAAAGCACCAACTAGGGGGCACTATGATCGTACTTGAGCATTGGGTGTAGCTAATATGCGAGTGTGTTTCATGAATGGATCAATGATTGAGCATGATGGGCTAGGGATAACTTATTTTAGCATTGATATGTTGAAAGACATGGTTGCTTGTTGATATGCTTGAGTATTTAAATTATCATGTCAAAACTAGACTATTGCTTTGAACAATATAAAAGTCCAAATGTCCATGCTATACAGAAAAGAAATATGATATGACATGATAGGTAGCATTCCACATCAAATATTCTGTTTTTATTACTTACCTACTCGAGGACAAGTAGGAGTTAAGCTTGGGGATGATGATACGTCTCCAACGTATCTATAATTTTTGATTGTTCCATGCTGTTATATTATCAATCTTGGATGTTTTTATAATCATTTTATAGTCATTTTATATCATTTTTGGTACTAACCTATTGACATAGTGCCAAGTCCCAGTTACTGTTTTTTTCATGTTTTTTACATCGCAGAAAATCAATACCAAACGGAGTCCAAATGCCACGAAACTTTACGGAGATTTTTTATGGACTAGAAGACACGTAATGGGCCCTGGCTACGCCTGGGGTGCTCCGAGGAGAGCACAACCCACCAGGGCGCGCTAGGAGGCCTAGGCGCGCCCTGGTGGGTTGTGCCCACCTCGGGTGCCCCCCCGGACCGCCTCTTTGCTCTATAAATACCCCAATATTCCCAAAGCCCTAGGGGAGTCGACGAAATATTCATCCAGCCGCCGCAGAGTCCAGAACCACCAGATCCAATCTAGACACCATCTTGGATGGGATTCACCACCTCCATTGGTGCCTCTCCCATGATGCGTGAGTAGTTCTTTATAGACCTTCGGGTCCGTAGTTAGTAGCTAGATGGCTTCCTCTCTCTCTTGATTCTCAATACAATGGTCTCTTGGAGATCCATATGATGTAACTCTTTTGCGGTGTGTTTGTTGGGATCGATGAACTTTGAGTTTATGATCAAATATATCTTTTTATATCCATGAAAGTATTTGAGTTTCTTTCATCTCTTTTATGCATGATCTCTTATAGCCTCGTATTTCTTCTCTGATATTTGGGTTTTGTTTGGCCAACTCGATCTATTTATCTTGCAATGGGAAGAGGTGCTTTGTAGTGGGTTCGATCTTACGGTGCTTGATCACAATGACAGAAGGGGAACCAGCACGTATATTGTTGGGAAACGTAGTAATTTCACAAAATTTCCTACGCACACGCAAGATCATGGTGATGCATAGCAACGAGAGGGGACAGTGTTGTCTACGTACCCTCGTAGACCGATGCGGAAGCGTTGACGCAACATAGAGGAAGTAGTCGGACGTCTTCCCGATCCAACCGATCCAAGCACCGTTACTCCGGCACCTCCGAGTTCTTAGCACACGTACAGCTCAATGACGCTCCCCGGGCTCCGATCCAGCAAAGCTTCGGGGATGAGTTCCGTCAGCACAACGGCGTGGTGACGATCTTGATGTTCTATGGTCGCAGGGCTTCGCCTAAGCACTACAACAATATGACCGAGGTGGAATATGGTGGAAGGGGGCACCGCACACGGCTAAGGAACGATCACGATGATCAACTTGTGTGTTCTAGGGTGCCCCCCTGCCCCCGTATATAAAGGAGGGAGGGGGAGGTGTGGCCGGCCCCAAGGGGTGCGCCTGGAGGAGTCCTACTCCTACCGGGAGTAGGACTCCCCCCTCTTTTGCCTTGTTGGAATAGGAAAGGGAGAAGGAGAAGAGGAAAGGGGGGCGCCGCCCCCCCTTCCTTGTCCTATTCGGACTAGGGGGGAGGGGGCGCGCGGCCTGCCCTGGCCGGCCCCTCTCTTCTCCCTTATGGCCCATGAAGGCCCATTAATCCCCCCCCCCCCGGGGGGGGGGGGGGTTCCGGTAACCCCCGGTACTCCGGTAAAATGCCGATTTTACCCGGAACGATTCCGATGTCCAAATATAGGCTTCCAATATATCGATCTTTATGTCTTGACCATTTCGAGACTCCTCGTCATGTCTGTGATCACATCCGGGACTCCGAACTAACTTCGGTACATCAAAATGCATAAACTCATAATAACTGTCATCGTAACGTTAAGCGTGCGGACCCTACGGTTCGAGAACAATGCAGACATGACTGAGACAAATCTCCGGTCAATAACCAATAGCGGGACCTGGATGCCCATATTGGCTCCTACATATTCTACGAAGATCTTTATCGGTCAGACCGCATAACAACATACGTTGTTCCCTTTGTCATCGGTATGTTACTTGCCCGAGATTTGATCGTCGGTATCCAATACCTAGTTCAATCTCGTTACCGCCAAGTCTCTTTACTCGTTTCGTAATACATCATCTCGCAACTAACTCATTAGTTGTAATGCTTGCAAGGCTTATGTGATGTGCATTACCGAGAGGGCCCAGAGATACCTCTCCGACAATCGGAGTGACAAATCCTAATCTCGAAATACGCCAACCCAACATCTACCTTTGGAGACACCTGTAGAGCACCTTTATAATCACCCATTTACGTTGTGACGTTTGGTAGCACACAAAGTGTTCCTCCGGCAAACGGGAGTTGCATAATCTCATAGTCATAGGAACATGTATAAGTCCTGAAGAAAGCAATAGCAACATACTAAACAATCGGGTGCTAAGCTAATGGAATGGATCATGTCAATCAGATCATTCAACTAATGATGTGACCTCGTTAATCAAATAACAACTCTTTGTTCATGGTTAGGAAACATAACCATCTTTGATTAACGAGCTAGTCAAGTAGAGGCATACTAGTGACACTCTGTTTGTTTATATATTCACACATGTATTATGTTTCCGGTTAATACAATTCTAGCATGAATAATAAACATTTATCATGATATATGAGGAAATAAATAATAACTTTATTATTGCCTCTAGGGCATATTTCCTTCAGTCTCCCACTTGCACTAGGGTCAATAATCTAGATTACACAGTAATGATTCTAACACCCATGGAGCCTTGGTGCTGATCATGTTTTGCTCGTGGAAGAGGCTTAGTCAACGAGTCTGCTACATTCAGATCCGTATGTATCTTGCAAATCTCTATGTCTCCCACCTGGACTAGATCCCAGATGGAATTGAAGCGTCTCTTGATGTGCTTGGTTCTTTTGTGAAATCTGGATTCCTTTGCCAAGGCAATTGCACCAGTATTGTCACAAAAGATTTTCATTGGACCCGATGCACTAGGTATGACACCTAGATCGGATATGAACTCCTTCATCCATACTCCTTCGTTTGCTGCTTCTGAAGCAGCTATGTACTCCGCTTCACATGTAGATCCCGCCACGACGCTTTGTTTAGAACTGCACCAACTGACAGCTCCACCATTTAATCTAAACACGTATCCGGTTTGCGATTTAGAATCGTCCGGATCAGTGTCAAAGCTTGCATCAACGTAACCATTTACAATGAGCTCTTTGTCACCTCCATATACGAGAAACATATCCTTAGTCCTTTTCAGGTACTTCAGGATGTTCTTGAGTGCTGTCCAGTGATCCACTCCTGGATTACTTTGGTACCTCCCTGCTAAACTTATAGCAAGGCACGCATCAGGTCTGGTACACAACATTGCATACATGATAGAGCCTATGGCTGAAGCATAGGGAACATCTTTCATTTTCTCTCTATCTTCTACAGTGGTTGGGCATTGAGTCTGACTCAACTTCACACCTTGTAACACAGGCAAGAACCCTTTCTTTGCTTGATCCATTTTGAACTTCTTCAAAATCTTGTCAAGGTATGTGCTTTGTGAAAGTCCAATTAAGCGTCTTGATCTATCTCTATAGATCTTTATGCCTAATATGTAAGCAGCTTCACCGAGGTCTTTCATTGAAAAACTGTTATTCAAATATCCCTTTATGCTATCCAGAAATTCTATATCATTTCCAATCAGTAATATGTCATCCACATATAATATCAGAAATGCTACAGAGCTCCCACTCACTTTCTTGTAAATACAGGCTTCTCTGAAAGTCTGTATAAAACCAAATGCTTTGATCACACTATCAAAGCGTTTATTCCAACTCCGAGAGGCTTGCACCAGTCCATAAATGGATCGCTGGAGCTTGCACACTTTGTTAGCTCCCTTTGGATCGACAAAACCTTCCGGTTGCATCATATACAACTCTTCTTCCAGAAATCCATTCAGGAATGCAGTTTTGACATCCATCTGCCAAATTTCATAATCATAAAATGCGGCAATTGCTAACATGATTCGGACAGACTTAAGCATCGCTACGGGTGAGAAGGTCTCATCATAGTCAACCCCTTGAACTTGTCAAAAACCTTTTGCGACACGTCGAGCTTTGTAGACAGTAATATTACCGTCAGCGTCAGTCTTCTTCTTGAAGATCCATTTATTCTCAATTGCTTGCCGATCATCGGGCAAGTCAACCAAAGTCCATACTTTGTTCTCATACATGGATCCCATCTCAGATTTCATGGCTTCAAGCCATTTTGCAGAATCTGGGCTCACCATCGCTTCTTCATAGTTTGTAGGTTTATCATGATCTAGCAGCATGATTTCCAGAACAGGATTACCGTACCACTCTGGCGCGGTTCTCACTCTGGTTGATCTACGAGGTTCAGTAGTATCTTGTTCCGAAGTTTCATGATCATTATCATTAGCTTCCTCACTAATTGGCGTAGGTGTCGCAGAAACAGTTTTCTGTGATGTACTACTTTCCAATAAGGGAGCAGGTATAGTTACCTCATCAAGTTCTACTTTCCTCCCACTCACATCTTTCGAGAGAAACTCCTTCTCCAGAAAGTTTCCAAATTTAGCAACAAAAGTCTTGCCTTCGGATCTGTGATAGAAGGTGTATCCAATAGTTTCCTTTGGATATCCTATGAAGACACATTTCTCCGATTTGGGTTCGAGCTTATCAGGTTGAAGCTTTTTCACATAAGCATCGCAGCCCCAAACTTTCAGAAATGACAACTGTGGTTTCTTGCCAAACCATAGTTCATAAGGCGTCGTCTCAACGGATTTTGATGGTGCCCTATTTAATGTGAATGCGGCCGTCTCTAAAGCATAACCTCAAAACGATAGCGGTAAATCAGTAAGAGACATCATAGATCGCACCATATCTAGTAAAGTACGATTACGACGTTCGGACACACCATTACGCTGTGGTGTTCCGGGTGGCGTGAGTTGCGAAACTATTCCGCATTGTTTCAAATGTACACCAAGCTCATAACTCAAATATTCTCCTCCACGATCAGATCATAGAAACTTTATTTTCTTGTTACGATGATTTTCAACTTCACTCTGAAATTCTTTGAACTTTTCAAATGTTTCAGACTTATGTTTCATTAAGTAGATATACCCATATCTGCTTAATTCATCTGTGAAGGTGAGAAAATAACGATATCCGCCACGAGCCTCAATATTCATCGGACCACATACATCTGTATGTATGATTTCCAACAAATCTGTTGCTCTCTCCATAGTACCGGAGAACGGTGTTTTAGTCATCTTGCCCATGAGGCACGGTTCGCAAGTACCAAGTGATTCATAATCAAGTGGTTCCAAAAGTCCATCAGTATGGAGTTTCTTCATGCGCTTTACACCGATATGACCTAAACGGCAGTGCCACAAATAAGTTGCACCATCATTATCAACTCTGCATCTTTTGGCTTCAACATTATGAATATGTGTATCACTACTATCGAGATTCAATAAGAATAGACCACTCTTCAAGGGTGCATGACCATAAAAGATATTACTTATATAAATAGAATAACCATTATTCTTTGATTTAAATGAATAACCGTCTCGCATTAAACAAGATCCAGATATAATGTTCATGCTCAACGCTGGCACCAAATAACAATTATTTAGGTCTAATACTAATCCCGAAGATAGATGTAGAGGTAGCGTGCCGACCGCGATCACAACGACTTTGGAACCGTTTCCCACGCGCATCGTCACCTCGTCCTTAGCCAATCTTCGCTTAATCCGTAGTCCCTGTTTCGAGTTGCAAATATTAGCAACAGAACCAGTATCAAATACCCAGGTGCTGCTGCGAGCATTAGTAAGGTACACATCAATAACATGTATATCACATATACCTTTGTTCACCTTGCCATCCTTCTTATCCGCCAAATACTTGGGGCAGTTCCGCTTCCAGTGACCAGTCTGCTTGCAGTAGAAGCACTTAGTTTCAGGCTTAGGTCTAGACTTGGGTTTCTTCTCTTGAGCAGCAACTTGCTTGCCGTTCTTCTTGAAGTTCCCCTTCTTCTTCCCTTTGCCCTTTTTCTTGAAACTAGTGGTCTTGTTGACCATCAACACTTGATGCTCCTTTTTGATTTCTACCTCCGCAGCTTTCAGCATTGCGAAGAGCTCGGGAATAGTCTTATTCATCCCTTGCATATTATAGTTCATCATGAAGCTCTTGTAGCTTGGTGGCAGTGATTGGAGAATTCTGTCAATGACGCAATCATCTGGAAGATTAACTCCCATCTGAATCAAGTGATTATTATACCCAGACATTTTGAGTATATGCTCACTGACAGAACTATTCTCCTCCATCTTGCAGCTATAGAACTTATTGGAGACTTCATATCTCTCAATCCGGGCATTTGCTTGAAATATTAACTTCAACTCCTGAAACATCTCATATGCTCCATGACGTTCAAAACGTCGTTGAAGTCCCGATTCTAAGCCGTAAAGCATGGCACACTGAACTATCGAGTAGTCATCAGCTTTGCTCTGCCAGACGTTCATAACATCTGGTGTTGCTCCAGAAGCAGGCCTGGCACCCAGCGGTGCTTCCAGGATGTAATTATTCTATGCAGCAATGAGGATAATCCTCAAGTTACGGACCCAATCCGTGTAATTGCTACCATCATCTTTCAACTTCGCTTTCTCAAGGAACGCATTAAAATTCAACGGAACAACAGCACGGGCCATCTATCTACAATCAAACATACATAAGCAAGATACTATCAGGTACTAAGTTCATGATAAATTTAAGTTCAATTAGTTAAATTACTTAAAGAACTCCCACTTAGATAGACATCCCTCTAATCCTCTAAGTGATCACGTGATCCAAATCAACTAAACCATGTCCGATCATCACGTGAGATGGAGTAGTTTCATTGGTGAACATCATTATGTTGATCATATCTACTATATGATTCACGCTCGACCTTTCGGTCTCCGTGTTCCGAGGCCATATCTGTATATGCTTGGCTCGTCAAGTATAACCTGAGTATTCCGCGTGTGCAACTGTTTTGCACCCGTTGTATTTGAACGTAGAGCCTATCACACCCGATCATCACGTGGTGTCTCAGCACGAAGAACTTTCGCAACGGTGCATACTCAGGGAGAACACTTCTTGATAATTTAGTGAGAGATCATCTTATAATGCTACCGTCAATCAAAGCAAGATAAGATGCATAAAAGATAAACATCACATGCAATCAATATAAGTGATATGATATGGCCATCATCATCTTGTGCCTGTGATCTCCATCTCCGAAGCACCGTCATGATCACCATCGTCATCGGCGCGACACCTTGATCTCCATCGTAGCATCGTTGTCGTCTCGCCAATCTTATGCTTCCACGACTATCGCTACCGCTTAGTGATAAAGTAAAGTTACATTGCGATTGCATTGCATACAATAAAGCGACAACCATATGGCTCCTGCCGGTTGCCGATAACTCGGTTACAAAACATGATCATCTCATACAATAAAATTTAGAATCATGTCTTGACCATATCACATCACAACATGCCCTGCAAAAACAAGTTAGACGTCCTCTACTTTGTTTGTTGCAAGTTTTACGTGGCTGCTATGGGCTTAAGCAAGAACCAATCTTACCTACGCATCAAAACCACAACGATAGTTTGTCAAGTTGATACCGTTTTAACCTTCGCAAGGACCGGGCGTAGCCACACTCGGTTCAACTAAAGTTGGAGAAACTGTCACCCGCAAGCCACCTATGTGCAAAGCACGTCGGGAGAACCGGTCTCGCGTAAGCGTACGCGTAATGTCGGTCCGGGCTGCTTCGTCCAACAATACCACCGAACCAAAGTATGACATGCTGGTAGGCAGTATGACTTATATCGCCCACAACTCACTTGTGTTCTACTCGTGCACATAACATCAAACCATAAAACCTAGGCTCGGATGCCACTGTTGGGTAACGTAGTAATTTCAAAAAATTTCCTACGCACACGCAAGATCATGGTGATGCATAGCAACGAGAGGGGAGAGTGTTCTCTACGTACCCTTGTAGACCGAAGCGGAAGCGTTGGCGCAACGTAGAGGAAGTAGTCGTACGTCTTCCCGATCCAACCGATCCAAGCACCATTACTCCGGCACCTCCGAGTTCTTAGCACACGTATAGCTCGATGACGCTCCCCGGGCTCCGATCCAGCAAAGCTTCGGGGATGAGTTCCGTCAGCACAACGGCGTGGTGACGATCTTGATGTTCTACGGTCGCAGGGCTTCGCCTAAGCACTACAACAATATGACCGAGGTGGAATATGGTGGAAGGGGGCACCGCACACGGCTAAGGAACGATCGCGATGATCAACTTGTGTGTTCTAGGGTGCCCCCTGCCCCCGTATATAAAGGAGGGAGGGGGAGGTGCGGCCGGCCCCAAGGGGTGCGCCTGGAGGAGTCCTACTCCTACCGGGAGTAGGACTCCCCCCTCTTTTGCCTTGTTGGAATAGGAAAGGGAGAAGGAGAAGAGGAAAGGGGGGCGCCGCCCCCCCTTCCTTGTCCTATTCGGACTAGGGGGGAGGGGGCGCGCGGCCTGCCCTGGCCGCCCCCTCTCTTCTCCCTTATGGCCCATGAAGGCCCATTAATCCCCCCGGGGGGGGGGGGGTTCCGGTAACCCCCCGGTACTCCGGTAAAATGCCGATTTTACCCGGAACGATTCCGATGTCCAAATATAGGCTTCCAATATATCGATCTTTATGTCTCGACCATTTCGAGACTCCTCGTCATGTCCGTGATCACATCCGGGACTCCGAACTAACTTCGGTACATCAAAATGCATAAACTCATAATAACTGTCATCGTAACGTTAAGCGTGCGGACCCTACAGTTCGAGAACAATGCAGACATGACTGAGACAAATCTCCGGTCAATAACCAATAGCGGGACCTGGATGCCCATATTGGCTCCTACATATTCTACGAAGATCTTTATCGGTCAGACCGCATAACAACATACATTGTTCCCTTTGTCATCGGTATGTTACTTGCCCGAGATTCGATCGTCGGTATCCAATACCTAGTTCAATCTCGTTACCGGCAAGTCTCTTTACTCGTTCCGTAATACATCATCTCGCAACTAACTCATTAGTTGTAATGCTTGCAAGGCTTATGTGATGTGCATTACCGAGAGGGCCCAGAGATACCTCTCCGACAATCGGAGTGACAAATCCTAATCTTGAAATACGCCAACCCAACATCTACCTTTGGAGACACCTGTAGAGCACCTTTATAATCACCCATTTACGTTGTGACGTTTGGTAGCACACAAAGTGTTCCTCCGGCAAACGGGAGTTGCATAATCTCATAGTCATAGGAACATGTATAAGTCATGAAGAAAGCAATAGCAACATACTAAACGATCGGGTGCTAAGCTAATGGAATGGGTCATGTCAATCAGATCATTCAACTAATGATGTGACCTCGTTAATCAAATAACAACTCTTTGTTCATGGTTAGGAAACATAACCATCTTTGATTAACGAGCTAGTCAAGTAGAGGCATACTAGTGACACTCTGTTTGTTTATATATTCACACATGTATTATGTTTCCGGTTAATACAATTCTAGCATGAATAATAAACATTTATCATGATATATGAGGAAATAAATAATAACTTTATTATTGCCTCTAGGGCATATTTCCTTCATATATATCGTTGCTACTAAGGATAAAATGATGGGGTCTATCTCTACATAGATAGATCTTGTCTACATCATGTCATCGTTCTTATTGCATTACTCCATTTCTTCATGAACTTAATACACTAGATGCATGCTGGATAGGGGTCGATGTGTGGAGTAATAGTAGTAGATGCAGGCAGGAGTCGGTCTACTAATCTTGGACGTGATGCCTATGTAATGATCATTGCCTGGATATCGTCATGAGTATTTGAAGTTCTATCAATTGCCCAACAGTAATTTGTTCACCCACTGTTTGCTATTTTTCTCAAGAGAAGCCACTAGTGAAACCTACGGCCCCCGTGTCTCTTTCTCATATTATTTGCCTTTGCGATCTATTTTCCTTTGCTTTTATTTTCAGATCTATTAAACTAAAAACACAAAAAATACCTTTCTTTAATTTATTCTTATTGATTTTATTTGGCGTTCGATCTATCAATCTACTACAATTTGTCTCACGTCCGTTTGCCTATCTTGAGGCGCTGTACGCGGAAGGGATTGACAACCCTTTAACACATCGAGTTGCGAGGATTTGTTATCTGTGTGCAGGTGCTGTTTACGATGTGTTGCTTGGTTCTCCTACTGGTTCGATAACCTTGGTTTAACATCTGAGGGAAATACCTACAGCTACTGTGCTGCATCATCCCTTCCTCTTTGGGGAAATACCGGTGTAGCTTCAAGCCGCATCACACACCATTACGCTGTGGTGTTCCAGGTGGCATGAGTTGCGAAACTATTCCACATTATTTCAAATGAAGACCAAACTCATAGATCAAATATTCACCTCCACGATTAGATCGTAGAAAATTTATTTTCTTGCTACGATGATTTTCCACTTCACTTTGAAATTCTTTGAACTTTTCAAATGTTTTGGACTTATGTTTCCTTAAGTTGATATACCCATATCTGCTCAAATCATCTATGAAGGTTAGAAAATAACGATACCCACCGCGAGCCTCAACACTCATCGGACCGCATACATCAGTATGTATTATTTCCAACAAGTCAGTTGCTCGCTCGATTGTTCTGGAGAACGGAGTCTTAGTCATCTTGCCCATGAGGCATGGTTCGCAAGCATCAAGTGATTCCAAAAGCACATCAACATGGAGTTTCTTCACGCGCTTTACACCAATATGAACTACCATTATTAACTTTGCATCTTTTGGCTTCAATATTATGAATATGTGTATCACTACAATCGAGATTCAACAAAAATAGACCACTCATCAAGGGTGCATGACCATAAAAGATATTACTCATACAAATAGAACAACCATTGTTCTCTGATTTAAATGAATAACCGTCTCGCATCAAACAAGATCCAGATATAATGTTCATGCTCAGCGCTGGCACCAAATAACAATTATTTAGGTCTAAACTAATCCCGACGGTAGATGTAGAGGTAGCGTGCCGACGGTGATCACATCGACTTTGGAACCATTTCCCACGCCCATCGTCTCCTCGTTCTTAGCAAATCTTCATTTAATCCGTAGCCCATGTTTCGAGTTGCAAATATGAGCAACAGAACTAGTATCAAATACCCAGGTGCTATTATGAGCATTAATAAGGTACACATCAATAACATGTATATCAAATATACCTTTCACTGTGCCATCCTTCTTATCCGCCAAATACTTGGGGCAGTTCCGCTTCTAGTGACCAGTCCCTTTGCAGTAGAAGCACTCAGTTTCAGGCTTAGGTCCAGACTTGGGCTTCTTCACTTGAGCATCAACTTGCTTGCTATTCTTCTTGAAGTTCCCCTTCTTCCCTTTGCCCTTTTTCTCGAAACTAGTGTTCTTGTTAACCATCAATACTTGACGCTCCTTCTTGATTTCTACCTCCGTAGCTTTTAGCATTGCAAAGAGCTCGGGAATTATCTTTTCCATCCCTTGCATATTATAGTTCATCACGAAGCCTTTATAGCTTGGTGGCAGTGATTTAAGAACTCTGTCAATGACACTATCATCAGGAATATTAAATCCCAGATGAGTCAAGTGGTTATGGTACCTAGACAATCTGAGTATGTGTTCACTGACAGAACTATTCTCCTCCATCTTGCAGCTATCGAACTTGTTGGAGACTTCATATCTCTCAACTCGGGCATTTGCTTGAAATATTAACTTCAACTCCTGGAACATCTCATATGCTCCATAATGTTCAAAACTTCTTTGAAGTCCCGATTCTAAGCCGTAAAGCATGGCACACTCAACTATCAAGTAGTCATCAGCTTTGCTCTGCCGCACATTCATAACGTCCGGAGTTGCTCCTGCAACGGGTCTTGCACCTTGTGGTGTTTCCAGGACGTAATTCTTCTGTGCAGCAATGAGGATAATCCTCAAGTTACGGACCCAGTCTTTGTAGTTGCTACCATCATCTTTCAACTTAGCTTTCTCTAGGAACACATTAAAATTCAAGGGAACGGTAGCACGGACCATTGATCTATAACAACATAGATATGCAAAAACTATCAGGTACTAAGTTCATGATAAATTAAAGTTTAATTAATCATATTACTAAAGAACTCCCACTTAGATAGACATCACTCTAGTCATCTAAATGATCACGTGATCCATATCAACTAAACCATGTCCGATCATCACGTGAGATGGAGTAGTTTTCAATGGTGAACATCACTATGTTGATCATATCTACTATATGATTCATGTTTGACCTTTTGGTCTCAGTGTTCCGAGGCCATATCTGCATATGCTAGGCTCGTCAAGTTTAACCCGAGCATTCTTCACGTGCAAAACTGGCTTGCACCCGTTGTATGTGAACGTAGAGCTTATCACACCCGATCATCACGTGGTGTCTCGGCACGACGAACTGTAGCAACAGTGCATACTCAGGGAGAACACTTGTACCTTGAAATTTAGTGAGGGATCATCTTATAATGCTACCGCCATACTAAGCAAAATAAGATGCATAAAAGATAAACATCACATGCAATCAAAATATGTGACATGATATGGCCATCATCATCTTGTGCCCTTTGTAAGTGCATCTAGTGCCACCCCTAGTTGGTTTTGGAGTATTGACGACAAACCTAGTTGAGGGACTGATGTGTTTGTGAGAATTGCAGGATAACACAGGTAGAAGTCCCTCATTGATTCGGTTTTCCTACTAGAGATGACCCCTAAAAATGTATGAAGACATTGAAGTCAAAGGTGGTATGTGAAGATATTCACATTGAAGACTATGACAAGAGAAGACATCGCATGAAGCCTATGGAGCTCAAAGACTTAGATCTTTCGTAGTTCTTTTTCTTCTTTGTTGAGTCATAGGAACCACCGTACTGTTAAGTGGGGTCCAAGAGAACCAGTCAGAAGGACTGAAGTGATGCTTAACCAAAACCTATGTCTTCGAGTGAAGACTATGAGAGTGAATCTTGCCCAGAGTCAGACAAGTCAGCTTTGCTTGTAGCCCAAGTAAAGTTGCCGTGTGTGTTTGAAATCTGACCGTTGGAACACGTGTCAGTTCCTTAGTGACCTAGGGTCATTTCGGACAAATCAGGTCAGGTTGCCTAGTGGCTATAAATAGCCCACCCCCTACAACCATAAACGGTTGGCTGCTCAGAGTTAGAGTACGGCTTTTGTCGTTTGAGAGCAACCCACCTCGAAGCCTTTGAGAGAGAATTCCTTGCGAGGATAAAGCCCTAACCACCCAGAGCCAAAGAGTGTTAGGCATCACTTAAGTCTGCCTGTCTGTGTGATCTGAAGACTTATTACACTTGAGGATTGTGAATCCTCCAGCCGGTTAGGCGTCGCGTTCTGAGCATCCAAGAGTCATTGTGGATCGCCGGTGAACGAAGTTTATGAAGGTTTGGGAGTCTACCTTGAAGACTTACCAGAGTGATTGGGAGAGGTCTGTGTGACCTTAGCTCAAGGGGAATACAGTGAGGACTGGGTGTCCTGAGCTGCGTGTTCAGGACTGGGTGTCCGGGACTGTGTGTACTCAGGTTTAAATACCTAGCCGCCCTAACCAGACGTACAGTTGTCACAGCAACTAGAACTGGTCTAACAAATCATTGTCTTCAACGACTCACTGGTTTCATCCTTCCCTTCCCTTTACTTACTGTTGGTCCTTGTGAAGTCATTGTATGATTGCACTATCTTTTGTCTTCACTGAGTGACTGCTTGTTCTGATTGGCTTCATAATATCTTCCTACCTGATCCTTACTACCTAGCTGCTATAGGTCATTGTGCTTTCACTTCACTGAATACTTGACTATGGTTTGCCTAGTGTAGTCTACCTTCCGCTGCATGGTAATGGGTCTATTTCTATCGTTTGTCTTCGAAACTTCCACGTTTTGAAGACTTTCATAAAAATCGCCTATTCACCCCCCTCTAGTCGATATAACGCACTTTCACCCTTGATCTCCATCTCCAAAGCACCGTCATGATCTCCATCGTCACCGGCTTGACACCTAGATCTCCATCGTAGCATCGTTGTCGTCTCGCCAACTATTGCTTCTACGACTACCGCTACCGCTTAGTGATAAAGTAAAGAAATTACATGGTGATTGCATTTCATACAATAAAGCGACAACCATAAGGCTCCTGCCAGTTGCCAATAACTTTTACAAAACATGATCATTTCATACAACAATTTATATCTCATCACGTCTTGACCATATCACATCACAACATGCCTTGCAAAAACAAGTTAGGCGTCCTCTACTTTGTTGTTGCAAGTTTTACGTGGTTGCTACGGGATACTAGCAAGAACCGTTATTACCTACGCATCAAAACCACAACAATTTTTCGTCAAGTGTGCTATTTTAACCTTCAACAAGGACCGGTCATAGTCAAACTCGAATCAACTAAAGTTGGAGAAACAGACACCCGCCAGCCACCTGTGTGCAAAGCATGTCGGTAGAACCAGTCTCATGAACACGGTCATGTAATGTCGGTCCGGGCCGCTTCATCCAACAATACCGCCGAATTAAAGTAATACGTTGGTGGTAAGCAGTATGACTATTATCACCCACAACTCTTTGTGTTCTACTCGTGCATATCATCTACACATAGACCTGGCTCGGATGCCACTGTTGGGGAACGTAGCATGCAATTTCAAAAAAAAATCCTATGATCACGCAAGATCTATGTAGGAGATGCATAGCAACGAGAGGGAAGAGTGTATCCACATGCCCTCGTAGACCGAAAGCGGAAGCGTTATATTAACGCGGTTGATGTAGTCGAATGTCTTCACAATCCAACCGATCCAAGTACCGAATGTACGGAACCTCCATGTTCAACACATGTTTAGCTCGATAACGTCCCTCGAACTCTTGATCTAGCAGAGGGTCGAGGGAGAGTTTCGACAGCAGGACGGCGTGGTGACGGTGATGGTGATGTGATCCGTGCAGGGCTTCGCCTAAACACTATGACACTATGACCGGAGGAGTAAACTGTGGAGGGGGGCACCGCACATGGCTAAGAGAATTCTTGGTGTGCCTTTGGGGTGCCCCCCGCCGCCGTATATAAAGTGGGGGGGGGGGAGGAGAAGGCCGGCGGCCAGGAGGGGGGCGCGCCAAGGGGGTGTCCTACTTGGAGTCCTAGTCCAAGTAGGATTCGCCCCCCCTTTTCCTTTCTCCACCGAAGGGAATAGGAAGGAGAGGGAGAGGGAAAGGGAAGGGGGGGCGTCCCCTCCTCCTTGTCCTATTCGGACTCCCTAGGAGGGAGGCGCGCGCCACCCCTTGCACGCTTCCCTCTCTCTCCTTTTAGGCCCATGTAGGCCCAACACTTCCCTTGGGGGTTCCGGTAACCCCTCGGTACTCTGGAAAAATACCTGAATCACTCGGAACAATTCCGATGTCCGAATACTACCTTCCAATATATGAATCTTTACCTCTCGACCATTTCGAGACTCCTCGTCATGTCCGTGATCTCATCCGGGACTCCAAATAAACTTCGGTTACCAAAACACATAACTCATAATACATATCGTCATCGAACGTTAAGTGTGCGGACACTACGGGTTAGAGAACTATGTAGACATGACGGAGACACATCTCCGGTCAATAACCAATAGCGGAACCTGGATGCTCATATTGGTTCCTACATATTCTACAAAGATCTTTATCGATCAAATTGCATACCGAAAAAAGGCTTTCGCTCCGCTTTATATATAAAGCAAAGATCAACGGCACCCGATACAAACACACGCTCCCACAACACACTCACACACGCACCCAAGGCAAGATACATAGGTGCTGAGTGCAGCAACACCATCCCTAGCACTACAAGAGCAGCCGGGGGCTATCGACGTGAACATGCCACCGCGTAGAAGTGAAGCCACATATGAAGAAACGTGGGCTTCAAGGCAGCGCCTTCAGGAAGGACACGAAACCGGAGCGCCACCACCTCCTGATCCGAGGATCAGATTTTCCCCTGAAGCACCACGACAGGCAATGAGAGCCGCGACAACACCTTAAAGAAGGGAACGAGCTTCACCGCCGCCGTTCCATCCAAAGATAGATCAGGTTTTCACCCCAGCCACACTCATCGCCACCGCACGCCACACCCCGGCTACCACGCCGCCCACATGATAACCCACAAGTATAAGGGATCACAACAGTTTTCGAGGGTAGAGTATTCAACCCAAATTTATTGATTCGAGACAAGGGGAGCCAAAGAATATTCTCAAGTATTAGCATCTGAGTTGTCAATTCAACCACACCTGGAAACTTAATATCTGTAGCAAAGTATTTAGTAGCAAGGTAATATGAAAGTAACGGTAACAGTGGCAATGGTAATAGTAATAGTTTTTGTAGTGATTGTAACAGCGGCAACGGAAAAGTAAATAAGCGAAGATCAATATGTGAAAAGCTCATAGGCAATTGATTAGTGATGGATAATTATGTCGGATGTGATTCCTCATGCAATAGTTATAACATAGGGTGACACAGAACTAGCTCCAGTTCATCAATGTAATGTAGGCATGTATTCCGAATATAGTCATACATGCTTATGGAAAAGAACTTGCATGCCATCTTTTGTCCTACCCTCCCGTGGCAGCGGGGTCCTATTGGAAACTAAGGGATATTAAGGCCTCCTTTTAATAGAGTACTGGACCAAAGCATTAACACATAGTGAATACATGAACTCCTCAAACTATGGTCATCACTGGTAAGTATCCCGATTATTGTCACTTCGGGGTCAACGGATCATAACACATAATAGGTGACTATAGACTTGCAAGATAGGATCAAGAACTCACATATATTCATGAAAACATAATCGGTTCAGATCTGAAATCATGGCACTCGGGCCCTAGTGACAAGCATTAAGCATAGCAAAGTCATAACGACATCAATCTCAGAACATAATGGATACTAGGGATCAAACCCTAACAAAACTAACTCAATTACATGATAAATCTCATCCAACCCATCACCGTCCAGCAAGCCTACGATGGAATTACTCACGCACAGCGGTGAGCATCATGAAATTGGTGATGGAGGAAGGTTGATGATGCCGATGGCGACGTATTCCCCTCTCCGGAGCCCCGAACGGACTCCAGATCAGCCCTCTCTCGAGAGATTAGCGCTTGGCGGCGGCTCCGTATCGTAAAACATGATGAATCCTTCTCTCTGATTTTTTTCTCCCCGAACGTGAATATATAGAGTTGGAGTTGAGGTCAGTGGAGCACCAGGGGGCCCATGAGGCAGGGGCACGCTTAGGAGGGTAGGCGCGCCTCCACCCTCGTGGATAGGGTGTGGGCCCCTTGGCCCTTATTCTTTCGCCAGTATTTTTTATATATTCCAAAAATATTCTTCGTTGATTTTCAGGTCATTCCGAGAACTTTTATTTCTGCACAAAAATAACACCATGGCAATTCTGCTGAAAACAGTGTTAGTCCGGGTTAGTTCCATGCAAATCATGCAAGTTAGAGTCCAAAACAAGGGCAAAAGTGTTTGGAAAGTTAGATACGATGGAGACGTAGCAACTCCCCCAAGCTTAAACCTTTGCTTGTCCTCAAGAAATTCAGTTGACAAACTGAAAGTGATAAAGAAAAACTTTTACAAACTCGGTTTGCTCTTGTTGTTGTAAATATGTTAAGCCAGCATTCAAGTTTTCAGCAAAGATTATGAACTAACCATATTCACAATAACATGTAGATCTCATGTTTACTCATATCAATGGCATAATCAACTAGCGAGCAATAATAGTAAATCTCGGATAACAACACTTTCTCAAAACAATCATAATATGATATAACAAGATGGTATCTCGCTAGCCCTTTCTGAGACCACAAAACATAAATGCAGAGCACCCCTGAAGATCAAGGACTAACTGGACATTGTAATTCATGGTAAAAGAGTTCCAGTCATAGTCATACTCAATGTAAACTAACAGTAATACATGCAAATGACAGCGGTGCTCTCCAATTGGTGCATTTTAATAAGAGGATGATGACTCAACATAAAAGTAATAGATAGGCCCTTCGCAGAGGGAAGCATGGATTTGTAGAGGTGCCAAAGCTCGGTTTTGAAATAGAGATAAATAATATTTTGAGTGGTATACTTTCATTGTCAACCTAACAACCGAGAGATCTCGATATCTTCCATGCTACACACATTATAGGCGGTTCCCAAGCAGAATGGTAAAGTTTATACTCCCCCACCACCAACAAGCATCAATCCATGGCTTGCCCGAAACAATGGGTGCCTCCAACTAACAACAATCCTGGGGGAGTTTTGTTTGCAATTATTTTAATTTGATTTGAGCATGGGACTGGGCATCCCGGTGACCAGCCGTTTTCTCGTGAGTGAGGAGCGGAGTCCACTCCTCTTGAGAATAACCCGCCTAGCATGGAAGATACAGACATCCCTAGTTGATACATGAGCTATTTGAGCATACAAAACAGAATTTCATTTGAAGGTTTAAAGTTTGGCACATACAAATTTACTTGGAACGGCAGGTAGATACCACATATAGGAAGGTATGGTGGACTCATATGGAATAACTTTTGGGGTTTATGGAGTCGGATGCACAAGCAGTATTCCCGCTTAGTACAAGTGAAGGCTAGAAAGAGACTGGGAAGCGATCAGCTAGAGAGCGACAACAGTCATGAACATGCATTAAAATTAATCAACATTGAATGTAAGCATGAGTAGGATATAATTCACCATGAACCTAAATATCGTGGAGGCTATGTTGATTTTGTTTCAACTACATGCGTGAACATGTGCCAAGTCAAGCCACTCGAATCATTGAAAGGAGGATACCACCCTATCATACCGCATCACAACCATTTTAATAGCATGTCGCAAGGTAAACCATTATAAACTCCTAGCTACTTAAGCATGGCATGAGCAATTATAATCTCTAATTGTCATTGCAAACATGTTTCATTCATAATAGGATGAACCAGGAACGATGAACTAATCATATTTACAAAAACAAGAGAGGTCGAGTTCATACCAGCTTTTCCCATCTCAATCAGTTCATCATATATCGTCATTATTGCCTTTCACTTGTACAACCGAATAGTGTGGATAATAAAAATAGTGCACGTGCATTGGACTAAGCTGGAATCTGCAAGCATTCAATACAAGGGAGAAGACAAGGTAATATGGGCTCTTGGTTAGATCAACAATAATGCATATGAGAGCCACTCAACATTTTCATCATGGTCTTCTCCTCTCGACCCCCAAAGAACAAGAAAAGAAATAAAACTATTTACACGGGAAAGCTCCCGACAAGCAAAAGAAGAACGAGAAATCTTTTTGGGTTTCCTTTTTAATTACTACTACTACAGGCATGGAAAGTAAACTAGCTAAAAGCTACAACTAATTTTTTGGTTTTGTTATTAAGGTTTTTCAAACACACAAGAAGAAAGCTTAAAACAGAAAATAAACTAGCATGGATGATACAATGAAAAAGTATGAGCACCGACAACTGGCATGAGTGTGTGAACATGAATGTAATGTCGGTGAGAAATACGTACTCCCCCAAGCTTAGGCTTTTGGCCTAATTTGGTCTATGCCCATGGATCAAAATGGTCCCCTCTAGTGTACCGAGGAGGATCCTTAGGGTGCCATTGGTTGGCGATCTCCTCCGGATCCCACTGATAAACAGACTGACGGTGAGGGTCAAGTGGTGGCTCCGGCTCAGGTCCTGGAGCTGATGTCAGGATCCGGTATGCATGAACGGCCTCCGGCAAAACAAGGTACGTGCCTGAAAATATGTTGAACAAAGAGGGAGCAGGCAAGGTAATAGTCTCAAAGTAATTCTTATCAAATATCAGTCTATAGTTAAGCATCTTCTTCTTATTCTTAACAATAAAATCATGTGCTACCATACTCTTATAATCTAGAAAAATAGGAGGCAACAACTTTTCCTCTTTCTCATAATGCCTAATAGGTATGTTGAAGTGTGCAACAAGGCGTGAGGCAAAGATGCCTCCAAAGACGGGGCCCTTTGTACGGTTCAGATTTAACCGTTTAGCAACAATGGCGCCTAAGCTGAAAGTGGTATCATGAAACAAAGCATGGCGCATAATAACAATATCAGGGGCACTAAGGTTTCCACAGTTCCCGCGACCAATTAAGCATCTACTAGCAAATATTGCAAAGTAACGTAGAACAGGAAAATGGATGCTAGTAATTCTTACATCAGAAACCTTCCTCGTTTCCCCTACATCAATCATATCAATAGACCCTTCCACATCATTACGATGTGGTTCCCCTATGCTGCCCTCAAAGGGTATCCTACAAACCCGGCAAAAATCATAAAGTGACATCTCCTTAACCTCATCATATAAATGAAATTCCGTTGAAGGTGGCGATCTCCTAGCATGGAAATGAAATTTTTGCACAAAAATATTAGTGAGTAGGAGATACTGTTCGCGCTGGTCGTGGAGTAAGTCAACGAGGCCTGCAGTCTCAGCCAAATAATAAAAGTCTTCATAAATACCGGCTGCTCTCAAGAACTCATCACAAGGCCATTCGCACGGCCGAACCTCCGCAGTACAAGGGAAATTATATTTGGGCTTCTTATTCTCTTCACTTTGCTTATCCTTCGAGCTTTGGCTCGAAGAGCCCCTCAAAAATCTCTTCATCTTTTTCTGAAAATTTCTGATATTTTTAGTTACTCAAAATAAAAGTAAACCAAACTCAACAAAATTGATAGCAACTACTCCTACAAGTGCCTAGAGGCTATATCATGCATTAAAACTACTTTTGACCACATAAATTTGACACGCAAGGTCAAGAACAGGGTCACCTAAGCAGCAAAAATTTGCAATAAATAAGGCACTAGAACAAAAACTAATTGGACCATTAGAGGAGTCACATACCGAAGAATAATCCCCCGAAGCAGTTTTGTGAATGGAGCTTTGAGCAAGGAGATTGAAAATGGCAGCAAGATGAGCTAGAACTCGAGTTTGAGCTGGTGGATGATTTTTTTATGGAGGAAGACGAAGTGTGTGGGTGCAAGAATAAGTGGAGGGGGCCCACATGGGGTCCACGAGGCAGGGGTGCGTGCCCAGGGGGTGGGTGCGCCCTCCACCCTCGTGGGCACATGGTGAGGCCCCCTGGTGTATTCTTAGTGCCAATAATTCTTAAATATTCTGGGGAAAAAATCATATTTCATTTTCAGGACATTTGGAGAACTTTTATTTTTGGGTATTTTTTATTGCAAGGATAATTTAGAAAACAGATAGAAAATACTATTTTCAATTTATTTACTCTAAATAAAAGAAAATAAAAAGAGGGTACAAAGAGTTGTGCTTTCTAACTTCATCCATCTCATGCTCATCAAAAGGAATCCACTAATAAGGTTGATCAAGTCTTGTTAACAAACTCATTCCGAATCGCATGAAACCGGAGAAATTTTGAATAACACTAGGTTACCTCAATGGGGATATGCACATCCCCAACAATAAGAATATCATATTTCTTCTTGACAGTAGGAAGAGGAAATTCAAAACCTCCAATAGTAATTGTTAGAATTTTTCCAATAGAACTGATACTCTGGACTTGAGGTTGTTTCCTCGGAAAGTGTATCGTATGCTCATTACCATTAACATGAAAAGTGACATTGCCTTTGTTGCAATCAATAACAGCCCCTGCAGTATTCAAAAAGGGTCTACCAAGGATAATCGACATACTATCGTCCTCGGGAATATGAAGAATAACAAAGTCCGTTAAAATACTAACGTTTGCAAGTACAACAGGCACATCCTCACAAATACCGACATGTATAGCAGTTGATTTATCAGCCATTTGCAAAGATATTTCAGTAGGTATCAACTTATTCAAATCAAGTCTACGATATAAGGAGAGAGGCATAACACTAACATCGGCTCCAAGATCACATAAAGCAATTTTAACACAGTTTCTTTTAATGGAGCATGGTATAGTTGGTACTCCGGGATCTCCAAGTTTCTTTGGTATTCCACCCTTAAAAGTATAATTAGCAAGCATGGTGGAAATTTCAGCTCCCAGTATCTTTCTTCTATTTGTAACAACATCCTTCATGTACTTAGCATAAGGATTCATTTTAAGCATATCAGTCAAACGCATACGCAAAAAGATAGGTCTGATCATTTCAGCAAAGCGCTCAAAATCCTCATAATCCTTTTTCTTGGATGGTTTAGGAGGAAAAGGCATGGGTTTATGAACCCATGGTTCTCTTTCTTTACCGTGCTTCCTAGCAACAAAGTCTCTCTTATCATAATGTTGATTCTTTGATTGTGGGTTATCAAGATCAACAACAGGTTCAATCTCTACATCATTGTCATTGCTAGGTTGAGCATCAACATGAACATCATCATTAACGTTATCACTAGATTCATGTTCATTACCAGATTGTGTTTCAGCATCAGAAATAGAAATATCATTAGGATTCTTAGGTGTGTCAACAACAGGTTCACTAGAAGCATGCAAAGTCCTATAATTTTTCTTTTTCTTATTTTTAGAAGGACTAAGTGCATCAACATTAGTTCTCTGAGAATCTTGCTCAATTCTCTTAGGGCGTCCTTCAGGATACAAAGGTTCCCGAGTCATTTTACCCCCTCTAGTCACAACTCTAACAAAATTATCATTTTTCTTATTATTTAATTCATTGAGCAAATCATTCTGAGCTTTAAGTACTTGTTCTACTTGAGTGGTAACCATAGAAGCATGTTTACTAATAAGTTTAAGTTCACCTTTAACTCTAGACTATAATCACTCAAGTGTTCAATCATATAGGCATTGCGTTTCAATTGTCTACCAACATAAGCATTGAAGTTTTCTTGTTTAACAATAAAACTATCAAACTCATCCAAGCATTGGCTCACCTTCATCAAATCTATAAAGATAATTTACCTTTACTACCTGTGTCGGGTTATCAAGACCATGTATTTCTTCAATAGGTGGTAAATTCTTAACATCTTCAGCTTTAATACCGTTTTCTTTCATAGATTTCTTTGCCTCTTGCATATCTTCAGGACTGAGAAATAGGATACCCCTTTTCTTTGGAGTTGGCTTAGGAGTTGGTTCAGGAAGTGTCCAATCATTTTCATTACTCAACATATTATTCAATAGCAATTTAGCTTGATCAACAGTTCTTTCCCTGAAAACACAACCAGCACAACTATCCAGGTGGTCTCTAGAAGCATCGGTTAGTCCATTATAAAAGAATCAAGTATTTCATTTTTCTTGAGAGGATGATCAGGCAAAGCATTAAGTAATTGGAGAAGCCTCTCCCAAGCTTGTGGGAGACTCTCTTCTTCAATTTGCACAAAATTATATATTTCCCTTAAGGCAACTTGTTTCTTATGAGCGGGGAAATATTTAGCAGAGAAGTAATAAATTATATCCTGGGGACTACGCACACAACCAAGATCAAGAGAATTAAACCATGTTTTAGCATCACCCTTTAATGAGAACGGGAACAACTTAAGGATAAAGTAATAGCGAGTTTTCTCATCATTAGTGAACAGGGTGGCTATATCATTTAATTTAGTAAGATGTGCCACAACAGTTTCAGATTCATAGCCATAAAAGGGATCAGATTCAACCAAAGTAATTAACTTAGGGTCGACAGAGAAATCATAATCCTTATCAGAAATAAATATAGGCGAAGTAGCAAAAGCAGGGTCATATTTCATTCTAGAATTCAAAGACTTTTCTTTTAGCTTAACTAATAATTTCTTAAGATCATATCTATCATTGCAAGCTAAAAAGTCTCTAGCAGTTTCTTCATCCATAACATAACCCTCAGGCACAACAGGCAATTCATATCTAGGGGGAGAATCTTCATCATCACTTTCATCAATATTATCAGTTTCAATTCATTCTCTCTAGCCCTAGCAAGTTGTTCATCAAGAAATTCACCTAGTGGCACAATATTATCAAGCATAGAAGTAGTTTCATCATAAGTATCATGCAAAGCAGAAGTGGCATCATCAATAACATGCGACATATCAGAATGAATAGCATGAGTAGGTGTTGCAAGTTTACTCAAAACAGAAGGTGAATCAAGTGCAGAGCTAGATGGCAGTTCCTTACCTCCCCTCGTAGTCGAGGGAAAAATCTTGGTTCTTTTATCTTTAAAGTTCTTCATAGTGATCAGCAGATATAAATCCCAAGTGACTCAAAGAATAGAGCTATGCTCCCCGGCAACGGCGCCAGAAAATAGTCTTGATAACCCACAAGTATAGGGGATCGCAACAGTTTTCGAGGGTAGAGAATTCAACCCAAATTTATTGATTTGACACAAGGGGAGCCAAAGAATATTCTCAAGTATTAGTAGCTGAGTTGTCAATTCAACCACACCTGGAAACTTAATATCTGCAGCAAAGTATTTAGTAGCAAGGTAATATGAAAGTAACGGTAACAGGAGCAATGGTAATAGTAATAGTTTTTGTAGTGATTATAACAGCGGCAACGGAAAAGTAAATAAGCGAAGATCAATATGTGAAAAGCTCATAGGCAATGGAACAGTGATGGATAATTATGTCGGATGCGATTCCTCATGCAATAGTTATAACATAGGGTGACACAGAACTAGCTCCAGTTCATCAATGTAATGCAGGCATGTATTCCGAATATAGTCATACGTGCTTATGGAAAAGAACTTGCATGACATATTTTGTCCTACCCTCCCGTGGCAGCGGGGTCGTATTGGAAACTAAGGGATATTAAGGCCTCCTTTTAATAGAGTACTGGATCAAAGCATTAACACATAGTGAATACATGAACTCCTCAAACTACGGTCATCACTGGTAAGTATCCCAATTATTGTCACTTCAGGGTTAACGGATCATAGCACATAATAGGTGACTATAGACTTGCATGATAGGATCAAGAACTCACATACATTCATGAAAACATAATAGGTTCAGATCTGAAATCATGGCACTCGGGCCCTAGTGACAAGCATTAAGCATAGCAAAGTCATAGCAACATCAATCTCAGAACATAATGGATACTAGGGATCAAACCCTAACAAAACTAACACGATTACATGATAAATCTCATCCAACCCATCACTGTCCAGCAAGCCTACGATCGAATTACTCACGCACAGCGCTGAGCATCATGAAATTGGTGATGGAGGATGCTTGATGATGATGATGGCGATGGATTCCCCTCTCTGGAGCCTTGAACGGACTCCAGATCAGCCCTCCCGAGAGAGATTAGGGCTTGGCGGCGGCTCCGTATCGTAAAACACGATGAATCCTTCTCTATGATTTTTCCCCCTGAACGTGAATATATAGAGTTGGAGTTGAGGTCGGTGGAGCACTAGGGGGCCCATGAGGCAGGGGGCGCGCCCCACCCTCGTGGACTAGGTGTGGGCCCCCTGGCTTGATTCTTTCACCAGTATTTTTTATATAGTCCAAAAATATTCTCCGTTTATTTTCCGGTCATTCCAAGAACTTTTATTTCTGCACAAAAATAACACCATGGCAATTCTGCTGAAAACAGTGTTAGTCCGGGTTAGTTCCATTCAAATCATGCAAGTTAGAGACTAAAACAAGGGCAAACGTGTTTGGAAAAGTAGATATGATGGAGACGTATCACCACACGGCCGTGGCACCGGGCAGCACCGAGCCACAAGCTCTGCCCATGAGCACCGCGGATCCACCACCAGGGACGCCACCCCAACATCCAAGACCATGACACCACCTCACCCGAGCCCTGCCGCTGCCCCAACCAAAGATACGAGCGAAAAGGACCCGCCTTTCGCACCCCTGGGCAGCCTCCAGTGTCGAGACCCAAAAGGCCGGCCAAAACTAGCCTCCATCAACCCGTCCGCGGCACCGGGCGCGAGACGAGCATGGTCCTGCTGCCGGGCGCGAGACGAGCTCGGTCCTGCTGCCGGGCACTAGACGAGCTCGGTCCTGCTACCGGGCGCGAGACGAGGTCAGTCCTGCTGTCGGGCGCGAGACGAGCTCGTCCTGCTGCCGGGTGCGGGACGAGTGATGAACCGCAACTGGGGGAGAGCCCACCCTTTGATGAAAGTAGCGCCCGAACGCCGAGCAGAGGGGTCAAAGACCGAAACCGTCCACCTGCAAACGAGCCGACAATGGCGGAGAAGCCAACCGTCGCTGCAGCCGGAACCACCGAGCTGCCGTGTAGACACCAAGCAGCAGGGAGGCCACCATACGTACCGCCGCCATCGTAGCCCACGACTAGAGCAGCCACCACGCCGGGCCGCTGCCCAAACCCGCGCCGCTCGCCTGGACCAAGCCGTAGGTCCGCTGGAACACGCAACCACCGGCCACACCTTCGCCCGCCAACCCCACCACCACACGGATTAACGCCACCACCGGGAGACCACTGGGGGCCCCATCCACCACCGCCACACCTGCCACGAGCAGCGGGTGCTGCACCACCTGCGGCGAGGACGAGCACGACAACATCCCGAAGGCTCGCGGCGCCTAGACCTGGCACGCTAGCCCCGACCGATATCGCCTCCTCCCCACCGCATGCCTGGGCATCCACGCCATCGCCGATCCCCGCCCGTCACCCGCCGTGGACCGCCGCCGTTCCCCGCCGCCGGGCCTCGCAGATCTGGTGCGCGCCACCGCGCCCCAACAAGGAGGGGAGGAGAAGGTGGAGGTTTCCCAGGGAGATGCCCCGCCGCCGCCCTCACTAGTGGACGCCCGGGCTTCGCCGGCAGCGCCTCCGGCGGCGGCGAGACGGGAAGGGGGAGGGAGGAGACCCGGCGGCGGCGCTGGAGAGATCGCCCCCCGTGTCGCCAGAGGAGGGCGATGCGGGGGCGTGGTCAAATCGCATAACAACATACGTCATTCCCTTTGTCACCGGTATGTTACTTGCCCAAGATTCGATCGTCGGTATCCTGATACTTGGTTCAATATAGTTGCCGACAAGTCTCTTTACTAGTTCCGTAATGCATGATCTCGCAACTAACTCATAAGTCACATTGCTTGCAAGGCTTATAGTGATGTGCATTACCGAGAGGGCCTAGAGATACCTCTTCGATATACGGAGTGAAAAATCGTAATCTTGATCTATGCCAACTCAACAAACACCATCGGAGACACCTGTAGAGCATGTTTATAATCACCCAGTTACGTTGTGACGTTTGATAGCACACAAGGTGTTCCTCCAGTATTCGGGAGTTGCACAATCTCATAGTCAGAGGAACATGTATAAGTCATGAAGAAAGCAATAGCAATAAAACTAAACGATCATCATGCTAAGCTAACGGATGGTTCTTGTCCATCACATCATTCTCTAATGATGTGATCCCGTTCATCAAATGACAACACATGTCTATGGTCAGGAAACTTAACCATCTTTGATTAATGAGCTAGTCAAGTAGAGGCATACTAGGGGCACTCTCTTTTGTCTATGTATTCACACATGTACTAAGTTTCTGGTTAATACAATTCTAGCATGAATAATAAACATTTATCATGATATATGGAAATATAAATAACAACTTTATTATTGCCTCTAGGGCATATTTCCTTCAGGATCTGCCTGTGGGTGTGCGTGCATGCGCTTATAATGGCGAGTATATGTGTGTGTATGTGAGCATCTGCATTTGCATTCAAAATATATATTATTTGGGCATATAGGGCGCACGACTCGTCTCTCCTCCCTAGCGAATGGGCGAATAGGGTTTCCACCTCCCGTTGGCGGCGCTGCCAATCTACTATGTCTCTTGCGGCCTTAGGGCCATGGGGATGTAGTGGATCATGGCCCTTGGCAGCGGGAGGGCTCCGTTTTTATGTTTTTTTAGTTTTGTTAGTGTTTGTGTCCTGCTCAGAAAGGTGAGACGACGACAGCTCCCTGAAGATGAAATAAGACCCCCCCCATCCCAGTGGTGCACCTAGCATCGTTGGGGAAGCGTGTGGAGTTGTGTCTCCGGTGGATCTGTTCGGATATGTCTTTGTTTGTCTACGTTCGTGTGTCTTCAGGTTGGATCCTTTCAATCTACGCTTCTCTTCATCGGCGTTGGTTGCTGTCCTGGTGTGCTGGTACTATTGGGCCTTAGAACGACGAATTCCCAGCTCCGATGAGGGAGTGGCGATGATGGCGTCGCGCCTTCAGCTCACTTTAGTGATTGAGGTCGTCGCTAGGTGGTCTACGGATCTGGATGTAATTTTGTTATTTCTAGTGTTTTTATAAACTATTTCGTGTGTTTGTTGTGTTAGATTATGGATGGGCTTAGGCCCATATAAGACCATAATCCCTGGTTAATCTCTAAGGCCCATTTAGGTGCATGTGAAGTGGTGGGAAGTTTAGTACCATACTGCTAGTGGAGTGAGAGTGGGACCCCTTTATAAGGGCTGCTCTACCACATGCCATTTGGAGCTTGGGAAGGGGATCTATACACGCACGTTCCTCCTCCTCTGCCACCGCCTCTCCTTGCCTCATCAAGAGGGGCGCACGCGTTGCAGGTTGCGGGAATGAGCCGACCCGAAGCTTATTTTTGCCATTCAGGAATGGTTAATTAATCTTGGATTAATTGATGAGTCGCTATAGTAGTGCCACTGTCCAGGACGCTGGACGATGGGTTATTTGCGGACTCAGTTGTGGGCCTGAGCCAGCGTAGTGAACCCTAACTCAGTTCACTCACTCCCTCTTGCACAACCCTAGCCGTCATCTATTGTTCCTCTCTTTGTGCTGCTTCCTGTGATCCCATCCCGACGACCGCGTGCACGGTTGGTCGGGAGAGTAGGTGCCTCCAAAACCCTGTCGTTCGAGATCCCACTCTAGAGAACAACAATAAGGTTTTTGGGGAGCAACTCGATGCGACTGCTCCCGACTTGTCCCCGTCTCCGTCCGCCTCTGCTTCCACTACTTTCCCTGCATCAACTCCATGGCTGACGACGAAGCCACCAAGAAGAAGGCCTCGGCCGATGCCGAGGCTGCCGCCGTCGCCGTTGCATTGGCCTGGCCAACCAGAGGGTATGATTCATTCATCCCCTATTTGCTCGTTCATGTGTTGTCCGTATATATGCTATTCTAGATGTTGTCAGTTCTATGTACTGCATGTGCTCACATGCTTAGGTATTGGTATGAGATGCACATCGTATTTTCCATGCTTATCATTTACTCGTGGATTAGATTAGTCGAAATGTGCTAATATTTCCCACAATCCAAAAACCTTATTATAGGCACTTTTTGACTCATGGCCTCGTCGCTACACTGAAACCAGAAAAGTTTACCGGGACGCATTTTAAGCATTGGCAGATGAGGACCACATTGTGGCTCACATCAATGAACATGTTCTGGGTTGGTGGTATGTCTCCCATGGTAACGATTGCTCCTGAATAGGAGAATGCGTTTAGGGAGGCAACCACCATCTTTGTGGGAGTCGCTCTTACTATGATCGGAGACAAGTTGGTTGACGCGTATCTCCATATGCGTGTTGCCGAAAACTTGTGGGACGCGCTCGAAGCTAAGTTCGGCGCTACCGATGCTGGTAGTGAACTGTATGCCATGGAGCAGTTCCATGATTACAAGATAGTTGATAACCGTTCTGGATTGGACCATGCTCATGAGATACAAGTTTGCCGCAGGTTGCATTATTGCAAAACTCCCTACTAGGTGGAGGAACTTTTCTACTTCTCTCAAGTACTTGAGACGTGACTTCTCTATTGAGGATGTCATCGGTCATCTAAGAGTTGAGCAGAACTCGAGAGCAAAGGACTGAGACGTGACATGAATTCTCTATTAAGGATGTCATCGGTCAACTAAGAGTTGAGCAGAACTCGAGAGCAAAGGACTGAGACATGGAAGGGGCAGAGGGTTCTTCTAGCGCCAATGTGGTGCAGAAGTTCCATAAGTTCAAGGGAAAGAACAGTGTTCAGCAAAATACTACTTTCAAGAAGAAGGGTAAGAAGAAAGACAAAAGGAGAGATGGCTGCTTTACTTGTGGTTCAGAGGAATACTGGGCAAACAAGTGCCCAAACAAGTACAAGAAGCCATGATAGGAATCCAAGTATGTTAATGTTACTCTGAGCAAAAATGATGGGGCATCTGGGTATGGTAATCTGCTTACCATACTTTCAGTTTGTCAGACCACCGATTGACGGGTTGACACCGGGGCCAATATTCATGTGTGTGTTGATGTGTCTTTGTTTTCTTCCTACTAGGTCACACGGGATTGTTCCGTCCTGATGTGGAATGGCTCACATGCTTCTGTTCATGGTGTTGGCATGGTAGATCTGGAGTTTACTTCAGGAAAGATCATGCAACTGAAGAACATGCATCATGTCCCCGCCATCAAGAAGAATCTCGTTAGTGGCTCCCTTCTATGTAAAGAAGGGTTTAAGTCAGTATTTAAGTCTAGTAAAGCAGTTGTATCTCGATATGGACTACTTTTTCGAAAAGGATATGATTGTGGTGGTTTGTTCCACCTTTCCCTGGAGGGTTTCTGTAATAAAGTCGTGAACCAAATTCATTCCAATGTGAACAAACATGAGGTTTGGCATTCACGCCTTTGTCACATTAATTTCAGTTGTATGACATGGCTTGTCACATCCCTAGTCTGGTAATGACCTAGGCTAGTTCTCTTTGCTGGATCATGTTTAAATTTCCTTTAAATCTGAAATGGGGATTGATCCAAACTATAGCACCAAATTAAACCAAATAGGTCCAACAGAATCTTTTTCAATGAACCCAAAATGCCCCCCAATGTTCATAATTTATGGCACAAGGTGAAAATCCAAACCAAAAATAGTGCACATTTTTTAAGGACATAAATGGGCTTTAAATTAACCTAATTTGTATTTGAGTTGGGGCTATAAAATCCTATAAATAGTTTTACAACTCCAAATATTTTGAAACTGGGTGAGGGTCTCTAAAATAATTCAGTGAGTGCCCATAAAAAGTTTTAGAATTTTGTAAAATGGTTTAGTCCTAAAACTAAATAAAAAAATGACAGAAAAAGAAAAACAGAAAACAAAACGAAAATAGGCAGAGAGAGGGTACCCGGGCCACTTACCTGGGAAGCCCAGCTGGCCCAGCTTAGCCCCCACCGTCTTCAACCTCCTGCCAGTAGGCAGGAGGGCGTGTGCCTGCTCGACCACCTCCTGCTTGCTGCTGCTGCCGGAGGCTGCCAAGAGCGCCACTGTCGGATTGCGTGTTCCGGCGAAACCCTTAAGGTTCAAACTCTGGGGTGCGCACGAAGATCTCTCTCCCCCTAGCTCACACTCTCACCATGATCTGAAAGCCTAGCTCGCCGAACCCACGGAACAAGGGACACAAGAGTTTATACTGGTTCGGGCCACCGATGTGGTGTAATACTCTACTCCAGTTTGGTGTGAAGGATTGCCTTGTAGGCTGGGGATGAACAAGTACAAGGGAAGAACACCTCCTGAGGAGAGGCGTTCTCGAGCTCGAAGAGCTTGTGTGGTTGGGGATGATCTGAATGATCCGTCCAAGATCAGTCCTCTCCCCCATGGTGGTGGCTAGTCCTCTTTATAGAGGCCCGGGGTCCTCTTCCCAAATATTAGGCGGGAAGGGATCCGACAATGGCCAATTTTAAGGGGGACAACTAGTACAAGCTATCCTGAAAAAGGTGGTCTTTGCCTGCCAAAGGCTCTGGTGGTGACGCCGTCATGGGCTCCGTGATGACCTCCGTCCTGCCGTCCTGCTGGTCTTGGTCTCTTTGCACCGATATGGAAACCTTTGCCTGATGCCTTGGGACTCCTCGTCTGCACCTGCCCCTTTAGCACCAAAGAGGCAACCAGTACTCTACGCGTGCTGGTGCCCCTGGCCTTGGTCGTCATGGCTCACGTCACGGAAACCTCACGAGGTGCCCCTTGCCTTGATCTCTCTGCTCCTCGCGAGCCAGCCTAGTGAGGCAGTCCCTGAGGAGGTCTTGTGTCGTCTACCTCACGAGGCTTGGCCCCTTGAGAGGGTCTTGAGTGTTTGCTGGTGAAGATGAGTCGTACCACGCCGTTGGATGAGCCATGCCCTGGGCCATAGGCATGCAAGTCTGGGCACCCCCGTTCCCAGAACGCCGATAGTAGCCCCTAGGTACAAGGTGCGCTCGTGCTTGGCTTCGAGGCAAATCCAAGGGCCAAGTGTGGAGCACTATGGGCCCCAATAGCCCGCGCCCTTGATTGACGCATGGCGGTTGACGAGACATGGGCACCTCCACTTCCCCATGCGGCCTCGATCTCCGTCTGGCTAGGCAGCCACTGCCGCCTACACAGCTCCGCTTCCATTACAGGCAACGCGCTTCGTAGCTCCCTCATCTTAGATAGCAGGTCCCCTCCCCTGGTCCAATCTTGGCACCAACTCTCTCCGTTGCCATGGCACCAAGCCGAAAGAAGAAGGGAAAGAAGGAGTCTCATGCCTCGGCCCCTACGCCATCGGTCTTCGAGCCCGCTGTCGAGCGGTCGGTGGTGCTCAACCAGGAAGCGATGGGCAAGGTGCGCCCAACGCTCGCCGCCGACTCCAATGAGTTGGGGGCGACGGTGGCCTGGCCTTCTTCCCGCGCTAAGATCGACATGACGGCCATCGAGACCCCCTCCATCTTCATGCTCTCTGGGCCGGTCTGATCCCTCCCTTCTCCGACTTCTTCAATGTGGTGCGTTCGCATTATCAGATCAACGCGCTGCACCTTGATCCCCAATCCATCATCCTCCTTGCCGTCTTCGCCTTCGTCTGCTAGGCCATGGTGGGCATTGCCCCTTCTGTGGCCTTGCTCCACCACTTCTTCTCTCGGCATCTGACAGATGCTCGCCAGCGCTCGGGGTGTGTATCTTTCCAGGCTGTGGCCGCGAAGCGCGGCTCGGGGATCGATTTCAAGCTCTCGCCGGTCGTCGGAGGCTTTCGGAAGCGATGGGTGTATGTGGATGTTGGTGCGCGCAATCCCCTACTGCTGCTTCCACGGATTCCGGCCACCCCAAGCTCCGGCTGGGGGCACGCAAGGCTCGTCGACCAGCGACTCACTCATGTCTGGCTCCGGCTGGCGAGGCCGAAGGGCCTCGGGGTGACGATGCCCATGGTGGTGAAGGAGTTCATCCGTGTCGCATTGCTCCGCTTCAGCGCCACTCCTGGTAGATGTGGACCTTCTCCGGCTACGAGGACCGCATGAGGCTTCAGGCGCCGGCCCTTCCTCCTGAGGCGCGGTGCATGGTTCTTGAGCTCCTGACTGGTGACCCAATGCTAGCTGACCTGCCGAAGGAGGGCTGCCTCCTGTACTGCTACTCAAACAAGGTGGAGTTTGTGGAGCAGATGCCCCTCTTCGACGAATGGGGGCTGCGCCCAGCTGGCTTTGAAGGGTCCCGTGAGAGCCCTGTCCTCGTGGCTCCCTTGCCCACCACCGGCGCGGTGATCTCCCCAGAAGTGGGCATAGGGGGGCGACCACCATCGGCCACTGGCGGTGCGGCTGCTGAGGAACCGGCACCGCTCGGGGCTCCTGAAGGGTCGTTCCACGAGCCCCTGAAGAGCCGTCTTGAGGAATCGGCCGGAGGGACGATGCAGCTCGATGCTCCTGAGGCTGAAGCCTTCGAGGCCCCGATGAGCCGCTACGAGGCGGGGGCTAAGGTCTCCGCGCGGTCCAGCACCCTTGAGGTGGCCTCCTCAGGAGTCACACCAGCCGCACCCGGCGCTGGTGACCGCACCCAGGGCCTCGGCCGGCTCCGACCGAACTTTGACGCGCTTCGGAAGAGGAAGGGATCTCCAAGCTGCAGTGGCGATGCCTTCCGGCCATTGAAACAGAGGAAGTACATTGCCATAGACGAGTGAGTACCTTGTCTTTGTAATTTCTCGAGTGCCGCTTCCCCTCATGACTGTGGTTCCTCAGGGTCCCTTCTGCTAAGGCGACGAAGTCTCCCGAGAAGCAACCTCCTCCTACCTCGAGTCCTCTGCTGACCTTGAGCGCCCCAGGCTAGCCTGCCGCACTTGGTGCGAGGTCGGCCGGAGAGGCAAGCACGCCGGCTTGGCATCTCGACCCCGCATTCTTGTCGTCTCTCCTTTGTGGCCTTGCCTAGGATGCAGAAGGTGTGCCAAGGGCTCCTCCTCTGGTTATTGATCGCGGCTGGGTGGCCTCGGCTCCGGCCTCTCCTTCGGGTAACGAGCCTCCGCCCCTTCGGGCCCTTGACGGGGCCCGGAGGGTGACTAGAAAGGCGCTGACTTCTAGCCCCCTGCTGGGAGGAGGCGAGCCACCTCGAACCTCTTCAACGACTCCCGACGTGGAGGACGGACCCGGTCATGCATTCGAGTTTGTGCCCAAGTGGGGTGTTGTCCGTCACGAGCTCTTCCGGGAAGCGATGGGTGCACTAAGCCGACTTGGGGAAGAGCTCATGGACGTCGACGCCCGCCTTGAAACTGAGGGCTTCGGCTAGCGGATGAATGGCTTCAATTGAAGGTGGCCATCAACCTCGGTCATCTCCAGTGCGAGCATGCCAACACGAAGGCCGAGGCATCCCTTGCAACCTCGCGCAAGGCCAGCGCCAGAGCCTTGGAGGAGGCCAGGGAAGCTGACCACCGTTGCAAGGTCGCAGAGAAGCGTAGGCAGGAGTTCCAAGCCCTGAACGCCTCCTTGGAGCAGAAAGTTGAGGCACGCAGGGCTGCCCTGGCGTTGATGAAGGGGGTGCCTTCCGAAGAGGGGGAGTGTAACGCCCCACATGTAACCTTCCCCAATTGTACTCCGACTCATGCCGTTTCCGGCATTAAGTTATATTTAATTCTCGGGTTCGGGTCTTTGTCTCCTGTGTTGTTTTTGTTTTCGTGCATCTCATATCATGTCGTCACGTGCATTGCGTTCGCATACATGTTCATCTCATGCATTCGAGCATTTTCCCCGTTGTCCGTTTTGCATTCCGGCGCTTCGTTCTCCTCCGGTGGCCATTTCTAGCTTTCTTTCGTGTGTGGGGATTAAACATTTCCGGATTGGACCGAGACTTGCCATGCGGACTTGGTATACTACCGGTAGACCGCCTGTCAAGTTTCGGGTCATTTGGACTTCGTTTGATACTCCAACGGTTAACCGAGGGACCGAAAAGGCCTCGTGTGTGTGCAGCCCAACACCCCTCCATTTTGGCCCAAAACCCACCAAACTCAGCTCCATCGTCTCGGTTGTTCGATCACGATCGTGTGGGCGAAAACCGCACCTCATTTGGACTCTCCTAGCTCCACTTATGCCTATAAATACCCCTCCATCTCGGATCTCTTCTTCTCCCCCGTCCAACCCTAGTTTAAAAAAAACAGAGCCTCCGCCGACGGACGTGTCCGCCCCCGGCCGGACATCGTCCGCCGCCCGCCTCAGCCACCCGCCGCGCGCCACGTGTCCGCGCCCCGCGCCGCCGACAGCCGGCCCGGGAGGCCCAAGGCCGGCCCCCGAGCCCATCTCCTCGCGGCCGCCACCCCGCATCGTCGCCCCCATCGCCGGATCCTCGCCCCGCCGGCCGGAGCTCGCCGCCCCGCCGACCGGACTGCCCGCCGGCGGCCACCTCCTCGCCCTCGCCGCTCCGCCCCGCCGTTCCACGCCGGTGGCCGCCGACCTCGCCCACCGCGGTGCCCCGGCCGCCGCCGCCCCTCGCCGGCTCCGGTGGCCGCGCCACCACCGCCGCCTCCACGCCGGCCGGCCTCGCCCCGGCCATCTTCTCCGGTGACCTCGGTTCGCGCGCCCGATGAACAGTGCCCGTTCCAGATCTGAGATCCAAAATATCTAGGGTTGACTTCTTCCTTCTCCCCCCTAATTTTCGTGCCTACTTTGACCTGGCATAACTTTGCATCCGTAGATCCGATTTGGGCGTATGACATGTCAAAATCTTCGTCTCGACGAGTACATCATTTCATTCCATTGCATCATTTGCATTTGAGGTCATCTTGTTGCCCAAAATGCTGTTGGAAGGAGGCATGTTGAGTTAAATTGCAGATCCGTTAGTTCAACATGCACTTTTGTCATTTTTGCCATATTTAATCCGTGCATGATATGCCTGTGCCCCTTTGGGATGAATTGTTAAGCATGTTGTCTTCTTTCCAGAGGTGCCTTCCATGTATTTTTAGAATGTGTGTGTTGTCTTGTGCAAGCTTGCGAAGAGGGCTACCTGAGATTACAGATTTCAGGGACTTAGTGATTTTCACTAAGTCTGAGCCGTTTTAGTTCCTGATGCTATATGTCCGGCTTGTTTCCTAGTGATCCGTGCCTCTTTTGAGGATGATCAGTAAGAGCGATTTGTTATGCTTGTTGTGCTTAATCCATCCATGTCTTTACTTGTTATGTTGGAGCACCCTAGGTTGACTCAATCGAGCTCAACTTTTGGATAGTTGCTGTTTTGGGCAGATCGTGAACTCTTTTGCGATTTTGCCGGAGTGATTGCTAGTGATCCATGCATGCTATGTCATTGTTCTTGCCATGTCTAGCTAGAATTTTGTGCCTTCTTAATGGATATATGCTTGCCTTGCCATGACTTGCACCGTAGTGAGAGCATCGAGCTCGTTTAGATGCCTTCGTGAGTTATTATTTCAGCATGTCTCAGTTTTCACTAAGTCTGAAAACTGATTGTGTTTCATCGATGTTCGTGTGCTCGGTAGAGTATTTTGTGAACCCTTTTGGCCCCAAGTCATTTTGGGTGTTTTGTTAAGCTTGTTGAGTAGATCCATGCCATGCTCTTACTTGCCATGTTCAGGTTTTCCTTCATGTTGTTTTGCTGCTCCGAAGAGAGCATCGTGGTCTGAAATTTCAGACTAGCGTTAATTTCGCTAAGTCTGAAATCTGTTTTGCTTATTCAGTTTTGCCATGCTTGTTTGAAGCCCTTAATGGATGAATTTGCCTATGCCTCAGTCATGATGATTTGTTAAGCTTGATGAGTACATCACTGCCATGCAATTTGTTTTCATGTTGGGTGGCTGTAGAATGTTCATTTTGTTGCATTTAGGAGCCTACTTGCTGTAAATCGCAAATCGGTTCGTTTAGTAAAACGCTTGCCATTTCTTAACCGTAGCTCCGATTGCCATGATCTTTATATCGTTTTCAGGGTATTTCTTCCCCTCTATCCAGTGGCACACTTGGATTTCCAAGTTGAGGCCAGGTTCATGCATTTCCTGTTACTTCTTGCTTTGTGCATCCCGCATCGCATCCCGCATAGCATATCATCTTTGCATCGTATTGGTTGCCTTTGCACGTGGTTGATTGTATCCTTGTTGCTTGTTTGTGTTGTTGGGTAGAGCCGGGAGACGAGTTCGCTAATGAGGAGCCCGTTGAGTTTGCTTTTGAGGATCCAGTCAATTCTGACAACTGTGCAGGCAAGATGATCACACCCTTGAAATCACTACTATCTTTGCTATGCTAGTTTGCTCGCTCTTTTGCTTTGCCAATGCCACGATGCCTACCACTTGCTTGTCAGCCTCCCAATTGCCATGATTGAGCCTCTAACCCACCTTTGTCCTAGCAAACCATTTATTGGCTATGTTATCGCTTTGCTCAAGCCCCTTCTTATAGCGTTGCTAGTTGCAGGTGAAGATTGGAGCCGTTCCTTGTTGGAACATTTATTTACTTGTTGGGATATCATTATATTGCTATGTTATCTTTACTCATCTATATACTTGGTAAAGGGTGGAAGGCTCGGCCTCTCGCCTAGTGTTTTTTCCACTCTTGCCGCCCTAGTTTCCGTCTTATCGGTGTTATGTTCCCGGATTGTTGCGTCCCTTACGCGGTTGGGCTATAATGGGAACCCCTTGATAGTTCGCCTTGATTAAAGCTTTTCCAGCAATGCCCAACATTGGTTTTACCATTTGCCACCTACCCTTTTATTTCCCTTGGGTTTCCGGAGCCCGAGGGTCATCTTGTTTAAACCCCCCCGGGCCAGTGCTCCTCTGAGTGTTGGTCCAACTGTCAGCTGCCGGTGGCCACCAGGGGCAACTCTGGGCTGGCCTACCCATACATAAGACAATCTGAGTGTGCCCTTAGAAAGAGATATGTGCAGCTCCTATCGGGATTTGTCGGCGCATTCGGGCGGTGTTGCTGGACTAGTTTTGACCTGTCGAATCATCTTGTTGTACCGGGATACCGAGTCTGATCGGTGGGTCCTGGGTGGAGGTCTATTCCTTCGTTGACCGTGGGAGCTTGTTATGGGCTAAGTTGGGACCCCCCTGCAGGGATTGATCTTTCGAGAGCCGTGCCCGCGGTTATGGGCAGATGGGAATTTGTTAATGTCCGGTTGTAGACAACTTGAACTTAATTAATTAAAAAGAATCAACTGCGTGTGTTGCCGTGATGGCCTCTTCTCGGCGGAGTCCGGGAAGTGGACACGGCGTTGGAGTTACGTTTGCGTAGTCTGCTCTTTTTAGTTTCCGCTCGTGCTTTGCCTTCTCTTCTCGCTCTCTTTTGCGAATAAGTTAGCCACCATATATGCTAGTCGCTTGCTGCAGCTCCACTCACATTACCCCTTCCTTACCTATTAAGCTTAAATAGTCTTGATCGCGAGGGTGCGAGATTGCTGAGTCCTTGTGGCTCACAGTTTACTATATCACCAGATGCAGGGACCGATGATACTCCTCCGGATGGCGCGTTCGAGCTGAAGTGGGAGTACGACGAGGACTCTTAGCGATACTATGTTTCTTTTCCTGATGATCAGTAGTGGTGCCCGCTCGGGGTTCGATTCAGGGATTAGTCGCATGTTGGGGGTCTTTTCTATTTTGGCGCCGTAGTCGGGCCATGAGTGTTTGTATGATGGATGCTATTTATGTACCTTGATGTGACGTGGCGAGTGTAAGCCAACTATTATTATTTATTCCCCCTTTATATTATATATGTACATGGGTTGTGTGAAGATTGCCTCACTTGCGACATATGCCTTCAATGCGATTATGCCTCTAAGTCGTGCCTCGACACGTGGGAGATATAGTCGCATCGAGGGTGTTACAAGTTGGTAATCAGAGCCTTCCCCGACCTTAGGAGCCCCATTGCTTGATCGTTTTTAGCAGCCGAGTTGTGTCTAGAAAAATATTTTGAGTCCTTAGGAATTATATATCGGAGAGCTTAGGAATTCTTTTTACTTCCCAGTCTCCTCATCGCTCTGGTAAGGCATCCTGACGTAGAGTTTTGACTCTTCTCTTCTCGAATTTCACTAAAAAATTTTTTTGGATCACGCGAGTATCTTAGTTTTGTTCCGATGGCTTATGATGAGAATACTGTCTTGGTGCCTCCTGTCAGGGGTTTAGTGGAAGTGTCCCGGGGAGTTGAGCTCTGAGGTGTTGTCATCATAATTCTATCGTTGCAATTCTGGCATACTTGAGATATGTGCGCGACATAGAAAATCTCCTTTATGCAGTTCGTTGGTGAGATAACCTCGACGCCACCCAGTACTGGGGCGGGAGTTCGGGAGTATCGCCATAACTTGTATAACGGATGCTTTTCGAAGGTTGAGATAGATGGTTTCCGAAGGTTTCTTGGTTATGTGTTGAAGGATGGATGCAGTTGGATGTAGGATTTGCTAGCTTGGGTGAGATATTATGCTTCCCCTGTATCCTCAACACCAGATTGCATAACCGGAAAGTTTCGGGAATTTCATAGGTGGGAATTCAAGTAGCCTTAGGATATCTTTCCAACAGACGTGTGATATGAAATTGGGGTTCGACGTCTAGTGGTTCGCCTATTCACGGTCGATTTTACAGTGGCCTCGTTGTGTCTTAAAGAGTCCTTGGCTATGCTGACTCTAGGACGCTTCGTATGTCACGTGCACTGCCTTGTACATGATGGTGCTATACGGTCGAGCCCGTGTAGGTCCTACCACGAACACTTCGGACGAAATTTCTATCATGTGTTTGTTCCGGCTTATTCCGCAAGCTAACCCTTGGTTTTATTTTGAGTTGTGGTATTCGTCCTTCTTCGACGTCATATGTTGATTCCATCCCTCGTTGATGTACCTCTTCTACCTGATTCTTCGTGGCTTCGCAATTTAGGAATATGTGACCACTTCAAGAGAAGTGCATTTGTTCATTTTGTTCGGATGTGAAGACTTTATGTTGCAATTTTCATTCCGTTGGATTCACCTTCTATATTTCTCTATTTGTGTGCTAATGGTGGTCAACCTCTTCAGGATGGCTCCCGCTAAGAGCACCAGTCAGAACCAGAATCAAGATCCTCCGCCACCTCCGCCTCCTACGGAAGCATGGCAGGCTGTGATGGCTGCTACTAATGCAAATACTCAGCTGATCATGCAAATCATCCAAGAGCGGAATCAAAGCAGTCAAGCGAATCAAGGCAATAACCAGAACCAGTTTGCAACTCTGAATCAGTTCCTCGCAAATGGTCCAAAGACGTTCAGCAACTGCGTTGAGGCTACCGATGCTGATGATTGGTTAGTCGATCTGGGCAAGCATTTTGAATGTAGCAACATCAGACCTGAAGATTTCGTCAAGTTCGCGTCTTTCCAGCTCAAGGATCAGGCCGCAGAGTGGTTTCAGCAGTACCGGGATTCTAGAGGTGGACGTTTGATCACTTGGGATGATTTCCGTCATGATTTCCGCGCTCATCACATTCCTCAAAGTGTGACTGAAAGCAAACGTGAAGAATTCCGCAATCGGAAGCAAGGCTCTTTGTCTGTCTATGACTACAACAAGTTGTTCCAGAAGCTTGCCCGTTTTGCCAAGCAGGATGTTCCTGATGAGAAGAGCATGATCTATCAGTTCAGGGGTGGTCTTCGTGAAGAAATTCAGCTCGCTCTTGTCCTCTTCGAGCCGCTGAGATACGATGAGTTCTACAACATGGCACTGAAGCAAGAGGCTGCTCAGCTCAGGTGTGACGCTTCCAGGAAGCGAGTCAGAGACACTTCGTCTTCGTCCTCTACTCAAGTGGCCAAGCAGCAGAAGTATTGGCTTCCTCCTCCTCCGTTCCGTCAGCCGTATCAGCAGAAGAGTAAAGGTGGCAGTGGTTCTTCCCACCCACCCAACCCAGGCTTTCAGAACAAGACTTCGTCTCAAGCTCCAAGATCGAGTGCTCCGTACCACCGTCCGCTCTCAGAGGTCACGTGCAACAAGTGCCAACAGAAGGGTCACTACACCAACAAGTGTTTCAACCAGAGGCGTCTTCCTCCTCCTCCTCCCGTCAGATCGGCAAGTACAACTGTGGTCAAGCATAACCCCAAGTCCGCCAAGGTCAACTTCCTGAATGCAGCTCAGGCAGAGGTCTCGCCAGATGTGATTATGGGTAATCTTCCTGTCAATGATATTCCTGCAAAAATTCTTTTTGACACAGGTGCATCGCATTGTTTCATTTCAAGGCCGTTTACATCTAGGCATGGTTTGGCTCAGCAAATTCTGCCTAGTCCATTAGCAGTCGTCTCTCCTGGTAAACACATGCAGGCTAATTCCATTGCTCCGGATATTTCTATCATGTTGGGTGATTTCAAGTTCTTTCTCCAACGGTTCTTGGCAATTCTGATATCGACCTCATTCTAGGGACGGACTGGCTCTCTAAACATAAAGCTCAGCTGGATTGTGCAGCCAAGCAGATTCAACTGACTCATTCGTCTGAGGAAGTAATTGTTTTTGCTGCTCGGGATAATACCATCCGGTTATTCTCTCTCAATGAAAAGGGTGAATTGGATGCTATTTCGCAGATTCCGGTTGTTTGTGAGTATCAAGATGTCTTCCCTGAAGAACTCCCAGGCATGCCTCCAAACCGGCCTGTTGAATTCGTTATTGAACTTGAGCCCGGTACGGAACCGGTGTGCAAACGGCCTTACAAGCTCGGCCCCGAAGAGTTGAAGGAGTTGTAGAAACAGCTCGATGTGCAAGAAAGAATGGGTCTCATTCGGCCTAGTACTTCTCCGTGGGGTTGTGGTGTTCTTTTTGTGAAGAAGAAGAAGGATGGAACGGACCGACTTTGTGTTGATTATCGTCCATTGAACAAGAAGACCATCAAGAACAAATATCCACTTCCCAACATTAATGAGCTGTTCGAGCAACTCAAGGGTGCCCAAGTATTCTCCAAGCTTGATCTCCGTATGGGTTATCACCAAATTCGCATTCGTGAACAAGATATTCCGAAGACGGCGTTCAGAACAAGCTATGGGTCATACGAATACACAGTTATGTCTTTGGCCTCGCCAATGCTCCTCCGACGTTCTCTCGCATGATGAACTTCATCTTCAACCCCTACACCAACGACTTTGTTTTGGTCTATCTCGATGATATCCTGGTTTTCTCGAAGAACAAGGAAGATCATGCCAAACACTTGCGTTTGGTTCTTGACAAGCTAAGGGAACATCAATTCTACGCCAAGTTCTCCAAGTGTGAGTTTTGGCTCGATGAAGTTCTTTATCTTGGTCATATTATCTCTGCCAAGGGCATTTCCGTGGATCCTGAGAAGGTGTCTGCAATTATTAATTGGGAACCTCCTCAGAATGTGAAGCAACTCCGTAGCTTCCTCGGTCTTGCAAGTTATTGCCGAAGATTCGTAGAAGACTTCTCCAAGATCGCGAAGCCTCTCTCAAATCTTCTTCAGAAGCACGTCAAGTACGTTTGGTCTCCGGAGTGTGATGTTGCTTTCAATGCTTTGAAAGAGAAATTGATCACTGCTCCAGTTCTAACTCCGCCTGATGAAACCAAGCCGTACGAGGTCTTTTGTGATGCCTCTCTCCAAGGTCTCGGTGCAGTACTGATGCAAGAGAAGAAAGTTGTTGCTTATACCTCTCGCTAGTTGAAGCCAAATGAGAAGAACTACCCCACTCATGATCTTGAGTTGGCGGCAGTTGTGCATGCATTGTTGACTTGGAGACATCTTCTCTTGGGAAGGAAAGTGGACATTTTCACTGATCACAAGAGTCTCAAGTACATCTTCACTCAGCCTAATCTCAACCTCAGGCAGACTCGATGGGTCGAAATGATTCAAGAGTACAATCCGAGTATTGAGTATACTCCAGGCAAGGCTAATGTGATTGCTGACGCTTTGAGCAGAAAAGCATATTGCAACAGTCTGATTCTCAAGCCTTATCAACCCGAGCTGTGTGAAGCCTTCCGCAAACTTAATCTACAAGTTGTTCCTCAAGGTTTCCTCGCCAACCTTCAAGTTTCTCCTACCTTGGAAGACCAGATTCGCCAAGCCCAGCTTCTTGATGCTATGGTGAAAAAGGTGAAGATCGGTATTGCAAAGAGTCAGTCAAAGTACAAGTGCTACCGACTTGATGACAAGGACACTCTCTTCTTCGAGGATCGAATTGTTGTGCCCAAAGGTGAACTTCGTAAAGTGATCATGAATGAGGCTCACAACTCTCTCCTCTCCATCCACCCTGGGAGCACGAAGATGTATCAAGACCTGAAGCAAACTTATTGGTGGACTCGAATGAAGCGCGAGATCGCTCAATTCGTGAATGAATGTGATGTCTGCAGAAGAGTGAAAGCAGAACACCAAAGGCCAGCAGGTCTCCTCCAACCTCTTGCCATTCCAGAATGGAAGTTTGACCACATTGAAATGGACTTTGTGACTGGGTTTCCTAAGTCCAAGCGTGGCAATGATGCTATATTCGTTGTCATCGACAAGCTGACCAAAGTGGCTCATTTCTTGCCTATCAAAGAGTCAATCACTGCAGCTCAATTGGCGGAGCTCTACACCTCTCGCATTGTCTCTCTGCACGGTATTCCTCAAGTGATATCTTCAGACCGTGGCAGCATCTTTACCTCCAAGTTTTGGGATTCTTTTCAGAAGGCCATGGGCACCAACATTCGCTTCAGCACTGCTTTCCACCCTCAAACAAGCGGTCAAGTCAAGCGTGTCAACCAGATTCTTGAAAATATGCTCAGGGCTTGTGTTATCTCCTTCGGCATGAAGTGGGAGGATTGCCTTCCTTATGCTGAATTCTCGTACAACAACAGTTTCCAAGCAAGTTCCGGCAAGGCCCCGTTTGAAATTCTGTATGGTAGGAAGTGCCGTACACCTCTCAACTGGTCTGAAACCGGTGAACGTCAGCTGTTGGGTAATGACCTGATCACAGAGGCAGAAGAAATGTGCAAGGTCATTCGTGATAACCTCAAAGCAGCCCAATCTCGTCAGAAGAGCTATTACGACAGCAAGCACCGTGATTTGGCCTTCGAGATCGGAGATCATGTCTACCTCCGCGTCTCTCCTATGAAAGGGACTCGTCGCTTCGGTATCAAAGGGAAGCTTGCCCCCAGATACGTCGGGCCTTTCAAGATCGTCAGCAAGAGAGGCGACCTCGCCTATCAACTCGAGCTTCCTGCAACCTTTGCCAATGTTCATGATGTGTTCCACGTCTCGCAACTCCGAAAGTGCTTCAAGACGCCTGAGCGCACCGTCAACTTCGAGGACATTGAGCTCCAAGAAGATCTCTCCTACCGTGAGCACCCAGTTGCAATCCTTGAAGAGACTGAACGCAAAACTCGCAACAAGTCAATCAAGTTTCTCAAAGTTAAGTGGTCACACCATTCCGACTGTGAAGCTACCTAGGAACGCGAGGATCACCTCCGTTCTGAGTACCCAGAGTTCTTTCAGTCCTAGATCTCGGGACGAGATCTTTTCGTAGTGGTGGAGTGTTGTAACGCCCCACATGTAACCTTCCCCAATTGTACTCCGACTCATGCCGTTTCCGGCATTAAGTTATATTTAATTCTCGGGTTCGGGTCTTTGTCTCCGTGTGTTGTTTTTGTTTTCGTGCATCTCATATCATGTCGTCACATGCATTGCGTTCGCATACATGTTCATCTCATGCATTCGAGCATTTTCCCCGTTGTCCGTTTTGCATTCCGGCGCTTCGTTCTCCTCCGGTGGCCATTTCTAGCTTTCTTTCGTGTGTGGGGATTAAACATTTCCGGATTGGACCGAGACTTGCCATGCGGACTTGGTTTACTACCGGTAGACCGCCTGTCAAGTTTCGGGTCATTTGGACTTCGTTTGATACTCCAACGGTTAACCGAGGGACCGAAAAGGCCTCGTGTGTGTGCAGCCCAACACCCCTCCATTTTGGCCCAAAACCCACCAAACTCAGCTCCATCGTCTCGGTCGTTCGATCACGATCGTGTGGGCGAAAACCGCACCTCATTTGGACTCTCCTAGCTCCACTTATGCCTATAAATACCCCTCCATCTCGGATCTCTTCTTCTCCCCCGTCCAACCCTAGTTTTAAAAAAAACAGAGCCTCCGCCGACGGACGTGTCCGCCCCCGGCCGGACATCGTCCGCCGCCCGCCTCAGCCACCCGCCGCGCGCCACGTGTCTGCGCCCCGCGCCGCCGACAGCCGGCCCGGGAGGCCCAAGGCCGGCCCCCGAGCCCATCTCCTCGCGCGCCGCCGCCCCGCATCGTCGCCCCCATCGCCGGATCCTCGCCCCGCCGGCCGGAGCTCGCCGCCCCGCCGACCGGACTGCCCGCCGGCGGCCACCTCCTCGCCCTCGCCGCTCCGCCCCGCCGTTCCACGCCGGTGGCCGCCGACCTCGCCCACCGCGGTGCCCCGGCCGCCGCCGCCCCTCGCCGGCTCCGGTGGCCGCGCCACCACCGCCGCCTCCACGCCGGCCGGCCTCGCCCCGGCCATCTTCTCCGGTGACCTCGGTTCGCGCGCCCGATGAACAGTGCCCGTTCCAGATCTGAGATCCAAAATATCTAGGGTTGACTTCGTCCTTCTCCCCCCTAATTTTCGTGCCTACTTTGACCTGCCATAACTTTGCATCCGTAGATCCGATTTGGGCGTATGACATGTCAAAATCTTCGTCTCGACGAGTACATCATTTTATTCCATTGCATCATTTGCATTTGAGGTCATCTTGTTGCCCAAAATGCTGTTGGAAGGAGGCATGTTGAGTTAAATTGCAGATCCGTTAGTTCAACATGCACTTTTGTCATTTTTGCCATATTTAATCCGTGCATGATATGCCTGTGCCCCTTTGGGATGAATTGTTAAGCATGTTGTCTTCTTTCCAGAGGTGCCTTCCATGTATTTTTAGGATGTGTGTGTTGTCTTGTGCAAGCTTGCGAAGAGGGCTACCTGAGATTACAGATTTCAGGGACTTAGTGATTTTCACTAAGTCTGAGCCGTTTTAGTTCCCGATGCTATATGTCCGGCTTGTTTCCTAGTGATCCGTGCCTCTTTTGAGGATGATCAGTAAGAGCGATTTGTTATGCTTGTTGTGCTTAATCCATCCATGTCTTTACTTGTTATGTTGGAGCACCCTAGGTTGACTCAATCGAGCTCAACTTTTGGATAGTTGCTGTTTTGGGCAGATCGTGAACTCTTTTGCGATTTTGCCGGAGTGATTGCTAGTGATCCATGCATGCTATGTCATTGTTCTTGCCATGTCTAGCTAGAATTTTGTGCCTTCTTAATGGATATATGCTTGCCTTGCCATGACTTGCACCGTAGTGAGAGCATCGAGCTCGTTTAGATGCCTCCGTGAGTTATTATTTCAGCATGTCTCAGTTTTCACTAAGTCTGAAAACTGATTGTGTTTCATCGATGTTCGTGTGCTCGGTAGAGTATTTTGTGAACCCTTTTGGCCCCAGGTCATTTTGGGTGTTTTGTTAAGCTTGTTGAGTAGATCCATGCCATGCTCTTACTTGCCATGTTCAGGTTTTCCTTCATGTTGTTTTGCTGCTCCGAAGAGAGCATCGTGGTCTGAAATTTCAGACTAGCGTTAATTTCGCCAAGTCTGAAATCTGTTTTGCTTATTCAGTTTTGCCATGCTCGTTTGAAGCCCTTAATGGATGAATTTGCCTATGCCTCAGTCATGATGATTTGTTAAGCTTGATGAGTACATCACTGCCATGCAATTTGTTTTCATGTTGGGTGGCTGTAGAATGTTCATTTTGTTGCATTTAGGAGCCTACTTGCTGTAAATCGCGAATCGGTTCGTTTAGTAAAACGCTTGCCATTTCTTAACCGTAGCTCCGATTGCCATGATCTTTATATCGTTTTCAGGGTATTTCTTCCCCTCTATCCAGTGGCACACTTGGATTTCCAAGTTGAGGCCAGGTTCATGCATTTCCTGTTACTTCTTGCTTTGTGCATCCCGCATCGCATCCCGCATAGCATATCATCTTTGCATCGTATTGGTTGCCTTTGCACGTGGTTGATTGTATCCTTGTTGCTTGTTTGTGTTGTTGGGTAGAGCCGGGAGACGAGTTCGCTAACGAGGAGCCCGTTGAGTTTGCTTTTGAGGATCCAGTCAATTCTGACAACTGTGCAGGCAAGATGATCACACCCTTGAAATCACTACTATCTTTGCTATGCTAGTTTGCTCGCTCTTTTGCTTTGCCAATGCCACGATGCCTACCACTTGCTTGTCAGCCTCCCAATTGCCATGATTGAGCCTCTAACCCACCTTTGTCCTAGCAAACCATTGATTGGCTATGTTACCGCTTTGCTCAAGCCCCTTCTTATAGCGTTGCTAGTTGCAGGTGAAGATTGGAGCCGTTCCTTGTTGGAACATTTATTTACTTGTTGGGATATCATTATATTGCTATGTTATCTTTACTCATCTATATACTTGGTAAAGGGTGGAAGGCTCGGCCTCTCGCCTAGTGTTTTTTCCACTCTTGCCGCCCTAGTTTCCGTCTTATCGGTGTTATGTTCCCGGATTGTTGCGTCCCTTACGCGGTTGGGCTATAATGGGAACCCCTTGATAGTTCGCCTTGATTAAAGCTTTTCCAGCAATGCCCAACATTGGTTTTACCATTTGCCACCTACCCTTTTATTTCCCTTGGGTTTCCGGAGCCCGAGGGTCATCTTGTTTAAACCCCCCCGGGCCAGTGCTCCTCTGAGTGTTGGTCCAACTGTCAGCTGCCGGTGGCCACCAGGGGCAACTCTGGGCTGGCCTACCCGTACCTAAGACAATCTGAGTGTGCCCTTAGAAAGAGATATGTGCAGCTCCTATCGGGATTTGTCGGCGCATTCGGGCGGTGTTGCTGGACTAGTTTTGACCTGTCGAATCATCTTGTTGTACCGGGATACCGAGTCTGATCGGTGGGTCCTGGGTGGAGGTCTATTCCTTCGTTGACCGTGGGAGCTTGTTATGGGCTAAGTTGGGACCCCCTGCAGGGATTGATCTTTCGAGAGCCGTGCCCGCGGTTATGGGCAGATGGGAATTTGTTAATGTCCGGTTGTAGACAACTTGAACTTAATTAAATAAAAGAATCAACTGCGTGTGTTGCCGTGATGGCCTCTTCTCGGCGGAGTCCGGGAAGTGGACACGGCGTTGGAGTTACGTTTGCGTAGTCTGCTCTTTTTAGTTTCCGCTCGTGCTTTGCCTTCTCTTCTCGCTCTCTTTTGCGAATAAGTTAGCCACCATATATGCTAGTCGCTTGCTGCAGCTCCACTCACATTACCCCTTCCTTACCTATTAAGCTTAAATAGTCTTGATCGCGAGGGTGCGAGATTGCTGAGTCCTTGTGGCTCACAGTTTACTATATCACCAGATGCAGGGACCGATGATACTCCTCCGGATGGCGCGTTCGAGCTGAAGTGGGAGTACGACGAGGACTCTCAGCGATACTATGTTTCTTTTCCTGATGATCAGTAGTGGTGCCCGCTCGGGGTTCGATTCATGGATTAGTCGCATGTTGGGGGTCTTTTCTATTTTGGCGCCGTAGTCGGGCCATGAGTGTTTGTATGATGGATGCTATTTATGTACCTTGATGTGACGTGGCGAGTGTAAGCCAACTATTATTATTTATTCCCCCTTTATATTATATATGTACATGGGTTGTGTGAAGATTGCCTCACTTGCGACATATGCCTTCAATGCGATTATGCCTCTAAGTCGTGCCTCGACACGTGGGAGATATAGTCGCATCGAGGGTGTTACAAGTTGGTAATCAGAGCCTTCCCCGACCTTAGGAGCCCCATTGCTTGATCGTTTTTAGCAGCCGAGTTGTGTCTAGAAAAATATTTTGAGTCCTTAGGAATTATATATCGGAGAGCTTAGGAATTCTTTTTACTTCCCAGTCTCCTCATCGCTCTGGTAAGGCATCCTGACGTAGAGTTTTGACTCTTCTCTTCTCGAATTTCACTAAAAAAATTTTTTGGATCATGCGAGTATCTTAGTTTTGTTCCGATGGCTTATGATGAGAATACTGTCTTGGTGCCTCCTGTCAGGGGTTTAGTGGAAGTGTCCCGGGGAGTTGAGCTCTGAGGTGTTGTCATCATAATTCTATCGTTGCAATTCTGGCATACTTGAGATATGTGCGCGACATAGAAAATCTCCTTTATGCAGTTCGTTGGTGAGATAACCTCGACGCCACCCAGTACTGGGGCGGGAGTTCGGGAGTATCGCCATAACTTGTATAACGGATGCTTTTCGAAGGTTGAGATAGATGGTTTCCGAAGGTTTCTTGGTTATGTGTTGAAGGATGGATGCAGTTGGATGTAGGATTTGCTAGCTTGGGTGAGATATTATGCTTCCCCTGTATCCTCAACACCAGATTGCATAACCGGAAAGTTTCGGGAATTTCATAGGTGGGAATTCAAGTAGCCTTAGGATATCTTTCCAACAGACGTGTGATATGAAATTGGGGTTCGACGTCTAGTGGTTCGCCTATTCACGGTCAATTTTACAGTGGCCTCGTTGTGTCTTAAAGAGTCCTTGGCTATGCTGACTCTAGGACGCTTCGTATGTCACGTGCACTGCCTTGTACATGATGGTGCTATACGGTCGAGCCCGTGTAGGTCCTACCACGAACACTTCGGACGAAATTTCTATCATGTGTTTGTTCCGGCTTATTCCGCAAGCTAACCCTTGGTTTTATTTTGAGTTGTGGTATTCGTCCTTCTTCGACGTCATATGTTGATTCCATCCCTCGTTGATGTACCTCTTCTACCTGATTCTTCGTGGCTTCGCAATTTAGGAATATGTGACCACTTCAAGAGAAGTGCATTTGTTCATTTTGTTCGGATGTGAAGACTTTATGTTGCAATTTTCATTCCGTTGGATTCACCTTCTATATTTCTCTATTTGTGTGCTAATGGTGGTCAACCTCTTCAGGATGGCTCCCGCTAAGAGCACCAGTCAGAACCAGAATCAAGATCCTCCGCCACCTCCGCCTCCTACGGAAGCATGGCAGGCTGTGATGGCTGCTACTAATGCAAATACTCAGCTGATCATGCAAATCATCCAAGAGCGGAATCAAAGCAGTCAAGCGAATCAAGGCAACAACCAGAACCAGTTTGCAACTCTGAATCAGTTCCTCGCAAATGGTCCAAAGACGTTCAGCAACTGCGTTGAGGCTACCGATGCTGATGATTGGTTAGTCGATCTGGGCAAGGATTTTGAATGTAGCAACATCAGACCTGAAGATTTCGTCAAGTTCGCGTCTTTCCAGCTCAAGGATCAGGCCGCAGAGTGGTTTCAGCAGTACCGGGATTACAGAGGTGGACGTTTGATCACTTGGGATGATTTCCGTCGTGATTTCCGCGCTCATCACATTCCTCAAAGTGTGACTGAAAGCAAACGTGAAGAATTCCGCAATCGGAAGCAAGGCTCTTTGTCTGTCTATGACTACAACAAGTTGTTCCAGAAGCTCGCCCGTTTTGCCAAGCAGGATGTTCCTGATGAGAAGAGCATGATCTATCAGTTCAGGGGTAGTCTTCGTGAAGAAATTCAGCTCGCTCTTGTCCTCTTCGAGCCGCTGAGATACGATGAGTTCTACAACATGGCACTGAAGCAAGAGGCTGCTCAGCTCAGGTGTGACGCTTCCAGGAAGCGAGTCAGAGACACTTCGTCTTCGTCCTCTACTCAAGTGGCCAAGCAGCAGAAGTATTGGCTTCCTCCTCCTCCGTTCCGTCAGCCGTATCAGCAGAAGAGTAAAGGTGGCAGTGGTTCTTCCCACCCACCCAACCCAGGCTTTCAGAACAAGACTTCGTCTCAAGCTCCAAGATCGAGTGCTCCGTACCACCGTCCGCTCTCTGGTGGTGACGCCGTCGTGGGCTCTGTGATGACCTCCGTCCTGCCATCCTACTTGTCTTGGTCTCATTGCACCGATATGGAAACCTTTGCCTGATGCCTCGGGACTCCTCATCTGCACCTGCCCCTTTAGCACCAAAGAGGCAACCAGTACTCTGCGCGCTGGCGCCCGCCTGGCCTTGGCCGTCACGGCTCACGTCACGGAAACCTCACGAGGTGCCCCTCACCTTGATCTCTCCGCTCCTCGTGAGCCGGCCTAGTGAGGCAGCCCCTAAGGAGGTCTTGTGTCGTCCGCCTCATGACGCTTGGCCCCTCGCGGGGGTCTTGAGTGTTTGCTGATGAAGATGAGCCATACCAGGTTGCGGGATGAGCCACAACCTGGGCCGCAGGCAGGCAAGTCTGGGCACCCCCGTTCCCAGAATGCCGACAGCCACGCTGGTCCCCAGAGCCTTCCTGTTCGATTCCCCACTCTACTCGTCCTCTCCCTCGCTCCTCTGCTCTCATCTGAGAGCTCCATGGCCCTGCCGTCGCTGCCCGCATAGCCACAGCCGACCCTACACCTTGCCGCCATATCCCCAAGCTCCGTCTCTTCGTGCTGAAGCTCTCCGCCAACGAACGAGATGTAGGAAGCCTCGTATCGTCGTCCCAGGCCTCGTCTTCAAGCACTGGCCGCCGAGATCGGCATCTCCATTCTGGCCGCACTAGACCTCCCTCGAGCTCGCTGATGCCGCCGCCGAATCCGCTGTGAGCCACCGCATCGACTCCCCCATCTCCCCTGCTCTCCCGTGCCCTCTAGCTCCTGTGCCCACACGAGCCGAAGCTCGGCTCCGCCATTGCCACATCACACGCGCTCCCCATGCTCCGTTTACTGTTGTCGTGCAATGGGCGTGCTCCGGAGCACCCTTGGCGCTGACGTGCAGCCAAGCCATCTCAGTAGCGAGCCCTTGTGCAGCGCCCGCACACCACCGAGCTCCGCTGCCGCTACAAGCCATCCCCGGCGTCCCCATGACCACTGCTAGATGCCCCGCACGATGGGCTCTCAAACGCACCTAACTACGCGACCAGCCATGGCCGAAAATGGCCGGCCGACGATCGCCGCCGCGTTGGGTCATCGCTGGAGTAACCCTGCCGACGTGGAACGACCATTAGTGGCTAACCCCACTAATTAGCCACCCCAGAGCCGCTGACACCGAGCCCTACCGTAGGGTCAAACTCGGTCAGCGCTGGATTTGATCGGGATTACCCAGTGTGTCACTGACCAGTGGGTCCCACTGGTCAGATTTGACCCTGGTCAGCTCGGTTGACCTGCTGACGTGAGGCTGACGCAATGCTGGCACAGTTAATGATTTTTTAGATTATTAAATATAATCCAGGAAATTCCAGAAAATTGTTTAAACTTCAAAAATTCATAGAAATCCAACCGTAGCTCAGATTGAAATAATTTATATATGAAAAATGATCAAAAAATTCAACCTATCCATATCTACCATTTTCATGCATGAAAAACCAACTTATACCTACGATAAAAGTGAAAACACATAAAGGGCATTTTAAATGCTGAAGTTTGGAGTTGCATTTGAGTCCTTGATTCAAATGAGCTTCATATAACTTGTTGCTAGTTGCATTAGCACAATTCATAGAATATTGCCATGTCATGGTCATGCATCATATTGGTGCATTTGTCGTGTATTGATTGTCTTCAGTACTGTCCTTCTCGATAGGTTCTGCCTCTCCGAGTGGCACCGACTACCTATTCGAGGAGCAGTGCTACTGTGTAGATCTTTCAGGCAAGCAACCCCCCTAAGCATTCCGATACAATCCTACTCTCTCGCTCTTTCTCTCTTTTACTGCATTCAGACAACAATGTTTAAATTGTTACTTGCTGTGGCAGCTGACTCCACTTCCACTGCATGACCTGTCTTTGCCACAGTAAATAGTAAAACCTTACTAGCATGGTTAGGATTTGCTTGAGCCCATGTTGTGATCTGCTAATTCTTGATCTTGCATTGGTTTTTCCCTTGAAGAGGAAAGGGTGATGTAGCAAAGTAGAGATAAGTTTTTCCCTCAGTTTGAGAACCATGGTATCAATCCAGTAGGAGACAATGCACAAATCACCTAATACATGCACAAACAATCAAACAACTTGCACCCAACGCGATAAAGGGGTTGTCAATCCCTTCATGGTTACTTGCAAAAGTGAGATCTGATAGAGATAGATGAAACTAAACAAAAATAAAGTAAATATTTTTGGTATTTTTGGTTTATAGATCGGAAAGTAAAAGATTGGAAAATCGTAGATCAGAAATTATATTGTAGATCGGAAACTTATATAATGGAAAATAGACCCGGGGGCCATAGGTTTCATTAGAGGCTTCTCTCAAGATAGCAAATAATATGGTGGGTGAATAAATTACTGTTGAGCAATTGATATAAAAGCGCAAAGTTATGATGTCGATGCACAAAAGTAGGGGCTTTCTGTACCCCTTTACTTGTGCACGGGCAATCGGAGCCGCACATGCAGCCGGGCTTGGCAGGGCAGAAGAAGGAAAGATACAAGGCTGCCGAGGTAGCGCTCAAGCTAGAAGCATAAAGAGAAAAGGGACAAGACGGGCTCCCCCCAGCAAGAGCCTTGCCGGGGCGGCCTACGTAGCCCCGGCAAGAGCCTTGCCCGGGGCAACTTGCCCAACACCAGCAATGCCACTACCCTTGAGCCTGAGAACTCCGACACCATCGACAACGTCAAGACCAAAACTCAGGGGTGCCTTGCATAGTGGCATACAGATCTTCGTGAAAACCAAAGGCCTGCATGCCTAGACAAGAACCAGAAGATGAAGGCCCCCGGCAAGACCCTTGTCGGGGACGCCCACGAGATCCCAGCAAGGCCCTTGCCTGGGCCTCTATGTGGTCGAGGCCAGGCCCACACTTGCTAGAGTTTCACTGCCCCGCACCCGTTCCAACATGGCGGCCAGCCCGCCAACTAGGCGAGTGCCCGCATGGCAGCATGCAGCTTCTAGGCCAACTAGCCAGGCACCGGCGTGGTGTCATGTCGATCTTCGTGAAGACCCTGCCACCGCACCAGCTCAGTAGCTAGCCAGCCAGCGTGGTGTTGCATGCCTCATTAGCTTGGACGCACGTTAGATCGAGGCGAGGCAGCGACGGACGGGATGATCTTCTTTGTTGTCCCCGATAAAGCAAGAGGGCACGTCGACAGCGCATTAAATGCGTTTTTCCTACGGTGCCATGCGATAGACTTGTACACTCTATATACTTTCCACGTCTTGTGTGCCACTGTGGCAACCCCTTTTGACATATAAAAGGAGGCCCGAGATGTACTGAGGAAGGATTCAGACTTTTTGGACCGGGCATGCACCGCAGCTAGTTCAAGAGCTCAAGATAACTTAATACATACAAAGCAGGACTAGGGTTTTATGCATCATTTACGGCCCGAACCTAGGTAAAACACCCGGCGTTGATCTTCTAGACCCGCTCTTTGCGCAGCCCCACCCCCACCAACCGTAGAAGGGACTCCCCGATGGATCCCATGGGTGTCGTTCCAGAGCCCCGACATCTTTGGCGTGTTAGGGAACGTAGTAATTTCAAAAAAATTCCTACGCATACGCAAGATCATGGCGATGCATAGCAACGAGAGGGGAGAGTGTTGTCCACGTACCCTCGTAGAACAAAAGTGGAAGCGTTTGCACAACGCGGTTGATGTAGTCGTACATCTTCACAATCCGACCGATCAAGTACCGAACGTACGACACCTCCGAGTTCATCACACGTTCAGCCCGATGACGTCCCTCGAACTCCGATCCAGCCAATTGTTGAGGGAGAGTTTCGTTAGCACGACGGCGTGGTGATGATGTTGATGTTCTACCGACGCAGGGCTTCACCTAAGCACCGCTACAGTATTATCGAGGTGGACTATGGTGGAGGGGGGCACCGCACACGGCTAAAGGATCAACTTGATCAATTGTTGTGTCTATGGGGTGCCCCTACCCCTGTATATAAAGGAGCAAGGGGGTGGTGCGACCGGCCAAGGAGAGGGCGCGCCAGGAGGAGTCCTACTCCCACCGGGAGTAGGACTCCCCCATTTCCTAGTTGGAATAGGATTCGGGAGAAGGAAAGAGAGAGGGGAAGAAGGAAAGAGGGGGAAGACCCCCCTTGCCCTAAACCAATATGGTTTGGGCCCGGGGGGGGGGGTGCCCCACACTCCCCTTGCTTCCCTCTATTTCCACTTAGGCCCATGTAGGCCCATTAAGCCCCCCGGGGGGTTCCGGCAACCTGCCGGTACTCCGATAAAATCCCGATTTCACCCGAAACACTTCCGACATCCGAACATAGGCTTCCAATATATCAATATTCACGTCTCGACCATTTTGAGACTCCTCGTCATGTCCTTGATCACATTCGGGACTCCGAACAATCTTTGGTACATCAAAACATATAAACTCATAATATAACTGTCATCGTAACGTTAAGCGTGCGGACCCTACGGGTTCGAGAACTATGTAGACATGACTGAGACACGTCTCCTGTCAATAACCAATAGCGGAACCTAGATGCTCATATTGGCTCCCACATATTCTACGAAGATCTTTATGGGTCAAACCGCACAAGAACATACATTGTTCCCTTTATCATCGTTATGTTACTTGCCCGAGATTCGATCGTCAGTATCTCAATACCTAGTTCAATCTCGTTACGGCAAGTCTCTTTACTCGTTCTGTAATACATCCTCCCGCAACTAACTCATTAGTTGCAATGCTTGCAAGGCTTAAGTGATGTGCATTACCGAGAGGGCCCAGAGATACCTCTCCGACAATCGGAGTGACAAATCCTAATCTCGAAATACGCCAACCCAACAAGTACCTTTGGAGACACATGTAGAGCACCTTTATAATCACCTAGTTACGTTGTGACGTTTGGTAGCACACAAAGTGTTCCTCCGGTAAACGGGAGTTGCATAATCTCATAGTCATAGGAACATGTATAAGTCATGAAGAAAGCAATAGCAACATACTAAACGACCGGGTGCTAAGCTAACGGGATGGGTCATGTTAATCACATGATTCTCCTAATGATGTGACCCCGTTAATCAAATGACAACTCATGTCTATGGCTGGTGAAAGTGCGCTATATCGACTAGAGGGGGGTGAATAGGCGATTTTTATGAAAGTCTTCAAAACGTGGAAGTTTTGAAGACAAACAGAATAGACAAGCCTATCACTATGCAGCGGAAGTTAGATTACACAAGGCAAGCCATGGTCAAGTATTCAATATAGTGAAAGCACAATGACAAACAGCTTCAGTGTAATAAGGATCAGGTAGGAAGAAGTTATGAAGCCAAACAAATCATACAGTTACGTTGTGAAGACAGAAGATAAAGCAAGCATGCAATGGCTTCACAATATGTAACGGTAAGTAAAAGGAGGTGAAGATGAAACCAGTGACACGCTGAAGACAATGATTTGTTGGACCAGTTCCAGTTGCTGTGACAACTGTACGTCTGGTTGGAGCGGCTAGGTATTTAAACCAAAGGACACACAGTCCCGGACACCCAGTCCTGAACACACAGCTCAGGACACCCAGTCCTCACCGTTTTCTCCTTGAGCTAAGGTCACACAGACCTCGCCCAATCACTCTGGTAAGTCTTCAAGTTAGACTCCCAAACCTTCACAGACTTCGTTCATCGGCAATCCACAATTTCTCTTGGATGCTCAGAACGCGACGCCTAACCGGCTGGAGGATGCACGGTCCTCAAGTGTAATAAGTCTTCAAATCACTCAGACAAGAAGACTTAAGTGATGCCCAATTTACTCTGGCTCTGGGTGGTTAGGGCTTTTCTCCTCGCTAGGAATTTTCTCTCAAAGGCTTCGAGGTGGGTTGCTCTCAAACGACAAAAGCCGTGCACTGAAATCTGAGCAGCCAACCGTTTATGGTTGTAGGGGTGGACTATTTATAGCCACTTGGCAAACCGACCTGATTTGTCCGAAATGACCTTGGATCACTAAGGAACTGACATGTGTACCAACGGTCAGATTTCGAACTCACACGGCAACTTTACTTGGGCTACAAGTAAAGCTGACTTGTCTGACTCTGGACAAGATTTTCTCTCATAGTCTTCGCTCGAAGACATAGGATTTGAATTAGGCATCACTTCAGTCATCCTGACTGGTTCTCTTGGACCCCACTTAACAGTACGGTGTTTCCTATGACACAACATGAATGAAGTAAAACTACGAAGGATCTAAGTCTTCGAGTTCCATAAGCTTCATAGGGAGTCTTCACATGTCATTGTCTTCAATATGAATATCTTCATAAACCACCATTGTCTTCAATGTCTTCGTACATTTTTAGGGGTCATCTCTGGTAGTGAAACCGAATCATTGAGGGACTTCTACCTGTGTTATCCTGCAATTCTCACAAACACATTAGTCCCTCAACTAGGTTTGTCGTCAATACTCCAAAACCAACTAGGGGTGGCACTAGATGCACTTACAACCTCCCCCTTTTTGGTGATTGATGACAAACTAGTTGAAGTTTTCAACGGGGAATATAATTTGTGAAATTGTAAAGGAATTGTCTTCATAAGCTGCAAGGGCTCCCCCTAAAGATGTGCATATAAGTAATTTGCTTCTGGAATGCAAATGCACATGGCAGGTTGTTCTTGTGGAAATCCACTTCAACTTATGATGACAATCCACCATGCATGTAAAGGTATATGAAGAGAATGAGATGCATAATGAAAAATGGACGTCTGCGAAATGATATAAGTGCGGAAATTATCGTCGTACATGCGGAATTTATCTTCGCAAAAACATAGTGGCAAACAAGTAGTAGACGACCATCAAGTTTAAGTGTTACAACTCAAAGAACCAAATGTAGCAAAACGAGAGTTGTAAGCATGAAGCAAAATGTAGCAAAATATAAAGCACCCGCCCATATTATTGACCCGCTTGAAGACTATAAACATCATATGCTTCTCCCCCTTTTGTCAGTGATGACCAAAAAGGTTTGAAGACATAGAGTTCTCTACGCGTTCCCAGGCGCAGCAGGGTCGGTGGAGGCGTTTGGTGGTGGTGAAGAGCTTGGTGCAGGGTCGACGCGCGCTGAAGGAGGTGGTGGTGATGTAGCGTCGTCTTCTTCCTCAATGATTCTTCCAGTCACGGTGGCAGCAGAGGAAGAGAACTCAGAATCTTCAAGGGACGGAGTTCCGCGCAGCACATCTCTTCTGGGGGGTGTGGAGTCAAACTTGAATCTCTCTCTGAAGCCATCCTCTTGAAGTTCAGCTTCAGTGCACATCATGGTGAGGCCTTTCCAAGTGCGATGACAGGTTTCATGTGTGACGAATGCATTCTTGGTGGCCAGATTTCTGATGCGATTGACGTCTTGCATGATACTTCTCATCTGCCTCTTGAGCCAATCGTGATGCCTATCTTGCTTTTGGTGAAGAGCCACAAGAAGTTCTCGGTCATTGAGTGCACGAGCACGTTTCTTGGGTCTCGGCGCAGTGCTGTCAGTGGCTTCAGTTGATGCAGGGGCACGTGTGGTGCCAGCCATTGGATACACTCTCGAGATGGCTTCAACACCTTCATCATTCTGAGTGAAGCTCTGGTGTTCTGCATTCTGAAGACTTAATGGTTGCTTGGCAGGCTCAGGATATATTGCTTCAGCAGAGGTGTCCACATCGGGTAAGAAGATCCTATGGTTGCGAGCTGAGGGCTGATAGGAGATAGCAGAGTGAAGCTTGATCAGCCTCATAACCCAAGGAGCATAAAACTTCAAACCAAAGAGATCTGAGCCAGACGCTGCAAGTTGACGTATAAAGAGATCCTGTGCGTTGAAGCATTTGCCATGCAGGATACAGAAGATGAGAGTCTTCATTGCACCTTCAACCTTGGCATATGGAGAGTGCCCCTTAATGGGCCATAGAGTCCGCCTGACGATGTGATATATGGTTCTGGGCAGGTACTCTAAGTCTTCAACGAAGAACTCAGTTGGATAAGGTGCATCATGAGGCAATGGCTTCATCATTGAGAGCATCTGACTCATATTGGGCTCAGGCCGCTGGAATATGCTCTCAATAGCTTCAGCATGGAGTTGGCAGCCTTCTTTGAAGAGTTCGCTAGGAGTGGGTAGGCCGGTAAGCTCAATGATATCGAATGCATTAGCTTCATGATGGACATTGCCGGTCATCCACTCCAGGACCCAAGTCTTCGGATCTCTGTTATAGCCTTTGATATGCAGGGTGGCATAGAACTGGAGCAGAAGCTCTTCATTCCAATGCTCTTCATCGATGATAAACGGCAGCAGACCCACTTGCTTGAAGCAATCCAGTGCTTCTTCCAGACCAGGCAGACCAGCAACAGCTTCAACCTCAAGGCGCTGGTGAGGAAAGATGCGGCCTTGGTTGTATAGGATGCATGAATAATAGCTGCGTTGTGGGTAGCTCCAGAACCTATCTGATACAATCCGTTCCCTTGAATAAGGGTTCTTGAAGCTGTTGAAGAACGTGTTATCTGCCCTGAAGCTGTTGATGTTGAACGAGCCAGGAGCTGATGCAGGACCTGGGAACCTTGGCAGTCGTGGGATCGACTTCTGGACCTGGGGCCTGTGCGCAACATGATAGTTGAATTGTCGACCGGCAGCAGACTCAGGCACAGAAGGTTCAGGTGCAGTAGCTTCAGTGTCTCCTGAAGCTGTTGGTGGGAAGGGCTCCACAATTGCTTCATGGTTGGTTGTGGCAGCCTCAACGTTCTCAACCTCAACACGTGTAGTGAGAGGGACGGATTCAGGTACGTTCTCCTGGGAAACTACTTCTTGTTGGTGCGGGGGAGATGGAGCTTGAGGTTCTTCTTCAATATCGTCGGCGGATGCAGCCGGAATGTTGTCAGCAGCCTGAGCCCTTGGCCCTTTGCGAAGCCTACGGAATGTAGGCGACGCCGGTGGAGTTGCAGTGGGCTGGGGCTCATTATCTTCCTCCTGTGGGCGATCTGCCCACGATGCATCTTGTGTGATTGGTGTCAATGGACGACCAATGCTGATCATTTCGCTTGTCTCAAGCTGAGGAAGGGCTGTATCATCTTGTACATTGTCTTGGAGACCAATGTCGTCAGCAGCGTTGGGGTCGGCTGCTGGAATGTCTTCAGTGTGCGGAGCCTCTGTGAAAGCAGGCTCATGCACTGTCAACTGATGATCTTCGTCAGGATAGCGGACGGAGAGGGGTTCGACTATCAAGGGCTCTATGGGAGCAGCCCGAGATTTCTTGGTCTTGCGCTTCTTGATGGTGGGGTCAGAAGGAGAGGCTTCAGAGTGTTTCCTCTTCCTTGCTTCAGCTTCGGCTGTCTGTGTCTTCTTGAGCTCTGAAGCGGTTGACCGGTTCTTTGGCTTCGAGCCAGTCGTAGCAGTGGGGAAGACAATCAGAATAGCTTCTTACCTTGGTGCCTCTGGTTCAGCCACAGCAGGCTTCTTCTTTTTCTTCGCGGCCATCCTGGGGTCGATGCCGGGACGCCCAAGTGCCTTGCGCTTCTCGGCCTCATTGTAGGCCTGCACACAACAATCAGCCAGAATCTTCATTGGCTCCCGCGAACCCTGAGCTTCTGCACGTTTCTTCAGAAACTTTTCCTTTAACTCGTGCAGCATGATCTTGAAGTCCTTGACTTCTTGGACGCTGAGCCTGGCCATATTCTGCTTGAACTGAGCCTTTTTAAAGTCAATTTTCTGCTTCAGTTCAACAATGCGCTGGGCAATTGCAAGTTCTGAAGCAATAGCGCCTTGGAAGGCGACGCTGAGGCCAATGGGCAGCTGCAGATCATTGAAGCTGATATTGGGTGTATCAAACCACTCATCGATGAAGTTGTGGATGATTGCTGCATCAAACAGAGGCAGATTGTTGAAGATTTCAGCCTCCTCCTTGCTCTTGATGAGCTGCTCAAGAGCGTCATCTCCAAGATCTTTGTCGCTGGACAGATCAATGGTTTCGCAGCGCAGAAGGGCAGCAGCTGTGAGCTCTTTGCCTGTGTGTGGCTGAGGCTTCTTTGCTTCTTGGGGCTTGGAGACTCGTGATAAGTCTTCAGACTGCACACTGGCTTCAGGAGGTGCAGTTGCCAATGGCTTCGCTCTGGAGATTTTGGGAGAGGCGGCTGGCTTTGAAGCTTTTGGCTTCTTCGTCTGCTCCGGCGTCGGTGCAGCAGGAGCGTCATCAGACTCAGTGTCTGCTGGAGGGTCGTTCACGGCAGTCCCTTGGACTAGAATGCGGGTGATGAGGCCCTCAAGATTTGCATATGGACCGATGATATTGGGATTGGCGTCGCGTGTGCCATCCGCCCTTGGTTTAGAGGGACCAGGGTTGAAGTCCAACCCCAGCTCCTTCTTGTTTTGCTTCGCAGAGTTCTGAGCAAATTGGAAGTTGCGCTTGAACAGATTGTCATCGCGACACCAGAGAAGTGATGACGGATGTGCTTCAGCTGGCTGTGGTCCTCTGACCATGCATGGATAGAAGCCTTGAGCAATGGCTTCGTCTCTGGACCGGGGTACGAGATTTTTTTAACAATACGTCTCCCCACGGTCTCTTGATGGCGCACTTTTCTGCATATTCCTTAGTGACGAAGCGGTATTAGAACCACTGCTCTGCCCAATAGCGTCGAATCCATTGGATTCGTGTCTTGCGCTGACCGTAGCTCTCTTCAGGATCAGTTTTGTACATTTCTGCCAATTCATCAGGCAGATCTTTGGACGTTTCACCACGTCTCTGTCTGCCTCCCTTCCTTGCTGGTTTTTCTGCTGCCATGAAGCTTAACTTGGAAGGCTTCAAGATGTTCAAAGTCTTCAAAGGCTTCCTTTTGCTTGACCAAGAAGAACTGGCTTCAGGAGAATCGATGTGACGCTATAAGAACTCTGCAAATGAATGCAGACTATGAGAACCAAAAGATTCTCCCACGGACATGTACCTGTGACAGCATTAAGGTGCGAGGGAAGGGGAAGAGGTCATATGCATTCTCAGAAGATTTTGAAGATAAATCAGTTTAGAAGATATTGACCTCATCATGCGAAGACATTCACTTATAGAAAGGAAGTTGGTTCCAGATTTGTACGAACCCATAGATCAGTACAAGTGAGGAATCTAACTACTTCATGAAGCACAAGTGAATATACTAGGCAAGTTATGAGATGCAGACTGAGACAGATCTAACTTGTGTGAATAGAAACTTCTTATGGCAGAAAGTGACCGAACTATAGGATCAAAAGAGGCTGTAAAAAGAGGTTTTATTTACCACACTTGGAACTGCTAGACGAAGTGGGAGTTGAGGCCGAGCAGTTCGATCCTCCGTGCCCTAACTTGGTGACGGGAGACACCTACGGCGACGGCGGAGAGACCGATGTCCGCAGTCGGCGTGAAAACAGCGTCGGAGAGGTTGCGGCAGTGAAGCGCTTCATCGCCGGTGTCGTCGAGAGCTAGCGGTGGCGCTAGGGTTCGTGCGAGGGTGGAAGAAGAGATAATGACCGTAGTGAATCGTGTATTTATAGGGATAGAGGCGGCACTGCGCTATTACTCAGGTGCCCCTGGCGATTCGCATCTGAACAACACGTGGCCATCATGCGGTATTTTGGGGGCAGTTCCACATCCCACGCACGTCTTGATTGTCGGGTGTCGTTCCTACTTCTCCGGATTTCTTGTTGATGAAAAAAACATTGAAAACGGCTTTAAAGTTTGTCTCTGTGTCTTCTGCTGACAAGGATGCAGTGAAGACATTCGACAGTTTCAATAGAATGCATAAGACTTGGAGAGATAGAGTTTGAGGTAGGAAGCATGGAGAGGTTAGGGTCCGATCACATTCACTTAGTTCAAAAGATTCAAACAAGAAGACATAGCTATAAGTGAATGCTGTAGAGGACAGAACACCAGTATATATATCTATATAATTAACGCAGTGAAGATAATCATGAAGACAAATTGATTGAAGCCAAACCAAATGTGAAGACATTGCGAGGTAACGCCATGAGTGAAACACTTCAAATAGAACGTTTGGTGGTGGCGTTACCCACCGTATAGGAAGTATTAGACTTAGACACGGCGCACAATTATCGTGGCGCTCCAAGGTCAAATTCCATGTTAATGTATTCACACTTAGAATGTATGTCTTCATTGATTGAAGATATACGTTACTTCGTGTGTTGCACATCTAAGTCATCAACATGCATAAGTGTTAGGATGTGTGCCTGATCACAGGACATTTTAGGATTCCAAGATATTTTGCTCACACCGTAACTTGCAAAATCTCTTCTCATCCAAGGGCTTGGTGAAGATATCTGCCAATTGCTCTTCAGTGTTGACGTGTATGATATCAATATCTTCCTTTGCAACATGATCTCTGAGAAAATGATGACGAATTTCAATGTGCTTTGTCTTCGAGTGCTGAACTGGGTTGTTGGCGATCTTGATGGCGCTTTCGTTGTCGCAGTAAAGTGGCACTTGCTTCAGATGAATGACATAATCCTTGAGGGTTTGCTTCATCCATAGAAGCTGAGCGCAGCAGGATCCAGCAGCAATGTATTCAAATTCAGCAGTGGAGAGAGATACATAGTTCTGCTTCTTTGAAGACCAACATACAAGTGATCGGCCCAGAAAGTGACATGTGCCTGATGTGGACTTCCGATCAACCTTGTCACCAGCGTAATCAGCATCCGAGAATCCAACCAGATCAAACTCTGAGCCCTTTGGATACCATAACCCTAGAGTTGGGGTGTGAGCCAAATATCGAAGAATTCGCTTCACTGCTAAGTGATGCGACTCCTTTGGTGCCGCTTGGAATCGAGCACACATGCAAACACTAAGCATAATATCTGGCCTAGATGCACATAAATAAAGCAAAGAACCAATCATGGAGCGATATACCTTTTGATCGAACTCTTTACCATTGTCGTCAGGACCCAGATGATATTTGGCTGGCATTGGTGTTGTGAAACCTTTGCAGTCTTGCATACCGAACTTCTTCAGGCAATCTTTGAGATACTTCTCTTGAGATATGAAGATGCCATTGCGTTGTTGCCGTATCTGAAGACCGAGGAAGAATTTCAGCTCCCCCATCATAGACATCTGATATTGCTCTTGCATCATATATCTGAACTCCTCACTGTACTTCTGATTGGTGCAGCCGAAGATAATGTCATCCACATATATTTGGCACACAAACAGTTCACCATCATATGTCTTCGTGAAGAGAGTGGGATCTAGGGAGCCAGGTACGAAGCCTTTGCTCTTCAGGAAGTATTTGAGTGTGTCATACTAGGCCCGAGGGGCTTGTTTGAGGCCATATAGTGCCTTATTGAGCTTGTAAACCATGTCAGGATGTTTTGGATCTTCAAACCCAGGTGGTTGTGCAACATACACTTCTTCTTCAATCTTGCCATTGAGAAAGGCACTCTTCACATCCATTTGATATAAAAGTATGTTATGATGATCTGCATAGGCCAGCAGTATACGGATGGCTTCAAGTCTGGCCACAGGAGCAAATGTTTCATCGAAGTCAATGCCTTCCACTTGAGTATATCCTTGAGCAACGAGACGAGCTTTGTTTCTGACAACTTGACCATGCTCATCTTGCTTGTTGCGGTATATCCATTTGGTGCCTATTATGTTATGCTTCCGTGGATCAGGACGCTTAACCAGTTCCCATACATTGTTCAGCTCAAACTGATGAAGCTCTTCTTGCATTGCTTGAATCCACTCAGGTTCCATAAAAGCTTCTTCAACTTTCTTGGGTTCTGTGATTGAAACGAATGCGAAGTGTCCGCAAAAATTTGCCAGTTGAGTTGCCCTTGAACGAGTCAGTGGACCAGGTGCATTGATGCTGTCAATTATTCTGTCAATCTGCACTTCATTTGCAACACGAGGATGTATGGGTCGAAGACTTTGCTCTTGCTGGTCTATGTTGTCGTGGGGAGGAATGTCTTCAGGCTGAGCATTGTCTTCATGTGGATCAGGTGCTGAGATGATAAGTTCTTCTTCAGGATGAGCTTCAGAAGGTATAATTTCTCCAGTTCCCATTAGCTTGATTGATTCACTGGCTGGAACTTCATCTAGCACATCTGGCAGTTGCTCTCTCTGTGAACCATTGGTCTGATCGAACCGCACATCCACTGTTTCAACCACTTTGTAGTGAAAGAGATTGAAGACTCTGTAGGAGTGCGAATCCTTTCCATATCCAAGCATAAAGCCCTCATGTGCTTTTGGTGCAAATTTTGAGGTGTGGTGAGGGTCCTTGATCTAGCATCTTGAGCCAAATACTCTGAAGTAACTGACATTTGACTTCTTGCCAGTTAGAAGTTCATAAGATGTCTTATTCAGAAGCTTGTGAAGATAAACACGGTTGATTGTATGGCATGCAGTGTCAATAGCTTCAGTCCAGAATTTTCTTGGAGTCTTGTACTCATCTAGCATTGTTCTGGCCATCTCAATGAGTGTTCTGTTCTTGCGTTCGACGACGCCATTCTGCTGTGGCGTGTACGGAGCTGAGAATTCATGTGTGATGCCCAAGGTATCCAGATATGTATCAAGGCTAGTGTTCTTGAATTCAGTGCCATTGTCACTTCTGATGTGCTTTATCTTGGCGCCATAATTGTTCATAGCCCGATTTGCGAAGCGTCTGAAGACATCCTGCACTTCAGTCTTGTAAAGGATTATGTGCACCCAAGTATATCTAGAGTAATCATCAACAATGACAAAGCCATAGAGGCAAGCAGTAGTGGAAAAAGTTGAGTAGTGAGTGGGACCAAAGAGATCCATGTGAAGCAGTTCGAAGGGTCGAGTAGTGGTCATGATTGTCTTCGAAGGATGTTTTGCCCTTGTCATCTTCCCTGCTTCACAGGCACCGCATAAGTGATCTTTCTTGAACTTGACGCCCTCGATGCCTATGACATGCTTCTTCTTCGCAAGGGTGTGGAGGTTCCTCATGCCAGCATGCCCAAGCCTCCGATGCCAAAGCCAGCATTCTGAAGCCTTTGCCAGAAGACATACTGCAAGCTGTGGCCCTGCTGAGAAATCTACCACGTACAAATCATCTTTCCGATACCCTTCAAACACTAGAGACTTGTCAGATTCCATTAGTACCAGGCAACGATATTTTCCAAAAATTACAATCATGTTCAAATCGCAAAGCATTGAGACAGACATTAAGTTGAAGCCAAGGGATTCAACAAACATGACTTTATCCATGTGTTGATCCTTTGAGATTGCAACTCTACCTAGACCCAATACCTTACTTTTACCAGTGTCAGCAAATGTGATGTGGCTCTTGTCGGATGGACGTAAGGTTGAGTCCATAAAAAGACTTCTTTTGCCAGTCATGTGATTTGTACACCCACTGTCAATAATCCATTCTGAAGACTCTGGAGTCGCTGGTGTCGTACCCTATAGTGCAGTTAGGGGGATAGGCTTCACGAAGAGTATTGTGAAGCAAAAACATTTGACGAACCAGTGGGTTATGAAAACTTAGATCCAGGTTAGGACTAATAGGGAGAGTAGCATGCGATTCAGGTACGAAATACATAGTGATGCCATTCGGGCATTTGATCTTGCGCCCCACAAGATTTTTAAGGTCCCCAGCAATAGCGTCAGAAGATTTTGGTTTTCTGCTAGAGACCTTTCCCTGCAAAAGAGAGTTAAGCTTTCTTAACCACCCACATCTTCAAGGGTGGCTTAGAAGCAATAAGTCTAAGTGCAGCATCTGAGAATTTTGGCTTTGGAGCCCTAGCAGACAGTCTAGCAGGCGGGCAATAGTACTCATAAGAATAGGCAGAATAGTTCTTCGTCATATGAACATGACGGTTTGAAGAACCGCTCTCATATGCCTGAGCATGGTTTCCCTGCAAAACATTTGCGTTAGTGCGACTCAGGTGAGTCTTCTACCTGTTTGAAGCCTTTGGACCATATGAAGCCTTTGGTCTAAGGTTTGTCTTCTTCATGTGAGGTGTCATGAGGACATTCACAGGAAGATTCTCCAGACACGTTTTTGGAACCCAGATCTTCTTCATAGGCGGTCCATTCCTGCAGTTAGTACCAATGTACCTGGCAAATACTTCACCATTCTGATTCTTAAATAGTTTATAGTTTGCATCAAATGATTCATCAATGATAATAGGATTAGCACAAGTGAAGCCAGATAGACTGGATGGATCTGCTGAGGATTCCTTTGCAGCAACCCATGTGGTTTTGGGGTACTGCTCAGGTTTCCAGTAAGAGCCATCTGCATTAATTTTCCTCACGAACCCAACACCCTCTTTCCTAGGGTTTTGGTTCAGAATCTGCTTCTTGAGGACATCACATAATGTCTGATGTCCTTTGAGACTTTTGTACATCCCTGTTTCAAGCAATGTCTTCAACCTAGCATTCTCATCAGCAATAGCAGTGGTATCCTCAGCAGAGGGGTTAGTTACAACTTCAGCAGTTGAAGATATTGCAATAGCAGTAGCAGTGGAACATTCAGCAACAGAGGTAGCATTATCACGCTCAATGCATTTAAGGCATGGTGGTTCAAATCCTTCCTAAGCGGAACTGATCTGTTCGGCTCGAAGTGACTCATTTTCCTTTTGAAGATCTTCATGATCCGCTCTCAACTTCTCAAGATCTTGCTTCTTTTGAAGATAATCATAGGAAAGCTTTTCATGAGTAGTTGAGAGAGTCTCAAGACGATCTTCAAGTTCCTCATACTTAACATGAAGATTTTTTATGTCTTCAATTAAGGATTCAGAACGAGTCATTTCAGCACCCAACAAATCATCGCTTCTGTCTAACAGTTTTTGAATATGTTCCATAGTCTTTTGTTGTTCAGTTGCAATTTTAGCAAGTGTTTTGTAGCTGGGTTTTGAATCACAATCAGAGTCATCGTCACTGGATGTTTGATAGTGAGTAGTGCGTGTGTTTACCTTGGCACCGCATGCCATGAAGCAGTAGGTAGGAGTAGAGTCGTCCTTGTCATTTGCATCGGTGTTGGTGATGAAGTCATTGTCTTCAGTGTTGAAGATGGACTTGGCAACGTAGGCTGTAGCCAGACTCACAATGCCAGAATCAGACTCCTCCTCAGACTCCACCTCTGCCTCCTCAGAAGCGGACTCCTCCTCTGAATCCATTTCCTTGCCAACAAACGCACGAGCCTTGCCAGTTGAGCTCTTCTTATGTGATGAAGACTTTGAGGCAGACTTGGAAGATGACTTTGAGTATTTCTTCTTCTTGTCGTCGGAGTCATATTCCTTGCTCTTCTTCTTCTTTCTGCTCTCATTGTCCCACTGTGGACACTCAGAGATGAAGTGTCCAGTTTTCTTGCACTTGTGACATGTTTTCTTCTTGTAGTCATTTCGCTTGAAGCGGTTGAAGAGATTGTGAAGAACGCTGATTCTCTGATCTCTCTGGGTTGAGATGCCTTCATTGACTTTGGAGAGCCAGTCCCAGACCAGCTTGGATGTCTTCAAGGCACTTACACGGTCGTACTGTCCCTTGGTCAAATGACCACAGATGATATTCTTGGCAGTAGAGTCCAGTTGAGTGAACTTCTTGACATCAGCAGCAGTGACACCTTCTCCAGCCTTGGGAACGCCATTTTCGACGACATACCATAGGTCGACATCAATGGCTTCAAGATGCATGCGCATCTTATTCTTCCAGTAGGGATATCCAGTTCCATTGAAGACGGGGCACGCAGCGGAGACTTTAATTATTCCTGCAGTCGACATAGCTAAAACTCCAGGTGGTTAAACCGAATCACACAGAACAAGGGAGCACCTTGCTCTGATACCAATTGAAAGTGCGTTATATCGACTAGAGGGGGGGGGTGAATAGGCGATTTTTATGAAAGTCTTCAAAACGTGGAAGTTTTGAAGACAAACAGAATAGACAAGCCTATCACTATGCAGCGGAAGTTAGATTACACCCATAGTCAAGTAGAGGCATACTAGTGACATACTGTTTGTCTATGTATTGACACATGTATTATGTTTCCGGTTAATACAATTCTTGCATGAATAATAAACATTTATCATGATATAAGGAAATAAATAATAACTTTATTATTGCCTGTAGGGCATATTTCCTGCAGTCTCCCACTTGCACTAGAGTCAATAATCTAGTTCACATCGCCATGTGATTTAACATCAATAGTTCACATTACCATGTGATTAACACCCATAGTTCACATCGTCATGTGACCAACACCCAAAGGGTTTACTAGAGTCAATAATCTAGTTCACATCGCTATGTGATTAATACCCAAAGAGTACTAAGGTGTGATCATGTTTTTCTTGTGAGGGAAGTTTAGTCAATGGGCCCGCCACATTTAGATCCGTATGTATTTTGCAAATTTCTATGTCAACAATGGTCTGCATGGAGCTACTCTAGCTAATTGCTCCCACTTTCAATATGTATCCAGATTTAGATTTTGAGTCATCTGGATCAGTGTCAAAGCTTGCATCAACGTAACCCTTTATGACGAACCTTTTGTCACCACCATAATCGAGAAACATATCCTTATTCTACTAAGGATAATTTTGACCAATGTCAAGTGATCTACTCCTAGATCACTATTGCACTCCCTTGCCAAACTCAGGGCAGGGTATACAATAGGTCTGGTACACAGCATGGCATACTTGATAGAACCTATGGATGAGGCATAGGGAATGACTTTCATTCTCCCTCTATCTTCTACCGTGGTCGGGTTTTGAGTCTTACTTAACTTCACACCTTGTAACACAGGCAAGAACTCCTTCTTTGACTGTTCCATTTTGAACTACTTCAAAATCTTGTCAAGGTATGTACTCATTGAAAAACTTATCAAGCGTCTTGATCTATCTCTATAGATCTTGATGCTCAATATGTAAGTAGCTTCACCGAGGTATTTCTTTGAAAAACTCCTTTTAAACATTCCTTTATGCTTTGCAGAATAATTCTACATTATCTCCGATCAACAATATGTCATTCACATATACTTATTTGAAATGCTGTAGTGCTCCCACTCACTTTCGTGTAAATACAGGCTTCACCGCAAGTCTGTATAAAACTATATGCTTTGATCAACTTCTCAAAGCGTATATTCCAACTCCGAGATGCTTGCACCAGTCCATAGATGGATCGCTGGAGCTTGCATATTTTGTTAGTACCTTTAGGATTGACAAACCTTCTGGTTGCATCATATACAACTCTTCTTTAATAAATCATTTAAGGAATGCAGTTTTGTTTATCCATTTGCCATATTTCATAAAATGCGCCAATTGCTAACATGATTCGGACAGACTTACGTATAGATACGAGTGAGAAACTCCCATCGTAGTCAACACCTTGAACTTGTCGAAAACCTTTTTGCGACAATTCTAGCTTTGTAGATAGTAACACTATTATCAGCGTCCCTCTTCCTCTTGAAGATCCATTTAATCTCAATGGCTCGCCGATCAATCGACAAGTCAATCAAAGTCCATACTTTGTTCTCATACATGGATCTCATCTCAGATTTCATGGCCTCAAGCCATTTCGTGGAATCTAGGCTCATCATCTCTTCCTCATAGTTCATAGGCTCGTCATGGTCAAGTAACATGACCTCCAGAATAGGATTATCGTACCACTCTGGTGCGGATCTCACTCTGGTTTACCTGCGAGGTTCGGTAGTAATTTGATCTGAAGTTACATGATCATCATCATTAGCTTCCTCACTAATTGGTGTAGTAGTCACAGGAATAGATTTTTGTGATGAACTACTTTCCAATAAGGGAGCAGGTACAGTTACCTCATCAAGTTCTACTTTCCTCCCACTCACTTCTTTTGAGAGAAACTCCTTCTCTAGAAAGGATCCATTCTCAGTAATGAATATCTTGCCTTCGGATCTGTGATAGAAGGTGTACCCAACATTTTCTTTTGGGTATCCTATGAAGATGCACTTCTCCGATTTGGATTTGAGCTTATCATGTTGAAACTTTTTCACATAAGCATTACAACCTCAAACTTTAAGAAACGACAGCTTAGGTTTCTTGCCAAACCATAGTTCATACGGTGTCATCTCAACAGATTTAGATGGTGCCCTATTTATTGTGAATGTAGCTGTCTCTAATGCATAACCCCAAAACGATAGTGGTAAATCGGTAAGAGACATCATAGATCGCACCATATCTAATAAAGTACGTTTATGACATTCGGACACACCATTACACTGTGGTGTTCTAGGTGGCATGAGTAGTGAAACTATTTCACATTGTTTTAACTGAAGGCCAAGCTCGTAACTCAAATATTTTACTTCTGCGATCATATCGTAGAAACTTTTATTTTTGTTATGATGATTCTCCACTTCACTCTGAAATTCTTTGAACTTTTCAAATCTTTCAGACTTGTGTTTCATCAAGTAGATATACTCATATCTGCTCAAATCATCTGTGAAGATCAGAAAATAATGATACCTGCCACGAGCCTCAATATTCATCGGACCACATACATCAGTATGTATGATTTCCAACAAATTTGTTGCTCGCTCCATTGTTCCGAAGAATGGAGTCTTAGTCATCTTGCCCATGAGGCATGGTTCGCAAGCATCAACTGATTCATAATCAAGTGATTCCAAAAGCCCATCAGCATGGATTTTCTTCATGCGCTTTGCACCAATATGACCTAAACGGCAGTGCCACAAATAAGTTGCACTATCATTATTAACTTTGCATCTTTTGGCTTCAATATTATAAAAATCTGTATCACCACGATCGAGATCCAACAAACCATTTTCATTAGGTGTATGACCATAGAAGGTTTTATTCATGTAAATAGAACAACAATTATTCTCTAACTTACATGAATAACCATATTACAATAAACATGATCCATTCATATTCATGCTCAACGCAAACACTAAATAACATTTATTTTAGGTTTAACACTAATCCTGAAAGTATAGGGAGTGTGCGATGATGATCATATCAATCTTGGAACCATTTCCAATACACATCGTCACTTCACCCTTAACTAGTCCATGTTCATTCTGCAACTCCCGTTTCGAGTTACTATTCTTAGCAACTGAACTAGTATCAAATACTAAGGGGTTGCTATAAACATTAGTAAAGTACACATCAATAACATGTATATCAAATATACCTATGTTCATTTTGCCATCCTTCTTATCCGCCAATTACTTGGGGTAGTTCCGCTTCCAATGACCAATCCCTTTGCAGTAGAAGCACTCAGTTTCAGGCTTAGGTCCAGACTTGGGTTTTTTCACTTGAGCAACAACTTGTTTGCCATTCTTCTTGAAGTTCCCCTTTCTTCCCTTTGTCCCTTTACTTGAAACTAGTGGTTTTGTTTACCATCAACACTTGATGCTTTTCTTAATTTCTACCTTCGTCGATTTCAGCATCACGAAGAGCTTGGGAATCGTTTCCGTTATCCCTTTATAGTTCATCACGAAGTTCTACTAACTTGGTGATGGTGACTAGAGAATTCTGTCAATCACTATTTTATCTGGAAGATTAACTCCCACTTGATTCAAGCGATTGTAGTACCCAGACAATCTGAGGACATGCTCATTGCTTGAGCTATTCTCCTCCATTTTTAGCTATAGAACTTGTTGGAGACTTCATATCTCTCAACTCGGGTATTTACTTGAAATATTAACTTCAACTCCTAGAACATCTCATATGGTCCATGACGTTCAAAACGTCTTTGAAGTCCCGATTCTAAGCCGTTTAAGCATGGTGCACTAAACTATCAAGTAGTCATCATATTGAGCTAGCCAAACGTTCATAACATCTGCATCTGCTCCTGCAATAGGTTTGTCACCTAGCGGTGCATCAAGGACATAATTATTCTGTGCAGCAATGAGGATAAACCTCAGATCACGGATCCAATCCGCATCATTCCTACTAACATCTTTCAACTTAGATTTCTCCAGGAACATATCAAAAATAAACAGGGGAGCTAAACGCGAGCTATTGATCTACAACATAGATATGCTAATACTACCAGGACTAAGTTCATGATAAATTTAAGTTCAGTTAATCATATTACTTAAGAACTCCCACTTAGAAAGACATCCCTCTAATCTTCTAAGTGATCATGTGATCTAAATCAACTAAAACCATAACCGATCATCACGTGAAATGGAGTAGTTTTCAATGGTGAACATCACTATGTTGATCATATCTACTATATGATTCACGCTCGACCTTTCGGTCTCAGTGTTCCAAGGCCATATCTGCATACGCTAGGCTCGTCAAGTTTAACCTGAGTATTTTGCGTGTGCAAAACTGGCTTGCACCCGTTGTAGATGGACGTAGAGCTTATCACACCCGATCATCACGTGGTGTCTGGGCATGACGAACTTTGGCAACGGTGCATACTCAGGGAGAACACTGTTTATCTTGAAATTTAGTGAGAGATCATCTTATAATGCTACCATCAATCAAAGCAAGATAAGATGCATAAAAGATAAACATCACATGCAATCAAAATGTGTGACATGATATGGCCATCATAATCTTGTGCCTTTGATCTCCATCTCCAAAGCATCATCATGATTTCCATCGTCACCAGCATGACACCATGATCTCCATCATCTTGATCTATATCAATGTGTCGTCACATGGTCATCTCGTCAACTATTGCTCTTGCTACTATTGCTATCGCATAGCGATAAAGTAAAGCAATTATTTGGCGCTTGCATCTTTATGCAATAAAGAGACAACCGTAAGGCTTCTGCCAGTTGCCGATAACTTCAAAAAAACATGATCATCTTATACAACAACTTATATCTCATCACGTCTTGACCATATCACATCACAACATGCCCTGCAAAAACAAGTTAGACGTCCTCTACTTTGTTGTTGCAAGTTTTACGTGGCTGCTATGGGCTTAGCAAGAACCGTTCTTACCTACGCATCAAAACCACAACGATAGTTTGTCAAGTTGGTGCTGTTTTAACCTTCACAAGGACCGGGCATAGCCACACTTGGTTCAACTAAAGTTGGAGAAACTGACACCCGCCAGCCACCTATGTGCAAAGCACGTCGGTAGAACCAGTCTCGCGTAAGCGTACGCGTAATGTTGGTCCAGGCCGCTTCATCCAACAATACCGCTGAACCAAAGTGTGACATGCTGGTAAGCAGTATGACTTATATCGCCCACAACTCACTTGTATTCTACTCGTGCATATTAGATCAACGCATAAAACCTGGCTCGGATGCCACTGTTAGGGAACGTAGTAATTTCAAAAAAATTCCTATGCATACGCAAGATCATGGTGATGCATAGCAACGGGAGGGGAGAGTGTTGTCCACGTACCCTCGTAGACCGAAAGCGGAAGCGTTTTCACAACGCGGTTGATGTAGTCGTACGTCTTCACGATCCGACCGATCAAGTACCGAACGTACGGCACCTACGAGTTCAGCACACATTCAGCCCGATGACGTCCCTCGAACTCCGATCCAGCCGAGTGTTTAGGGAGAGTTTTATCAGCACGACGGCGTGGTGACGATGTTGATATTCTACCGACGCAGGGCTTCACCTAAGCACCGCTACAGTATTATCGAGGTGGACTATGGTGGAGGGGGGCACCGCACACGGCTAAAAGATCAACTTGATCAATTCTTGTGTCTATGGGGTGCCCCCTGCCCCCGTATATAAAGGAGCAAGGGGGGGGGGGGTGCAGCCGGCCAGGGAGAGGGCGCGCCAGGAGGAGTCCTACTCCCACCGGGAGTAGGACTCCCCCCTTTCCTAGTTGGAATAGGATTCAGGAGAAGGAAAGAGAGAGTGGAAGAAGGAAAGAGGGGGCCGCCCCCCTTGCCCTAAACCAATACGGTTTGGGCCTTGGGGGGAGCCCCACACTCCCCTTGCTTCCCTCTATTTCCACTAAGGCCCACGTAGGCCCATTAAGCCCCCCGGGGGGTTCAGGTAACCTCTCGGCACTCCGGTAAAATCCCGATTTCACCCGAAACACTTCTGACATCTGAACATAGGCTTCCAATATATCAATCTTCATGTCTCGACCATTTCGAGAGTCCTCATCATGTCCTTGATCACATCCGGGACTCCGAACAATCTTCGGTACATCAAAACATATAAACTCATAATATAACTGTCATTGTGATGTTAAGCGTGCAGACCCTACGGGTTCGAGAACTATGTAGACATGACCGAGACACGTCTTCGGTCAATAACCAATAGCGGAACCTGGCTGCTCATATTGGCTCCCACATATTCTATGAAGATCTTTATCGGTCAAACTGCACAACAACATATGTTGTTCCCTTTGTCATCGGTATGTTACTTGCTCGAGATGCGATCGTCGGTATCTCAATACCTAGTTCAATCTCATTACCGACAAGTCTCTTTACTCGTTCTGTAATACATCATCCTGCAACTAACTCATTAGTTGCAATGCTTGCAAGGCTTAAGTGATGTGTATTACCGAGAGGGCCCAGAGATACCTCTCTGAAAATCGGAGTGACAAATCCTAATCTTGAAATACGCCAACCCAACAAGTACTTTGGAGACACCTGTAGAGCACCTTTATAATCACCCAGTTATGTTGTGACGTTTGGTAGCACACAAAGTGTTCCTCCGATAAACGGGAGTTGCATAATCTCATAGTCATATGAACATGTATAAGTCATGAAGAAAGCAATAGCAACATACTAAACGATCGGGTGCTAAGCTAACGGAATGGGTCATGTCAATCACATCATTCTCCTAATGGTGTGACCCTGTTAATCAAATGACAACTCATGTCTATGGCTAGGAAACTTAACCATCTTTGATTCAACGAGCTAGTCAAGTAGAGGCATACTAGTGACATACTGTTTGTCTATGTATTCACACATGTATTATGTTTCCGGTTAATACAATTCTAGCATGAATAATAAACATTTATCATGATATAAGGAAATAAATAATAACTTTATTATTGCCTAGGGCATATTTCCGTCATGGCGCGCCAGGTAGGGGCGCTGAGGCTGTGAAAATCTGGTTTTGAAGTCAACTCATTGACTCCTTCGTCGCGATGGCTCCCAAGAAGAAGGCGATCGGCTCGTCTGGTGCTGAACCACCCGTCCCAGCACGGGCGGGCGACAAAGCGGTCGCGGATGGTGGCAGAGACGTGTCCCACGAGCATCCACGACACTCTGGGAATCGGAGCCAGGCGAGCGGCGTCGTGCGAGCCCGAGACGATGAGCCACGTGCCGCTGGGCCCGGGGGCGGGGCCGTGCTGCCCACGGGCGGCGTGGCGACCTCCTGGATGCCCCAGCCAGCGCCCGCGTCGCAACCTTCCCAGGCCGTGTGTGACGAGCAACGCCGCGACGTCAGTGCCTCCGGGCACTGCCACGGGAAGAGCCCTTTGCGTCACTCTCAAGACGCACCGAGCTGGCATGCGCACGTGGAAACGGCGCGCGACAGCGAAACCGTGATAGATCTCCTTCTAACGTGGTAAGAAGTCGGAGCATGTCACGGTCCACACAGCTTTCGTTGCCACCCACGCCAGCGGAAGCGTTGGCACGCGCGCAACTACTCCTCGACTTCCGTCCAGCAGTGGAGAAGCTCGACGAGTGGAGGGCCCACCATTTGAGGCCTCATCAGCTTCGCCAACAAAGATGAGCCGCGCCCAGTGGTCATGCCGGCATTCTGTTGAGTGGTGCATGCCGGCGGTGGGAGAACCGAGGACGCTGCAACCACGGTGCACTCTCCTCCCCCACGGCTGTGACAGCAGCCGCCGGGTCGCCAGGCCGACGCCCGCGACAACATTTCTACGGCGGCGTCCGACCACGAGCCCGCTGCGACCAACATCAAGTCCTTCGGGAGTAAGCTCAGGAAGACGCTCAGACCACTATCGAGCGGCGGCGGGACGCGCGCCATCAGTCAGATAGGCGCGCGGGACCCACTATGGACCGCCCAATGCCGGCGGTTGCCGGTGACCTACCTTATGAGGTGGGTTGTCCAGCCTTTACCCGTGAGCTGCGGCAGTTCCAGTGGCCCACCCACCACACGTTCAAGCCTGAGGTCGGAGAAAAATACAACGACAAGACTCACCCATCGGAGTTCCTCAGCATCTACACCATCGCGATGCAAGCTGCCGGGGCTCGCGACGATAATGTGCTTGCCAATTATTTCCCGTTGGCACTTAAGCCCAACGTCATGTCATGGTTGATGCACCTACTAGTGGATTCCATCTCTTCTTGGTTGGATGTGTGCCATGAGTTTTTTGGTGCCTTTATCGGAGGCCACCAAGCTCCTGGCTAGGCGAGTGATTTGCATGTCATCCACCAGAAGGACTGCGAGTCCCTGCGCAACTACATACAAAGGTTTAGCTATGTGCAGTACAACATCCCAGATGTTCATCCCGCCGCTGTCATCAGTGCATTCCATCAGAATGTGCGCAACCGCGAGATGCGCGAAGAGCTGGCGATGAACAAGGTTAAGGAGAGCCGAGATGTATTTTCTGGCCGATAGGTGCGCTCGGGCTGAAGAAGGAAGGAAGTACTCCGGTGAAGATGCCGGCGCGGATACCGACTCCACAGATGAAGACGCCGTCGGCCCGGCAAAGAAGGGCCGACACCGCAACAGGAAGCGTAAGGGCAAGACCGTGCCTGCAGTCGAGGGATCCGGCGACCCCGGTGCTGCCAAGAAGGCCAAGGTTGACGACCCCGTCAAGGAAGTTGCCGGGTGCGCCGCCTACCGGGCCTTGGTGGCTGCCGACAGGCCAGGAGGCTCTGACAAGCAGTATTGCAAGATCCATCGCACCAAAGGCCATGACCTCCAGAACTGCTGGCAGGTTGAGCTGCTTGCAGAGAAGCAGAAAGCTAAATATGAGAGGCGCAGCAAGGAGAAGGGCCAGGATGGTGCTGAGGGGTCTGGCAAGAAGCATGGCAGTCAAGGACGCCACCGCGACAAGGATAATCAACAAGAGAGGCCCGCTCGGGGCCGCGATAAGGAGGAAGATGATGATTATGGTGAGCACGACGAGTCCGGTGAGCACGAGTTCCAGAAAGCTATGGAGGCCATGTGCGTCGATGGTGGTGCCTCGCTGCACACCGCTCACCGCCAACTGAAGCAGTGGGCACGTGAAGTCACTGCGGCGGAGCCATCGTTCGACGCCCAAAGGCCACTGAAGTGGTCCAGCACACCTATCATTTTTGACACCTAGGATCACCCTGACCGCACAACTACGGTTGGGTGTTTTCCATTGTTGGTTACGCCAACAATACGCAACCTCAAGGTGACGAAAATACTAGTTGACGGTGGAGCCGGTCTGAACTTGATCTCGCCCGCTGTGATCGAAAGGCTGCAAATCCCCGATGGAGATCTCAAGGAGACGGGCACATTTCAAGGGGTCAACCCGGGGAGGAGTCAGCCGAAGGGCAAAGTCACATTGCCCGTCACATTTGGGGGCGAGCTGAACTATCAGACAGAGAATATCGTTTTTGATGTTGCCAAGATCCCCTTGCCCTATAATGGGATCCTCGGCCGCCCAGTGCTGGCCAAGTTTATGGCGGCATCACATTACGCTTACAATACGTTGAAGATGCCCAGACTGATGAGCATCATCACTATCCCCTCCGACACGAAGGACGCGCTCATCTGCGCCGACCAACTCTACCGGGAGGCAGTTACAGCAGCTGCCGCCAAGGCACTTGTTCCTGTCGCTGAGGCCTGGGGAGGGAAGAAAACCGGCAAGGCCTTTACCTCTGTCGACAAGGCCCCTTCCGGCAAGAGTCCCGACCCCGGCAAGGACTCCTGCACCTCCTCCAGCAAATGCGCCTCTTCGGAGCGCCGCATTACCGTTGAGGACGTGCTAGATGTTGGGATCTACGGTAGGGTGCGTCGACTGCAAATTAAAATTTCCTACGCGCAGAACAACCAAGAACATGCTACGGGAGATGGACCACAGTTCGTTACCACTAGACGCGCAGTGCCGTGCAGCAGAAGAAGAGTTGGGGCAGCGCGTCCGCGTGGATCGTCTCCTCCTCGTCCGATCTCCCTCGTACAACCGGTGGTCGGTTCCCACATACAGGTTTGCTGGAGTGGCGCAAGTGCACCGCCTCTAACGGTATCCGTGCGTGCAGGAGGAACGTCGTGGGCGGACTGCTAGGTCCGATCACACAACCAGCAGCGAGTAGAGGTGTCTATTCGCAACACATGCAAACCCTAGTGACAGCGCTGAAGCGATCAACCGCGTGAGTTTGCGGCACCTCCACTATATATATAGGCGTCCGTCATGGGCTCAACACTTGGGCCTCGCATGGACCCTAAAGGCCATAAGTCTACTCGGCCACAATCCAAATACAGTTCGGATCACATCCGACCAGTGTCCTCGGATCCGACCTCGTAGGTTCCTTCCATTAAGTGCGTGACCCCTTAGGTTCAAGTTGGCTTGGTCGCAGTTCGGATCACCTCCGAACTGCACGGTTGGTAGCGGCCTCTAGCAAGGCATGCCGAACACCAAGCAGACTATGAAGCTGGTTAGCGAACCTGTACATGACACTTCCATTCCTTTTGCCACATGATATATGTTGTCGAGCTCAAGGCGAGTCTGCCATCCTTGTGCTAGCCCGACCTCTTTCTCGTTCCAGTGATGCCGACCACAAACCGGATTATCTCATAATCCTTGTCGCATGGCCATGCTTATCCTGGTCAGATCACACGAGGGGCCCAGAGTATATCTCTCCTAATCGGAGGGGCAAATCCCATCTTGCTCGACCACGTCTCACAACATGGTTCTGGACAAACCCGAAACCTACCTTTATAACTACCCAGTTACGGAGTAGCGTTTGGTCGGTCCAAAGCAAGTCTGTCACCATCCCGAGTACATGCGTCAGCTCAGATCTTAGGACATAGAACATATGCTATACTAGAGACTCACAAATGACATATCGCTGCGTCTCATAGTTGGGTCTGTCCGACTCGGACCTTATCTCGACTCGGATCCGACTACGTAGAATCTGACCAGATCCTTCCAAGTCCATATTATCCGGTTAGCATCCAATGCTCCATGGCTAGTGAGACCAAGCCATCGACCGTGTCATATGCTAGTCTAGTTGGCTGCGCGTCCACACATCCCTTTCGACTAGGGACCTTTTAGGACAGTCATCATACAATGCATAGTCCCACAAACAAGTCACGTACTTGCTGATACACATCATTGATAATGTCCAAGGACTATCTTTATTCATAAACACATAGGAAATATCATCATACATGATTGCCTCTAGGGCATATCTCCAACACCAGAGACCTCCACCAGCGGAAGCAAGAGGTCCAAGGTAGCCCCGCCAGGAACCAAGAAGGTGCCCGTCAAGGAGGATGGCACGGGTGGAGCTTTTACCATAAGCTCCACCCTTTACAGCAAATAGGAAAACATGCTCGTCACCTTCCTGCGGGTGAATGTCGACGTGTTTGCATGGCAAGCATCCGACATCCCCGGCGTTCCCAGGGAGGTGATTGAGCACCACCTTGCTGTCTGTCCCCATGCGCAACCCATCAAGCAGAAGGTCAGAAAGCAAGCTATGGAGTGACAAGAGTTTATCATCCAAGAGATCAGGAAGTTGGAGGCGGCGGGCTTGGTCAGAGGAGTGCTCCACCCCACGTGGTTGGCCAATCCAGTGGTAGTGCGTAAGGAAAATGGGAAGTGGAGGTTGTGTATTGACTACACAGATATCAATAAGGCATGTCTAAAGGATCCATTCCCTTTGCCATGCATTGACCAGATAGTGGACTCCACTGCCGGGTGTGACCTGCTGTCATTCCTCGACGCCTACTCAGGATACCACCAGATCTTCATGATGAAGGAAGACGAAGAGAAAACTGCGTTCATCACCCCATGTGGTATGTACTGTTTCATACGGATGCCTTTCCGGTTGAAAAGCGCTGGTTCAACATTTGCCCGAGCGGTCCAAATTGGTTTCGAACCCCAGCTGCGTAGAAATATGGAAGCCTATATGGATGATATAGTAGTCAAATCCAAGGACAAGGCCTTGCTCGTGCAGGATCTGGAGGAAACATTTGCCAACCTGCGCAAGATCAACCTCAAGCTCAACCCAGAGAAGTGCGTGTTTGACGTCCCATACGGAAAACTCCTTGGTTTCTTTGTGTCTCAACATGGAATCAAAGCAAATCCCGACAAGATCAAAGCAATTGAGCAGATTGAGGCGCCAAGACGAGTCAAAGATGTCCGTAGGCTTGCCGGCTGTGTTGCTTCTCTAAGTAGGTTCATCTCCAAATCTGCTGAACGCGCCCTCCCCTTCTTCAAAGTTTTTAAGAAGGCGGGTCCAATGAAATGGACTCCGAAGGCAGATGCAACGCTGCAAGATTTGAAGAAGTACCTCTTCTCCACACCAATATTAGTCGCACCTAAACCGCAAGAGCCGTTCCTGCTATATCTAGTGGCAACGAATCAAGTGGTTAGTGTTGCGCTAGTGGCACAGAGAGAATTTGAAGGAGAAGCAGCGGTAGCGGAAGAGCCATCGGATGATGAGTCGGAGCTCTCCTCGGCAGGGCCTGATGCCGGCAAGGCAGAACCCCCGGCAGAGCCTGGTCCCGATAAGACGGAGTCCTAGCAAGCGGGCAAAGTCGAACAGAAGAACAAGGTGGTGCAACACCCGATTTATTTTGTCAGTTCCCTCTTGCTGGGGCTAGATCAAGATATTCTGGCATATAGAAGCTACTTTTCGGCCTTCTTATGGCCTCAAGAAAGCTGCATCACTATTTCCAAGCGCATGAGATCACCATTGTCACCTGCCTCCCTTTGCAACGAATCTTGCACAATCTGGATGCCACTGGGAGGATTGTGGAGTGGGTGTTGGAACTGTCAAGCTTCGGCCTCAGATTTGAGATCACTTCAACGATCAAGAGCCGAGCCTTGGCAGAGTTCATAGCGGAATGGACCCCAATGCCAGACGAAGAGGTTCGAGAGACCGCCCTTCCCGGCAAGGAGACGAGCCATGATTGGATCATGTACTTTGATGAGGCTTTCTCGCTGCTAGGTGCTGGTGCCGGCATGGTACTCGTCGCACCCATCAGAGAGCGCCTCAAGTACGTAGTCCAGATGCACTTTCCCCGGGAAAAATCAACGAACAACACGACGTAGTACGAGGGATTGCTTGCCGGTCTCAGGATCGCGACAGACCTCGGAATCAGGAAGCTCATCATCAGAGGTGATGCGCAGCTCGTCGTCAAGCAAGTCAACAAGGATTACTAGAGCCCGTTGATGGAGGCTTATGTGGATGAGGTGAGGAAGATGGAAGAGTGTTCTAACAGTCTACAAGCAGAGCATGTTCCCTGAGGGGAGAACAACATTGCCGATGACTTGTCAAAACACGCTGCCCTCAAGTTGCCTGTGGAACCAGGTACCTTTGTGCTTCAATTAGCCCAGCCATCCATTGAGCCATCAGCAGGACAGAACAAGCGAAGGAAGGCAGGCCCCGACAAGTACTTTCCCACTGGCTCCCAGGAGCTGTCGGCAAGGACGTTGCCGGGTGTCCCAAGCTTGCCGGGGAGCAGCAACCCCCGGCAGGGCTCCAAGCACTGACCGTAGGAGCAGCTGCCCCTACGGCCGAAGATGAGCCTTTAGTCCTTGCCATTGAGCCCCAGGCTCTGGCATGGGCGCAGCGCACCATCCATTTCCTCCAAACAGGGGAGCTCCCCGAGGAACATGAAGATGCAGAGAAAGTAGCCCGCTGGTCTAGCATGTACCAGTTTGTGATGCCCTATACCGAAGAGACCGAACGGCATGAAACTGAAGTGCATTCCTTAGGAGGATGGACTGAAGTTGTTGGCAGAGATACATGGAGGCATGTGTGGCTCTCACATAGGGTCAAGAGCCCTTGCCGGCAAAGCGTTCTGGCAAGGTTTCTTCTGGCCCACTGCTCTCCAGGATGTGACAGCCCTAGTAACCAAGTGTGAAGCATGCCAGTTCCATTCAAAGAAGCTTCATCAGCTAGCCCAAGCCCCTCAAAAAATCCCTCTTTCCTGGCCCTTTTCGGTCTGGGGGCTCGACATACGGGGCCCCTTTCCCCGTGCCGTCAAGGGCTTTGAGTACTTGTACGTTGCAATCGACAAGTTCACAAAGTGGCCGGAAGTGGATCCGGTGAGAAAGGTAACAACACAATCAGCCGTCAAGTTCTTCAAGGGACTAGTTTGCCATTTTGGTGTGCCAAATAGAGTCATCACCGACAACGGCATGCAGTTCACGAGCCGCACCTTCATGCAGTACATTCAAGACCTCGGCGGCAAGGTTTGTTTTGCTTCTGTTGCTCATCCCAGAAGCAACGGCCAGGCTGAGAGGGCGAATGCGGAAGTACTGCGAGGCCTCAACAGTAGAACTTTTGACAGGCTGCACATGTGCGGAAGGCGCTGGATTGATGAGTTGCCAACGGTTCTTTGGTCGATCAGAACGACACCAAATTCAGCCACTGGCCAGACACCCTTTGCCCTGGTATACGGGGCAGAAGTAGTTCTTCCCATGGAACTCATATACGGGTCACCTCAAGTGCTCACTTATGATGAGCTTGAGCAAGAGCAGTTGCGCCAAGATGATGCGACGCTCCTTGAGGAAGATCGTCTTTAGGCTGCTGTGTGAGCCGCTCGTTACCAGCAAGCCTTGCGCCGCTACCATAGCCGCAAGGTTCATGCCCGAAGCCTTGAGGGAGGCGACCTTGTTCTTCGGTGAATCCAATCCGCTAATAATTCAAACAAGTAGACGCCAAAGTGGGAAGGCCCTTATCAGGTAATACGAGTCACCAGGCCCGGCGCAGTCCGCCTGGAGACCGAGGATGACATTCCGGTGAGCAATTCCTGGAATATCGAGCATCTTCGCAAGTTTTACCCCTAAGGCATGGTTGTCGGGAGCCCCGGCAACCTCCTTTTTTGTACTTAGCCTTGCCGACAAGGCATGTAACCCTATGTACAAAGCCAAGCGCAGACCCTATGACCAGTCAGGGAAAGAAACCCTTAGTATGTACAATTTCCTGTTGATTTCCATGATTATGTGTATAAGTATATGCATGCTTATCTAGGGTATTGTACTACTTTTTGATTCCAACAAATATTAATGGACTCCCAAGGGTCCATGCTCTTACCCTCTCTTCCTTCCAGCCAGGCAAGGACGCTCGATCCCGCCAAGGACCCGGCTCCGGCAAGAAGTTGTGAAGATCGCCCGACATGGCAATCCCCGGTAAACCAAATAGATAAAGTTTACCTCTTGCCCATCCATGTTCGTAACCTGTAACTTGTGCATTGATGTCTACTACACAACCTTCTTCTTGTAGACGTTGTTGGGCCTCCAAGTGCAGAGGTTTCTAGGATAGTAGCAAATTTCCCTCAAGTGGATGACCTAAGGTTTATCAATCCGTAGGAGGCGTAGGATGAAGATGTTCTCTCTCGAAGAACCCTGCAACCAAATAACAAAGAGTCTCTTGTGTCCCCAACACACCCAATACAATGGTAAATTGTATAGGTGCACTAGTTCGTCGAAGAGATAGTGATACAGGTGGTATATGGATGGTAGATAAAGGTTTCTGTAATCTGAAAATATAAAAATAGCAAGGTAACTAATGATAAAAGTGAGCGTAAACGGTATTGCAATGCATTGAAACAAATCCTAGGGTTCATACTTTCACTAGTGCAAGTTCTCTCAACAATAATAACATAATTGGATCACATAACTATCCCTCAACATGCAACAAAGAGTCACTCCAAAGTCACTAATAGCGGAGAACAAACGAAGAGATTATGGTAGGGTACGAAACCACCTCAAAGTTATTCTTTCCAATCAATCCGTTGGGCTATTCCTATAAGTGTCACAAACAGCCCTAGAGTTCGTACTAGAATAACACCTTAAGACACAAATCAACCAAAACCCTAATGTCACCTAGATACTCCAATGTCACCTCAAGTATCCGTGGGTATGATTATACGATATGCATCACACAATCTCAGATTCATCTATTCAACCAACACATAGGACCTCAAAGAGTGCCCCAAAGTTTCTACCGAAGAATCACGATGAAAACGTGTGCCAACCCCTATGCATAGGTTCATGGGCGGAACCCGCAAGTTGATCACCAAAACATACATCAATTGAATCACGTGATATCCCATTGTCACCACAAATACGCAAGGCAAGACATACATCAGTCTGATAAGATAACTTCAAAGGGGAAACTCAATCCATTACAAGAGAGTAGAGGGGGAGAAACATCATAAGATCCAACTATAATAGCAAAGCTCGCGATACATCAAGATCGTATCACCTCAAGAACATGAGAGAGAGATCAAACACATAGCTACTGGTACATACCCTCAGCCCCGAGGGAGAACTACTCCCTCCTCGTCATGGAGATCACCGGGATGATGAAGATGGCCACCGAAGAAGGATTCTCCCTCCGGCAGGGTGCCGGAACGGGTCTAGATTGGTTTTCGGTGGCTACGGAGGCTTCTGGCGGCGGAACTCGTGATCTATTGTGCTCCCCAATCGTTTTAGGGTATATGGAGATATATAGACGGAAGAAGTACGTCAGGGGGTCCACGAGGGGCCCACGAGGGTGGAGGGCGCGCCCCCTGCCTCGTGGCTTCCTCGTTGCTTCCGTTACGTGGACTCCAAGTCTCCCGGGTTGATTTCCTTCCAAAAATAAGTTTCGTGAAGTTTCAGGTCAATTGGACTCCGTTTGATTTTCCTTTTCTGCGATACTCTAAAACAAGACAAAAAACAAAAACTGGCACTGGGCTCTGGGTTAATAGGTTAGTCCCAAAAACAATATAAAAGTGTATAATAAGGCCCATAAACATCCAAAACATAAGATAATATAGCATGGAGCAATAAAAAAAATTATAGATACATTGGAGACGTATCAGCATCCCCAAGCTTAATTCCTGCTTGTCCTCGAGTAGGTAAATGATAAAACAGAATTTTTGATGCGGAGTGCTACTTGGCATAGTTTCAATGTAATTCTTCTTAATTGTGGTATGAATATTCAGATCCGAAAGATTCAAGACAAAAGTTCATATTGACATAAAAATAATAATACTTCAAGCATACTAACTAAGCAATTATGTCCTCTCAAAATAACATGGCCAAAGAAAGTTCATCCCTACAAAATCATATAGTTTAGTCATGCTCCATTTTCGTCACACAAGAATGCTCTCATCATGCACAACCCCGATGACAAGCCAAGCAATTGTTTCACACTTTAGTAATCTCAAATTTTATAAACCTTCACGCAATACATGAGCGCGAGCCATGGATATAGCACTATGGGTGGAATAGAATATGGTGATGGGGGTTATGTGGAGAAGACAAAAAAGGAGAAAGTATCACATCAACGAGGCTAATCAATGGGCTATGGAGATGCCCATCGATTGATGTTAATTCAAGGAGTAGGGATTGCCATGCAACGGATGCACTAGAGCTATAAATGTATGAAAGCTCAACAAAAGAAACTAAGTGGGTGTTGTCGGTGTCAAAACCGGCGGATCTCGGGTAGGGGGTCCCGAACTGTGCGTCTAGGCCGGATGGTAACAGGAGGCAGGGGACACAATGTTTTACCCAGGTTCGGGCCCTCTTGATGGAGGTAAAACCCTACGTCCTGCTTGATTGATATTGATGATATGGGTAGTACAAGAGTAGATCTACCACGAGATCAGAGAGGCTAACCCTAGAAGCTAGCCTATGGTATGATTGTATGTTATGGTTGTTGTCCTACGGACTAAAACCCTTTGGTTTATATAGACACCGGAGAGGGTTAGGGTTACACAAGGTCGGTTACAAAGGAGGAAATATCCATATCCGTATTGCCTAGCTTGCCTTCCACACCAAGTAGAGTCTCATCCGGACACGAGACGAAGTCTTCAATCTTGTATCTTCATAGTCTAACAGTCCGGCCAATGGAGATAGTCCGGCTATCCGGAGACCCCCTAATCCAGGACTCCCTCAATAGCCCCTGAACCAGGCTTCAATGATGACGAGTCCGGCGCGCAGTATTGTCTTCGGCATTGCAAGGCGGGTTCCTTCTCCGAATACATCACAGAAGAACTTGAAAACGAGGATAGTGTCTGACCCTGCAAAATAAGTTCCACATACCACCATAGAGAGAATAATATTTTCGCAATTCTAATTTGCTGACTTGTCTTGACAGTATGACGTTATGTCATGGCCCGGTGATTATTCGAACCGTTTTAACTAGCCCCGCACATAACGTGAGGCAGTTTTTCGACACGTCTTGTCAAAGCAGAGATCGTGTCCCCTTATTACGGGATTCTCATCAATACTGTCGTGGGTAACCCAACCGTGTCTAGGACTCCTAGATTATAGGCAAGTCCCAAATGCTACGGAGAGGACGCTTGATATTCACCCTCTTTATAAAGGGACAAGGTTTTTGCCTTTTCCCTCTCGTGCTCAATCGAACCCTTCCTCCGCCTCGAGTTCTAGCACCCAAAGCCCAGGTCAGGTGCTCCGGATCTTCAATCATGTCCGGATCCAGCCTTCAAGGCCGGTGGGTGCCCTCCTCCGTCACGGAAGAGGATATCAAGAAGTTGAGGGAGGCCAGATACCTGACCGCCGAGGTTTCGCATTGGCTGCCTGCTCGAGGGCAGGTTGTCCCTACTCCCGAACCCGACAAGAACATCGTGTTTGTCTCCCACTTCCTCTGAGGCCTAGGCCTCACTCTGGATCCCTTCGTCAGGGGTTTGATGTTCTATTACGGGCTAGATTTCCACGATCTAGCTCTGGACTCCTTTCTCCACATCTCAACATTTATTGTCATGTGTGAGGCCTTCCTCTGCATTACCCCTCACTTCGGCAAGATGGCAGGAGCCCCGTGGCTGAAATGTTCCTTTCTAGAGGTGTCCGAATTATGGCAACGGGAGTGGTTTTATGTCACGGCTCCGAGAAGTGCCAAGTGGGCGGCTGCCCCCGCTTTCCGTTCGGGCCCCCCACCACAACTGATGTCATGGATTAGCAGAGGTTTGAGCTGGGGCCCAGCCAAGGACGTGCCCATACTGCAAAGCCGTATTCAAGATCTCTTCGAGGGAGATTTTAATTTGGTTATGGTAATGCAAGTTATGCTGGTTCGTCGAGTCCAGCCTTGCAAACGCCGGTCCCTTCGCTTATGGGAGTTCAACCCAGAAGGGCCGTGTGCCATTCGAAGTTTCCTTGGCCTGGCGCATGAGGAGATGTACAAGTCATTCTTCGGACCTCAAATAGAGTGTCTGGATACTACGGAGGACGTGGGCCTGAGCAGTAACCGCACCGCCGAACAAGTAAGAAATCCTCTAGCCGAACACACCGTCTTTTATTCATGAAGTTATTTCTGAGAGATCGCTCTTTGACCAGGATTGGCTAACGAAGGTGAAGATGATTCGGTGTCCGGCCCCCCTCCTTGAGGGTTTGGAAAATCCGGTTTTGGAGAAGATGCTCGAGCTGGCACCTTGCCCGGAGCCCTCAAGGGAAGATATAGGGGGGAATAATATGGGCGGAAGCGGGCCCCCATCGCTGCCAGTTCCAACCGAGGGAATGAGCGCCTCCATAAAGGAGGATAACCGGGGGAGGAATAGGACTGCTTCCGAGGATCCGGAAGCCGAGGCCTCCAAACGGGAGAAGAAGTCTCCAATAGAGGGTCCTGCCTCGGGGAGTGCTCTTACCGCACAAAGTCCATGGGGGGGGGGATTAGCCCTCCAACGAGTAGTGAGTGATCCAAAATACTTTCATAGTGAAGGTATACTATCTTTTTTCTGAGAAAATAACCGCGGCATATATCTTGCAGTTCGGGTCTTAGCCCGTCTCAGCTGAGCTCGTCTTCGGTTGATCTTCTTCCAGAGATGATGGAGAGCGAAACGCCTCCCCCGGACTCCTCCGCTCAAGAAGCGGGCGACCCTGAAGTGTCATCACGGAGGGCCTCTCTGGATCCGGTGAGGCCAGAAGATAATCCCATAGACCCCCGAAGTCCCCAGCGTCTGGCCCCCGAAGAGAGCAAACAAAAGAGTCTGGCACCATCTGGTATGCGGTCGGACGTTCTGAGGGAGCTGGTGGGGTGAGCGGCCATCTTAGAAGAACACCGTACGCTGATGGGTACGGTGATGGACAGAATTTCGTCCGCCGAAAGCAGATTACATGAAGCCTTTATGAGTCTACTGACAGGCTTTGAGGTATGTGAGATAATATGTGATAGTACCGCACATGTTAGGTGTGTCCTGTGTAGATAGTAGCCCCTGAGACTCTGGTTGTCGTCGAGAATGGCGGCGAACAGAGGATCATGGTCCCAGGCAATAACCAGACCGCCCTTATGTGCAGGTGATGGAAGCTCCGGTGGCTAGCCGGACTAGTGAGTTTGCCGAATTAAAACAGCAACTGGATGCGGCAGACGCCGACATCGAGCTTGTTAACAAGAGGCTTGACGAGGCATAGGGTAAGTGTTATTATCTGGTGAACGCCACATAGTAAGAGCAGCATGATGCCAGTATCTTTAATATGTTGTGACTGCAGATGGAGCTGCCACCGTGGAAACCTTGCGGGCAGAACTTGCCCGAGCCAAGGAACAAGCGAGGATTAGTAATGCGGCTGCTTTGAAGGCGGCCGAAGAGTTGAAAGCCGAGAAGGCCGCACATTGCGAGAGCCAAGAGAAGATGGCCAAGATAGCCATAGAATTAAAAGACACTGCCGACCGTTGTCGGCTCCTTGAAAAAGAAAACCGAGCGAAGGCGACGGACCTTGAGAAGACCACGACGGCGGACAAAGACACCCGCTCTATTATGAGAGCGAAGAAGGAGGAGCTGTGGGAAGCTGGGGATATTGCGGATGGGAAGCCCTTCATGCTACAGAGGAAGTTCGGAGATCCACGGTATGCCCCTCTAGATCGGCTGTGGAGTTCAGCAGATGCGTATATGGACTTGGCGGCGAGCGCTGCCGATGCGGCCAAATACTTCCAAGGTCAAACAGATCGTGAAGTGGACAAGCTATTCTGGTCACAATTCAACGTTCCAGAGCGTCCGCTTCCATTGACTGGTCAGCTAGCCGAATGGGCCGAACTAAATAGGTTGTCCGGACTCGCCATGAGGTCTGTCATGGATCAGCTATGGCCGGAAAATCCAAAGCCGAATAGCTATTTTAGTTTAGTGCAGCGGTTCCTTGGTGCAGTGCCGCGCATTAGTGCGATGAAGAGGTCGACGTGCATAGAAGGCTCGCGGATGGCCCTTGCCCGTGTTAAAGCATACTAGGCGGAGATGGACGCTACCACTGTTGCGGCGCAGGGTTCGGCCATAGGCCGAGTGGCTGCCGAGCACTATTTCGAGGAGGTTCTCGAGGGTGCTCATTTGATAGAGGCCCAGTGCTCGAAGAATATTATGTTTGAGTGATATGTATTCTCATTGTAAACACAATGATTTTATGAAATTTTATAAGGCTATGTTTATACTTTTTCCTGAAAGTAGTATGATGCCTCCTGTGCGGCCGTTTATGTATACATGTGTATAACCTGAAAGATTGCAGTCGTCAGCTTCAACCCCCACGCATATAATGCGGAGGTGCTCGCGAAAAACGCGTGTTCACACTTAACCCAACATTTTGGTCCTATTAAGGAGGTGATAGCGTAGCGAACGAGGCAACTGGACTATAATGCTTTAACACTTTCACTTAGCCATAGGAGTTTGACAGTGGGGCTACTAGATAGCCCTTGGTGGCTCTGCACTCTCCCAATCTCGGGGTGCGTACATGCCTGAACGGGAAACGGCCCTTCATTAAGGTGGAGGAATTCTAACATTCCGATAGGTCATCGAGTGGTTGACCAGTCTCAGGCTATATCATGACAGTCAGTTTTCGACTTTCTCTACTGAGGTGCTCGTCCGGATGAACCAGGGCACAATCGCAGTAGTTCTCTTGGTGCTGCCTTAGAACGTAAGGCACCAAAACACAGGAGCCGGGCAAACCCAACATTTGACCAAAGACAATGATTCGGAGCTGATGCATATAAGGCCAAACCCACGACGCCGAACACTCCCAAAGGTATTCGATCTTTTTGGTATAAACCGGGCCTAAATAGTGCCCTTTGTAAGAAGCCCCTTGTGTCCAGGTACGTGCATTATTCTGACGTGGCCACATGCCAAGACGTCAGCATCCTTCTCAATTGTGCTGAGAATTTGGTGGATGTGTATCAACAAGAGATAGTAAAAAATGTTTACGCAGGGTCTTAATCTAAAAAGAATCCTTGGAACGGGTCCTTGCTGCATGTCTGCGCCTGTGTCTCCATTGTGCCGTATCCTGGACGGGTGTAGCACGATTGTCATCTGTAAAAGAGAGGAACTTAGGTGAAAAAGTTGTTGTGCAAAAAGTTGGTTTTTAAAGAAACCATGTATAACTAGAAATGAGTAGAAATTGCCACTTCTCCGCGCGCGTTGAGCCCCTTGTATTTGTAATAGGGGTGTGGCCATCAATCCAGTACAAATTACATATAGCAGCGCCGGACTCATCTAACCGCGTCCGTGGTCATGACGACCTATCAAATGCTTTAGCTGGTGAGGCCGTTTTTAGTGTGCGGCTGCCAAGGCAGTCACATTCTCTTCGGCGCGCAAATATCGCTTAATACTTCCGTTCACTATAATGATACCACGTGGACCGCGCATCTTGAGCGTGAGGGAAGCGTAATGTGGTATTGCATTAAAGCGAGCAAAAGCTTCGCGTCCAAGTAGTGCTTGATAACCGCACTGGAACGGAGCAATGTGGAAGGTTAAGTGTTCGCTACGGGAGTTATCGGGGAAGCCGAATATAACCTTTAGTAGCAGGGAGCCCACGCAGTGAGCCCCTGGGCCTGGCATTACTCCTTTAAAGGTAGTGTTGCTATGGAAAATTTTCGTTGGGTCTATCCCCATTTCGCGGATTGTATCCTGGTATGTCAGGTTTAAACTGCTACCACCGTCCATCAGGACTCGTGCAAAGTGGTATCCGTCAATTATTGGGTCTAATACCAGGGGAGCCCATCCTGCCCGCTGGATACTTGCTGAGTAATCACGATGGTCGAAAGTGACCGGTTGAGAAGAACAGTGGCAGGGTTTCGCGGTGATAGGCCCTTGGGCATATTTATCTGGGAGGGGCGCTTTGCTTCCCTTGATCACGTGTAATACGTTGACTGTTTTGACTTCTGATGGAAACTTCTTTTGTTCCCCAGTGTCTTGCTTGAGAAGCTCATCCTCATCTTCGGTTGGTGTATCCTCCCCCTTGTGTACGGCGTTGAGCTTGCTGGACTGCTTGAAGCCCCAACATTCTCTGTGGGTATGATTAGCGGGTTTTCCAGTGGTGCTATGGATCTGACATACTTGGTCCAGAATTTTGTTCAGGCTGGACAGTTCATCTCTGGCGCCTTTAAAGGGCGGCTTTTGCTGACCTGGCCGAGAGCTTCGGAATCTGGCGTGTACCGCCCTGCTCTTCGGGCTGTCTTCTTTATTCCGACGCTTATTTTTGCTGCGTCGGGATTTCCCGTTTTCATCTCTAACTTCGGATGTGCTTGGGTTGCTGGTGCTGCATCTGGCTAGCCAGCTGTCCTCACCCGCATAGAAGCGGGTCATGAGGCTTGTTAATGCTACCATTGTTCTCGGCTTCTCTTGGCCGAGGTGTCTGGCAAGCCATTCGTCGCAGATGCTATGCTTAAAAGCTGCCAAGGCTTCGGCGTCCGGGCAGTCAACTATTTGGTTCTTCTTAATAAGAAACTTGTTCCAAAGCTTTCAGGCTGACTCTCCGGGCTGTTGAGTTATATGACTCAGATCATCCGCATCCGGGGGTCGGACATAAGTCCCTTGAAAATTTGCCCGAAAAGCGTCTTCGAGCTCTTCCCAGCTTCCAATGGAGTTTTCAGGGAGGCTTTTAAGCCAGTGCCAAGCTGGCCCTTTGAGCTTGAGTGGTAAGTACTTGATGGCGTGGAGATCGTCTCCTCGAGCCATATGGATATGGAGGATGTAGTCCTCAATCCAGACCCCAGGGTCTGTTGTTCCGTCGTATGCTTCTATGTTTACGGGTTTGAATCCCTCTGGAAATTCATGGTCCAGCACCTTATCGGTGAAACATAGGGGGTGTGCGGCACACCTATATCTGGGTGTACCGCGTTGTTCAGATGTTTGTTGTGTTACATCATATGCTGGGGCGCGCTTGCGTGGTCCATAGATGGATCTGGTTGTGCCGTCCTTTTGGTGTGAGCCCTCGTGTGGATCGCTTAGTGGCTTGCGAGTGGAATTGTTTGCCGCTCCATGTTGGCCATGAGGTCGTCTATCCGGCCAGGTGGCCGTTTTGATTTTTGGTTATGGGGGATCTAGGGCCTCCTCATCGAATTCAGGTAGCAACTTCCGCTTCGGGTAGCTCTTGGTGGGGCGATTATCACCACACTTTGCTGCTGTGTTGAATACTTTACTCCATCTGATTTGGAGTGTGTCCTACGTAGCCTTGAGCCTTTTCTTCTACATTTTCAGACTCCTCGTGATGGCAACAAGCCTTTGACGGGCATTCTGCTGCTCCGGGTGCCTATCCGGCGTTATGTCATCCGGACTTTTATCTTTGACAGAATTGGCTTGTTCGATTTGATTTTCCATATTGCCGTGGTCCGGCAGTGGTTCACCCTACTCCAACACTGGGTCTGTATGATCGTTATTTCTGTCGAGGCGGGATTTGGGGCGGCGCTTACGCTGCCGCTTTGACTGCTTCTCGAGGGGACAAGCCTTCATGGCGTCCACCCGTTCCTCGTCGTCGTCTTCTTTTGGTGTGTCCACCATGTATACGCCATATGATGAGGTGGCTTTCCAGTGCCCTATAGGCGCTGGTTCATGTTCGTCTCCTACATCGTCGTCCATACCATCGATGTCTTCGGAGTCGAAGTCGAGCATGTCGGTTAAATCATCGACAGTGGCTACAAAGTGGGTGGTGGGTGGGTGTCGAATTTCTTCATCGTCCGCATCCCAATCCTGTTGGCCATAGTCCGGCCAGGGCTCTCCTGACAAAGAGAGAGCCCTTAGTGAATTCAGAATGTCGCCGAAGGGCGAGTGCTGAAAGATATCCGCGGCGGTGAATTCCATGATCGGCGCCCAATCGGATTCGATTGGCAGGGGCGTGGGTGGTTCGGAGTCCGGAAACGAGTCCGGCACCTTGGAGTCGCGGGCTTCATGGAGGATTAGGCTGGTGTTCGGCTAGATCGCCGTTGAGACTGCAGCCCCTGAGGCAGTGTCTAGCCACCTGTCCTCGATTGGCGCAGTTGGCTCCGAGCTAAGGGTCGGAGCTGATGTGGGCGCGACCTCTAGGGTACTATTCGGTGGCAGAGCTAGGTCATACCCATCGTGACAGTGCGGCGTGCCTGGCTGTGGCTTGAATCCGTCGAAGATCAAGTCTCCGCGGATGTCGGCCGTGTAGTTCAAACTTCCAAATCTGACCTGATGGCCAGGGGCGTAGCTTTCAATCTGCTCCAGATGGCCAAGCGAATTAGCCCGCAGTGCAAAGCCGCCGAATAAGAAGATCTGTCCGGGGAGAAAAGTCTCGCCCTGGACCGCATCGCTATCGATGATAGTAGGAGCCATCAAACCTAATGGCGATGACACAGAGGAACTCTTAATGAAAGCACCAATGTCGGTGTCAAAACCGGTGGATCTCGGGTAGGGGGTCCCGAACTGTGTGTCTAGGACGGATGGTAACAGGAGGCAGGGGACACAATGTTTTACCCAAGTTCGGGCCCTCTTGATGGAGGTAAAACCCTATGTCCTGCTTGATTGATATTGGCGATATGGGTAGTACAAGAGTAGATCTACCACGAGATCAGAGAGGCTAAACCCTAGAAGCTAGCCTATGGTATGATTGTATGTTATGGTTGTTGTCCTACGGACTAAAACCCTTCGGTTTATATAGACACCGGAGAGGGTTAGGGTTACACAAGGTCGGTTACAAAGGAGGAGATATCCATATCCGTATTGCCTAGCTTGCCTTCCACGCCAAGTAGAGTCCCATCCGGACACGAGATGAAGTCTTCAATCTTGTATCTTCATAGTCTAACAGTCCGGCCAATGGAGATAGTCCGGCTGTCCGGAGACCCCCTAATCCAGGACTCCCTCAGGTGTGCATCCAACTTGCTTGCTCACAAAGACCTAGGGCACTTGAGGAGGCCCATTGTTGGAATATACAAGCCAAGTTCTATAATGAAAAATTCCCACTAGTATATGAAAGTGACAAAACGAAAGACTCTCTATCATGAAGATTATGGTGCTACTTTGAAGCACAAGTGTGGAAAAAGAATAGTAGCATTGTCCCTTTTTTTATTTGGCCTATTTTATTTTTTATTTGGCCTTTTTTAGGACAATGCTCTATGAATAATGGTCATCAAACTTCTATTTACTTACAACTCAAGAATTACAACTCGATACTTAAAACAAGATATGACTCTATATGAATGCCTCCGGCGGTGTACCGGGATATGCAATGAACCAAAAGTGACATGTATGAAAGAATTATGAACGGTGGCTTTGCTACAAATACTATGTCAACTACATGATCATACTAAGCAATATGACAATGATGAATGTGTCATGATAAACAGAATGGTGGAAAGTTGCATGGCAATATATCTCGGAATGGCTATGGAAATGCCATAATAGGTAGGTATGGTGGCTGTTTTGAGGAAGATATAAGGAGGTTTATGTGTAACAGAGCGTATCATATCACGGGGTTTGGATGCACCGGCGAAGTTTGCACCACCTCTCAATGTGAGAAAGGGCAATGCACGGTACCGAAGAGGCTAGCAATGATGGAAGGGCGAGAGTGCGTATAATCCATGGACTCAACATTAGTCATAAAGAACTCACATACTTATTGCAAAAATCTACAAGTCATCAAAAACTAAGCACTACACGCATGCTCCTAGGGGGATAGATTGGTAGGAAAATACCATCGCTCGTCCCCGACCGCCACTCATAAGGAAGACAATCAAAGAACACCTCATGTTTCAAATTTGTTACACAACGTTTACCATACGTGCATGCTATGGGACTTGCAAACTTCAACACAAGTATTCCTCAAATTCACAACTACTCAACTAGCACGACTTTGATATTATTACCTCCATATCTCAAAACAATCATCAAGCATCAAACTTCTCTTAGTATTCAACACACTCATAAGAAAGTTTTTTACCATTCTTGGATGCCTAGCATATTAGGATTATTTAAGAAAATTACCATGCTATTTAAGACTCTCAAAGTAATATAAGTGAAGCATGAGAGTTCATCTATTTCTATAAAATAAAACCACCACCGTGCTCTAAAAGGATATAAGTGAAGCACTAGAGCAAATGACAAACTACTCCGAAAGATATAAGTGAAGACCAATGAGTAGTCGAATAATTATGAAACTATGTGAAGACTCTCTAACATTTAATAATTTCAGATCTTGGTATTTTATTCAAACATCAAGCAAAACAAAAGTAAGTAAAAATTACGCTCCAAGCAAAACACATATCATGTGGCGAATAAAATATAGCTCCAAGTAAAGTTACCGATGAACAAAGACGAAAGAGGGGATGCCATCCGGGGCATCCCCAAGCTTAGGCTTTTGTTTGTCCTTGAATATTACCTTGGGGTGCCTTGGGCATCCCCAAGTTTAGGCTCTTGCCACTCCTTATTCCATAGTCCATCGAATCTTTACCCAAAACTTGAGAACTTCACAACACAAAACTTAATAGAAAACTCGTAAGCTCCGTTAGCGAAAGAAAACAAAACTCCACTTCAAGGTACTGTAATGAACTCATTCTTTATTTATATTGGTGTTAAACCTACTGTATTCCAACTTCTCTATGGTTTATAAACTCTTTTACTAGCCATAGATTCACTAATATAAGCAAACAACACACGAAAAATAGAATCTGTCAAAAACAGAGCAGTCTGTAGTAATCTGTAACTAACGCAAACTTCTGGAACCACAAAAATTCTAAACTAAATTGATGGACGTGAGGAATTTATCTTTTAATCATCTGAAAAAAGAATTAACTAAATAGCACTTTCCAAATAAAAATGGCAGCAATTCTCGTGAGCGCTAAAGTTTCTGTTTTTTACAGCAAGATCAACAAGACTTTCCCCAAGTCTTCCCAACGGTTCTACCTGGCACAAACACTAATTAAAACATAAAACCACATCTAAACAGAGGCTACACAATTTATTTATTACTAAATAGGAGCAAAAATCAAGGAACAAAAATAAAATTGGGTTGCCTCCCAACAAGCGCTATCGTTTAACGCCCCTAGCTAGGCATGATGATTTCAATGATGCTCACATAAAAGATAAGAATTGAAACATAAAGAGAGCATCATAAAGAATATGACTAGCACATTTAAGCCTAACCCACTTCCTATGCATAGGGATTTTGTGAGCAAACAACTTGTGGGAACAAGAATCAACTTGCATAGGAAGGTAAAACAAGCATAACTTCAAAACTTTAAGCACATATAGAGGGAACTTGATATTATTGCAATTCCTACAAGCATATGTTCCTCCCTCATAATAATTTTCATTAGCATCATGAATTAATTAAACAATATAACCAGCACCTAAATCATTCTTTTCATGATCTACAAGCATAGAAAATTTACCACTCTCTACATAAGCAATTTTCTTCTCATTCGGAATAGTGGAAGTATCATAAGAAACTCGAATACTATAAATTGTTTCCACATTAAAAGAATAATGTTCAGAAAAAGGGTAATCATAATCATGACAAGTTTTATAAATATAATCATCACTACTTTGTATAGCATATGTATCATCACAATAATCATCATAAGTAGGAGGCATGCTATCATCATTATAAATTTGCATATCAAAACTTGGGAGACTAAAAATATCATCTTCATTAAACATAGCATCCCCAAGCTTGGGACAAACATTAATTGCAGAAAATATATTCTCAAAAACATCATCTTCATCAAACATAGCATCCCCAAGCTTGAGCCTTTTCATATCATAAGCATAATCACTTTCATCATTAATAGTATGGATAGCACCAATAGTATAGCAATAATCATATTCTTCCAAGCAAGTGCAAAAAAAAAATTCAAGATCATAAGAAGTATCATTATCTTCCACAATTATATTTTCATGAGGCACAATAGTAATAAGAGCAGCATTATTTGGGGTAGATATCTTTTTACCTCTCTTCCTTTTTCTTTTATTCTTCTTCTTTACCACATCATGTGTGGGTTCAATCCTCTTTTTGGAGCTCCTTATTAATGAGATTGGTTGAATAGGAGGCTCCACCTCATTACCCGATTCATCATAAGAAATAATAGGAGGGTATTGGGAAGTCTCTTCCCTTTCATTAGTATTCTCTTCATCTTCTATTTGTTTTCTTTTCTTTATGTAGTTGGCAATATAAGGATTTTCAATACAATTCACCGCACAATACATATAAATATTCTCTAGATCAAAATCAAGGAATCTATCAAGACTAAACTTTGGAATACCCTCAGTTATACGTTTCATTTCCTCATACCCCAAAAGAAGACTAAGCTCTTTATGATGCTCAAGGGTAATCAAATTATCACAATTTTTGGATACGATTCGGTCATGAAACAATTTTCATTGGCGATTTAAATGACCATGTTCATTGCAAAGTTCACAAGGGGCGCGAAAAATATTGAATTTTTCAGCACAAACATCATGACTTTCTTGCAACAATTTAGTTTCTAAGTACTTATGCCTCTTGCAATATCTATCTTCCCTATTTCGTGTGTACTTACAAACCCAATGCACTCCACAAAAATTGACATGTTTATAGGAGACATTTTCATCATAACTAGTGCAATCATCATTAGTACCATGGATATTCAAGGAGTTCATACTAACAACATTGCAATCATGCTCATCATTCAAATATTTAGTGCCAAACATTATAATGCATTCTTCTTCTAACACTTTGGCACAATTTTCCTTTCCATCATACTCACGAAAGATATTAAAACGATGAAGCGTATGAGACAAACTCAATTCCATTTTTATAGTTTTCTTTTATAAACTAAACTAGTGATAAAACAAGAAGCTAAAAGACTCGATTGCAAGATCTAAAGATATACCTTCAAGCACTCACCTCCCCGGCAACGGAGCCAGAAAAGAGCTTGATGTCTACTACACAACCTTCTTCTTGTAGACGTTGTTGGGCCTCCAAGTGCAGAGGTTTGTAGGACAGTAGAAAATTTCCCTCAAGTGGATGACCTAAGGTTTATCAATCCGTAGGAGGCGTAGGATGAAGATGGTCTCTCTCGAACAACCCTGAAACCAAATAACAAAGAGTCTCTTGTGTCCCCAACACACCCAATACAATGGTAAATTGTATAGGTGCACTAGTTCGGCGAAGAGATAGTGATACAAGTGGTATATGGATGGTAGATAAAGGTTTCTGTAATATAAAAATATAAAAACAGCAAGGTAACTAATGATAAAAGTGAGCGTAAACAGTATTGCAATGCGTTGAAACAAGGCCTAGGGTTCATACTTTCACTAGTGCAAGCTCTCTCAACAATAATAACATAATTGGATCACATAACTATCCCTCAACATGCAACAAAGAGTCACTCCAAAGTCACTAATAGCGGAGAACAAACGAAGAGATTATGGTAGGGTACGAAACCACCTCAAAGTTATTCTTTCCAATCAATCCGTTGGGCTATTCCTATAAGTGTCACAAACAGCCCGAGAGTTCATACTAGAATAACACCTTAAGACACAAATCAACCAAAACCCTAATGTCACCTAGATACTCCAATGTCACCTCAAGTATCCGCGGGTATGATTATACGATATGCATCACACAATCTCAGATTCATCTATTCAACCAACACATAGGACCTCAAAGAGTGCCCCAAAGTTTCTATCGGAGAATCACGACGAAAACGTGTGCCAACCCCTATGCATAGGTTCATGGGCGGAACCCGCGAGTTGATCACCAAAACATACATCAAGTGAATGACGTGATATCCCATTGTCACCACAAATACGCACGGCAAGACATACATCAAGTGTTCTCAAATCTTTAAAGACTCAATCCGATAAGATAACTTCAAAGGGGAAACTCAATCCATTACAAGAGAGTAGAGGGGGAGAAACATCATAAGATCCAACTATAATAGGAAAGCTCGCGATACATCAAGATCGTATCACCTCAAGAACATGAGAGAGAGATCAAACACATAGCTACTAGTACATACCCTCAGCCCCGAGGGAGAACTACTCCCTCCTTGTCATGGAGAGCACCAGGATGATGAAGATGGCCACCGAAGAAGGATTCCCCCTCCGGCAGGGTGCCATAACGGGTCTAGATTGGTTTTCGGTGGCTACAGAGCCTTCTAGCGGCGGGACTCCCGATCTATTGTGCTCCCCAATCATTTTAGGGTATATGGAGATATATAGGCGGAAGAAGTACATCAGGGGGGGCACGAGGGTGGAGGGCGCGCCCAGGGGGGTGGGCGTGCCCCCCTGCCTCGTGGCTTCCTCGTTGCTTCCCTTACATGGACTCCAAGTCTCCCGGGTTGCTTTCCTTCCAAAAATAAGTTCCGTGAAGTTTCAGGTCAATTGGACTCCGTTTGATTTTCCTTGTCTGCGATACTCTAAAACAAGGAAAAAACAGAAACTGGCACTAGGCTCTGGGTTAATAGGTTAGTCCCAAAAATAATATAAAAGTGTATAATAAGGCCCATAAACATCCAAAACATAAGATAATATAGCATGAAGCAATAAAAAATTATAGATACATTGGAGACGTATCATGCATTAGAAAACCTTGCCACTCTCTTTTGAAAAACTCGGGTGCTCCCATTCCCAGCCCGAACGCTGCTTCGGCCAGAGTGGTCGTAGCAGCCCTTGCTAAAAGGAGATGGACGGGGGGCTAGACCCTTTGTCTGTAACCCGACAGATGTGATTCTCCGGTAGGCACAGAGGGCATCAGCAGGACGGCTTGCCAGGAGAACTCGTTTATTTGCATTAAAGAGGCATTTTGCCTCTGCCCGAGCGTATCCGTGCACGGGTGCCCGGCAAGGCTAGTCTTTTTCATTAACATGCTGATGCAAGTATGGATGTTGCGGAACATAAGCATGTGCTCGAGAGATTACATTACTTAGAAATTAAAATTCGGAAAATGCCTACAAGTTTAGAAGAAAGATAAGTGCCCTGTGATCCCCATTCTTGCCCCTTTCCTCCCTGGTGCGGCAGGTGAAGGAAAAGAAGGGGTGACGGGGAACGTGCCGATGGAGAGCATGCCGGGGATGACCCTCGGCGTGGCACATGGCTGAGGGAGGAGGGCAACGCAGATGACAAAGCTGCCTCCAATGGTCAGCCGGAGTCGGAATCAATGTCCTCCCACTTGATACCCTCGTCATCGCTGTCGCTGTCCTCCTCGTCACTCTCGCCCGAGGAGGAGGTTTCATTGTCGGTGGAGCTCTCCGCGCAACACCTTAGGCGAGTTCCCAAGTGCCCGAAGACCTTGATGGAGAGCAGGCCATTCTCCATCAATTTGAAATGGAGGACGAGCTCCTCCGACAGGTTATGGGCGCGAGCGAAGGTTTTCCACCCACGGCGGAGATACATGACATGAGGGGCGGGGAAGTCGACGTCGACCCACATGCTGACATTCCCGCAACCCCTCATATGCAGCTTCAAAGCCTGCGGTAGGTCAAGTTACATTACCCGAGCAAATGGGGTGGGGAGGCGGAGGTGACCGCACACCAGCTTGTACAACCTGATGAAGAACTCACAAGGCTGGTCTCCGGCATGGCCCTCCATTGGGGGAGGGGCCGCTGGCGGAAGCACGGCTGGTGCACCGCCCCGTCCTCCTCTCCCCCGAGTGCCATGGCGGCCCCGGCCTTGCCCCTCCCTCCTCCTCTTCTTGCAGCAGGCTCTGCTGCCATGAGCTCCAGAGGAGGGGGGACACGCTGTCGAGCAGAAGCTCTCGTCGCTGCTACTGGAGCACCGGCGTGCCATCTCGCCATGGCGAAGGGAAGAAAGAGACCAAACAAGGACGAGACGAATGCAGAAGGATGCCGTCCCTCTCCCCTCTTTATAAAGGGGCGGGGCTCGCCCCCCCCCCCCCCCCCAACTCGAGGGCGGCCGCCCCAATCGACCAATCCAGCCACCTGGGGTGTGAGGAATCAGGACCGACCCGCTGCTCCAATCAGCGGCGCCCGGCTTCCCGCCTCGACATTAAAGCCCATGCCCTCTTTGTCCACCACCTACCCTCCCTGAGGCATGGGGGACACGTGGCGGGTGAGCCAGGATTCAGGAGGCAAGTGGAACGGCCATTTCCAGCCCCGTGATCGTGGGGCGCGGGCGCCATGATGGCCACGACCCGAGTCCACTTAGTAAATGAGTCGCGACTTCATCTTTTTTATGGGGAAGACGCGGACCGCCTCTTTACTATTCACCGCGAGGTGATGCGAGCGTACGACGGCCACTTCGCGCATGACCCCCACGCCATGCACTCAATGTGGATTGTGGGGAAGAGCAACTGGCGAGGGAGTTACCACAGTTAAAACTCTGCCACGCGTGCCCGCGCACCATTCTGGGCCTGGCCCAACAATGCATTGCGCTTATGTGTGGCCCAGGCCCGGGGGCTCCTATCGATGTACAAAAGTAGGGGCCTTTCTGTACCCCTTTACTTGTGCACGGGCAGTCGTAGCCGCACCTGCAGTCGGGCTTGGCAGGGCAGAAGAAGGAAAGATACAAGGCTACCGAGGAAGCACTCAAGCCAGAAGCATAAAGAACAAAGGTACAAGACGGGCTTCCCCAGGCAAGAGCCTTGCCAGGGGCAACTTTCCCAACACCAGAAAGGCCACCACCCTTGATCCTGAGAACTCCGACACCATCGACAGCGTCAAGACCAAAACTCAGGGGTGCCTTGCGTAGTGGCATGCAGATCTTTGTGAAAACCAAAGGCATGCATGCCTAGATGAGAACCAAAAGACGAAGGCCCCCAGCAAGATCTTGCCGGGGACGCCCACGAGATCCCGGCAAGGCCCTTGCCGGGGGCGTTTGCGGGGCAGAGGCCAGGCCCGCACTTGCCAGAGTTTCACTGCCCCGCGCCCGTTCCGACGTGGCAGCCAGCCCGCCGACTAGGCGAGCGCCTGCATGGTAGCATGCAGCTTCTAGGCCAACAAGCCAAGGACCTGCGTGGTGGCATGCCGATCTTCGTGAAGTCCCTACCACCGCACCAGCTCAGCAGCTAGCCAGCCAGTGTGGCGTTGCATGCCTCATCAGCTTGGACACGCGTCAGAGCGAGGCGAGGGGGCGACGGTCGGGACGAGCTTCTTTCCCATCCCCGAGAAAGCAAGAGGGCACGTCGGCAGCGCATTAAATGCGTTTGTCCTACGGTGCCAGGCGATAGACTTGTACACCGTACATACTTTCCACCTCCTGTGTGCCACTGTGGCAACCCCTTTTGACATATAAAAGGAGGCCCGAGGCGTACCGAGGAAGGATTCGGACTTTTTGGACTGGGCATGCACCGCAGCTACTTCAAGAGCTCAAGAACACTAAATACACACAAAGTAGGACTAGGGTTTTATGCATTGTTTGCGGCTCGAACCTAGGTAAAAATCCCCCCGCGTTGATCTTCTAGACCTGCTCTTTGCGCAGCCCCACGCCCCACCAACCGTAGAAGGGACTCCTCGAGGGATCCCATAGGTGTCGTTCCTGAGCCCCGACATATGATGATATCTAAGGCAATGATTATGAAATATAGGCATCACGTCCGTGTCAAGTAGACCGAAATGATTCTGCATCTGCTACTATTACTCCACACATCGGCCGACTCCTGCCTGCATCTACATTATTAAGTTCATGAAGAATAGAGTAACGCATTAAGTAAGATCACATGATGTAGAGGAATAAACTCAAGCAATATGATGTAAACCCCATCTTTTTATCCTCGATGGCAACAATACAATACGTGCCTTGATGCCCCTACTGTCACTGGGAAAGGATACCGCAAAATTGAACCCAAAGCTAAGCACTTCTCCCATTGCAAGAAAAACCAATCTGGTTGGCCAAACCAAACCGATAATTCGAAGAGAATTACAAACATATCAAATCATGCATATAATAATTCAAAGAAGATTCAAATATTATTCATAGATAAGCTAATCATAAATCCACAATTCATCGGATCTCGACAAACACACCGCAAAAGAATATTACATTGGATAGATCTCCAAGAACATCGAGGAGAACATGGTATTGAGAATCAAAGAGAGAGAAGCAGCCATCTAGCTACTAGCTATGGACCCATAGGTCTATTGTAAAATACTCACGCTTCATCCGAAGGGCAATAGAGTTGATGTAGAAGCCCTCCGTGATCGAATCCCCCTCCGACAAGATGCCGAAAAAGGCCCCTAGATGGGATCTCATGGGTACAAAAGGTTGCAGCGATGGAAAAGTGTTTTCATGGATGCTTCTGGTGGTTTGGGAATATATGTGAATATATAGGCAAACGAATTAGGTCATGGGAGTCATGATGGGCCCACAAGGTAGGGGCGTGCCCTACCCCCTGGGCGCGCTCTCCACCCTTGTGGCCGCCTTGTGGCTCCTCTAACTTGAACTCTAAGTCTCCTGGGTGTCTTCTGGCCCAAGAAAAATCATTGCGAAGGTTTTATTCCATTTGGACTCTGTTTGGTATTCCTTTTCTACGAAACTCAAAAACAAGAAAAAAAATAAGCTGGCACTAGGCTCTAGGTTAATAAGTTAGTCCCAAAAATAATATAAAATAGCACATTAATGCATATAAAACATCCAAAATAGATAATATAATAGCACGGAACAATAAAAAAATATAGATACGTTGGAGACGTATCAAGCATCCGCAAACTCAATTAATGCTCATCCTCGAGTAGGTAAATGATAAAAACAGAATTTTTGATGTGGAATGCTACCTAACATATTTATCCATGTAATTTTTCTTTATTGTGCCATGAATGTTCAGATCCATAAGATTCAAAACAAAAGTTAATATTGACATAAAAACAATAATACTTCAAGCATACTGACAAGGCAATTATGTCTTCTCAAAATAACATGGCCAAAGAAAGCTTATCCGTACAAAATCATATAGTCTGGCTATGCTCCATCTTCATCACACAAAATATTCAAATCATGCACAACCCCGATGACAAGCCAAGCAATTGTTTCATACTTTTGATGTTCTCAAACTTTTTCAACTTTCACGCAATACATGAGCGTGAGCCATGGACATAACACGATAGGTGGAATAGAATATGGTGGTTGTGGAGAAGACAAAAAGAAGGAGATAGTCTCACATCAACTAGGCATATCAACGGGCTATGGAGATGCCCATCAATAGATATCAATGTGAGTGAGTAGGGATTGCCATGCAACGGATGCACTAGAGCTATAAGTTTATGAAAGCTCAAAAAGAAACTAAGTGGGTGTGCATCCAACTTGCTTGCTCACGAAGACCTAGGGCAATTTGAGGAAGCCCATCATTGGAATATACAAGCCAAGTTCTATAATGCAAAATTCCCACTAGTATATGAAAGTGACAACATAGGAGACTCTTTATCATGAAGATTATGGTGCTACTTGGAAGCACAAGTGTGGTAAAAGGATAGTAGCATTGCCCCTTCTCTCTTTTCTCTCAATTTTGTGTTGGGCCTTCTCTTTTTTGGCCTCTTTTTTTATTTTTCGTCCAGAGCCTCATCCTGACTTATGGAGGAATCATATTCTCCATCATCCTTTCCTCACATGGGATAATGCTCTAATAATGAACATCATCACACTTTTATTCACTTACAACTCAAGGATTACAACTCGATACTTAGAACAAAATATGACTCTATATGAATGCCTCCGGCGGTGTACCAGGATGTGCAATGAATCAAGAGTGGAATATACGAAAGAATTATGAACGGTGGCTTTGCCACAAATGCAATGTCAACTACATGATCATGCAAATCAATATGACAATGATGAAGCGTGTCATAATAAACGGAACGGTGGAAAGTTGCATGGCAATATATCTTGGAATGGCTATGGAAATGCCATAATAGGTAGGTATGGTGGCTGTTTGGAGGAAGGTATATGGTGGGTGTATGGTACCGGCGAAAGTTGCGCGGTACTAGAGAGGCTAGCAATGGTGGAAGGGTGAGAGTGCGTATAATCCATGGACTCAACATTAGTCATAAAGAACTCACATACTTATTGCAAAAATCTATTAGTTATCAAAACAAAGTAGTACGAGCATGCTCCTAGGGGGATAGATTGGTAGGAAAAGACCATCGCTCATCCCCGACCGCCACTCATAAAGAAGAGAATCAATAAATAAATCATGCCCCGGCTTCATCACATAACGGTTCACCATACGTGCATGCTACGAGAATCACAAACTTTAACACAAGTATTTCTACAATCCACAATTACTCACTAGCATGACTCTAATATCACCATCTTTATATCTCAAAACAAACATAAAGAATCAAACTTCTCATAGTATTCAATGCACTTTATATGAAAGTTTTTACACTACTGCAGGATGCTGCTAACGCGACACTACGATGAGAGACCCTTCGAGAAACTGTGTGTGATGCAATAATCACAAACGGTGGTGTATGAAAACCGTCAAAAAGGTGCAAAATGTTTGCGATGGAGGATGCATCAAACACGGTTCATATTTTAGTTGCGTGTGCGATGAAGGGCATACGATTCAGTTCAATTAACTATTTGCTATGAGGAGGAACAAAAGAAACGGGCATCCAGATGAAGGCATGTGCGATACACAGCATACGGTTCACTCGGATGAACTGTTTGTGATTAGGCAAAACAAAATAAAGGGCAGCCAGATGAAGGTGTGTGCGATATACATCATACAGTTCACTCGGATGACCTATTTGTGATTAGGCAACACAAAAGAAATGGTGAGCCGCATCAAGGTGTGTGCGATATACGGCATGCGGTTCACTCGGATGAATTGTTTGCGTTGACACAAGAGAATAGAAACGGTTCAACTTAACAAGACCTGTGTGTTGTGTGATGGGATTGCATACAGGACAACACACACACACACACACACACACACACACACACACACACACACACACACACACTTATAAGGACATGCTTGCATAACCAAATTAAACATCCACTTACATAGGTGGCTACTACAACCATGTCATTTGCACACACCAAAGTAAACTATTACATGCATAATTACATAGGTGGCTACTACACACATGACATTTCCACACACCAATAAAGTAAACTATATATTACATGCATGATTAACTAGCATAAACGATCATCTGATCATCATCTACTTCTTGTGACGCTTGCTCTGCTTGTGGCTCGATCCAGGCTCATCGATTTTGGTAACGAGAGGCACTTCCTCATGTCAACGATCCGCCTGTGCATCTCGTAGCATGTGTACGCGCTCTTGGCCGTGAACCTGAGGTGAGGTTCATCCAGTTGCCGCATGCAGGCCCCGTGCCAGGATACGGGACTTATTCTTTGGGCATCCTGCTTCATCTTTTTGTAGTAGGGGTCGATGATGGCCGAGGCGAGTTCGACCAGGGAGTCCTTCTTCGTGCTGACCCAGACCATGTAGTGGTCATGGATTTCGATAAGGTTCTTGCAGGCCAAGCCCGTAACACTAAGCACTTTTACATCGTTGGTGGTTTCCACCGTGGCGAACTTGTAGTCAGTGCTGTTGACAAACCTGTTGAAACGGTCGAAAGGCTCTATGGTCATGCAGTAGTGGTAGATGAAGACATGATTGCGCATGCACAACTGGGCGATGGCAACCTTCTGATCTATTATGGGACGACTAGCGGTGTACTGGAGGTCGATGCCGACCACCTTGTACTTGTCTCCAGCAAGCAACTGCTCAACGCTGTTGATGTAGTCGTCCACCACGGCCGGGTCAATGGTGTACATTGATAACCCACAAGTATAGGGGATCGCAACAGTTTTCGAGGGTAGAGTATTCAACCCAAATTTATTGATTCGGCACAAGGGGAGCCAAAGAATATTCTCAAGTATTAGCAGCTGAGTTGTCAATTCAACCACACCTGGAAACTTAATATCTGCAGCAAAGTATTTAGTAGCAAAGTAATATGATAGTGGTGATAATGGTAGCAAAAGGTAATAGTAGTAAAAGTAATGTTTTTGGTATTTTGTAGTGATGATAGCAATAGCAACGGAAAAGTAAATAAGAAAAGAACAATATATGGAAAGCTCGTAGGCAATGGATCGGTGATGGAGAATTATGCTAGATGCGGTTCATCATGTAACAGTCATAACCTAGGGTGACACAGAACTAGCTCCAGTTCATTGATATAATGTAGGCATATATTCTGAACATAGTTATACATGCTTATGTAAAAGAACTTGCATGACATCTTTTGTCCTACCCTCCCGTGGCAGCGGGGTCCTTACGGAAACTAAGGGATATTAAGGCCTCCTTTTAATAGAGAACCGGAACAAAGCATTAACACATAGTGAATACATGAACTCCTCAAACTACGGTCATCACCGGTAAGTATCCCGATTATTGTCACTTCGGGGTTAACGGATCATAACACATAATAGGTGACTATAGACTTGCAAGATAGGATCAAGAACACTCATATATTGATGAAAACATAATAGGTTCAGATCTGAAATCATGGCACTCGTGCCCTAGTGACAAGCATTAAGCATATCAAAGTCATAGCAACATCAATCTCAGAACATAGTGGATACTAGGGATCAAACCCTAACAAAACTAACTCGATTACATGATAGATCCCATCCAACCCATCACCGTCCAGCAAGCCTACGATGGAATTACTCATGCACGGCGGTGAGCATCATGAAATTGGTGAAGGAGGATGGTTGATGATGACGATGGCGATGGATTCCCCTCTCCGGAGCCCTGAACGGACTCCAGATCAGCCCTCCCGAGAGGTTTTAGGGATTGGCGGCGACTCCGTATCGTAAAACGCGATGATTTCTTCTCTCTGATTTTTTCTCCCCAAAACTCAATATATGGAGGTGGAGTTGGAGTCGGAGAGGCAACAGGGGGCCCACGAGGTAGGGGGGCGCGCCCCCACCCTCGTGGCAAGGTGGTGGCCCCCTGGCCTTCATCTTTGGCAGGTATTTTTCTTATTTTCCGAAAAGTGTCTCCGTGAAGTTTCAGGTCATTCCGAGAACGTTTGCTCCTGCACATAAATAACACCATGGTAATTCTGCTGAAAATAGCATCAGTCCGGGTTAGTTCCATTCAAATCATGCAAGTTAGAGTCCAAAACAAGGGCAAAAGTGTTTGGAAAAGTAGATATGTTAGAGATGTACCAACTCCCCCAAGCTTAAATCTTTGCTTGTCCTCAAGCAATTCAGTTGATAAACTAAAAGTGATAAAGAAAAACTTTTACAAACTCTGTTTGCTCTTGTTGTTGTAAATATGTAAAGCCAACATTCAAGTTTTCAACAAAGATTATAACTAACCACATTTGCAATAACGCATAGGTCTCAAGTTTACTCATATCAATAGCATAATCAACTAGCGAGCCATAATAATAAAACTTGGATGACAACACTTTCTCAAAACAATCATAATATGATATAACAGGATGGTATCTCGCTAGCCCTTTCTGAGACTGCAAAACATAAATGCAGAGCACCTTTAAAGACCAAGGACTGACTAGACATTGTAATTCATGGTAAAAGAGATCCAGTCAAGTCATACTCAATGTAAACTAACAGTAATGAATGCAAATGATAGCCGTGCTCTCCAACTAGTGCCTTTTAATAAGAGGATGATGAGTCAACATAAAAGTAAATAGATAGGCCCTTCGCAGAGGGAAGCAGGGATTTGTAGAGGTGCCAGAGCTCGGTTTTAAACAGAGGTGAATGATATTTTGAGCGGTATACTTTCATTGTCAACATAACAACCAAGCGATGGAGATATCTTCCATGCTACACACATTATAGGCGGTTCCCAAACAGAATGGTAAAGTTTATACTCCCCCTTCCACCACAAGCATCAATCCATGGCTTGCTCGAAACAACGAGTGCCTCCAACTAACAAGAGTCCTAGGGGGAGTTTTGTTTGCAATTATTTTGATTTAGTTTGCATAAAGCATGGGACTGGGCATCCCGGTGACCAGCCATTTATCTCGTGAGTGAGGAGCGGAGTCCACTCTTATTGAGAATAACCCACCTAACATGGAAGATACGGACAACCCTAGTTGATACATGAGCTGTTCGAGCATACAAAACAGGATATTTATTTGAAGGTTTAGAGTTTGGCACATACAAATTTACTTGGAACGGCAGGTAGATACCGTATATAGGTAGGTATAGTGGACTCATGTGGAATAACTTTGGGGTTTAAGGGATTGGATGCACACGCAGTATTCCCTCTTAGTACAGGCGAAGGCTAGCAAAAGACTGGGAAGCGACCAGCTAGAGAGCGACAACAGTCATGAACATGCATTAAAATTAATCAACACTGAATGCAAGCATGAGTAGGATATAATCCACCATGAACATAAATATCATGAAGGCTATGTTGATTTTGTTTCAACTACATGCGTGAACATGTGCCAAGTCAAGTCACTTAAATCATTCAGAGGAGGATACCACCCTATCATACCACATCATAACCATTTTAATAGCATGTTGGCACGCAAGGTAAACCATTATAACTCATAGCTAATCAAGCATGGCACAAGAAACTATGATCTCTAGTTGTCATTGCAAACATGTTTATTCATAATAGGCTGAATCAGGAACGATGAACTAATCATATTTACAAAAACAAAAGAGGTCGAGTTCATACCATCTTTTCTCATCTCAGCCAGTCCATCATATATCATCATAATTTCCCTTCACTTGCACGACCGAACGATGTGAATAATAATAATAGTGCACGTGCATTGGACTAAGCTGGAATCCGCAGGCATTCAATAAACAGGAGAAGACAAGGAAAAATGGGCTCTTTTGTCAGATCAACAATAATGCATATAAGAGCCACTTCAACAATTTTAATTATGGTCTTCTCCTATCGACCCCCAAAGAAAAGAAAAGAAATAAAACTATTTACACGGGAAAGCTCCCAACAAGCAAAAGAAGAACATGAAATATTTTTTGGGTTTTCTTTTTAATTACTACTACAAGCATGGAAATTAAACTGATTAAAAGCTACAACTAATTTTTTTGGTTTTTCTTAAGGTTTATTAAACACATAAGAAGAAAGCATAAAAAGGAAAAAACTAGCATGGATGATACAATGAAAAAGTATGAGCACCGACATCTAGCAATGAGTGTGTGAACATAAATGTAACATTGATGGGAAATACGTACTCCCACAAGCTTAGGCTTTCGACCTAAGTTGGTCTATGGCCACGGCTGGCCTGGCGGATATCCATAATAATAGTTGGGGTCATACTGTGATGCAGAAGAGGAAGACTCCGATTGCCACTGGCTGACAATCATCTCCAGATCCCACTGATAATTAGACTGCCGTGAAGGATCAAATTGTGATTCCGGCTCTAGCTCCTCGGCTGGTGCAGGGTTCCGTAGGCATGAATAGCTGTCAACGGAACAAGATACGTGCCTACAGTCAAATCAAACAAACAAGGAGCAGGCAAGGTAATATTCTCAGGATGATGTTTATTAAAGAACAATTGATATTTAAGCTCTCCATCCCTATTCTGAACAATAAAATCATGCGCCACCATACTTTTATAATCTAAATAAACACGAGGCAACACCTTTTCTTCCTTCTCATAATGCCTAATAGGTATGTTAAAATGTGCAGCTAGGCGTGTAGCATAGATGCCTCCAAAGATGGGGCCCTTGGTACGGTTCAGACTTAACCGTTTGGCAATAATGCCGCCCATACTAAAAGAGTTATCACCGTATAAACCATGGTGCAAAATAATAATATCAGGGATACTCAGGTTTCCATAGTTTCCGCGACCAATTAAGCAACGACTAGCAAATAATGCAACGTAATGTAAAACAGGAAAGTGTATGCTAGTGATTCGTGCATCGGAAACCTTCATTGTTTCCCCTACAGTGATAGTTTCAATAAATCCCTCCACATCATCACGATGTGGTTCTTCCATCTTGCCCTCAAAAGGGACTAAACAAATCTGACAGAAATCATAAAGTGACATCTCCTTATGCTCATCATATAAATAAAACACCATTGTAGGTGGTGAGCTCCTAGAATGGAAATGAAAGTTTTGCACAAAGATATTTGTGAGCAAGAGATACTGATCGTATTGGTCATGGAGGAAAGCGGTAAGGCCTGCAGTCTGAGCCAATTCATGAAAATCTTCATAAATCCCGGCTGCTCTTAAGAAATCCTCAGAAGGCCATTCACAGGCCCGAACCTCCGCGGTGCAAGGCAGATTATACTTAGACTTCGGTGCCTTTTCCTTTGAGCTTTGGCTCGATGAGCCCCTTAAGAGTCTCCTCATCATTTTCTGAAAAATTCTGAAATTTTTAGTAACTTCAAAATAAAAGTAAACCAAAGTCAATAATATTGATAGCAACTACTCCTACAAGTGCCCAGGGCCTATATCATGCATCAAAACTACTTTTGACCATATAAATTTGACATGCAAGCTCAAGAACAGGGTCACCCAAGCAGAAAAAAATTGCAATGAATAAAGCACAAAAACAAAAACTAATTGGACCAATGGAGGAGTCACATACGAAGGAACAATCTCCCCAAGAAGTTTTGTGAGAGGTGCTTTGAGCAAGGAGATCGAAAATGGCAGCAAAATGAGCTAGAACTCGTGCTTGAGCTGGATATTCGTGTTTGGGGGAGGAAGATGAAGTGTATGGGTGCAGGAATAAGTGGAGGGGGGCCACCGTGGGCCCACGAGGTAGGGGGCGCGCCCTAGAGGGGTAGGCGCGCCCTCCACCCTCGTGGGCAGGTGTTTGCCCCCTGGTGTGTTCTTAGTTCCATAAATCCTCAAATATTCTAGAAAAAATCATATTTAATTTTCAGGGCATTTGGAGAGCTTTTATTTTCGAGGTATTTTTATATTGCACGGATAATCAGATAACAGACAGAAAATTATTTATTTTTATTTTATTTAATATAAATAAAAGAAAGTAAAAGTGGGATATAGAAGGTTGTGCCTTCTAGTTTCATCCATCTCATGATCATCAAAAGGAATCCACTAACAAGGTTGATCAAGTCTTGTTAATAAACTCATTCCGAATAACATGGAACCAGAGAAATTTCGAATAGCACTGTGTTATCTCAATGGGGATATGCACATCCCCAATAATAAGAATATCATATTTCTTCTTGACAGTAGGAAGAGGAAATTCAAAACCTCCAAATATAATTGATGGAATTTTTCCAATAGAGTTGATACTATGAACTTGAGATTGTTTCCTCGGAAAGTGTACCGTGTGCTCATTACCATTAACATGAAAAGTGACATTGCCTTTAGTGCAATCAATAACAGCCCCTGCAGTATTCAAAAAAGGTCTTCCAAGAATAATAGACATACTATCGTCCTCAGGAATATCAAGAATAATAAAGTCCGTTAAAATAGTAACATTTGCAACTACAACAGGCACATCCTCACAAATACCGACAGGTATAGCAGTTGATTTATCAGCCATAACACTAACACCGGCTCCAAGATCACATAAAGCAGTTATAACATAATTTCTTTTAATAGAGCATGGTATAGTGGGTACTCCTAGATCTCCAAGTTTCTTTGGTATTCCACCCTTAAAAGTATAATTAGCAAGCATGGTGGAAATTTCAGCTTTCGGTATCTTTCTTTTATTTGTAATAATATCTTTCATATACTTAGCATAAGGATTGGTTTTGAGCATATCAGTTAATCGCATACGCCGAAAGATAGGTCTAATCATTTCAGCAAAGCGCTCAAAATCCTCATCATCCTTTTTCTTGGATGATTTGGGTGGAAAAGGCATGGGTTTCTGAACCCAAGGCGCTCTTTCTTTACCATGTTTCCTAGCAACAAAATCTTTCATATCATAACGTTGATTCTTTGATTGTGGGTTATCAAGATCAACAGCAGGTTCAATTTCTATATCATTATCATTACTAGGTGGAGCATCATCATGAACATTATTATTAGCATTATCATTAGTTTCAGGTTCATTACCAGATTGAGTTTCAGCATCAGAAATAGAAATATCATTTGGATTCTCAGGTGTTTCAACAATAGGATCACTAGAAGCATGCAAAGTCCTATCATTTTTCTTTTTTTTTCTTTTTAGAAGAACTAGGTGCATCTAAATTATTTCTCTGAGAATCTTGCTCAATTCTCTTAGGATGGCCTTCAGGATACAAAGGTTCCTGAGTCATCCTACCACCTCTAGTCATAACTCTAACAACATTATCATTATTATTTTTATTCAATTCATTGAGAAAATCATTTTGAGCTTTAAGTACTTGTTCTACTTGAGTGGTAACCATAGAAGCATGTTTACTAATAAGTTTAAGTTCACTTTTAACATTAGCCATATAATCACCCAAGTGTCCAAGCATATTTGAATTGTATTTTAATTGTCTACCAAAATAAGTATTAAAGTATTCGTGCTTAGCTATAAACTTATCGAACTCATCTAAGCATGGGCTTGCAATCTTAGTAAATGGGATTACAGCTTTATCATATCTATAGAGAGAATTTACCTTTACTACCTGTGTCGGGTTATCAGACCATGCGTTTCTTCAATAGGTAAAGGATTTGGATTATATGTTTTTTCAACAGGTGGTAAATTAATACCATGTATTTCTTCAATAGGAGGTAAATTCTTAACATCTTCAGCTTTAATACCATTTTCTTCCATAGATTTCTTTGCCTCTTGCATATCTTCAGGACTGAGAAATAGAATACCCCTCTTCTTCAGAGTTGGTTTAGGAATAGGTTCAGGAATTGGCTCCGGAGGTGTCCAATTATTTTCATTTGTTAGCATATTATTCAATAGAATTTTAGCTTCATCCGGTGTTCTTTCCCTGAAAACAGAACAAGCACAACTATCCAGGTAATCTCTGGAGGCATCGGTTAGACCATTATAAAAGATATCAAGTATTTCATTTTTCTTAAGAGGATGATCAAGCAAAGCATTAAGTAATTGGAGAAGCCGCCCCAAGCTTGTGGGAGACACTCTTCTTCAATTTGCACAAAATTATATATATCCCTTAAAGCAGCTTGTTTCTTATGAGCAGGGAAATATTTAGCAGAGAAGTAATAAATCATATCCTGGGGACTACGCACACAACCAGGATCAAGAGAATTAAACCATATCTTAGCATCACCCTTTAATGAGAATGGAAATATTTTAAGGATATAAAAGTAGCGAGTTCTCTCATCTTTAGTGAACAGGGTAGCTATATCATTCAGTTTAGTAAGATGTGCCACAACCATTTCAGATTCATAACCATGAAAAGGATCAGATTCAACCAAAGTAATTATATCAGGATCAACAGAGAATTCATAATCCTTATCAGTAACAAAGATAGGTGAAGTAGCAAAAGCAGGGTCAGGTTTCATTCTAGCATTTAGAGATTGCTTACTCCATTTAGCTAATAATCTTTTAAGTTCAGTTCTATTTTTGCAAGCTAAAATGGCTAAAGAAGCATGTTGATCAAAAACATAACCCTTAGGAATAGCAAGTGGTTCTTCATCATCACTTTCATCAGTATCATCAGATTCAATATTTTCTATCTCTCTAGCCCTAGCAAGTTGTTCATCAAGAAAAGCACTAAGTGGCATAGTAGTATCAGGCATAGAGGTAGTTTCATCATAAGTATCATGCATAGCAGAAGTGGCATCATCAATAACATGCGACATATCAGAACGAATAGCAGAAGCAGGTGTAGGTGTCGCAAGCTTACTCAAAACAGAAGGTGAATCAAGTGCAGAGCTAGATGGCAGTTCCTTACCTCCCCTCGTAGTTGAGGGATAGATCTTGGTTTTTGGATCTCTCAAGTTCTTCATAATGATAAGCAGATATATATCCCAAGTGACTCAAAGAATAGAGCTATGCTCCCCGGCAACGGCGCCAGAAAATAGTCTTGATAACCCACAAGTATAAGGGATCGCAATAGTTTTCGAGGGTAGAGTATTCAACCCAAATTTATTGATTCGACACAAGGGGAGCCAAAGAATATTCTCAAGTATTAGCAGCTGAGTTGTCAATTCAACCACACCTGGAAACTTAATATCTGCAGCCAAGTATTTAGTAGCAAAGTAATATGATGGTGGTGATAATGGTAGCAAAAGGTAACAGTAGTAAAAGTAATGTTTTTGGTATTTTGTAGTGATGATAGCAATAGCAACGGAAAAGTAAATAAGCGAAGAACAATATATGGAAAGCTCATAGGCAATGGATCGGTGATGGAGAATTATGCCGGATGCGGTTCATCATGTAGCAGTCATAACCTAGGGTGACACAGAACTAGCTCTAGTTCATTGATATAATGTAGGCATATATTCTGAACATAGTCATACGTGCTTATGGAAAAGAACTTGCATGACATCTTTTGTCCTACCCTCCCGTGGTAGCGGGGTCCTTATGGAAACTAAGGGATATTAAGGCCCCCTTTTAATAGAGAACCGGAACAAAGCATTAACACATAGTGAATACATGAACTCCTCACACTACGGTCATCACCGGTAAATATCCCAATTATTGTCACTTCGGGGTTAATGGATCATAACACATAATAGGTGACTATAGACTTGCAAGATAGGATCAAGAACACTCATATATTGATGAAAACATAATAGGTTCAGATCTAAAATCATGGCACTCGGGCCCTAGTGACAAGCATTAAGCATAGCAAAGTCATAGCAACATCAATCTCAGAACATAGTGGACAGTAGGGATCAAACCCTAACAAAACTAACTCGATTACATGATAGATCCCATCCAACCCATCATCGTCCAGCAAGCCTACAATGGAATTACTCATGCACGACGGTGAGCATCATGAAATTGGTGATTGAGGATGGTTGATGATGACGATGGCGACGGATTCCCCTCTCCGGAGCCCTGAACGGACTCCAGATCAGCCCTCCCGAGAGGTTTTAGGGTTTGGCGGCGGTTCCATATCGTAAAACGTGATGATTTCTTCTCTCTGATTTTTTCTCCCCGAAACTCAATATATGGAGGTGGAGTTGGAGTCGGAGAGGCAACAGGGGGCCCACGAGGTAGGGGGGCGCGCCCTAGGGGGACAGGCGCTTCCCCACCCTCGTGGCAAGGTGGTGGTCCTCCTGGCCTTCATCTTTGGCAGGTATTTTTCTTATTTTCTTAATAGTGTCTCCGTGAAGTTTCACGTCATTCCGAGAACGTTTGCTCCTGCACATAAATAACACCATGGTAATTCTGCTGAAAACAGCGTCAGTCCGGGTTAGTTCGATTCAAATCATGCAAGTTAGAGTCCAAAACAAGGGCAAAAGTGTTTGGAAAAGTAGATACGTTGGAGACGTATCATACACCACCGAGAGATCCGTCTCCCTCATGTGGGTCTCCACTCTATGCTCGCCGAACTGCATTGGAGCGCCGCGGGACATCCCCTCTCTATGTGTCATCATGGGTGTGCTTGTTGTGTTGTGGGACGCGATTGAAAGGTTGAAGAGACTAAGGTTATAATGGCCGCAGGAATTAAAGGGGAAGCCAGACGGCTAGGAATATCGGCAGGACCTGATGGCAGTTCTAATTTGCAGCGCGTAACTCCATTGTGTCGCACACAACTGCATCGCGTGGCAATGTGCGCGGCGCAACCGCATGGGGCCCCCAACGTGATCGTGCGCACGCCCAACCGCTGGTAGAGCTCGTGTGAAGGTACGCGAGCAGAGCGCTCCGCGGTCGCCTCAATGGTGATCGACCATCTCTACTCTTATAAAAGACCGAGTTGGTCATGATGGTGTGCCTACCATCGTGTAATATAGACCGTCCGATCTATATCTGACAGATAGAAAGCAAACTATGACAATTTTGCAAAAAGATACCTGCACCTCTCTCCACACTTGCAGATAAGGACTTCTCTCGTTCATCCTTTTCTCTCACAAGATAAACTACTCATAAAAATGTATCTTGATGTTCCGTGCAACGCACGTGCATCTTGCTAGTATATATATGCATATAGCAGTTGAACACGCAAGGAAAAGCTGTCCACAAGCCAAGCGCGCTGACGGACACGAGCAGAGCACGCCAACGGACATGACAGAGCGTGCCATGACGCCTAACAACGAGCAGAGCTTGCCAAGGGACGCGAGCAGAGGACAGCACAATGATACGTGGCAAATAAGACGAACTATGCGAGCGGTGTCGGAGACATCAAGCACGAATCAGATTAGAGTTGCGTGTGCGATATGTGGCATACAGTTGATCCATCCAAGCTGTTTGTGATGGAATAAGCCGTGTGTGTTGCAGGCAAACGCTTGCTGGTATATAACCTTAAATTTAACCAAAACAACATTAATGCATGTTACAAAAGTTGTATAGCTGGAAACCTGTTGAAATACGACTCCAATGATATAATCTTTGGCGACATGCATTAATATTTTATTAGTTGAATCCTACTTATAAACCAGGACGGGGGTATAGTAGGTAATTAAATCACAAACGTTTTTTTATTAAACGTGTCCTCTTGCATGTCTTTTCACCTCGCTGCCGCATACGGCTTACAACGCAAGCTTGCGCATCACGCGGGGGCATTCTTTTGGACAAATGGTGACACCAATGAATCGTCGGTGAGCCTGTTCCCGCACAACCTCACAGGTTCCCGCACAAGCTTCCAGCCAGACTCGGTGAAATCCCCCAAAATCGCAATGCTTATCGGCCTGCTATAAAAACCCTCACGACCGGCGAGTCATGCGTCGCATTTTCCCCTCCCATCCTGTAGCTTATCTTGTCTACTTCTCCCACAATCGCCAATGGCACCGGTTCACCGTCGTCGCTCATCCACTCTGCTGTCATCAGAGGACAGCTCCAGCTGGGAGGCTACACTACGGCGGCGGCACAGACCCCGGCGTAGTGTAGTGCACGTGGTGTCCTTGTTGGGTGTGCGCGGAACACCCACCACAGGCTCCGCCGCCGCTGCCTGTCGGCAACTGTTACTGGCCGCCGTTGCTGCCACACCACTGTTGAAAGCTAGGGCCATCTCCCGCTCCGCCGCCGCGGCCCAAAGGCGGGAGGTGGCCGTCGTGGCCACCACCCCACTGCCGGCCACCATGGCCATCACCCGCTCCGCCACCATGGCCCGAAGGCAGGAGGTGGTGGTCGTGGCCGCCACCCCATCATCGGCCGCCGTGGCCGCCAGCCCACCGTCGACCGCCGGGATTATCACCCGCTCCGCCGCCGCGGCCCGAAGGCGGGAGGCGGAGGCCCGCACGTGCGTCAGCGACCTTGCACGCTACATCGAGTTCCTGCGGGAGGAGGAGCGCCTCGTCGAGCATGCAAAGAGCCTTACCGCAGCCGTGGCCACAGCACACGCCGATGCAGAGGCGAGGAATTAGGAGATCTACGAGCAGTCCAGCCGCTTCGAGAGGGATCGTTTGGAGCGGCAATGGGCGTTCGAGCTGGCGAGCGTCGCTGAATGTGCAACACCGGTAGGCACCGTATTGCATTTGTCCAGCTCGTCGTTAGGCTCCTCCTCCTCCTCCTCCTCTGTGTCGGTGTCAAAACCGGCGGATCTCGGGTAGGGGGTCCCGAACTATGCGTCTAAGGCGGATGGTAACAGGAGGCAGGGGACATGATGTTTTACCCAGGTTCGGGCCCTCTTGATGGAGGTAAAACCCTACGTCCTGCTTGATTGTTCTTGATAATATGAGTAGTACAAGAGTTGATCTACCACGAGATCAGAGAGGCTAAACCCTAGAAGCTAGCCTATGGTATGATTATATGTTGTCCTATGGACTAAAACCCTCCGGTTTATATAGACACCGGAGGGGGCTAGGGTTACACAGAGTCGGTTACAAGGAAGGAGATCTACATATCCGTATTGCCAAGCTTGCCTTCCATGCCAAGGAGAGTCCCATACGGACACATGATGAAGTCTTCAATCTTGTATCTTCATAGTCCAACAGTCCGGCCAAAGGATATAATCCGGCTGTTCGGATACCCCCTAATCCAGGACTCCCTCAGTAGCCCCTGAACCAGGCTTCAATGACGATAAGTTCGGCGCGCAGATTGTCTTCGACATTGCAAGGCGGGTTCCTCCTCCGAATACTTCATAGAAGATCTTGAACACGAGGATCGTGTCCGGCTCTGCAAAACAAGTTCCACATAACACCGTAGAGAGAATAATATTTCCATAAATCTGATCTGCTGACGTACCCTGTAGCATGACATCACACCACAGCCAAGTCTTTATTCGAATCGTTTTTCATAACCCATCTCAGCATGTTTCACGAGGCGGTTTTCTTGGCACGTCTTGTCGAAGCAGAGATCGTGTCCCCTTTATTACGGGATTCCCATCAATACGGACGTGGGTAACCCAACCGCACCATCAATTACGATGCTTGGGGGATAAGCGAGTTTTACCAGGCTGGTGGGGACGCATAGTTTCGTCCTCCCTTATAAAGGGATAAGGGTTCACCTTTTCCTACCCACACCTTCTTCCTCCTTGCTCATCCATTCTCGCGCACTCGAGCTCCAGCGCCCAAGTCCACATCCTTCTCCTCAACCCTCTCCAAACATGTCCGGAGTGGGAGGCAAGTGGATGGTCTCCTCTGTCACGGAGAGAGACATCAAAAAACTACGCGGGACCAGATACTTAGCCGCGGATATCGCGCACCGGTTGCCAGCCGCGGGGCAGATCGTCCCTACCCCGGAACCTCACGAAAGGGTGGTTTTCCTCCCCCACTTCATCCGTGGACTGGGGTTTCCCCTCCATCCATTCGTCCGCGGCCTTATTTTCTATTATGGGCTGGCTTCCATGATATGGCCCCGAATTTCATCCTCAACATCTCGGCATTCATTGTCGTGTGCGAGGCTTTCCTCCGCATCAAGCCGAAGGTAGTAGGCGGCCAACAAGCGGAATGCGGCGGAGCCATGGTGGGCAAAATGCCCAACGTTACATGGATCGAGGGCTCCTTCGTGGATACCATAAAGGGGTGGCAATCGGGGTGGTTCTACATCACTGAGCCACGTGACACCAACTGGGTGGCAGCCCCGAGTTTCGATCCAGAATCCCCACACGGCTCACTTCCTGGAATGAGAAGGGCCTGTCCTGGGGTTCATCGGTGGAGCTGGACGGACTCCAGAAATGTATCCGGAACATGATAAGCAAGAAACTTAAGCTTGTCAACATAGTCCAGGTCATGCTCTTCTGCCAGATCCTCCCGTGTCAACAACAGGCTTTAAACTTATGGGAGTTCGACCCGGCCCAACACCAGACTCTACACGAGCTCTTCGACACGACGCATAAGGACGTCTAGAAGGTGTTGTTCAAGGGCGCCGAGGTCCCTCCTTCTTTTACCGAGGACCGCGGCCTAAGCGCGAAGCGCCCTGCGAATCCGGTAAGTTCTGTACATCTGGTAGGGTATTTATTTCCCATAGCTTAACCATGTGCGGGGTCTGAGCTCCCATGCCTTTGATATGACTGGGTGGAGACATCGGAGAAGATTAACTATTCGACCCCTCTACCCGAAGACCCTGCGGACGCTCTCCTGATGGAGATGCGGACTCCGGCTCCTTATGAGGTGTCAGAGAAGACCAAGAAGAAGGCCAAGGGAACCCGAAAGAGTTCCTGGCGTCAGGTGGTATCGGACTCATTGTCCGATAACTATGAGACGCACTCCTCCCGTGAAACGAGGAGGAGGAAGATAAAGACTCTCCCCCTCCAGCCAGGGAGACAAGAAAAGGAAGGCCGCCCCAACCGGGGAGGCCGAAGGGTCCAAGAAGGGAAGGACTCTCCTTCCGGACTGTTCTACCACCACCGCCGACAACGAAGACAAGTGGTTACTCAGGGCCAAGCCCTGGCGAAGTCGTAAGTATTCGTATACTAGAGTAACTCATAGCATACTTTTATTGCACTGCTTCTCCTAATGTCGAATATGATCATGCAGTCAGCCCCGAGCCCGTATCGACATATCCTCGTCGGACGATTACTTGGACTCGTCGGATATGGATAGCGACCCACTTCCATCCGCCTCCTCTCCTCGCCCTACGGACAATGTCGAGGTATTGTCTCAAGGGGCACTGAGCCGGGGGGAGACAGTCCCGGAGGCGTCTGAAGGCGACCTTCTGGACTCCAGGCACGAAGGGAGCAAGACTCCCAAGGGCTCCAAGTTCGGCCCCCAGCCGAACGCCGCGCCGGAACCTCCAATGGTTTCAGACTCCGGCAGGCGGCCCCCTTCCAAGAGAGGCAAGCCGCCTGTGCCAGTGACCTCTGTCCATCCAGAGGCACCGGACAACCTGCTGGGAGCGCTTCACGGCGCTTCCATCGACGAAGAGCACCGCACTATTATGAGTGCGGTGATCAAGAAGGTTCAGTTTGCCAAGAGCGGACTGACTAAAGCCTATGCCAGCTTTCTAACAGGCTTTGAGGTAAGTATTTAAAATATAGGAAAAATATTACCGCATAGATAGTAGCCCCTGATGCTCTGTTTGGTGTTCACAAAGAAAAGCCGAATAGATGATCAAATAATATCTACATGAGTCTAATATAAGTATGTCTGTATGCGTATGCAGGCTTCGCTGCTGACCTCTGCCGCACTGACTGCGGAGGTCGCCACACTGAAGCAGAACCTCGAGCGGTCCGAGGGAGAGCTCGGCCTTGCCAAGAGGCAGCTCAAGGAGAACAAAGATAAGTAACACCTTGTCTATATATAAAAGAGAAAGATGTGGTTGCAAAATGACAGGATCATCATGGATGTGCCAGGGCCACGACCGAAGTGGCGACCCTGAAGCAAGCGCTGTCCGAGGCCGAAAACACAGTGGCCAAGGAGCGCACCGAGCGGGAGAAACAGGAGGCACGAGTGGGCGAGGTGCAGGAAGAGCTCCAGGCTCTCATGAAGACGCGAGAGTCCGAGCTTGCCGCGGCCCTCGAGAGCATAAAGCATGCCAAGGCTAAAGCCCAAAAGGCCCTCCAGGAAATTGAGGTGATGAGGAAGATAGCGGCGGGTAAGGCATTCATTATGCAAAGCAAGCATGTGAAAGTAAATTACTTATTACTTACCCGAGTCCAGAGCTCTCCAGGAGCATTCGCAGATTTGCCCCGCAACGTGTTGGATGCCGCAAAGTACTATCGGGCCGAGGAGGGAAGCTCGACGGAGAAGTTGTTCTAGTCTCAGTATACTGGGACCGAACACCTGATGCCTGTGAGCGACCAGCTGAAGCAACTGGTCGAGCTGCACAAGGCGGCCGAACAGGCCATGAGGGGCCTTATAGTCCGGATATGGCCTGTCGACTTCCTTCCCAACAGCTACTTCGGCCTGGTGAGGTGGCTTGTGCACGCCTGCCCATGGCTGGAAGTCATAAAGCGGCCTGTCTGCATCGAAGGTGCACGCCGGGCTTTTGCCCGTGCGAAGGTGCACTGGTCCAAGATGGATGCCGAGAAGCTGGTGAAGGAGGGGCCACCGCAAGGCAAGGAGCATCGCCACCCTGAGATGTATTATGAGGGTGTCCTGAAGGGTGCCCGTCTTGTGGCGGACAAGTGTGCGAAGGATGTAATTTTTGAATAAACTTGCTCGTGTGATCCTGTATTATGAAAACTTGTTCATGTGCGCTATGCAACACTTGTTTTAATTTAAAATATTACCTTATGTGTGGCCGTTTATCAAATCTGAGAGATGGCCAGTCGTCGGCTTCTACCCCCATGCCATGAGTGCTGGGGTGTTCGGGATAAATCTGAGCACTCTTTTTCCCATTGTTGGGGTCCTTCGAGGGAGGTGCTTAGCACATCAAACAAGGCAATCAGACTATAATGCTTTATCACTCTCACTTAGCCATAGAAGTCTACAGTTTTAAATTTTGGCGAAGCCCCTAGTATTCGGAAGGCCGAATTCGGGGCGCTATACACGCCTAAGCCGGACAAAGCCGACTCCTCGCCCTAAGCGGCATAAGTCTTTAGGGACTTGAGACCTCTTGAACAGCGACCAGCTCTCGCCTTATCATGACAGTCAGTTTTATCTTTGTCTACTGAGGTGCTTAGCCAGATGAACCGGGGCACAATCATAGTAGTTCTCCCAGTGCTACCTTAGCCGATATAGCGGGACGTAAGGTACCAAAACATGGGAGTCGGGCAAACCCAACTATTGACCCAAGACATGATTCAGAGCTGATGCATATAATGCTATAAGTTCGGGGTGCCGCACTGTCGAAAGTGTTCGGTCTTCTCACGCCGTATTATGGGGTACGCTTAAGCCCCTTGCGTATTGGCCGTACCAGAGTGTACGGGTGCCGAATGTCATGAATGAACATATATATATAAGAAAGAATAGAGAATGCGATAATAGTCTAGTGCTATGCATTGTTTATTCAAGAAGGTGCGTCGAAGCAGAATGATACAAGTAGTGCGATAAGCAAAAAAAAGTAGGACTATTTGACATGTCCCCTCCAAGGGCAAGCTGAGGAATGGTATTTAAAGCATGTATTTCACTCGTTATCAGAGACCACCTGGGAGTTCCGTGGTGCGACGTAGCTTTCTGCCTCCTTGGTTGTTGCATCGTGTGTCCGGTAATCGTACTGTCGGACGGGGTTTCCAGAGATTAAAGCCTTGAAAGAGAGAAAAATAACAAAGCGGGAAGCCCCTAGTGCGGTTGAGCCGCGTCTTGGGGCGTGCCGTAGTTGTGCCCCCCTCCCCACCTGTGCCCATGGTATTTTCAATGCGTAATTATGTACGCGTGGCACGGATTTCGCCATTTGGCTGGTACTGGGGTGGGGGCCGTATTGCTATGCGAGCTCGGAACGTGCCAGGCGGTCTTGTTGCCGATTACTCCGGGCGCGCTTGAAGGTGTCCGGGTCTTTAATAGCCAAACTGGTGGATTGCCTTAAGAGGCTGCTTTGCTCTTCTGCTGCGAGGGCTGCAGTGTGCTCCTCCGTGCAGAGAGAGTGCTCTGTGTTTCCATTGACTGTGATGACCCCCCGAGGTCCTGGCATCTTGAGCTTGAGATATGCATAGTGCGGTACCACGTTGAATCTCGCAAATGCGGTTCGCCCGAGCAGTGCATGATAGCCACTGCGGAACGGGACTATATCGAAGATTAACTCCTCGCTTCGAAAGTTGTCCGGGGATCCGAAGACCACTTCCAGTGTGACTGAGCCTGTGCAATGGGCCTTTACACCTGGTATGATGCCTTTGAAGGTCATTTTTGTGGGTTTGATCCTTGAGGGGTCTATACCCATTTTGCGCACTGTGTCCTGATAAAACAGGTTCAGGCTGCCGCCGCCGTCCATAAGGACTCGAGTGAGGTGAAATCCGTCGATGATTGGGTCTAGGACCAGTGTGGTGAATCTGACATGATGGATACTAGTGGGATGGTCCCTGCGATCGAAGGTGATCGGACAGGAGGACCATGGGTTGAACTTTGGGGCGACTGGATCCAACGCATATACATCCCTTAACGCACGCTTCCGCTCCCTCTTGGGGATGTGGGTTGCGTATATCATGTTCACTGTCCGCACTTGAGGGGGGAACCTCTTCTATCCTCCGGTGTTCGGCTGCCGGGGCTCTTCCTCATCATCGCTATGTAGCCCCTTATCTTTGTTTTCGGTGTTTAACTTGCCGGCCTGCTTGAACACCCAACATTCCCTGTTGGTGTGGTTGGCTGGCTTGTCGGGGGTGCCATGTATTTGGCACGAGCGATCGAGTATATGGTCCAAACTGGACGAGCCCGGAGTGCTTCTTTTGAATGGCTTTTTCCGCTGACCGGGTTTAGAGCCTCTAAATCTGGCATTGACTATCGTATCATCGGTATTGTCGCTATTGACGCGGCGCTTATGTTTGTTGCGACGTGACCTACCATTGCTATCCTTGGTATCTGAAGTACCATGGTTCTTTGATATGTTATTGCTGCGAGCCAGCCAGCTGTCTTCTCCCGCGCAAAAGCGGGTCATGAGTGTCGTGAGGGCTGCCATAGATTTCGGCTTTTCCTCGCCGAGGTGCCGGGCAAGCCACTCGTCACGGATGTTGTGCTTAAAAGCTGCTAGGGCCTCTACGTCCGGACAGTAGACGATTTGATTTTTCTTTGTCAGGAACCGTGTCCAGAATTGCCTGGCCGATTCCTCTGGCTGCTGAATTATGTGGCTCAAGTCATCAGCATCTGGTGGTCGCACATAAGTGCCCTGGAAGTTGTCGAGGAATGCGGCTTCCAGATCTTCCCAACAGCCAATGGATTCTGCTGGCAGGCTGTTGAGCCAATGTCGAGCTAGTCCTTTGAGCTTGAGTGGGAGGTATTTGATGGCGTGTAGATCGACACCGCGGGCCATGTGGATGTGCAGGAGGAAGTCCTTAATCCATACCACAGGATCTGTTGTGCCCTCGTATGATCCGATATTTACAGGTTTGAAACCATCTGGGATTTGGTGATCCATTACTTCGTCTGTGAAGCATATGGGGTGTGCGGCACCTCTGTAGTGGGCTATGTCGCGATGCAGCACGAATGAGTCTTGTCCGCTGTGTTCGGCCCGGCCGGATTTACTTTTACTGTATCCGGCATGACGGTTATCGTCTTGCGTAGTTGCGTGCCCTCATGATCCGTAGATTAATCTTACATGTTTTGCTTTGTTCTCCAATACGTCTCGCAGGTCTAGCGTGTTTCCCCGTGCCTTGTTATTTTTATTTGAGTGGCGTCGGGGTGCGGGCTGAGTTTTTGGCTGAAATGCCTCTCTGTCGCGGCCACGAGGTGGCCGATCATCTGCGTCATATGCTAGAGATGTAGGTTTTAATGCTTCCTCCTCTAGTCGGGGGTAGCAACTTGCGCTTTGGGTAACTCTTGGAGGGGCGACCGAGTTCATATTCCTCGGCCGCAAGGACTTGAGTCCATCTGCCAACTAGCAAATCTTGGTCAGCTTGAAGCTGCTGCTACTTTTTCTTAAGGCTATTTGCCGTGGCTATAAGCCGGCGCTTGAAGCGCTCTTGCTCGGCGGTATCCTCTGGCACGACAAATTCATCGTCATCAAGGCTTGCCTCGTCTTCGGAGGGAGGCATGTAATTATCATCCTCCGCCTCTCCATCTACCGCTCTCTCGGGAGGGCTGGCTTCTCCATCCTCCTGCTCTAACTCTTGCTGGAGGGGATCGTTGTCATCTTCGGCACTGTCCGGAGTGCTATTATCTCCTGTGCCGGTGTCACCGCTTTTGCTTTGGCGAGACTTAGAGCAGCGCCGCTGACGTCGGCACTTGGGTTTCTTCTTGGAGGGGGTCATCCTCCACTGTCTTGTCGCCCTTGCCTTCTTTGGGTGTGTCCACCATGTATATATCGTATGATGAGGTGGCTGTCCAATGCCCTGTGGGCAGTGGTTCCTCTTCGTCTCCCGCATCATCGTCCATACCGCCGATGTCTTCGGAGTCGAAGTCGAGCATGTCGGTCAAATTGTCGACCGTGGCTACTAAGTGGGTGGTGGGTGGGCGGCGAATTTCTTCGTCATCCGCATCCCAATCCTGCCGAACATAGTTTGGCCAGGACTCTCCTGACAGGGAGAGAGACCTTAATGAGTTCAGTATGTCGCTGAAAGGTGAGTGCTGAAAGATATCCACGAAGGTGAACTCCATGATTGGCACCCAGCGGGATTCGATAGGCACGGGCGCATGCGGTTTGGGGTCCGTGGCTGGGGAAGAATCCAGTAGTTCGGCATCACGGCTCCCATGAAGGCTAAGGTCGATACTCGGCTTGATCGCCGTTGAGAATACGGCCTCCGTGGTGGGGTCTATCGACCCGTCCATGGATGGCGCAATTGGCTCCGAATTGAGGGTCGGAGCGGTTGCCGGTGCGGTCACCTGAACACTGTCCGATGGTAGAGCTAAATCATGCTCATCGTGACCGTGCGACGCACTCGGCAGGGGCTCGAATCCGTCGAAGATAAAGTCTCCGCGGATGTCGGCCGTGTAGTTTAAGCTTCCAAACCTGACCTGGTGGCCAGGGGCGTAACTCTCGATCTACTCCAGATGGCCAAGCGAGTTGGCCCGCAGTGCGAAGCCGCCGAATACAGAGATCTTTCTGAGGATAAAAGTCTCACCCCGGACTACATCGCTATCGATAATCGAAGGAGCCATCAAGCCTAACGGTGAAGACACAGAGGAACTCTCAATGAAAGCACTAATGTCGGTGTCAAAACCGGCGGATCTCGGGTAGGGGGTCCCGAACTGTGCGTCTAAGGCGGATGGTAACAGGAGGAAGGGGACACGATGTTTTACCCAGGTTCGGGCCCTCTTGATGGAGGTAAAACCCTACGTCCTGCTTGATTGTTCTTGATAATATGAGTAGTATAAGAGTTGATCTACCACGAGATCAGAGAGGCTAAACCCTAGAAGCTAGCCTATGGTATGATTATATGTTGTCCTACGGACTGAAACCCTCCGGTTTATATAGACACTAGAGGGGGCTAGGGTTACACAAAGTCGGTTACAAGGAAGGAGATCTACATATCTGTATTGCCAAGCTTGCCTTCCACGCCAAGGAGAGTCCCATCCGGACACGAGACGAAGTCTTCAATCTTGTATCTTCATAGTCCAACAGTCCGGCCAAAGGATATAATCCGGCTGTCCGGATACCCCCCTAATCCAAGACTCCCTCAGTCTGCCTCTTATTGAGGTGGTGAGCGCGCTCGGTAGAGGAGAGGCTACCGGAAGTAGCACAAAGCCCCTCTGTGGTAGTATAGTAGCATTTAGGGGCTATTTTGTTCAGTTCATCTGACTATAGATGTGTGGTCGAACTGTACTTAAAATTAGCTAGTATATATAGTTGAACTAACTATTTCAGTACATGGTTGGCAACAATTGGGGAGAAGTTTGGTTGCTTCAGCTGTCTAGTTGAGCTGTTTGTATAAATTAAGAACGACTGCTTAATCTATGAATGAAATCTATGCTTAATTACTGAATTCTAGTTGCAAAAATTAGATAGTGGTAATGATTTCTAGCTGCATATTTTGACAAATCACAGTGTTACAAGGATTGACAAATGGCAACGTTACTAGATCAACAAATGTAAATCTTTCCAGTTTGACAAATGGCAACATACCCAATAATTGTTTGTACATGGTTGCACACGGGTCATCCAAATCAACCGTTTGCGTTGAAGGGATGCACAAATCCTGTGCTACTCTCACTTTGCATACGGGTGTTCTATCTAAAACGTTTGTGATCAAGAGCTGCACAAATCCTGCTCGGCACATTTTCCCTTGGCTTCCTGGGGAAGCTGTCTGTTTGCATACGGGTCTTCTAACTGCACCGTTTGCGATGAGTGTTTTATATTTAAAAACCTAATTAAACTGGGGAAACCGAATTAAACCTGGGGAAGTTGACAATTTATTTACCAAGGCATGTTGATGCCGCTCCATGATAGCATGCCAAGTTTCATGAATTTCAGATGAGTTTTGGATTTACTAGAATTTAAAAACCAGGTATCTCAATGTTTGCGGCCGAGTGACGGTGGCACGGTGTTTGAAATTCATTCCCATTTCTTCCATGGGACCTAAGCACGCACCCAATGACACATATTTGATTTTTCAACCAGTTTATATGCATCGGAGAATGTGCATGTAGTTCAAATTTGAAGTATGCACATAAAATGGCTGGAAAATGCAGTTAATGTATAAAAATGTCCAAACGAACCCCGAAAAATTCCAAAACTTAACACAACACTCTTGTTGTTCTATGTTGACATTAGAAACATTTTGAAAGCAATAAGAGGCAACATATATCGTTTCGTCCCCAAAGGTGGCACGTTTCCTACCAAAACCATCACGCTTGTTGTGAGAAGCTCTGGTTTGTGAGAAGCTTATACCCAAACCTGCCCCAAATGGGACAACAAATTTACCACGACATGTTGATGCCGCTCCATGATAGCATGCCAAGTTTCATGAATTTCAGACGAGTTTTGGATTTACTAGAATTTAAAACCCAGGTATCTCAATGTTTGCAGTCGAGTGAAAGTGGCAGGGTGTTTGAAATTCATCCCCATTTCTTGCATGGGCTAAGCATGCACCCAAGGACACATATTTGATTTTTCAACCAGTTTATATGCACTGGAGAATGTGCATGTAGTTCAAATTTAAATTATGCACATAAAATGCCTATTAAACCCAGTTAATGTATAAAAATGTCCAAACCAACCCTAAAAAATTCTAAAATTGAACACAACACTCTTGTTGTTCTATGTTGACACTCAAATTTTTTTGAAACCAATAAGAGGCAATGGATATCGTTTCATCCCCAAAGGTGGCACCTTCCCTACCTAAACCATCATGCTTGTTGTGAGAAGCGCTGGTTTGTGAGAAGCTTATACCCAAACCTGCCCCAAATGAGACAATTTTTTTACCACAACATGTTGATGCCGCTCCATGATAGCATGCCAAGTTTCATGAATTTCAAACGAGTTTTGGATTTACTATAATTTAAAAATCAGGTATCTCAATATGTGCGGCCGAGTGACGGTGGCAGGGTGTTTGAAATTCATTCCCATTTCTTGCATGGGACCTAAGCATGCAACCAAGGACACACATTTGATTTTTCAACCATCTTATATGCACTGCTGTCGGCGTTCTGGGAACGGGGGTCCCCAGACTTGACTGCCTGCGGCCTGCGGCGTGGCTCAAAGGGGGGTCCAGCACGGCCCATCTTCATCAACACAGACCCAAGACCCTCGCGAGGGGCCAGGCCTCGTGGGGCGGACGACGTGGAGCTTCCTTAGGCACGGCCTCATCAGGCTGGCTCGCGAGGAGGCGGAGAGATCAAGGTGGGGTACCTCACGAGGTGCCCGTGACGCAAGCCATGATGACCAAAGGCGCCAGGCGGGCGCCAGCCGCGCAGTGTCCTCCTTTCCCCTTTAGTGCAAAGGGGGCAAGCGCAGCCGCGGAGTACCGAGGCATCAGGCAAAGGTTGCCATTTCGGTGCAACAAGACCAAGACCAAGAGGACTGCAAGACAGAGGTCACCGTGGAGCCCAAGACGGCGTCACCACCAGAGCTTTGTGCAGGCGAAGACTACTTTTGTCAGGATAGCTGGTACTAGCTGTCCCCCTTCAAATTAGCCCGCCATTGTTGGCTCCCTTCCCGCTCGATATTTGGGAAGAGGACCAGGGCCTCTATAAATAGGACTAGCCACCGTAGTAGGGAAAAGGGAGATCGAATCAAAGAGAGAGAGAAGGGTGATTGAACTCCTCCCAGCAGTTCATCACCCCAGCCAAGAACAGACCCTCGCGAGGCTGTTCTTCCTTGTATTGTTCATCATCATCAGCCCAAGAGGCAATCCACACACCACACACTGGAGTAGGCTATTACACCACAACGGTGGCCCGAACCAGTATAAACCCTGTGTCTCTTGTGTTGTTCTTTCCATTGCTTAAATCTTAGCAAGGCGGAGGGGTGCAGGTAGGTAGGAGGCGAAATCTCCACGCGCACCCCAGTGTTTGAACCTCAAGGGTCTGCCGGAACCCGAAATTCGACATTTGGCGCGCCAGGTAGTGGTGCACCGGAGTTTTCCCTTCTGCCACCGCCATGACCTGCCTCGCGATGAGTAGCGCGCCGCCCGCTCCGGCCACCGGCACCAGCACGGGGGCCAAGGGGCTCCGAGCCCTGGTCCCAGCCCTGCAACGGGTACGGTGGCCAGACAAGTTCAAGCCAACCACGCCGCCACGCCACGGCGGCGCGACTGATCCGCTGGCCTTCTTGCTGGCGTACGAGGAGGCCATCCTCGAAGCTGGAGATGACGATAGGGTCATGGCCAACTGGCTCCCCATGGCCCTCACCGGCGCTCCGCGCGCGTGGCTGCTCCACCTGCTGGCAGCCTCCGTGGCCTCTTGGGAAGAGCCCCGCAGCCTCTTCCCCGCCCACCACGCTACACCAACACCCCCGGTGGTCGCGGCCCTCCTGGGCGGCTCGCAGGCACCGCCTACAAGTCACCACGTCAAGCCATTCATCCGCCGGGTCAGCGCCGCTTCCACGTGGCAGGGGGCTCTCCTGGACCGGGCGGCGCCCGAGGCCGGCCTGACCTTCAGCTCGGAGGACCACCCCTTCAACTCGGCCTGCTCGGGTGCGCTCCCCATGCTGTGCACCCCCACCATCTGCCAGGTGGCCGTCACCAGAACTCTCATCGATGGCGGTGCGGGCCTCAGCGTGCTCTCAGTCGAGGCCTTCAACCTCCTCTGCATACCCCTGGAACGGTTGCAACCCAGCCGGCCCTTCTCAGGCGTTGGGGGCGGATCATCCAGCTCCTTGGGACAGATCCGGCTCCCAGTAACCTTCGGCACCTACAACAACTTCTGCACGGAGCTGGTCGACTTCGACATCGCCCCCATCGGCCTCCCCTACAACGCCATCCTCGGCTACCCAGCGCTGGCCCAGTTCATGGCCGCAACGCACCCGGCGTACAACCTCATGAAGATGCCCGGGAGCAGCGGTGTCCTCACCGTGCACGGGGACACCGGAGACGCGCTGCGGGTGCTCAAGCTCGCCTTCAAGACGGCAGCGTCGGCGCAGCCCGCCGATCCGGAGACCCTCGAGCCCAAGGGGGCTGCACCCGCCAAGAAGAAATAGTTGTTCACCCAAGACAAGGCAGAAACCAAGCAGATACCCGTCGATGAGGACGGGTCCACCAACGGCACTTTCACCATAGGCGCCAACCTCGAACCCGAGCAGGAGGAGGCCCTGGTCGGTTTCCTGCGCGCAAGCAAGAAGGTATTCGCTTGGGAGCCTGACCAGTTGGCGGGGATTAAGGATGGCAATGGGTCGGGTTTGGATCGGGTTGAACAATACCAAATCCATATCCATATCCATGAAGGCAGTCCCAGCCCATCCATGAAGAAAATCCATGGGCGAAAAATTGTGACCATGTCCAAATCCGATGGATATCCATACCCATTGGATGTCCAAATCCGATGGATATCCGTACCTCTCAAGACCTATACATAAGACATAAATCATTGCACAATGTGCACTCTGCATTGGCGTGCTCACTCCCTGCCGTGCAGTCATAGCCCTTGCATTGTCCCACTGCTGCGGCCATGCATCAATGCGTGTGGGGAAACGCGAAGATGGAGCTGGGTTGTCGCAGGACAATAGTGGCTGTTGCAGCGATCCACCTTACGTGGGGGTAGTGGCTGGCAGCGGCGGCCTCCTCTAGGGCTATGAGAGGAGTAACTCAAGGAGATGGCACCAATTCTCAACAACAAGTCATTTAATTAGTGTTGATACTAGGATGAGAAGGTGCGTTGGAGTATGTTACGGTGGGGATTGTGTAATTTCTTTTGGATGTTTTAGATAAAGGATAAAATTATAGTGGAACATGTGACTGTGGGGTAGGGGTAGCAGAATATTGCTCGTTAAGTCAGACGATCGGGTCGGGTTTGGATATATCCATGGGTACAAGATTATGTCCATGCCCTATCCATGAGTAATCGGGTCGGGTTTGGACGCTACCCATGGGCGCAAAAGCATATCCAAACCCTATCCATTCGGGTTGGATATCCATGGGTATCCATGTCCATGGATAAAATTGCCATCCTTAGCGGGGATTCCTAGGAGTGTAATCGAGCATCACCTCAACGTGTGCCCCAACGTGCGCCCTGTGAAGCAGAAGGCAAGGCGGCAGTCCACAGAAAAGCAGGCCTTCATCGTCCAAGAGACCCGTAAACTAGAAGCCGCTGGGGTCATTCGCGAGGTCCGATACCCGGATTGGTTGGCCAACCCTGTCGTTGTGCCAAAGAAGGGAGGGAAGGAGCGCATGTGTGTCGACTTCACCAACCTCAACAAGGCATGCCCGCAAGACCCGTTCCCGCTCCCCCGCATCGACCAGATCATCGATTCCACCGTAGAATGCGACCTGCTATGCTTCTTGGATGCCTTCTCTGGGTATCACCAGATCAAGATGGCGGTAGAAGACGTCGAAAAGACAGCCTTCCTAACCCCGTGTGGGGTGTACTGCTACACATGCATGCCATTCGGGCTGCGTAACACAGGGGCGACCTTTCAGCGGCTGATGCACATCACCTTGGGCCCGCAGCTCGGGAAGAATGTTGAAGCTTACGTCGATGACATTGTGGTAAAGTCTCGGGAGGCCAGGACCCTGATACAAGACCTGGAGGAAACTTTCGCGAGCCTCAACGCAGTGAACCTGCGGCTCAACCTAGAGAAGTGTGTGTTCGGAGTCCCCTCGGGTAAGCTCTTGGGTTTCCTCGTGTCCCACCGAGGCATCGAGGCTAACCCGGAAAAGGTCAAGGCGGTGGAGGACATGAGCCCGCCAAAGATCCTCAGAGAAATGCAGAAGCTCACTAGGCGCGTGACCGTGCTAGGGCGCTTCATCTCCAAGTTGGGGGAGTGAGCGCTGCCTTTCTTCCAGCTAATGAAGAAAAAGGGGCCCTTTGAGTGGACTGAAGAGGCCGACAAGGCGTTCCAGGATCTCAAGAGATACCTGACCAGCCCACCGGTCATGGTGGCTCCGCGCCCTCAAGAGCCCCTGGTGCTTTACCTCGCCGCCACTCCCTACTCCGCCAGCGCAGCCCTGGTGGCGGTTAGAGAGGAGCGTCGAATCAAAACCACAGCAGCAACCCGGGACAAGGCAAAACAGGAACAAGGAAGGCCCACAGAAACCGCCACCGCGGCTGAGGAGGATCAGCCGCCGCAGTGGAGTGCACTGGAGGCGAAAGAGGCCCCTCTCCCAGATGGCCAGCCTCAGGAGGCCTCATCGCCTCAGGAGGCGCCATGGTCTCTGAAGGGAGCCACCAGCACTGACGCACCCAACCTCATTGAGCACCCAATGTACTTCGTCAGCACGGTGTTGCGGGACGCGAGGGCACGGTACCCCATGCCTCAGAAACTCCTCCTCGCGCTACTGGTGGCCTCGCGCAAGCTGCGGCACTATTTTCAGGGTCACCCCGTCAAGGTTGTCTCGTCATACCCCCTGGAGAGAGTGCTCAGGAGCCCTAACTCAGCTGGAAGGGTCCCTGAGTGGAACATAGAACTGCAAGCGTTTTAGCTCGAATTCAGCACGACCAGAGTCATCAAGGGAGCAGCATTGGCGGATTTTGTGGCAGAATGGACGGAGGCACCAGGCCTCTAGGCCGACGAGGATCGGTCCCTCTCCCCGGGAAGTGAGGCGCCAGAAGGCTGGGTCATGTACTTCGATGGGGCGTTCTCCAGGCATGGCGCTGGGGCTGGGGCGGTGCTTATATCGCCCACTCAGGACAAGCTCTACTACACTATGCAGCTCTATTTCCAGCAAGGTGAAAAGGTCTCCAACAACATAGCGGAGTATGAAGGTTTAATAGCGGGTTTGAAGGCCGCAGCTGCCTTGGGGGTGAAACGCCTCACCATCAAGGGCGATTCGCAGCTTCTTGTCAATTTCTCCAACAAGGTGTACGAGCCGAAAGATGAGCACATGGAAGCCTACCTTGCGGAGGTCCGCAGGATGGAGAAGCAGTTCTGGGGGTTGGAGTTGCAGCACATGCCCCGTGGCACCAATCAGGAGGCCGACGACATCGCCAAACGGGCGTCCAGGCGGTTACCTCAGGAGCCTGGCATTTTCTAGGAGCGGCTCTTCAAGCCCTCAGCCCTGCCGTCATTGTCAAACATGGCTCAGCCTTGGGAGGAGCTCCCCCAGCCACCTGCCTCAGGAGCTCCGGCCTGTGGCCCGACCTCAGGAGCACGCCTGCTCCTGACGATGGAAACTCAGGAGGGGTGCTGGACCACGGAGCTCCGGAGTTACTTAACACAAGGGACCCTGCCGGAGAAGGAGGAGGAAGCGGAGCGTGTGGCACGGCAGGCCACGGCATACTGCATCAAGGATGGAGAGCTCTATCGGAAGCAACCAAACAATGTATCACTGCGCTGCATCTCCAGGGAGCAAGGAAAGGAACTGCTGGAAGATATACACGGCAGAGACTATGGACATCATTCATCATCACGAGCCCTCATCGGCAAGGCGTTCCGCAGTGGGTTTTATTGGCCCACCGCACTCAATGACGCCGTCGAACTAGTGAAAGCTTTTGAGGCTTGCCAGTTCCACGCCAAGCAGATCCATCAGCCGGCAGGAGGCCTGCAGACTATACCCCTTTCGTGGCCATTCGTAGTCTGGGGGCTGGACATCCTGGGCCTGTTTCCTCGGGCCAGGGGGCTACCGCTACCTCTACGTCGCCGTGGACAAGTTCACCAAGTGGGCTGAAGTAGAGGCCATCCGCACCATCCCCGCGGGTTCCGCGGTCAAGTTCATCAGGGGCATCGTGAGCCGGTTCGGGGTGCCGAACCGCATCATCACAGACAACGGTTCGCAGTTCACCAGTAACCTCTTCAAAACATACTGTGCTAACCTTGGAACGCAGATATGCTACGCTTCAGTGGCGCACCACCGAAGCAACGCTCAGGCCGAGCGAGCCAACGCGGAGGTCCTGAGGGGCCTCAAGACCAGGATGTTCAAGAAGAAGCTAGAGGCCTACGGTGGAGGTTGGTACGACGAGCTCCAGTCCGTGTTGTGGTCGATCCGCACAACCGCGACCAAGCCGACTGGAGAGACCCTGTTCTTCCTGGTCTACGGAGCCGAAGCGGTCCTCCCTCACGAGGTCAGATGTCGCTCCGCGTGGGTCCTGGCATTCGACGAGGCGCAGCAGGACACCATGCGGGGGATGGACCTCGTGCCGGGGGAGGAACGTCGCTGAGAAGCCGCGCTGCGAGTGGCGAGGTACCAACAAGCACTGCGACGATATCACTGCCGCAACATCCGCCCCAGAACTCTCGAGGTAGGAGACCTCGTGCTCAGGCGGGTTCTCTCCAGGGAGGGACTACACAAGCTCTCTCCCATGTGGGAGGGCCCGTTCAAGGTTGTTCATGTTTCCAGGCCCGGCTCCGCGCGCTTGGAGACCCAGGAGGGTGTGCCGGTCTAGAACGCATGGAACATCCAGCACCTCCGGAGGTTCTACCCCTAAAAAGGCCAAGAGCCTGTGAAGAAGGCGAATGCCTGTGAAACTATCGCGTTTTGGAAAAGGCCCAGAGCCTGTGAAGAAGGCGAATGCCTATGAAGCTGTCGCGTTTTGGAAAAGGCCCAGAGCCTGTGAAGAAGGCGAATGCCTGTGAAGCTATCACGTTTTGGAAAAGGCCCAGAGCCTGTGAAGAAGGCGAATGCCTGTGAAGCTGTCGCGTTTTGGAAAAGGCCCAGAGCCTGTGAAGAAGGCGAATGCCTGTGAAGTTGTCGCGTTTTGGGAAAGGCCCGGAGCCTGTGAAGAAGGCCAACGCCTGTGAAGCTCGCCGCCCGTGACACTCTCACATAATAATGAGTTGGGGCTGTACACGCCCCGGAGTCTCAGGAGCGCCGGCGTCAGGCCCTGGGGCTCCCTCACATGCCCAGTGGCAGCACTTAGCTCCGCGTTGGTGAGAAGACGTCGAAGACTAGATTAGGTGCCGGACGCGCCTTTTTCATTTTCTTTCCGCAGTTGGCTTGTTCATTCTCATTCGAAGTTTTATTGAAGTTGTTGCTGTCTTTGGCTTGTGGTTCTTCGACTTTTCACTCTCCTGCCTCGATTTCTCTTATGCAAGGCCTCGCGAGGGGGCAACCGAGCTCCCTCGCGAGTGTTCCTGTCCTAGTCGTTCAAAGGTTTGGCGACCCGGGTCCATTACAGGAGCACCCCTCCAGTCCGTGCCCCATGGGCACTGCGACACGAACACAGGGCCTGGGTCGGTCGCACCCCCACGGCTGCGGCCGGGAACTATCCACGCGCGGGCACGTAGCCGGAAGGCACAATAACGGAAGCAAAGCGATGATTAACAAGCAATAACCCAAACACGCCCCCGCGGGGCTTCACGCTACTGTCTTTTTACGCAGGAAAAAGGAAAAGAAAGAACAGATCAGGCGCAACTCGCCTCACACCCGCCTGCAGGGAAGACTCGAGCTGCCTCCGGGGCTCAGGCAGACTCCCTCTCGCGCTTCACCGAGGCGCGACGGTGGGCAGACACGCTACCACCTCCCAAGCAGATACGACGGCGTGGAGGCTGACCGCCGCCACCGCTAGAAGAGTCGCCGCCTGAAGAAGAACCGAAGAAGCTTGGGGAACTCTGAGCGCCGCCAGTCACGCGAGCGCTGTCCTCTCCATCATCGCCGGAGCTGGGTTCCCGGCCGCGGTGGGCGTCCTCGGGGCAGCACCCTGTGCGACGACCATCTTCCCCAAGCACCCTCATGTAGAGGGTGGCATCGCCGTCAAACTTGAAGTGCAGGGTGCACCGACGGCTCAGGCTACGCGCGCGGGAAAACGTCTGCCAACCGCGGGCCAAGGCCAGGCTCCCGGCTGCGGAGACCTCCAGTGAAGCCCATGAGGCCCGGCTGCAGCAGCCGTCAGCCTGGAGCCAGAGGCCGCCCGAGGCGCCGGCCAGGAGCTCGCCGAGGAGGAAGCCAGGAAGTGGAAGCCAGGTGCTAGTCGGCTCCGCCGACCACACAACGAACTCCGGCAGCACCTCTGCAGCGTGAAAGTGCGGCCTAGGGGGACGCGCGACCGAAGCACGCCCCCCCCCGGCCGCAGCAGTCCGCCCGTCACCATGCTAGAAATCGTCTCCACGGCCACGGGGAGCTGCTGTGGTGGCCACAGGATGTTTGCGAGGGCGCCCTCGGCCGCGCTTGGGCGGGGGAGAGGCAGGCTCAACCTGGCGAGCCTTCCCCTTCTCTGCGGTCGAGAACCTCCTTGACGGGGCCATGAAGAAGAAGGAGAAGCAAGGGGGGATGAACTGGAAGGGCGCGCGCCGATCCATACTTAAAGCTGGCGAGGGCCAACCATCGGCCCCAACGATCGCAGGTAATCATGACCCGCTTGGCATGCAGGGACTTGTCCAATCCACGCAGTTGCCGAGGCGCCATGGGGAAGTGGAGACGCCCACGTCCAATCAACCACCACGCAACACCCAAGACCGCAGGCTGTTAGGGCCCGCGGCGCTTCGCTCTTGCCCTTTCGCCTCCCTGCACAGCCAGGCCTGGGCGCGCCTTGGGCCCGGGGGCTACTGTCGGCATTCTAGGAACGGGGGTCCCCAGACTTGCCTGCCTGCGGCCTGCGGCGTGGCTCAAAGGGGGGTCCAGCACGGCCCATCTTCATCAACACAGACCCAAGACACTCGCGAGGGGCCAGGCCTCGCGGGGCAGACGATGCGGAGCTTCCTCAGGCACGGCCTCATCAGGCTGGCTCGCGAGGAGGCGGAGAGATCAAGGCGGGGTACCTCACGAGGTGCCCGTGACGCAAGCCATGCCGACCAAAGGCGCCAGGCGGGCGCCAGCCGCGTAGTGTCCTCCTTTCCCCTTTGGTGCAAAGGGGGCAAGCGCAGCCGTGGAGTACCGAGGCATCAGGCAAAGGTTGCCATTTCGGTGCAACAAGACCAAGACCAGGAGGACTGCAAGACGGAGGTCACCGTGGAGCCCAAGACGGCGTCACCACCAGAGCTTTGTGCAGGCGAAGACTACTTTTGTCAGGATAGCTGGTACTAGCTGTCCCCCTTCAAATTAGCCCGCCATTGTTGGATCCCTTCCCGCTCGATATTTGGGAAGAGGACCAGGGCCTCTATAAATAGGACTAGCCACCATAGTAGGGAAAAGGGAGATCGAATCAGAGAGAGAGAAGGGTGATTGAACTCCTCCCAGCAGTTCATCGCCCCAGCCAAGAACAGACCCTCGCAAGGCTGTTCTTCCTTGTATTGTTCATCATCATCAGCCCAAGAGGCAATCCACACACCACACACTGGAGTAGGGTATTACACCACAACGGTGGCCCGAACCAGTATAAACCCTGTGTCTCTTGTGTTGTTCTTTCCATAGCTTAAATCTTAGCGAGGCAGAGGGGTGCAGGTAGGTAGGAGGCGAAATCTCCGCACGCACCCCAGTGTTCGAACCTCAAGGGTCTGCCGGAACCCGAAATCTGACAACTGCAGCATGTGTATGTAGTTCAAATTTGAATTATGCGCATAAAATGCCTAGAAAACCCAGTTAATGTATAAAAATGTCCAAACAAACCCTGAATAATTCCAATTTTTTGATGACACACCTATAGTTGCATGTTCACTGCAGATAAAAGTTCTAGCAATTGAAACACCGTCCATGGCCGCTGTGACCCCATTATGTAATTCAAATCAAGACGAAAAATCAAGTATATCCCACACAATTTATTATAACCAACCGTGTGAGATGTAGCACAAAATATCTTTGGACCGTGTCTGAATAAGGGACCGTGTCTGATGACACTTTGTGCGCCAGTTTTTTGGCTGAAGCGATTCCAAACTTTTGGCTTCCCGGAAATAGCTACCTCCCCGCCCCTCCCCCTTACCAAAAGCCACATTTCCCCTATTTCCGCCTTCCTTTCCAAGTTGAAACCTTCACTCCTTGCTTGCAGCACCGCCGCCTCCTCGCTTGCGACCCTCCTTCACACTGCTCGGCCTCGGCTATCCATGCAGGTAATCCACACCCGACCCCCATCCTCCTCCTCCTTCCACATCCCACATGCCCCGACCGCCGGCGCGAGCGCGCCACCTTCCACCCAAATCACTGACCCCTCCACCAAGCGCCGGCCTAAGCCATGGTGCACGCAGTATAGCCAAGACCTCATGGAGCATTTGGCAGCGGAGAAGCAAATCGCGACCGCACGCATGGATGAGGTCGCGATGGCTGCCATTCATGCCGACCCCCGATCTTGAAGGAGCACCTTGCCATTTGCTAGCTATGCCTGTTAAGCATCTCGGTTTACCCGTTGCGTGTGCTTCTCTTGCCTTTCCTTCACAAATTCTAGTGAATTGCGCTATCTAATTTTACCATGCAATTTGTTGCTCTAGTGTATATGTTCTATATGTCGTGCAGTGTGGTGCTCACTTATTAACTATTTTGTTAATTAGTTGTCATCTTCAGTTAATTGTTTGGTTCAATTCTGCAAATGTGATGTTCAATTCTTCAGGCTGCAATTTTGTATTTTCTTCCATGTGAGAAATAAATCGAATTTATCTTTACAAAATACATGGGAAACAATAAACAATTTCTATATTTCCAAGTTGTCAAGCATGCTTTGGTTATACATTGTGCAATGTGGTGCTCAGTTAACGTTTAGTTCATTTGTGTTGTGGTGTTTAGTTAACTGTTTGGTTCAATTCTGCAATGCGATGTTCAATAATTGTGGGAGCATTCTGTTATTGTATACCATGTGAAGAATAAATTGAATTTGGCTGTAGTAAATACATGAGAAACAAATACAATTGCTACAATTAGCTGTAGTTAACTATTTGGTTAACTGCCTGATCCTCTATTAGGAGTATGTTATATTGTGCAATGTGGTGCTCAGTTAATGTTGGTTCATTTGTTGTGGTGTTTAGTTAACTGCTTGGTTCAATTCTACAATGCGATGTTCAATTATTGTGGGTAGAATTTTGTATTGTTGTGCATGTGAGGCATAAATCGAATTTGGCTGCACTTAATACATGAGAAACATATACAAGTGCTATATTTTCTAGTTATTAATCATGCTTGGTTTGTATAAATGGGTTTTCCGTGTGGCTTGAATTAATCTGATGAATCTGCAATGTGCTTATTTTTCATCAACATATTTTACTGATAGCATGCGAACCCTTACTTAACCTGATGACTAACTACCTTATATGTGTTGCTGGGAAACAATGGGAAGCACTAAGGTTTATAATCGAGGTTAGCACATGCATGGTCCGTTGTCTAATAACACATTATTGTGCAATTGCAGGAACCATTCTAAAATTTAGGTTTTTAACAATTTGGTCTTGCACATGTAGGTCCAGCTGTCAGAGGTTTTAACCAACTATTCGACCCTTTTGCATATGGGAAAATGAGTTTTCCATGAATATCAGTCATGTCAAGAAACTCAGAAAGATTGTTAGGATAAAGAAATTAGCGACAAAAAACAAGATCATTGTCTGCACAAGGAAGAAGACATCAGTTCACTACAGGATGGTACTAACTATTATACCTTGCCTTTTTTATTCCTTTGCCCCATTTCCAATATAGAGAAGATATTTATGCACATCCTTGTTTTCAGGCCTTTGCAAAGCAGTTCACTGATGATTACCTCTCAAACCACCTGTATGGTCAGGAAGCGAGGATGGTATTCATACAACACCCACGGTTCAATATTGAAGTGTTCCTGAAGAGGACGAAGGATGGACGGTCAATCATCCACATGCACTGTCCTAAAGTTAGAAAGACCTTCAACATCAATGAAGGCTCAATATTCGCCTTCTACTTCAGTAGTTTTCCCGATGAGATACATCTGTCTATGTACCGTCTATGATGCTAATTTCGAAAGGTTATAGATGTTGCATGTGAAACTTGGTCCTGGTGTAGTTTGTGTAATGGGGTAGCTGAGTGCTGAAGCTATATGATGTTGTACTCTAATGTATTTCAATTATGAAAATGAAATATATTGTGTGCTTAATATGAAATTCCAATTAGATTAATAAATGGATTATGAATAATCGGATAATTAGCCTGCTAATTGGGTTTGCAATTGCAAACGGTTGTTGAACAAATACCGTGGGCGATGACCTCAGGCAACACACACAGTTTCTAGGAATAAACCATGTTGGATCATTGAACAATCACACATGACTTTCTCTTGAGAACTGTTTGCGTTACGCCACCTTGCGCAAACGTTTACCACATAAAAATTATGTGTGATGGAGAGCCTTTGCCACACAGTTTCTTCTATGGACCATGTGTGATACATTCAATAACGCAAATGATTTAACGGGAAAAATGTTTGTGATGTACCTATGAACGGAAACGTTTTCCTTGGAGCGATTGTGTGGGATGTACATATGAACAGAAACATTTGGTGGGGACTGACTGTGTGGGATATACTTGTGACCGGAAACAATGTTGCCGTATAATTGTATTTTTAGCTCTACTATACGTATTTCCGTATTTGAGCGCTCACCGGTCGCACACGATCTCATTTTGACGGGCGTGCGTGCTAGGAGGGCATATACCTGACGGTTTCTGGGTCGTGTGGGAAGGACCCCCCCTATCGCCCACACTCACTTGGCGATGGTTCCAAATGCCGTTGCGGAAAGGGGTTAAAAACCGTTTTTTAGGAGCTCGTTGTACTAGTGTTATTATACCCATCTCGGATGTCTATCATATTAGGACTAAATTTATAACCAAAGCAAATTGCCATGGTATTTAGAGACTCTCAAAATAATATAAGTGAAGCATGAGAGTTCAATAATTTCTATAAAATAAAGCCACCGCCGTGCTCTAAAAAGATATAAGTGAAGTACTAGAGCAAAATTGCCTAGCTCAAAAGATATAAGTGAAGCACATAGAGTATTCTAATAAATCACGATTCATGCATGTCCCTCTCAAAAGGTGTGTACAACAAGGATTTTTGTGGCAAACTAAAAGGCAAAGACTCATATCATATAAGATGCTCCAAGCAAAACACATATCATGTGGTGAATAGAAATATAGTCTCAAGTAAAGTTACCGATAGGCGAAGACGAAAGAGGGGATGCCTTTCGGGGCATCCCCAAGCTTAGGCTCTTGGATGTCCTTGAATATTATCTTGGGGTGCCTTCAGCATCCCCAAGCTTAGGCTCTTGCCACTCCTTATTCCATAGTCCATCAAATCCTTACCCAAAACTTGAAATCTTCACAACATAAAACTCAACAGAAAATCTCATAAGCTCCGTTAGTATAAGAAAATAAATCACCACTTTCGGTACTATTGTGAGCTCATTATTTATTCGTATTGGTGTAATATATACTGTATTACAACTTTTCCATCGTTCATATCCCCGATACTACCCGTACATTCATTGAAATAAGCAAACAACACATAGAAAACAGAATCTCTCAAAAACAGAACAGTCTATAGTAATCTGTAACTCTCGAATTCTTCTGTAACTCCAAAAATTCTGAAAAATTTGGACATCATGGGAAATTTGTTTATTAATCTTCTGTAAAAAGAATCGGTATTTTATCACACTTTTGTTAAAAATGAGAATTGTTTTCCTGAGCGCAAAAGTTTCTGTTTTTCAGCAAGATCAAATTAACTATCACCGTAAGCCATCCTAAAGGTCTTGGCACAAACACTAATTAAAACACAAAACCACATCTAACCAGAGGCTAGATGAATTATTTATTGCAAAACAGAACCTAAAAAGTAAGAACGAAAGTAAAATTGGGTTGCCTCCCAACAAGCGCTATTGTTTAACGCCCTTAGCTAGGCATAAAAACAGAAATAGATCTAGGTATTATCATCTTTGGTACGCAATTCTTTTCTCATAAAATCCTCCAAAACTCATCTTAGAAAATCAATCCTTTCCTTAATTTCCCTCCTAGTAGATGAACCTAAATCATTAAAAGGACTTTGATTGGTAATTTTAACATTCCTAAACCCATAGTCGGGATCATCACCATATATATCATCATATAAAACACGTATCTCATTTCTAACGGGTTCCTTCAGCATCTTATTCAACCAATCCCTATTAAATCCTACATAAATTCCCCTTGTAATCAAATCAAACTCCTCATAAGCCTCAAGGTACAAATATTGAGAAATTTCTGAATAGGGAACTCTCCTCCTAAGATTTTCACTATAACATTGATAATCCCTAGATTCCAAACTATGCATAGTTTCTTTATCATGGAGGATATCTTCAATTGTAGGGTGTTCAACATATTTTTATAGAAAGAAAAAAATCCCTAGCTTCTTGTATTATAAAATAAAATTCACGCGTAAGAATGATGGTGGCAAACTTTTTAGCTATTGGATGATTAATGTTGGGAAGTTCGTAAAACACCTTTTGCAAAGCAGGATGGGTATGCACAAATTTTCTTTCAAATTTTTCAACGAGCATAACAATGGCATCCACATAAAAATTTGTATCAAGGATAATATATCTTTTACTAATAGGCATAGATCTCGTACAATCAAAGAATTCTTGAATAGATCCTGTACAATCAAAGAATTCTTGTAATTAGGAGGAGTTTGATGTCTGCTAGACTACATCGGTATTTCCCAAAGAGGAAGGGATGATGCAGCACCGTGATGGTAGGTATTTCCCTCAGTCATGAGACCAAGGTTGTCAAACTAGTAGGAGAACCAAGCAACACTATGTAAACAACACCTGCACACAAATAACAAATACTCCCAACCTGACGTGTTAAAGGGGCTGTCAATCCCTTTCGGGCAATGACGCCAGAAATTGGCAAATAGACGTGAGAGAGTTGTAATAATTTGATAGATCGAACGCCAAATAAAATAAAGTGCAACAAGGTATTTTTGTATTTTTGGTTTATAGATCTGAAAATAAAAGCGAAGGAAAATAGATCACAAAGGCCAATATATTAAAGAAGAGACCTGGGGGCCGTAGATTTCACTAGTGGCTTCTCTCGAGAAAAATAGCAAATGGGTGGGTAAACAAATTATTGTTGGGCAATTGATAGAACTTCAAATAATCATGACGATATCCAGCCAATGATCATTATACAGGCATCACGTGCAAGATTAGTAGACCGACTCCTGCCTGCATCTACTACTATTACTCCACACATCGACCGCTATCCAGCATGCCTCTAGTGTATTAAGTTCATGGAGAAACAGAGTAATGCAATAAGAACGATGACATGATGTAGACATGATCTATTTATGTAGAAATAGACCCCATCTTGTTACCCTTAATGGCAACGATACATACGTGTTGGTTCCCCTTCTGTCACTGGGATCAAGCACCGTAAGATCGAACCCATCATAAAGCACCTCTTCCCATTGCAAGATAAATAGATCAAGTTGGCCAAACAGAACCCAAATATCAGAGAAGAAATACAAGGCTATAAGCAACCATACAAATAAGAGATCAAATAAGACTCAAATAACTTTCATGGACAAAAAGATAGATCTCTGATCATAAACTCAAAGTTCATCCTATCCCAACAAACACACCGCAAAAAGAGTTACATCATATGGATCTCCAAGAGACTATTGTATTGAGAATCAAACGAGAGAGAGAGGATGCCATCTAGCTACTAACTACAGACCCGTGGGTCTACAAATAAGTACTCACGCATCATCGGAGAGGCACCAATGGGCATGATGAACCCCTCCATGATGATGTCTAGATTGGATCTGGTGGTTTTGGACTCTGCGGCGGCTGAATTGATTTTCGTCGACTCCCCTAGGGTTTCTGAAATATTAGGGTCTTTATAGAGCAAAGAGTCGGTTCAGGAGGCGCTAGAGGTGGGCACAACCCACCAGGGCGCGCCCTGGTGGGTTGTGCTCCCCTCGGAGCACCCCTCATACGCTTCTCTGGCCCACTGGATGTCTTATGGTCCAAAAAAATCCACAATTTTTTTGCTGCATTTGGACTCCGTTTGGTATTGATTTCGTGCTATGTAAAAAACATGGAAAAACAACAACTGGCACTTGGCACTATGTCAATAGTGCAGTACCAAAACATGATATAAAATGACTGTAAAATGATTGTAAAACATCCAATCCAAGAATGATAATATAACAACATGGAACAATAAAAAAATATAGATACGTTGGAGACGTATCAGCATCCCCAAGCTTAATTCCTGCTCGTCCTCGAGTAGGTAAATGGTAAAAACAGAATTTTTGATGTGGAATGCTGCCTAACATGTCATCTCATATTCTTTTCTTTGTAGCATGGACATTTGGACTTTCATATTGTTCAAAGCAATAGTCTAGTTTTGACATGAGGACTTAAATACTCGAGCATATCAACAAGCAACCATGTCTTCCAAAATATCAATGCTAAAATAAGTTATCCCTAGCCCATCATGCTCAATCATTGATCCATTCATGAAACACACTCGCACATTAGCTACACCCAATGCTCAAGTACGATCATAGTGCCCCCTAGTTGGTGCTTTATAAGAGAATATGGAGACTCAAAATAAAAATAAAAATTGCATAAAGTAAAAGAAAGGCCCGTGGCAGAGGGAAGTAGGGATTTGTAGAGGTGCCAGAGCTAAAAACATTTTGAGAGGAATACTTTTTCCACCAACGAAAACGACTTAGAGCACCCAACACTTTCCATGCTAGATATATCATAGGTGGTTCCCAAATAGAAAATAAAGTTTATTCCTTTTTCAACCATACTTTCACTTTCCATGGCTAACCGTATCCATGGGTGCCCTCCATACCAACAGTTTCCAAGGAATTTATTATTTGACAACATAAAATAAATTCGTTTTTCATTTCGGGGCTGGGCATCCCTAATACCTTTGCCTTACTCTCATGCAATGACAAGTGAATAAACACTCATCGTGAGAATAACACATCTAGCATGGAAAATATTGGCCACCCCTCACCGCCTCGCAAGCGGTACGGGCACACAAAAGAGAAATTTATTTTGAAAATTAGAGATGGCACATACAAATTTGCTTAGAACGGCAAAAGAGTACCACATATAGGTAGGTATAGTGGACTCATGTGGCAAAACTGGTTTAAAGGATTTTGGATGCACAAGTAGTGATCATACTTAGTGCAACATGAAGGCTAGCAAAAGATTGAGAAGCGAACAACCAAGAAACAAATAATCTCATAAGCGAGCATTGAGCATAATTAACACCGAATAATGCACCACAAGTAGGATGTAATTTCATTGCATGACTATTGACTTTTGTGCTTGCATAGGGAATCACAAACCTTGACACCAATATTCTTACTAAAGCATAATTGCTCATCAACATGACTCACATATCACATCATAATATGTCAAAACTATTACAAAGAGTCAAGTTTATTTTTTCCAAAGATCTTCATGAAAGTTTTTATTATATCCTTCTTGGATATCTATCACTTTGGGACTAATTTCATAGTATTCTTTTGATAAGCTCAAACAAATATAAGTGAAGATCATGAGCATAATATTTCTTTCTCTCAAATTAATTTATGTGAAGCAAGAGAGAATTTCTTACAAAAATTACTAACTCTCAAATAAATCTAAGTGAAGCAAGAGAGCATTTCTTTAAATATACTAAAGTACACTATGATCAAAAATATATAAGTGAAGTACTAGAGCAGTTCCATAGCTCACAAAAATTGAAGTGAAGCATAGAGAGCAATTCTAAAAAGTCATGGCATAATTTTAGCTCTCTCAAATAGGTGTGTCCAGCAAGGAATCGAGACTTAAAACAAAAAGCAAATCAAGCAAAGACTCATATCATACAAGGCGCTCCAAGCAAAACTCATAGTATGTGACGAATAAAAATATAGCTTCCAGTAAAATACCGATGGTCGTTAGAAGAAAGAGGGGAAGCCACTCGTGGCATCCCCAAGCTTAGTTGCTTGATTCTCTTTGGATAATAGCTTGGGATGCCATGGGCATCCCCAAGCTTAGGCTCTTCTTACTCCTTATTCATTCATCCATCGTAACATCACCCAAAACTTGAAAACTTCAACCACACAAAACTCAACAAAACCTTCGTGAGATCCGTTAGTATAAGAAAGCAAATCACTACTATAAGTACTATTAAAACCCATTCATATTTTATTCTTGCATTATATCTACTGTATTCCAACTTTTCTATGGCAAAATATCTTCAAAGAAAACCATAGAATCATCAAAACGAGCACACAACGCAAAGAAAATGAATCTGTCAAAAACAGAACAGTCTGTAGAAATCTGGATATTTCGAATACTTCTCGAACTCCAAAAATCCTGAAAAATTAGGACGGCCTGAGAAATTTGTACATTAATCTTTTGCAAAAATAGTTGGTATTTTATTACGCTCTGGTAAAAACTGAAAATTATTTTTGTGAGCGCTAAAGTTTCTATTTTTTAGCAAGATCAAGTCAACTATCACCCAAGAAGATCCTAAAGCCTTTACTTGGCACAAACACTAATTTAAACACAAAAAAAGACAATCATAACAGTAGCATAATTGTTCTAAAACTCAAGAATAGGAAGAAAAAAGTAAAAGTAAATTTTATTCATTGAGTTGCTGATGGAAATATGCCCTAGAGGCAATAATAAAGTTGTTATTAATATTTCCTTATATCATTATAAATGTTTATTATTCATGCTAGAATTGTATTAACCGGAAACTTAGTACATGTGTGAATGCATAGACAAACAGAGTGTCCCTAGTATGCCTCTACTTGACTAGCTCGTTAATCAAAGATGGTTAAGTTTCGTAGCCATGGACATGTGTTGTCATTTGATGAACGGGATCACATCATTAGAGAATGATGTGCTGGACTAGACCCATCCGTTAGCTTAGCACTATGATCGTTTAGTTTATTGCTATTGCTTTCTTCATGACTTATACATGTTCCTATGACTATGAGATTATGCAACTCCCGAATACCGGAGGAACACCTTGTGTGCTATCAAACGTCACAACGTAACTGGGTGATTATAAAGATGCTCTACAGGTGTCTCCGATGGTGTTTTGTTGAGTTGGCATAGATCGAGATTAGGATTTGTCACTCAGTGTATCGGAGAGGTATCTCTGGGCCCTCTCGGCAATGCACATCACTATGAGCCTTGCAAGCAATGTGACTAATGAGTTAGTCATGGGATGATGCATTACGGAATGAGTAAAGAGACTTGCCGGTGATGAGATTGAACTAGGTATGATGATACCGATGATCGAATCTCGGGCAAGCAACATATCGATGACAAAGGGAACAACCTATGTTGTTATGCGGTTTGACCAATAAAGATCTTTGTAGAATATGTAGGAGCCAATATGAGCATCTGGGTTCCGCTATTGGTTATTGACCGGAGATTAGTCTCGGTCATGTCTACATAGTTCTCGAACCCGTAGGGTCCGCACGCTTAACGTTCGATGATGATATGTATTATGAGTTATGTGATTTGATGTGCCGAAGGTTGTTTGGAGTCCCGGATGTGATCACGGACATGACGAGGAGTCCCGAAATGGTCGAGACATAAAGATTCATATATTAGAAGGCTACATTCGAACACCGGAATGGTTCGGGTCGTTTCGGAGTACCTGGGGTTACCGGAACCCCCTCCGGGAAGTTATTGGGCCTTATGGGCTTAGTGGTGGAAGAGAGGAGGTAGGCCAAGAGGTGGCACCCCCTAGCCCAAACCGAATTGGACTAGGGCTAGGGGGCTGGCCCCCCTTTCCTTCTCTTCTTCCTCTCCTTCCTTCTTCTCCTACTTGGACTAGGAAAGGGGCAAACCTGCTCCTACTAGGAGGAGGAATCCCCCTCTTGGGCGCGCCCCTTGAGACCGGCCCTCCTCCTCCTCCTCCCCTCCTTTATATACGGGGGAGGGGGCACCCCATAGACACACAAGTTTATCTTTAGCCGTGTGCGGTGCCCCCCTCCACTGTTTTCCACCTCGGTCATATTGTCGTAGTGCTTAGGCGCAGCCCTGCATCGGTAACTTCATCATCACCGTCAACATGCCGTCGTGCTGACGCAACTCACCCTCGGCCTTAGCCGGATCAAGAGTACGAGGGACGTCACCAAGCTGAACGTGTGCAGAACACAGAGGTTCGTGCATTCCGTACTTGATTGGTTGGATCGTGAAGACGTTCGACTACATCAACCGCGTGATTAAATGCTTCCGTTTTCGGTCTATGAGGGTACGTAGACACACTCTCCCCTCCCGTTGCTATGCATCTCCTGGATATATATTGCGTGATGGTAGGAATTTTTTTGAAATACTTCGTTCCCCAACAGTGGCATCCGAGCCAGGTCTATGCGTAGATGTTATATGCAAGAGTAGAACACAAAGAGTTGTGGGCGATAATAGTCATACTGCTTACTAGCATGTCATACTTTGATTCGGCGGTATTGTTGGATGAAGCGGCCCAGACCGACATTACATGACCGCGTTCATGAGACTGGTTCTACCAACATGCTTCGCACACAGGTGGCTAGTGGGTGTCTGTTTCTCCAACATTAGTTGAATCGAGTGTGACTACGCGCGGTCCTTGTTGAAGGTTAAAGCAACACACTTGACGAAAAATTGTTGTGGCTTTGATGCATAGGTAAGAATGGTTCTTGCTAGAAGCCCGTAGCAGCCAGGTAAAACTTGCGACAACAAAGTAGAGGACGTCTAACTTGTTTTTGCAGGGTTTGCTGTGATGTGATATGGTCAAGACATGATTATATAAATTTTTGTATGATATGATCATGTTGTGTGTCAAAGTTATCGGCAACTGGCAGGAGCCATATGGTTGTCGGTTTACTGTATGAAATGCAATCTCCATGTAATGGCTTTACTTTATCACTATGCGGTAGCAATAGTTGGCAAGACGACAACGATGCTACGATGGAGATCAAGGTGTCAAGCCGGTGACGATAGTGATCATGACGGTGCTTTGGAGATGGAGATCGAAGGCGCAAGATGATGATGGCCATATCATATCACTTATATTGATTGCATGTGATGTTTATCTTTTATGCATCTTGTTTTGCTTAGTACGACGATAGCATTATAAGATGATCTCTCAATAAATTTCAAGGTATAAGTGTTCTCCCTGAGTATGCACCGTTGCTACAGTTCGTCGTGCCGAGACACCACGCAATGATCGGGTGTGATAAGCTCTACGTTCACATACAACGGGTGCAAGCCAGTTTTGCACACGCAGAATACTCGGGTTAAACTTGACGAGCCTAGCATATGCAGATATGGCCTCGGACCACTGAGACCGAAAGGTCGAGCATGAATCATATAGTAGATATGATCAACATAGTGATGTTCACCATTGAAAACTACTCCATCTCACGTGATGATCGGACATGGTTTAGTTGATATGGATCACGTGATCACTTAGATGATTAGAGAGATGTCTATCTAAGTAGGAGTTCTTAAGTAATATGATTAATTGAACTTTAATTTATCATGAACTTAGTCCTGTTAGTATTTGCATATCTATGTTGTAGATCAATTGCTTGCGTATAGCTTCCCCGTTTTATTTATGATATGTTCCTAGAGAAAACTAAGTTGAAAGTTGATAGTAGCAATGATGCATACTAGGTCCGTGATCTGAGGATTATCCTCATTGCTGCACAGAAGAATTATGTCCTTGATGCACCGCTAGGTGACATAACTATTACAGGAGCAAATGCAGACATTATGAACGTTTGGCAAGCTCAGTATGATGACTACTTGATAGTTTAGTGCACTGTGACACCCGGATATTTAAGGTCGTCCGTTTTCGTGATTTGAACGTTCCTGGCTATCAAATTTAGTGTGTAGAGCGATCTGTCCTGCAACCTGGCCCATCTATCTTGTGGGCTGCTGCTCCAGACGCTGAAACGAAGGCCTCTTGTGCACTGGGCCCGTTGGCCAGCCCATTCTACCGCGTGGGCTCGATCCATCGAAGGAGCGACGCGGGCGGTCTTCCTCCATCCCATCTCGAGCCTCCCGAGGGATTGCGGCGCAAGTGGGGATCAATCTCAGGAGAGGCTTGCCATTGATCCAGTGCTGGAGGGATCGACCCGAGGCGAGGCATCCAGCCTCGATCCGGCGCGACGCGCAGGAGGATCCGACGATCGACAGGATCCCGCCCGTAGCAGATGGGCGACATTTCCTCTTTGCCATCACCGTTACTCCATGCCGCACCCACTCGTGGCCGTGGTGGCCAGGGTTCGCCTTCGCCTCCGACCTTGGCGCGGCCCCTCCTCCCGCTTGCCTCCCCTCCCCCAGCAACGAGGAGGAGCACCCGGTGCCCCCGCCCCCGAGCTCGCCGACGGCGACGTCCTCCGGCCCAAGTTTGCTACTACTGCTCCTCCTCTCCTCTATCCTCATCTTCCCAAAGCATTAAGGTAATCTCACCTCTCATCAGCTGTCCTCTGCAATGTGCATTCCTGATTCCTCTGATGATTTGGATGGTATCTCACCAACATGTTGATTTGAGTAAAGAAATAAGGAATAGTTTGAATACTTTAATGTCGGATTATTATACAATTTTGAAATTTGTTTCAATCACTCAAAGGTTCTTTGCTTATTGTAAATTAAATCTGCTAGCTGGTTATATCATGTACCTTGTGCATCCTGAATACAATCTCACCAAGTATATTATTTGATATCTTTTGTTCTTTCACTGAATGTCAGGAACAGAGAACTAATTCAATAGGTCACTTGGTGAACAGAGAGGGGCTGCAAGGGGAAGATACAGGCAAGTTCAAATCTTGGGAGCTCAAGGTTTGTTCATCTAACACATCCCTGCTACAGTGTAGTTCTCTACCATTAGATGGCAATTGATTGTCGTCTTGTGGTTTGCCAATTGGAGAACAATAGGTTGCCGTAAAAGAACAGAGTTTCGATTTTAATCTACGCATGTCCTTTTGCCAACTATTGTCATGACCATACCTTACCATATTTTGTTGATGCATTTATCTATTATCTAGGTATTTGAAAAGACTTTCATGTTCAAGTGGGCTTCATTAGATCTGTTGATGGCAGTTAGATTTCTATTTGCTACAGTGACAAAGCATGATATATATGTTATCTTCCTGTTGGCCGTGCATAATCAAGTGTAAGTAATCCTTATTTATTTACTATTAAACATCATTGGAACTATACCTAATATCTACAAGCCTAAAAGATCACTATTTGGGTAGTTCAGTGGTTGAAAATAGTACTATGTCCTAGAAGGAATTTTACAGTTAAGTACATTTTTTTAAACACGGGCATAGGTAGATTACAATTTAAATTGTGAAACTAAATTTGGAATAAGTATGAACTAAGCACGGTGCTATATACGCAAGGGTTTCTTAATGCTCTATCATGCTTTTTGCACAGTTTTTCTATAATGGACGTGATGCTCCATCAGCTTCCACATACGGCACTTGGAAAAGTTGTTAATGGTGGAAAAATGATTTGAACAATTATTGAGACATAACTAAGATACAAAAGCATACTGATGGTTAGTATTTACTTGGTACCAACCATTTGCAGTAATGTCAGTACTTATGTAACAAATACTTCTATCGTCTTCGTTGCAGATCGAAAAACCATACATTCCTTTCTCGACAGCTCCTGAGAGAAGACGAATTCACTGTTTCAGAAGGAAGGGAGCCCCTTAGTTTTACCTACATTCTTAAACACCCAAATACTAGTTTATTATGATGTTTTTTAAACATCCAAAAGCATGAGAGAACATCGAATTCTTGATTGCTAACAAAGGAGCACAATACAAGTTGATGGAGAGAAATACTGTTTTATTCTGATGTTTTTTAAAGTGCGCAACTGATAATGTATCGAAGTGGTACACCTAGAAGATAAATCTCAATATGCAGCGATGTTTGTAGATATTAAAAAGGAAATTTTGCTAGCTACACGAAATTCTTCTCATTGAATATATTAATTTATTATGATGATTAGTTGCTACAATTTTGTGCTGGTTCTTCCATCTTGGAAGGCAAATTGTCCAATTGTATGCTGATAGCCTAACTAAGGTCGTTGGCTCTCCATGTTGTTTGGCGACAAATGATTGTGAAATGTCACATTGGTCATGAAAAGTTGAACTGGTGATCTCAAGAGGGAAATTCAATGTAGCTGAATTACAACTTTTTCTGTTGCCTATTAGTCTCATCTCCTACAGGAAAGGCTGAATTGCCAGTGCTTATACTCATAAACCGTCTCCTATGTACGCCTACTTTGTGTTTTTGATAACTACCAAATCATAAAGAATACTATGTTATGCTCTATTACTATAGTCTATATAGACTACCCCTTTATAGGGCTGAATTATCCAAAGTTATGGCTATGCATTGACCATTGTTATCCTATGTATGCGTTGCGCTTTCAATGAGGCAGCTTCTTACAATATTAGGGGAAATCATCTATGATGCTGCCTTGATAATGATCAATTACCAAAAGGAATATCGAGCAATGTCTCAAACTCCAGATCCAATGCCCTCATGTGTAAGACCTAAAGTTGAACCAAATTCAAGCTAAGACCCAAGTTTAACAAACTCAGTCCTCTCCCACCATTGCATTACTTGAATCTTTTACGGTCGTCCAATATACAAATGTAACTTCAATGTTTTTTCGCCACTATGTTTTATGACTATATATTTATAGAAATTCTATCTTTCCACTGAAAAAATAGACGGGCACGGCAACGCGTGCCATCGATGATCTAGTTTAAGCTACAGTGAACCTCTGCTAATGGTACCACATCACTCCGATTGCTGTTGCTAATCTCGCGTTAGTTCGAAACCGATTCGGATTCAAATTCAAAATCAAGCAAACAATAAAAGTTTTCAAATATTAAAAAAATGTTATGGAGGTGTAAAATAATTCATAAGTAATATTGATGAAGAAACCAAGTTTTTATAAAATAGTTAAATGCACTAAGATAAATAAAGTAGTGGCTTAATCAATTAATTGTTGCCTTTTATAATTAGTAAAATGTTAGGCTATTTTATTTGGGTGCCATAATTAAAGGTGGCAGTAGTATTTTTAGCTATATTGATCTAGGAGCTATTTTTGTATTTTTAAAAGTTAAAGGTAAATTGAAACTATAGAGAAAAGTAAATAAACAGAAAAGAAAATGTAAAAGAAATAAACACCCTCCCAACTGGGCCTCGACCCAGCGGGCCACCAGGCCGGCCCATCTCCCATTCTATAACCCCTACCCCCCACCGAAACCTAACCCTAATCCGCACACGATCCCCACTCCCCCACTCTCTCTCGATCCCGTCTAGATCGGGGCCCCAGCGCCCGATCCCACCCACATCGTCGCCCCCGCCGCCCCTCGCCGCGGTTCGCCGGATCGCCCACCACCTCGTCGGACCGCCTCCCCACTGGACCGCTCCGTCCTCGACCTCCTCCTCGCCGGATTTGCGTCGCCGACCCGTCACCCGACCCCGACTCCTCCCCGAGCCCGCCTCGCTCAACTACAGGGCTTTGTGAGCCTGTCCACTTCTCCTCTTTGCCTCCCTCACCCGCTCGCTACTTCGCCGTGGCCGTGCCGTGCTCGCGGGCACTGCCGCCCCGCTTGTGTCCCGCCACGCCGCTTCGCCTCGGTGCCTGCTCGCGCGCCGTGCTGCTGTCGGCCGCGCCTCTCAGCCTATCCGGCTCCGCAGGCGCGCCTCCCTGCCCTCCACCGCCATCGGACGTTGCTCCCCGCCCGCCTCCAGCGTCTGCTGCCACAGCGCCCACTCTCCGTCCTCCCTCGCGTGCCCCCGCTGTTCCGCTGCGCCCGTCGCCGCCTGTGCGTGCGGCCGGCATGCCTCACCCATCTGCCTGGTCATGCTCGCCCGCGCCGCTCGAGCTTCCTGCGCGCGCGCTCGCCGCAGCTACTGACGCTGCCGCCGCCCCTGCTACCCCCTGTGCCGTTGACAATAGGCCCCCACCCCCAGAACAAAAAAAGGATAAGCAAAAAAGAATTTAAAATTAATTAATTAATTAATTAATTAAGTTAATTAATTCTATTAACTAAACTAATTGAATCTAATTAACCTAATCTTTTAGTTAAGCTAATTAACTCTGATTAATTGAACTCTATCAATGACAGCGGGACCTAGCTGTTAGTTTGACTGGTCAATGGTCAGAATTGACCGCTGACGTCATGATGATGTTATAAATGCTTTTCGATTAAATTAATTCCGTTAATTCTAGAAAATTGATTAAATCTTTTAAAATTAATATAAAATAAACTATAGCTCGGATGGAAAAACTTTGTACATGAAAGTTACTCAGAACAACGAGAGGAATCCGAATACACAGCCCGTTCATCCGCCACATGTCCCTAGCATAGTGAAGATGCAACTTTACCCTCCAGCCCGTCTGTCCGAAAACGCGAAACACCGGGATACTTTCCCGGATGTTTTCCCCCTTCATCGGTATCACCTCCTACTACATTAGGGCACACCTGACACCGTTACTTGTCATGTCATGTATCGTCATGCTTATGTATGCATTATATTTATTGTTTCTTCCCCCTCTTCTCTTGTTAGACACCAAGACCGATGCCGCTGCTACCGAGTACAACTACGGTGTTGACGATCCCTCCTTACCAGAGCAACTAGGCAAGCCCCCCCCCCCTTGATCACCAGATATTGCCTATTCTTCTCTCTACTGCTTGCATTAGAGTAGTGTAGCATGTTATTGCTTTCCGTTAATCCTATCCATATGCATAGCATGTCCTTGTTACTTCTGTTGTTACCTTTACCTGCAATCCTAAATGCTTAGTATAGGATGCTAGTTTATCATCAGTGGCCGTACACTCTTGTCCTGTCTGCCATGCTATACTACTGGGCCATGATCACTTCAGGCGGTGATCACGGGTACATATGTTATATACTTTTACATACTTATGTTACTGTTCAGAGATGGGGGCTGAAGGGGCTGGTGGTTCCATCCAGGTAGTGATGGGCCTGGGTTCCCGACAGCCCCCTGATGGTTACTTCATTGTGGAGCGACAGGGCAGGTTGAGACCACCTAGGACAGAGGTGGGCCTGGCCCTGGTTGGCATCCGCGGTTAATTCAATTAACACGCTTAACGAGATCTGGTTATTTGATGTGAGTCTGGCCACTGGCCTACGCACTAACCAACTACGCGGGAACAATTATGGGCACTCGATGTCGTGGTATCAGCCGAAGCCTTCTTGACGTCAGTGATTGAGCGGCATGCGCCAGATTGGACTGGAACGCCTACTCTTGTATTAGGGAGGCTAGGTCTTCTTCGAGCCGCCCACGCAACGTGCAGGTGTGCGGTAGGCGATGGGCCCAGACCCCTGCGCCATAGGATTTAGACCGGCGTGCTGACCTCTCTGTTGTGCCTAGGTGGGGCTGCGATGTGTTAATCTTTCGAGGCCGGGCATGACCCAGGAAAGTGTGTCTGGACAAAGGGGATCGAGCATGTTGGGAAATGTGGTGCACCCCTGCAGGGAAGTTTATCTATTCGAATAGCCGTGTCCCTCGGTAAAAGGACGACCCGGAGTTGTACCTCGACCTTATGACAACTAGAACCAGATACTTAATAAAACACACCCTTTCAAGTGCGAGATACACCCGGTGATTGCTCTCTCACGGGGCGATGAGGGGAGGATCGCCGGGTAGGATTATGCTATACGATGATACTTGGTTAACTTACCATCTACTCTCTTCTACTGCTTCAAGATGGAGGCTGCCAGAAGCGTAGTCTTAGATAGGACTAGCTGTCCCCCTCTTATTCTGGCATTCTGCGGTTCAGTCCACATATACTACCCATTTCAGTGATACCAATGCATATGTAGTGTAGTTCCTTGCTTGCGAGTACTTTGGATGAGTACTCACGGTTGCTTTGCTCGCTCGTTTTCCCCTTTCTATATCCGGTTGTTGCGACCAGACGTTGGAGCCCATGAGCCAGACACCACCGTCGATGACGACTCCTACTAGACTGGAGGTGCCTACTACTACGTGCAGGCCGCTGACGACGATCAGGAGTAGTTTAGGAGGATCCCAGGCAGGAGGCATGCGCCTCTTTCGATCTGTATACCAGTTTGTGCTAGCCTTCTTTAGGAAAACTTGTTTAACTTATGTCTGTACTCATATATTGTTGCTTTCGCTGACTCTTGTGTCTTCGAGCATTTGTATTCGAGCCTTCGAGGCCCCTGGCTTGTAATATAAAGCTTGTATTATTTTAATTTGTGTCTAGAGTTGTGTTGTGATATCTTCCCGTGAGTCCTTGATCTTGATCGTTCACATTTGCGTGTATGATTATTGTACGGTCAAATCGAGGGCGTCACATGCACCATGCTTTATGGCTTAGAACCGGGACTTCAAAAAAGTTTTGAATGCCATGGAGCATATAAGATGTTCCAAGAGCTGAAATTGGTATTTCAGACTCATGCCCAAGTCGAGAGGTATGAGACCTCTGACAAGTACTTTGCCTACAAGATGGAGGAGAATAGATCAACCAGTGAGCATATGCTCAGAATGTTTGAGTACTACAATCGCTTGAATTAAGTGGGAGTTAATCTTCCAGATAAGATAGAGATTTATAGAGTTCTCTAGTCACTATCACCAAGTTACTGGAACTTTGTGATGAACTATAATATGCAAGGGATGACGAAAACGATTCCCAGGCTCTCTGCGATGCTAAAATCGGCGAAGGTAGAAATCAAGAAAGAGCATCAAGTGTTGATGGTTTACAAGACCACTAGTTTTAAGAAACAGGGCAAAGGAAAAGAAAGGGAACTTCAAGAAAGAATGGCAAGCAATTTGCCACTCCTGTGAAGAAACCCAAAGCTAGACCTAAGCCTGAAACTGAGTGCTTCTACTTCAAAGGAAATGGTCACTGGAAGCGGAACTACCCCAAATACTGGGAGGATAAGAAGGATGGAAAAGTGAAAGGTATATTTGATATACATGTTATTGATGTGTACTTTACTAGTGTTCATAGTAACCCCAGGGTATTTGATACCGGTTCAGTTGCTAAGATTAGTAACTTGAAACAGGAGTTACAACATAAACAGAGACTAGTTAAGGACGAGGTGATGATGTGTGTTGGTAGTTATTCAAGGTTGATAAGATCACCATCGCACACTCCCTTTACCTTCGGGATTAGTGTTGAACCTAAAATAAATGTTATTTGGTGTTTGCATTGAGCATGAATATGATTCGATCATGTTCATTGCAATACGGTTATTCATTTAAGTCAAAGAATAATTGTTGTTCTATTTACATGAATAAAACCTTCTATGGTCATACACTCAATGTAAATGGTTTACTGAATCTCGATAACAGTGATACACATAATATTGATGCCAAAAGATGCAAAGTTAATAATGACAGTGCAACTTATTTGTGGCACTGCCGTTTAGGTCGTATTGGTGTAAAGCACATGAAGAAACTCCATGTTGATGGGCTTTTGGAATCACTTGATTATGAATCACTTGATGCTTGCGAACCATGCCTCACGGGCAAGATGACTAAAGACTCCATTCTCCAGAACAATGGAGCGAGCCACTGACTTATAGGAAATAATACATACCGATGTATGCGGTCCGATGAGTGTTGAGGCTCGTGGCAGGTGTCGTTATTTTCTGACCTTCACAGATGATTTAAGCAGATATGAGTATGTCTACTTAATGAAACACAAGTCCGGAACATTTGAAAAGTTCAAAGAATTTCAGAGTGAAGTGGAGAATCATCGTAACAATAAAAAAAAGTTTCTATGATCTGAACGTGGAGACGAAATATTTGAGTTACGAGTTTGTCCTTCATTTGAAACAATGTCGAATAGTTTCGCAACTCATGCCAACTGGAACACCACAATGTAATGGTGTGTCCAAACGTCGTAACCGTACTTTATTAGATATGGTGCGATCTATGATGTCTCTTACCGATTTACCACTATCATTTTGGGGGTTATGCATTAGAGACAGTTGCATTCACGTTAAATAGGGTACCATATAAATCCATTGAGACGACACCGTATGAACTATGGTTTGGCAAGAAACCAAGGCTGTCGTTTCTTAAAGTTTGGGGTTGCGATGCTTATGTGAAAAAGTTTTAGCCTGATAAGCTCAAACCCAAATCGGAGAAGTGCGTCTTCATAGGATACCTGAAGAAACTATTGGGTACACCATCTATCACAGATCCGAAGGCAAGATCTTTGTTGCTAAGAGTGGATCCTTTCTAGAGAAGGAGTTTCTCTCAAAAGAAGTGAGTGGGAGGAAAGTAGAACTTGATGAGGTAATTGTATCTTCTCCCGAATCGGAAAGTAGTTCATCACAGAAATCAGTTCCAATGATGCCTACACCAATTAGTGAGGAAGTTCATGATGATGATCATGAAACTTCAGATCAAGTTACTACTGAACCTTGTAGGTCAACCAGAGTACGTTCCGCACCAGACTGGTACGGTAGTCCTATTCTGGAAGTTATGCTACTAGACCATGATGAACCTACGAACTATGAGGAAGCGATGATGACCCCAGATTCCACGAAATGGCTTAAGGCCATGAAATCTGAGATGGGATCCATGTATGAGAACAAAGTATGGACTTTGATTGACTTGCCCGATGATTCGTGAGCCATTCAGTATAAATGGATCTTCAAGAGGAAGACGGACACTGGTAGTAGTGTTACTATCTACAAAGCTCGAATTGTCGTGAAAGGTTTTCGGCAAGTTCAAGGTGTTGACTACGATGAGATTTTGTCACTCGTATCGATGCTTAAAAGTCTGTCCAAATCATGTTAGAAGTTGCCGCATTTTATGAAAACTGGCAAATGGATGTCAAAACTACATTCCTTAATGGATTATTAAAGAAGAGTTGTATATGATACAACCAGAAGGTTTTGTCAATCCTAAAGGTGCTAACAAAGTGTGCAAGCTCCAGCGATCCATCTATGGACTGGTGCAAGCATCTCGGAGTTGGAATATACGCATTGATGAGTTGATCAAAGCATATAGTTTTATACAGACTTTTGGAGAAGCTTGTATTTACAAGAAAGTGAGTGGGAGCTCTGTAGCATTTCTGATATTATATGTGGATGACATATTGTTGATCAGAAATGATACTGAATTTCTGGATAGCATAAAAGGATACTTGAATAAGAATTTTTCAATGAAAGACCTCGGTAAAGCTTCTTACATATTGGGCATCAAGATCTATAGAGATAGATCAATACGCTTGATAAATTTTTCAATAAATACATACCTTGACAAGTTTTTGAAGTACTTGAAAATGGATCAGTGAAAGAAGGAGTTCTTGCCTGAGTTGTAAGGTGTGAAGTTGAGTAAAGACTCAAAAAGCAGACCACGGCAGAAAATAGAAAGAGAATGAAAAGTCATTCCCTATGCCTCAGTCATAGGTTCCTGTAGGATCGAAAGTATGTCTAGAGGGGGGTGATTAGACTACTTGACCAAATAAAAATCTAGCCTTTTCCCAATTTTAGTTCTTGGCAGATTTTAGCTATCTTAGCACAAGTCAAGCAATCTCCACACAATTCAAGCAAGCATGCAAAAGAGTATATGAGCAGCGGAAAGTAAAGCATGCAACTTGCAAGAATGTAAAGGGAAGGGTTTGGAGGATTCAAATGCAATTGGAGACACGGATGTTTTTGTCGTGGTTCCGATTGGTGGTGCTATCGTACATCCATGTTTATGGAGACTTCAACCCACAGAGGGTAACGGTTGCGCGAGTCCACGGAGGGCTCCACCCACGAAGGGTCCAGGAAGAAGCAACCTTGTCTATTCCATCACGGCCGTCGCCCACAAAGGACTTGCCTCACTAGCGGTAGATCTTCATGAAGTAGGAGATCTCCCTGCCCTTACAAACTCCTTGGTTCAACTCCACAATCTTATCGGAGGCTCCCAAGTGACATCTAGCCAATCTAGGAGACACCACTCTCCAAGAAGTAACAAATGGTGTGTTGATGATGAACTCCTTTCTCTTGTGCTTCAAATGATAGTCTCCCCAACACTCAACTCTCTCTCAAAGGATTTGGGTTTCGTGGAAAGAAGATTTGAGTGGAAAGCAACTTGGGGAAGGCTAGAGATCAAGATTCATATGGTTGGAATGGAATATCTTGACCTCAACACAAGTGTAGGTGGTTCTCTCTCAGAAAATGTGTATTGGAAGTGTAGGTATGTTCTGATGGCTCTACTAATGAAGAGTGGGTGGAGGGGTATATATAGCCTCCACACAAAATCTAACCGTTACACACAATTTGCCAAACTCGGTGGGACCGAATGGTTAAACTCGATCGGACCGATTCAGCAAACCTAGTGACCGTTAGGATTTTCGATGGGACTGAGATGCAACTCGGTAGGACCGATATGGTTAGGGTTAGGGCATAACGTAATCTCGGTGTGACCGATTACACAAACTCGGTGGGACCGATTTTGGTAATAAGCTAACCAGAGAGTTGGTCAGGTAAACTCGGTGGGACCGATTCGCTCATCTCGGTGAGACCGAAATGTTACAAAAGGTAAACATAGAGTTTACATTGCAATCTCAGTGGGACCGATCGCTCATCTCGGTAAGACCGAAACGTTACGAAGGGAAACAGAGAGATTACAATCCCATCTCGGTGAGACCGAGATCCCTATCGGTGAGACTGATTTGCCTAGGGTTTGTGGCAGTGGCTATGACATTTGAAACTCGGTGGCTCCGAATAGAAAGAATCGGTGGGCCCGAGTTTGACTTTTGGTTTAGGTCATATGTGGATGTGGGAAGGTAGTTGAGGATTTTGGAGCATATCACTAAGCATTTTGAGCAAGCAAGCCATTAAGCAACACCTCATCCCTCCTTGATAGTATTGGCTTTTCCTATAGACTCAATGTGATCTTGGATCACTAAAATATAAAATGTAGAGTCTTGAGCTTCAAGCTTGAGCCAAACTTTTTGTCCTTAGAATTTTGAGGGATCCACTTTCCTCATTCATGCCATGCCATTCATTGAGCTTTTCCTGAAATATTAATCTTGGAATAATGTTAGCTCAATGAGCTATATGTTGTTAGGAATTACCAAAACTACCCAGGGATAGTTGCACTTTCAATCTCCCCCTTTTTGGTAACTGATGACAACATATAGATCAAAGCTTCGACAAATGATAATAAGAGTGAAAGATATTGTCGCTTTGAGAAGTATGTGAAAAGCAAGAGCTCCCCCTAAATTTGTGCATATCTTAAGATTTGCTTTGGATTGCAAATGCACAATGAGTTAGGATCATGGGTTACTCTTCCATGCCACATACATCTTGGTGGAGCGCTCAAAATAATAAAGATTGAATACATGCACTCATCACCAAGCAAAGTGAATGATCATATAAGGGTAAGTAAGATAATATCATCTAACAAGCATAAGTGTAGCTTATGATCAACCACATGATCATCAATGTCTCACAGATAATAGCATAGTATCTCAAGCAATCAAAAGTAAACAAAGTTCAACCACCAAAGCAAGAGAGAATAAAAAGCAACGCTCTCTCTCGAAGCCTATGATCTATACATGTTTCTCCCCCTTTGGCAACAAGTTACCAAAAAGTTCATAGAAAATGCATAACACTAAAACGTCTCTCAAGCTTGGTCTTCAGGTAGTGGTGTCTGAATAACTCCAAGAACGAAGGCTTCAGTCGAAGTAGATGGAGTTGATGGAGTAGGTGCTGGAGCTGGTGGCACTGAAGCTGTAGCTGGTGCAGATGAAGTGGCTCTAGTGTCTGGAACAGGCACTAGAGCAGACCTCTGAGCTCTAGGCACTCTGGCAAATCCATCAGTGGTTGTATTGCCCTTCCTCTCTTGCATATCATCTTGAAGTTGCTCCACAACAGACTGAATCTCAGTTACCTTCACATCCAAGTCATATAATTTTTGCTCCATGATTCTTTCCAAGCTCTCCTGGTTTTGAGTCAGGGTGGCCAGTCCCTTCTCAATCCTCAGAGTGGATGCAATCAGGTAGCCAAGCTGATCTTGCTTGCTCTTCAGGATATACTGAGATGCTTCTTCAGTAGTTGGCATCCTTGCAGCCTTTTCAGCTTTTGCCTTCTCCTTCTTGGCTTGTGCGTGCATAGAAGATGGTTCATCCTCATTTATAACCACAATGTTGTCCTTGAAGTCTGGATAGATACGCATGTGCTCCTTGTCCAGCAGATATGTACCAGTGCCCATCTTGGAGTTGATTAGCTCCTGGATCTGTGGGGCATACCCGCAACTCCTCTTCTGATTTGCAACTGTCCTCTTGATAGTTTCAACTATTAGGCTCATGACTTTGAACTTCTGTGGGACATCAAAGATGTGAAGCAAGTTAATTGCATGGCCTCTAATCATCTTGTGATCACCTGACTTTAGCAAGAGAGTGTTCCTAAGGATCCAGTTGATGGTTGGCAAGCCTGACAGAAGGTAATGTACAGATCCAAACTTATGTGTCTCAAGAGCAGCATCTGGGATCTCCTTGTACATGTGTGCCATTGTGTTGTGATCCTTCTTCCTGTTGGCATAGACATCCAAGTCATCTTCACTCTCTTTTGGGGCATTCATCAACTTCGCCCATTCAGCAACTGTGGACTGGTACCTCGTACCTTCAGACATCCAGACAATCCTTCCATCTGGGTAGAAATGAGCTGTGGAGTAGAACTGCATGATGAGCTCATCTTTCCATTTTGTGAGCTTCTGAGCCACAAACTCATCGACTCCACAAGCCTTGAAACTATCATGTACACCTGGATAGTGATCCTCATTCTCCTTGATGTAGTCCCAGTCGACCCATCTCATGTCACACACTATGGGCTTCTTGTCAAGCAACACTGTCTCATAGAAGCCCTGTTGTTCCTTTGTGTGGAACCTATAATCAACAGCAGTCCTTCTCCTGGTGGTATATGGATCTGACTCTCTCCATAGCCTCAGACCTGAGTCCTTCCTTATCTTCATGTTCTTAGCTACTGGATGAGCATCATTGTGATCTGGGATTTTGGGTTTGAGCTTCCTCAGGACTTGTCCTTCATCATCTTCATCAGCAGCAACTTCAGGCACTGGGGCCTTGTTCTTCTCAGCAGCTGGTATACTCCTGGTATTCCTCTTAGGTGCACTCTTGGGCTTGGAGGCTGCTTTGGGTGCTTCTTTGGGCTTTGATGTTGCAGCCCCTGACTTTATAGCATCATCCATCAGCTTTTGTGCATTGGGTGCTGGTGCAGCAACCTCTTCTTCCTCTTCCTCTTCAGAATCTCTCATGATTGAGGATCTCCCAAGCACTCTAGTAGTGGTCTTTTTGATCCTGTCCTTCCTCTTCTTCCCTTCTGCAGCAGCCTCTTTGGGTTCAGATCCCAAAAGGGACTTGAGTAGATGCTCTGGCCTTAGACATTCGAATTCTCTTTGCAGGAACCTTTTGCTTCATGCCTGGCTTGGTGGCAGCAGCAGTGCTATATTCCTTCTTAACTACTTTCTTCTTGGAAGTGGCCTCATCCTCAACTGCCACATAGTCTTCATCCTCAGATTCAAAGGTCTTCTTCTTTTTGGCCCTGGTGGCAGCTTTGGGTAAGTAGCTTGGGGTGCTCCTGCTACCATCATCTGAACTACTAGAGGGACTAGTGCCCTCACTCAGGTGAACCTGCTCCTCTGACCTGTTCTGGCTGTCACTCTGATCGGACATATTGCAAACACTGACAGCAGACCCTGTGAATAGATATAGATGAGATAGAGTGGATGAGCATCACAAAATGCAGAGGTTTTTGCAAAAGAATGAGTCAAAAACTTAGTTTTAGTTTTCCACAGAAAGCATTTCAGATCAAACCGATTTGTAAACTTGGTGATACCGAAGCAGCTGTTGGAACCTAAACTAGTGAACTCGGTCAGACTGAGTCACAGTTCGGTGGCACCGAGACTGCTAGGGTGTCACAAAGTCCTGAACTCGGTCACACCGATTTGCAATTCTGGGTCAGACCGAAAATTACATGTGCAATGGCCTGAGCCGAATCGGTGGTACCGAGTTCCACAACTCGATGGGTCCTAGATGGTTTCGGCGGAAACCTAACCCTAAATTTTCAATTCACGACTAAACTACGGAGTGTTTTGACTAGATAAGAATGATCTCACTCATGGCAAGATACATGGCGAACACAATGTGCTAGGAATCAGATAGGGATAGCACAGTGATCGAGTTCATACCCTAGTTCGGCGATGAACTCGCTATGGCGGCAATGGCGGGGATGATTCCCGTTGATGGCGGCAGAGACCAGCGGCAGGAGGCGGCTGGCGACGAGGAAGACGATCCGGAGACCCTGGAGGCAGAGCGGGCTAAGCGCGGGTCGAGGAGGTTCGGAAAGTTTTCCAAACATTTGACCCGTGGGTATATATAGCCCGACCCTGTCGGTGTGACCGAGTGGAACAACTCAGTGGCACCGAGATTCATAACTGCAATTAGTTACTAAAACTCGGTGTGACCGAAAGGTTCAAATCGGTTGCACCAAGTGAAAACCTAGATCGACTTAGTGATCTCGGTATGACTGAAATGGATGAATCAGTCAGACCGAAACACACAAAGAAGTTTTGGAAGTTTAAGTCTATGACGAATCGGGGACTCAGAGTGCTCCTCACACAGAGTGGTTCGAATCTGACTTGATCAAATTTTGTGATGTAGCATGAATAGAGTTTGAGACGAGAAAAGCATAGATAGCTAGAGAGGGTTCTTAGGCATTCTTGTCCATCCACTTGGCAAAAGAAAAGAAAACCAATCAATCAAAACAACAAGTGGATGTCCTCGAATGAGTAAAATATGCAATCAACATGCTCACACAATAAAATGGCTATTGAAATATGTGGCAAAGCATGCACAACCAATTCTAGCATCTATCAAACAATTTGCGATGACTAGGTCATCTATATATGAGTATATTGACTTAGGAGTCAAATGAGAACATTTGATCATAGGTCATACTCATCGTTTAAGCACAAGTGGGGTTACCACTTTTACATAAAGCATTGTTGTGTTCACACCATTAGAGTTGCTTTAGCTCAATTCTTAGAGTAAAGCTCCCCCTAGATGTGATATCCCCCCTAAGAGGGATGAACTAACCTTGGGTTTTGTCGATGATGACTTCATGTAGATGTTGAAGATGTGGATGCTCAATGTTGATGTAGATCATTTGAAGCTATCCATTTGAGTGAGTTGCACTTTCAATACCTACACGGGTTAGTCCCACAAGGAACAAACAAGGATATCCATAGACATAAAGTGATGCACACACAAGATGATGTCTATGAAAGCTTTTAGGTTACCTTGTCCCTTGTCTTACCAACAAGAGGGTTTGTGACTCCTTGAAATAGTGCAAGATGTGGAAGTTGATTGCACTTGTTCTTGCCAAGATGATAAGAGTGAAGTATGTTGGCGGAGTCACCCTCAAGAACTCTCTAGTTCTTCTTCTTCGGGATCCACACCATCTTGATGGGAATCCTCGGTGTTGTAGTTGTACTTGATGAAGTGGAACTTGAAGTAGTCTTGGGAACCCACTTGACCAAGGCCTTAGGAGCTTCTTCAAATGCATCAATTTCCTCTTGAAGCTTGTCCTTGCCTTTTTGCTTGTGGTCTTGTGGTGGAAGATCATCTTGAGCTTGTGTCCCTTTGAAAGAAGTAGGATCATACTTTTCTTGTTGAGGAACAAACTTCGTCTTGGGTTATTGATCTTCTTCCCACTCAACTCCATTAGCATTGAACTTTCGTTCAAAAATAACACCTTGATTCTTCCGGTGCCTTCCTTGCTTGCGTACAATTTCCTCGAATTGCTTACTTCCGGCAATGCTCTTGTAAACACCTTTCTCTATAATTCCCTTCAATAAGCTATTTTCTTGCTCAAGTGTAACTTGGCTAAGAGAATCATTAGTGGAATCAAGAGAACTACTAGAAGCAACAATATTGGATTTAGCATGATTATTGTTACTACTAGAGGAATAATCTTTCTTGTTCTTGTTACTAGACTTGACATGAGGCATGTAAGTGGATAAGAGTAAACGCTTGGCAATGTAAGAAGAACTTTTCTTACAAAGATCATCATTGATTGCTTTTAAGAACTCATGCTTTTGCTCAAGGTTGAGCTTTTCAAAGCGTAATTTCTCATGAGTCCTTAAAAGTTCTCAATGATCTCCTAAGATAGTTTCATGAGCTAACTTAAGAGTGTTTAGTTCTTTAGTTAGAGACTCAATCTTCTCCTTATCATTGTCATTCATTTTATCTTGATTAGCATGATTAATTGACGTTTCATCACCGTATTCATCACTAGAGTTGTCAACAAGTAAATCATCATCACCTAACAAGTCATCTTCATCACTATTTAAATCAACATACTCGGGGTGTGATACCTTTGGGCCTTTAGCCATGAAGCATGTTCCAACTCCTTCATTTGGTGAGTCAAATATGTCGTAGGAGTTGGTTGTCACAAGTGCTAGACCGGTAACACCTTCATCTTGAGTATATTCGGAGTCGGAGTGATAGCTTCTCCCGGAGTGGTTGTCGGAGTCGGAGCCGGATACCCATTCACCAACATGAGCTTGATGTCTTCGTTTTGTGTAGCTCCTTGATGACTTGTCCTTTCTTTCCGAGTCCTTGCTTCTCCGTGAGGGTCTTCGTTCATAACGATCATCTCTACTCCTTCTTTCTCTAGATGGTGATTCTTCTCTTATACTTCTTCTCTTGGGAGAATCTTCTATTCTCTTGTAGGGGGGCATACACTCATTGGAATAGTGTCCGAGCCTTCCACAATTGTAGCAATTTCGCTCTCGACTAGAAGATCTTTTGTCATTGTAGGACCTTGACTTGGAGCTTCTCTCTTTGCTTCTACTCTTGTAGAACTTGTTGAAGTTCTTCACCATTAAGCTCAATTCTTCGTTGAAGGTTTGTTTCTCACTCGATGATGTGGGGGCTTCAGATGAGGCTTTGTAAGCACCACTTGATTTGTTGTGAAGTTCCTCTTTATCCTTGAGTGACATCTCATGCGCAACAATTCTTCCGATGACTTCCGTTGGCTTGAGATCTTTGTAATTTGGCATCATTTGGATCAATGTGCACACGGTACCATATTTTCCATCCAAGGCTCTTAGGATCTTCTTGATGATGAATCTATCTGTCATCTCTTCACTCCCTAAGCCGGCAATCTCATTTGTGATAAGAGCAAGCCTAGAGTACATTTCAGCAACACCTTCACCATCCTTCATTTTGAACTTGTCAAGTTGACTTTCAATCACATCCAATTTGGTTTCCTTGACGGAGTCGGTACCTTCGTGCATATCAATCAAAGTATCCCAAATTTCCTTTGCATTCTCAAGACGGCAGATTTTGTTGAATTCTTCGAGGCACAATCCGTTGAAGAGGATATCACAAGCTTGAGCGTTGTATTGAAGCATTTTCAACTCTTCCGCGGTGGCTTCACGGTTCGGTTCTTTCCCGTCAAAGAATTCACCTTGCAAGCCAATACACACAATAGCCCAAACGGCGGGGTTATGTCCAAGAATATGCATTTTCATCTTATGCTTCCAACTAGCAAAATTAGTTCCATCAAAGTAAGGACCTCTACGGTGATAATTTCCCTCACTAGACGCCATACTCTCCTAGGTTGTGAAACCAAGGCTATGACCGCCAAACGCTATGGAAATCAAAGCAAATGGAGACCAAAGCTCTGATACCACTTGTAGGATCGAAAATATGTCTAGAGGGGGGGAGGGTGATTAGACTACTTAACCAAATAAAAATCTAGCCTTTTCCCAATTTTAGTTCTTGGCAGATTTTAGCTATCTTAGCACAAGTCAAGCAATCTCAACAAAATTCAAGCAAGCATGCAAAAGAGTATATGAGCAGCGGAAAGTAAGGCATGCAACTTGCAAGAATGTAAAGGGAAGGGTTTGTAGGATTCAAACGCAATTGGAGACACGGATGTTTTTGTCGTGGTTCCGATAGGTGGTGCTATCGTACATCAACGTTGATGGAGACTTCAACCCACGGAGGGTAACGGTTGCGCAAGTCCACGGAGGGCTCCACCCACGAAGGGTCCACGAAGAAGCAACCTTGTCTATTCCATCACGGCCGTCGCCCATGAAGGACTTGCCTCACTAGGGGCAGATCTTCATGAAGTAGGCGATCTCCTTGCCCTTACAAACTCCTTGGTTCAACTCCACAATCTTGTCGGAGGCTCCCAAGTGACATCTAGCCAATCTAGGAGGCACCACTCTCCAAGAAGTAACAAATGGTGTGTTGATGATGAACTCCTTGCTCTTGTGCTTCAAATGATAGTCTCCCCAACACTCAACTCTCTCTCACAGGATTTGGATTTGGTGGAAAGAAGATTTGAGTGGAAAGCAACTTGGGGAAGGCTAGAGATCAAGATTCGTATGGTTGGAATGGAATATCTTGACCACAACACAAGTGTAGGTGGTTCGCTCTCAGAAAATGTGTATTAGAAGTGTAGGTATGTTCTGATGGCTTTCTCCACTAATGAAGAGTGGGTGGAGGGGTATATATGGCCTCCACACAAAATCTAACCGTTACACACAATTTTCCAAACTCGGTGGGACCGAATGGTTAAACTCGGTCGGACCGATTCAGCAAACCTAGTGACCGTTAGGATTTTCGGTGGGACTGAGATGCAACTCGGTAGGACTGATATGGTTAAGGTTAGGGCATAACGTAATCTCGGTGTGACCGATTACGCAAACTCGGTGGGACCGATTCGCTCATCTCGGTGAGACCGAAATGTTACAAAAGGGAAATAAAGAGTTTACATTGCAATCTCGGTGGGACCGATCGCTCATCTCGGTAAGACCGAAACATTACGAAGGGAAACAGAGAGATTACAATCTCATCTCGGTGAGACTGAGATCCCTATCGGTGAGACCGATTTGCCTAGGGGTTGTGGCAGTGGCTATGACATTTGAAACTCGGTGGCGCCGGATAGAAAGAATCGGTGGGGCCGAGTTTGACTTTTGGTTTAGGTCATATGTGGATGTGGGAAGGTAGTTGAGGATTTTGGAGCATATCACTAAGCATTTTGAGCAAGCAAGCCATTAAGCAACACCTCATCCCTCCTTGATAGTATTGGCTTTTCCTATAGACTCAATGTGATCTTGGATCACGAAAATATAAAATGTAGAGTCTTGAGCTTCAAGCTTGAGCCAAACTTTTTGTCCTTAGAATTTTGAGGGATACACTTTCCTCATCCATGCCATGCCATTCATTAAGCTTTTCCTGAAATATTAATATTGGAATAATGTTAGCTCAATGAGCTATATGTTGTTAGGAATTACCAAAACCACCCAGGGATAGTTGCACTTTCAGTTCTATAAAGTATGCTATGCCCTAGAGGCAATAGTGCAAGTGGGAGATTGACTCTAGTGCAAGTGGGAGATTGACGGAAATATGCCCTAGAGGCAATAGTAAAGTTGTTATTTCTATTTCCTTATATTATGATAAATGTTTATTATTCATCCTAGAATTGTATTAACCGGAAACTTAGTACATGTGTGAATACATAGACAAACAGAGTGTCCCTAGTATGCCTCTACTTGACTATCTCGTTAATCAAAGATGGTTTAGTTTCCTAGCCATGGACATATGTTGTCATTTGATGAATGGGATCACATCATTAGAGAATGATGTGATGGACTAGACCCATCAGTTAGCTTAGCACTATGATCGTTTAGTTTATTGCTATTGCTTTCTTCATGACTTATACATGTTCCTATGACTATGAGATTATGCAACTCCCGAATACCAGAGGAACACCTTGTGTGCTATCAAACATCACAACGTAACTGGGTGATTATAAAGATGCTCTACAAGTGTCTCCGACGTCACTCCGCGTATCGGAGAGGTATCTCTGGGCCCTCTCGATAATGCACATCACTATGAGCATTGCAAGCAATGTGACTAATGAGTTAGTCACGGGATGATGCATTACGGAATGAGTAAAGAGACTTGCCGGTGACGAGATTGAACTAGGTATGATGATACCGACGATTGAATCTCGGGCAAGTAACATACCGATGACAAAGGGAACAACGTATGCTGTTATGCGGTTTGACCGATAGAGATCTTCATAGAACACTACTGCAGGAGACTGCTAACGCGACACTACGATCACAAACCCTTTGCTGAAACTGTGTGCGATGCAATAATTGCAAACAGTGGTGTAAAAAATCGTTAAAGTAGGTGCAAAACATTTGCGATGATAGATGCATCAAACATGGTTAAGATTTTAGTTGCGTGTGTGATGCAAGGCATACGGTTAATCCATTCAAACTATCTGCGATGAGGCAGAACAACAAAAATGGGCAGCCATAACAATGTGTGTGCGATGTAGGACACATGGTTAATCCATTCGAACTGTTTGTGATGAGGCAGAACAACAGAAAAGGGCAGCCATATCAATGTGTGTGCGATATATGGCATACGATTAACTCGGACGGACTGTTTTCGATTAGGGAACACAACAGAAACGGTTCAACTAAACAAGATGTGTGTGACATGCAGCATACAGTTCACATGGATGAACTGTTTGCGATGAGCCAAAAGAACACAAACGAGTCATGTAAAAAAGATGTGTGTGGTACGTGGCAAACAACCGACTCGGATGAACTATTTGCAATGAGAAATTGCAACACAGACGGTCAATACAATTACTTCGTGTGTGATTCTGTGTGTACAAAAAACTTTGAGAAATGCAAACTAGTTGCTTGCGGTGGCTAGGAGTATCGCACACGATGCATCTGCGAGTACTCGTGTGCGATGATTAGTATGTTACACATACGTTTCCTTATGTGAACATGTGTGTGAATTTCCAATATGGACAGTTAATATGCAAATGCCTTCTGGACATCGGGCAGATGATTAAACTCACTGAACTATGTACGATACTAATATTTTCCATGAAAATTTATGAACTTGGGTAACAACATTTGAGTAACTGTAGCGACCAGACCTCAAACGGTCCAATTTCTGTGCTCAGGTGTCATCCCTGGATCGGTAAAGCTGACACCACACAGTACTTGAAGGATTTATAACAGAGTAGCAATCACACACTTATTACATCGAGTGTCTCAAAAGAGAACTTATTACAATAAATATGGCTTAAGGCCATCTAATAACGATAACAGCGGAAGGCTTGGAAGATAAGTGAGTCCGTCAACTCCAACGGCATCACTGAGTATAGAACCACGACCTAAAAGCACCTTAATCGTCATCTGGAAAGTCTGCAACATTAACGTTGCAGCCCGAAACGGGTCAGCACATGGAATATGCTGGCAAGGTAACACATAGAGAGTAATGGAATGAAATAGGCTAATCTATATGCATATTTGGCTGGTGGAAAGCTCTATGGTTACAGTTTTGCGTAAAGCCAATTTTTCCCTACTGCAAAGGAATAAATTGTTTTTAACTATCATGGTAGTTGTTAAACACTGAGAATGGTTGGCAGCATTCTCAATCCCAATTAAGCATCATCATTAAACAAAACCCAACAAAATTAATTTTAGAGTAACATGATGAGATTCACATGATAATCCAAGTACTAGATACTCAAGATGTCCATAACCGGGGACACGGCTAACCATGATTAGTTTATACACTCTGTAGAGGTTTGCGCACTTTTCCCCACAAGACTCGATCGCCTCCGTTTGATTTTTCGCACTACATGGTGTTTGAGAAATGGATGACCGAGACATAGTATTTCAGAAGCGCTAGCATCTTACGACCGGGTAGACCGTTACACCTACTTTCCCCTACATCTGCTAGTCTACCATTGTAAGAGTTCGCACAACTTAATCAACTATGCTAGAGCCCATAGTAGCTTGTGGCTGCACACGGAAGTTTCTACCATGAATAATCTCATGATCCCTTTGAGTCTGGGTGGTGGTCCATAAAAAAACAGGCAATCGCTGGAATACCCAGGTGCCTCAATCCACCCAGATGTGTATTTAAGTTGCCACCTTAGATAAACCATTAATTTAACAATCTCACATCTGTCATGGATACACTCACCCAATCCACGTCTACTAGCATAGCATGGCAGAATAAGCAAACGTAGAAGTAACTCCCAAAGGTTTGATAATAACAGGTAATAGGTACTACCTCATCTACTTCCCAAACCCATAATTTAATTAGATCCTAATCATGCAATGTGTGAGGATTGATCTAATGCAATAAAAACTGGGTAATTGGATGTATGATCAAAGTGTTACTTCCCTTGCTGATGATCCGCAAAACCTAGCGATTCAAAGTAGCAAGCGGCGCACTCCGGGTACTCTATCGCAAACAAACAAGCATAAAATAAGTACTCATCTAATGCACAAGTAAAACTCGAATAAAAGACCTAACCAGAAGGTTCAACTTAAGAACTCCAGTTGGCAAAAAGAATCAAATCGAACGAAGCAACGAAAGACAAACGGCAAAAGAAACAGGCTTCGTTTACTATTCTGGATCTAGCACAATTTTGACAGTGGCAAAAACATATTTGAGTTCGTTAAACATAAAGAGGGTTTCGAGACGAAACTCCAGGGGCTTGAATCACCTGATTCCGATAAACGAGCGAAAAGTTAGACTAAAACGAAAATCGAATCAGGAATCGCGATCAGAAAAATCGCGGATTTAATCCGAGAAAAAGAAAAGCGACGAACGTTCGTTAAAACGAACGAATGGACGAACGCTCACTAATTAAATAAACCGGAAAACCGATCTATTTAAGAAAAACCGAAACTAATAAAATGAACAAAACCGACGGAAAACCGATCGGTTTCCTAAAAAAACCGGCGGTGCAAAACTACCTCCGGCGGTGGCGGATCCGGTGGTCCGGCGAGGCGGCGCGGCAGTGGTCCGGCGGGCGGGGCGGCGAGTGACGCGGGCGGCGGCGGCGGTGGTGACCTAGGGTTAGGGTTTCGGGGGCAGGGCGTGGCTGGGCTAGCCTCGGGCCTTGGCGGCGCTATTTGAAGGCCCGGCCAGGCGGAGTCCTGGCCGGTTACGGCCCAAAGTCGGTTCGGACTATTTTTTTAAATAATGACGCTCAGAAAAAAAACAAAAGGAATACTAAACGGACTCCAAAACTCCCGAAATAAATTTTCCCCGGCTTCTAAAATCAAGCTGCAGAGGATGAACATTTATTTGGGGCCTAAATGCAATTTTCAAAAATGCGCATTTTCCCTAATTCAAATAAAATAGCAAATAAAACCAAAATAAAATCTTATTTGATTTTTTTATTAAATCCTCAATATTTCTTTATTTTGGGAAAGTCATTTTATTCCCTCTCTCATATTTTTGTAATAGAAATAATTGAAGATAAAATAAATAAAATCAAATGATCCTATTTTCAAAATTTGAGAAAACTCAAATATGAAAATAATGAAATCCCCAGCTCTCTCCAAGGGTCCTTGAGTTGCGTAGAATTTTCTAGGATCAACCAAAATGCAATAAAATATGATATGCAATGATGATCTAGTGTATAACATTCCAAACTGAAAATTTGGGATGTTACAAACCTACCCCCCTTAAGATGAATCTCGCCCTCGAGATTCGGGTTGGCTAGAAAATAGGTGAGGGTGGTCCTTCAGCAATTCTTCTTCTCGCTCCCAGGTGGCTTCATCCTCCGTGTGGTGGCTCAACTGAACTTTGTAAAACTTGATAACCTTGCTGCGGGTGACTCGACTGGCATACTCTAGAATCATGACATGTTTCTCCTCATAGGTCAATCACTGTCCAACTGAATTGCTTCTAGTGGCACTGTATCTCTCAGCGGTATATAAGCCATCTCTGCGTGGCACTTCTTCAACTGGGAAACGTGGAATACGTCGTGAACTCCTGACAATCCTTCGGGCAATTCCAACTTATAGGCTACTTCTCCCATACACTCCAAAACATTGTATGGGCCTACAAAACGTGGCGCTAACTTTCCCTTAACACCAAAGCGCTTAACTCCTCGAAGTGGAGATACTCGAAGATAAACTCGGTCTCCGACTTCGTAAACTGTCTCCTTGCGTTTAGAATCTGCATAACTCTTCTGCCTAGATTGAGCTACCTTAAGCCTATCGCGAATCAATTTCACTTTCTGTTCAGACTCCTTTATCAGATCCGGTCCAAACAACTGGCGGTCTCCAACTTCATCCCAAGACAAAGGGGTCCTGCACCTCCTTCCGTACAAGGCTTTGAAAGGGGCCATCTTCAAACTGGATTGATAACTATTGTTGTAAGAGAAATCTGCATATGGCAAATTCTCGTCCCAACTAGATCCATAATCTAGCGCAGAAGCTCTCAGCATATCCTCCAAAATCTGATTGACTCTCTCGGTCTGTCCATCTGTCTACGGGTGGAAAGCTGTACTAAACTCCAGTCTGGTACCCAAAGTTCCATGCAACTAATTCCAGAACTTTGAGGTAAATTGGGTTCCTCTATATGATACTATGCTCCTTGGAACTCCATGCAGACATACAATTCTGGTCATGTATATCTTTGCCAACTTTGCACTGGTATAGATAGTCTTTACTGGAATGAAATGAGCTACCTTTGTCAAACGATCAACTACAACCCATATCGAGTCATAGCCTGAACGTGTTCTGGGCAATCCTGTAATAAAATCCATGCCTAACTTATCCCACTTCCATTCGGGTATCGAAAATGGCTGTAGCAATCCTACTGGCTTCTGATGCTCTGCCTTTACTCTTTGACATACATCACAAACTGCTACATACTCCGCAATATCCTTCTTCATTCCGGTCCACCAGAAGGTGTCCTTCAAATCCAAATACATTTTGGTATTTCCTGGGTGAATCGAATATGGTGAATCATGGGCCTCTTGCAGAATTAACTTCCTGATCTCCGAATCATTTGGCACATAAACACGGTCTTCAAACCATAATGTATCGTGCTCATCCTCACGAAATCCCTTAGCTTTTCCTTTGCTCATTTTCTCTTTTATAGAGGAAATCTCCTTGTCGGTCTTTTGAGCTTCTCTGATCTTATCCATCAAAGTAGACTGAATCTCCAATGCTGCTACATAGCCTCTTGGAACTATTTCCAAACATAGCTCTCGAAGATTTTCGGCTAACTTCCTTGGTAAATCTCCCGTCATTAGTGTGTTGACGTGGCTTTTACGGCTCAACGCGTGAGCTACTACATTAGCCTTTCCGGGGTGATAATGCAATTTCATACCATAATCCTTGATGAGCTCCAACCATCTCCTTTGCCTGAGGTTCAATTCCTTCTGCGTGAAAATATAGTTCAAACTCTTCTGATCCATGTATACCTCACAATGGTTTCCAATGAGAAACTGTCTCCAGGTTTTCAATGCATGCACTATGGCTGCTAACTCCAAATCATGCGTAGCATAATTTAGCTCATGAGGCTTAAGCTGTCGTGAGGCATAGGAAACAACTCTTCCTTCCTACATAAGCACTGCTCCAAGTCCTCGATGTGAAGCGTTGCAATACACCCCATAATCCTTGGTCTGATCTGGCAAAATCAACACAGGTGATGTAACCAAACATTTCTTTAACTCCTGGAAACTAGCCTCACATTCCTCAGTCCATATGAACTTGGTATCCTTTTTCAACAACTCCGTCATAGGCTTCGCAATCTTTGAGAAATTCTCAATGAACCTCCGGTAGTATCCCGCGAGTCCAAGAAAACTCTGGATCTCTCCAACTGTTGTTGGGGCTTCCCAATTTGTCACGGTATCAACCTTAGTGGGATCTACTGCTATACCTTCTCCGGATATAACGTATCCGATAAATCCAACTTCTTTCAACCAAAACTCACATTTGCTAAACTTGGCATATAACTGATGTTCTCTAAGATTACCAAGTACCAAACGCAAATGCTCCTTATGCTCCTCTTCATTCTTCGAGTAAACAAGGATATCATCAATGAACACTATGAAGAACTTATCCAAAACTCCATAAACACTTTGTTCATCATGTTCATAAAAATATGCAGGTGCGTTAGTCAGACCAAATGACATAACAGTATACTCGTACAACCCATACCTGGTGGTCAAAGCCGTCTTAGGTATATCATGTTCTCGAATCTTCAACTGGTGGTATCCTGATCGCAGATCGATTTTGGAAAATACCTTAGCTCCTTGCAATTGATCAACCAGATCATTGATCATTGGTAGTGGGTACTTGTTCTTGATGGTTACTTCATTCAATCCTCGATAATCAACAACCATCCTTAACGATCCATCCTTCTTCTCCACTAGAAGTACTGGCGATCCCCAAGGCGAAGAACCTGGGCGAATATATCCTTTATCCAGTAACTCCTTAATCTGCTTCTTAATCTCCACCAAACCCTTTGCGGGCATCCTATATGGTCTCTTTGATATTGGCCCTGTGCCTGGCAAAAGCTCAATCAAAAACTCAATATCTCTATCCGGCGGTATGCCTGGCAATTCTTCTGGAAATACATCAGGAAAATCCTTCACCACTGGTACTTCCTCCTGCACAACTCCTGTTAAACAATTTACTTGAGTCCTTTGTGACACATGTCGGGATACATACTTGATCCTTCTCCCTTCTGGGGTGGTGAGCAAAATTGACTTACTGGCGCAATCGATGTTTCCTCCATACATCGACAACCAATCCATACCCAGAATTACATCCAAACCTTGTGATTCCAAAATGATTAAATCCGCGGGAAACACATGCCTACCTATACTCAATGGCACTTGAAAACATCCTTGGCTAGCCATATACTCCACTCCTGGTGAGCTTACTAACATTGGTGTTCTAAGAACTTTGGTGGGCAGATTATACTTATCCACAAATCCCCTTGATATGTATGAATGCGATGCACCAGTATCGAAAAGAACGAGTGTAGTAAATGACTTAACCAAAAACTTACCGATTACTGCATCCGTCTGCTCTTCAACCTCCTCCATGTTAACGTGGTTCACCTGTCCCCTGTTGAAAGGGTTCGACTTCATCCCAGAGCTTCCATTGCCATTTCCATTCTGGGATTCAGGACATTCATTAGCATAATGTCCAGTCTTCTGGCACTTAAAATAAGTGACTTGGCTCAGGTCTCTCTTGGCTGGGGTTTATGGGTTGGTGCGGTTCTAGCCGTTGCTTCCTCCATTCCCATTACCATTCTTGGTGCCATTATGATTGTGCGAGCTACCTCATCCATGGGTATGCTGAAAATGTCCTCCTGGTCTAGGGGTAAAGCGTGGCTTCTGCTGAGCTCCTGAATTGTACTTCCCTTGTCCATACTTCCTCTTGCGATTCTCAATCTGCTGCTGCTTCCCTTCAATCATGAGAGCACGATCTACCAACTCCTGGTAGTTGTTGAAGGTTTCTACCATCAACTGCATGCTCAACTCATCATTCAGTCCTTCCAGAAACTTCTCCTGCTTAGCTGCATCCGTAGCAACATCATCTGGGGCATAACATGCTAGCTTACTAAAGTCCTCCACATACTGGCCAACTGCCCGTCCTCCTTGGCGCAAGTTGCGAAACTCTCGCTTCTTCATGGTCATAGCTCCTGCTGAAACATGGGCAGTATGAAAAGCCTGCTGAAACTGGTCCCACGTGACAGTGTCGACAGGGAAAGTGGCTGTGAAATTCTCTCACCATGATGCTGCGGGTCCTTCAAGCTGATGTGCGGCAAACTTCACCTTTTCCGCATCTGTGCATCCTGCGGTGGTCAACTCCCTAGCTATCTTACGGAGCCAATCATTTGCTACTATCGGCTCGGTGCTACTGGAAAACACCGGCAGATTCAGCCTAAGAAAACGGGCTAAATGATCAACAGGTGGTGGTGGTGGTGGGTTGTTATTGTTGTTCCCCTGATTCTGATTCTAGACTAGCAATTGCATCAATGTGTTCTGCTGCTGGATCAACTGAGTGAGTTCCGGTGGGAAGGTAAATCCGGGGTCACGTCTCGGAGGCATCTGAGGGTTTAGAAAAGACGAGATTTAAGAATAGAGGGGGTCTAAAGAGAAAACACTACCCATATGCACATGAGACAAAATCAAACAATTCAGTTCATTCAATCAATCAAACAAGGGCATACAATCATCTAACTATCGCAAAAGTGCTCAGACTACTATATTTACATGGTGGAATACTACTACTGATTTGGTGGTCTACTAGAAATATTCTTCGGTTACAGACTCCATGATATCTGCTCCAGCTTCATCAACATAGTCATCATCGCGATCATCTAGATCCGAGTGGGTGTCGTCGATGATGATGTAGTCTTCTGGGTGAATCTCCTTGGGTTCCTTGTCTTCTTCTACCGGGGTAGGGCCTCCCATGAATATTCTGATCTTTATTGTTAAGTCGGCATTCTTGTCCACTAGTACTTCGATTTCCTCTTCATAATCTTCACGCGTAGCCTTGAGTTCTTCCTCCAGTTCCTTGATTCTTGTCCTCGCCTTCTTCAGATCTATCATGTCGGCGCACATCTGGTTCTCTTGACGTCGAATGTGCTGGTTTAACTCCTGGATAAAAGCTGCAATTGATCTATCCTTCCTGGTGCTGATCATCTCCCAGTGCTCATCTCAGCACCCACAAATCTAGTAGATAGTATCCTTGAGATCATTGCGGTAAACTTCTCCAATGCGTCCCATGGCGATGTGAGCCGCCATGCTCTTTCCTAGACTCCAAGTTGGTGCATCAAAAGAAAACTCTATGGGCTCAGTGACTGACATGAACGTTCTTCCTGGAACTTGAACTTGAATCATCCAGCACTCATCTTTCGGTAAAGTGGCGTTGTAGGTCCCGGTGAAGCTTGGTACTCCTATGTTCAGATATCTAGTGACTTCCTTCAAGTGACATCCAAAGGGTGTATCTTCATCCGGTTGCGTGAACTTGTTCCTTGCATCCGCCATCCTAAAAGAGTAGAAAAGATGAGAAGTCAGAAGGAGAAGAGAGTGAGTAGTGATCTAGGTCTTTTAGCTTAGTGGTCGTGTCCTACAGTCAGCGTGTGCTCTGATACCATCTTGTAGCGACCAGACCTCAAATGGTCCAATCTTTGCACTCAAGTGTCATCCCTGGATCAGTAATGCTGACACCACACAGTACTTGAAGGATTTATAACAGAGTAGCAATCACACACTTATTACATCGAGTGTCTCAAAAGAGAACTTATTACAATAAATATGGCTTAAGGCCATCTAATAACAATAACAACGGAAGGCTTGGAAGATAAGTGAGTCCGTCAACTCCAACGGCATCACTGAGTATAGAACCACGACCTAAAAGCACCTTAATCATTGTCTAAAAAGTCTGCAACATTAACGTTGCAGCCCGAAACGGGTCAGCACATGGAATATGCTGGCAAACTAAAACATAGAGAGTAATGGAATGAAATAGGCTATTCTCTATGCATATTTGGCTGGTGGAAAGCTCTATGGTTACAGTTTTGCGTAAAGCCAATTTTTCCCTACTGCAAAGGAATAAATTGTTTTAAACTATCATGGTAGTTATTAAACATTGAGAATGGTTGACAGCATTCTCAATCCCAATTAAGCATCATCATTAAACAAAACCCAACAAAATTAATTTTAGAGTAACATGATGAGATTCACATGATAATCCAAGTACTAGATATTCAAGATGTCCATAACCGTGGACACGGCTAACCATGATTAGTTTATACACTCTGCAGAGGGTTGCGCACTTTTCCCCACAAGACTCGATCGCCTCCATTTGATTTCTCGCACTACATGGTGTTTGAGAAACGGATGACCGAGACATAGTCTTTCCGAAGCGCTAGCACCTTATGATTGGGTAGACCGTTACACCTAATTTCCCCTACATCTGCTAGTCTACCATTGTAAGAGTTCGCACAACTTAATCAACTATGCTAGAGCCCATAGTAGCTTGTGGCTGCACACGGAAGTTTCTACAATGAATAATCTCATGATCCCTTTGAGTCTGGGTGGCGGTCCATAAAAAATAGGAAATCGCTGGAATACCCAGGTGCCTCAATCCACCCAGATGTGTATTTAAGTTGCCACCTTAGATAAATCATTAATTTAACAATCTCACATCTATCATGGATACACTCACCCAATCCACGTCTACTAGCATAGCATGGCAGAATAAGCAAACGTAGAAGTAACTCCCAAAGGTTTGATAATAACAGGTAATAGGTACTACCTCATCTACTTCCCAAACCCACAATTTAATTAGATCCTAATCATGCAATGTGTGAGGATTGATCTAATGCAATAAAAACTGGGTAATTGGAAGTATGATCAAAGTGTTACTTGCCTTGCTGATGATCCGCAAAACCTAGCGATTCGAAGTAGCAAGCGGCGCACTCCGGGTACTCTATCGCAAACAAACAAGCATACAATAAGTACTCATCTAATGCACATGTAAAACTCGAATAAAAGATCTAACCATAAAGTTCAACTTAAGAACTCCAGTTGGCAAAAATAATCAAATCGAACGAAGCAACAAAAGACAAACGGCAAAAGAAACAGGCTTCGTTTACTATTCTGGATCTAGGGCAATTTTTACAGTGGCAACAACTTGTTTGAGTTGGTTAAACGGAAAGAGGGGTTCGAGACGAAACTCCAGGCGCTTGAATCGCCTGATTCCGATAAACGAGCGAAAAGTTAGACTAAAATGAAAATCGGAACAGGAATCGCGATCAGAAAAATCGCGGATTTAATCCGAGAAAAAGAAAAACGATGAACGTTCGTTAAAACGAACGAACGGACGAACGCTCGCTAATTAAATAAACCGGAAAACCGATCTATTTAAAAAAACCATAACTTAAAAAAACCGAACAAAACCGACGGAAAACCGATCGGTTTCCTAAAAAAACCGGCGGCGAAAAACTACCTCCGGCGGCAGCGGATCCGGCGGTCCGGCGAGGCGGCGAGGCGGTGGTCCGGCGGGGGGGGGGGGCGGCGAGCGGCGGCGGCGCAGCGACCTAGGGTTAGGGTTTCGGGGGCGGGGCGGGGCTGGGCCGGCCTCGGGCCTTGGCGGCGCTATTTGAAGGCCCGGCCAGGCGGAGTCCTGGCCGGTTACGGCCCAAAGTCGGTTCGGACTCTTTTTTTTCGAAATAATTACGCTAAAAAACAAAAGGAATACTAAACGGACTCCAAAAATCCCGAAATAAATTTTCCCCGGCTTCTAAAATCAAGCCGCACAGGATGAACATTTATTTGGGGCCTAAATGCAATTTTTTAAAACGTGCATTTTCCCCTAATTCAAATAGAAAACCACAATAAAATCTTATTTGATTTTTTATTAAATCCTTAATATTTCTTTATTTTGGGAAAGTCATTTTATTTCCTCTCTCATATTTTTGTAATAGAAATAATTGAAGATAAAATAAATAAAATCAAATAGTCCTATTTTCAAAATTTGAGAATACTCAAATATGAAAATAACGAAATCCCCAACTCTCTCCAAGGGTCCTTGAGTTGCGTAGAATTTTCTAGGATCAACCAAAATGCAATAAAATATTATATGCAATGATGATCTAGTGTATAACATTCCAAATTGAAAATTTGGGATGTTACAGTAACATATATATATATAGTGGTTACACTATTCGACAAAAGGAGGATCTTCGTAACATGGTTTTGACAACCATATGGTCCATATCTACGTACTTAACATAGTAACAACTATCACATTTTAAGAGGCTAAGGGCCAACAACCATATGGTCTATATCTACATACTTAACATATATAGTAATAGCTAGCACATTTTAAGAGGCTGAGGGCCAACAACCACAACTATCCACTGGAAGCATCTTGATCATGGCGACTCAGCATCTCGTCAATGAAAAGGAAGAGCCCTCCTGTTGTCGGTATCAAAACCGGCGGATCTCGGGTAGGAGGCTGAACTGTGCGTCTAAGGTTGATGGTAACAGGAGACAGGGGACACAATGTTTCCCCAGGTTCGGGCCCTCTCTATGGAGGTAATACCCTACTTCCTGCTTGATTGATCTTGATGAATATGAGTATTACAAGAGTTGATCTACCACGAGATTGTAATGGCTAAACCCTAGAAGTCTAGCCTGTATGACTACGGTATTGAGTATATCCTTTCCGGATTACACCCTCTGGTTTATATAGACATCGGGGGGATCTAGGGTTACATAGAGTCGGTTACATAAGATGGAATCTTCATAGTTGTTTGCCAAGCTTGCCTTCCATGCCAAGGAGAGTCTTATCCGGACACGGGTGCAGTCTTCGGTCTTCATATCTTCACAGCCCATCAGTCCGGACCATAGATAACAGGTCGGACGTCCGAGGACCCCTTAGTCCAGGACTCCCTCAGTAGCCCCCGAACTAGTCTTCAATAGCGAGGTGTTCGGCACACAAATTGTCTTCGGTATTGCAAGGCGGGTTCCTCCTTTAATGATTTCCAAGTAGTGTATTCCGCCGTAGATTCGATGTCTCCCCCTGGCTTCTGCGCGCTTAATGTCCTCGTTTTCCACGTGTCCAGTGAATGCAGACAGTCAGGGTATTTTTTGCAAATAACACCCCAATCCTGCAAGGAAGAGCATCTATTTAAAGAGATTGCATCTCAGATCCTTTTGGCACCAAGCGGAGAAAATCCTCAGAGACCGCCAGGCAAGACCATTCCAACATGGCCAAAAATCCCAACTCCTCTTCCCGTTCCAACCTAGAGAGAGGCGAGTGGGAGAGGTGCTCTATGTCCCATAGCCGATTGGTGAAGCTGCAAACGCAGGGATTTCTCCCTCCAGTAGATCTGGTCCCTGTTCGAGCAGGGTTGGCCTCCTTCAACAACAAACCCCAGGTAGAGGATTTTCCCAATCCGTCTGCGGGAGAACGGGTGTGCTTTGTCCCCTGCTACCTCTTGAGCACTGCGTTGGTTTTCCCCGAAGAGGAAGGGATGATGCAGCAAAGTAGCGTAAGTATTTCCCTTAGTTTTTGAGAACCAAGGTATCAGTCCAGTAGGAGGATACGCACGAGTCCCTCGTACCTGCAAAAAACAAATAAATCCTCGCAACCAACGCGAATAGGGGTTGTCAATCCCTACACGGCCACTTACGAGAGTGAGATCTGATAGATATGATAAGATAATATTTTTGGTATTTTTGTGATAAATATGCAAAGTAAAATAAAGGCAAAGTAAAAAAGCAAAGGAAATAACTAAGTAGTAGGAGATTAGTATGATAAAGATAGACCCGGGGGCCATAGGTTTCACTAGTGGCGTCTCTCAAGAGCATAAGTATTCTACGGTGGGTGAACAAATTACTGTTGAGCAATTGACAGAATTGAGCATAGTTATGAGAATATCTAGGTATGATCATGTATATAGGCATCACGTTCGAGACAAGTAGACCAACTCCTGCCTACATCTACTACTATTACTCCACTCATCGACCGCTATCCAGCATGCATCTAGGGTATTAAGTTAAAAACAGAGTAAGGCCTTAAGCAAGATGACATGATGTAGAGTGATAAACTCATGCAATATGATGAAAACCCCATCTTGTTATCCTCGATGGCAACAATACAATATGTGCCTTGCTGCCCCTACTGTCATTGGGAAAGGACACCACAATATTGAACCCAAAGCTAAGCACTTCTCCCATTGCAAGAAAGATCAATCTAGTAGGCCAAACCAAACGGATAATTCGAAGAGACTTGCAAAGATAACCAATCATACATAAAAGAATTCAGAGAATATTCAAATATTGTTCATAGATAGACTTGATCATAAACCCACAATTCATCGGTCTCAACAAACACACCGCAAAAAGAAGATTACATCGAATAGTTGTCCACTAGAGAGGGGGCGAACATTCTATTGAGATCCAAAAAGAGAGAAGAAGCCATCTAGCTAATAACTATGGACCCGTAGGTCTGAGGTAAACTACTCACACTTCATCGGAGGGGCTATGGTGTTGATGTAGAAGCCCTCCGTGATCGATGCCCCCTTCGGCGGAGCTCCGGTACAGGCCCCAAGATGGGATCTCGTGGATATAGAAAGTTGCGGCGGTGGAATTAGGTTTTTGGCTCTGTATCTGATCGTTTGGGGGTAAGTAGGTATATATAGGAGGAAGGAGTACGTCGGTGGAGCAACAGGGGGCCCATGAGGGTGGAGGGCGCACCTAGGGGGGGTAGGCGCGCCCCCTACCTCGTGGCCTCCTCTTTTGTGTCTTGACGTAGGGTCCAAGTCTCCCGGGTCTTGTTTGTTGAGAAAATCACGTTCCCGAAGGTTTCATTCCATTTGGACTCCGTTTGATATTCCTTTTCTTCGAAACCCTAAAATAGGCAAAAACAGCAATTCTAGGCTGGGCTTTTGGTTAATAGGTTAGTCCCAAAAATAATATAAAAGTGAATAATAAAGTCCAACAATGTCCAAAACAGTAGATAATATAGCATGGAGCAATCAAAAATTATAGATACGTTGGAGACGTATCAAGCATCCCCAAGCTTAATTCCTGCCCGTCCTCGAGTAGGTAAATGATAAAAACAGAATTTTTGATGCAGAGTGCTACTTGGCATAATTCTAGTGTAATTCTTCTTAATTGTGGTATGAATATTCAGATCCTAAAGATTCAAGACAAAAGTTTAATATTGACATAAAAATAATAATACTTCAAGCATACTAACAAAGCAATTATGTCTTCTCAAAATAACATGGCCAAAGAAAGTTATCCCTACAAAATCATATAGTCTGGCTATACTCCATCTTCACCACAGAAAATATTTAAATCATGCACAACCCCGATGACAAGCCAAGCAATTGTTTCATACTTTTGGTGTTCTCTAACTTTTTCAATCTTCACGCAATACATGAGCATGAGCCATGGATATAGCACTTATAGGTGGAATAGAATGGTGGTTTTGGAAAAGACAAAGAGGGAGAGGATAGTCTCACATCAACTAGGCGTATCAACGGGCTATGGAGATGCCCATCAATAGATATCAATGTGAGTGAGTAGGGATTGCCATGCAACAGATGCACTAGAGCTATAAGTATATGAAAGCTCAAAAAGAAACTAAGTGGGTGTGCATCCAACTTGCTTGCTCATGAAGACCTAGGGCAATTTGAGGAAGCCCATCATTGGAATATACAAGCCAAGTTCTATAATGAAAAATTCCCACTAGTATATGAAAGTGACAACATGAGAGACTCTCTACTATGAATATCATGCTGCTACTTTGAAGCACAAGTGTGGTAAAAGGATAGTAGCATTGTCCCTTCTCTCTTTTTCTCTCATATTTTATTATTTGGGCCTTTTCTCTTTTTTATGGCCTCTTTTTTTTATCGTCCGGAGTCTCATCCCGACTTGTGGGGGAATCATAGTCTCCATTATCCTTTCCTCACTGGGACAATGCTCTAATAATGATGATCATCACACTTTTAGTTTTCTTACAACTAAACAAATACAACTCGATACTTAGAACAAAATATGACTCTATATGAATGCCTTCGGCGGTGTACCGGGATATGCAATGACTCATGAGTGACATGTATGAAAGAATTATGAACGGTGGCTTTGCCACAAATACGATGTCGACTACATGATCATGCTAAGCAATATGACAATGATGGAGTGTGTCATAATAAACGGAACGGTGGAAATTTGCATGGCAATATATCTCGGAATGGCTATGGAAATGCCATAATAGGTAGGTATGGTGGCTGTTTTGAGGAAGGTATATGGTGGGTGTATGATACCGGCGAAAGGTGCGCGGTATTAGAGAGGCTAGCAAAGGTGGAAGGGTGAGAAAAGTGCGTATAATCCATGGACTCAACATTAGTCATAAATAACTCATATACTTATTGCAAAAATCTACAAGTTATCAAAGCAAAGTATTACATGCATGCTCCTAGGGGGATAGATTGGTAGGAAAAGACCATCGCTCGTCCCCGACCGCCACTCATAAGGAAGACAATCAAAAAATAAATCATGCTCCGACTTCATCACATAATGGTTCACCATACGTGCATGCTACGAGAATCACAACTTTAACACAAGTATTCTTCAAATTCACAACTACTCAACGAGCACAAATTTAATATCGCCATCTTCATATCTCAAAACAATTATCAAGCATCAAACTTCTCATAGTATTCAACACACTCATAAGAAAGTTTTATTATTAGTCTTGTATACCAAGCATATTAGGATTTTAAGAAAATTACCATGCTATTAAAGACTCTAAAAATAATCTATGTGAAGCATGAGAGATCAATAGTTTCTATAAAACAAAGCCACCACCGTGCTCTAAAAGATATAAGTGAAGTACTAGAGCAAAACTACATAACTCAAAAGATATAAGCGAAGCACATAGAGTATTCTAACAAATTCCAAATCATGTATGGCTCTCTCAAAAGGTGTGTACAGCAAGGATGATTGTGGTAAACTAAAAAAATAAAGACTCAAATCATACAAGACGCTCCAAGCAAAACACATATCATGTGGCGAATAAAAATATAGCTCCAAGTAAAGTTACTGATAGAAGTAGACGAAAGAGGGGATGCCTTCCGGGGCATCCCCAAGCTTTGGATTTTAGGTGTCCTTAGATTATCTTGGGGGTGCCATGGGCATCCCCAAGATTAGTCTCTTGGCACTCCTTTTTCCATAATCCATCAAATCTTTACCCAAAACTTGAAAACTTCACAACACAAAACTTAAAGTAGAAAATCTCGTGAGCTCCGTTAGCGAAAGAAAACAAAAGACCACTTCAAGGTACTGTAATAAACTCATTCTTTATTTATATTGGTGTTATACCTACTGTATTCCAACTTCTCTATGGTTTATAAACTATTTTACTAGCCATAGATTCATCAAAATAAGCAAACAAAACACGAAAAACAGAATCTGTCAAAAACAGAATAGTCTGTAGTAATCTGTAGCTAGCGCAAGATCTGGGACTCCAAAAATTCTAAAATAAATTTATGGACGTCAGGAATTTATCTATTAATCATCTGCAAAAAGAATGAACTAAATAGCACTTTCAAATAAAAATGGCAGTAGTTCTCGTGAGCGCTAAAGTTTCTGTTTTTTTACAGCAAGTGTAACAAGACTTTCCCCAAGTCTTCGCAACGGTTCTACTTGGCACAAACACTAATTAAACACAAAAAACACAACCAAAACAGAGGCTAGATAAATTATTTATTAAATAACATCAAGGATAAATATTGGGTTGACTCCCAACAAGCGCTTTTCTTTAAAGCCTTATAGCTAGGCATAATATTTCAATGATGCTCACATGAAAGACAAGAATTGAAGCACAAAGAGAGAATCATAAAACAAGTGACAAACACATATAAGTATAACATACTTACTATGCATAGGCATTTTGTAGGTAAACAAATTCTCAAGGCAAGCAAAAACTAGCATATGCAAGGAAGCGGAAAGAAACAATAGCAATCTCAACATAACGAGAGGTAATTTAGTAACATGAAAATTTCTACCACCATATTTTCCTCTCTCATAATAATTGCATTAGGTATTATAAGCAAATTCAACAAAGTAGCTATCACACGAAATATTTTCAACATGATCCATATACATGCAAAGTTGATACTCTTCCAAAATAGTGGGATTAACATTAACTAAAGTCATGACCTTTCCAAACCCACTTTTATCAAAAATTTCATAAGATTGAACATTTTCCAAATATGTGGGATCTAAAGTCGACACTCTTCCAAACCCACTTTCAATAATATTGAAAACACTATTATCAATCTCATATTCATCATGGGGCTTAAATAAATTTTCAATATCATAAGAAGAATCACCCCAATCATGATCATTACAACAAGTAGTAGAAATAGCAAAACTAGCATCCCCAAGTTTAGGGTTTTGCATATTATTAGAACAATTGACATCAAGAGAATTTATAGTAAAATCATTTCAATCATGCTTTTTATTCAAAGATCTATCGTGAATCGCTTCATAAAGTAATTCATCACACGTTTCAGATTCACGAATTTCAAGCAAAACTTCATAAAGATAATCTAGTGCACAAAACTCACTAGCAATTGGTTCATCATAATTGGATCTCTTAAAAAGATTAGCAAGTGGATGAGGATCCATAAATCTTAGGTTCTCTGTTTAGTAATAAATAAACAACTATTCCAACCATACAATCAAACAAGAAACGGGCAAAAAGAGGCAAATAGAGAAAGAGAGGGGGGATAGAGAGAGAGGGCGAATAAAATGGCAAGGGTGAAGTCGGGGAGAGGAAAACGAGAGGAAAATGGCAAATAATGTAATGCGGGAGATAAGGGTATGTGATGGGTACTTGGTATGTTGACTTTTGCGCAGACCTCCCCGGCAACGGCGCCAGAAATCCTTCTTGCTACCTCTTGAGCACTGTGTTGGTTTTCCCCGAAGAGGAAGGGATGATGCAGCAAAGTAGCGTAAGTATTTCCCTCAGTTTTTGAGAACCAAGGTATCAATCCAGTAGGAGGCTACACGCGAGTCCCTCGTACCTGCACAAAACAAATAAATCCTCGCAACCAACGCGAATAGGGGTTGTCAATCCCTACATGGCCACTTACGAGAGTGAGATCTGATAGATATGATAAGATAATATTTTTGGTATTTTTGTGATAAAGATGCAAAGTAAAATAAAGGCGAAGTAAAAATCAAAGGAGATAACTAAGTAGTAGGAGATTAATATTATAAAGATAGACTCGGGGGCCAAAGGTTTCACTAGTGGCTTCTCTCGAGAGCATAAGTATTCTACGGTGGGTGAATAAATTACTCTTGAGAAATTGACAAAATTGAGCATAGTTATGAGAATATCTAGGTATGATCATGTATATAGGCATCATGTCTGAGACAAGTAGACCGACTCCTGCGTGCATCTACTACTATTACTCCACTCATCGACCGCTATCCAGCATGCATCTAGAGTATTAAGATAAAAACAGAGTAACGCCCTAAGCAAGATGACATGATGTAGAGGGATAAACTCATGCAATATGATGAAAACCCCATCCTGTTATCCTCGATGGCAATAATACAATACATGCCTTGCTGCCCCTACTGTCACTGGGAAAGGACACCGAAAGATTGAACCCAAAGCTAAGCACTTCTCCCATTGCAAGAAAGATCAATCTAGTAGGCCAAACCAAACTGATAATCCGAAGAGACTTGCAAAGATAACCAATCATACATAAAAGAATTCAGAGAAGATTCAAATATTGTTCATAGATAGACTTGACCATAAACCCACAATTCATCAGTCTCAACAAACACACCACAAAAAGAAGATTACATCGAATAGTTCTCCACAAGAGAGGGAGAGAACATTGTATTGAGATCCAAAAAGAGAGAAGAAGCCATCTAGCTAATAACTATGGACTCGTAGGTTTGAGGTAAACTACTCACACTTCATAGGAGGGGCTATGGTGTTGATGTAGAAGCCCTCCGTGATCGATGCCCCCTCCGGCGGAGCTCCGGAATAGGCCCCAAGGTGGGATCTCGTGGATACAGAAAGTTGCGGCAGTGGAATTAGGTTTTTGGCTCCGTATCTGATCGTTTGGGGGTACGTAGGTATATATAGGAGGAAGGAGTACGTCAGTGGAGCAACAGGGGGCCCACGAGGGTGGAGGGCGCGCCTGGGGGGGGGGGGGTAGGTGCGCCCCCTACCTCGTGGCCTCCTCTTTTTTGTCTTGACGTAGGGTCCAAGTCTCCCGGGTCTTGTTTGTTGAGAAACTCACGTTCCCGAAGGTTTCATTCCGTTTGGACTCCGTTTGATATTCCTTTTCTTCGAAACCCTAAAACTGGAAAAAAACAACAATTCTGGGCTGGGCTTTTGGTTAATAGGTTAGTCCCAAAAATAATATAAAAGTGAATAATAAATCCCAATAATGTCCAAAACAGTAGATAATATAGCATGGAGCAATCAAAAATTATAGATACATTGGAGACGTATCATCCCCTATCTGCTGAGGAGAGTGGGGTTTCCAATTCACCCATTCCTCCGGGGGCTGCTGGAGTACTATGGCCTCCAGCTGCACAATTTTACACCCGACTCCACCCTCCACATTGCGGGTTATGTCGCCCTATGTGAACTATTGCTGGGTTGCGAGGCCCATTTTTATTTATGGAGAAGACTGTTCTGCCTCGTCCCTCGCAATCAAGGTGGATTAATTTTTGAAGTGGGAGGAGCCGAAGTGTGGCGCATCGCCGGGACCGGATACCTGTCCGGCACGCCAAAGAAAGTTCCCGAAGAGTGGCCTTCCGAATGGTTCTACATCGACGATGTCGCTCTACCCGACCCCATCCGCACAGGCCTCCCCGAGTTTTCCAATTCTCTGCTGAAGAAGCGCCATAGCTGGCATCCTCGGAGCCTCGAGGAAGAGGATAGCGCGGAGATCAGCTTGCTACTTGGAAAGATTAAAACGCTTGCCCAGTCCGGATTGTCAATAGTCGAGGTGATGGCGATTCCTATAACGTGGGGGGTCCAGCCACTCCAGTATCGAGGACTGCCCATGTGGCATTATAACGGAGAAGACGATGCCTCACGTTACGTCCGAAAGGGCCCGAAGACCCCTGCCGCTCTAGCCAAGATTCTGGCCGAGCTGTATAAAGGGGAGAAGGAGCAGTTCAGCCGTCTCCAATATCGAGACAGACTTTCCATGTACAATCCTCCCAGCTAGGTAAGGTTTGGCTCCACTTATTTTATCTTGTCCCTGGATCATTCGTTGACAGGCAGCATCACTACAAAAAAAGACACATCTGTGACATTTTGGGCCAAACGAATTTTTTTTCTGTCATACATATGACACTTCTATGATGATAATTGTGACAAAACCCGGTATCATCATAGATGTGGTGCGCTCCTACTTCTATGACAAAAAATCATGACAGAAAATGGGCTTTTCGTCCTGGGCGGGCCGGAGACGCAGCTGCATGACATTCTTTGGGCCGTCCATGACGGAAAAAACCGTGGTAGAAGCGAGGGGGAGGAAAATTTTGGGGAGTTCCCGGTTACGGTGGGAGGTCGGGGGCCGAGCGATGCGCGTTTCTCTCGTACACGTACGCACATGTGTGCGAGGCGTTGGCTCTAACTGAACCCGAGCGAGGCGTTGGGCTCTAACTGAACCCGAGCGATTGCACTACAGGCTACGCGTTACTGAACCCGAGGGATCGATCAAAGGCTGTTAACTGAACCCAATCGAGTGTTTCCTTCGCTACTACTACTAACTGAAGCCGATCGATGCTACATCTGGGATGAACAGTGAGCGTTGCGGGGGGGTTTGGATGAACAGTGAGCGGTGGCCTTGCCTCTGGATGAACAGGACCCCATGGTGTGGTGGAGGGCTGGATGAACAGTAGACGGTGGAGGGGTGCCCGTGGAGGGGTGGTTGAACAGGACTCCGTGGTGTGGAGGGCTGGATGAATAGTAGACGGTGGAGGGGTGCCCGTGGAGGGGTGGTTGAACAGTAGACGGTGGAGTAGCGCGCGGTGGAGGCTGGATGAACAGGAGCCCATGGAGGCTGGAGGAGGTCGACGGTAGCCCGTGGAGGCTGGAGGAGGTCGACGATGGAGATGAACAGTATCTCGTGGAGTCCTGTTTTGCGGTACGCCACACCCCTCCCGATGAACAGGACCCCCGTTTCGACCGTAGGAGGTCTGTTTCGTCTGTTTTGCGGTACACCATACCCCTCCCGATCAACAGGACCCCCGTTTCGACTGTAGGAGGTCTGTTTCGTCCGTTTGCGGTACACCACACCCCTCCCGATCAACAGGACCCCCGTTTCGACCGTAGGAGGTCCGTTTCCTCCGTTTTACGGTACACCACATCCCTGCCGATCAACAGGACCCCGTTCCGAACATAGGAGGTCCGTTTCCTCCGTTGTGCGGTATGCCAGGCCTCGTTTCCATCGCCTATTCTGTCCAAGCCCTCCAGATGAACACGACCACGCATTCCATTCCGACCTAGCAGGTTGGCTCCCACGCGTTCCGTTGCCTCCCGATGAACACAACGCATTCCGTTGCCTCCCCATGAACACGACGCGTTCTATTGCCTCCCCATGAACACGACAACGACACTGTTTCTTTGTTCCGACCCAGCCATGCACACGAGCCCTGGCCGTAAGTATGCGCGAGTAGGCGTTCGAGACCCCGCCCGTATGTACACAAACGTGGCCGTATTTTCTTTCTTGCACCCTGGCTGCTGTACGTACGTGTACATGCTACATGCACGCCTCTACTACGACACGTACGCACCTCTACATCCACCAGTATATATGTACGTACACGTTCGCGACCAGAATGACAACGCTACATATGCTTCGACCAGGTGGGTCCCGACTGTCAGGCACTTCCTTGCCTGCGAAGATGTAGCTGGTGGGTCCCAGCAGTCAGGGGGCGAATCGTTTTTTTGCCCGGACGCACTTCCTTGCGTGCGAAGATGTAGCTGGTGGGTCCCAGTAGTCAGGGGCAAACATTTTTTCACGAAATACGGTGGCCCGTCCGATGGGACCCCGCTGTCAGGTGGAGGAATAATTATTTTGCACATAATAAGGAGGCACTTCCTTGTTGCGGCCGTGGCCCCAGCTGCCAGCCTCTCCACGTATAGTCCATGTCCGATGGAAGCTGTTCCTTGACCATGTTGACCACGCCGCGCCAAGAGCACCAGGGCGGTGGACAACAGCGAGGCCTAGGAAGGGGACGACGCAGAGCCGGGGAAGACGCGGCAGTGGATGCCCATGCATAGAGGAGTACGAGGGTTCACTGGTTCGCTGCGGTGTGAGGCTGCCGTCGCCGCAGAATAACAGGGGGTGTGGGTGAGTAGAGGGATGGCCTGGCTAGCGGTGTGAGTAGTAGGGGGCGGTGAGGCCTCCGCCGCATCGCAGCCGGCCACGGGAGGCAGGAGCACGAGGCACGACCAGCGCTGGTTTGGGAGGCTGGAGCAAGAAGACCAGAGGTTGAAGAAGCACTACGGCCGTTGGATGGACATCATACGGTCATTGGAGCTAGAATCATGCATATTGACTAAGTTGACAAAGCACTCCATCCCCGTCAACTTAGTAGGCCCACAAGTCAGTATGCCACTATACTGGGTCCCAGCTAATAGGGGGAGTATTCATTTTTTTGTGCGTAATAAGGAGGCACTTCCTTGCCTGCGAAGATATAGCTGGTGGGTCCAAGCTATAAGCGGCGGTAACGTTTTTTTCGAGAAATACAGAGGCCCTTTCGGTGGGTCCCTGATGTTAGGTGGAGGAATCATTATTTTGCGCATAATAAGGAGGCATTTCCTTGCGTGCGGCCGTGGACCCAGCTGTCGGCCTCTCCACATATAGTCCACTTCAGATGCATGTCGGTCGTTACCACATTGACCAGGCCGCACCGAGAGCACCAGGGCGGTGGACGACGGCGAGGCCTAGGAAGGGAACGACACGGAGGCAGGGAAGACTCGACGGTTGTTTCCCATGCGGAGGGGAGTACGACTGCACGAGGGTCTACTGGTTCGTCTTCCATCACCGGAGAATAACAGCAGGTGTGGGTGAGTAGAGGGATGGCTAGGCCGGCGATGGGAGTACGGTGGGGCGGTGAGGCCTGCGCGGCAGCAGAGCCGACCGCGGGGAGGAGGGAGCAGGCAGTCCCGCCGGCGCTTGTTTGAGCGGCTGGAGCAGGAAGAGCAGAGATTGAAGAAGCACGACGGCCATTGGATGGCCATCCAACAGTCACTGCTTGTGCGTCAACCTTTTTTTAGGAAAGCCTCAAATCTGTGGAAAACAACATACAACCCGTCTGCCATTATTTCTAATAATTTACATCCCATTTGCTAATTATTAAGGTTTTTTTGGAGCCCATATTCTTTTTGTTAGCATTAGAGCCCATATTGTGGCCACGGTTAAAAAATTATACAAAACATTGCATATTTCGGTGCGGTCCGAATTGTTTGTAATCCTGAAATTTTGACTCGCATTCAAACTGATTTTAAAAATAAATGTATATCAATATAATATCCAACTAATTCTCCACGCATAAAAATTAGGGATAATTAGATTTATGCCCCTAGTTGTGTCCCACTCGTCTGTTTTACCCCTAATTTCCAAAAGTCACCGGTTCTGTCCAAGTCACTTTGCTCTTCTTATGCTTTTGCCCTTTGACCGTTTGGCCGTCAGTTTGAAAAATTCATAACTAATTCATACTAAATCAGAAAAATGCAAATAAGATACCAAAATGTTCGGAAAAATATCACCTATATGTGAGTGTCATTTTCATTCATGAAAAAAGTGTTGGAAGGTGCCCATCCGAGTTTTAGCTCTTATGCTACCACCATGAATAGTAAAATCTAAAAAAGTTCAAAAATTCAAAAGAAAATTTGGTGGCAAAGAATGACAAATGTTTTAAGTTCCTGCCAAGTTTCATCAGGGAATAACATTCGTGGGTGCCGCGGCAAAAAAAACAACCAGCACTCCAAAATAGGTTATTTTTTGCCACGACTTCCACGAATGCCATTCCCTGATGAAACTTGGCAAGCACTTAGAACATTTGTCGTTCTTTGCCGTCCTTTTTTTTGAATTTTTTTGAATTTTTTTAGATTTTACTATTGATGGTGGTATCAAAAGAGCTAAAACTCGGATGGGCACCTTCCAACAATTTTTACATGAATGAAAATGACACTCACATATAGGTGATGTTTTTCCAAACATTTCAGTGTCTTATTTGCATTTTTCTGATTTAGTATGAATTAGTTATGAATTTTTCAAACTGACGGTCAAACGGTCAAAGGGCAAAAGCATAAGAAGAGCAAAGTGACTTGGACAGAACCGGTGACTTTTGGGAATTAGGGGTAAAACATACGAGTGGGACACAACTAGGGGCATAAATCTAATTATCCCTAAAAATTAATGTAATTTAAAATATCGAAATGAAAAAAAGATATTTGAAACTAATTGTCGGTTTGATGTGTTTTAAAAATGTACAACCCATTTCTCATTACTGATGGGCCATTTTCTCGGCCAGCCGAATGAAAGCTCTCCTCGTCTTGAAAGATTTGCAGCCCAACAGGCCTGACAAAGCGACTTACTTGGCGAATCACAAAAAACTGGGCTGTGGCCGTGGACCCAACTGTCAGCCTCTCCACGTATAGTACTCTTCCGATGGAAGTCGTTCCTTAACCACGTTGACCACGCCGCACGGAGAGCACCACGGCGGTGGACGACGGCGGGGCCTAGGAAGGGGACGATGCGGAGCCGGGGAAGACGCAGCAGTGGATGCCCGCGCGGAGAGGAGTACGAGGGTTCACTGGTTCAGCTGCGGTGTGAGGCTGCCGTCGCCGTAGGGCCTGGCTAGCGGCGGGAATAGTAGGGGGCAGTGAGGCCTCCGCGGCAGCACAGCCGGCCATGGGAGGCAGGAGCATGCGGCACGACTGGCGCTGCTTTGGGCGGCTGGAGCAAGAAGACCAGAGGTTGAAGAAGCACTACGGCCGTTGGATGGACATCGTACGATCAATGGAGCTAGAATCGTTCATATTGACTAAGTTGACAAAGCCTTTCGTCCCCGTCAACTTAGTAGGCCCACAAGTCAGCCTCCCACCAAGGTGGGTCCCAGCTAGCCGGGGGAGTATTCATTTTTTTGTGCGTAATAAGGAGGCACTTCCTTGCGTGCGAAGATATAGCTGGTGGGTCCGAGCTGTAAGCGGCGGTAACATTCTTTTCGCAAAATACAGAGGCCCTTTCGGTGGGTCCCTGATGTTAGGTGGAGGAATCATTATTTTGCGCATAATAAGGAGGCATTTCCTTGCGTGCGGCCGTGGACCCAGCTGTCGGCCTCTCCACATATAGTCCACTTCAGATGCATGTCGGTCGTTACCACATTGACCAGGCCGCACCGAGAGCACCAGGGCGGTGGACGACGGCGAGGCCTAGGAAGGGAACGACACGGAGGCAGGGAAGACTCGACGGTTGTTTCCCATGCGGAGGGGAGTATGACTGCACGAGGGTCTACTGGTTCGTCTTCCATCACCGGAGAATAACAGCAGGTGTGGGTGAGTAGAGGGATGGCTAGGCCGGCGATGGGAGTACGGTGGGGTGGTGAGGCCTGCGCGGCAGCAGAGCCGACTACGGGGAGGAGGGAGCAGGCAGTCCCGTCGGCGCTTGATTGAGCGGCTGGAGCAGGAAGAGCAGAGATTGAAGAAGCACGATGGCCGTTGGATGGCCATCCAACAGTCACTGCTTGTGCGTCAACCTTTTTTTAGGAAAGCCTCAAATCTGTGGAAAACAACATACAACCCATCTGCCATTATTTCTAATAATTTACAGCCCATTGTCTAATTATTAAGGTTTTTTTGGAGCCCATATTCTTTTTGTTAGCATTACAGCCCATATTGTGGCCACGGTTAAAAAATTATACAAAATATTGCATATTTTGGTGCGGTCCGAACTGTTTGTAATCCTGAAATTTCGACTCACATTCAAACTGATTTTAAAAATAAATGTATATCAATATAAATTCCAACTAATTCTCCACGCATAAAAATTAATGTAATTTAAAATCTCGAAATGAAAAAATATATTTGAAACTAATTGCCTGTTTGATGTGTTTTAAAAATGTACAACCCATTTCTCATTACTGATGGGCCATTTTCTAGGCCAGCCGAATGAAAGCTCTCCTCGTCTTGAAAGATTTGCAGCCCAACAGGCCTGACAAAGCGACTTACTTGGCGAATCAAAAAAAACTGGGCTGTGGCCGTGGACCCAACTGTCAGCCTGTCCATGTACAGTACTCTTCCGATGGAAGTCGTTCCTTAACCACGTTGACCACGCCGCACGGAGAGATCCACGGTGGTGGACGACGGCGAGGCCTAGGAAGGGGACAATGCGGAGCCGGGGAAGACGCAACAGTGGAAGCCCGCGCGGAGAGGAGTACGAGGGTTCACTGGTTCAGCTGCTGTGTGAGGCTGCCGTCGCCGTAGGGCCTGGCCATCGGCGGGAATAGTAGGGGGCGGTGAGGCCTCCGCGGCAGCACAGCCGGCCACGGGAGGCAGGAGCATGCGGCACGACCGGCGCTGCTTTGGGCGGCTGGAGCAAGAAGACCATAGGTTGAAGAAGCACTACGGCCGTTGGATGGACATCCTACGGTCAATGGAGCTAGAATCGTTCATATTGACTAAGTTGACAAAGCCCTTCGTCCCCGTCAACTTAGTAGGCCCACAAGTCAGCCTCCCACCAAGGTGGGTCCCAGCTAGCCGGGGGAGTATTCATTTTTTGTGCGTAATAAGGAGGCACTTCTGATGGGTCTGAGCTGACAGCGGGGGGAATGTTTTTTTGCGAAATACGGTGCCCGTCAGGTGGGTTCAAGCAGTCAGGGGGCAAACATTTTTTTCGCAAAATATGGTGGCCCGTCCAGTGGGCCCCTGCTGTCAGTTGGAGGAATTATTATTTTCCGCGTAATAAGGAGGCACTTACTTGCTGCGGCCATGGACCCAGCTGAGACTCTCCACGTATAGTATACTTCCGATGGAAGTCGTTCCTTGACCATGTTGACCGCGCCGCGTTCCGTTGCATGCATGCGTCCATGGGCGTGGTGCGTCCCCACTATCAGCCTCTCACGTACAGTCATCTTCCGATGACTCTCGGTTGTTGACTATGTTGACGACACCATGCTGAGCGCACCCAGACTGGAACGACCCGGAGATGGGGAAGATGGGGCAGTGGAGTCGTAGATGGAGAGGAGTGGGAAACTTCACTGGTTCGGGTGCGCGGCAGCACAGCCGCGGTGCCGCCCACGGGAGACATGAGCAAGAACAGAGGTTGAAGAAGGAGCATGGCTGTTGGATTAACATCCAATGGTCCAACTGCTAGAATCATTTGTTGATTAAGTTGACAAAGCCGTGCGTACATGTCCGCTTATTAGGCCCACAAGTCATTCACCAAATCTGATGGGTCCCAGCTGTCAACGGGATGAATAATTTTGTTCGCAAAATAAGGAGGCACTTCCTTCCGTGGGAAGATACAGCCGGTGGGTCCCAGCTGTCAGGTGGAGGAAACATTTTTTCAGCTTAATAAGGAGGAACTTTCCTTGCGTGCGACCATGGACCTCGTGGGTCTCAGCCGTCAGGCTCTCCATGTATAGTCCTCTTCCGATGACTCTTGTTTGTTGACCATGCCGCACCAAACGCAGCGAGGCGGTGGACGACGGCGAGGCCCCGGACAAGAACGACTCGGAGATGGGAAAATGCGGCACTGGAGTCACATATTGAGAGGAGGAGAAGGGTTATAATTGGTTCTGTTGCGGTGTCGGGCTGTAGTCTGTGGAGAATAACAGGAGGTGTCGAGGGGTGGAGGGATAGCCTGGCCGGCGGTGGGGTAGCGCTTTGCAGCGGTGCGTGCTAAGTAGAGCCGCTAGCCGCCGGAGGTCAGACCAGGCGGTCCCGGCGACGCTGGAGGAAGAAGACGAGAGATTGAACGTGCATGCCGGCTGTTGGATATAAATCCAATGGCTGTGGATGACACAATCATTTGTTCACCAAGTTGACAACGCCCTGCGTAGGCTTCGACCTATTGGCCCACATGTCAGCCTGCAAAAATGTGGCATATATTTAACCCATGTTTTCTAGAATGTACAGTCCATTTGCTGGGCTGGGTGAACAAATAATTTCGCATCAATCAGGCCCATTTATATATACTAAGAAATCCTAGCCCATTTGCACTTCCTTGAAATACACGTATTAGGTGGGCTTGTTATATATATAATGTTATGTTAGAAGGAGCAATTAATATCAAAGAATAAACCAGAGAGGCACATTATATATATATAATTAAGAAATTAGCGAGTTATTGCTCAAAATAAAAATGAGCGCATTATTATTAAATTGGTCCTTAAAATATTCGCAAGCTTTTGTACGCAATCACCAGGATTTTCCTTGTGTGTGAGTCAAAAACAACCAGGATTTTCCTTGCCAACTTCCGTTAAACATTTACTTTTATAAGTTAATAACACATGGGATGTTTTTATATTGTATATATAACTCTCTATAAAATATACGATAATAGTAATAATATAAATATATATAATGTGGTTAGAAGGGAAAACATAAATTGGACACAACATTACTTTTATAAGAGACCTGTGTTTTATACCCCACAGTAGGCATACTAACATGTTCACACACAAATACAACAAAAAAGGTAAGCATTCATATCAAACTCAGGTTCACAGGACACGTTCATATTCATAGCCAACATTCACTATCAACAACTCAAAAGATTCATATATACACAAGCTCAACATATCTATGCATCCAAATGATTGATAGATCACACGACAATATTCATACATAATTCACAAAAAGATTCATATATACACATGTTCAGTATGTTTATGCATCCAAATGATTGAGATCACAGCCAATATGATCCATGGACGAACTTTAATTACCTAGGGTACAGACTGGTAAATGGCGTTCAATCGGAGGTACTTCTTGCTAAAATTAGTTCTTGTACGAGTAAACTTTCGAGTATATAAGAGGCAGCACAGACAATCTGAACTTTGCTTGTAGGTTTATCCTCAAATAGTGGCCTCGTGCCGAGGGAGGTTTGAGCAACTTGGCCACTACTTTCATCCAACTAGTTTACTGGCTCATCTTGGTCCTGTATCCCGCCAAAATTCTACATTGCAGACGAGAAAGCAGGCGGTTGAGAAAATGAACCACCCAAATTTTTTGTGCAGTTCAACTGAAATGGAGCATCCATGGTGTGCAGACTGATTAAGTGCCAGATGAATATACGCGTCAACCAACTTGTCTGGAATCTTTAGACTCCATGCCATATAGTTCGCTACCATATGTCCCGATAACCAAAAGGCACAAGTTGGGACCAAAGACTGGATTGCGTTTTTCTAGGCTATGCACCAAGCAATATTTTTGGCGTTCACTCTCCTAATACTTGGAGTTTGACAATTGGTTGATGCCAGTTGATACTCGAATGAATATAGGCACTTCTTATCAACATCGATGCTTATCTGAGTGAACTTTGGAGTACATAGCAGCAGCATAAGTACCTGTCCATCTGATCATTTTGTGTAGTTCTACTGAAATCACCCGATGTAATGATTTGCCTGCGAGTTCAGGCTCCAAATTACTCCTTTCTGAAATCGGCAAACAGTAGCACAATACCAAATTACCAATACATATGACAGGCACAATAATCAGGATAAAGACCAGTACCAACCTGTGTGAGGTAGCATATCAATTACTATTTCCTTTGACTGGAAGCCGAGATAAGCCAAGTGACTGACAGCAAAGGAAGAAAGCAAGCGGAGATTAGCGACTAACAGGAAAGGACGGAAGCTGTAGAGGCAATGAAGCACCCAAAGTTTTTGTGCAGTTCCACCAAAATTAAGCATCCCTATTGGCACATATATTGAGAGAGTGAGATTACTGTAATAGTGGGACTAGTTGATGAAACATACACTAACAAATAGAAGCACCCTCATTATCTTAATGGGTAAAGTTAGCAATATAGTAGTCTTGCTTAAAGAGAGGTATTAGTTTATTTAATCAGTGCCAATTAGCTCAACTCAACACTCAAAGCATTGCCATTTATCATAGGTTGCAAAACTTTAATGTGAAAAGATAAAGGAGTTTCTCATGACAGCAGCACGATACAAATAGAGATGACAGCAAACTAGTATGGATGAAGGCCTTAGGCCCGTACCAACCTATGAAAAAAGCTTATTCATGTAGTCCCATAAGAGATGATAAAGCACTCACTGGAATCACACAATAGTATATATTTTTGTGCACTTCAAATGTATGGTGGAAATCACTCTTGTTTTCCAGTGCTTAGATTATATCGAAAGATTATCAAGAACTTCCAGCAGGATTAAAGCACTCGCTGGGATACAGTTCATTGTATTGTCTTGGGTAGTTCCACTAAAATGTATGATTGGCACAACATGATCCCTGTTTGCACAAGTAGGAACAAGGTGAAACCTTCATTAGCTTAGTGAGAAAGGATAGGAAGACATTAGCATATTACTCAAACAGTAGCATCAAATTCATGATGGACAATACGCAAAACATTGCCTCATTGAACCAATGGCAATAAATTGACATGCAAAACAATAGCACTATTATGTCATGACACTAATAATATTCCCTCCCTGCTCCACCACATGATTCACCTCCATAGACAAACATACACACGTACATGATTCAGCATAGGGTCCTACTAAAGATTTGTTTAACTCCAACAGGAAAATTAGGCAGTAATAAATTAGTGGTACTTAAGTACTCCTAATTAATTAAGTGAGACCGCAGAAGTGGAAGGGCTCCCTGGAGGATCGTCTCACATGTAAGGTAGTCGTTGCCGGAGCCCTTGAATGGCCTCGACTGAGGCCTCTGGCTTCAGCAAGATTGCCTTGGCACTATTTATTCTTCTTCTTCGTCTTCTTCTTCTTCTTCCTCTTCATGCCCTGTTTCTCTTTCTCCTCACCAGTTGGTGAAACCAAGTACATGATTGGGCTTCTAATTCAAAATTGGTTTTGTCAGTGAGGGAGTACAAGTGTACTAGTAAAAAACAACATTATTTTCTCATGGCAGTCGGAAAATAGAGATGAACACATGCATTAAATATCATTCTTACCTAAAGGAAGGTTATGGTGCCAATATGGATGATGAGGATTGGAACACAGATCTCCCTTTGTGTAGTTCCACCAAAATGAACCAACTGTTCCATTCTGACATTCCAGTTAAACAGCACAAAAGTCACTTCTTTTAACAAGAGTTTTGTGCAGCGCACCAAAAGGTCACAACAGCAACCAGGTGAATTGGATATCCCTGTTTGCACAAAAAGGCACAGAGGAAACAGTCAGAGTCTCAAACAATTATAGGCAAAAACATTTGGCTAAACTTGTCATGGCTTATAACAGTGGCATGGATTCATTTTTACCAGGGACATTAGATTAAGAACAACTAAGGCTGCGTTCGGTTCACAGGTTTGGTGCAGGATTTTCGTAGGAACACAATTCCTACGGTATTCTTTCCCTTCCAACCGTTCGGAACATGGGAAAGGTGAATAGTGTTTCATAGGAAAGCTGGTCTGCCAGTACTGATTCCATAGGATTAGAAACATCCACGCGCTGCTCATTTTTTAGGCGGAAGCCCGAGCCAGGCGCTCGCTGCCATGCGTTAGACAGGTTGCTGTGCTGTGTTTCCGGAATAAAAAATTCAACCTATGTGTGGTACGTGAGGTGAGGACAAGAGTACTCACTGTGCAGCTGAATAAACAAATAGCATCTCATACTGCCAAGCATGCTACTCTAAAAAACAAATCTATACATTTCGTAGTCCATCCGAACACATTCTCTTGAGAGTTTCCTCCGGTTCGCTGTTCCATAGTTTCATACCTACATTCCTTTCCTATTCCTCTATTTTCATCAAGACCTATGTTTTCTGCCCCTTTATTCCTAACGGAGCCTAAATATTTGGTATAAGGGCATGGGACAGTGGGTGCACTAGCAGTCCAGCACCATGTATGTAAACAGGGGCATAAAGTGGTGATTCATAGTTTGTTGCCCCGAGAAACAAACATCCAAGAAACATACCTGGGTTGGTCCCATTTTTCTTCACTCTAGCCACCTACTCCTATGTGTGGATAGCAAATCTAGTCCTGGTCATACCACTGTGTACAGCGTTACCCCTATATTTCCCTTTTCGACCAAGAGACCGGTTGGATGACCAGTCTGTACTACTTTCACCCCCTTTCCTTCCTGTTTGTACCAAGTCTGATGTACATACTAAATTCCCTCACCCCCACTTTATTTCTTGTTTGAACCAAGTACTCCCTCCGTCCGGAATTACTTGTCATCAAAATGGATGTGTCTAGAACTAAAATACATCTAGATACATCCATTTCAATGACAAGTATTTTCGGACGGAGGGAGTAGAAGATTCGACTCCATGAAGTAGCTTTACCTCTAACAATAGAAGGAAAAAAAATGTGACGTTGGACCATCTGATCGAGAGGGGCTGAGAGGTAGAAAATGATGCACATGCAGCGATGTAGCAAGCTGGGGAAGTAGAGCTAAGGCGGTTTCGAACGAAGATATACCTGAAGGTCATTAGGATGTGGATAGGTGGGCGGCGGGAGGCCGGATGCGCCCATAGGCAACGACGAAGGGATCGGAGGACCTCCCGCACTGGCGCTCGGCCAGAGATAACGGTGCGGCCGGCAGTGGGTCTCCTCCCTCGCTATCGACAATGGCATAAACGCTGCCCCTCCTCCCCTTCACCGGCGGAGGGGGATAAATCCGGATCTGTAACCAGCGGTGAGGATAGAAAGCCAGTGTTTTTTGAAGCGAGAAAGACAGTGTTACTACCCCTATCTTGTTTAGATCTAGAGAGGATGGGAGTGTGTGAATAAAGCAACCCTAGCAAGCAAGTGCAGAGGCTCTGGCCTATATATACGTAGTGGGGTAGTTCTCCTTTTTCACTCCATCAAAACAATCGTTTAAAATTGTGTACTACTACATGCCAGGTCGCGGTTTTTTTTAGTTGTTGATTTTTTTTGAGATAGCTACCCACTTGTTCCAAGTGGTGTTACGGTGTGCCAGGTCGCACTTTGTATCGTTCAAGTCTGGTACTACAAGTCCCTCCATTAAATGAACAACCACCCCTCGTAAAAATTGTGAACAAGCCCACAGCTAAAATTAGCGGAAACATGGGTTGCCCCAACAAGCATTATTATTTATATTTTCTACTCCCTCCGTTCCTAAATATAAGTCTTTTTTATTAGCCACACCTAAGACAAGAATTTTTTATTAGCAGTGAACCCCACATGTCATAGACACAAAAATTGTGGCAAGATTCCCTTAGGCAAGCCAATGTGTGTCTAACAATTTGAGCAACTCAGGTTAGGCAAGTGTGGGAAAAATAATGTGGCAACATAAGACAAACATAGTCACAATCCAAACAGCCCCATAATGTTTTGTGACATGCATGAAAATTTGGTTAGTTAAATTTATAGTCAAAATTTGGCAAGGTGCATCAAATCAACTGTAACACCCACGATGCGGCTATATCTCCCACGTGTCGAGCACGACTTAGAGGCATAACCACATTGTAGGCATGTCGCAAGAGGGGTAATCTTTACACATCCCATGTACTGAATAAGAATGGGATAAAGAGTTGGCTTACAATCGCCACTTCACACAATACATAAATATATCATTATAACATACAGAATACAATCAAGGTCCGACTACGGAACCAAAATAAAAGAAGACCACCCCTAATGCTACAGATCCCCGATCGCCCCGACTAGGCTCCACTACTGATCAACTAGAAAGCGAAACAACACAACGAACACGATCTTCATCGAGCTCCTCCTTGAGCTCGGTTGCGTCACTTGCATGGTTATCATCGGCACCTGCAACTGTTTGAAGTAATCTGTGAGTCACGGGGACTCAGCAATCTCACACCCTCGCGATCAGGACTATTTAAGCTTATGGGTACGAAAAGGTAGTGAGGTGGAGCTGCAGCAAGCACTAGCATATATGGTGGCTAACTTACGCAAATGAGAGCGAGAAGAGAAGCAATGCACGGTCGTGAAATAGAAGTGATCAAGAAGTGATCCTGAAACTACTTACGTTCAAGTATAACATGAAACTGTGTTCACTTCCTGGACTCCGTCGAGAAGAGACCATCACGGCAACACACGCGGCTGATGCATTTTAATTAAGTTAAGTGTCAAGTTCTCTACAACCAGACATTAACAAATTCCCATCTGCCCATAATCGCGAGCACGGCTTTCGAAAGTTCAAAACCCTGCAGGGGTGTCCCGACTTAGCCCATCACAAGCTCTCATGGTCAATGAAGGATATTCCTTCTCCCAGGAAGACCTGATCAGACGGAAACTAGGGCGGCAAGAGTGGAACAAAACACCAGGCATAAGGCTGAGCCTTCCACCCTTTACCAAGTATATATATGCATTAATTAAATAAGAGATATTGTGATATCCCAACATATCCATGTTCCAACAAGGAACAAACTTCATCTTCACCTGCAACTAGCAACACTATAAGAGGGGCTGAGCAAAGCGGTAACATAGCCAAACAACGGTTTGCTAGGAAAGGTGTGTTAGAGGCTTGACATGGCAATAATGGGAGGCATGATATAGCAAGTGGTAGGTATCGCAGCATAACAATAGAGCGAGCAACTAGCAAGCAAAGATAGAAGTGATTTCAAGGGTATGGTCATCTTTCCTGCAAAGTTCTCCGAGTTAACGAAAGCTTGATCCTCGTAAACATACTCAACAGGTTCTCGACACGAACTCGTCTCCCGGCTCTACCCAAGTCAAGAACACAAGCAAAAGGACCAACAATCAATCACGGTGCAATGCGCAAGCAACATGATGCAAAACATGGCATGATTTGCGGGATGTGATATGCAATGCATATGCAAGCTCCGGAAGGAAAAGGTTGATTAAGGCATCAACTTGGCAAACTAAGTGCGCCGCTGGAAAGATGAGTTGATCTCGGTCGAAATCGATATAAAGATCACCGGAATCGGATGCACGGTTTGGAAATGGCAAGCAAACCAATAATGGCACAATTCTGCGATAAACAGCACGATGCCATCTAGAATGCAACAAGAAACTAATCTACTGCACTCCAACATAAGAACAAAGCACATGGCAGTGAACTACTCAAGATGCTTGACAAAAGATGAACACTGAGCTACGGCTAAATCACACAAGAACAGGTTCAAACAAGCATGGCAAAAGTGCAAAAGATAACAGCATCACATACTTGGTGAAAATAACAACATGTCAGGAATTAACATCAGGAAGCAATGTTTAGAGCAAGATAACAACATGCTACCAGATCAGATCATAGCAAAGCAAGGCATGGCATAAATCTACTCAAAGCATATAAAAAAAGTCCCTTACTGACCATAAGCCAAAAAGGATAAGAAGATATGATGGCACCCATGTAAACATAGCAAGTTTCGTTAACAGATTCAGACTTAGCAGAAAACTGGACATGGCATCAACAGAATTATGAGGGCACGTTCACGAGCTCGATGCACTCAACATAAGGCATTGCATGACAAGATAAGCATACTACCAGCAAGAAGACATGATCAAGAAGCTAAACATGGCAAAAACAATCTCATAGCATGCATGGATCAACTACAACAACCTTGGCAAAATTGAATAACATGTAAGCAATCTGTCAGGAACATTTTATAGCAAAAGTAGAGCAAGATTGAGTCATGCTAGGGCACTCCATAAATTCAAACAAGGGCATGGATGGATAGAGCATCACAATATCTCAAAATTATCCTTACTGAACATGCTCAAAAGAGGCATGGATCACTCTATAGCAACATGAATACATGGCATAAAAATAACAGCACAACAAAGACTTAGTAAAATTCTAAGTCTCTGAAATCAGCAACATCATGAGAGCTACTTTGCATGCTTGTGCTAGTCACCACATTGATCACAAAAATACATGGCATACACCCCTGTAAAGATGGCATGGCATATAACAAAACACATGTAGGGCTGAAGTTCATAGGAGGCACACAATAATCATTGCAAAAATGACAAATGCTCATAAACTAATAAGAATCAATAACAGCAAAAGATAACAGCATCACTCTTGCAACAACATTTTAGGCATCAAGATGGACTCAAACAAGCATGGTGCAATGGAATGAAATGAAGAGGACATCTAGGTGAACAATTTGATATATCATGCATGCGAAACGGAGCTACAGTGATGAAGTTATGATGCGATGAACATGGGCACAAAATGTCACAGACTTAGGGACTTAGCAGAAAAACAGGTGAGCGTAGAATAGTAAAAGTCCCACGGGGCGGAGGATAGATGCGGGCTCACCATGGGCCCTTAGGCCAGACCGGAGAGGCTTTGAAGGTAAAAACACCAGGAGGTCAAGGCAAGGCTTCGGTCGGGCCGGTCCGGTTCGGTCGAACCGGCCGGTCTGGCGGTTTTTCCCTGGTCCAGGACACAGGAGGCCGGTCCAGTGGCAGAACGGACACGACAGCTCCGGCGAGCAACGACAGCGGGCGGCGGGTATGCGGATCAGCCGGATCTCGCCAGATCCGGCCGTGGTGAGGTCGGGGATGGGTCTTCGGCGAGCAGATCGGGGCTCGGGCGGCGCTCCCGCGGGGAAGGCGCGGGCGGCACGGGGCTCTCCGACGAAGAGGCGGCGGCGGCGCGACGCGCGGTGGAGCAACAGACGGCACGCGGCGCGCGAGGCAAACGGCGGCGAGGGAGGCGACTCCGGCGAGGCGCGGGTGGCTGGCGAGCTCGAGCGGTGGCGGCGGAGCGCTCAAGCTGGAAACGGGCCAGTCAACCGCGGGGCGGGCCTGCGCGGGCCCGCGATGGGCTCCACGGGCCGCGCCGAAGTGGGCGCAGGCGCGGCTGACGTGGCGACATCTGGTTGGCCGGGAGCGGCCGCCAGGATGACGTGCACGCGGTGATAGGTCGGGCGACGTGGCTGGGCGGCGGACATGTCCGGCGCGGCGCGGACGCGTCCGGACGCGCGGAGAAGGAGGACTAGGGTTAGACCGCGAATTTCGGAGAGGGGCACATATATATAGGTAGAGGGAGCTAGGAGAGTCCAAATGGAGTGCGATTTTCGGCCACGCGATCATGATCGAACGACCGAGAGGATGGAGGGGGTTTGGATGGGTTTTGGGCCACCTTGGAGGGGTGTTGGGCTGCAACACACATGAGGCCTTTACGGTTCCTCGGTTAACCGTTGGAGTATCAAACAGACTCCAAATGGCACAAAACTTGACAGGCGGTCTACTAGTGGTATACCAAGGCCGCATGGCAAATCTCGGTCGATTCCGAGAAAGTTTAACACCCGCACATGAAAAAGAGGCAAAAGGGGCGCCAGAGGATGTAGGAGTGCTGGATTGCAAAACAAACAACGGGGAAAATGCTCAGATGCATTAGACGAACACATTTGCAAATGCGATGCACATGATGACATGATATAAAATGCATGACACGCAAACAAATGACAAGGCAACAACAGCGAATAACTGGCAGATACCTGGCGCAACAGTCTCGGACGTTACAACACTCCACCACTACGAGAGGATCTCGTCCCGAGATCTAGGATGGCACCGGAGGGAAAAAAGAGGAAGAGAAGAGGTAAAACTAAGTTGCTTCTTTGACAAACGAGTGAAACCAAAGAACCTTGAAAAGGTTAAGCCATTTTGAGAAAAGAATACAACGTAGATGAATGAAGTTGAAAACACTCCGTTAGAAAAGAGAAACAAGGAAGAACAAATTTGGGCAGCACTCCGGTTGGAAAGAGATGCAAGACTTGATAAGGCAAAAAGAACTAGGGCAGAGGACACAACACTGTGGTTAAATGGATAAGCAAAGGAAAGAACATGATCTTGACAAAACAAGATGATGGGTCGAAGAGAGCAGCATCACAGTGCCTCCGGAAGAAATGAGAGAATGGAATGGAATGAACGGAGGAGAAAACAATATCTTCTATCTCGAATGAGCTTGAAAAGCATCTTTAGGAGAAGGGGCGAATGGAGTTGTTGGAAAACCAACCACGAAGAGAGTAAGCTTGTTGTGGGCTTATGAAGAACGTCTCAAAACTATGAGGTGAAATTCCGCCACTAACGGAAATAATAGATTGGATTGATATCAACAAGGAGACGAGAAACTTATTTCCCCGGGAGGATAAATGAAGAACTTGGATCATTTATAAGCACCATAAATAGCAACAATCCTTAGGGAAGGCTTTAGGTGAAATATAACCCAAGATAACTGTAATGAAGAGATTGATGGGTTTAAATATCTCAATATTATGAATGAAGTATGATATATTACCACCTCAAAAGATAAGGGAGAAACAATTGCACTCCGGATTACAAGATGAAGAAAACTTGAGCTCCTCTGAAAAGAATCTCAATGAACACTTCGAGAATGAATTAAATCCTTGATGAACCATCATGTAGAGCCTCCATGTAGAACTCCGGTAACAAAGAGTGATCAAACGAAAGGAAAGTGAAGTTGAAAACACAAGGTGAAGCCTTGCGATGATTTAGACGGAGCTTCACGACGAGATAATCTTGAAGACCTGGAACTCCGGAAAAGAAAGATTAACAAAAGAAATCAAGAATTTTGATGAACCTCTGGAATAAGGAATTAATCCCTTGGATGAAACAACAATAAGAATTACGTTATGAATATCCTTCACCACTGTAGCTTGATGACAAGCAACAGATTTGGCATACTACTTATTCTTGTAGAAAAAAGGGTTAAGATAGATATAGCGCAAACTTGGGAAGGTATTGATGGAACCACCGGTGGGATTTGGAAACAATGAATGAATTGATGTGATAACCAAGGAAGGGAATTCTTGAACGAACCACCGTAAGAATTGGAAATGAAAGTAGCAGAGGCACAATTCACCGGGAAGAATTTGAAAATGAAATTGGATACTTGAGAGAATATAGATGCAAGTGAATGGAGAGATCCCAAACTGAGTAGAGAAAACTTGATTTATGCACCGGTAAGATTTGGAGAATGAGAGTTGAAGCTGAGAATGAATAATTCTGAGATGATGGACTCCAGAGAATCAAACTGCAAAGACTCCTAAATTGCTCCGGAATGATGAAAAGAATTGTCGCAATTGAAAACAATTATGAGAGGATGGCAACAAAGCTAGAACCATGAATCTTGAAGAGAATGGAGCAAGATTTAAGAGAAACTCTTCTTCGGTCTTCAAAATTCGAGAATGATGACGAGAAACACCACCATGATAATTGATGAGACACCCCAGGAGAATGAAAGCGAAGAGGTTGAGCCAACAATGAAAAGAGTTTGAAAGATCTTGGGGAAAGACATTTGACTGATGATGATTCATTTTTACATCAAAATTCAAAAAGAATTTCGGTTAGCTCCGGGAAAATTAGAAGAGTCAGGTAAGATCCTGGTAAAAGGCCTGTGGGTTAGGGCCCACTCAAAAGATAAACCATTGAACAATTTAAAAGAGAGATTGCACCGGTTGAATTAAAAGGCTTGAATGAGATAACATCCTTGAAAGATCTTGAATGAATGCAGAGTGGAAACACGAATCTTCGAGATATCTTGAGCACTCTGGAACAATTGAATAGCGAGAAATGAATGAATATGAGGTGCACCAGCATGAGAAGGTATTTGAAACGAGGAAAATGGTATGATCAACAAAGCTTGAATTGGATCCACCGGAGAAGAAAATGAGTGACGAGTGACGAACTTGAAGCTCCGTTAGAATCTTCCTGAGAATCACCGGCTAAAAACATTGACGGAAAGAACGAAGAAACTTCACATCCATAAGATGGATACTTGATAAAGAAATCCGAGTCCTTGAAGAAACAAGGGTGGGAGGGCGGGAAAAACAAAGGCAACTTGGGACGGATGAAACAAACACCGTTGAGAAGACTTGAGTTGATCTTGCGGATGTTGAAATGATCGGATCCACTTGAAGAGAAACACGCCGGTTGAAAAGGATTGACATGACAATCTCGATGATCATGAAGGGTTGGTATTCACATAGGAGTATGAGAACACCACTTAGAAAAGGTATGGAATCAACATTTGACTTCGAAGCAACTCGAATACCACAACTGAAAACAAAACAAGGATTGGCTTGCAGAATAAGCCAAAAACAAACATATGATAGAGATTTCGTCCGAAGTTTTTGTGGTGGGGCCCACACGGGCTCGATCATACAGCACCATCATGTACAAGGCAGTGCACATGACATACGAAGCGTTCCCGAGTCAGCATAGCCAAGGACTCTTTAAGACACAACGAGACCACTGTAAAACCAACCGTGGATAGGCGGACCACTAGACGTCGAACCCCAATTTCATATCATACATCTTTCCGAAAGATATCCTAGGAGCTACTTGAATTCCCACTTATAAAATCCCGAAACTTTCTGGTTATGCAATTAGGTGTTGGGGATACAGGGGAAGCATAATATCTCACCCAAACTAGCAAATCCTACATCCAATTGTATCCATCCTTCAACACATAACCAAGAAACCTTCGGAAATCGTTTACCTCAACCTTCGAAAAGCATTCGTTATGCGAGTTATGGCAATACTCCCGAACTCCCGCCCTAGTACTGGGTGGCGTCGAGGTTATCTCACGAACAACTGCATAAAAGAGATTTTCGATGTCGGTGAACTCAGGTATTCTAGAACTGCAACGATAAAATTGTGACGACAACACCTCGGAGCTCAACTCCCCGGGACACTGCCACAACCCCTAAATCTCAGGAGACACCAAGAACAATGTTCTTGTCACAAAACCATCGGAACGATTCCAAGATACCCGCGTGATCCTAAATTTTTTTAGTGAAATTTGAGGAGAGAAGAGTCAAAACTCTACGTCAGGATGCCTCACCAGAGCGACGAAGGGACTAGGAAGTAAAAAGAATCCTACTCTCTGATATATATAATCCTGAAAGCCTCAAAACATTTTTCTAGACTCAACAACGCCAGCGATTTGATCAAGCAGGGGGCTCCTAAGTCAGGGACGGCTCTAATTACCAACTTGTAACACCCACGATGCGGCTATATCTCCCACGTGTCGGAGCACGACTTAGAGGCATAACCGCATTGTAGGCATGTCGCAAGAGGGGTAATCTTTACACATCCCATGTACTGAATAAGAATGGGATAAAGAGTTGGCTTACAATCGCCACTTCACAGAATACATAAATATAGCATTACAACATCCAGAATACAATCAAGGTCCGACTACGGAACCAAAATAAAAGAAGACCACCCCTAATGCTACAGATCCCCGATCGCCCCGACTGGGCTCCACTACTGATCAACTGGAAAGCGAAACAACAGAACGAACACGATCTTCATCGAGCTCCTTCTTGAGCTCGGTTGCGTCACTTGCACGGTTATCATCGGCACCTGCAACTGTTTGAAGTAATCCGTGAGTCACGGGGACTCAGCAATCTCACACCCTCGCGATAAAGACTATTTAAGCTTATGGGTAGGAAAAGGTAGTCAGGTGGAGCTGCAGCAAGCACTAGCATATATGGTGGCTAACTTACGCAAATGAGAGCGAGAAGAGAAGCAACGCATGGTCGTGAACTAGAAGTGATCAAGAAGTGATCCTGAAACTACTTATGATCAAGCATAACACGAAACCGTGTTCACTTCCCGGACTCCGTCGAGAAGAGACCATCACGGCTACACACACGGTTGATGCATTTTAATTAAGTTAAGTGTCAAGTTCTGTAAAACCGGACATTAAGAAATTCCCATCTGCCCATAACCGCGGGCACGGCTTTCAAAAGTTCAAAACCCTGCAGGGGTGTACCAACTTAGCCCATCACAAGCTCTCACGGTCAACGAAGGATATTCCTTCTCCCAGGAAGACCCGATCAGACTCGGATTCCCGGTTACAAGATATTTCGACAATGGTAAAACAAGACCAGCAAAGCCGCCCGATGCGCCGACATGCCGATAGGAGCTGCACATATCTCGTTCTCAGGGCAACACCAGATGAGCAATCCGTACAACTAAAACCAGCCCTCAAGTTTCCCCGAGGTGGCGCTGCAAGGGGCTCTAGTTCGGACCAACACTTAGAGAAGCACTGGCCCGGGGGGTTAAAATAAAGATGACCCTTGAGTCTGCAGAACCCAAGGGAAGGTGATAGGTTGTTAGTGCAAATGTAAAACCAAGGTTGGGCCTTGCTGGAGGAGTTTTATTCAAAGCGAACTGTCAAGGGGTTCCCATTATAACCCGACCGCATAAGGAACGCAAAATCAAGGAACATAACACTGGTATGACGGAAACTAGGGTGGCAAGAGTGGAAAAAAACACCAGGCATAAGGCCGAGCCTTCCACCCTTTACCAAGTATATAGATGCATTAATTAAATAAGAGATATTGTGATATCCCAACATATCCATGTTCCAACAAGGAACAAACTTCATCTTCACCTGCAACTAGCAACACTATAAGAGGGGCTGAGCAAAGCGGTAACATAGCCAAACAACGGTTTGCTAGGAAAGGTGGGTTAGAGGCTTGACATGGCAATAATGGGAGGCATGATATAGCAAGTGGTAGGTATCACAGCATAGCAATAGAGCGAGCAACTAGCAAGCAAAGATAGAAGTGATTTCGAGGGTATGGTCATCTTGCCTGCAAAGTTCTCCAAGTTGACGAAAGCTTGATCCTCGTAAACATACTCAACGGGTTCTCGAACGCGAACTCGTCTCCCGGCTCTACCCAAGGCAAGAACACAAGCAAAAGGACCAACAATCAATCATGGTGCAATGGCAAGCAACATGATGCAAAACATGGCATGATTTGCGGGATGTGATATGCAATGCATATGCGACCTCCGGAACGAAAAGATTGATTAAGGCATCAACTTGGCAAACCAAGTGCTCCGCTGGAAAGATGAGTTAATCTCTGTCGAAATCGATATAAAGATCGCCGGAATTGGATGCACGGTTTGGAAATGGCAAGCAAAACAATAATGGCACAATTTTGCGATTAACAGCACGATGCCATCTAGAATGCAACAAGAAACTAATCTACTGCACTCCAACATAACAACAAAGCACATGGCAGTGAACTACTCAAGATGCTTGACAAAAGATGAACACTGAGCTGCAGCTAAATCACACAAGAGCAGGTTCAAACAAGCATGGCAAAAGTGGAAAAGATAACAACATCACAGACTTGGTGAAAATAACAACATGTCAGGAATTAACATCAGGAAGCAATGTTTAGAGCAAGATAACAACATGCTACCGGATCAGATCATAGCAAAGCAAGGCATGGCATAAATCTACTCAAAGCATATAACAGAAGTCCCTTACTGACCATAAGCCAAAAAGGATCAGAAGATATGATGGCACCCATGTAAACATAGCAAGTTTCGTTAACAGATTCAGACTTAGCAGAAAACTGGACATGGCATCAACAGAATTATGAGGGCACGTTCACGAGCTCGATGCACTCAACATAAGGCATTGCATGACAAGCTAAGCATACTACCAGCAAGAAGACATGATCAAGAAGCTAAACATGGAAAGAACAATCTCATAGCATGCATGGATCAACTACAACAACCTTGGCAAAATTGAATAACATGTAAGCAATCTGTCAGGAACATTTTATAGCAAAACTAGAGCAAGATTGAGTCATGCTAGGGCACTCCATAAATTCAAACAAGGGCATGGATGGATAGAGCATAACAATATCTCAAAATCATCCTTACTGAACATGCTCAAAAGAGGCATGGATCACTCTGTAGCAACATGAATACATGGCACAAAAATAACAACACAACAAAGACTTAGTGAAATTCTAAGTCTCTAAAATCAGCAACATCACAAGAGCTACTTTGTATGCTTGTGCTAGTCACCACATTGTCACTAAAATACATGGCATACACACCTGTAAAGATGGCATGGCATATAACAAAACACATGTAGGGCTCAAGTTCATAGGAGGCTCACAATAATCAAGGCAAAAATGAAAAATGCTCATAAACTGGTAAGAATCATGAACTAACATTTTATAGCACTCTTGCAACAGCATTTTAGGCATCAAGATGGACCCAAACAAGCATGGTGCAATGGAATGAAATGAACAGGACATCTAGGTGAACAATTTGATATATCATGCATGCAAAACGGAGCTACAATGATGAAGTTATGATGCGATGAACATGGGCACAAAATGTCACAGACTTAGGGACTTAGCAAAAAACCAGGTGAGCGTAGAATAGTAAAAGTCCCATGGGGCGGAGGATAGACGTGGGCTCACCATGGGCCCTTGGGCCGGATCGGAGAGGCTTTGAAGGAAAAAAAACCAGGCGGTCCAGGCAAGGCTTCGGTCGGGCCGGTCTGATTCGGTCGAACCGGCCGGTCTGGCGGTTTTTCCCCAGTCCAGGACATAGGAGGCTGGTCCAGCGGTAGGACGGACGCGGCGGCTCCGACAAGCAACGACAGCGGGCGGCGGGCATGCGGATCGACCGGATCTTGCCGGATCCGGCCGCGTTGAGGTCGGGGATGGGTCTCCGGCGAGCAGATCAGGGCTCGGGCGGCCAGAACAGGGCTTGGGCGACGCTCTCGCGGGGAAGGCGCGGGCGGCCCGGGGCTCTCCGACGAAGAGGCGACGGCGGCGCGGCGCGCAGCGGAGCAACAGACGGCGTGCAATGCAAATGGCGGCGTGGGAGGCGGCTCGGCGAGGCGCGGGTGGCCAGCGAGCTCGAGCGGTGGCGGCGGAGCGCTCGGGCTGGAATCGGGCCAGTCGGCGGTGGGGCGGGCCTGCGCGGGCCCACGATGGGCTCCGCGGGCCGCGGCGAAGTGGGCGCGGGCGCGGCTGACGTGGCGACGTCTGGTTGGCCGGGAGCGGCCACCGGGATGACGTGGCGCGCGGTGATATGTCGGGCGACGTGGCTGGGCGGCGGACATGTCCGGCGCGGCGCAAACGCGTCCGGACGCGCGGAGAAGGAGGACTAGGGTTAGACCGCGAATTTCGGAGAGGGGCACATATATATAGGTAGAGGGAGCTAGGAGAGTCCAAATGGAGTGCGGTTTTCGGCCACGCAATTGTGATCGAACGACCGAGAGGATAGAGTGGGTTTGGATGGGTTTTGGGCCACCTTGGAGGCGTGTTGGGCTGCAACACACATGAGGCCTTTACGGTTCCTCGGTTAACCGTTGGAGTATCAAACGGACACCAAATGGCATGAAACTTGACAGGCGGTCTACCGGTGGTATACCAAGGCCGCTTGGCAAATTTCGGTCCATTCCGAGAAATTTTAACAACTGCACACGAAAAGAGGCAAAAGGGGGCGCCAGAGGACGTAGGAGCGCCGGATTGCAAAACAGACAACGGGGAAAATGCTCGGATGCATGAGAGGAACATGTTTGCAAATGGGATGCACATGATGACATGATATGAAATGCATGACACACAAACAAATGACAAGGCAACAACAGCGAATAACTGGCAGACACCTGGTGCAACGGTCTCGGACGTTACATCAACACATGCAAGTATCAAAAGGAAAGTCACGACATGCATGCATGCATTGTAATCCCTCCGTTTCCAAATATAAGTCTTTTTGGAGATTGCAAGAAGTGACTACATACGAAGCATAATATGTCTACTCCAACAAACGAAGTAGCCCATTTGAAATGTGTAAAAAGACTTATATCGAGTGCAGTGCTTTGATGTGTCACGTCAACTCGTACAAGACCGAGAAATTTGATTACTACAACGCCCTCTCCCTCGCGGACTGAGCTCTAGTGCCTTAACTGCACCTGCCTTTGCCTGCATGACAGGAGGGCCAACCACCTGTTGGGCCCACCTGTCATAGACGCAAAGGCAGGTGCAGTAAGTTGAAGCTTTCGCTACACGCTATCCCTCCCGCACGAGGTGGACGGACATGCAGGAGTGGATTCGATACTGTAGAAGTAGGAGTAACATCATTGTTCGTCTTCTCAAAGAGGCGAAGAGCCAAGCGCAACCCGAACGTGGCGGTTGCGAATGCTTGCGTGGTGCGGTTCCTTGGAGTACTAGCTAGGCTCTTGCATGAGACAAAATTGCTATTGTTTAACAATTAAACTCCATTATCCATTGGTTGATACTCATTCTGCATTGGTCCACACGCTTAGCACCGTTTCCTCCTGGGGTCACCAATGTTTATTTGCTAATTAATAGCATTGCATGCAATGAACTAGCCATTGCAAGTCATTAAAAGCATGCACACCTCTCATCTCTTATTGGTTGATATGTCAAGAAACAAGAAACAAGGTAGAAGTTAATGCACCGCGCCTAAGTGTTTTGGGACTATTTGGTTTTCGTAAGATGACTTACACACCTAGACGGAAGGAGTAGTATAGACCTGTAAACCGGAAAGGAGTATTTGCCTTTCTAGAGATTTTCAACAAGTGACTAGACTACACCGTTTGCAGTACTCCCTCCCTTCCGGTTTATAGGGCTCAAATCTCAAATCTCATGAACCAAGGCATTTTTTGATTGGCGGAATGTATCTCATACTTTACAAAACTACCCTAATTAAACTCATGCATTAATTACGTAGTTCTCTCGTTGTCCTCTCCGCCTTGGTCGCGGTGCACAATATTGAGCACTCATATATGACTAGCCGCTCTCTCTACATGCGGGACATTTCAAAGCATCCGGGCCCACATGCCATCCACCAAATCACAGCGAGGTGCTACAGTCGAGACTCACCTGTCACCCCGGTGTGGCCGTCATGACCCGTCATATCACTAAACCCACACCTTTACCAGTAGTGGTAAGGTGGCCTCCAAGTTGGACTGGATGAAGCAACCATGTAACACCCACGATGCGGCTCTATCTCCCACATGCCGGAGCACGACTTAGAGGCATAACCGCATTGTAGGCAATGCCGCAAGAGGGGTAATCTTTACACATCCCATGTACTGAATAAGAAAGAGGTACATAGTTGGCTTACAATCGCCACTTCACACAATAGCATAAATATGTCATTACATCATCCAGATACAATCAAGGTCCGACTATGGAACCAAAATAAAAGAAGACTACCCCTAATGCAAAAGATCCCCGATCGCCCCAACTGGGCTCCACTACTGATCAACTGGAAAAAACATCTCAACGAACAAGGTCTTCATCGAGCTCCTCCTTGAGCTCGGTAGCGTCACCTGCATGATATCATCAGCACCTGCAAGCTGGTTTTGGAGGTAATCTATGAGTCACGGGGACTCAGCAATCTCACACCCTCGCGATCAAGACTATTTAAGCTTATGGGTAGGGAAAGGTAGTGAGGTGGAGCTGCAGCAAGCACTAGCATGTATGGTGGCTAACTTACGCAAATGAGAGCGAGAAGAGAAGGCAAAGCACGGGCGTGAACTAGAAGTGATCCTAAAACCACTTACGTTCAATCATAACTCCAACACCGTGTTCACTTCCCGGACTCCGCTTGTCAGGACCCCGATCCTAGGTCACACCGATCTAGCATGTAACACATCATATCACTTTGTGGCCTCACGCACGGTATTCCCACGGGTGCCACCTTACCTGGCCCGGGACCGTTTGCGCCTTTTGGCTAACATATATGATAGTGTCGCTAGCATCCATATGACAAAGAACCCGGGCCGACATGGCTAGTTGTGAACCCAAAGCGGCACTAACCTATGGGGACAGGCATACATGAATCAACCTCGAGCATGTCGGTCAACAGCGTGTGAATCCGGGCTGTAGCACTGGGCTAATAGGACTCCGGTAACCCGGGCTATAGCAGGCTAGGCAGGACTCCGGATGTCACCGCGTGACATTTCCCCGAAGGGACAGACACAGGAACGGAGTGAAACACATGTCGGCCAGTCAAGTGTCCTGAGCAGTAGTGCTAGGCTAGCAGGACTCCGGTGAACCGGGCTGTAGCGCACTACTATTGCTCAGAAAGCACTAGACTACATTTCCCCATATGATAGGCTGCCAAGGATAAACAACTAGATTGTCGGGTCCCACTCATACCAAGCATTTCAATCATACACACAATATGACCGATATGAGTACATACAACATGGCATCACAACAAGACTCTACGACTCAAGTATTTATTCATTAGGCTCCGAAGAGCGAGATATTTTATTCATTAGGCTCCAAAGAGCGAGATATTACAAACATGGTTCTCATGACCCAACATACAGAGCATACAAGCAACAAGCACATGCGGAAGCTTAACTTGTCTGAGTACAGACAACTACAAATGAAGAAGGCTAAGAAGCCTGACTATCTACCAGATCCTGCCAAGGGCACAAGATCGTAGCTGAGGTATCAAGCTAAGCGTCGAAGTCCACGCGGAACTACTAGCGAGACGGAAATCTCTCTGCAAAACATAAATTAAGCAAACGTGAGTACAAAGGTACTCAGCAAGACTTACATCAGATCTAAACTACATATGCATCGGTATCATCAAAGGGGGGGTGGAGTTTAACTGCAGCAAGCCAGCTTTGACTCAGTGGCTAACCTGAACTACGATTGCAAGCAACTCTTTTGAGGTGGCGCACACGAGTCCACATATTCACCATTCAATACACCACTATGGATCCGCTCTCGTCTCCCTACGAGAAGGCCATCCATAGCACTCACACTTATCTTGCGAGTTTTAGAGTATCCACTTTCACTTGTCTATGAACTGTTATAGGTAACCCAGAAGTCCATTACCGCGGACGCGGCTATTCGAATAGATGATGTTAACCCTGCAGGGGTGTACTTCTTCACACACGCTCTCACCACTTACCGCCGTTTACACGACATGTACTCGGCAACCTTCAAGTGGAAGCCCAACGAGGGTGTCAGCCACGGCCTACCTAAACACTCAAGTCTCTAGTCCAGGTTTATCGCCTATCCAGGTTCCATCCGCAGGGAGTCCGGCCGAGGTTTCCACATACGGCCCCGAACGATGTGAACAGGGTTCCCGAGACACCAAACGGGCGCCCGGTACACCGTGCCATGGTGTATCTACTGCAACATAGCCCACCCCTAGGGTCAGTGCTACACGGCCGCCAACACATATCCTATAAACACCAGAAACTAGTTGCAACTCCTGGACAGAGGACAAGGGTGATCAAGAAGCCGAGAGGGTCCATTGGTTTTGGGCCCAATGCGTGGTAGTAACTATTTCATGGATCACAAACACAGAACTCAGTTCCTAAGAACGGTTTCAATGAGACAACCCACCATGTACTCCTACATGGCCTCTCACTGCTACCTTTACCAAATCGTGTTCACACACTTAGCTCACACACAGTAGGACATGTTCACACATCTCCGATTCATCCCCGATGAATCGGAACTAACTCAACTCTAAGCAGTAGCAGGCATGACAAACAAGCATGAATGAGTAGGCACATCAGGGCTCAAACAACTCCTACTCATGCTAGTGGGTTTCATCTATTTAATGTGGCAATGATAGGTCATGTAGAGGATAAGGGGTTCAACTACCGCGGCAAGTAACAGAGGAAACGTGTTGTCCTAATGCAGTAAAAGGGAGCAGGAGCGAAAGGGTGGGATTGTAGCGAAATGAACAAGGGGGGTTTTGCTTGCCTGGCACTTCTGAAGACAATATAGTTCTTCATCGGTGTCAACGATCACGTCGTCGGAAACATCGTCGTCTGAGAGGGGACGGTTACGGCAAACAGGGAAGGACACAATCAATGCAATGCAACAATATGATGCATGATCATGACGTGGCAATATGCTGTTGATTGAGCTAATGCAACTAACAACAAGTTAAATGGAGTTGGTTTGAACACTAGGTTCAAATTCAAATTCAAACTATGAGTTCAAATAGTGTATTATCATGTTTTGGACTAAACAGTGAGGTTAAGTTGTTCAAACATGCATGAAAATGCCATAAACAGATTCCTTGAATTTTTCTGATAATTTTACATATATAATTTATTTTATTTGGAGTTACGGTTGAATTTCTATGATTTTTAGAAGTTTTGGGCATTTTCTGGAATTTTCTGAATTGTTTTAAAACAGAAATTAATTACTGCGCCAGCATGACATCAGGGTGACGTAAGCAAGTCAACAGGGCTGGTCCAGGTCAAACCTGACCAGTAGGGCCCACTGGTCAGTGACCCAGGGCTGGTTACTGTGGCTGACATGTGGGACCAGGTCAACATTGACTTGACCAAAGTCAAAGCTGACACGTGGGGTCCATAGGGTTAGCACTAATCTAAACATGAAACTAAACCCGGGGTTAATTAGGTGTGGGGTCCATCCGTCAGTGACTCAGGTGGTAGTTAGTGGGGTAATTAGCGCTAAATAAACCGGCGCCACGTCAACAGGTGACGCCGGTGACCACAGCAGCGGCGGGATCTCGCCGGAGTTGGTCGGGGCGGTGCTACAGGTCGCGACTGGTCGCGCTGGGGGCACCAAGAGGGAGCCCGTGCTCCCGCGCATCTAGGGGCGCACGCAGCTGGGCACAGGGAGGCTGGTGTCGACGGCGGCGACCACTTGGGCGGCGGCCGGAGCTACGGGTTTGGGCAGAGCGAGGCTACGGAGCGCTAGGGGCTGGCTGAGGGGCTATGCGGAATCCTGGGGCAGCTAGGAGCTCACTAGGCTCGTCGGACTGAGCGCAGCAACACGGCAGCGCCATGCCCGGTGTCCATGGCGGACGGCGGCGCTCGGTACGGTGGCTAGCACGGCTACAGCGCGGGAGAAACCACGGGAAGAGAGGGGAAACGTAGGAGAGCTCACGGGGGGGCTAGCGGGGAAGACGGCGAAGTCGGGGAAGCTCTGGACGCGTCGAATCGGAGCCGGCGATCTTTGGTGCCCGTCGGTGAAGACAACAATGGTGACGATGAAGCAGGGCTTCCGACGTCGTATAGCTTGGTGGAGAGGACGAGAGGAACGCGGCGGTTCTTCTGGAAGCATCGACGGGGCGAGGGAGGGCCGGTGGCCGTGGTGGTGCTCGTCGGCGCTCTCGGGCTCTCGTAGACGGTTGCGGGAGAGAGGGACAGAGAGGGAAATCGCCACGGGAGAAAGAAGGAGGGGGCCAGGGGGTGCGTGGCGTCCAAAGCGATGTCAGGGAGGCGGCGGAAGCAGGAGGTGGCCGGGCGTGCGTCGGCGCGCGGTGGCCACGCGCCCTGCGTCCGACTGGCGCGAGGTGGAAGACGCCTCTGCCCCTAGTGGGCTGGGCTGTCTTACCGGGCCGCCAGCTGGCCAGGTAAGAGGGCTGCCAGGTAAGTTCTGTTCTGTTTTAGTTTTTGTTCTGTTTTCTTTTATTGATTTATTTTTCCACTGTTTTAAACTCCAAACAAATTGAAAACAGTGGCAACATTCCTCTGAATATTTTTATATTGCACAATGGGAAAATCCAAATGCACATAAAATGTTTCAGATTATTTGGAGATATGAACTTTACATAATATGAGCATATCTCCAAATTCAAATATAGTATTGATTTAAAATCAGAGCCCAAATAATCCCTTAGAAATGTTCCAAAATTTTGGTTTGATTTATAACTCTTGCCAAAATTGTCAGAATATTTCTAGGGCATTTTGGATTCACTGATTGCAATTTAAAAGGTGATTGCCCTTCTTTTAATCAGCTTTCTGAGGTTTCAACAATCCTCAATTCAAGTTCCAAAAATTTAAACATGATGCATAGATGATCTCAGACGCAACTAAATACAAGCAGTTCTAGGGTTGTGACAACTCACCCCCACTAAACAAGAATCTCGTCTCGAGATTCAAGTCGTGAGGTAAGAAGACAGAGGGGACACAAAGCTAGCAACACGATCTTCATGATCCAACTGGTCTTCTCGAAGATGTTGATTCATTGCATCATATTGATCTTGACATCTTTGCTTCGAGAACTTCATCCAACATGGCGACAAGAGAGCAAGACAACCTCACAAGAGTGGATACAAGATCAACTCACGGAATGAGACGTAAGAACACCTCTTGAGTTGAGACACAAAGCACATATCAGAAACCCTGAAAAGAAGCAGATGACAAGGGCTCAATTTGGTAGGCAACAAACCACGCTGGAGTAGGATGGTGTATGGTTTCAAGGTAGCGAGGAGATTGATTGCCATGATTCCACAATGGGGCACCTTAGGGGAGGTGACTCGTAAAATTATTACCTTAAGTGGCAGAAAGAATTACTTTTGATACAAAGATCATTGAAACTCTTTATACCAGCCTGAGGTAATCACAATCGATCGTTGGAAGGGGTTCGAAAGAATGGCATACTCCCACTAGGATGGATGATGTGGACTACCTTGTTGAAGACAAGGCAATGGATGATTTGCTTATCATCGGAAATGGATGGGACCCATGGTAAGTCCACTTTTGAAGATGATCCTGAACAAAACTACTGAGGTGCAAGCTGGGAACAAAATGCAAATGTTGGGAATGATTCTGGTAACTGGGGAAGAACTCAACAGTAGAGAGAGATTCCACTGTTTGAAAGGTTATGGCATAATCGAAGAAACTGAGAACGGATCCCAGTTAATGCCGACGATAAATCCTAGTGCTTACGCGTGCTCTCAAGAACTTGAGCATTTCCGTATTAATCAAGGTTTTACCAGTATCCGTGTCAAGGATCCTGGCAACACATCTTACTACCTTGATAAATAGCGATGGACAATGCAGATGCATAGAAAGACACCCCTTTCTCAGATTTCACCTTAGCGAGGCCAAGGGAACGGAATCTGGATGATCGACCGAGAGACATTTAGCACTCCGCTTCTAATGTTCTCCTTGATTTGCTAGGATAACCCATTTATTGATATGGTTTGGTATCTAGGACATCAAATAAAAGGTCGGACTTCGGAAACAGAAAAATCCATAAGGAACTACTATTGGAATAAATTCTATGAGATCCTTATGGGGAGGTGGCCAACTTCTTCAAACAAGATACTACAATAATAGGTCTTCCGGCTGGATGTGTTGGCCACGACATCCACTTTACCGGTTATCGAGGGACCAATATTATCGTTCTTGGAAAATGCTCCCACCATCATATCTGCCTGAGATTCAGATCTGGTTGGTGTCAGGATATTCCAGACTCACCGAGTCTAGAAGGGAAAATGAAGGTTTGCAACACAATTTGACGAGATGATGTTGCGAGATTCTCGGGGAATGAACTGCGATAGCAAGCTCCAAAACATGAGCTGGTTCTGCTACAAACATGTGAACACGTTGTCCCAGACAAGCATGACCACGTAGTAGTCTTACAACGAAACACTACCGAGTTCAGGTGGGGAACCATTATTGAAGATAACGAAGTCTCCTGCATGTCCGTTTGGGCCCTTCAGGAATAGCAGTTGAACTTCTTATCCTTGAACAAATCAATCAGTGGCTTTGTGTACTAGGAGATACATATGGAATGGAGGTAGCAAGCCTTTCAAACCATAGCATACTTCGCACATGCATGACTGACTTGGGATGGTAACAGAGGAAACAAAAACAATCTTTCTTGAACTCACAGCGGCAACTTGCACCAAATGCACGTGAATCAGAGAAAGTCACTTCTTCCATCCAACATATGCTTCATGAACGGGACATGAAGATAATGCCTATAAAAGTTTCCAACACTAGGTTGATGTTCAACATGAGTCATGGGGGAGACAAAATGCTGCTGATGGGCTCAACAACAACTCATCGGAATTTCCATATCACTGGACTTCCACCATCATGTGAACACGGTGATAGCATTGGTCAGACCAAAAGATGTAATGGTGTATGCTCGAGGGATCAACCACGAGTAAGACAACATTACGAACATCGTTGGTTCTGATTTGACTTGATGATGGCCCATACTTAAGTCAAAGTTTGGACAAAACAATAGCTCCACCAATTGGTCATGGAGATCAATCGATGAAGATATCATCTTTCTTCAACACACATATACAAAGAGATATCCCTTTGGAAAGAACTAAGTCGGATATAGCCTTTATCTTCCAACTCTCCAAGTTGTTGTTTAGCTTAACCAACTAGCTCAGGGTATCCAACACAGATTCTTGGAGAAAGAGTGGTTTATTGGAAAACCAACTTGATCACGAACTCAACATATCGGTTAGGGGACGACCTGGTGATACTCCCATGAAGATATCCGGAAAATCACGAACCACTGATATGTCTCTAAGCTCGAGAACAATCTTGCTTTTCAAGGCAAGACGACATGATCAGAAGAGTAAGGGATTGAATAATCCTAACTCATTGATCGAAGAGTGCACCGAAAATAAGGACTAGGTAGCACGATTAATCTTAGAATGATGATTGAATAACCAACACGCTAAGAATGAAATTATTGTCCATTAACTACCAAGCAACTGGGTTGCTAGGAGTATTGATTTCACACATCACGGTTCACTTGTCGGCATTCCGGTCACAACAACACGGAGACCGAGGAATGAATAATGATGGCGAGAAGTATCACTGCATCAAAAATTCATGAGAGATGGTGCAATTCTCATGACAATCATGACATAAAGGGGGTAATATTCCGAGGTAGAACAGAACAAAAGCTGGATTGGCATTTTGATCTGCGAAGTACAATTGCTTTGACCCAATCCTAGATATGGATGAGGTACTGGAGTTTGTTTCTCCTAGTCATTCTGAAATAGAATGACTTGACGGACCACTAGAGTAATAGGCATTGATAAACACGATTGCCAAATACTCCTTACTATCAATTGATAGATGAAGGTCGGAATATAAGCGAAGGGGGGGGACAACTCAAGGAACATATAACTTTCTGAGTTGTGGATGCATAGATTAGTATGTCGAACGAGTTCAACATATTTCTTCCGGATAACCCATGCAGAAAGGTAGAACTGGCAGAGCCACAATATAGAATGGAGAACTCATCAAGAGCACTCTGGTTGTGATCCTTTGGTTCAAGAACTTCTGCCATAAGTGGTTCATGGTATTTGGAAGAAGGAAATACCACAGACCTCGAGGTCTATCACAAGGTTTACTAATGTCCTAAGGAACTAGAAAACACTATCAACATGAAGCAAGTATGGTGAGTCTCGGGTTCAAAACCCAGGAATAGAATGCCTACTAACTAAATGGCATCACGGGATGCTTTCAAGAATAACGGCCAGAATCATCACACTGGAAATGCAAAACATGGTTCGATTACTAGGTGGCACTCTAAGACATCTAGGGTCATAATAATAATTCCAACATATATGTCGAGGCAAAAGAATACCCCAACTCACAATTAGTGTGATTAACCTGGCCTAGAGGAACATCGAAAACCAGAGGGAAAGGATTTTGCAAATGCATCAGATTGTTTGGAAACCTGGGACGACTCGGACAGCATAACGGCTGTAAATGCTCAAAAAGTTTTGGGACATCCTGCAAATTTGTGGCATAACCACTCAGAAGCACAATATCAAGGTTCCGAGACCAACTATGAACATACGGAAGTAGTAGGAACTGAACTTAGGCTTAAACTCAACATTCCTAGGCAACTACGATTTAGTAACACGTCATCCTGAGAGATAGAAGAGAAGCCTAGTTCTTAACCCCATAGAAAAGATAAGATGACTCAGATCAGAAGGTCATGAGGATAAGGAGTAAAAAGAGCCTTACGTTCCCATCCACAATCAATTCCCTTATATAACTAGAGCATTTCTAGACACGACTTCGACCAATTTGCCTTGGTAATCCTACAGGCAGTCAGGCTCTGATACCAAAGCTGTCAGGACCCCGATCCTAGGTCACACCGATCTAGCATGTAACACATCATATCACTTTGTGGCCTCACGCACGGTATTCCCACGGGTGCCACCTTACCTGGCCTGGGACCGTTTGCGCCTTTTGGCTCACGTATATGATAGTGTCGCTAGCATCCATATGACAAAGAACCCGGGCCGACATGGCTAGTCGTGAACCCACAGCGGCACTAACCTATGGGGACAAGCATACATGAATCAACCTTGAGCATGTCGGTCAACAGCGTGTGAATCCGGGCTGTAGCACTGGGCTAACAGGACTCCGGTAACCCGGGCTATAGCAGGCTAGGCAGGACTCCGGATGTCACCGCGTGACATTTCCCCAAAGGGACTGACACAGGAACGAAGTGAGACACATGCCGGCCAGTCAAGTGTCCTGTGCAGTAGTGCTAGGCTAGCAGGACTCCGGTGAACCGGGCTGTAGCAGACTACTATCGCTCAGAAAGCACTAGACTACATTTCCCCATATGATAGGCTGCCAAGGATAAACAACTAGATTGTCGGATCCCACTCATACCAAGCATTTCAAGCATACACACAATATGACCGATATGAGTACATACAACATGGCATCACAACAAGACTCTACGACTCAAGTATTTATTCATTAGGCTCCGAAGAGCGAGATATTACAAACATGGTTCTCATGACCCAACATACAGAGCATACAAGCAACAAGCACATGCGGAAGCTTAACTTGTCTGAGTACAGACAACTACAAATGAAGAAGGCTGAGAAGCCTGACTATCTACCAGATCCTGCCGAGGGCACAAGATCGTAGCTGAGGTATCAAGCTAAACGTCGAAGTCCACGCGGAACTACTAGCGAGACTGAAATCTCTCTGCAAAACATAAATTAAGCAAACGTGAGTACAAAGGTACTCAGCAAGACTTACATCAGATCTAAACTACATATGCATCGGTATCATCAAGGGGGGGTGGAGTTTAACTGCAGCAAGCCAGCTTTGACTCAGTGGCTAACCTGAACTACGATTGCAAGCAACTCTTTTGAGGTGGCGCACACGAGTCCACATATTCACCATTCAATACACCACTATGGATCCGCTCTCGTCTCCCTATGAGAAGGCCATCCATAGCACTCACACTTATCTTGCGAGATTTAGAGTATCCACTTTCACTTGTCTATGAACTGTTATAGCTAACCCAGAAGTCCATTACCACGGACGCGGCTATTCGAATAGATGATGTTAACCCTGCAGGGGTGTACTTCTTCACACACGCTCTCACCACTTACCGCCGTTTACACGACATGTACTCGGCACCCTTCAAGCGAAAGCCCAACGAGGGTGTCGGCCACGGCCTACCTAAACACTCAAGTCTCTAGTCCAGGTTTATCGCCTATCCAGGTTCCATCCGCAGGGAGTCCGGCCGAGGTTTCCACATACGGCCCCGAACGATGTGAACAGGGTTCCCGAGACACCAAACGGGCGCCCGGTACACCGTGCCACGGTGTATCTACCGCAACATAGCCCACCCCTAGGGTCAGTGCTACGCACGGCCGCCAACACATATCCTATAAACACCATAAACTAGTTGCAACTCCTGGACAGAGGACAAGGGTGATCAAGAAGCCGAGAGGGTCCATTGGTTTCGGGCCCAATGCGTGGTAGTAACTATTTCATGGATCACAAACACAGAACTCAGTTCCTAAGAACGTTTTCAATGAGACAACCCACCATGTACTCCTACATGGCCTCTCACCACTACCTTTACCAAATCGTGTTCACACACTTAGCTCCCACACAGTAGGACATGTTCACACATCTCCGATTCATCCCCGATGAATCGGAACTGACTCAACTCTAAGCAGTAGCAGGCATGAAAAACAAGCATGAATGAGTAGGCACATCAGGGCTCAAACAACTCCTACTCATGCTAGTGGGTTTCATCTATTTACTATGGCAATGATAGGTCATGCAGAGGATAAGGGGTTCAACTACCACGACAAGTAACAGAGGAAACGTGTTGTCCTAATGCAGTAAAAGAGAGCAGGAGCGAAAGGGTGGGATTGTATCGAAATGAACAAGGGGGTTTTGCTTGCCTGGCACTTCTGAAGACAATATAGTTCTCCATCGGGTCAACGATCACGTCGTCGGAAACATCGTCGTCTGAGAGGGGACGGTTACCGGCAAACAGGGAAGGACACAATCAATGCGATGCAACAATATGATGCATGATCATGACATGGCAATATGCTGTTGATTGAGCTAATGCAACTAACAACAAGTTAAGTGGAGTTGGTTTGAACACTAGGTTCAAATTCAAATTCAAACTATGAGTTCAAACAGTGTATTATCATGTTTTGGACTAAACAGTGAGGTTAAGTTGTTCAAACATGCATGAAAATGCCATAAACAGATTCCTTGAATTTTTCTGATAATTTTACATATATAATTTATTTTATTTGGAGTTACGGTTGAATTTCTATGATTTTTAGAAGTTTTGGCCATTTTTTGGAATTTTCTGAATTGTTTTAAAACAGAAATTAATTACTGCGCCAGCATGACATCAGGGTGACATAAGCAAGTCAACAGGGCTGGTCTGGGTCAAACCTGACCAGTGGGGCCCATAGGTTAGTGACCCAGGGCTGGTTTCTGTGGCTGACGTGTGGGACCAGGTCAACGTTGACTTGACCAAAGTCAAAGCTGACACGTGGGGTCCATAGGGTTAGCACTAATCTAAATAGGAAACTAAACCCGGGGTTAATTAGGTGTGGGGTCCATCCGTCAGTGACTCAGGTGGTAGTTAGTGGGGTAATTAGCGCTAAATAAACCGGCGCCACGTCAACAGGTGACGCCGGCGACCACAGCAGCGGCGGGATCTCGCCGGAGTTGGTCGGGGCGGCGCTATAGGCCGCGACTGGTCACGCTGGGGGCACCAGGAGGGAGCTCATGCTCCCGCGCATCTAGGGGCGCATGCAGCTGGGCACAGGGAGGCTGGGGTCGACGGCGGCGACCACTTGGGCGGCGGCCGGAGCTACGGGTTTGGGCGGAGCGAGGCTACGGAGCGCTAGGGGCTGGTTGAGGGGCTATGCGGACTCCTGGGGCAGCTAGTAGCTCGCTAGGCTCGTCGGACTGCGCGCAGCAACACGGCAGCGCCATGCCCAGTGTCCATGGCGGACGGCAGCGCTCGGTACAATGGCTAGCACGGCTACAGCGCGGGAGAAACCACGGGAAGAGAGGGGAAACATAGGAGAGCTCACGGGGCGGGCTAGCGGGGAAGACGGCGAAGTCGGGGAAGCTCTGGACGCATCGAATCGGAGCCGGCGATCTTCGGTGCCCATCGGTGAAGACGACGACGGTGACGACGAAGCAGGGCTTCCGACGTTGTATAGCTTGGTGGAGAGGACGAGAGGAACGCGGCGGTTCTTCTGGAAGCATCGACGGGGCGAGGGAGGGCCGGTGGCCGTGGTGGTGCTCGTCGGCGCTCTCGGGCTCTCGCGGACGGTCGCGGGAGAGAGGGACGGAGAGGGAAATCGCCACGGGAGAGAGAAGGAGGGGGCCAGGGGGTGCGTGGCATCCAAAGCGACGTCGGGGAGGCGGCAGAAGCAGGAGGTGGCCGGGCGTGCGCCGGTGCGTGGTGGCCACGCGCCCTGCGTCCGACTGGCGCGAGGTGGAAGACGCCTCTGCCCCTAGTGGGCTGGGCTGTCTTACCGGGCCGCCAGCTGGCCAGGTAAGTGGGCTGCCAGGTAAGTTCTATTCTGTTTTAGATTTTGTTCTGTTTTCTTTTATTGATTTATTTTTCCACTGTTTTAAACTCCAAACAAATTGAAAACAGTGGCAACATTCCTCTGAATATTTTTATATTGCACAATGGGAAAATCCAAATGCACATAAAATGTTTCAGATTATTTGGAGATATAAACATTACATAATATGATCATATCTCCAAATTCAAATATAGTATTGATTTAAAATCAGAGCCCAAATAATCCCTTAGAAATGTTCCAAAATTTTGGTTTGATTTATAACTCTTGCCAAAATTGTCAGAATATTTCTAGGGCATTTTGGATTCACTGATTGCAATTTAAAAGGTGATTGCCCTTCTTTTAATCAGTTTTCTGAGGTTTCAACAATCCTCAATTCAAGTTCCAAAAATTTAAACATGATGCATAGATGATCTCAGACGCAACTAAATACAAGCAGTTCTAGGGTTGTGACACCGCCGGAAAGTGACCATCACGGCTACACACGCGGTTGATCCATTTTAAATAAGTTAAGTTTCAGGTTTTCTACAACCGGACATTAACAAATTCCCATCTGCCCATAACCGCCGGCACGGCTTTCGAAAGTTCAAAACCCTGCAGGGGTGTCCCAACTTAGCCCATCACAAGCTCTCATGGTTAACGAAGGATATACCTTCTCCTAGGAAGAACCGATCAGACTCGGAATCCCGGTTACAAGACATTTCGACAATGGTAAAACAAGACCAGCAAAGCCGCCCGAATGTGCCGACAAACCCCGATAGGAGCTGTACATATCTCATTCTCAGGGCACACCAGATGAGCCAGACATCGGGTTGTCATAGACCCTGGTTGCCCAGGGGGTGCCGGACATCGCTCAGGTTGGACCAACACTTAGAGAAGCACTGGCCCGGGGGGGGGGGTTAAAATAAAGATAACCCTTGAGTCTGCAGAACCAAGGGAAGGTGGTAGGTTGTTAGTGCAAATGTAAATCCAAGGTTTGGCCTTGCTGGAGGAGTTTTATTCAAGGCAGACTGTCAAGGGGTTCCCATTATAACCCAACCGCGTAAGGAACGCAAAATCAAGGAACATAACACCGGTATGACGGACACTAGGGCGGCAAGAGTGGAACAAAACAACAGGCATAAGGCCGAGCATTCCACCCTTTACCAAGTATATAGACGCATTAATTAAATAAGAGATATTGTGATATCCCAACATATCCATGTTCCAAACATGGAACAAACTCCATCTTCACCTGCAACTAGCAACGCTATAAGAGGGGCTGAGCAAAGCGGTAAAATAGCCAAACAACGGTTTGCTAGGACAAGGTGGGTTAGAGGTTTGACATGGAAATATGGGAGGCGTGATAAAGCATGTGGTAGGTATTGCAGCATAGGCATAGCAATAGAGCGAGCATCTAGCAAGCAAAGATGAAGTGATTTTGAGGGTATGGTCATCTTGCCTGCAAAGATCTCCGAGAAGATGAAAGCTTGATCCTCGTAAGCGTACTCAACAAGTTCCTCAAACATGAACTCGTCTCCCGGCTCTACCCAAGGCAAGAACACAAGCGAAGGAAACAACAATCAACCACGGTGCAATGCGCAAGCAACATGATGCAAAACATGGCATGATATGCGAGATGTGATATGCAATGCATATGCATGCTCCGGAAGGAAAATATTGAACCAAGCCTCAACTTGGCAAACCAAGAGCGCCGCTGGAAAGATGAGTTGATTTCGGTCGAAATCGATATAAAGTTCACCGGAATCGGATGCACGGCTTGCAAAAGGAAAGCAAAACAATAATGGCACAAAGTTGCGATTAACAACACGAGGCCATCTAAATGCAACAAGAAACTAAGCTACTGCACTCTAACATAGCAACAAAGCACATGGCAGTGACCTACGCAAGATGCTTCACAAAAGATGAACACTGAGCTACGGCTAAATCACACAATAGCAGGCTCAAACAAGCATGGCAAAAGTGCAAAAGATAACAGGATCATAGACTTAGTGAAAATAACAACATGCCAGGAATTAACATCAGGAAGCAATGTTTAGAGCAAGATAACAACATGCTACAGGAACATATCATGGCAAATCAAGGCATGTAATGAAACTACACAAAGCATATAACAAAAGTCCCTTACTGACCATAAGCCAAAAGGGATCAGAAGATACAATGGCAACCATGTAAACATAGCAAGTTTCGTTAACAGATTCGGAATTAGTAGAAAACTGGACATGGCAGAAACAGAGTTACGAAGGCATGTTTACGAGCTCGATGCACTCACCACAAGGCATTGCATGACAAACTATGCATACATCCATCAAGAATACATGATCAATAAGCTAACCATGGCAAGAACACTCTCATAGCATGCATGGATCAACTACCACAACCTTGGCAAAATTGATTAACATGTAAACAATCTGCCAGGAACATATTATAGCAAAAGTAGAGCATGATTGAGTCATGCTAGGGTACTCCATAATTGCAAACAAAGACATGGATGGATAGACCATAACAATATCTCAAAATCATCCTTAATGAACATGTTCAAAAGAAGCATGGATCACTCTGTAGCAACATGAATATATGGCATAAAAATAACATCAGGGAAATGACTTAGTGAAATTCCAAGTCCCTGAAATCAGCAACATCACGAGAGCTACTTTGCATGCTTGTCCTAGTCACCACATTGATCACAAAATTACATGGCATACACCCCTGTAAAGATGGCATGGCATATAACAAAACACATGTAGGGCTCAAGTTCATAGGAGGCACACATTAAACATGGCAAAAATGACAAATGTCCATAATCTGTTAAGTATCAGAACCTAACATTACATAGCACTCTTGCAACAGCATTTAGGGCATCAAGATGAACTCAAATGAACATGGTGCAATGGGATGAAATGAAGTGCACAACCAGACGAACAATTTGATATGCTACACGCCCAAAAAGAAGCTACGGGTGCAAAGTTATGGCATGATGAACAGAGGCATAAATTATCCTAGGGGAAAAAGGACTTAGACGAAATTATACCATCTGGAAAAGTCAACGAGGACGGGGAGATCTGGGACGGGGTGGATCCGGTTCGCGAGATGGTGGCGTTTGGATCGGGGGACGGGTGGATCTTATCCACCCGCCTAGATCTGGCACGGGACGGCTCCAGCGAGCTCGAGAAGTCCGGCGAGGCGCGGTCTCCGGCGAGGTGAACTCCGGCGACGTGAGGACGAGGCGACGGGGCCGGAGGAAGGTGAGGCCGCGGCCGGACGACAGAGGAGCGGGCGAAGGCGGCGGACGCCGGCGAAGCGTGGGCAGCCGGCGAGCATGTACAGGCGTGCGGCCTCCGGCGAGGTCGCGCCGGCGAGGCGGCGGTCGGACGCCGGCGGTGGCGCGGCGAGGTGTGCCGGGCGCGTAGGACGGAGGAGCAGGCACGCTTCGGGCCATGCGGCGGCAGGAACTGGGCCCGTGACGGGCTCCGCGGGCCACGGCGGCTGGAGGTCTCTGGCGAGACACGTGGCAGCCCCTGAGTGGCCGGACGTTGACGCCGGACATGTCCGTCGGCGGGAAAATTGTCCGGCGGCACGAGGGAGAGGAAGGCTAGGGTTCATCCGCGAATTTTCGGAGGGGGAGCCATATATATAGGTAGAGGGAGCTAGGAGACTCCAAATTGAGCATGATTTTCAGCCACGCGATCATGATCGAACGACCGAGATGATGGAGGGGGTTTTGGTGGGTTTTGGGCCACTTTGGAGGGGTGTTGGGCTGCAACACACACGAGGCCTTTTCGGTTCCTCGGTTAACCGTTGGAGTATCAAACGGACTCCAAATGGCACGAAACTTGACAGGCGGTCTACCAGTAGTGAACCAAGGCCGCTTGGCAAGTCTCGGTCCAATCCGAGAACGTTTAACACCCGCACACGAAAAAGAGGCAAAAGGAGAGCGCCGGAGGACATAGGAGCGCTGGATTGCAAAACAAACAACGGGGAAAATGCTTGGATGCATGAGACGAACACGTATGCAAATGTGATGCACATGATGACATGATATGAAATGCAAGACACGCAAAAAATGACAAGGCAACAACAAAGAATAACTGGAAGACACCTAGCGCAATGGTCTCGGGGCGTTACAACACTCCACCACTACGAGAGGATCTCGTCCCGAGATCTAGCATGGCACCCGAGGGAAAACGGAAGAGAAAGAGAAGAGGTAAAACTAATTTGCTTCTTGGACAAATGAGTGAAACCATGAACCTTGAGAGGTTGAACAAATTTGAAAGAAAGAATACAACAAAGATGAACAAAGTTGAAAACCTCCGTTAGAAAAGAGGAACAAGGAACATCATGAGAACCCTGTAGGTTGAAAGACATGAGAAAAGGGTTGCAATGGACAAGAAGTACATCCAAGCACTCCGGTAGCAACGAGATGCAAGACTTGAAACAACGAAAAGAACTTGAGTAGAGGACACATCACTCCGGTTAAATGGATAAGCAAAGGAAAGAACATGATCTTTGATAAAAATGAGATGATGGTTGAAAAAGCAATATCACAATGCGTCCGGAACAAAAGAATAGAAGTTGGATGGTCAGAACAAAAGAACGGAGAATAAAACACCATCTTCTACCTCAAATGAGCTTGAAAAGCATCTTGAAGAGAAGGGTTGAACGGAATTGTTGTAAAACCAACAACGAAAAGAGTAAGCTTGTTTTGGGCTTATAGAAAACACGTCGAAATCTTGAGGTGAAATTCTGCCACTAACAAAACTAATAGATTAGATTGATATCAACAAGGAGACGAGAATCTTATTTTGCCGGGATGATAAAAGAAGAACTTGGGTCATTTGTGAGCACCATAAATAGCAAATGATCCTTAGGGAAAGCTTTATGTGAAATATAACCCAAGATAACTCCCACAAAACGATTGATGGATTGAGAAGAGCTCATGCTTGAAGAGATTGATGGGTTTAACTATCTCATTCTTAACAATATGTGAATCATGAAACATGAACTCAAATTATCAAGAATGACATAATACCACTTCAAAAGATACAATTGAAAGAATTGAAGTTCGGAATGCGAGATGAAGAATGCTTGAGCTCCTCTGAAAAGAATCTCAATGAACACTTCGAAAAGGAATTAAATCCTAGATGAGTCATCATGTAGAGCCTCCATGAAGAACTCCGGTAATAAAGAATTGTAAACTAAAGGAAAGAGAAGTTGAAAACACAAGGTGAAACCTTGCGATGATTTAGATGAATCTTCGTGGTGATATAATTGAGAGAGCTTGGAACTTCGGAAAAGAAAAGATGAAACAATTGAAACCGAAAATTTGATGAGCTTCCGGAATAAGGAATTAATCACTTGGATGAAACATGAATAAGAATTATGTTATGCGTATCCTTCACCAATTTAGATTGATGACAAGCAACGGATTTGGCATACTACTTATTCTCATAGACAGGATTGATGAGAGATATAGCGTAAACTTGAGAAGGTATTGATGGAACCACCGGTGGGATTGAAACAACGAATAAATGATTTGATAACCAAGGAAGAGAACTCTTGAACGAACCACCGTAAGAATTGAAAATGAAAGTAGCGAAGGACAATTCACCAGAAAGAATTATTAAATGAGACGAAGATACTTGAGTAAATTTAGATCCATGAGAACGAAGAGATCATGAGCTGATTATAGAATACTTGAATGATGCACCGGTAGGATTTGGAGAACAATAGTTGAAAGCTACGAATGAATAAACCTGAAATGATGACCTTCGGAGAATCAAATTGAAAAGAATCTTGAATTGCTCCGGGTGGGTGAAAAGAATTCTCACGATCGAAACAATTATGAGAGGATGGCAACAAGTTAGAATCGCGAATCCTCGAGAGAACGGACCAAGATTTAGAGGAAACACTTCTTCGGTCTTCAAGTGTTGAGAATGACGATGAGAAACACCACCATGAATTGTTGAGATACTCCGGGATGATGAATTTAAAGGTTGAGCCAATGATGAAAAGAATTTGAAAGATCTTGGAGAAAGACATTTGACTATGACAATTCATTCTTACGTCAAACTTTGAAATGTATTTGAAAAGCTTCGGGAAATAAGAAGAGTCAGGTAAGATCCTAGGAAAGACCTGTGGGTTAGGGCCCACTCAAAAGATACACCGTTGAACGATTTAAAAGGGAGATCTCACCGGTTGAATTAAAAGGCTTGAATGAGATACCAATCTCGAAAGAGCTTGAACGAAAACAGAGTGGAAACACGAATCTTCAAGATATCTTCAGCACTTTGGATGAACTGAATAGCGATAAGTGTCTGATTAAGAGGTGCACCGGTATGAGAAAAACATTTGGAACGAGGAAAAGGATATGATCAACAAAGCTTGAATTGAATCCACTGGAGAAGAAAGAGAATGAAGAATGATGAACTAGAAGCTCCGTTAGAATCTTCATGAGAATCATCGGATAGGAACATTGACGGAAAAGAATGGAGAGACTTCTCATCAATAAGATGATACTTGACTAAGAAATCTAAGTCCTTGAAGAAAAAGGGGGTGGGTGCGTGAGAAAACAAAGGCAAACTTGGGAATAGATGAAACGAACAATGTTGAGAAGACTTGGAGTTGATCTTGCGGATAAGATAAATGATAGGATCATCTTGAAGAGAATCGCACCGGTTGACAAGGATTGACATGACAAACTCGATTATCATGAAGGATTAGTATTCACATAGAAATATGAGAACACCACTTAGGAAAGGTATGGAATCAACATTTGACATCGAAGCAACTCGAATACCACCAACCAAAACAAAACAAGGATTGGCTTGTAGAATAAGCCAGAACAAACATATGATAGAGATTTTGTCTCAAGTTTTCGTGGTGGGGCCCACACGGACTCGATCGTACAGCACCATCATGTACAAGGCAGTGCACATGACATATGAAGCGTCCCCGAGTCAGCATAGCCAAGGACTCTTTAAGACACAATGAGACACTGTAAAACCAACCATGGATAGGCGGACCACTAGACGTCGAACCCCAATCTCATATCATGCATCTGTCGGGAAGATATCCTAGGAGCTACTTGAATTCCCACTTATAAACTCCCAAAACTTTCTAGTTATGCAATCAGGTGTTGGGGATACAGGGGAAGCATAATATCTCACCCAAAACTAACAAATCCTACATCCAGCTGTATCCATCCTTCAAAACATAACCAAGAAACCTTCGGAAATCGTTTACCTCAACCTTCGAAAAGCATCCGTTATACGAGTTATGGCAATACTCCCCAACTCCCGCCCCAGTACTGGGTGGCGTCGAGGTTATCTCACCAACAACTGCATAAAAGAGATTTTCGATGTCGGCGAACTCAGGTATTCCAGAACTGCAACGATAAAATTGTGACGACAACACCTCGGAGATCAACTCCCCGGGACACTGCCACAACCCTAAATGTCAGGAGGCACCAAGAACAATGTTCTCGTCACAATACTATCGGAAAGATTCCAAGATACTCGCGTTATCCTAATTTTTTTTAGTGAAATTTCAGAAGAGAAGAGTCAAAACTCTATGTCCGAAAGCCTCACCAGAGCGACGAAGGGACTGAGGACTAAAAATAATCCTACTCTCCGATATATATAATCCTAAAAGACTCAAAACATTTTGTTCTAGACTCAACAACGCCAGCGATTCGATCAAGTAGGGGGCTCCTAAGTCGGGGCAGGCTCTGATACCAACTTGTAACACCCATGATGCGGCTATATCTCCCACGTGTCGGAGCACGACTTAGAGGCATAACCGCATTGTAGGCAATGTCGCAAGAGGGGCAATCTTTACACATCCCATGTACTGAATAAGAAAGAGGTACATAGTTGGCTTACAATCGCCACTTCACACAATAGCATAAATATGTCATTACATCATCCAGATACAATCAAGGTCCGACTACGGAACCAAAATAAAAGAAGACTACCCCTAATGCAAAAGATCCACGATCGCCCCAACTGGGCTCCACTACTGATCAACTGGAAATGAAACATCTCAACGAACAAGGTCTTCATCGAGCTTCTCCTTGAGCTCGGTAGCGTCACCTGCACGATATCATCGGCACCTGCAAGCTGGTTTTGGAGGTAATCTGTGAGTCAAGGGGACTCAGCAATCTCAGACCCTCACGATCAACACTATTTAAGCTTATGGGTAGGGAAAGGTAGTGAGGTGGAGCTGCAGCAAGCACTAGCATATATGGTGGCTAACTTACGCAAATGAGAGCGAGAAGAGAAGGCAAAGCACGGGCGTGAACTAGAAGTGATCAAGAAGTGATCCTGAAACTACTTACGTTCAATCATAACTCCAACACCGTGTTCACTTCTCGGACTCGGCCGGAAAGAGACCATCATGGCTACACACGCGGTTGATCCATTTTAAATAAGTTAAGTTTCAGGTTTTCTACAACCGGATATTAAAAAATTCCCATCTGCCCATAACCGTGAGCACGGCCTTCGAAAGTTCAAAACCCTACAGGGGTGTCCCAACTTAGCCCATCAGAAGCTCTCATGGTTAATGAAGGACATTCCTTCTCCCCGGAAGACCTGATCAGACTCGGAATCCCGGTTACAAGACATTTCGACAATGGTAAAACAAGACCAGCAAAGCCGCCCGAACGTGCCGACAAATCCCGATAGGAGCTGCACATATCTCGTTCTCAGGGCACACCGGATGAGCCAGACGTCGGGTTGGCATAGCCCCTGGTTGCCCAGGGGGCGCCGGACATTGCTCAGGTTGGACCAACACTTAGATAAGCACTGGCCCAGGGGGGTTAAAATAAAGATGGCCCTTGAGTCTGCAGTACCCAAGGGAAGGTGGTAGGTTGTTAGTGCAAATGTAAAACCAAGGGTGGGCATGGCTGGAGGAGTTTTATTCAAGGCGAACTGTCAAGGGGTTCCCATTATAACCCAACCGCGTAAGGAACGCAAAATCAAGGAACATAACACTGGTATGACGGAAACTATGGCGGCAAGAGTAGAACAAAACACCAGGCATAAGGCCAAGCCTTCCACCCTTTACCAAGTATATATTGCACTAATTAAATAAGAGATATTGTGATATCCCAACATATCCATGTTCCAAACATGGAACAAACTACATCTTCACCTGGAACTAGCAACGCTATAAGAGGGGCTGAGCAAAACGGTAACATAGCCAAACAACGGTTTGCTAGGACAAGGTGGGTTAGAGGTTTGACATGGCAATATGGGAGGCATGATAAAGCATGTGGTAGGTATCGCAGCATAGGCATAGCAATAGAGCGAGCATCTAGCAAGCAAAGATAGAAGTGATTTCGAGTGTATGGTCATCTTGCCTGCAAAGATCTCCAAGAAGACGAAAGCTTGATCCTTGTTGTCGGATTTTGGGTTCCGGCAGACCCTTGAGGTTCGAACACTGGGGTGCGCGCGGAGATTTCGCCTCCTACCTACCTGCACCCCTCCGCCATGCTAGGATCTAAACTACGGAAAGAACAACGCAAGAGACACAAGGTTTATACTAGTTCGGGCCACCGTTGTGGTGTAATACCCTACTCCAGTGTGTGGTCTGGTGGATTGCCTCTTGGGCTGATGATGATGAACAATACAAGGAAGAGCAGCCGCGCGAGGGTCTGTTCTTGGCTGGGGCGATGAACTGCTGGGAGGAGTTCAGTCACCTTTCTCTCTCTCTCTCTCTCCAACCGACCGAACGACCCACCGACCCCTTGATCTATGGGTGGCTGGTCCTATTTATAGAGGCCCTGGTCCTCTTCCCAAATATCGAGCAGGAAGGGAGCCAACAATGGCGGGCTAATTTGAAGGGGGACAACAAGTATCAGCTATCCTGACAAAAGTAGTCTTCGCCTGCGCAAAGCTCTAGTGATGACGCCGTCTTGGGCTCCACGGTGACCTCCATCTCGTAGTCCTCCTGGTCTTGGTCTCATTGCACCGAAATGGTAACCTTTGCCTGATGCCTCGGTACTCCGTGGCTGCGCTTGCCCCCTTTGCACCAAAGAGGAAAGGAGGACGCTGCGCGGGCTGGCACCCGCCTGGCGCCCTGAGTCGTCATGGCTTGCATCACGGGCACCTCGTGAGGTATCCCGCCTTGATCTCTCTGCCTCCTCATGAGCTAGCCTGACGAGGCCGTGCCTGAGGAAGCTCCGCGTCGTCCGCCCCACGAGGCTTGGCCCCTCCCGAGGGTCTTGGGTTTGTGTTGGTGAAGATGGGCCACGCTGGGCCCCCTTTTGAGCCACGCCATAGGCCGCAGGCAGGCAAGTCTGGAGACCCCCGTTCCCAGAACGCCGACAGTAGCCCCCGGGCCCAAGGCGCGCCCGGACTTGGCCGTGCAGGGAGGCGAAAGGGCAAGAGCGAAGCGCCACGCGCCCTAACAGCCTGCGGCCTTGGGCGCCGCGTGGCGGTCGATTGGACGTGGGTGTCTCCACTTCCCCATGGCGCCTGGGCAATTGCATGGATGGGACAAGTCCCTGCATGCAAAACATGTCATGATTACCTACTATCGTGGAGGTCGGCGGTTGGCCTTCGCCGGCTATAAGTACGGAACGGCGCGCACCCTTCCAGTTCATCTCCCCTTGCTGCTCCTTCTTCTTCATGGCCCCGTCGAGGAGGTTCTCGGCCGCGGAGAAGGGGAAGGTTTGCCAGGTTGAGCATGCCTCTCCCTCGCCCAAGCGCGGCCGAGAGAGCCCCCGCAAACATCCTGTGGCCTCCACGACAGCTCCCCGCGGCCGCAGAGACGCTTTCCAGCACGGTGGCGGGCGGATTGCTACGTCCGGGGGGTGCACTCTGGCTGCGCGTCCCCCCATGCCGCGCTTTCGCGCTGCTGAGGTGCTGCCGGAGTTCGTCGTGTGGTCGGCAGAGCCGACCAGCACCCGGCTTCCACTTCCTCGCTTCCTCCTTGGCGAGCTCCCGGCCGGCGCCCCGGGCGGCCTCTGGCTTCAGGCCCACGGCTGCTGCAGCCGGGCCTCATGGGTTTCACTAGAGGTCTTCGCAGCCGGGAGCCTGGCCCTGGCCCGCGGTTGGCAGTCATTTGCCCGCGCGCATGGCCTAGGTCGTCGGTGCACCCTACACTTCAAGTTCGACAGCGATGCCACCCTCTACGTGAGGGTGTTTGGGGAAATGTCACCGCGTAGGGTGTTGCCCCGAGGGCGACGACCGCGGCTGGGAACCCAGCTCCGGCGATGATGAAGAGGGAGCGCTCGCGCGGCTGGCGGTGCTCAGGGTTCCTCAAGCTTCTCCGGTTCTTCTTCAGGCGGTGACTCTTCTAGCGGTGGCCGCGGTCAGCCCCCACGCCATCGTATTTGCTTAGGAGGTGGTAGCATGCCCGCCCGCCATCGCGCCCTGGTGAAGCGCGAGAGGGAGTCCGCCTGAGCTCCGGAGGCAACTCGGCCTTCCCTGCGGGCCAGTGTGAGGCGAGCTGCACCAGATTTGTTCTTTCTTTCCTTTTTCCTGCGCAAAACAGACAGTAGTGTGGAGCCCCGTGGGGGCGTGTATGGGTTATTGCTATTAATCATCGTTTTGCTTTCTTTATCGTACCTCCCGGCTACGTGCCCGCACATGGATAGTTCCCGGCCTCGGCTGTGGGGGCGACCGACCCAGGCCCTGCGTTTGTGTCGTGGTGCCCGAGGGGCACGGACTGGAGGGGTGCTCCTGCAAGGGCCCAGGTCGTGAACCCTTTGAATGACTAGGATAGGATCACTCGCGAGGGAGCTCGGCTGCCCCCCTCGCGAAGCCTTGCACAAGAGAAATCGAGGCAGGAGAGTGAAAAGCCGAAGAACCACAAGCCAAAGACGGCAACAACTTCAATAAAACTTCAAATGAGAAGGAACAAGCCAACTGCGGAAAGCAAATGAAAAGCCGCTTCCGGCACCTAGTCTAGTCATCGACGTCTTCTCACCAGCGTGGAGCTAAGTGCTGCCACTAGGCGTGGGAGGGAGCCCCAGGGCCTGAGGCCGGTGCTCCTGAGACTCCGGGGCGTGTACAGCCCCAACTCATTATTACGTGAGAGTGTCATGGGCGGCGAGCTTCACAGGCGTTGGCCTTCTTCACAGGCTCCCGGCCTTTTCCAAAACATGATAGCTTCACAGGCATTCGCCTTCTTCACAGGCTCTGGGCCTTTTCCAAAACGCGATAGCTTCACAAGCATTCGCCTTCTTCACAGGCTCCGGGCCTTTTCCAAAACGCGATAGCTTCACAGGCATTCGCCTTATGCACAGGCTCCGGGCCTTTTTCAAAACACGATAGCTTCACAGGCATTCGCCTTCTTCACAGGCTCCGGGCCTTTTCCAAAACGCGATAGCTTCATAGGCATTCGCCTTCTTCACAGGCTCTGGGCTTTTTCCAAAACGCGATAGCTTCACAGGCATTCACCTTCTTCACAGGCTCCGGGCCTTTTTAGGGGTAGAACCTCCGGAGGTGCTAGATCTTCCATGCGTTCTGGACTGGCACCCCCTCCTGAGTCTCCAAGCGCACGGAGCCGGGCCTGGAAACATGAACAACTTTGAACGGGCCCTCCCACATGGGAGAGAGCTTGTGCAGCCCCTCCCTGGAGAGGACCCGCCTGAGCACGAGGTCTCCTACCTCGAGAGTTCTGGGGCGGATGTTGCGGCAGTGATATCGCCGCAGTGCTTGTTGGTACCTCGCCGCTCGTAGCGCGGCTTCTCGACGATGTTCCTCCCCCAGCACGAGGTCCATCCCCCGCATGGCGTCCTGTTGCGCCTCGTCGAACGCCAGGACCCGCGCGGAGCGACGTCTGACCTCGTGAGGGAGGACCGCTTTGGCTCCGTAGACCAGGAAGAACGGGGTCTCCCAGTCGGCTTGGTCGCGGTTGTGCGGATGGACCACAAAATGGACTGAAGCTCATACAACCTCTGCCGCAGGCCTCCAGCTTCTTCTTGAATGTCCTGGTCTTGAGTCCCCTCAGGACCTCCGCATTGGCTCGCTCGGCCTAGCCGTTGCTTCGAGGGTGCGCCACTGAAGCGTAGCATATCTGCATTCCAAGGTTAACGCAGTATGTTTTGAAGAGGTTACTGGTGAACTGCGAACCGTTGTCCGTGATGATGCGATTCGGCACCCCGAACCGGCTCACGATGCCCTTGATGAACTTGACCGCGGAACTCGCGGGAATGGTGCGGACAACCTCTACTTCAGCCCACTTGGTGAACTTGTCCATGGCGACGTAGAGGTAGCGGTAGCCCCCTGGCGCCCGGGGAAATGGGCCCAAGATGTCTAGCCCCCAGACTACGAATGGCCATGAAAGGGGGATAGTCTGCAAGCCCCCTGCTGGCTGATGGATCTGCTTGGCGTGGAACTGGCAGGCCTCACAAGCTTTCACTAGTTCGACGGCGTCATTGAGCGTGGTGGGCCAATAAAACCCACTGCGGAACGCCTTGCCGACGAGGGTCCGCGATGATGAATGATTTCCGCAGTCTCCGCCGTGTATATCTTCCAGTAGTTCCTTCCCTTGCTCCCTGGAGATGCAGCGCAGGGATACATCGTTTGGTCGCTTCCGGTAGAGCTCTTCATCTTTGATGCAGTATGCCGTGGCCTGGCGTGCCACTCGCTCTGCTTCCTCCTCCTTCTCTGAAAGGGTCCCTTGCGTCAAGTAGCTCCGGAGCTCCGCGATCCAACATCCCTCCTGAGGTTCCATCGTCAGGAGCAGGCGTGCTCCCGAGGCCAGGCCACAGGCCGGAGCTCCTGAGGCAGGTGGCTGGGGGAGCACCTCCCGGGGCTGAGCCGTGTTTTATAATGACGGCAGGGCTGAGAGCTTGAAGAGCCGCTCCTCGAAAACGCCAGGCTCCTGAGGTAACCACCTGGACGCGCGTTTGGCAATGTCATCGGCTTCCTGATTGGTGCCACGGGGCACATGCTGCAACTCCAACCCCCAGAACTGATTCTCCATCCTGCGGACCTCCGCAAGGTAGGCTTCCATGTGCTCATCTTTCGGCTCGTATACCTTGTTGGAGAAATTGACAAGGAGCTTCGAATCGCCCTTGATGGTGAGGCATTTCACTCCCAGGGCAGTTGCGGCCTTCAAGCCCGCTATTAAACCTTCATACTCCGCTATGTTGTTGGAGACCTTTTCACCTTGCTGGAAACAGAGCTGCACGGCGTAGTAGAGCTTGTCCTGAGTGGGCGATATAAGCACCGCCCCAGCCCCATTGCCATGCCTGGAGAACGCCCCATCGAAGTACATGACCCAGCCTTCTAGCGCCTCGCTTCCCGAGGAGAGGGACCGATCCTCGTCGGCCTTGAGGCCTAGTGCCTCCGTCCATTCTGCCACAAAATCTGCCAACGTTGCTCCCTTGATGACATTGGTCGTGCTGAATTCGAGCTGAAACGCTTGTAGTTCTATGTTCCACTCAGCGACCCTTCCAGCTGAATTGGGGCTCCTGAGCACTCTCTCCAGGGGGTATGACGAGACGACCTTGATGGGGTGACCCTGAAAATAGTGCCGCAGCTTACGCGAGGCCACCTGTAGCGCGAGGAGAAGTTTCTGAGGCATGGGGTACCGTGCCCTTGCATCCCGCAACACTGTGCTGACGAAGTACACTGGGTGCTCAACGAGGTGGAGTGCGTCAGTGCTGGTGCCTCCCTTCGGAGACCATGGCGCCTCTTGAGCCAAAGAGGCTCCTGAGGCTGGCCATCTGGGAGGGGGGCCTCTCCCGCCTCCAGTGCGCCCCTCTGCGGCGGCTGATCCTCCTCAGCTGCTGTGGTGGTTTCTGTGGGCCTTCCCCATTCCTGTTCCGTCTTGTCCCGGGCCGCTGCCGCGGTTTTGATTCGACCCTCCTCTCTGACTGCCACCAAGGCTGTGCTGGCTGAGTAAGGAGTGGCGGCGAGGTAAAGCACCAGGGGCTCTTGAGGGCGCAGAGCCACCATGACCGGTGGGCTGGTCAGGTATCTCTGGAGATCCTGGAACGCCTTGTCAGCCTCTTCAATCCACTCGAAGGGCCCCTTTTTCTTCATTAGCTGGAAGAAAGGTAGTGCTCGCTCCCCCAACTTGGAGATGAAGCGCCCTAGCACGGTCACGCGCCCCGTGAGCTTCTGCATTTCTCTAAGGGTCTTTGGCGGGCTCATGTCTTCCACTGCCTTGACCTTCTCCGGGTTAGCCTCGATGCCTCAATGAGACAGGAGGAAACCCAAGAGCTTGCCCGAGGGGACTCCGAACACACACTTCTCTGGGTTGAGCTGTAGGTTCACTGCGTTGAGGCTCGCAAAGGTTTCCTCCAGGTCTTGTATCAAGGTCCGGGCCTCCCTAGATTTTACCACGATGTCATCGACGTAAGCTTCAACATTCTTCCCGAGCTGCGGGCCCAAGGTGATATGCATCAGCCGCTGAAAGGTCGCCCCTGCGTTATGCAGCCCGAATGGCACGCATGTGTAGCAGTACACCCCACACGAGGTTAGGGAGGCTGTCTTCTCGATGTCTTCCACCGCCATCTTGATCTGGTGATACCCAGAGAAGGCATCCAGGAAGCATAATAGGTCGCATTCCGCAGTGGAATTGACGATCTGGTCGATGCGGGGGAGCAGGAACGGATCTTGCAGGCACACTTTGTTGAGGTTGGTGAAGTCGACACACATGCGTTCCTTCCCTCCCTTCTTTGGCACAACGACAGGGTTGGCCAACCAATCTGGGTATCGGACCTCGCGAATGACCCCAGAGGCCTCTAATTTGCGGGTCTCTTGGACGATGAAGGCCTGCTTTTCTGTGGACTGCCGCTTGGCCTTCTGCTTCACCGGGCGCACTTTGGGGCACACGTTGAGGTGATGCTCGATTACGCTCCTGGGGATCCCTGCCAACTGGTCTGGCTCCCAAGCGAATACCTTCCTGTTTGCGCGCAGGAACCCAACTAGGGCCTCCTCCTGCTCGGGTTGAGGTGGGCGCCTATGGTGAAAGTGGCGTTGGTGGACCCGTCCTCATCGACGGGTACCTGCTTGGTTTCTGCCTTGTCTTGGGTGAACAGCTGTTTCTTCTTGGCGGGCGCAGCTCCCTTGCGCTTGGGGGCCTCCGAGTCGGCAGGCTGTGCCGACGCCGCTGTCTTGAAGACGAGCTTGAGCACCCGTAGAGCGTTACCGGTGTCCCCGTGCACGGTGAGGACACTGCAGCTCCCGGGCATCTTCATGAGGTTGTACGCCGGGTGCATCGCGGCCATGAACTGGGCCAACGCTGGGTAGCCGAGGATGGCGTTGTAGGGGAGGCCGATGGGGGTGATGTCGAAGTCGACCAGCTCCGTGCGGAAGTTGTCGTAGGTGCCGAAGGTTACTGGGAGCCGGATCTGTCCCAAGGAGCTGTACGATCCGCCACCAACGCCTGAGAAGGGCCGGCTGGGTCACAGCCGTTCCTGGGGTATGTAGAGGAGATTGAAGGCCTCGACCGAGAGCATGCTGAGGCCCGCGCCGCCATCAATGAGGGTTCTGGTGATGGCCACCTGGCAAATGGTGCGGGTGCACAGCATGGGGAGCGCATCCCGAGCAGGCCGAGTTGGAGGGGTGGTCCTCCGAGCTAAAGCTCAGGCCGGTCTCAGGCGCCGCCCGATCCAGGGGAGCCCCCTGCCGCGTGGAAGCGGCGCTGACCCGGCGGATAAACGGCTTGACGTGGTGACTTGTAGGCGGCGCCTGCGAGCCGCCCAAGAGGGCCGTGACGACTGGGGGTGTTGGTGCAGCGTGATAGGCGCGAGAGAGGTTGCGGGGCTCCATGAGCGCGCGGAGCGCGCGGGATGAAGAACCAGTTGGGGTGAGCGAGGGAGTTGCGGTGCGGCCGTCTTGCCGCACGGACAGATGCTGGGACGATGCTTGCTGTTCGTCCCCCGCCGGGCCGGTGGCGGTGTTGACAGAAGGTGACGGGGAACGGCGAGGACGCCCGCCGACAGGGGCCGTCTGGGCAACGCGGGAAGCGAGGGCGGCCCAGCGCTCCGCGCGGGCCCGACGAGCGTCAGACATGGGCGCAATGGTCGGAGGAGAACGGGGTGGTGGAAGACGAATTCCGACAAACCCCTACCTGGCGCGCCAAATGTCGGATTTCGGGTTTCGGCAGACCCTTGAGGTTCGAACACTGGGGTGCACGCGGAGATTTCGCCTCCTACCTACCTGCACCCCTCCGCCATGCTAGGATCTAAACTACGGAAAGAACAAGGCAAGAGACACAAGGTTTATACTGGTTCGGGCCACCGTTGTGGTGTAATACCCTACCCTAGTGTGTGGTGTGGTGGCTTGCCTCTTGGGCTGATGATAATGAACAATACAAGGAAGAACAGCCTCGCGAGGGTCTGTTCTTGGCTGGGGCGATGAACTGCTGGGAGGAGTTCAGTCACCTTTCTCTCTCTCTCTCTCTCTCTCTCTCCAACCGACCGAACGACCCACCGCCCCCTTGATCTGTGGGTGGCTGGTCCTATTTATAGAGGCCCTGGTCCTCTTCCCAAATATCGAGCGAGAAGGGAGCCAACAATGACGGGCTAATTTGAAGGGGGACAGCAAGTATCAGCTATCCTGACAAAAGTAGTCTTCGCCTGCGCAAAGCTCTGGTGATGACGTTGTCTTGGGCTCCACGGTGACCTCCATCTCGTAGTCCTCCTGGTCTTGGTCTCGTTGCACCAAAATGGTAACCTTTGCCTGATGCCTCGGTACTCCGTGGCTGCGCTTGCCCCCTTTGCACCAAAGAGGAAAGGAGGACGCTGCGCGGGCTGGCACCCGCCTGGCGCCCTGAGTCGTCATGGCTTGCGTCACGGGCACCTTGTGAGGTATCCCGCCTTGATCTCTCCGCCTCCTCGTGAGCCAGCCTGACGAGGCCGTGCCTGAGGAAGCTCCGCGTCGTCCACCCTGCGAGGCTTGGCCCCTCGCGAGGGTCTTGGGATTGTGTTGGTGAATATGGGCCGAGCTGGGCCCCCGTTTGAGCCACGCCGCAAGCCGCAGGCAGGCAAGTCTGGGGACCCCCGTTCCCAGAACACCGACACTCGTAAGTGTACTCAATAGGTTCCTCAAACACGAACTCGTCTCCTGGCTCTAACCAAGGCAAGAACACAAGTGAAGGAAACAACAATCAACCACGGTGCAATGCGCAAGCAACATGATGCAAAACATGGCATGATATGCGACATGTGATATGCAATGCATATGCATGCTCTGGAAGGAAAATATTGAACCAAGCCTCAACTTGGCAAACCAAGAGCGCCACTGGAAAGATGAGTTGATTTTGGTCAAAATTGATATAAAGATCACCGGAATCGAATGCACGGTTTGCAAAAGGCAAGCAACGCAATAATGGCACAAAGCTGCGATTAACAGCACGAGGCCATCTAAATGCAACAAGAAACTAAGCTACTGCACTCTAACATAGCAACAAAGCACATGGAAGTGATCTACTCAAGATGCTTGACAAAAGATGAACACTGAGCTATGGCTAAATCACACAATAGCAGGCTCAAACATGCATGGCAAAAGTGCAAAAGATAACAGGATCACAGACTTTGTGAAAATAACAACGTGCCAGGAATTAACATCAGGAAGCAATGTTTAGAGCAAGATAACAACATGCTACAGGAACATATCATGGCAAAGCAGGGCATGGCATGAAACTACACAAAGCATATAACAAAAGTCCCTTACTGACCATAAGCCAAAAGGGATAAGAAGATACAATGGCAACCATGTAAACATAGCAAGTTTCGTTAATAGATTCAGACTTAGCAGAAAATTCGACATGGCAGAAACAGAGTTACGAAGGCATGTTTACGAGCTCGATGCACTCACCACAAGCCATTGCATGAAAAACTATGCATACATCCAGCAAGAAGACATGATCAATAAGCTAACCATGGCAAGAACACTCTCATAGCATGCATGGATCAACTACCACAACCTCGGCAAAATTGATTAACATGTAAACAATCTGCCAGGGTACTCCATAATTGCAAACATAGACATGGATGGATAGACCATAACAATATCTCAAAATCATCCTTAATGAACATGTTCAAAAGAAGCATGGATCACTCTGTAGCAACATGAATATATGGCATAAAAATAACATCACAGAAATGACTTAGTGAAATTCCAAGTCCCTGAAATCAGCAACATCACGAGAGCTACTTTGCATGCTTGTCCTAGTCACCACAATGATCACAAAAATACATGGCATACACCCCTGTAAATATGGCATGGCATATAACAAAACACATGTAGGGCTCAAGTTCATAGGAGGCACACATTAAACATGGCAAAAATGACAAATGTCCGTAATCTGTTAAGTATCAGAACCTAACATTTCATAGCACTCTTGCAACAGCATTTAGGGCATCAAGATGAACTCAAATGAACATGGTGCAATGGAATGGAATGAAGTGCACATCCAGACGAACAATTTGTTATGCTACACGCCCAAAACAGAGCTACGGGAGCAAAGTTATGGCATGATGAACAGAGGCATAAATTATGTTAGGGGAAAAAGGACTTAGACGAAATTATACCCTCTGGAAAAGTCAACAAGGACGGGGAGATCCGGGACGGGGTGGATCTGGTTCGCGGGACGGTGGCATTTGGATCGGGGGGCGGGTGGATCTCATCCACCCGCCCAGATCTGGCACGGGACGGCTCCGGCGAGCTCGAGAAGTCCGGCGAGGCGCGGTCTCTGGCGAGGTGAACTCCGGCGACGTGAGGACGAGGCGACGGGGCCGGAGGAAAGCGAGGCCACGGCCGGAAGGCGGAGGAGCGGGGGAAGGCGGCGGACGCCGGCGAAGCGTGGGCAGTCCGGCGAGCATGGTCGGGCGCGCGGCCTCTGGTGAGGTCGTGTCGGCGAGGCGGCGGTCGGACGCCGGCGGAGGCGCGGTGAGGTGTGCTGGGCGCGCAGCACGGAGGAGCAGGCGCGCTTCGGGCCAAGCGGCGCCGGATCTGGGCCCGCGACGGGCTCCGCGGGCCGCGGCGGCTGGAGGTCTCCAGCGAGACACGTGACAGCCCATGAGTGGCCGGACATTGACGGCGGACATGTCCGTCGGCGGGAAAATTGTCCGGCGGCGCGAGGGAGAGGAAGGCTAGGGTTCATCCGCGAATTTTCGGAGGGGGGCCCATATATATAGGTAGAGGGATCTAGGAGACTCCAAATTGAGCATGCTTTTCAGCCACGTGATCGTGATCGAACGACCGAGATGATGGAGGGGGTTTTGGTGGGTTTCGGGCTACTTTGGTGGGGTGTTGGGCTGCAACACACATGAGGCCTTTTCGGTTCCTCGGTTAACCGTTGGAGTATCAAACGGACTCCAAATGGCACGAAACTTGACATGCGGTCTACCGATAGTGAACGAAGGCCGCTTGGCAAGTCTCGGTCCAATCCGAGAATGTTTAACACTAGCACACGAAAAAGAGGCACAAAGAGAGCACCGGAGGACATAGGAGCGCCGGATTGCAAAACGGACAACGGGGAAAATGCTTGGATGCATGAGACGAACACGTATGAAAATGCGATGTACATGATGACATGATATGAAATGCGTGACATGCAAACAAATGACAAGGCAACTACAACGAATAACTGGAAGACACATGGCGCAATGGTCTCGGGGCGTTACAAACCATCATTTCACTGGAACGCTCGTTCAGGCCCTTTCTTCCCTTTCTTGAAGACAACCTCACTCCAGGCTACTCACTTCTGTCATTTTTCTTCTGTACCGACGAAGGAAAGGTGGGCGAATCCGTTATGCTGCTATATTTTTATTCCAAGAATCTTCTTTTTGTGAAGCACCAACCGATTCTCACATCCTATTCTTTTCCTGTTTTCATTGCGATTGTGGTTTCCTTTCAATTGCTTTTTGTTTGTCAGTTCATTGATGGATCCTGGAGCACTAGGCAAAGAGTTATCGGCGGACAACCCACTGGAGACAACGATCTCCGGGAAGCAAGCACCGACCAACGAGTTGACCATGTTGGCGGGCCAACCCATGGAGATGAAGAACTCCAAGAAGCAAGCACTGGCCAAAGAGTTGAGGATGTTGGCGGACGAACTCCTCAAAGAAAGTTGGAAGAACAGCAAGGGCCCCACCGTGCCTACCCTAGGAACTCTGATTGCCACCTATGTGAGGCTCAAGACCGAGTTTGAGGAGATAGTCGCCGTTGAGAAGTAGTATTCCCCTCGCAAGGTGATGGCCCCCATCGAGGACGAGGAGATGGCCCCCGGAGGGATGAGATCCCCCGGTGAGCTGCACAAGGTAAAAAAATAACGGCTTATTACCATAGTTGTGGTTTTTGATTATTTGCAAAGTGCTTGCTAATATGTTAGGGCTGTGCAGGTGTCGGTGGACGTCCTTGATGATTCCGATGTCGTGGCCCGTCCTGTTCGCATTGCCTCGGAGATCGATTCCGATGCCGCTGTCCATCCTATGGACATCGCCCCAGAGATTGATTGCGATGTCGTGGTCAGTCCTATGGACATCGCCCCAGAAATCAATTCCCATGCCATTGTCCGTGCTGTGGTCATTGCCCGAGAGATCGATGACAAGAAATAGTTGGTCGCACTAATCCTTCAGGGTAGTTTGCATTGCCCTGTGTTTAATTACTAGAATGATGCGTGTTATCAAACCATCTTAGGGTTAGTGCATTGTCTTGTGTGGGCGGATCTTGCTACTTTTGTTTGATAGTGAATCATGCGAACCCTCTCCGAGTTATGGAAACAGATGTATCCTCACCAACTTTTGATGTAATATATGGCATGCTTAGATGTAACACTACAAAAAAAGACACATCCGTGACATTTTGGGCCGAATGAAATTTTTTCCTATCATACATATGACACTTCTATGACGATAATTGTGACAAAACCCGGTATCATCATAGATGTGGTGGGCTCCTACTTCTATGATAAAAAATCATGACAGAAAATGGGATTTTCGTCCTGGGCGGGCCGGAGACGCTGCTGCATGACATTCTTTGGGCCGTCCATGACGGAAAAAACCGTGGTAGAAGCGAGGGGGAGGAAAATTTCGGGGAGTTCCCGGTTACGGTGGGAGGTCGGGGGCAGAGCGATGCGCGTTTCTCTCGTACACGTACGCGCATGTGTGCGAGGCGTTGGCTCTAACTGAACCCGAGCGAGGCATTGGGCTCTAACTGAACCCGAGCGATTGCACTGCAGGCTACGCGTTACTGAACCCGAGCGATCGATCGATGGCTGTGAATTGAACCCGATCGAGCGATTCCTTCGCTACTGCTGCTAACTGAAGCCGATCGATTGGATGAACAGTGAGTGTTGCGGGGGGGTGGATGAATAGTGAGCGGTGGCGTTGCCTCTGGATGAACAGGACCCCATGCTGTGGTGGAGGGCTGGATGAACAGTAGACGGTGGAGGGGTGCCCGTGGAGGGGTGGTTGAACAGGACCCCGTGGTGTGGAGAGCTGGATGAACAATAGATGGTGGAGGGGTGGTTGAATAGTAGCCGGTGGAGTAGCGCGCGGTGGAGGCTGGATGAACAGGAGCCCGTGGAGGCTAGAGGAGGTCGACGGTAGCCCATGGAGGCTGGAGGAGGTCAACGGTGGAGATGAACAGTATCCCATGGAGTCCCATTTTGCGGTACGCCACACCCCTCCCGATGAACAGGACTCCCGTTTTGACCGTAGCGCTCCAACACAAGTCCGTTTCGTCCGTTTTGCGGTACGCCAGACCCCTCCCGATCAATAGGACCCCCGTTTCGACCGTAGGAGGTCCGTTTCATCCGTTTTGCGATACGCCAGACCCCTCCCGATGAACAGGATCCCATTTCGAATGTGGCCGGTCGAACACAAGGTTGTTTCCTCCGTTGTGCTGTACGACAGGCCTCGTTTCCATCACATGTTCCATCCAAGCCCTCCCAATGAACACGACCACGCATTCCGTTCCGACCCAGCCGGTTGGCTCCCAGGCGTTCCGTTGCCTCCCAATGAACACGACGCATTCTGTTGCCTCCCCATGAACACGACGCATTCTGTTATCTCCCCATGAACATGACGATGTTGTTTCTCCGTTTCGACCCAGCCATGTCAACGATCCCTGGCCGTACGAATGCGCGAGTAGGCGTTCGAGACCCCGCCCGTATGTACACATATGTGGCCGTATTTTCTTTCTTGCACCCTGGCCGCTGTACGTATGTGTACATTCTACGTGCGCGCCTCTACTACGACACGTGCGGCCTCTACATCCACCAGTATATATGTACGTACACGTTCACACCAGAATGTCAACGCTACATACGCTTCGACCAGGTGGGTCCCGACTGTCAGGCACTTCCTTGCATGCGAAGATGTAGCTGGTGGGTCCCAGCAGTCAGGGGGCAAATCATTTTGTTTGTTTGCCCGGATGCACTTCCTTACATGCGAAGGTGTAGCTGGTGGGTCCCAGCAGTCAGGGGGAAAGGTTTTTTTCGTGAAATACGGTGGCCCGTCCGGTGGGTCCCCGTTGTCAGGTGGAGGAATAATTATTTTGCGCGTAATAAGGAGGCACTACCTTGCTGCGGCCGTGGACCCAGCAGTCAGCGTCTCCACGCACAGTACTCTTCCGATGGAAGTCGGTCGTTGACTACATTGACCACGCCGCGCCGAGAGCACCACGGCGGTGGACGGCGGCGAGGCCTAGGAAGGGGACGATACGGAGGCAGGGAAGACTCGGAAGTTGTTTCCCACGCGGAGGGGAGTACGACTGTATGAGGGTTTACGGGTTCGTCTGCCATCGCCAGAGAATAACAGCAGGTGTGGGTGAGTAGAGCGATGGCTAGGCCAGCGATGGGAGTACGGTGGGGCGATGAGGCCTGCGCGGCAGCACAGCCGGCCACGGGGAGGAGGGAGCAGGCAGTCCGGCCGACGCTTGTTTGAGCGGCTGGAGCAGGAAGAGCAGAGATTGAAGAAGCATGACAGTCGTTGGATGGACATCCAACAGTCAGTGCTTGTGCGTCAACCTTTTTTTAGGAAAGCCTCAAATCTGTGGAAAACAGCATACAACCCATCTGCCATTATTTCTAATAATTTACGGCCCATTTGCTAATTCTTAAGGTTTTTTTTTGGAGCCCATATTCTTTTTGTTAGCATTTTTTTGGACAGAAAGACTGTAAGGGAACCCCCTATAGTATAATTGGTGCAACAAACCCAAATTGTGGCCACGGATAAAAAATTATAAGAAATTTTGCATATTTCGGTGCGGTCCGAACTGTTTTTAATCCCGAAATTTCGACTCACATTCAAACTGATTTTCAAAATAAATGTATATCAATACAAAATCCAACAAATTCTCCACACATAAAAATTAATGTAATTTAAAATCTTGAAATAAAAAAAGATATTTGAAACTAATTGTCGGTTTGATGTGTTTTATAAATGTACAGCCCATTTCTCATTCCTGATGGGCCATTTTCTCGGCCAGCCGAATGAAAGCTCTCCTCGTCTTGAAAGATTTGCAGCCCAACAGGCCTGACAAAGCGACTTACTTGGCAAATCACAAAAAACTGGGCTGTGGCCGTGGACCCAGCTGTCAAACTCTCCACATACAGTACTCTTCCGATGGAAGTCGTTCCTTGACCACGTTGACCACTGTTGGATCGAAAGTATGTCTAGAGGGGGGTGATTAGACTACTTGACCAATTAAAAAGTTAGCCTTTTCCCAATTTTAGTTCTTGGCAGATTTTAGCTATCTTAGAGCAAGTCAAGCAATCATCACACAATTCAAGCAAGCATGCAAAGAGTTTATTGGCAGCGGAAAGTTGCAACTTGCAAGAATGTAAAGGGAAGGGTTTGGAGGATTCAAACGCAATTGGAGACACGGATGTTTTCCCATGGTTCGGATAGGTGGTGCTATCCTACATCCACGTTGATGGAGGCATCAACCCATGGAGGGTAACGGTTGCGCGAGTCCACGGAGGGCTCCACCCACGAAGGGTCCACGAAGAAGCAACCTTGTCTATTCCACCATGGCCATCGCCCACGAAGGACTTGCCTCACTAGCGGTAGATCTTCACGAAGTAGGCGATCTCCTTGCCCTTACAAACTCCTTGGTTCAACTCCACAATCTTGTCGGAGGCTCCGAAGTGACACCTAGCCAATCTGGGAGACACCACTCTCCAAGAAGTAACAAATGGTGTGTTGATGATGAACTCCTTGCTCTTGTGCTTCAAATGATAGTCTCCCCAACACCCAACTCTCTCTCTCTCTCTCATAGGATTTGGATCTGGTGGAAAGAAGATTTGAGTGGAAAGCAACTTGGGGTAGGCTAGAGATCAAGATTCATATGGTACGAATGGAATATCTTGGTCTCAACACATGAGTAGGTGGTTCTTTCTCAGAACATATGAGTAGGAATGGTGTGTGTGTTCTGATGGCTCTCTCTTCGAATGAAGAGGTGGTGGAGGGGTATATATAGCCTCCACACAAAATCCAACCATTACACACAATCAACCAATCTCGGTGGGACCGAATCAAAAAACTCGGTCTGACCGAAATAGTAAACCTTGTGACCGTTGGGAATTTTGGTGGGACTGAGATGCAACTCGGTAGGACCGATTAGGTTAGGGTTTGGGCATAACGTAATCTTGGTGAGACCGATCGCACAAACTCGGTGAGACCGAGTTCGGCAATTAGCTAACCAGAGAGTTGGTCAGGCAAACTCGGTGGGACCGACTTGCTCTTTCGGTGAGACCAAAACGTTACAAGAAGGAAACATAGAGTTTACCTTGCATTCTCGGTGGGACCGATTCGCTCTTTCGGTGAGACCGAAAAGTTACAAAAGGGAAACAGAGAGTTTGCAAGCCCATCTCGGTGAGACCGAGATCCTTATCGGTAGGACCGAATTGCTAGGGTTTGGTAGTGGCAAATGACAAGTGAAACTCGGTGGCGCCGGATTGACAGAATCGGTATGACCGAGTTTGGCTTAGGGTTTAGGTCATTTGTGGATATGGAAAGGTGGTTGAGGATTTTGGAGCATATCACTAAGCACATAAAGCAAGAGGCTCATTAAGCAACACCTCATCCCTCCTTGATAGTATTGGCTTTTCCTAACGACTCAATGTGATCTTGGATCACAAAAATATAAAATGAAGAGTCTTGAACTTTTGAGCTTGAGCCAATTCTTTGTCCTTAGCATTTTGAGGGTTCCACTTTCACATCCATGCCATGCCAATCATTGAGCTTTCCTGAAATAATCATCTTGGAATAGCATTAGCTCAATGAGCTATATGTTGTTATGAATTACCAAAACCACCTAGGGATAGTTGCACTTTAAATCTCCCCCTTTTTGGTAATTGATGACAACATATAGATCAAAGCTTCGACAAATGATAATAAGCATGAAATATATCGCCGCTTTGAGAAGTATGTGACAAATAAGAGCTCCACCTAAATTTGTGCATATTTAAAATTTGCTTTGGACTGCAAATGCACATGGAGTTAGAATCATGGGTTACTCTTCCATGTCACATACATCTTGGTGGAGCGCTCAAAAATGATAAGATTGAAATACATGCACTCATCACCAAGAATAGTGAATGATCACAAACGATAGATAGAATGATAATATTTAAGCAAGCATTAAGCAAACATTAAGTGTAGCTTATGATCAAACACATGATCATCGATGTCTCACAAACATAAGGGCATAGTATCTCACACTCAAGCAAACAAAGTTCGAAAAACCACCAAATAAAGCAAGAGAGAAAAGCAACACTCTCTCTCTCGAAGCCTATGATCTATACATCTTCTCCCCCTTTGGCAACAAGTTACCAAAAAGTTCCTAGAAAATGCATAGTGCTAAGTCGACGCTCAGGCTTGATCTTCAGGTGGTGGTGGAGTCCGGAGCACGCCAAGGAAGAAGACTTCAGTAGAAGTGGTCGGAGTCGAGGCTGAAGTGGATGCTGGAGCTGGTGGAACGGAGGCTGTAGCTGGTGCAGACGTTGTGGCTCTGGTGTCAGCAACTGGCAGTGTAGACGACCTCGGACCTCGTGGCACCTTGGCAAAAGCATCAGTTGTGGTCCTGCCTCTCCTCTCATTCATGTCCCCCTGAAGCTGCTCCACGGCGGTCTGTATTTCTGTCACCTTGATGTCCATGTCATAGAACCTCTGTTCCATGATCCTCTCTAGGCTCGCCTGGTTCTGAGTCAGGGTGGCAAGTCCTTGCTCAATACGCAGGGTGGGCGCTATCAGGTAACCGAGTTGCTCTTGTTTGGTCTTCAAGAAGTAATCAGATGCCTCTGCTTGAGTAGGCATCTTGGCAGCTTTTTCCTTCCTCGCCTTCTCCTTCTGAGCTTGTGCATGTGCAGATGAGGGTTCATTTTCAGTCATAACCACTTGGTTATCCTCAAAATCTGGACGGATGGGCAGGTGTTCCTTATCCAATAAATACACGCCTGTGCCCATCTTGGAGTTGATGAGCTCCTGAATCTGTGGGGCATACCCACAACTCCTCTTCTGGTCTGCAGCTGTCCTCTTGATTGTTTCCACAATGAGACTGATGACCTTGAATTTCTGAGGCACGTCAAAGACATGAAGCAGGTTGATCGCGTGACCTCTGATCATCTTGTGATCTCCAGATTTGGGCAGAAGGGTGTGCCTAAGGATCCAGTTGATCGTAGGCAATCCTGAGAGAAGATAGTGCACGGAGCCAAACTTGAACGTGTCGAGCGCTTCATTCGGGATCTCCTTGTACATGTTGGACATGGAGTTGTGATCCATCTTTTTCTTGGCATAAATGTCCAAGTCATCAGCTTGCTCTTCTGGGGCATTGATCAACTTTGCCCATTCTTCAACAGTGGATTGGTACCTTGTACCCTCAGACATCCACGTGATCCTGCCATCAGGATAAAAGTGTGCTGTGGAGTAGAATTGCATGATCAGCTCCTCGTTCCACTTTGTGATCTTCTGCCCAACAAAGTCTGCAACTCCACATGCACTAAAGCTGTCAAATACACCGGGGTAGTGCTCTTCATTGTCCTTGATGTAGGTCCAGTCGACCCATCTCATGTCACAAACGATTGGCTTCTTGTCAAGCAAAACAGTCTCATAGAAATCTTGTTGTTCCTTGGTATGGAATCTGTAATCCACGGCAGTCCTTCTCCTAGAAGCATACGGATCTGCTTCTCTCCATTTCCTCAGCCCTGAATCTCTCCTGAGCTTCATATCCTCAGCCACAGGATGAGCATCGTTGTGGTCTGGGATCTTGGGCTTGAGCTTCCTAAGGACACTCTCTTCCTCTTCTTCGATAGCTTCAGGCATTGGGGCCTTGTTCTTTTCTGCAGCTGGGATGCTTCGTGTATTTCTCTTTGGTGCACTCTTAGGCTTAGATGCAGCCTTAGGTGCTTCCTTGGGCTTGGATGCAGTTGTTCCTGACCTTATAGCATCTCCCATGAGTTTGGCTGCCTTGGGTGCTGGTGCAGCAACCTCTTCTTCTTCTTCCTCCTCATCGACCATGATGGAGGCCTTCCCAAGCACTCTGGCTACAGTATTTTTCACCCTCTCTTTCCTCTTCTTGCCCTCAGCAGCAACGGGCTCAGTGGGAGCAGGCTTCATAGTTGAAGCCCTAGCCTTTGACATGGGCTGCCTGCCTGCTGGCCTTTTGATTTTTAGCACTGGCTTTGTGCCTGCTGCTGGCTCAGCTCTCTTGGATGTGGCCTCTTCCTCTGCCACATAGTCTTCATCCTCAGAATCAGACGTTCTCTTCTTCCTTTGACGTGTGGCAGCCTTGGGCAGATTGCTGGGGGTGCTCCTGCTGCCATCATCAGAAGAGCTTGAGGGGCTAGTGCCCTCACTCATCACAACTTGCTGCTCAGACACATTCTGGCTGTCACTTTGATCAGACATGTTGCAAACTGACTGCTGACCCTGTGAATAGATTATGGATAAGATAGAGTGGATGAGCATCACAAAAAACAGAGATTTTTGCAAAAGATTAATTCAAAACTTAGTTTTAGTTTTCCACAGAAAGCATCTCGGATCTACCGATTTTCAAACTCGGTGACACCGAAGCAGTTTTGGCACCAGAACTGGTGAACTCGGTCAGACCGAGTCACAGTTCGGTGGCATCGAGACTGCTAGGGTTTCACAGAATTCCAAAATCGGTCGCACCGATAAGTTATTCTCGGTCAGACCGAGTTTCACTTGTGCAATGGCAAAAGCCAGATCGGTGGGACCGAGTTTTTCAACTCGGTGGGTCCGAGATGGTTTCGGCGGAAACCTAACCCTAAAATTTTCGAATTAAACCTATTCTACGAGATCATTGACTGGATAGGAGTGTTTCAATCGTGGCAAGAATCATAATGATCACAATGTGCTAGGAATCGGAGTGGAGAATAGCACAAAGATCGAGTCCATACCCTAGTTCAGCGGAGACTCGCTACGGCGGCAACGGCGGGGCAGAAATCCGTTGACAGCGGCGGAGACCAGCGACTGGAGGCTGCTGGCGACGAGAAGACGATCCGGAGACCACGAAGGCAGAGCAGGCTATCGCGCGGGCGAAGAGGTTTCAGAGAAATTTCCAAAATTTTGCCCGTCACTATATATAGCTCGACCCTATCGGTGTGACTGAGTGGAACAACTCGGTGGCACCGAAATGCAAAACTGTGTGCAGTTATTGCAACTCGGTGTGACCGAAAAGTTCAAATCGGTTGCACCGAGATCGAAAACTTAGATCAACTTAATGAACTCGGTAGGACCGACTATGGAGTATCGGTCAGACCGAAATTCATAAAGAGGTTTTGGAAGTTTAAGTCTATGATGAATCGGGGACTCCGAGCGCTCCTCACACAGAGTGGTTCGAATCTGACTTGATCAAGTTTTGTGATGCAGCATGAATAGAGTTTGAGACGAGAAAAGCATAGATAGGTAGAGGAGGTTCTTAGGCATTCTTGTCCATCCACTTGGCAAAAGAAGAAAGCCAAACAATCAAAACAACAAGTGGATGTCCTCGAATGAGTAAAATATGCAACCAACATGCTCACACAATAAGATGGCAAAAGAAATATGTGGCAAAGCATGCACAACCAATTCTAGCATCTATCAAGCAATTTGCGATGACTAGGTCATCTATATATGAGTATATTGACTTAGGAGTCAAGTGAGAACACTTGATCATAGGTCATACTCATCGTTTAAGCTCAAGTGGGGTTACCACTTTTACATAAAGCATTGTTGTATTCACATCTTTAGAGTTGCTTTAGCTCAAGTCTTAGAGTAAAGCTCCCCCTAGATGTGATATCCCCCCTAAGAGGGATGAACTAACCTTGGGTTTTGTCGATGATGACTTCATGTAGATGTTGAAGATGTGGATGCTCAATGTTGATGTAGATCACTTGGAGCTATCCATTTGAGTGAATTGGACTTTCAATACCTACATGGGTTAGTCCCACAAGGAACAAACAAGGATATCCGTAGACATAGAGTGATGCACACACAAGATGATGTCCATGAAAACTTTAGGTTACCTTGTCCCTTGTCTTACCAACACGAGGGTTTGTGACTCCTTGAACTAGTGCAAGATGTGGAAGTTGATTGCACTTGTTCTTGCCAAAATGATAAGAGTGAAGTATGTTGGCGGAGTCACCCTCAAGAACTCTCTAGTTCTTCTTCTTTTGGATCCACACCATCTTGATGGGAATCCTTGGAGTTGTAGTCGTACTTGATGTAGTGGAACTTGAAGTAGTCTTGGGAACCCACTTGACTAAGGTCTTAGGAGCTTCTTCAAATGCATCAGTCTCCTCTTGAAGCTTGTCCTTGCCTTTTTGCTTGTAGTCTTGTGGTGGAAGATCATCTTGAGCTTGTGTACCCTTGAAAGAAGTGTCATACTTCTCTTGTTGAGGAACAAACTTTGTCTTGGGGTATTGATCTTCTTCCCATTCAACTCCATTGGCATTGAACTTTCGTTCAAAACCAACACCTTGATTCTTCCGGTGCATTCCTTGCTTGCGCACAATTTCCTCGAATTGCTTACTTCCGGCAAGGCTCTTGTAAACACCTTTCTCTATAATTCCCTTCAATAAGCTATTTTCTTGCTCAAGTGTAACTTGGCTAAGAGAATCATTAGTGGAATCAAGAGAACTACTAGAAGCAACAATATTGGATTTAGCATGATCATCGTTACTACTAGAGGAAGAATCTTTCTTATTCTTGTTACTAGTCTTGACTTGAGGCATGTAAGTGGATAATAGTAAACGCTTGGCAATGTAAGAAGAGCTATTCTTGCGGAGATCATCATTGATTGCTTTTAAGAACTCATGCTCTTGCTCAAGATTGAGCTTTTCAAAGCGTAATTTCTCATGAGCTCTTAAAAGTTCTCGATGATCTTCGAAGATAGTTTCATGAGCTAACTTAAGAGTGTTTAGTTCTTTAGTTAGAGCCTCAATCTTCTCCTTATCATGGTCATTCGTTTTAGCATGATTAATTGATGTTTCATCATAGTACTCATCACTAGAGTTGTCAACAAGCAAATCATCATCACCTAACAAGTCATCTTCATCACTATTAAAATCAACGTACTCGGGGTGTGTTACCTTAGGACCTTTGGCCATGAAGCATCTTCCAATTCCTTCATTTGGGGAGTCAAATATGTCATAGGAGTTGGTTGACACAAGTGCTAGACCGGCAACACCTTCATCTTGAGTATCTTCGGAGTCGGAATGATAACTTCTCTCGGAGTGGCTATCGGAGTCGGAGCCGGATACCCATTCACCAACATGAGCTTGTTGTCTTCGTTTTGTATAGCTCCTTGATGATTTTTCCTTCCTTTCCGAGTCCTTGCTTCTCCGTGAGTATCTTCGTTCATAACGATCATCTCTACTCCTTCTCTCCCTTGGTGGAGATTCTTTGCTTCTTCTTTTTGGAGAATCTTCTCTTCTCTTGTAGGGAGCCGTACACTCATTGGAATAGTGTCCGGGTCTTCCACAATTATAGCAGTTTCGCTCTCGACTAGAAGTTCTTTTGTCATTGTAGGACCTTGACTTGAAGCTTCTATCTTTGCTTCTACTCTTGTAGAACTTGTTGAAGTTCTTCACCATTAAGCTCAATTCTTCATTGAAGTTTTGTTTCTCACTTGATGATGTGGGGGCTTCACATGACGCTTTGTAGGCACCACTTGATTTATTGTGAAGTTCCTCTTTATCCTTAAGTGACATCTCATGAGCAACAATCTGTCACGACCGGTTTTCCAATAAAAATATTTATTGAGAAACCAATCTTTGAGTCCAGTATGAGAGAAAATCCTCCTCACTGGTAGACAAATACTTGATACAATAAGCCAGTAGCATAAAATATATTACAGGGTTGAGCTAGGGCTGCTCAACAAATTATTACAAGCGCGCCAATAATTATACATAATGGCGGATATAACACAATGGTATGGTGGCATACTACTTACTCGAGGATATAGTGGTGGTGGAATAACACAATGGGAAGTGTGGTAACACGACTCTCAAACTGGCATCTCATCGAGCGTCGTGGTGAGGCTCGATAAATGTATTCGGGTTGCGGAAGCGGGTATAAAACAGTGACCAAGACCAGGGTCGCACGAGACTGACTGGGATTCCTCTAGGCGTCGGACTCGCTATCGAACTCTTCATCCATGAGATCACCTTCGTCAGCATCTGGCCGAATCAACAAGCCAGTGAGTACTTTGAAAGTACTCGCAAGACTGTTCGGACGTAAGATATAACAAATGCATACATGAATGCGTCATGAATAATCTTCCCAATGCACAATTAAAAATTTGCATAAAGAAGTAAGTACGAGGGAAACAGCGGTAGTCCGCCTGGAATCCCAACAAAGTATAAATGAGAACCGATCGGGTGTCTGAAGCGACGCCTCAAAGGGTGGACAAATAATAACAGAAAATTATGCCACAGTCGGACGTCTTAGCGACACCACATAAAGGGCTTAAAAGAAATGCCACAGTCGGACGTCTGAGCGACATCACAGAAAGGGCTTAAAAGAAATGCCACAGTCGGACGTCTGAGCGACATCATAGAAAGGGCTTTAAAAGAAATGCCACAGTCGGACGTCTGAGCGACATCACAGAAAGGGCTTTAAAAGAAATGCCACAGTCGGACGTCTGAGCGACATCACAGAAAGGGCTTAAAAGAAAATGCCACAGTCGGACATCTGAGCGACATCACAGAAAGGGCTTAAAAGAAAATGCCACAGTCGGACGTCTGAGCGACATCACAGAAAGGGCTTTAAAAGAAATGCCACAGTCAGACGTCTGAGCGACATCACAGAAAGGGCTTTAAAAGAAATGCCACAGTTAGACGTCTAAGCGACATCACAGAAAGGGCTTTAAAAGAAATGCCACAGTCGGACGTCTGAGCGACATCACAGAAAGGGCTTTAATCCACAAGTAAACAATACTCATAATAAATATTCAGTTCATGATAATAAACGGGTTAGTCCATCCACAGGAATAAACTTTTAACTGGGCTTAGTGCTCACGAGATTCACCGGAGTATCTGTCACCAAAAACTGGGACTTGTCAAAATAAGTCAGCGCAAAATTTGGATATGGATAGGATGATTTGGAGATTTATGACTCTGCAGAGTTTGTACAAAAATTTCCCACAGCTAACGGATTTCCGTAGTCTCGAAGGACTAGTTCCGTTTACGGTATTTCGGAAGAAAACACAGCAATCCAGTACACACCCATCCTATCTCTCGGTGCCAGGACTCACCCTAGACATCGTCCAAGAAAAACTTTGAGACGGGGAGATCACAATCTCGAATAGCATGGGATCAAATTTATATACGCGCGCTCTAAGGGGTGCCCCCCTCTCGGTCCCAACCGGAAACACCCATGCCCCCTGACCGGATGACTGGCTTTAATCCAGGGCCATGGAACCATCACCCCGGCCTCTCCTTTTGGTGTGTACCAGGAAAGCGGTTTGCAACTTACTAAGCCATACTCCTTGCGGAAAACATGTGGTAGTACAAGGAAGGAAAAGGGAGGATCTGGACCGATACGATTTGACACGGTAGTCAAATGGTCTGGCATAAGACTGGCATGCTACAACACTGCCATCTTACCCATCCTCATGCCAACCCATGGCCATTCATACTCACATCCATCCACTTATGGATCATCGAGCTCACTTACCTTAACCATGCATGAAAATAACGCTCATCGGTATGCTCATCAACATGCCATGAAACTAACTAAATGCAAAACATGCCAAGACAGTCATCATATCAAAAGTTCAAACATGCTTGCCTGGTTCAGAGTAGTCGGAGCCTAGCTCGGTGAAGTTCGCGGCTCCGTCACCTCCTTCGGTATCTACGGTATACAGAAAATATAGGTGCTATCGTAAATACCAAGAAGTGCACAAAAAGTATTCCAAAATTTTTTCAAATAAATCTGATAAAAAACTAGACAAAATTTCAAAGAGAACGGAAAAAGAATCAATCAAAAATACTTTTCTGTTTAAAAGTTATAAGGGTTTTAGTCCAGGGACTCATCTGGAATGAAACAGAATATTTCCAGGGGCTAGCTCATAAAAACTGAAAACGCTTCGCCAGAGAATACGCCAGCCCAGGAGGAAAACGCATTTGGCAGAATACGCTTTCAGAAACGGTTCGTTTAGATAGAGACAGAGAGGCTGACGGGCAGGTCCCACCCGTCAGGTTTGAAAATTCAAAACGGGCGGCTGAGCTCGACGGGGCCCGAGAGCCGCGGTGGTCGCCGGCGGCGATCCATGGCGAGGCAAGGGGATCGGAGGGTACCTCCTTTCTCAGGACATCCTTCCGCGTCGGTTGGTGGTGGTGGTGGTTGCTGGCGAGTACCATGTCGACGGCGAGCCTTGCTCCGGCGGACGGTGGCTCGGGTGAAGATGGACCTCGCCGGGGAGAGCTGCGAATGTCAAATTGATGCTTGGGTTAGCTCACTGGGTGCTCGAGGAAACTACTGATGAAGTTTGGGCGCCGGGGACGGCCTCACCGGAGCGAATCGAGGTGGAGGCCGAGGCGGAACGAGGCGGCCGGAGTCGAGGAAGAAGGGCCCCTCGAGGCTCTTCTAGTTGTTGGTCGGGGTCCAGAGAGGTAGTGGAAGTGTGCGGGGGTGAGAGGGAACCTGGGGGTGCTATATATAGCCGGCCCGAGGCGGTTGCCGCGTACGGGATAAGTCCGGCGAGCGATTACGGCGGCGCCGGGGTTGGGCAGTGGGATTAGGGGCTTGGGCATCGTCTAGGTGGAGTAGAGGTTCCATTCCGGGGTCCAGCTCAGCACGGGAGGGGAGTTTTACGGCCGGCTCCAACGGAACGGCCGTGCGGCCCGTCGGCGGCACGGAGCGCGTTCTGTGCTTGCCGGGCCACGGTGACTGTGCAGCGGGGCTGCGCTGGCATGCATGTGCCATGCGGAGAGCCAGGGAGCATTGGGCGGCGCTGAACGGTGTTGCGCCGCCGTTCTGCTTCCGGTCGGCTGTTACGGGTGATCGGCCGCTGCAAGACACGCCGGCGCAGGCGGGCCAGGGCGCCACCGACGCCCGGAAGGCGCCAAGCGCGCGTGCGGCACTCCAGACAAGAGGGAGAGGCGGCGAGGATCGTGCCAAGTGCACTGTCCACGCGTGACTGAAACGGGCGAGGAGACAACGACACTGAACTCTGAACTTTACTGAATTACTGAAAGTGCAAAATACAGTGTATGCAAGGTGTTCGACAGAATGATACAAGTCTCTAGGGATTTTTCCTAGAGCTGATTTTTCGTGGAGTGGCTACTCATTGCTCCAGTAGGCTGCCTGAATTTTTGTAGAATTTTTGGGGGAGTGTAGATATGAATTTCACCAAATTTGGCAAATCTGGTCCAAACTTGCAGAGGCTGAAATTTGAAAATTTTGAAAAGGAGGAGAGTGGATCAAGATGGTTCTGAGTTGTGGATGCTAAGGACAATCCAGAGGAGTTGGTTTGAGATCAAAACTCAAAGGGAATAAGGCACTTGCTTTGTAAATGACTCAGGCTCCAAATAATTGACAAAAATGATTTGAGATAAAAAAATTTGAAATAAAATACAAAACTTGTTTGGTTTAGTTGGGACAGAGAACTTAGGTAGTTCCAAGAGGGAGGGGAGGTTTTGGAGTGGTTTTACCACCTGTGATATGGTGAAATCAAGGGTGGTTTCAAAAAGAATGAAGTCCCAAAACTCCTAGGGTTTCTTTTTAAATGAAAAACCAATAAGTTTGAGCGGGAAACAACCAGAAGAAAAGCTTCCAAAATTTTAACACCAAAAATTGAAATGGAAAGGAAATCCTTGCCAAAGGTGAAAGGAAGTTTTTAAAGAGGAAGGATTTCTGGAAAAGAAAAAATTTTAAATGCCCTCTTTTAGAATCCAATAAAGTTTTTGATGAAAACCAAATCAAATATTTTGGAGTGTCACAACACCTACCCCCTTAGGAAAAATCTCGTCCCCGAGATTTCAGCTGATCCTTAAATAAGTGTGGATGCTCTATCCGAAGAAAGTCCTCTCTTTCCCAAGTTGCTTCATTGTCGGTGTGATTACTCCACTGTACTCTGAAGAATTTGGTGGTCTAATGTCGGGTTCTCCTTTCAGACTCCTCTAATATTCTTACTGGATGTTCCCGATAAGTGAGGTCTGGCTGTATGTCGATGCTCTCATGGGATACTTGTTTCTCTGGGTTGATCACGCACTTCCTCAAATGCGAGACGTGGAATACGTCGTGGACATCGGATAATTCCTTGGGTAAGTCTAGCTGGTAGGCTACCGTGCCTCTTCGTGCCATTATACAGAATGGTCCAATGAATCTTGGTGCTAGCTTCCCTTTAATCTTGAATCGTTGCAATCCTCTCATAGGAGATACTTTCAGGTATACGAACTCACCGGGCTCGAAGCTGACCCTACGATGTTTCTGATCATAATAACTCTTTTGTCGACTTTGAGCGGTCTTAAGTCGGTCTCTGATTAGCTTGACTTTTTCCTCGGCTTCTCTGAGCATGTCCGGTCCGAAGATGCGGCTGTCTCCGGTCTCTGACCAATTCAGCGGGGTACGACATCTCCGTCCGTATAAAGCCTCAAATGGTGCCATTTGCAGGCTGGCCTGGTAGTTATTGTTGTACGCGAATTCGGCGTATGGCAGGCTTTCTTCCCAACTGGTTCCATATGTGAGGACACATGCTCTCAGCATGTCTTCTAAAATCTGGTTTACGCGTTCCGTTTGTCCATCGGTCTGTGGGTGGTATGCGGTGCTGAAGGCTAGTTGAGTTCCCAGAGCCTGTTGTAAATGTTCCCAAAATCTTGAGATGAACTGAGTGCCTCTGTCGGATATTATAGTCTTCGGGACTCCATGCAGACAGACTATACGGGAGAGATAAATCCTGGCAAGCCGCTGAGTGTTGTAGGTTGTCTTTACTAGAATGAAATGTGCCACCTTGGTTAACTTGTCAGTGATGACCCAGATGGCATCATTCCCATGCTGTGACCGAGGTAGTCCGACAATGAAATCCATCCCTATTTCATCCCATTTCCACTCAGGTATTTTGTTTGGTTGTAGTAGTCCGGCCGGTCTCTGATGCTCAGCTTTTATGCGTTGACACGAGTCGCAACGTGCAATGAAGGTGGCTATGTCCCTCTTCATACCGTGCCACCAAAATCTTTCCTGAATATCTTTATACATCTTGGTCCCTCCGGGGTGAATCGAGTACGAGGCGGTGTGGGCTTCAGCTAGGATTTGCTGTTTAAGGCTTTCTATGTTTGGCACGCAGAGTCTTTCTCCGTACCACAATATTCCTTCATCGTCTATGACGAACTCCGAGGCCTTGCCCATACTCACCTTTCTTTTGATGCCTTCGATGCTGGGGTGACCGGGCTGAGCTTCTTTAATTTCCTCCACAAGGTCGGGTTGTATTTCCAAGTTTGATATGGTGCCTTCTGCTACCATTATCAAATTGAGCTTGGCGAATTCTTGTTGGAATTCGGGCCTCAAGCTTTGCAGATTGCTTTCGTCGGAGTTGGGGTTCCGACTAAGAGCATCGGCCACTACATTTGCTTTTCCTGGATGGTAATGGATACCAACATCATAATCCTTTACCAATTCCAACCAGCGTCTCTGTCGTAAATTTAGTTCTGGCTGCGTGAAAATATATTTGAGACTTTTGTGATCCGTATATATTTCACATCGGTTCCCAAGTAAGAAATGCCTCCATTCTTTGAGTGCATGAATGACCGCTGCCATTTCTAAGTCATGAGTGGGATAATTTTCCTCATGCTTGTGAAGTTGCCTTGAAGCATAGGCGACAACCTTGCCTTCCTGCATCAACATGCATCCGAGACCCTTTCTGGACGCGTCACAAAACACTTCAAAATTCTTGTGTATGTCTGGCACAATTAATACTGGTGCTGTTGTTAATTTCTGCTTTAGCTCTTGGAAACTCTTTTCGCAGGCTTCTGTCCATTCGAACTTCTTGTCTTTCTTGAGTAACTGCGTCATAGGCTTGGCTATGGTGGAAATCCTTCAATAAATCTGCGGTAATATCCTGCCATTCCCAAGAAACTACGTATATCTGTTACGCTGGCTGGCGACTTCCAGCCAAGTATGGCCTTGACATTCTCTGGGTCCACTGCGATACCGTCTTGGGTTAGCACGTGGCCTAGAAAGCCTACTTGTTTTAGCCAAAATTCGCACTTGCTGAACTTGGCATACAATTGGTGTTTCCTGAGTTCTCCTAGCACAATCCTGAGATGTTCTGCGTGCTCTTCTGGTGTTTTGGAGTATACCAGAATATCATCGATGAATACCACGATGAACTTGTCCATATATTTCATAAATACTTTGTTCATGAGGTGAACAAAGTATGCAGGGGCATTTGTTAATCCAAATGGCATTACTGTGAACTCATACAGTCCATATCTGGAGGTGAAGGCTTTTTTGGGGATATCTTCCGTTCGCACCTTTAATTGATGGTATCCAGACCTTAAGTCAATTTTTGAAAATACCTTGGCCTGAGCAAGTTGATCAAACAAAACGTTTATCCTTGGCATCGGGTATTTGTTCTTAATTGTGACCATGTTAAGTGCTCGATAGTCAATACACAATCTCAGTGTTCCATCCTTCTTTTTGGCAAATAAAATTGGTGATCCCCAAGGTGAGGAGCTGGCTCGAATATATCCTTTGTCCAGCAATTCTTTTATTTGCTTCTTCAATTCAACCAACTCGGATGGTGCCATTCTGTATGGTTTCTTGTATATGGGGGTGGTTCCTGGTGCGAGCTCAATGCAGAACTCTATCTCTCGGTCCGGTGGCATGCCTAGTAGTTCTTCAGGGAATACATCTGGAAATTCACATACCACTGGAACCTTGTTTAGCTCAGAAACGTCCACCTTATTCAATCTTGGTTGCCTGGGTATTTTTCCTTCCCTGGCTGACACTCGTATTGTCTTCCCGTGGTGGTGTGTGAGGATTACGGTCCGGTTGAAACAGTCAATAAAACCCTTATTGGTGGTTAGCCAGTCCATCCCTAGGATGACATCCAGTCCTTTGTTTTCCAACACAATAAGATTTGCGTGAAACTCCAATCCTTCGAACTCAATGACCACATTCTGACAGAAATTCTGAGTAACTTGCTGAATCCCAGGGGACTTGATGATCATGGATTTCTCCAAAGGAAGCATCGAAAAATTATTTTGCAAAGCAAAACTTTTCGAAATGAAAGAGTGAGAAGCTCCAGAATCAAACAAAACCGTTGCAGGTACTGTGTTGACAGGAAATGTACCGAGTACGATATCCGGAGCGTTTTGTGCCTCCTCTTTGGTTACGTGGTTCAGATGACCCTTCCTGTGGTTGTTGCTGGGATTGAAATTGTTTCGCTTGGGTGCTAAATTATTACCGCCGTTGTTTGGCTTTGGGGTTGAGTTTCTAGGCTTGGGACACTGCTTGGCATAGTGTCCTTCCTCTCCACAGGCGTAACAAGTAACGCCGGGGCGATATATGAACTCCTTGTCCCTTGCATGAAAATTCTTGATTTGGCGTGAGACATTGGATGGAAATTTGTGTGTCCCACCCTTTTGAAAATCTGTCTTGCTTCGGGGATTGCGAGCATGGTTAGTCTGGTCCCTTTTTCGCTTGCGGATATCTTCCAGACTGCGTCTCTCATTTTCCAGAGTAATGGCTTTGTCCACCAGTGTCTTAAAATCAGGAAAAGTGTGCACGACCAGTTGGCATTTAAGTGCGGGCGCTAGACCGTCAAGGAATTTCTCCATCTTCTTGCTTTCAGTCATACGCTCTTCATTGGCGTAGCGAGACAATAGTGTAAGTTGACTGTTGTAATCTGCCACTGTCAAGTTCCTTTGTTTGAGGTCATCGAACTCACTCTTTTTTATTTTCATAATACTCTTAGGAATGTGTGCACCGCGGAAACCTTCCTTGAAATCATCCCAGGTTATGTCACCTTCGTTTGGATGCATATGCAGGAAATTCTCCCACCAAGATGCGGCTGCTCCTGTGAGATAGTGCGGAGCATACAATACCTTCTCGGGATCTGAACATTTTGCAATAATTAGTTTCCTCTCCATATCCCGAAGCCAGTCCTCGGCTTCAAGAGGCTTGTCAGTATGAGAAAATGTTTGGGGACGCGTTTTCTGTAGCTCGGATAACTTGGAATGCTGCGGATACTATTCATGGTAATTTCCCATGTTGATGACTTGGTTCATCATTTCACGATGTTGTTGCTGACTCTGTTCATAAAGGCGGCACATTTGGGATGTACCGTTTCACTGCCCTGTTGACTCGACTGCCCTTGCGTGAAATTTTGCCTGGTTGAGTGTCAAAATTTTCCTCTGGCGGAGTAGGCATGGAGCGAGTCCAAGGACGAGACATTTTTCACTTTGGGGATATATTTTGTAAAACTCATAAGAAAAATGAAGATGGTCGTCCAAAACAACTCCAAAAATAAAAATGCACAAGGATGGCAATTAATTTAAAGGTCCAAGATCACTTAAGAAAACAAATTGATTTGCGCATGGAGAAGGACTGCTCATTACATATCTTACACGCGGGCGATAATTATACGGTACATTACTCAGGATATGCGTACATAATCCTGACATGTTATTTAGGCTAGTTCACTCCTCCAGTTCTACATGATGCGCAAACAAGCTACTTCTCACAACATATCTTACAAAGCGGTACATCGCATGACGGGCAAGCGCACTCAGCTGGAAATGTCGATGATCTCCTTGGCCCTGCCAAGGGTGAGGCGCAGTGAGGCTGGGGACTCGACCTCCTCCTCACTGATAGGCTCCAGACATGAAGAGCCGCGCCGGTTAGGTGGAGCGGGTGCCAGGGGTGGAGCAACATGAATGGGAGTGGGCACCACGGGTGGTGGAGTGCGTGCTGGAGTGGGCGCAAATGCCTAGTTGAACCCTCCGGTGGTAGGCAGGTGACGAGTAGGTGCATGAGATGCTGAGGACGAGACAAAAGTCAGTGGCGGTGCGGTGAGCAGGAGCTCCCTCCTGTTGGCGGCACAGCCATGAACTGAGTCCATGCGGGCAGCCACGAAGTCGTCCACCAGGTTGTCGAAGGCTGCCTCCAGAGCCCGGAGATACTCAATAAGCATCTCAAAAGCCTTGTCTCGTTCTCCTCTAGGGCAGGAGAATGCGTAGTGGCAGGTGTAGGGCACATGGCATGGAAGATAACGGTAGCGACGAGTCTTCATCGCGGGAAGGACATCCCTGAGGCGGGCTATCGCCTCACGGGCTGCCATCTGCATAGCATGCCTCTCCGTAGGCATGGCTCTTCCCACGAATAGGTAGCGGCGTAGCTCACCACGCCCTCCCTTGAACTGCACCGTGGCCTGGTGCATGGTCAAACCGTCGTTGACTCTGTGCTGGCTGAGTGTGAAGACTGGGCGCATGGATGGCCCCATCGCGACCTGAACGATGAAGGAGAGAAGCTTGACGAACCCATCGGGTACGTTGGCGAAGGTCTGAGACTCGCAGTTGTTGTCGGCCATCTACAAAAGTAGGCAAAAATCCTGAATGGTCAGATCATAAATTTATGCTGACTGTTAGAAAATGACTACAATTGAAAAAAATTTAAATTGGCTCTACCACGCTAATAACCCATTAGCGATCGCACCTAGTGGCCTCCTACAGTCAGCCTGGCTCTGGTACCAAGCTTGTCACGACCGGTTTTCCAATAAAAATATTTATTGAGAAACCAATCTTTGAGTCCAGTATGAGAGAAAATCCTCCTCACTGGTAGACAAATACTTGATACAATAAGCCAGTAGCATAAAATATATTACAGGGTTGAGCTAGGGCTGCTCAACAAATTATTACAAGCGCGCCAATAATTATACATAATGGCGGATATAACACAATGGTATGGTGGCATACTACTGACTCGAGGATATAGTGGTGGTGGAATAACACAATGGGAAGTGTGGTAACACGACTCTCAAACTGGCATCTCATCGAGCGTTGTGGTGAGGCTCGATAAATGTATTCGGGTTGCGGAAGCGGGTATAAAACAATGACCAAGACCAGGGTCGCACGAGACTGACTGGGATTCCTCTAGGCATCGAACTCGCTATCGAACTCTTCATCCATGAGATCACCTTCGTCAGCATCTGGCCAAATCAACAAGCCAGTGAGTACTTTGAAAGTACTCGCAAGACTGTTCGGACGTAAGATATAACAAATGCATGCATGAATGCGTCATGAATAATCTTCCCAATGCACAATTAAAAATTTGCATAACGAAGTAAGTACGAGGGAAATGGCGGTAGTCCGCCTGGAATCCCAACAAAGTATAAATGAGAACCGATCGGGTGTCTGAAGCGACGCCTCGAAGGGTGGACAAATAATAATAGAAAATTATGCCATAGTCGGACGTCTTAGCGACACCACATAAAGGGCTTAAAAGAAATGCCACAGTCGGACGTCTGAGCGACATCACAGAAAGGGCTTAAAAGAAATGCCACAGTCGGACGTATGAGCGACATCACAGAAAGGGCTTTAAAAGAAATGCCACAGTTGGACGTCTGAGCGACATCACAGAAAGGGCTTTAAAAGAAATGCCACAGTCGGACGTCTGAGCGACATCACAGAAAGGGCTTAAAAGAAAATGCCACAGTCGGACGTCTGAGCGACATCACAGAAAGGGCTTAAAAGAAAATGCCACAGTCGGACGTCTGAGCGACATCACAGAAAGGGCTTTAAAAGAAATGCCACAGTCGGACGTCTGAGCGACATCACAGAAAGGGCTTTAAAAGAAATGCCACAGTCGGACGTCTGAGCGACATCACAGAAAGGGCTTTAAAAGAAATGCCACAGTCAGACGTCTGAGCGACATCACAGAAAGGGCTTTAATTAACAAGTAAATAATACTCATAATAAATATTCAGTTCATGATAATAAACGGGTTAGTCCATCCACAGGAATAAACTTTTAACTGGGCTTAGTGCTCACGAGATTCACCGGAGTATCTGTCACCAAAAACTGGCACTTGTCAAAATAAGTCAGCGCAAAATTTGGATATGGATAGGATGATTTGGAGATTTATGACTCTGCAGAGTTTGTACAAAAATTTCCCACAGCTAACGGATTTCCGTAGTCTCGAAGGACTAGTTCCGTTTACGGTATTTCAGAAGAAAACACAGCAATCCAGTACACACCCATCCTATCTCTCGGTGCCAGGACTCACCCTAGACATCGTCCAAGAAAAACTTTGAGACGGGGAGATCACAATCTCGAATAGCATGGGATCAAATTTATATACGCGCGCTCTAAGGGGTGCCCCCCTCTCGGTCCCAACCGGAAACACCCATGCCCCCTGACCGGATGACTGGCTTTAATCCAGGGCCATGGAACCATCACCCCGGCCTCTCCTTTTGGTGTGTACCAGGAAAGCGGTTTGCAACTTACTAAGCCATACTCCTTGCGGAAAACATGTGGTAGTACAAGGAAGGAAAAGGGAGGATCTGGACCGATACGATTTGACACGGTAGTCAAATGGTCTGGCATAAGACTGGCATGCTACAACACTGCCATCTCACCCATCCTCATGCCAACCCATGGCCATTCATACTCACATCCATCCACTTATGGATCATCGAGCTCACTTACCTTAACCATGCATGAAAATAACGCTCATCGGTATGCTCATCAACATGCCATGAAACTAACTAAATGCAAAACACGCCAAGACACTCATCATATCAAAAGTTCAAACATGCTTGCCTGGTTCAGAGTAGTCGGAGCCTAGCTCAGTGAAGTTCGCGGCTCCGTCACCTCCTTCGGTATCTATGGTATACAGAAAATATAGGTGCTATCGTAAATACCAAGAAGTGCACAAAAAGTATTCCAAATTTTTTTCAAATAAATCTGATAAAAAACTAGACAAAATTTCAAAGAGAACGGAAAAAGAATCAATCAAAAATACTTTTCTGTTTAAAAGTTATAAGGGTTTTAGTCCAAGGACTCATCTGTAATGAAACAGAATATTTCCAGGGGCTAGCTCATAAAAACTGAAAACGCTTCGGCAGAGAATACGCCAGCCCAGGAGGAAAACGCATTTGGCAGAATACGCTTTCATAAACGGTTCGTTTAGATAGAGACAGAGAGGCTGACGGGCAGGTCCCACCCGTCAGGTTTGAAAATTCAAAACGGGCGGCTGAGCTCGACGGGGCCCGAGAGCCGCGGTGGTCGCCGGCGGCGATCCATGGCGAGGCAAGGGGATCGGAGGGTACCTCCTTTCTCAGGACGTCCTTCCGCGTCGGTTGGTGGTGGTGGTGGTTGCTGGCGAGTACCACGTCGACGGCGAGCCTTGCTCCGGCGGACGGTGGCTCGGGTGAAGATGGACCTCGCCGGGGAGAGCTGTGAATGTCAAATTGATGCTTGGGTTAACTCACTGGGTGCTCGAGGAAACTACTGATGAAGTTTGGGCGCCGGGGACGGCCTCACCGGAGTGAATCAGGTGGAGGCCGAGGCGGAACGAGGCGGCCGGAGTCGAGGAAGAAGGGCCCTTCGAGGCTCTTCTAGTTGTTGGTCGGGGTCCAGAGAGGTAGTGGAGGTGTGCGGGGGTGAGAGGGAACCTGGGGGTGCTATATATAGCCGGCCCGAGGCGGTTGCCGCGTACGGGATAAGTCCAGCGAGCGATTACGGCGGTGCCGGGGTTGGGCAGTGGGATTAGGGGCTTGGGCATCGTCTAGGTGGAGTAGAGGTTCCATTCCGGGGTCCAGCTCAGCACGGGAGGGGAGTTTTACGGCCGGCTCCAACGGAACGGCCGTGCGGCCCGTCGGCGGCAGGGAGCGCGTTCTGTGCTTGTCGGGCCACGGTGACTATGCAGCGGGGTTGCGCTGGCATGCATGTGCCACGCGGAGAGCTAGGGAGCATTGGGCGGCGCCGAACGGCATTGCGCCGCCGTTCTGCTTCTGGTCGACTGTTACGGTGGATCGGCCGCTGCAAGACACGCCGGCGCAGGCGGGCCAGGGCGCCACCGACGCCCGGAAGGCGCCAAGCGCGCGTGCGGCACTCCAGACAAGAGGGAGAGGCGGCGAGGATCGTGCCAAGTGCACTGTCCAGGCGTGACTGAAACGGGCAAGGAGAAAACGACACTGAACTCTGAACTTTACTGAATTACTGAAAGTGCAAAATACAGTGTATGCAAGGTGTTCGACAGAATGATACAGGTCTCTAGGGATTTTTCCTAGAGCTGATTTTTGGTGGAGTGGCTACTCATTGCTCCAGTAGGCTGCCTGAATTTTTGTAGAATTTTTGGGGGAGTGTAGATATGAATTTCACCAAATTTGGCAAATCTGGTCCAAACTTGCAAAGGCTGAAATTTGAAAATTTTGAAAAGGAGGAGAGTGGATCAAGATGGTTCTGAGTTGTGGATGCTAAGGACAATCCAGAGGAGTTGGTTTGAGATCAAAACTCAAAGGGAATAAGGCACTTGCTTTGTAAATGACTCAAGCTCCAAATAATTGACAAAAATGATTTGAGATAAAAAAAAATTTGAAATAAAATACAAAACTTGTTTGGTTTAGTTGGGACAGAGAACTTAGGTAGTTCCAAGAGGGAGGGGAGGTTTTGGAGTGGTTTTACCACCTGTGATATGGTGAAATCAAGGGTGGTTTCAAAAAGAATGAAGTCCCAAAACTCCTAGGGTTTCTTTTTAAATGAAAAACAAATAAGTTTGAGAGGGAAACAACCAGAAGAAAAGCTTCCAAAATTTTAACACCAAAATTTGAAATGGAAAGGAAATCCTTGCCAAAGGTGAAAGGAAGTTTTTAAAGAGGAAGGATTTCTGGAAAAGAAAAAATTTTAAATGCCCTCTTTTAGAATCCAATAAAGTTTTTGATGAAAACCAAATCAAAAATTTTGGAGTGTCACACAATCCTTCCAATTACTTCCGTTGGCTTGAGATCTTTGTAGTTGGGCATCATTTGGATTAATGTGCACACGGTATCATATTTCCCATCCAAGGCTCTTAGGATCTTCTTGATGATGAATCTATCGGTCATCTCTTCACTTCCTAAGCCGGTAATCTCATTTGTGATGAGAGCAAGCCTAGAGTAGATTTCAGCGACACCTTCACCATCCTTCATCTTGAACTTGTCAAGTTGACTTTGGAGCACATCCAACTTGGATTCCTTGACGGAGTCGGTACCTTCGTGCATATCAATCAAAGTATCCCAAATCTCCTTTGCATTCTCAAGGCGGCTGATTTTGTTGAATTCTTCGGGGCACAATCCGTTGAAGAGAATATCACAAGCTTGAGCATTGTATTGCAACATCTTCAACTCATCTGCGGTAGCTTCACGGTTTGGTTCCCTCCCATCGAAGAACTCACCTTGCAAGCCAACACAAACAATAGCCCATACGGCGGGGTTATGTCCAAGAATATGCATTTTAATTTTATGCTTCCAACTAGCAAAATTAGTGCCATCAAAGTAAGGACCTCTATGGTGATAATTTCCCTCACTAGACGCCATACTCTCCTAGGTTGTGAAACCAAGGCTATGACCACCAAAAGCTATGGAGATCAAGGCAAATGGAGACCAAAGCTCTGATACCACTTGTAGGATCGAAAGTATGTCTAGAGGGGGGTGATTAGACTACTTGACCAATTAAAAACTTAGCCTTTTCCCAATTTTAGTTCTTGGCATATTTTAGCTATCTTAGAGCAAGTCAAGCAATCATCACACAATTCAAGCAAGCATGCAAAGAGTTTATTGGCAGCGGAAAGTAAAGCATGCAACTTGCAAGAATGTAAAGGGAAGGGTTTGGAGGATTCAAACGCAATTGGAGACACGGATGTTTTCCCGTGGTTCGGATAGGTGGTGCTATCCTACACCCACGTTGATGGAGACTTCAACCCACGGAGGGTAACGGTTGCGTGAGTCCACGGAGGGCTCCACCCACGAAGGGTCCACGAAGAAGCAACCTTGTCTATTCCACCATGGCCATCGCCCACGAAGGACTTGCCTCACTAGCGGTAGATCTTCACGAAGTATGCGATCTCCTTGCCCTTACAAACTCCTTGGTTCAACTCCACAATCTTGTCGGAGGCTCCCAAGTGACACCTAGCCAATCTAGGAGACACCACTCTCCAACAAGTAACAAATGGTGTGTTGATGGTGAACTCCTTGCTCTTGTGCTTCAAATGATAGTCTCCCCAACACCCAACTCTCTCTCTCATAGGATTTGGATCTGGTGGAAAGAAGATTCGAGTGGAAAGCAACTTGGGGTAGGCTAGAGATCAAGATTCATATGGTAGGAATGGAATATCTTGGTCTCAGCACATGAGTAGGTGGTTCTTTCTCAGAACATATGAGTAGGAATGGTGTGTGTGTTCTGATGGCTCTCTCTTCGAATGAAGAGGTGGTGGAGGGGTATATATAGCCTCCACACAAAATCCAACCGTTACACACAATCTACCAATATCGGTGGGACCGAATCAGAAAACTCGGTCTGACGGAAATAGTAAACCTAGTGACCGTTGGGAATTTCGGTGGGACTGAGATGCAACTCGGTAGGACCGATTCGGTTAGGGTTTGGGCATAACGTAATCTCGGTGAGACCGATCGCACAAACTCGGTGAGACCGAGTTCAGCAATTAGCTAACCAGAGAGTTGGTCAGGCAAACTCGGTGGGACCGACTTGCTCTTTCGGTGAGACCGAAACATTACAAGAAGGAAACATAGAGTTTACCTTGCATTCTCGGTGGGACCGATTCGCTCTTTTGGTGAGACCGAAAAGTTACGAAAGGGAAACAGAGAGTTTGCAAGCCCATCTCGGTGAGACCGAGATCCTTATCGGTAGGACCAAATTGCTAGGGTTTGGCAGTGGCAAATGACAAGTGAAACTCGGTGGTGCCGGATTGACAGAATCGGTATGACCGAGTTTGGCTTAGGGTTTAGGTCATTTGTGGATATGGAAAGGTGGTTGAGGATTTTGGATCATATCACTAAGCACATAAAGCAAGAGGCTCATTAAGAAACACCTCATCCCTCCTTGATAGTATTGGCTTTTCCTAACGACTCAATGTGATCTTGGATCACTAAAATATAAAATGAAGAGTCTTGAACTTTTGAGCTTGAGCCAATTCTTTGTCCTTAGCATTTTGAGGGTTCCACTTTCACATCCATGCCATGCCAATCATTAAGCTTTCCTGAAATAATCATCTTGGAATAGCATTAGCTCAATGAGCTATATGTTGTTATGAATTACCAAAACCACCTAGGGATAGTTGCACTTTCAACCATGCCGCACGGAGAGCACCACGGCGGTGGACGACGGCGAGGCCTAGGAAGGGGACGACGCGGAGCCGGGGAAGACGCGGCAGTGGAAGCCCGCGCGGAGAGGAGTACGTGGGTTCACTGGTTCGGCTGTGGTGTGAGGCTGCCATCACCGCAGGGCCTGGCCAGTGGTGGGAATAGTAGGGGCGGTGAGGCCTCTGCGGCAGCACAGCCGGCCACAGGAGGTAGGAGCATGCGGCACAACCGGCGCTGCTTTGGGCGGCTGGAACAAGAAGACCAGAGGTTGAAGAAGCACTACAACCGTTGGATGGACATTGTACAGTCACTAGAGCTAGAATCGTTCATATTGACTAAGTTGACAAAGCCCTTCATCCCCGTCAACTTAGTAGGCCCACAAGTCAGCCTCCCACCAAGTGGGTCCCAGCTAGCCAGGGGAGTATTCATTTTTTGTGCGTAATAAGGAGGCACTTCCGGTGGGTCCGAGCTGACAGCGGGGGGAACGTTTTTTCGCGAAATACGGTGGCCCGTCTGGTGGGTCCCAGCAGTCAGGGGGAAACGATTTTTTTCACAAAATACTGGTGGCCCATCCGGTGGGTCCCCGCTGTCAGGTGGAGGAATTATTATTTTCCACGTAATAAGGAGGCACTTCCTTGTGGCTGCCGTGGACCCAGTTGTCAGCCTCTCCACATAAAGTACTCTTCCGATGGAAGTCGGTCGTTGACCACATTGACCACACCGCGCCGAGAGCACCACGGCGGTGGACGACGGCGAGGCCTAGGAAGGGGACGACGCGGAGCCGGGCAAGACGCGATAGTGGATGCCCACGCAGAGAGGAGTACGAGCGTTCACTAGTTCGGCTATGGTGTGAGGCTGCCGGCGCCGCAGAATAACAGGGGGTGTGGGTGAGTGGAGGGATGGCCTAGCTAGTGGTGGGAGTAGTATGGGGGCGGTGAGGCCTCCGCGGTAGCATAGCTGGCCACGGGAGGCAGGAGCAGGCGGCACGACCGGCGTTGCTTTGGGCGGCTGGAGCAAGAAGACGAGAGGTTGAAGAAGCACTATGGGCGTTGGATGGACATCATACGGTCACTGGAGTATTGACTAAGTTGACAAAGCCCTCCGTCCCCGTCAACTTAGTAGGCCCACAAGTCAACCCAACAATATGGTGGGTCCCAGCTAGCAGGGGGTATTCATTTTTTTGGGCGTAATAAGGAGGCACTTCCTTGCGTGCAAAGATATAGCTGGTGGGTCCGACCTATCAGCGGGGGGAAATGTTTTTTTTTGCAAAATATAGAGGCCCTTCCTGTGGGTCCTAGCTGTCAGTTGGAGGAATCATTATTTTGCACGTAATAAGGAGGCATTTCTTTGCGTGCGGCCATGGACCCAGCTGTCAGCCTCTCCACGTACAGTCCACTTCCGATGGATGTCGTTCATTGACCACGTTGACCAGGCCGCGCCGAGAGCACCAGGGCGGTGGACGACGGCGAGGCCAAGGAAGGGAACGACATGGAGCCAGGGAATACTCGGCAGTTGTTTCCCACGCGGAGGAGTACGAGGGTTTTCTAGTTCGTCTGTCGTCGCCGCAGAATAATAGCATGTGTGGGTGAGTAGAGGGATGGCTAGGCCAGCGATGGGAGTACGATGGGCCGTGAGGCCTGCACGGCAGCATAGCTGGCCGCGGGAGGAGGGAGCAGGCAGTCTCGTCGGCGCTTGGTTGAGCGGCTGGAGCATGAAGAGCAAAGATTGAAGAAGCACGACGGCTGTTGGATGGACATCCAACAGTCACTGCTCTCGTGTGTTGACTAAGTTGACAGGGCGTTGCGTGTGCGTCAACCTTTTTTTATGAAAGCATACGCGTCAACCTGTAGTAGGCGCACAAGTCAGCCTCAAATCTGTGGAAAACAGCATACAGCCCATCTGCCATTATTTCTAATAATGTACAGCCCATTTGCTAATTCTTAAGAATTTTTTTGGAGCCCATCTTCTTTTTGTTAGCATTACACCCCATATTGTGGCCACAGTTAAAAAGTATACAAAATTTTGCATATTTTGATGCGGTCAACTGTTTTTAATCCAGAAATATTGATTCACATTCAAACTATTTTGAAAAATAATTTATATAAATATAAAATCCAAATAATTTTCCACGATAAAAATCAATGGAATTTAAGATCTTGTAATGAAAAAAAATTGAACCTAATTCCCGGTTTGATGTGTTTTAAAAATGTATAGCCCATTTCTGGGCAAACCGAATGAAACTCTCCTTGTCTTGAAAGATTTGCAGCCCAACAGGGCCGATAAAGCAAGTAGGCCTTGTTTGGGTATTTCTTTAAGAAAATAGAACTGGGCTAGCCATTTTCAGCAAGAAAAAAACACAACTGGGCTCATGATGTGGTAAACATAAATAAAACCCTGGCTAGACGGGCCACAGCCCCTGCACAGCCCCGTTGTTACCCTGATCCGTCGCTAAAACTAGTATAAATAACAACTGCATGTTCCTCAAAAAAATGCGCGGCTTGCTGGGTCCCTGGTGTCAGCCGCTCGTAGTGTAATTTTCTCGTTTATTGACTACATTGACAATGGCGTGAGCCCCAGATGTCCAACCATTAGGAGGAACCATATTTTTGGGCTTGTACTATAGAGGCACTTGCTTGCATACTACCATGACGCTGGTGAGTGCCTACTGTCATCCTCTCCACGTACAGTCATCTCCTTGTTCCTCTCAGTTGTTGACGACGTTGACAATGCAAGAGGGCGGCACACCGCGCACGGCAAGCGAACCAAGGCCGCAAGGTGGAGGACGACAGCGAGACCTCGGATGGAACGAACAGGGGCCGTTGAAGATGCGCCTGTCCAGTCGTAGGCGGAGGGGAGTGCGAGGGTTGACTGGTTCAGGTGCGGGTGCATGTTGGGGCTGACATCGCCGGAGAATAACAGCACGTGTGGGGGAATAGAGGGAGGGACTGGCCAACGTTGGAGGGTACGTACGGTAGGGCGGTGGAGGCGCAGCCAGCCATGGGAGGCGGGAGCTGGCTTAGCCGACAGGGTGGTTTGGTTTGGGCGGCTGGAGAAAGAAGAAGACAAGAGATAGAAGATACACGACATATGTTGGATGTCAATCCAACGGCTGGTAGGTAGAATCGTTTGTTGACTGGCTAGTAAGTCGACACCACCTTTGATAGGCTATTTCCTCGTGGGTCCCAAATGTCAGAATCCAAATCTGTCACGGTCATGCAGCCTTTCCTATGAAAATTTACAGCCCATTTGATGTGCTAGTTCGAAATAAGTTTATGGGTGCTGGTGGGGGCTAATCACTTGGCTTATGTAATGCACAGTGAGCTCAAGCAGCCGGCGAGAGTGATGTTATTTCCCTTGGTTGGGATTTGTTACAATATTTCACTCTAAATTAAACGAATGGCAAGCCATTTGCCTCATTTCAAAGAAAATATGACAGTCACAGCCGATTTGAAAAGGGCAGGAACATCTAACTCCAGCTTACAAACTGTACAAAAGCACGAGGGTTAATTGTTCATCAGGTTTACAAAAAAACCAGATTGAAAAGGGCAACAACATCTAACTCCAACACTGTTTTCGGCAGTCACAGTCAAATGGATCGGTCAGGTCCATAGAATGAACATCCTGGGTCGTAAAATTTACTAGATTATGACCACAATATGTTGTAAATAGAAGCCCGGCACGTTCAGAAGCTCTTTTGCCCACCTGAAACTCCTTTTTTTGCTCTTCGACATACCCATCCATCAATTCAGTAAATATATGGTCTTTTGAATTGATTTTACTATTTACTAGTGTGGATGGGCTGTTTTGTCTTGGGCCCAGAGAAACAATTACTACTAGTACAGTGGAGACACTCTACAGCTACCCAGAAAAACAATTACTACTAGTACAGTGGAGACACTCTACCGCTTCTGGCTCCTCCTAGGTCATTGAAACGTCTCCCTCTACTGAATGTTGTTATACTTTTGTTCATCGACATGCGGGCCATGCAGCATGCGGGCCCAAATGCCATCCACCAAATTAGAAGGCAGTATGCAGGCGGAGAGTCACCCCGGTCGTAGCGCGGCAGTAACGAGCCGTCGTATCACAAAACCCCACCTCCCCGCGGTCTAAGTTTGACGGACGAAGCAACCATCATTTCACTCTTCGCTGAATCCCCTTCTCCCTCACCGTCTTCAAGAAAGGCAACACTCGCATCTGCCACTGTTCATCTCTCCGAACGAAGGGAAGGTAAGCGGATCCGTGATGCTGGTATATTTTCGTTCAGAGAAAAAAAAAGAACTTTTGCAAAGCAGTAACCGATCCTCACTCTCTTTTTTGTTTCATTGTCATTGCGATTGTGTTTTCCTTTCAGTGGTCTCCTAGTATTCGTCAGTTTCATGATGGATCAAGGAGAACCAGGCAAAGATCTGCCGATATTGGAGCAGACGCAGGAGGCTGATCCCCATGAGACAGAGAGCTCCAAGAACATGGAGGCAACCACCGAGCCGACCCCAGATACGCTCAAAGCCACTACTGAGATGGTCAACACCCCATTTGAGGTTACAGCCCCCGTGGCACTGCAGGAGTTATTTTCCCCTTCGAGGATGTGCCCCCCCCCCCCCCCCCCCGCTGAGCTGCCCAAGGTGATTTCCTTCTTTGCCGATCTCAATTGTGGTTTTTCATCTAAGTATGTGGTGATTTTTTTAGAAAAGGAAGTATGTGGTGATTATTAATGCAAAATTTTATTAGCTTCGATGCCATGCTATACATAACTTGTGTTTCTTATACTGAAAAGTAATTCGGAATTTGTTTCTATTTCAATTAGAGCCCTGAAGCAGACAAGGATTGTGTGGTTGTACATGTCACTCGCTATGAGGCGGACGACCTGAATATACGCACTGGAAAACAGAGTTCTTAGGCTGTTGGATCCTGGAAGCCATTTGCGGTAATACCAATGAAGATTTGTATTCCAGCCTCACTGTTGTCAGGCGTGTTGTCCAGGGTGTACTGAAGCACAAGAAGTTCAAATCTACTCCTTCGTTTGTGAGGCATACTGTTCTTGTCAAGCTTACGCAGGAAGATGACATGGCATACCTCCACAAACAAGTTTATCAGTGGCAAGGCCACAAGGTTGTCTTCATGAAGGTTCACAGGATTGAGTTGCTGCGGGGCGTCCTCGATGATGTTCATGGCAAGGTCCGTCTTGTGTCCAGCCCAAATTAGATCGAGGCATGAAATAGTTGCCCCAGCTAGTGTTTAATAGTAGTTTGGATTGTGTCTAATTATCCGAACCTTGCCTGTTATCGACCCCTCTGGGGCTAGTACTCTGTTTGAATCCGTCTATGGGAACTGCTGCTACTTTTGTGTGACCGTGAATCATGTGAGAACCATCGTAATTGTTGCCGAAACAGATGCGTCCTCACTAGTTTTTTCATGAACATGGCATGGTAAGACATAAGTTGTCACGGTTTATCATACGAGAAGTGTGTGTTTTGATGAAATAGAGCACTCGTTCGAGAACCGTGCGCCGACGTATACATAAGTACTTGTAAACACTGTTGGTGCTACCCCACTTGTAAGCAGTTGTGCAAAACACGGCACATTGGCTCAGCTCGCTTCAACAGTAGGCTATCGACCAGCTAACAATCAACAATTTGCTGTCTGACATATAACCAACTATGTATCTTGTTACAGTGGTTCATGCAGTTAATTGAGGCCACAATGTAATAAATTCCAAACGTTCACACGCTAGTCCAACGCTCATGTGGAACACTCACATTAAACTCGTCTTCATAAAAAACTTGAAAAGCATAAGTTAAGCTATTTTATACATCTCAATGATTCATAGAACATAAAAAACATATACTAGTTCACAGCAAAAGACAAAGTTGTGAGAAGGTTTACAAATCAGGAAAAAACAAGCAAGGCTTCTCTGAGCAAAGGGCCTCCCGGCAGGCTTAAATTTCCTGGAGTTCACTCTGCTTTTTTCTTGTTGCCACCATTCAGGGTTAGGTTCTCTCATTCCAGAATAACCAATTATAATTGTGGTCTCAGCTGGAATGCTAAACTGAACCATGCAGTGTACTGATCAGCTGAGATGCTTGTGCATTCCACTAAATTTAAGCACCGCTATTTGCAGAAATAAGCAGACCACAATGCCTCTTGTTCGCGCACCTGCCCAAAAAACCGCCGTGCAGCCGTGCCAGCTAGTCCTCGGTCCATGGATGAAGTGGTAGAAAGTGCATTCCGTACTAGGATGTAGTTGTTTTCGCTCGTCCCTGCACTGCAATCGGGAAGTAAAACGTCCGAATCAGCTTCTTTTAGATTGCGTTGGTCACTCTACCTTAGTTACTACCAATGTAGGGATACCTTGAGGACGGGAGGTTAGACGACGGCAACGAGGGATAGCCATCTCATTTTGCGTAGTTGTACTAAAACTGAGGTGTGTGCTTTTGATTGCGCGGATAGAAACGATACGGAGACAGACATCCCAAAACGATAAGGAGACAGACATCCCTATTTGCGCAAATACGAAATACGGTTATTTAAACAGTGACACATATTACTACTTTCCCCTGTTTCCTCTTAGAACCAAGTCCTAGATTCATGCTACAGCTTTCCCACTTTCTTCCCTGTTTGAACCAACGCTTTGAGTTGACTGTATGAACTAGCTTTACTTCTAATAATAGTAGAAGTCTAGGTGGCTTTGGAACAGGGACGGAAGTAGAAAATGATCCACACGAAGGGAGCTGGGGTAATAGAGCAAGGCAGGTTTCAAAGGAATATATACCTGAGGGTCGTCGGCATGTGGCAAAGACGACATCGGGAGGCCCCATCTTGGCCACAATACCGCAGGGAGGAAGAAGGGGTCGGAGGCCCTCCCGAGCCGGCGCTCTCTCGGAGAGAACGGCACAGCCGCCGATTGGGACGCGCGGGCAGCCGTTGGTCTCCTCCCTCGCCGCCGACGACAGCGTGAACGATGCACCTACACCCCTGCCCCGGTCGAGGTTGTCCGGCCGGATTTGTGACCAGCCATGAGCTGAGAGAGAGTGTGGCCACCTATGTGTTGCTTAGATCTGGAGAGCATGAGAGAGTGAACGAGAGGAACCCTAGTAAAGCAAGCACTAAGGCTCCTGCTTTTATATATAGTGGAGTGATTTTGTTGTACCAGCTTCAAAAAAATGCGCTCCTACGTGTATCCGCGAGTGGGTGTGAGAGAACTAGTGCGTGCGTGCACCGCTTCTCTTCGTGAGAGTGCAATATACTATGCCCAAAGAACATTCGCCGCAAGAGTAATAGTATAAGTGTGTCACGTGTGAGCTAAAATAAAATGTGCGCCATATTTTGTTTTTTAGAAGTTCTGAGGGTAGGGTGTGAAGAGCACATATGTGCGTGACGTCTACCTGCAGATAGACGGTGGGTGCGACGTGCGAGTCTGCGAGAGGACTCGGGAGAGTCGTGACTCATGAGGGTGCGTGTGCGTGAGAGAGAGGGGCGCACGTATCAATGCAATGCATGTGTCTGTAAATCATTATCTGACAAACGTTTGCCACAAGCCTTTTCCTGACGAACGCCGTAAGAACCGTTAGATCGACATCCGACAATGTCAGTTTTGCCATGTCATTTAACAGAACAGCCACTCCTCCTACACACAAATCTTCCACGTGAGTGTTAGCAACTGCCGTATGCTCCCTCCGTTCCGAAATGCAGTGCATATAGCTTTATTGAAAATTCGAACCTCGCAAACTTTTACCGAGTTTTCGTGTACCGAATTGTACATGTAGAATACCATGTATATACCATTTCATTCATCTTCGAGAGGTAACTAGAAAGATGGGTGAGGAGTCTACAAAGAAAGACCATCGTATCACCCGCAGCAATTTCAAGCATCCTTTAGTGTCGAGGAATATCATCGGAACTCTATATGATATGATTTTTATAGGATTTTTTCCTTTAGAGCCAATTGGTTCATAGGAATAGATTCATATACTCCACATTTCAAAGGAAATAAACATGATATCATTTCTATAGCTTTAGAGCCACTTGGTTCATATGAATGGATTCCTATACTCCCTTAATTTCAAAGGAAAATAAACATTAGCGTATATTCAATAGAAAAGTTCCTATGATATGAACCAAATGACATCTCTTTTCTAATCCCTCCTCATAGGAATTGAGATACATGTCATCTCTAGATTCAATAGAAAAGTTCCTATGATGTGAACCAAATGACATCTCTTTTCCAATCCCTACTCATAGGAATTGAGATGCTCCATGTCATCTCTTTCCCTACAACTTCCATGTATACATCTTCTATTCCTAAATAGATAGTAAAACCCACTAGTAGCTTTTTTCCAAAACATGGAACTATGGCACAAGAACTATTGTAGCACCCACGATGCGGCTATATCTCCCACGTGTCGGAGCACGACTTAGAGGCATAACCGCATTGTAGGCATGTCGCAAGAGGGGTAATCTTTACACATCCCATGTACTGAATAAGAAAGAGGATAAAGAGTTGGCTTACAATCGCCACTTCACACAATACATAAATATAGCATTACATCAACCAGATACAATCAACGTCCGACTACGGAACCACAATAAAAGAAGACTACCCCTAATGCAAAAGATCCCCGATCGCCCTGACTGGGCTCCACTACGGATCAACTGAAACAAAACAACAAGATGAACAAGATCTTCATCGAGCTCCTCCTTGAGCTTGGTTGAGTCACATGCACGGTATCATCGGCACCTGCAAACTGGTTTTGGAAGTAATCTATGAGTCATGGGGACTCAGCAATCTCACACCCTCGTGATCAAGACTATTTAAGCTTATGGGAAGGGAAAAGGGGTAGTGAGGTGGAGCTGCAGCAAGCACTAGCATATATGGTGGCTAACATACGCAAAAGAGAGCGAGAAGAGAAGCAATGCAACGGTTGTGAACTAGAAGTGATCAAGAAGTGATCCTGAAACTACTTACGTTCAAGCATAACTCCAACACCGTGTTCACTTCCCGGACCCCACCGAGACGAGACCATCAGCCTACACACATGGTTGATGCATTTTAATTAAAATAAGTGTCAAGTTCTCTACAACCGGACATTAACAAATTCCCATCTACCCATAACCGCGGGCACGACTTTCGAAAGTTCAAAACCCTGCAGGGGCGTCCCAATTTAGCCCATCACAAGCTCTCATGGTCAATGAAGGATATTCCTTCTCCCAGGAAGACCTGATCAGACTCGGAATCCCAGTTACAAGACATCTCGACAAAGGTAAAACAAGACTAGCAAGACCACCCGCTGTGCCGACAAATCTCGATAGGAGCTGCACATATCTTGTTCTCAGGGCACACCGGATAAGCTAAGTGTACAGGAGCCGACGTAACCCAAGTTGCCAAGGGATGGCCCTGCACGTTGCTCTAGTTTGGACCAACACTTAAAGGAGCATTGGCTCGGGGGTTTAAATAAAGATGACCCTTGAGTCTCCAGAACCCAAGGGAAAAAGGCTTAGGTGGCAAATGGTAAAACCAAGGTTAGGCCTTGCTGGAGGAGTTTTATTCAAGGCAAACTGTCAAGGGGTTCCCATTATAACCCAACCGCGTAAGGAATGCAAAATCAAGGAACATAACACCGGTATGACGAAAACTAGGGCGGCAAGAGTGGAACAAAACACCAGGCATAAGGCCGAGCCTTCCACCCTTTACCAAGTATATAGATGCATTAAAGTAGACAATATATAATAGTGATATCCCAACAATAAACATGTTCCAACAAGGAACAAACTCCAATCTTCACCTGCAACTAACAACGCCATAAGAGGGGCTGAGCAAAGCAGTAACATAGCCAAACAACGGTTTGCTAGGACAAGGTGGGTTAGAGGTTTGACATGGAAATATGGGAAGCATGATAAAGCATGTGGTAGGTATCGCAGCATAGCAAAAGATCGAGCAACTAGCAAGCAAAGATAGAAGTGATTTCGAGGGTATGGTCATCTTGCCTGCAAAGTTCTCTGAGTTGACATAAGCTTGATCCTTGTAAGCGTACTCAACGGGTTCCTCGATCACGTACTCATCTCCCAGCTCTACCCAAGCAAGAACACAAGCAAAAAGGAAACAACAAACAACCACGGTGCAATACGCAAGCGACATGATGCAAAACATGACATGACATGCGGGATGTGATATGCAATGCATATGCATGCTTCGGAAGGGAAAGATTGAACCAAGCCTCAACTCGAAAAACCCAGAGTGCCGCTGGAGAGATGACTTGATTTTGCTCGAAATCGATATAAAGATCACCGGAATCGGATGCACGGTTTGCAAATGGCAAGCAAAACAATAATGGCACCAATCTGCGATTAACAACACGATGCCATCTAAATGCATCAAGAAAAATAAGCTACTGCACTCTAACATAGCAACAAAGCACATCGAAGTGGTCTACTCAAGATGCTAGACAAAATATGAACACTGAGCTACGGCTAATTCACACAATAGCATGTTCAAACAAGCATGGCAAAAGTGCAAAAGATATCAGGTTCACAGACTTAGTGAAAATAACATGTCAGGATTTAACATGAGGAAGCAATGTTTAGAGCAAGATAACAACAAGCTACGGGAACATATCATGGCAAAGCAAGGCATTGCATGAAACTACTCAAAGCATATAAAAAGTCCTTTACTGACCATAAGCCAAAAAGGATCAGAAGATATGATGGCACCCATGTAAACATAGCAAGTTTCGTTAACAGATTCAGACTTAGCAGAAAACTGGACATGGCATCAACAGAATTATGAGGGCACGTTCACGAGCTCGATGCACTCAACATAAGGCATTGCATGACAAGCTAAGCATACTACCAGCAAGAAGACATGATCAAGAAGCTAAACATGGCAAGAACAATCTCATAGCATGCATGGATCAACTACAACAACGTTGGCAAAATTGAATAACATGTAAGCAATCTGTCAGCAACATTTTATAGCAAAAGTAGAGCAAGATTGAGTCATGCTAGGGCACTCCATAAATTCAAACAAGGGCATGGATGGATAGAGCATAACAATATCTCAAAATCATCGTTACTGAACATGCTTTAAAGAGGCATGGATCACTTTGTAGCAACATGAATACATATCATAAAAATAACAGCACAACAAAGACTTAGTGAAATTCTAAGTCTCTGAAATCAGCAACATCACGAGAGCTACTTTGCATGCTTGTGCTAGTCACCACATTGATCACAAAAATACATGGCATACACCCTTGTAAAGATGGCATGGCATATAACAAAACACATGTAGGGCTCAAGTTCATAGGAGGCACACAATAATCATGGCAAAAATGACAAATGCTCATAAACTGATAAGAATCGGGAACTAACATTTTATAGCACTCTTGCAACAACATTTTAGGCATCAAGATGGACTCAAATAAGCATGGTGCAATGGAATGAAATGAAGAGGACATCTAGGTGAACAATTTGATATATCATGCATGCAAAACGGAGCTACAGTGATGAAGTTAAACATGCGCACAAAATGTCACAGACTTAGGTACTTAGCAGAAAAACAGGTGAGCATAGAATAGTAAAAGTCCCATGGGGCGGAGGATAGATGCGGGCTCACAATGGGCCCTTGGGCCGGATCGGAGAGGCTTTGAAGGGAAAAAAACCAGGCGGTCCAGGCAAGGCTTCGGTCGGGCCGGTCTGGTTCGGTCAAACCGGCCGGTCTGGCGGTTTTTCCCCGGTCCAGGACACAGGAGGCCGGTCCAGCGGCAGGACGGACGCGGCGGTTCCGGCGAGCAATGACAGTGGGCGGCGGGCATGCAGATCGGCCGGATCTCGCCGGATCTGGTCGCGGTGAGGTCGAGGATGGGTCTCCGGCGAGCAGATCGGGGCTCGGGCGGCCGGAACAGGGCTCGGGCGGCGCTCTTGCGGGGACGGCGTGGGCCGCGCGGGGCTCTCCGACGAAGAGGCGGCGGCGGCGTGGCGCGCGGCGGAGCAACAGACGGGGCGCGGCGCGTGAGGCAAACGGCGGCGAGGGAGGTGACTCCGGCGAGGCGCGGGTGGCCGGCGAGCTCGAGCGGTGGCGGCGGAGTGCTCGGGGTGGAAACGGGCCAGTCGGCGGCGGGCGGGCCTTCGCGGGCCCGTGATGGGCTCCGCGGGCCGCGGCGAAGTGGGCGCGGGAGCGGCTGGCGTGGCGACGTCTGGTTGGCCGGGAGCGGCCGCCGGGATGACATGGCACGCGGTGATAGGTCGGGCGACGTGGCTGGGCGACGGACATGTCCGGCGCGGCGCGGACGCGTCCGGACGCGCGGAGAAGGAGGACTAGGGTTAGACCGCGAATTTCGGAGAGGGGCACATATATATAGGTAGATGGAGCTAGGAGAGTCCAAATGGAGTGCGGTTTTCGGCCACGCGATCGTGATCGAACGACCGAGAGGATGGAGGGGGTTTGGATGGGTTTTGGGCCACCTTGGAGGGGTGTTGGGCTGCATAAAACTGGACATGGCAAAAACAGAGTTACATAGGCATGTTTGCGAGCTCGATGCACTCACCACAAGGCATTGCATGACAAACTAAGCATACACCCAGCCAGAAGACATGATCAAGTAACTAACCATGGCAAGAACAATCTCATAGCATGCATGGATCAACTACAACAACCTTGACAAAATTGAATAACATGTAAACAATCTGCCAGGAACATTTTATAGCAAAAGTAGAGCAAGATTGAGTCAAGCTAGGGCACTCCATAATTGCAAACAAAGACATGGATGGATAGAGCATAACAACATCTCAAAATCATCCTTACTGAACATGCTCAAAAGAGGCATGGATCACTCGGTAGCAACATGAATACATGGCATAAGAATAACATCAGGGAAATGACTGGGAAGAATTCTAAGTCCCTGAAATCAGCAACATCACGAGAGCTACTTTGCATTCTTGTGCTAGTCACCACAATAATCACAAAAATACATGGCATACACCCCTTTAAAGATGGCATGGAATATAACAAAACACATGTAGGGCTCAAGGTCATAGGAGGCACACATTAAACATGGCAAAAATGACAAATGTCCATAATCTGTTAAGAAACAGAAACTAACATTACATAGCACTCTTGCAACAGCATTTAGGGCATCACTATGAACTCAAATGAACATGGTTCAATGGAATGAAATGAGGAGGACATCCAGACGAACAATTCGATATCTCATGCACGCAAAACCGAGCATCACATAGGAAGTTATGGCATGATGAACATGGGCACATGAATCTGGAAACTTCGAGGACTTGGTGAAAATCTCACCCCGGGAAAAGTGGATCTCGCGGATCGGGACGGAGCGGTGCGATGCGGCCGAGGCCGTTTGGATCGGGGGCTAAGGAGATCTGGGATGGCGGCGTCCCGGCATCGAGGTCGAGGTCGACCCGGCGGCCTGGGGTCGCCGGCGCATCGGCGGGGGGTGGAGGAGGTCCGGCGGGGTCGCCGGTCGCCGGATCTAGGCTGCGCCGGTCCAGATCGGGGCGGAGGACGGCGGGCGGCGGCGTGAGCGAGGCGGTGCGGGGAACCGGGCACCAGCGAGGTGCGGGCACCAGGCGGCGAAGGCGCGGGCTCGCCGGAGCGCTGCGGCGGCGGTGGGCAAATGCGGCGGCGGGCGGCCGGCGATGGAGGCGATGTGGCGAGGGAGACGCGGGAGGCTCGGGCGCGCGGTGGCGGGGAACGGGCCCCGCGGGCCTGACTCGGGCCGCGGCGGGCCGGAGCGGCGGCGGAAGGACGGCAGGACAGGTGGCGCGTCGTGAGTGGAGGAGGGAGGTGGCGCGCTGACGTGGCGGCCCTGGTTGGCCGGAGTGAGGTGGCCCGAGGCATGTCCGATGGCGCGATGAGGAGGGAGACTAGGGTTTGTACTGCGCGAAATTTCGAGGGGAGTCACATATTTATAGGTAGAGGGAGTTAGGAGAGTCCAAATGAGGTGCGGTTTTCGGCCACGCGATCATGATCGAACGACCGAGATGATGGAGGGGGTTTAGGTGGGTTTTGGGCCACTTTGGAGGGGTGTTGGGCTGCAACACACATGAGGCCTTTACGGTTCCTCGGTTAACCGTTGGAGTATCAAACGAAGTCTAAATGGCATGAAACTTGACAGGTGGTCTACCGGTAGTATACTAAGGCCGCTTGGCAAATCTCGGTCCAATACGAGAACATTTAACACCCGCACACGAAAAGAGACAAAAGGGGACGTCGGAGGACATAGGAGCACCGGATTGCAAAACAGACAACAGGGAAAATGCTCGGATGCATGAGACAAACATGTATGCAAATGCGATGCACAATATGACATGATATGAAATGCATGACACGCAAGCAGATGACAAGGCAACAACAGTGAATAACTGGAAGACACCAGGTGCAACGGTCTCGGGGCATTACAACACTCCACCACTACGAGAGGATCTCCTCCCGAGATCTTGGATGGCACCGGAGGGAAAAAGGAAGAGGAAGATAAGAGGTAAAACTAAGTTGCTCCTTTGACAAATGAGTGAAACCAAAGAACCTTGAAAGGTTGAACAACTTGAAAGAATTAATTCAATGGAGATGAACAAAGTTGATAACTCCCTGTTAGAAAAGAGGAACAAGGGAGAACCAATTCGGGCAGCACTCCGGTTGAAAACAGATATGAGACTTGATAAGAGGAAAAGAACTTGAAGAGATGACACAACACTCCAGTTAAATGGATAAGCATGAAAAGAACACGATCATCAACATTCAAGATGATGATTGAAAAGAGCAACATCACATGGCCTCCGGAAGAAATGAGAGGATGGAAAAGAATGAACGGAGGAAAACAAGATCTTGGGAGAGCACGCTTACAACAAATGCTAGAATAGAGTTGTTGGATTATCAACAACGAAAGGATAAGCTTGATGTGGGCTTATGGAAGGCAACTCAAAATTATGAGGTGAAATTCTGCTACTCACGGGAAAAAGATTTGATTAAGAGCTAGAAAAGATAGAAAACTTCTTCCACCGAGGTGATAAGGATAAGACTTGGATCATAGATAATCACCACAAAGAGGAACATTCCCAATGGAAGGCTTTAGGTGAAATTTATACCAAGATAACTCCATGGAAGAAAGTGATGGGTTTAAATACCTCATTCTTAACAACATGTGAATCATGAAACCTAAACTCAAATTGTCAAGAATGATATAATACCACCTCAAATGATACGGTAGAAAGAATTGCACTTCGGAATGCAAGAAGAGGAATACTGAAGTATAGCTTGACGGATCATAGCTTCGAGAGATATCTTGAAGAACAATTGAAGAGTGAAAAGAATCCTTGATGAACCACCATGTAGAGCCTCAATGAAGAACTCCGATAATAAAAGAATGATCAAATGAAAGGAAAGAGAAGTTGAAAACACAAGGTGAAGCCTTGCAATGATTTAGATGGAGCTTCGTGACGAGATAATATTGAAGACCTGGAACTCCGGAAAAGAAAGATGAATGAAAGAAATCAGGAATTTTGATGAACCTCCGGAATAAGGAATTAATCCCTTGGATGAATCAATAATAAGAATTACGTTATGCGTATCCTTCACCACTGTAGCTTGATGACAAGCAACGGATTTGGCATACTACTTATTCTCGTAGAAAGGATTAAGAAGAGATATGGCGCAAACTTTAGAAAATCTTCAACGAACCACCGGTAGGATTGAGACAACGGATAAATTAATATGATAAAGAAGGAAGAGCAATCTTGAACGAACCACCGTAAGAATTGAAAATGAACGAAGAAAAGATAAAGAAACACCAGGAAGAATTAGAGAATGAAATAAGATACTTGAGGGAATTTAGATACATGAGAATGAAGAGATTACGAGCTAAAAAGAGAATACTTGAATGATGCACCAGTAAGATTTGGAGAATGATAGCTGAAAGCTGAGAATGAATAATCCCGAAATGATGGTCTTTGGAGAATCAAACTAAAAAGAATCTTGAAATTCTCCGGATGGGTGAAAAGAATTGTCACAATTGAAAACAATTATGAGAGGATGGTATCAAGCTAGAACCACGAGTCTTGAGAGAACGGGCAAGGATTTAAGAGGAACTCTTCTTCGGTCTTCAAATCTGAGAATGACGACGAGAAACACCACCATGAATTATTTAGACAATTCAGAAGAATCAAAAGCGAAGAGGTTGAGCCAACAATGAAAAGAATTTGAAAGGTCTTGGAGAAAAACATATGACTGATGATAACTCATTCTTACGTCAAACTTCGAAAAGAAATTTGAGGATAGCTCCGGGAAAATAAGAAGAGTCGGGTAAGATCCTGGGAAAAGACCTACGGGTTAGGGCCCACTCAAAAGATACACCTTGAAATGATTACTTGAAAAGAGAGATTGCACAGGTTGAATTAGATGGCTCAAAAGAGTTAACATCCTCGGAAGAGCTTGAATGAAAGTAGAGTGGAAACATGAATCTTCAAGATATCTTCAGCACTCCGGAATAATTGAATAGAGAGAGGTGAACAGTTAAGAGAGTCTTCGGTAAGGACTTCAAACATGGAAAGCATGTGAAACAATGAAAAAGATATGATCAACACCGAAAGCTTGCATTGAATCCACCGGAGAAGGAAAAGGATGAAGAATATTGAACTTGAAGCTTCATTACAATCTTCTTGAGAATCACCGGATAAGAACATTGACGGAAAAGAATGAAGAGGCTTCCCATCAATAAAAGGTTACTTGAATAAAAATTCTGAGTCCTCGAGGAAAAAGGGTTGGAGGGAGGGAAAACAAAGGTAGCTTGGGACGAATGAAATGAACACCGTTGAGAAGAACTGATAATTGATCTTGCTAATGTTGAAATGATCGGATCCACTTGAAGAGAAACACACCGGTTGAAAAGGATTGACATGACAATCTTGATTATCAAGAAGGATTAGTACTCACATAGAAATATGAGAACACCACTTAGGAAAGGTATGGAATCAACATTTGACTTCGGAGCAACTCGAATACCACAACTGAAAAACAAAACAAAGGATTGGCTTGCAAAATAAGCCGGAAACAAACATATGATAGACCCCATATCGTATCATGTGTCTGTTGGAAGGATATCCTACGATATACTTGAATTCCCACTTATAAACTCCCGAAACTTTTCGGTTATGCAATCAGGTGTTGGAGATACAGGGGAAGCATAATATCTCACCCAAAACTAGCAAATCCTATCCAGCTGTATCCATCCTTCAACACATAACCAAGAAACCTTCGGAAATCATTTACCTCAACCTTCGAAAAGCATCCGTTTTACGAGTTATGGCAATACTCCCGAACTCCCACCCCAGTACTAGGTGGCGTCGAGGTTATCTCACCAACAACTGCATAAAAGAGATTTTTGATGTCGGTGAAACTCAGGTATTCCAGAACTACAACGATAAAATTGTGACGACAACACCTCGGAGCTCAACTCCCCGGGACACTGCCACAACCCCTAAATGTCTGGAGGCACCAAGACAATGTTCTCGTCACAAAACCATCAGAATGATTCCAAGATACCCGCGTGATCCTAAAAAAAATTTAGTGAAATTTGAGAAGATTAGAGTCAAAACTCTACGTCAGGAGCCTCACTAGAGCGACGAAGGGACTGAGGAGTAAAAAGAATCCTACTCTCCGATATATATATTCCTATAAGACTCAAAACATTTTTCTAGACTCAGCAACGCCAGCGGTTCGATCAAGCAGGGGGCTCCTAAGTCGGGGAAGGCTCTGATTGCCAACTTGTAACACCCACGATGCGGCTATATCTCCCACGTGTCGGAGCACGACTTAGAGGCATAACCGCATTGTAGGCATGTCGCAAGAGGGGTAATCTTTACACATCCCATGTACTGAATAAGAAAGAGGATAAAGAGTTGGCTTACAATCGCCACTTCACACAATACATAAATATAGCATTACATCAACCAGATACAATCAAGGTCTGACTACGGAACCACAATAAAAGAAGACTACCCCTAATGCAAAAGATCCCCGATCGCCCCGACTGGGCTCCACTATGGATCAACTGAAACGGAACAACACGATGAACAAGATCTTCATCGAGCTCCTCCTTGAGCTTGGTTGAGTCACCTGCACGGTATCATCGGCACCTGCAAACTGGTTTTGGAAGTAATCTGTGAGTCATGGGGACTCAGCAATCTCACACCCTCGCGATCAAGACTATTTAAGCTTATAGGTAGGGAAAAGGGGTAGTGAGGTGGAGCTGCAGCAAGCACTAGCATATATGGTGGCTAAAATACGCAAAAGAGAGCGAGAAGAGAAGCAATGCAATGGTCGTGAACTAGAAGTGATCAAGAAGTGATCCTGAAACTACTTACGTTCAAGCATAACTCCAACACCGTGTTCACTTCCCGAACCCCGCCGAGAAGAGACCATCATGGCTACACACGCGGTTGATGCATTTTAATTAAAATAAGTGTCAAGTTCTCTACAACCAGACATAAACAAATTCCCATCTGCCCATAACTGCGGGCACGGCTTTCGAAAGTTCAAAACCCTACAGGGGTGTCCCAACTTAGCCCATCACAAGCTCTCATGGTCAACGAAGGATATTTCTTCTCCCAGGAAGCCCCGATCAGACTCGGAATCCCGGTTACAAGACATCTCGACAAAGGTAAAACAAGACCAGCAAGACCACCCGCTGTGTCGACAAATCCTGATAGGAGCTGCACATATCTCGTCCTCAGGGCACACCGGATAAGCTAAGTGTACAGGAGCCGACATAACCCAAGTTACCAAGGGATGGCCCTGCACGGTGCTCTAGTTTGGACCAACACTCAGAGGAGCACTGGCCCGGGGGTTTAAATAAAGATGACCCTTGAGTCTGCAAAATCCAAGGGAAAAAGGCTTAGGTGGCAAATGGTAAAACCAAGGTTGGGCCTTGCTAGAGGAGTTTTATTCAAGGTGGACTATCAAGGGGTTCCCATTATAACCCAACCGCGTAAGGAACGCAAAATCAAGGAAAATAACACCGGTATGACAGAAACTAGGGCGGCAAGAGTGGAACAAAACACCAGGCATAAGGCCGAGCCTTCCACCCTTTACCAAGTATATAGATGCATTAAAGTAGATGATATAATAGTGATATCCCAACAATAAACATGTTCCAACAAGGAACAAACTCCAATCTTCACCTGCAACTAACAACGCTATAAGAGGGGCTGAGCAAAGCGGTAACATAGCCAAACAACGGTTTGCTAGGACAAGGTGGGTTAGAGGTTTGACATGGCAATATGGGAGGCATGATAAAGCATGTGGTAGGTATCGCAGCATAGCAAAAGATCGAGCCACTAGCAAGCAAAGATAGAAGTGATTTCGAGGGTATGGTCATCTTGCCTGCAAAGTTCTCCGAGTTGACATAAGCTTGATCCTTGTAAGCGTACTCAACGGTTTCCTCGATCACGTACTCGTCTCCCGGCTCTACCCAAGCAAGAACACAAGCAAAAAGTAAACAACAATCAACCACGATGCAATGGGCAAGCAACATGATGCAAAACATGACATGACATGCGGGATGTGATATGCAATGCATATGCATGCTTCGGAAGGGAAAGATTGAACCAGGCCTCAACATGTGAAAACAAGAGTGCCGCTGGAGAGATGAGTTGATTTCGGTCGAAATCGATATAAAGATCACCGGAATCGGATGCACGGTTTGCAAATGGCAAGCAAAACAATAATGGCACCAATCTGCGATTAACCGCATGATGCCATCTAAATGCATCAAGAAAAATAAGCTATTGCACTCTAACATAGCAACAAAGCACATGGAAGTGGTCTACTCAAGATGCTAGACAAATGATGAACACTGAGCTACGGCTAATTCACACAATAGTAGGTTCAGACAAGCATGGCAAAAGTGCAAAAGATATCAGGTTCACAGACTTAGTGAAAATAACAACATGTCAGGATTTAACATCAGGAAGCAATGTTTAGAGCAAGATAACAACAAGCTACAAGAACATATCATGGCAAAGAAAGGCATGGCATGAAACTACTCAAAGCATATAACAAAAGTCCTTTACTGACCATAAGCCAAAAAGGATCAGAAGATATGATAGCACCCATGTAAACATAGCAAGTTTCGTTAACAGATTCAGACTTGGCAGAAAACTGGACATGGCAAAAACAGAGTTACGTAGGCATGTTTGTGAGCTCGATGCACTCACCACAAGGCATTGCATGACAAACTAAGCATACACCCAGCCAGAACACATGATCAAGTAGCTAACCATGGCAAGAATAATCTCATAGCATGCATGGATCAACTACAACAACCTCGGCAAAATTGATTAACATGTAAACAATCTGCCAGGAACATTTTATAGCAAAAGTAGAGCAAGATTGAGTCATGCTAGGGCACTCCATAATTGCAAACAAAGACATGCATGGATAGAGCATAACAATATCTCAAAATCATCCTTACTGAACATGCTCAAAAGAGGCATGGATCACTCGGTAGCAACATGAATACATGGCATAAGAATAACATCAGGGAAATGACTTGGAAGAATTCTAAGTCCCTGAAATCAGCAACATCACGAGAGCTACTTTGCATGGTTGTGCTAGTCACCACAATGATCACAAAAATACATGGCATACACCCCTGTAAAGATGGCATGACATATAACAAAACACATGTAGGGCTCAAGGTCATAGGAGGCACACATTAAACATGGCAAAAATGACAAATGTCCATAATCTGTTAAGAAATAGAAACTAACATTACATAGCACTCTTGCAACAGCATTTAGGGTATCACTATGAACTCAAATGAACATGGTTCAATGGAATGAAATGAGGAGGACATCCAGACGAACAATTCGATATCTCATGCATGCAAAACGGAGCATCACACAGGAAGTTATGGCATGATGAACATGGGCACATGAATCTGGAAACTTCGGGCACCGGAGGAGGTCCGGCGGGGTCGCTGGTCGCCGGATATGAGCTGTGCCGGCCCAGATCGGGGCGGAGGACGGCGGGCGGCAGCGTGAGCGAGGCGACGCGGAGAGCCGTGCACCGGCGAGGTGCGGGCACCAGGCGGCGAAGGCGCGGGCTCGCCGGAGCGCTGCGACGGCGGTGGGCGAAGTTGGCGGCGGGCGGCCGGCGATGGAGGCGACGCGGCGAGGGAGACGTGGGAGCCTCAGGCGCGCGGTGGCGGGGAACGGGCCCCGCGGGCCTGACGCGGGCCGCGGAGGGCCGGAGCGGTGGCGGAAGGACGGCGGGACAGGTGGCACGTCGTGAGTGGAGGAGGGAGGTGACGTGCTGACGTGGCGGCCCCTGGTTAGCCGGAGTGAGGTGGCCGGCGGCGGTGGACATGTTCGGCGTGGCGCGGACATGTCCGGTGGCGCGATGAGGAGGGAGACTAGGGTTTGTACTGCGCGAAATTTCGAAGGGAGTCACATATTTATAGGTAGAGGGAGCTAGGAGAGTCCAAATGAGGTGCGGTTTTCGGCCACGCGATCATGATCGAACGACCGAGATGATGGAGGGGGTTTAGGTGGGTTTTGGGCCACTTTGGAGGGGTGCTGGGCTGCAACACACACGAGGCCTTTATGGTTCCTCGGTTAACCATTGGAGTATCGAACGAAGTCCAAATCGCACGAAACTTGACAGGCGGTCTATGGTAGTATACCTAGGCTGCTTGGCAAATCTCAGACCAATCCGAGAACGTTTAACACCCGCACACGAAAAGAGACAAAAGGGGACGCCGGAGGACATAGGAGCGCCGGATTGCAAAATGGACAACGGGGAAAATGCTCGGATGCATGAGACGAACATGTATGCAAATGCGATGCACAAGATGACATGATATGAAATGCATGACACGCAAGCAAATGACAAGGCAACTATAGCGAATAACTGGAGGACACCTGGCGCAACGGTCTCGGGGCGTTACAACTATATAGTGTGCCAATAACTTTGAAAGATGGTCGTTGGATGAAGCTAACCCGACAGTGCAGAGATAGGCAAATCCGAGCACTACTGGCCGTTGGATATCATCAACATTCCACCAGATCTGCCACATGTACAATTTAGAAGACTCCATGGTTGAACTTAAGCATAATGCACAAACCTCAAAACACAAGCACTTCTCCTTTGTTCTAGAATCTTCTGTATCATAATTGATTATTTTTTCTAAATGAATTGCCATTATTTGTTTTTTACTTTACGATTTACAATGCACAACCCCATGAATCTTAACATTTTTATAAAACTAATTGATTTTGAATGAGATGAACTATAAGAACTAAACGAACATCTACATCATGCATATATGACTCAAAGCTTTACATGCAATGGTGTGTATTTATTCATAATTTGGTTTCAAAATCTCATGCGTTCAATACATGTGTACCTTACTAGTTTTGAGTAGAGTAGAAAATTTCACGTGGCCCCGGGTATATCAAAATGCAGGGCCCATGCATCATTGCCTTTCGGTCGAACCTACGTCCACAATTTTTTGTACGTGCTATATCTCCACTAGTCCCCGAACCCAAAATGTTGCCTCGTTCCCGTAAAACCAAGCGACCCACACATATTTAAGGCGTCGACTTGAACCCGTTTACTACGAGTGGCCCCGCACGCCGTAGTACTCCTACAAACCCTACCGCCGCACTCATCATCGGTTTTATTCAAGAGGACGAGGGAGAAGCCGATTTTTAGTGGAGGCGCTTTCAAAAAAAAGTATCTGTAGTGGAGACCCCTACCCTAGGTGCCCTAGGTAGCTGCCGCATGCATCATTGTTTTCTCTTTTCTTTATTCTCTTGCGCCCTAGAGTGAAATGATGGTTGCTTCGTCCGTCCAGCTTAATGCGGGAAAGGTGGGGCTTTGTGATTTGACCCCTCATCACTCATTTTCTACTACTGCGGCGCTACGATCGGGGTGCCTCCAATTCCAACCGCTGCTCCGAACTATAATTTGGTGCATCGCACGTGGAACAAGACGTTGGATGAGCCACATGTCGGCCAAAGGGGTCCTGTTAAGTGTGTTGCCATTTCGTCTGCGGACTGACCCTGCTTGAGTTGCTACGCCAACACGACAGGAGCAGCCTACCACTTGGTTTTGCTCCTTGGTGAATCCCGACTATATTGATCTAAAAAGATACGTGCTGAACTACCCTCTCCGTCTTGGTTTTTTTTATTTTTAGGAGTCTCGGTTTATAGGGCCTACACGTAGTTCTAGGTCATCCATTTGACTAACTAAATATGAGTTACTATGTCACAAACAGTATATCATTGGATTCTTAAGCGGATGTAGTTGTATTCAAAAGTCGAGGGCAGGGCTTTTCCTGCGCGGTAGGCGGGGCAGTTCCGCCTAGTCGGTTCGACAGAGACGCGAGAAGACGAGGGAGTAGGCTACTACAAATGTAGGGCTGTGTGATTTGACAGCGAGTTACTGCTGGACAAGTGGGGCTCCATGATTTGACTTGTCATTATCATTTTAACTGCAGCGCTACGACCGGCATGAGTCTCCCGATTCCTGACCACCTCCATTACGAAGAAAGAGATAGAGAGGAGTAAAAAAATGCACTTATAGCCAACCTTATAGCCAACCTTGTTGTAGTATGAGTGACTAAGTGATGACTATGTATGACATGCCAACATCAGATAGCCTAACGCATTGTGTTAAATCACCAAGGGCGAGACCGCGCGAGCGACGCGACGGTCGTGGTAGGCGCGACCATGATACGGGCTGCTAGCAGCCCTTGGATCTGAGATCAAACGGTCGCATTCTAAGTTGCTGAAAATTTGTAGAATAACCCTCCAGGATAGGATATTCACCCATAGGTCTAGAATCACGCCATGCAACCATTCGATCTCAGATCCAAGGGCTCTCGGAAGCCCGTATCATGGGAGAATGGAAAGCCACTACCATGTCGTTCGCACGCTGGCAGTTCGCTCCTACTCGTCCCTGCACGTCCTTCAATACTATGGCGGTTTGCTCCTAGTCGTCCCGTCCATTCACATTACGGCAGTTCCACTAATCCTAACCCCCCTCCCAAATCCATGGCGTCCCAAATCTCCACGATCAGCGGTGAGTACAAGTTTAGAACCATCACCGGTGATGATTTCGACGTCATCTACGCCCGTTCTTCCGCAGCGGTGAAAGGATGCCTTTCTCGCTTCAGACGCATGTTCGAAAACTCAGATGATGAGTGGGTCGCTGGCTAGATGTTGAGTACACCACAGTCCTGGGACCAGAGAAGGATCTAAAGGACGAAGAGAGGAAGAAGCCCACCGTGATCCAGGTTTGTGTACATAACATTTTCTTGGTCTACCACATATGCCATGCCGACGTTGAGTGCTAGGATTTTAAGAACTTCCTCAAGGACAAAACAGTGAAATTCGTTACTGTAGACTTTAAGAATGATAGCGATGTCCTGTGTTGGATAGGTCTCGTTGTAGGCAACTCCTTCGACCTCCAGAAGAATCGGCTGGTGTCCTCTCGTCAGCCTTCAATGCTGACCCTGGCAGGAGCCATGGTTCATCCTTCATACGGTAAACTGGAGAAACCTCCATACATGTTTCATCGTCATCCATGGCAGCGGAATGTACTAGATATAGACCACATCCACTACGCTGCAATGGATGGCTACCTTTGCTTCAATATCTACAAGGGTTGGATGAAGAGCAACAGCCAAGTGTGTGGTTCAAGCAAAGAAGTATCGGCCAAGAGGGAGAGGGACAAGGACGAAGTCGAGGACGTGGACGAGGACTCCGAGTAAGGTGGCAGTGTTGTTGCTCATGGTGGTTCTAAACTTCTAATGCAGTGTCTACCGGATTAGTTGCATAGTTTAATTTCATGTGTGCTTAGTTTAATTTGAGGGGTGTGTTGTGCTGAGCCCCCAGTAGAACTATGTTATGGTTCTTCTCGTTACTTTAACTCTTCAGTATGCACATACTACTAGTATTTCTTTAATAGAATTTAGCACCCCAATTAAGCACGTACTAGCTTTTTTAATAGTACTATATGCATAATTTGGCGACGAGCGCTCTCTATATGTACCACCTTTTTTTAATTTCAATTTTTGCTCCATGGCGCAATCCATCGATAGTACTACTGTACAAAAGTATACATTTTATAAATGGCTATAGTACTGTTCATCACATATATAGCCAGTTAAATTCTCAACCTAGAATGACGTGCATGCCATGTAGTAAAGCGATACGGAGGAAGTATAGTAAAAATGAGGTGATTTTACCGAGCGATCGGCGGGGGAGCATGGCCTGTCATGCGGTCCCACGTGTCATGATGTACCAAGGCGATGTGCGTGTCCCTCTTGAGGAAGAATCAATACTACATGGCTTGAGATGATGGCGAACCGAAGTGTGAAATAATGGTAGCTTCGTCCGTCTGGGAAGGTGCGGCATTGTGATTTGACGTCTCATTGCTCATTACTACTATTGGCCGGTACGAGTGGGGTGCATCCCCCCTGCTATTCTGCACTGTTATTTGGTGCTTGACAAGTCGACCCGGTTGCTATATGCCCCACGTGTCGGTGACATGAAGTACATAATTCATGAAAGGGAGCATCGACGGAGGAGTATACTACAGAATTCATGAAAGGGAGCGACTTAGTTTTGGAAAAATCTGTTTTTACGAAGTGTGTACCCACTAGGGTTTATACGGCTCATCTACAAAACATTCGTTTTTCCGTTTGATAAGTCTCCATTCTACTATACTAGTAGTAGTACCATTACATGTTGGATTTTGAGGTGCGTTAGATCACCCGACGGAAGCAGTGTCAAGAGGAAACTAACCAATGCATGTACAAGTTCATGGAATAGTGGTCATTCATGCATTCGTTCTAATTAATGCCTCGGTAAACATGACTTCTTGAGAAAAATGAGCGTACTAACGAAAGCATCACTAGCTTACACTCTGACCCGAGTAGCATGGGGCACGTGGAATCCCGTGTGAATCAGCAAGGACCACCTTGCAAGGCTAAATACTCCTGGGTGACCGATAGCGAAGTAGTACTGTGAGGAAAAGGTGAAAAGAACCCCCGACCACTCACCGTCTACCTTGGTTGGAGAGATTTTGAAATTGAGCCATAAACTGGAAAGGAGGGAGTAGTAACTTTTGTCTCGATTACTATTTGTGGCCTTGTATAGATGGAAAATGTATTTTTTATAGTGGCCTTGTATAAGTAAATGGAGGGAGTACTAACCAAAGTACGTAGTAAGGACGAGGAGTAAACGGAGGGAGTAGTAAAATTTTCTCCTCGTGCTGCGAGCCACCATGCGTGCGGGCGAGGGAGCAGGCGTAAAGGCGTACAGTACTACTACTACTACTACTACTACTACTACTACTACTACTACTACTCATAAGCAAGCTTCACCTCATCCTGCGAGCCACCGAGCCCGTGGGCGGGGGAGACGGCGTACAGCAAGCTTCTCCTTGTTCTACGAGTTGACGGGACACATCAAAAGTACTCCAGTGTATAGAGCCTTGCCTCTAAGGTAGGCCCCACATGGTTTGCCTCTTTTTTTAATTTAACATAACGCGTCAAGTCGCAATTTGTTTGTTCACCCATGGTAGACGATCCTCCCTCCACCAAGTGGATAAACAGTACATGTGCCAAATTACCACGTGGGCTGCCTTTTTCGTACAGAAATAAGGTGCATGGCCTGCATGTCAGTGACCCAACGCAGGCAGCGCACATCAGAGGAACCTTTTGTGGGCCAGGGCGGTCAGAAGCGGGCATTTCATAAACCGATGATTGTTCATTGAGTGTGACGTCATCTCTTTCATGTAGATAAGCCTACTATGTTGATAGTCCATTCGATACGTTGTGATTCATAACGACCACCGCAAACATCAATGTTCTGCTTATCACAGATAAGATTGATTAATACCCGTAACAATCCATGTCCTTAACAAAGGGTGCATGCACGTATAGGTTGAGCGTGTGTCTTGCGTCATGTGCTGTGTGCATGCAGGCGTTCGAGTGTTGCGTGCGTGCAAGGGTATGTTTCAGTGTTTCATGCATGGGTGCGTACGTGCGTGTGTTCGTGAGTGCATGTGTACGTGTCAGTGTTGCACGCCAGCATGCGTGTGTGTGTACATGTCAGTGTTGCACGCCTACATGTGTGCGTGCATGTGTACGTGTGGGATGAGGCTACACGTCAGTCGACTGACTTTTTCATCTCTGGTCATTTGATTTTCCAGCCGTTGGATACGAAATCAAGGGCCTCCAGTTTATCATCAAACTCCACCCCCCTGAGCCGCCAGCCACCACCGGCCGAACCACCCGCGGCCAGCCCGCCCTCCCCGAAACCACTCCCCACCGCCGGTCCACCGCTGCACCGGCCATCCCTCTAGCCCCCCCCCCCCCCCGCCGAGCTTTTTCTCCGGGGATCCCCACCCCATCGCCCAATGAATGCCACCCCCAACCGCCGGTGACTGCCAACCAGAGGTCTCACGACTTCGAATACCCACCGACCACTAATTTATTACCATTTCTGTCCTTCATATACGCGCTGATGGGTGGACCCTATGGTAATGTGCGCTGCTGAATGTGGACCGTTTGACTGGTCAATTGATCGTGTTATCAACAAATTACGGAGCTGTATGGTGAACCAGTGACCGTATGCTCACCCTAAAACGTACTCCTATTTTATAAACACAGTACAGACTCAAACTACCATTTCTTTCTTTCATATACGGACTGACAGGTGGGCCCCATGGTTACGCGCTCCGATGGTGCAACACTAGTTGCGCCGCGTGGAACGTTTGACTGGTCAATTGATTGTGTCATCAACAAAATACGGAGTTGTATGGGTGAGCCAGTGATCGTATAATCATGATATGTATTTGTTTAACATGGTACAGACGCAAGGGCTCATATATACGCGCAAGCACTCACCGCTATAAGCGCACACACGCGAACCCTACCCCTATGAGCACCTTCGAGAGAGTGGGCCAGCATATATGAGCTTGAGATTTTACAAGTCACCATAGGTGCCTCGTAGTCGAGTGGAACGTCTCCTCCCACTGAACGTACATCGCCGGAAAATACTGAAATTAACACAAGATAAATGCGAGCACCGGGACTTTAACCTTGGTGGGCTCGAGAAACCATTATACTCTAAGCATCCAACCACATGTCGGTTAGCACGACAAAATGTATGTGGTGATCATGATGAGCTTATTCTGAAGTCCAGTGACCATATCGTGCTTTCGCTTCAAATACAATGACCGTAAGTGCCATCAACAAAATACGGAGCACGCATCAAATGCAAAGTCCGTCAGTGTCATCAACAAAATATGGAGACGTATCGTGAGCTAGATACCGTTGAACTACTGTATATGCTTATTTTCTTAGTGGCCGATTGCGTGTGTGGTGTGGTGGGCACATCATTTCTAGTTGTGGTGGGTCAACATGAAGACTCATGGGTCGGTTCCATCCTGCGCCACATATAGGTTGGACCGAGGCGTGTTATACGAAGACCCATGTGGAGGACTCGGCATACAACACGAAGCTACCAGAGTTGCGGAGGACTCTATCCCCACTGGTGATAAGCTGACTATATATGATTTGCAACCCTAGGCCCTTAGTATGTTATACAAGCTTGGGGGCTAGTTCGTCGATAGTATACACACATGCACAATGTCTGGTATTCACGTGTACTTTGTACACACCCCTATCACTAGTATATAGTACCATGAGTAGGCTCTTTCCTCAACTGCAAGGGTCCGATCCGAACTAGGGTAAAACTTTGCCTCGTATTACCATCTAGCCTAATAGTCAGGGATATCCTACCGAATGATATGATGAAATCATATCTGCCAACTACTAAGAGAGAGGTGTGTCGGGGGGCAATGTGTGCGAGAGAGGCCTAAAGATAATGTGCGTGCGGGAGACACGTAGGCACATATATGTATGTATAGAGGGCTAGTAGAGACCGTGCATGTGGATATATGCATGTGAGAGAAATAGTGTTTTCCAACTGAGATTAATGAAAAGAGTGGTACATAGTAGTCAGAAAGAGAGAGAGAGAGAGAGAGAGAGAGAGAGAGAGAGAGAGAAACAAAGAGAGCATGTGCGTGAGACACCCCGACACCCTGAGAGAGATTGTGAGCATGTGTGGAAGAGAAATGCCGATGCATATAAAGTGTGTGCACTTATGCATTAGATAGAGATATATATAACACGTTTGTGAGAACCGGGCGAGGCATAGTGCATCTACGTGTAAAAGGCGGTTCTACGCATTAAATTAAAATATAAATGGCATTATTATTTTTGGATGAGATCATGAATTTCGCAAATTGCGTATGGACGAAAATCGGTCTATCAGACACCCATACTCTATTGAATTCTAGCATGTGCATGTGTTTATTTCATATTATCGATCCATAGAGTGAGAGCGGTTTGAAATACAGGCAATGGATGCTTTTGCAATTCATATATAAACATTAATTAGTGCACCCCATGTTGTTAGTGTGAAGCACTTTATACATTTGTCCCTTGCACGGATACATTCCAAATTGCTAGCTACGAAATAGAATACATGTCGAATTCAACATAAAGGGGGTTTCAAAGATTCGAATTCATAGGAAGTGCATTCATCTATTTGAACCCGAGATAATGGCATTTGTAAATCAGATGTAAAAGGGGGCATCAATCTTTGTTGTGAGTTTGAACATGCTATATATATTCATACGCATATCTAACTTTTTTTTGCAACCAAGGAGATTATATCTGGAACCATGCATGAACTGAGGTAAGTTGCATATTTTTTAATATATACTCGTGTATAATGTATATTCAAATGTACCCCCTCCATTCCAAAATAATCGTAGCTTTAGGATTTTCAAGAGTAAAGATTTGTGAAGTTTGACAAATCCTGAAAGTTCAATTCAAGAGAACCGAAAACGTTAATGCTTCTCCTCCCAAATATTGAACGAAGCGCCAAATAGGCCTCTGGTCACCCGAAACCGCGCGAGACTGATGTTTTGGTGGTAGGAAATTACTGTCCTGACTCTGGCCCGTGTAGCCTATCGGCCCGATGTCCAAAGGTCTAAACCGGGGTAGGTTTGTAACTTCACCAAGATGCCAGTCTCAACCGCCTCCGAGAAGCATTCATACGCCGTGGGCGCCTACCCATGCGCTCGGCCGAAATCTATCCTGCCCACATTTGGGACACCTGACATGACTGTCCTACCCCCAACCTGCAATATGTCCGAAGTTTTAGATGGGGGCAAAGTTTGTAACTTTCCCCAAATTTCAAACAAGCGCGTCTCAAACCGAAACATTGTTCCCCCTTAGTTCCCCGCCTCCCTCCGTTTCCCCATTCATACTCCGTCGGCCCGAAAATGCCCTCTCCACCAGCCGCGAAACCCAGCCTCCTCCGTCCTCCACCCCATAGCGGCCAATCCACTGCCGCCCTCCTCCATCACGCCGGAGCCGGTACCCCGACATTGTCGTCCAACGCAACCGCAACCGCAATGCCCTCAAGGACTTAGCAGCTGAAGCCGAGGCAGAGCTGCCTCCACGATGCTGACGCTAACGTGCGAGGTACCAGAACCACTCCGACCACGCCTCCTGTGCCTCACTGCTTGACTCCACTATCGCAGCCGTCCACCGCATCGAAGCTGTTCCTGCTACGCCGTTATTCGCCATGTCTCTTTATCCTTAGATGTCAACAATGTGAGGAAATAGACAATACAGTAGGCATGCTACATGGACATACGTTCCGAAAGTGATTTTATTATGTAGTTGGCACTACAATACATGCTAATGTATTACCGTAGTTCACCAAGAATAAGTTATGTATAAATGTTTAACCTACTTTGTTTGTTTTTGTCTCATTAGTAACTTCTCTGGTACACTAATCTACAAGTTGAAACTTTCAGGAAGCTATGGAACAAATGATTGAACAGCCACAACCACCTGAAGGTGACAAGGCTACTACAGGCACAATGTCACCTCTTGCTACAGTGCGTCAGTATCTCTCCACTAACAGTGCAAAAAGCACCTTCCTGCGTAATTCTGGGTTGGTTGTCAAGGTAACCTCGTCCAAATCGCCTACTGAACAAAATCTTCCTACTAGACAGAGTGATATATCTGTGCTCCAGACACAAGTCCAATCCCTAATGGACGTTGTTTCAGAAACAAGAATAGTGGTTGAGAAATGTCGTCAAGATATGAATGGTTTTGAAACCATACTATTAGACATTCGCTTCGTTGTTCAAGAGCAATGGCGGAAAAAAGGTGGAGATCGTGCTGCTCCATCAGATTCTACAGCCTGAAACATTAGCACTCAGGTCAAATGATTTGTGCTTCTATACATCTGATGGTGCTTTTATCTGGAAGGACTGTAAACTTTATGCCAACAGGCCTTTTGTTGTATGGTTGGAATTTATTTTGTTGTGATACAACATTTATGATGCTGCCTCAGGCTGCAGTAATTACGACGCTATTTTTGTATAGTGTAGGTTTATCTTAGTAATGTATTCGGCCGAAAGCTTCATAGGAGCCCAACATGCCAACATTCGTCGGGCCCATTCCAATTGGGCTAAAAATGATTACGGGCCGAAATTGGCATGTAGCCCACTAAAAATATCTGGGCCTAAATCAGCATAAGCTTTCATATTTTTCTGGTAGGCCTGTGCCCATAGTGGGCCTTTAACAGGCCTAAACATAATTTGGGCCCTCAGTAAAAATAGGTCGTTTACAGGTGTAAATATCTCGAGCCCATAAAAACATGGGCCTTTAATAGAGCGAAAGTGAGATTGGGCCCTGATTGTGCCAAATAACCCACTTGACTTAGCAGGCCGAAATGGTGGCCCATTTACGATGCAGATCTTTGACAGGCCGAAATTCGGACGGGCCGTAAATGCGCCGACCTAATACATGGGCATTTAACAGGTCGGAACTTCGGTCGGGCTAGATTATCGTCATTTTTATATGGGTCGTTAATGGGCCCGATATGACGTTGGGCCACATATGGCCCATGGTTTACGTCCGGCGTTAACAGGCCGAAAATGACAACATGCCGAAAGTGGCCCAAAGCTATAGTGGGCCTCTAACAAGCCGAATGTCAGACATGACCGAATATGACCCAAATCATTCACGGTCGTTTATGGGCCAAAAGTTTTGATGGCCTGTAAATGGGCCCAAATGAAGCCGGGCCTTTAACAGGCCGGAAAATACACCGGGCCGTAATTCGGCCCAATTACTTAGCGGACTGTTAACGGGCCAGAAGTGACCATGGGCCGCGTTGATGACAAGTTTAGGACAGGCCATTGACGGGCCGATTTGACAGAGAATGTTGGGCCTTTAGCTGGGTCGGCCCATTATGGTCTGCAGAATCTTGTGGGCTTTAGCTGGGCCGGCCCATTGTGGTCCGCAAAATCTTGTGGGCCTTTAGCTGGGCCGGCCCATTATGGTCTGCAAAATCATGTGGGCCTTTAGCTGGGTCGGCCCATTATGGTCTGCTAAATTTTGTGGGCCTTTAGCTGGGCTAGCCCATTATGGTCCGCTAAATCTTATGGGCCTTCGGTTGGGCTGGCCCATTTAAACTTTGTTGGCAACTTTTGGGCTGGTCCCTGTCTCAACATATCATAGGCCCATCTCGACCGTTGGATGAGTGACACCTGTGCCAACGCGGAGCTGACGCGTGGATCCGTCAGCCAATGAGAATTTTACACGTGGAAAATCGGCATTGGTCATGGCTGTTAACGGGTTATCGGATCCAAAATCCGACCCGATAGCTTAATGGAGTTCCGTTACGGTGGATGCCACGTGTCGGTCACCCTTGACGAAAGAACTTCTGTGACGCGTGATTTATCATCATGGAAGTGGACACTTCCGTGATGATAATTTTGGCAATGTCATGGAACACTTCTACGACAGCACATGTATGACTATCTTGATTCTGTCATAAATTTGTCATGGATGTACATGCATGACAGAAAACGCGACCTACTGTGACAAATACGTATCATCACGGAAGTGTATTTTTTTGTAGTGTAAGTTTGAACTGTTTATCATATCAGCAGGGCTTGTTTGATGATTCTTGGTGTTGGTAGGCTAGCTACTATGCGAGCTATAGTACTTGCAAAACACTCACTGTCGGTGTCAAAACCGGCGGATCTCAGGTAGGGGGTCCCGAACTATGCGTCTAGGCCGGATGGTAACATGAGGCAAGGGACACGAAGTTTTACCCAGGTTCGGGCCCTCTTGATGGAGGTAAAACCCTACGTCCTGCTTGATTAATATTGAAGATATGGGTCTTACAATAGTTGATCTACCACGAGATCAGAGAGGCTAAACCCTAGAAGCTAGCCTATGGTATGATTGTATGTTGTGATTGTTGTCCTACGGACTAAAACCCTTCGGTTTATATAGACACCGGAGAGGGTTAGGGTTACACAAGGTCGGTTACAAAGGAGGAGATATCCATATACGTATTGCCTAGCTTGCCTTCCACGCCAAGTAGAGTCCCATCCGGACACGATACGAAGTCTTCAATCTTGTATCTTCATAGTCTAACAGTCCGGCCAATGGAGATAGTCCGGCTGTCCGGAGACCCCCTAATCCAGGACTCCCTCAGTAGCCCCTGAACCATGCTTCAATGACGATGAGTCTGGCGCGCAGTTGTCTTCAGCATTGCAAGGCGGGTTCCTTCTCCGAATACGTCACAAAAGAATTTGAATACGAGGATAGTGTCTGACCCTGCAAAATAAGTCCCTCATTCCGCCATAGAGAGAATAATGTTTTTGCGGATCTAATTTGCTGGCTTGTTTTGGCAGCATGACGTTACGTCATGGCCCGGTGATTATTCGAACCGTTTCTTTTTAACCAGCTCCACACATAACACGAGGCGGTTTCGTGACACGTCTTGCCAAAGCGGAGATCGTGTTCCCCCAATTACGGGATTCTCATTAATACGGTCATGGGCAACCCAACCGTGTCTAGGACTCCTAGATTATAGGCAAGTCCTAAACGGCTACGGAGAGGACGCTTGATATTCACCCTCTTTATAAAGGGACGGGGTTTTTGCTTTTTCTCTCTCGTGCTCAATCGAACCCTTCCTCTGCCTCGAGTTCTAACACCCAAAGCCCAGGGTAGGTGCTCCGGATCTTCAACCATGTCCGGATCCAGCTTTCAAGGCCGATGGATGCCCTCCTCCATGACGGAAGAGGAGATTAAGAAGTCGAGGGAGGCCAGATACCTGACCGCCGAGGTTTTGCATCGGCTGCCTGCTCGAGGGTAGGTCGTCCCTACTCCCGAACCCAACGAGAACGTTGTGTTCATCTCCCACTTCTTCCGAGGCCTAGGCCTCACTCTGGACCCTTTCGTCAGGGTCTTGATGTTCTATTACGGGCTAGGTTTCCACGATCTAGCTCCGGACTCCTTTCTCCACATCACGACATTTATTGTCGTGTGTGAGGCCTTCCTCCGTGTGACCCCTCACTTCGGCATGTGGCTCAAGACCTTTGAAGTACATCCGAAGATGATCGAGGGGAAACATGCAGCGTGCGGAGGTGCATCAATAGGCAAGATGGCAGGAGCTCCATGGCTGAAAGGTTCCTTTCCAGAGGTGTCCAAATTATGGCAACGGGAGTGGTTTTACGTCACGGCTCCCAGAAGTGCCAAGTGGGTGGCTGCCCCCGCTTTCCGCCCGGGCCCCCCACCACAACTGATGTCATGGATTAGCAGGGGTCTGGGCTGGGGTCTAGCCAAGGACGTCCCTATACTGCAAAGCCGCATCCGAGATCTCTTCAAGGGAGATTTTAATTTGGTTGCGGTAATACAAGTTATGCTGGTTCGTCAAGTCCAGCCTTGCAAACGCCGACCCTTGCGCTTGTGGGAGTTCAACCCAGAGGGACCATGTGCCATTCAAAGTTTCCTCGGCCTGACGCACGAGGAGATGTACAAGTCATTCTTCGGACCTCAAGTGGAATGTTCGGATATCACCGAGGACGTGGGCCTGAGCAGTAACCGCGCCGCCAAACAAGTAAGAAATCCTCTAGCCGAACACGTTGTCTTTTATTCGAAGTTATTTCTGAGAGTTTGCTTTTTGACCAGGACTGGCTAACAAAGGCGAAGATGATTCGGTGTTTGGCCCCCCTCCCTGAGGGTTTGGAAAATCCGGTATTGGAGAAGATGCTCGAGGTCGCACCTTGCCCGGAGCCCTTGAAGGAAGATACCGAGGGAGATAATACGGGCGGATGCGGGCCCCCATCGCTATCCGCTCCAGCTGAGGGAACGAGCGTCTCCACGAAGGAGGACGATCGGGGGAGGAAAAGTACTGCTTCCGAGGATCCAGAAGCCGAAGCCTCCAAACGGGAGAAGAGGTCTCCCACTGAGGGTCCTGCCTTGGGGACTGCTTTTGCCGCACAAAGTCTATGGGGGGATCAGCCCTCCAACGAGTCGTAAGTGATCCAAAATATTTTAATAGTAAGGGTATGCTATCTTTTTCCTCTGAGAAAATAACCATCGCATATATCTTGCAGTTCGGGCCTCAGCACCTCTCAAATGAGCTCGTCTTCGGGGGATCTTCTTCCACAGATGATGGAGAGCGAAACGCCTCCCCCGGACTCCTCCGCTCCAGAAGCGGGCGACCCCGAAGTGTCGTCGCGGAGGGCCTCTCCGGATCCGGTGAGGCCAGAAGATAATCCCATAGACCCCCAAAGTCCCCAGTGTCTGGCTCCCGAAGAGAGCATACGGAAGAGTCCAGCACCGTCTGGTGTGTGGTCGGACGTTCTGAGGGAGTTGGTCGGGCGAGCGGCCATCTCAGAAGAGCACCGTACGCTGATGGGTACGGTGATGGAGAGAATCTCGTCCGCTGAAAGCGGATTACATGAAGCATTTATGAGTCTATTGACAGGCTTTGAGGTATGTGAGATAATATGTGATAGTACTGCACATGTTAGGTGTGCCCAATGTAGATAGTAGCCCCTGAGACTCTGGTTGTCGTCGAGAACGACAGCGAACAGAGGATCATATTCCCAGGCAATAACCAAACTGCCTCTATGTGCAGGTGGTGGAAGCTCCGGTGGCTAGCCGGACTAGTGAGTTTGCCCAATTAAAACGGCAACTGGATGGGGCAGACGCCGACATCGAGCTTGTTAACAAGAGGCTTGACGAGGCACTGGGTAAGTGTTATTATCTGGTGAACGCCACATAGTAAGAGCAGCATAATGCCAGTATCTTTAATATGTTGTGAATGCAGATGGAGCTGCCACCGTGGAAGCCTTGCGGGCAGAACTTGCCCGAGCCAAGGAACAAGCAAGGATTAGTAATGCGGCTGCTTTGAAGGCAGCCGGAGAGTTGAAAGCCGAGAAGGCCGCACATTGCGAGAGCCAGGAGAAGATGGCCAAGATGGCCGTAGAATTAAAAGACACTGCCGACCGTTGCCGGTTCCTTGAAAAAGAAAACCGAGCGAAGGCAACGGACCTTGAGAAGGCTGCGGCGGCGGACAAAGACACCCGTTATGCTATGAGAGCGAATAAGGATGAGCTGCGGGAAGCCGGGGATATTGCGGCTGGGAAACCCTTCATGTTATGGAGGAAGTTCAGAGATCCTCGGTATGCCCCTCTGGATCGGCTGTGGAGTTCGGCAGACGCGTATATGGATTTGGCGGCGAGCGCTGCCGATGCGGCCAAGTACTTCCAAGGTCAGACAGATCGTGAAGTGGACAAGCTGTTCTGGACGCAATTCCACGTTCCAGAGCGTCTGCTTTCATTGACTGACAAGCTAGCCGAATGGGCCGAACTGAATAGGTTGTCCGGACTCGCCATGAGGTCTGTTGTGGATCAGCTATGGCCGGAAAGACCAAAGCCAAACAGCTATTTCAGCTTAGTGCAGCAGTTCCTTGATGCAGTGCCGCGCATTAATGCGATGAAGAGGTCGGCGTGCATAGAAGGCTCGCGGATGGCCCTTGCCTGTGTTAAAGCATACTGGGCGGAGATGGACGCTACCACTGTTGCGGTGCAGGGATCGGCCATAGGTCGGGTGGCTGCCGAGCACTATTTCGAGGAGGTTCTCGAGGGTGCTCGTTTGATAGAGGCCCAGTGCTCGAAAAATATTATGTTTGAGTGATACGTATTTTCATTGTAAGCACAATGCTTTTATGAATTTTTTATAAGGTTATTTTTATACTTTTGCCTGAAAGTAGTATGATGCCTCTTGTGCGGCCGTTTATGTATACATGTGTATAACCTGAAAGATTGCAGTCGTCGGCTTCAACCCCCACGCATAAAATGCAGGGGTGTTCGCCAAAAACGCGTGTTCACACTTAACCCAACGTCTTGGTCCTATTAAGGAGGTGATAGCGTAGCGAGCGAGGCAACCGGACTATAATGCTTTAACACTTTCACTTAGCCATAGGAGTTTGACAGTGGGGCTACTAGATAGCCCCTGGTGGCTCCGCACTCTCCCGATCACGGGGTGCGTACATGCCTGGCCGGGAAACGGCCCTTCATTAAGGCGGAGGAATTCTAACATTCCGATAGGTCACCGAGTGGTTGACCAGTCTCACGCTATATCATGACAGTAAGTTTTCGGCTTTCTCTACTGAGGTGATCGTCCGGATGAACCAGGGCACAATCGCAGTAGTTCTCCTGGTGCTACCTTAGCCGGTAAAGCGGAACATAAGGCACCAAAACACAGGAGCCGGGCAAACCCAACATTTGACCAAAGACAATGATTCGGAGCTGATGCATATAAGGCCAAACTCACGACGCCGAACACTCCCTAAGGTATTTGGTCTTTATGGTATAAACCGGGCCTAAATAGTGCCCTTCGTAAGAAGCCCCTTGTGTCCAGGTACGTGCATTATTCTGACGTGGCCACATGCCAAGACGCCAACATCCTTCTCAACTGTGCTGAGAATTCGGTCGATATGTATCAACAAGAGACAGTAAAAAAGGTTTACGCAGGGTCTTAATCTAAAAAGAATCCTTGGAGTGGGTCCCTGCTGCACGTCTGCGCATGTGTCTCCGTTGTGCCATATCCTGGACAGGTGTAGCACGATGATTATCTGTAAAAGAGAGGAGCTTAGGTGAAAAAGCTGTCGTGCAAAAAGATAGTTTTTTAAAGAAATCATGTATAATTCAAGGTAAGTAAGAATTGCCGCTTGTCTGCGCACGCTGAGCCCCTTGTATTTGTAATAGGGGTGTGATCATTGATCCGGTAAAAATTGCATGTAGCTGCGCCGGACTCGTCTAACCGTGTCCGAGGTCGTGACGACCTGCTAAATGCTTTAGTTGGTGAGGCCGTTTTTAGTGTGCGGCTGCCAAGGCAGCCGCATGCTCTTCGGCGCGCAGAGATCGCTTAATACTTCCGTTCACTGTAATGATGCCACGTGGACCGGGCATCTTGAGTGTGAGGGAAGCGTAGTGTGTATTGCGTTAAAGCGAGCGAAAGCTTCACGCCTGAGTAGTGCTTGATAGCCACTTTGAAACGGAGTGATGTAGAAGGTTAAATGTTTGCTACGGAAGTTATCGGGGAAGCCGAATATAACTTTTAGTAGCAGGGAGCCTATGCAATGAGCTCCTGGGCGTGGCGTTACTCCTTTAAAGGTAATATTGCTATGGCAATTTTTTGTTGGGTCTATCCCCATTTCGCGGATTGTATCCTGGTATATCAGGTTTAGGCTGCTGCCACCGTCCATCAGGACTCGTGTGAAGTGGTATCCGTCAATCATTGGGTCTAATACCAAGGCAGTCCATCCTGCACGCCGGACACTTGCTGAGTAATCACGATGGTCGAAAGTGGTCGGTTGAGACGACCAGTGGCGGGACTCCGCGGTGGTAGGCCTTCGGGCGTATTTTTCTGGGAGTGCCGTTTTGTTTCTGCCATTGATCACGTGTAACACGTTTACTGTTTTGACTTCTGGTGGAAATTTCTTTTGTTCCCCAATGTCTTACTTGAGAGGCTCATCCTCATCTTCGCTTGGTGTATCCTCCCCCTTGTGTACGGCGTTGAGCTTGCCGGACTGCTTGAAGACCCAACATTCTCTGTGGGTATGATTGGCTGGTTTGCCAGGGGTGCTATGGACCTGACATATTTGGTCCAGAATTTTGTTTAGGCTGGACAGTTCGTCTTTGGCGCCTTTAGGGGGCGGCTTTTGCTGACCTGGCCGAGAGCTTTTGAATCTGGCGTTTACTGTCGTGCTCTTCGTGCTGTCTCTTTTATTCCGGTGTTTGTTATTGTTGTTGCGCCGTGATTTCCCGTTTCCATCTCTAACTTTAGATGTACTGGGGTCGCTGGAGCTGCATCGGGCTAGCCAGCTGTCTTCAGCCGCGCAAAAGCGGGTCATGAGGCTTGTTAATGCTGCCATTGTTCTCGGTTTTTCTTAGCCGAGGTGTCGAGCAATTCATTCATCACGGACGTTGTGCTTAAAAGTTGCCAAGGCTTCAGCGTCCGGGCAGTCGACAATTTGGTTCTTTTTAGTAAGAAACCTGTTCCAAAGCTTTCGGGCTGACTCTCCGGGCTGTTGAGTTATATGACTCAAATCATCCGCATCCGGAGGTCGGACATAAGTCCCTTGAAAGTTTGCCCAAAAAGCGTCTTTGAGCTTTGCCCAGCTTCCAATGGAGTTTTCGGGGAGGCCTTTAAGCCAATGACGAGCTGGCCCTTTGAGTTTGAGTGGTAAGTACTTGATGGCGTGGAGATCATCTCCTCGAGCCATATGGATGTGGAGGATATAGTCCTCGATCCAGACCCCAGGGTCTATTGTTCCGTCGTATGCCTCTATGTTTACAGGTTTGAATCCTTCTAGAAAGTCATGATCCAGCACCTCGTCGGTGAAACATAGGGGGTGTGCAGCACCCCTGTATCTGGGTGTACTGCGTTGTTCGGATGTTTGTTATGTTATATCGTATGCTGGGGCGCGCATGCGTGGTCCATAGATGGATCTGGTTGCGATGTCCTTTTGGTGCAAGCCCTCGCATGAATCGCGTATTGTCTTGTGGGTGGCATTGTTTGCCGCTCTATGTTGGCCGTGAGGTCGTCTATCCGGCCAGGTGGCCATTTTGATTTTTGGTTGTGAGGGGTCTGAGGCCTCCTCATCGAATTCAGGTAGCAACTTCCGCTTTGGGTAGCTCTTGGTGGGGCGATTGTCGCCGTACTTCGCTGCTGTGTTGAATACTTCACTCCATCTGATTTGGAGTGTGTCCTGCGCAGCCTTGAGCCTTTGCTGCTGCGTTTTCAGACTCCTCGCGGTGGCAACAAACCTTTGACAGGCATTCTGCTGCTCCAGGTGCCTATTCGGCGTTGTGTCGTCCGGACTATTATCTTTGACAGAATTGGTTTGTTCGGTTTGATTCTCCGTATTGCCGTGGTCCGACAATGGTTCGCCCTGCTCCAATGCTGGGTCTTTGTTATCGTTATTTCTGGCGAGGCGTGATTTGGGGCGGCGCTTTGACTGCTTCTCGAGGGAATAAGCCTTCGGTGCATCCTTCCGTTCCTCGTCGTCTTCTTTTGGTGTGTCCACCATGTATATGTCATATGATGAAGTGGACGTCCAGCGCCCTGTGGGCGGTGGTTCCTCTTCGCCTCCCGCATCGTTGTCCATATCGTTGATGTCTTCGGAGTCGAAGTTGAGCATGTCGGTTGAGTCATCGACGGTGGATATTAAGTGGGTGGTGGGTGGGTGTCGAATTTCTTCGTCGTCCACATCCCAATCCTGTTGGCCATAATACGGCCAGGGCTCTCCTGAGAAAGAGAGAGACCTTAGTGAATTCAGAATGCCGCCGAAGGGCGAGTGCTGAAAGATATCTGCGGCAGTGAATTTCATGATCGGCGCCCAACCGGATTAGATTGGTAGGGGCGCTGATGGTTCGGTTTCCGGAAGAGTGTCCAGCACCTTGGAGTCACGGGCTGCACGAAGATTTATGCTGGTGTTTGGCTCGATCGCCGTTGAGACTGCAACCCCTGAGGCGGTGTCTAACCACCCGTCCTCGATTGGCGCAGGTGGCTCCGAGCTAAGGGTCGGAGCTGATGCGGGCGCGACCTCTAGGGTACCGTCCGGTGGCAGAGCTAGGTCATACCCATCACGACAGTGCGGTGCGCCCGGCTGTGGCTCGAATCTGTCGAAGATCAAGTCCCCACGGGATGTTGGCCATGTAATTCAAACTTCCAAATCTGACCTGATGGCCAGGGGCGTAGCTTTCAATCTGCTCCAGATGGACAAGCGAATTAGCCCGCAGTGCAAAGCCGTCGAATACGAAGATCTATCCGGGGAGAAAAGTCTCACCCTGGACCGCATCGCTATCGATGATAGTAGGAGCCATCAAGCCTAACGGCGACGACACAGAGGAACTATCAATGAGAGCACCAATGTCAGTGTCAAAACCGGCGGATCTCGGGTAGGGGGTCCCAAACTGTGCGTCTAGGCCGGATGGTAACAGGAGGCAAGGGACACGAAGTTTTACCCAGGTTCGGACCCTCTTGATGGAGGTAAAACCCTACGTCCTGCTTGATTAATATTGAAGATATGGGTGTTCCAAGAGTTGATCTACCACGAGATCAGAGAGGCTAAACCCTAGAAGCTAGCCTATGGTATGATTGTATGTTGTGATTGTTGTCCTATGGACTAAAACCCTTCGGTTTATATAGACACCGGAGAGGGTTAGGGTTACACAAGGTCGGTTACAAAGGAGGAGATATCCATATACGTATTGCCTAGCTTGCCTTCCACGCCAAGTAGAGTCCCATCCGGACACGAGACGAAGTCTTCAATCTTGTATCTTCATAGTCTAACAGTTCGGCCAATGGAGATAGTCCGGCTGTCCGCAGACCCCCTAATCCAGGACTCCCTCCCTCACCGAACAGAAACGTTGGGGCTGATGAGCTCATGGTACGCTTATACTTATCCCTCGTCGATCGACCAATAGCCCTAGCTCCTAAAATTGTAGGCTTAGCGATCAATGAGACAATAGTCGACATACATTCAGGCCTCATTTGGTTCATAGGGTAGGAAAATCGTAGCAAAATTACAGATAACATGCAACACAAAATCATAGCAGTGTAGAGACGTACTCCCTCCGTTCCAAAATAGATGACCTAGGCGGGCTAGTTTGGCCTAGTGGGTTTCAGTAATATGACGTGGTACAGTGCCGTCCAGTCTTCGCGTGTGGTAGCAGTATTGTGGGTATAGTAAGTTTTCTTGAAGAAGCGGAATTCAATGAAGTCATGATGGTTCCTTCGTCCGAACAACTTACAGTGGGAAAGGTTGGGCTTACGATACGAGCGGGGTAGACCAGGATAATTTTGTGCATGGCAGGTGGACCAGGATGGTCGACATTCCACATGTCGGCGAATGAAAGTATTCTTTCCGATATAGAGGATGAGCAACGAGTATTCATTGTTATTTTTGATGAAAGCTATTGTCTCCACTATTACAACGGAGGAGTGTGAAACACGGCAGCCCAGTGAACTTGGCATGTGCACCACTCCCTCCTTCCTCATGTAATGCCCAGGTTACAGCTTTTTCTCACTTTCTCTCTATCTATTTCCTCTCAAATGTTTTTTACCTTTCTTTTTTTAAGACACAATTGTTTTTATGCCTTTTTTAGAATTAATTTTTTATACCTAGGAGCACATGTAGAGATGGGCTCTTGTAGAGCCCACTCCTTGACTTTGTCAATGCCTCTCTCTCCTCCACATAAGGAGTACTACTTGCTATGCATGCATGCGGCGGGCAGCTGGCGTCTTGAGGGGCCCAGGGCGGTGAGAGCAGGCTCTGGAAGCGGTCCGGACTCCAGCATGGCCCACCTCATATTATGACCATATATTTCTTGGAGTCCATGTGCGGTGGGCGGGCGATCTCTTCTCCCTCCCCCGTTTCTTTCTTCTCAGCCGACGCCCGCCGAGCGATTAGATTTTGGCTATCGACGGTTTATTCAATTACAGTCCCACATGTCAGTGAAATTGCAAGACAACGCATGTCACCTCTGGTGAGCGGCGTGCGAGCCGGACTGTCGGGGTTGCGACGCGTACGAGTCATAAGTGTGCTGCCTTTTCATTTAGAACTTGCGAAGCGCAACATTTTCGAGCGATCGATCGATAGAAATCCAGAACAAAATGACGAGGGCGGTGCTTTCCCACTCGTTAGGCAGGCTAGTTCGAGTGATATGACGTGCTATAGTGTCGTCCACTTGCTCCATTTTTATGTAAGCAAGAGTTTACACTATTACGCGGGAGGAGTGCGAAACACCGCGGATCTGATTTTGATCGAGGGATAACTGTTCCTTACCAAATAATGGAGGATTGTTAGCGATTATAGAATGATAGTTAGGGCATCTCCAGCGCTGGCCCACAAATTTACACCGGCATCTGTCCGAGGACACTGATGGATGCCATCCGATGCTGCCCGCATACCTTTCGGCAACTATATGAACTAACCGGACGAAATTCGTGCAAACAAAGCAAATTTCAAATTAACCAGATGAAATTCATTACATTTCAAAAACTTTTCCAACAAACTGGACGAAATTCATTACATATTTCGCACAAACCATACTAAAACCTACTATAAACCTAATCTAAACGATCGTCGGCACCCGACCACCATGTCCGGCCATGAACCCGGGAAAGCCGGCCATTGCCTTTGCCTCCTCCTCATCCGCCTCGATAACCTCCTCCTCCGGAGCACAAGGTTCTGAATATTTCCGCCTCCACGTCGTCATCAAGTGGCTAATCGACCGCCGATGTTTACCCCACCAAGCTTGGCATCGACTGAGTGGAGTAGCGGTGGCCTTCCCGGGACCAGAGCGGCGGAGACCTACCATGTACTACTCTTCCTCGTTGCCGGCTGCGCTCGCGCACGCGCACCGGCTTCGTGGTTGTCGCAGCGGAGGGCGGCCGGGGGGTGCCGGCGATCTCCTTTGTTTGCTCCTGCGATAGTACCTCGAAGAGAGCTTTGGAGCGCGCTGGAGCGAAGCCGCCGATGTCCCTCGTCTGCTCCTGCGACAGTACATCCAAGAGAGCTTCGGAGCGCCAGGATGCCATGGTTGAAGTGATGCCGACAGAAGGAAGGGACTGAAGGAGAATAAGTGTGGGTCTTTGGCTATGGCTGGGAGCTGGGGCTCAAGTTAATATAGCAGGCGAATGGCAATGAGCCGCGGCAGATGGATGGACAACTGGCGCCGGAGTAGGTTCGTCGGGCATGAATGTGGACGATGCTTCAGTGACTTAACTGCAGATGCATTTGGGTTACTAACATGTGGGCCCAACGGGCATCTGGCCCGCATGTCAGTGACACACCAATTGCACCTACAGTTAAGTCCAGTGAATGCGGCATTGACATTCTGGAGAGACGGTGACCGTTTCAGGCGGGAAGCGCGCGCTAGCGATGGAAGGGGTTTCGGTGTGCAGTGGCACTAAGATCGGTCGCTCACGATATTACATACTCCGTACCATACTACCATAGTACCCTCTCTAGCTTAGGCTATTTTATAGATTGTCGTTGTGATGGACGATATACATGAGCAAGGTGGTCCGAGTATGACCGTTGGCGACGACCTGGGTGACTCTCCCTTGGAGTTCTGCGTGCATGGCAAGTGGACCAGGATGGTCAACGTCCCACATGTTGGTGAACGGAAGTATTCTTTCCGATATCAAGGAGCAAGGAAATCGCGTGGTATAGTATCACTGCTGATTAGTTCGCAAACAAAATAGTATCACTGCCGATTTATAATTATTTTTATTTCTAATGAATGCTATTGTTTCAACTCTTACGATGAAGGGTGCCAAACACGGCACGTGCTGGATGTCCCACACATCAGGGAAAGGAGTGGGACATGAACAACGTGGTAGAGCCCAGCATAAAAAAACAGCGTGGTAGAGCGTCTCCACTTCTTCCACTTCTGGGTCGGAGACCAGACGTAGTAGTACTTAGTGGTATGAACGATACAAAGTGCGACCTCGAGAGAAAGACACGTCTAGTTGGAAGGTCTCGGGGCATACACGTAAAAAAATATAAAAGTTAATATGTGCCTCCAACTAATATAGTAGTAGTAGTAGTAGTAGTAGAGTACTTAGGCACGTACTCCATAACATCACCGTGCATTGCACGTACAACATTTAGTGGTAGTACATAGTAAGAGACAAATACCGCCCAAGAGTTCCCTTCTCGACCTACTTTTGGGTGTTTGGTAGAGTGTATGGAGGGTGCATGAGTCCAGACTAGTTTAGCACAAATACACTAGAAGCATGCATGAAGAGAGCATGCATGCAGAGGGGTGTTGAGTTGAGCATGCATGAAGAGGGAACAACTATGCTGAGACGAGAACGCAACCAAACACACCCTATATGCCATGCATGTTCATACCATTGGTGCCTTTCTACTTCACTTACTGTGCTAGATTACTCAGGTTCGTACGTCCACTCCTGGGTACATGTCTGTCTCGTAGTTCCAGTCCCACGTGTTCTTCATATAGATGGAACGATCCTTGCATAACACGTGCACCTTGATGCTAGATGTCTCGCGTGTTGGCAAAAGGATGAACAAAGCTCACATAAAAAATAGAGTGGAAGATCATAGATTCTGGACGACCGGGAAGGAGCAAGGAACCTTGTGGTGGAGCGTCTGCACTCATAATATTTAATATTATTCAGCGATATAAAATTAACCAATCATCTCCATAGTGGACTGGAAGAGTAGAAACACGGCAGCCCAGTGTAGTTACATCATACTAGTACATGGCTAGCCCACACTATCACCATATTTCTTGGCTTCCATGCAACACCTATCTCTAGTAATCCAGCAGCCTGTATCGCTTCTCCCTCCTCGTCTCTATCAAAGTGCGGCGGGCTGGCGTTTCTGCCGTCTATTGAGGTCGGTTAACTATCACATGTTAGCGACATGCCAAGAGCATTCTAAAAAAAATTCCTTTCACGTTCCATTTTCAAAAAGAAAAAATCCTTTCACGTACGAATTTGCATGTATGCTTTGAGCAACTTACATGTCCTATACTGCTCCTGTTTGATACTCTAACTTAGCTAGAGGTTAGACTAACTCATGACTAACCTTGAACTAACTGTAGCCAAAGAGGTGTTTGGGTGACAGGGTTAGATTGACAATAAATACACTTCATGGAGAGAGAAAAGTGATTTTTTTGGTGGTCCCAATGAGAACTATCTCCAGTTAGCACCTCTTGGGTGGGATAGTTTTTTTTGGTGGGTTCGGTGCAACTTGCTCCAATTTAAACCCTCATGCTTGGATACTTTAGGGATATTTGAGGCCCAACTAGCTCAAACTAACTCTAACCCATGGATCCAAACAGGGCCTATGGCCAGTCTCGACACGGAGCAGTCGCGTGCATCGGGAAGCGGCGCTCTCTCGGTCGTCGCGCCACTTTAAAGCTGGCGCCAGTGAGAGGTCGCCTCCGCTCTGGCCGGGCATTAATGCGGCACTGACACTCCAGGGCGACGCTGACCATTTCACGCGGGAAGCGCGCGCTGGCAAGGGAGTATAGGTTTTGAACCGTTTCAGGTGTAGTACTGGTAGTTTGCAAAACTACTCAATTATTGCACTCAGTTTCCTAAGAAATTGTGGTAAAAAACATTACTCCACAGCCCGCTTCCCTTCTCCTTCCTCTTCCACCGCCCGCGCACGTCCGCGGGAAGCGACCGGTCAACCCTTATATAGGAGTGCTAGCACAAAAAGATGCATGCATGACCACTAAAATTTCCATATTAAAGCGTCGCTCCGGTGGGAGTATGGCATATGTTGTTACCTTCGGCCGGCCCATGGCTACTAGGCAACGGTGACCAGAGAAGAGGCGGCGGGAGGGGTATGAATGCAGCTACTGTTTGGGTTTGCCTTCCGGCTTAAATAAATGTGCAGCATCACGTGTACCCGCGGGTGCACAAATTGTAACATACGTGTCTGCTTAAGTGGGCGTCACGTAACTGGTGTGTGTGTGAGAGAGAGATTCTGAGAGACAGAGTGCGTGTGTGCGACTCTACTCTTCGGAGATGTACTCAACCTTTTGCATCGGGATATAAGTATAATGGTATTTACTTTAGCTAGTGATTTACGTGGCCATGTTAACGTGGTTGTGTCAAAAAAATGTCACTTCCTGCTTGTGATTTGCGTTATATAATTACAAGCAAGATTCTCTTGCATTGCACGGAACATCAATATGCATTTTTTTTACAAAACACCTGTTGTGATTGACCCATGCAGGAGTAATCCCATGTGTAAAAACTAATGATATCTCGAGAATTTTGTCAGAAAACTGGTATCTCGAGAATGTCATCGAAAAAATGAAAGATGAGAGATAAGGCGAGGAGGAGTGGAGCGTGGTGGTGACTGGTGGTCGGAATGGGCGGAGGCATGGGGATGGACGGCGCCGGCAGGCGGCAGCGGCCACCATGCATGCTAGATTGTTCCAGAGACTTATTCCTTTTTTAATTGCTGAGCAATGAGATTGCGGGAGACAATGATGTGGAGAGAAGTGCGGGTATCTTTTGTAAAATTATCATAGTTTGCTCTCTATCCTCAGATATAGATCATACGGTCTGTATTACAAGATGGCAGGCACACCATCACCGCCAACTCGTTTTTTTATAAGGGTACAGATGATAAGTTTGATGACTACTAAAGTAAAGTGGAATTTGTCCATGGTATGCAAGTAAATAAAGGTGATTGTTTATCATACGGGTAAGGTTGGATGAAGGGTGGTAGGAACAAATGCTCCGCCTAGAGCATGTGTGTGTGAGATGGAGTCTTAGTGTGTGTGGGGGTGTGTGTGTGAGAGAGAGAGAGAGGAGAGAGAGACGGAGTCTTAGTTTGTGTGTGTGTGAGAGAAAGAGAGAGATGGAGTCTTAGTGTGTGGGGGGTGTGCGTGCGTGTGTGTGTGTGTGTTTGTGTGTGTGTGAGAGAGACAGATAGAGATGGAGTCTTAGTGTGTGGGGGGGTGCGTGCGTGTGTGTGTGTGTGTCGCGGGGTCCTTTGTGGCGGATGTAATTTAAGTGTGCATGGCTTCATCATAAAGAGGTGATGTGCATGGCAGAGGCCACCAACGATGGGGTGCGAGAGAGAAAATGCCCATAGAGAGGGAAGAGAAGGTGTGTGCGCGTGAGAGGAGTCGACATTGAGAGAACGTGTTTGTTCAAGAGACACCGAGGAAGACTACTATATATCGATGGTGCATGTAGGCGGGAATTAAACAAAGGGATGGTCTTATTGGTTTCGGGGATGTAGGGGAAGAGTGAGAGGCGGGGGGTAGCTAGAAGGAGATTGTTAAGTGTGAGTGTGTGTTTTACCCATCCAGGCGGAAGTTATGTGCACAAAAGAGGAGAACGATTCGATGTGGCGTTAGGATTGAGGGTAACTAACTACGTATGGAGACATAGAGACCTTGAACGTGCATGTGTGAGAGGTATACATGTATACGTGGGATGTGTGTGTGTGCGCGCGCATGATCGAGATAAAAGAAAGAAGACATAAGTCAGAAGATCAACGACATGGGAGAGACGGATCGGTATGACAATATGCATGCATGTGAGAATGCAGGGAAGAAGGCCCAACAATTGAGCATGTGTTTTTGTCTTTAAGAGATAGTGGTGTGGGCTGGAGCATGCATCTATGGCGAGCAGAGGGAGTGAGGCGCAACGATTGTGCAAAAGAGACCAACCTATAAATGCATATGTAGATATGTATGAAGAGACATATATAGTGTGGGTGATAGGAAGCAAGACTCCGTGCGAGAAAGAAATGTTGACGGAGAAACTACAGATAGATACAGAGATGGAGATGCTAGCTAGAGGGACATCCGCTAATTTGGGTGTTGGAGATGACCGTCGGGTCATTCAAAGGGTGAAGTTATATGTGTGTGTGAGAGGGCACTTGACTGCATGTAGAGAGAAACATATGTAGTGTGCGTGATAGGAATCAAGAGTGAGGGCGAGAAAGAAGGTTGATGGAGAAACAGATAAATAGAAAGATAAAGATGCTAGCTAGTGTGCGTTAGAGATAGGAGTCGAGTGGATCAGAAGGTTGGGTTATGTGTGTGGGTGTGAGAGAGATAGAGAGAGGGTGCATGTGAGTCACATACAAACAGATATCATAGAGAAATGAGATCCAGAGAGACGGAGTTTTGTGTCTGCGAGAGAGAAAGATATTTCACAACAAGAGTGATAGCTAGAGAGACATACGAGGGAACGCAAGATATCTCTAGGGAGAGAGGGTGTGTGTGAGCGACATACAAGAGAACAATGGAGAAATATGAGACCCTGGGAGACAGAGTTTGTGTTTGTGTGTGAGAAAGAGATATTGAAGAGGAATAGTCATAGGTTCTCATACCTAAGGAGCAAAAGACATCTCTGTATGAGTGGTGTGCGAGTGGCACACATGGGAATAGTAGAGAGAAATGAGACACCGAGAGACAAAGTTTTGTGTTTGTGTGAGAGAAAGAGATTCCACATGGAGAATCATAGTTAGAGACACATAGCAGGGAGCGAGATATACTTAGAGAGAGATAGAGTGATGAAGGTCGAGGGAGAGAGTACTGTCAGTGTGTTATGAAGATAAAAGATCATTGTCAACATACAGGTAGCACAAGAGATACCTGAGAGACGATGAACGCGTATAGGTCCAAAGAGATAGTCCTATATAAGCATGAGTGATAGCTATATGAGACGAATATCTGGATTAAAGGGGATTCAAATATTTAAACTGGAGATCGCGACATCGATAATATCATAACGCAAATTGGTGTATCAAACATGCATATTCATTTGAATTTGGACACACGTGTAATGTTATATAGTTTATCAATATTGGTGATCCATAGATTCTTCAATTACAAACAATGCATGGTTTATATGAAATTAATGTCTAAACGGGATTACACTATATGTTGCATGTGTGAAACACATTAACATGTTTTAGAAGTAAAAAAACCCGCATGAAACACACATTAATTGGAGACAGTTAGCGAGGAATGCATACATTGGATTTCAACATAAAGTGGTTTCAAATATTTGAAAATCTGAATTGATGGATACAACCTTATGAATCTGAGATCATGCCATTTGTAAACCATATTTATGTATAAATGGTGTTGTGCTTTTGAAAGTATATATAAAAAATGATGTATATAGAATGTAATTCCAATTGAAAATGGATCCCGCCCGAAAAAAATAGAATACAAACGGGATTCGAATTGAGTTGGCACGGTAAGCGTGAACTCTGCAAAATTTGAACGAAGCGGGGAAAGTAGCAGTAACCGCCCGAAACCAAAATCTGCGAGATGGAAATCACTACTGCCTATCCCTGCCACGCAAAGCCTATCTGCTGGATTTCTATAGGTTTCGATAGGGGTAGGTTTGTAATTTCACCCAAATGTGACGTAACCGCCTCTCACCCGGATTCATACACGGTGGGCGCCAAAACACAGTGTGTCCTCGGCCAAAATCGACTCCCTCCCTGATTCATATTCATACACGGTGGGCGCCAAAAACAAACTCTCCTCGGCAAATATTCGGTGTATGCGAGATTACCGTCCTCTCCCCAACCGACTAATGTTGTTGTGATGTAGTAGAAATTTGAAACGGGGGCTAAGTTTGTAAATTTCCTCGCATTTGAGACAAGCGCGCCCTAAATACATGGTTCCCCCCTTCCTCTCTACCTCCCTTTTCCCCATTCGTACTCCGTGGGCGCCAAAACACCCTCTCCACCCCACCCTCCTCCGCCCGCCGCCGTCCGCCACCCCATCCACCGCCGTCCTCCTCCACCATGCCGGAGCTGATACCCCGACGCCGCCGTCCATTACAAGAGATCGACCTCTCTCATCCACGGCTTCGGACCGGGATCCTTGCATCCCGTCCTCTCGCTTCATCCCCGTCATCGTCCACCTTGCCGGCGCCGGTCCTACGACCGTCTCGTCCACCGCGCCCCGCCGCCACCGTCTACCCTCCTAGATCTGCTTCCACGCCGCCGACAGCCATCGCTACCGCAGCACCGTCAAATTCTCAGCAGATGTGTACACGGCGCCGCACCAGAGGCGGTACTCTTTCGTATCTGCTCAACTTATTTATCGCAGCAAGAAAATAGATCGCCACTGCTTTACTCTGATTTCTTGTCTTGGTTGTGAAGTTGCCTTTGTCCGGTTTGCACCTTCAGATCTGCCATGGCACGCTCAACACTATACTCCCAATGCTTATGGTTTTCCCCTTTTATATTCCACACTAGTTAAATCACAGTAGACTAAATTTCAAAATTGGGTCAGTTAATTTTTCAGAGCTTGTCGGAGTTCGCCGGTGCGATCGAAGGGGCTCGGGTGGTTGTGGGGCCTCGCCGAACAAAGAAAACTCGACGCGGGTGGGGGTTGGGGCGAGGGTGGGGGTGGGGTGGCGGAGGAACACAGGCGATGGGGGCCGGTGGTCCGGCCGGCGGCCCGTGCGGTGTTCTGTATGGGAAGAATCAGAGACGAGGAAGAAGAAGGGCTAGGAGACATAGGATCTTCATCCAACCGCCTGAAATGGTCGAGAGACAGCTGGGAGTTGCATTCTTAATGCGCTCTGGTTCATCATGTGTGGGCACTGCGCAACCAACATTTTATTATCCAAAATCTACTTGCTCTTCTTTACCATGTTCCTCTTCTGTTCTTCTTTAATATGTACTCTCTCCGTTCCTAAATACAAGTCTTTGTATAGATTCCACCATGGACTACATATGGAGCAAAATGAGTGAATCTACACTCTAAAATGTATCTGGATACATCTGTATGTGATCCATAGTGGAAATCTCTACCAAGACTTATATTTTGGAACGGAGGGAGTATGATAGTAGTACAGTATGTTCCTTGTACTGAAGATGAGCAGGGACATTTGCAGTGTAGAGGTCTATACGGTCGGTTGTGATGGACACTTTTAGCCTCTTTGATTCGTAGGATCTTGTAAACATAGGAATAGGATTTGTAGTGGCCTGCCCACTTGAATCCTATAAGAATAGCAAGGAAATGCAGGGAGCTGTGTCGCCTTTGAGAGTTACACTGATATTAACGTAACGCACCTTCACTTGAAGAGAGCTGGTATCCAAAGCCTTTCTAGTCGTACTAGCAATACTAGCACATATATTCCAGCAAGTTCCACTTTGCCGATTTTACTCTGATGCTTAAGGTTTTCCCATTATATCTACACTATGATCTGTGTAGCTGCTTTGTGTCGCACTAGCAGCAGTCCACTCTTGAAGCTAAACACTGCAATGACTTACAAAATTGGCACCAAGGCATTGAGTGCCATTCTGGATGCAATGAAACTCATACGCTCCCCACCTGTTGATTCTTGTTCAGAATATGATCCTAATGACTATTCTAATTACCTCGAGGAGTCACAAGCAGATGGCCTGTCATGTTCACCCATCAAGGTGCCTGTTCTAATTTGGCAATGTTTTATTGATTGCGGGTATCTTGCATATGTCGTCTTGCATTTCTTCTACTTTGTTGCACCGCCATCTGCTTAGTTTACTCATCATATATGTTGAGATGCCATGCCCATCCATTATCAATACATATTCCATCTGTCATCATACCATGTTTTTCCACTCAAATGTTGTTCTTGTGCATCAGACATCAAAAAGGAAGAGGGTGATTGCCGAACCTGAAGGAGCACCAGCAAAGTCCTTGAAAAACGTGGTGGTGCCGGAGAAATCAGACAACACCCCACTTATATTGGATGTACAACCAGTGACACAAAACGTAGGATCGACTCCAGCAGACTATACCCATACTTCACTGGCCACACCACTAGCCCCACCACACAAGACCTGCACTCCAGCAAAAGGTATACCGATTTCATTTGCCATAGCACCAGTTGTACCATAGAAAAATCCCACTCCAGCAAAAAGTACATCAAGTCCACCGGCCGAAGACCTATCCCAACTGCAGAGGCGGCCAATTCCTGCAGATTGGAACCCCATTCCATTTATTCCCAGTTTAAAAGACAATGCTTTCAATATTGTTAGGGACTACGTGCATATATTCCCATCCTGGGAAGATTATTGTGAAGACAAACACCATTTTCATATCTTCATGTCCAACTTACGTGTAAGTGCTATTATTCATGGTTATTATTTTCCTGTTTTCTGCTGATTGAACACATCAATGATTTACATTACATTGTTGTAACTAGGCGAGGGTCAATCTGGATAGTCATGACGAGCAAAGCTTGCTTGTGCTTTTCAAGGAAGCATTGCAACAGTAGTGGTGTTACCTGAGGAAATCACACTTTGATGGCAAGTCTATAAATGAATTTCCGGTGAAGTCTCCTATGCTAAATTTAGAAGACATTGAATGGAAAAACCTTGTTATGCACTGGTCTCGTTCCCATGATGAGGTACTGTCTATGAAATCACATGACAATTTGAACTTCTACTTTTCCGCATGTGCCTTACGGATCTTTTTTGCAGGAAATCTGCTCGAAGAAGAATTCTGTTTTGACAAGAACGACAGGATATCACAAATATGCTGCCCGCTGCTTTGCTCTTATTAGTACATGTTGTCCTGTATCACTGTACTTGCATACATACCTGGTTCATTATGTGACAACAGTATGCATGATAGCTTGCTTAGCAATTGTTCGCTCCAAATTATCTGATCTGTATGAATGGTTACATTAGCGTAGAATATATCCAATGCCAATGTTTTTTTAGCTCTGCATTGTTCTTGTAAGTACATGATGTCCTTTATCAGTGTACTTATAATGACAGGTAGTTGTTCATGTACCATCACTCTACAGCTTATTTTCCTTTGCCCTCCATTTTATACACATCAGATCTATATTTACTCTTACCATAAGGTTGGTACTGAATAAGTTTAGCTGTGCATTGCTCTGGGCTGTACCTTTTGCCTGTATCGCTCCACTTACATTTATAGCTACTTGGTTATGTAGCATCACTCTTCATCTTATCTTAAATATTCTCCATTTTTTCATATATTATCAAATCTATATTTACTCTTAACAAAATGTAGAATAAAGGCAATGCTTTTGAAGAAGATTCTGTGGTAAACTTCTTGAATTGCCCCCCCCCCCCATCAGCATGGACAAGGCCTTTATAGAGCCTGTCTTCACCAATAATGTAAGTTTGTCCATCTCAAGCCTTCAAACTTTGTTGTATATATTTGGTTAGGCATGACTGCAACAGTTGTTTATTTTTTATGTTTGCATCAAATTGCTTGTTTAAATTTTATTATGTAGTTCATAAACAAAAGTTTGTCCTTTCTCAATTTAAGTTTTCAGTTGTACAACCAAGTTCCTTCCTCATACCATGTAAATTAAACTATACAGAGAAAGTGATCTTCTTTTGCACTGCATGTATGCTTCTGTTCTTCATCCGTAATCCAGTGGTGTGGTGAACCTACCCACTACAGCACAATGTCATATTCTGCAATGTCTTAACTATGAACAATGTCAAATCATTCTACTATTATTTAAACCGTCTCTTTATTTGCCAATCTGAAATGGTATAAATTGACAGCACACTAACCATTGATACTTATGAGTTCTTGATCTGTAATCCAGTGGTGTCGTGAAGCTGCCAACTCCTTCACAATGTCATTTCCTGCCATGTCTTGACCTGAACAATACCATATTGTGTTAATGCAATTTTAAACTGTGTCACTTTATTCGTCAGTAAGAAATGTGATGAATTGTCAGCACTGATACTTTTATGTGCAAAACCTGTCATCTGTCTGCTTGTTTATCTTTCAGAGTGAGGAAGATATAAGTGTTGAACAAGCGCAGTCTCATCAACTTGCTCAGCTACTTGCGCTGCAGCTCCCCAGCAGGGCTAACCTTTCTTGAACTCTATTGAAGTGCTGTCGGTTTTGTATATTATTTTGTCGGCGTGTTTATTTGCACTGGTGGCGATCTTTGATGCCCAGTGTATGTAATCTGTTATCCGCTTGTGCTTTATTATCATAGTGGCGAACTTTGATGCCCAGTGGATGTAATATGTCGTAATTTCTTTATTTTATAGTCTAGGTTTTTTCTTATTCACGATGCTGTAGTTATTTTACTGTATATATATCCTGTCTTCACAGTAAACCGTCCAAACCGTAAAATTACGGTACATAATCGGGTCGTCAATGAATCACGATGTAGGTTGGTCCTGAAACATGCCGAACAGCTCACGGGCCGATAGCAGTCCAAAATGAACCCCGGCCCATGATTGTGCGAATCAAATCACGGGCTTTTAACAGGCCAAAATTGTCTCGGTCCTTGTTTGGCCCAATCAGATATCAGCTGCGAGCAGGCCGGATGCAAACCGGGCCGTAGTTAGGCCCAACTATATGACGGGCTTTTAACAGGACGAAATTAATATAGGGCCGAAATGTTAAACGGGCCCTTAACAGGCCAAAACTAATAACATGCTGAATTATTAAGTGGGCCTTTAGCAAGTGGGCCCAACAGCATAGTGTCCAGTTGACGGGCCGAATCTGATATGGGCCATAATTGAGCCCAAAGCCTCTTAAAGGGCCGGACCTGATTTGGGCCGTAATTTGGCCCAGAACGTGGTAGGCTTTTAACGGGTCAGATCTCATATGGGCCACTATTAGGCCCGGAGCGTGGCATGCCATTAATGGATCGGATCAAATATGGGCCGGCATTTGGCCCAAAACATGGCAGCCAGTTAATGGGACGGCCTACTAGGGTCCTCAAAATCTTGTGGGCATACAGCTGGGCCGGCCCATTAATGTCGGCGAAATCTCGTGGGCCTTTAGCTGGGCCGTCCCATTATGATCCGCAAGAATCTTGTGGGCCTTTACGTGGGCCGGCCCATTATGGCACACAAAAATCTTGTGGGCCTTTACCTGGGCCGGCCCATTATAGCCCACAAAATCTTGTGGACCTTTAGCTGGGCCAGCCCATTATGGTCCGCAAAATCTTGTGGGCCTTTAGCCGGGCCGGCCCATTATGGTCCGCAAAATCTTGTGGGCCTTTAGTTGGGCCGGCCCATTTAAACTTGATGGACCGGTCCACGTGTCAACATATCATAGGCGCGTCTCGCCCATTGGATGAGTCACACCTGTGCCAATGTGGACCTGACACGTGTCTCCTCCAGCCAATGATGATTTTACACGTGGAAAATCCCCATTTGTCGGGGCTGTTAACGGGTTATCGGATCCAAAACCCGACCCGATAGCTTAACGGTGTTCCGTTATGATGGATGCCATGTGTTGGTCACCCTTGACGAAAGCACTTCTGTGACGCGCGATTTACCGTCATGGAAGTGGACACTTCCGTGATCATAATTTTGGTAATGTCATGGAACACTTCTACGACAGCATAGGTATGACTATCTTGATTCTGTCATAAATTTGTCATGGATGTACATGCATGACAAAAAACGCGACCTACTGTGACAAACACGTATCATCACGGAAGTGTATTTTTTTGTAGTGCATATACTTGTGGGTTATCATGACCTTTTTATGGCACCATTGCCGGGGAGTTATAGTGTGGGGTGGATATTCTCGCGTGTGCTTGCTTGCTTTATCACTAAGTAATTTTTATTTGCTATTCTAAGTTGTTCTCTATCTTTAGTTATGGATATGGAACACGAAATACCACAGAAATTAGGTTTACTTGCTACTCATGGAGATGGGGAACCTCCTAAAACCCTCGATGCTCATTATGTGAAAGATATTATGTACTACTTTGATAATCCTAAGAAAACCCCATTCAACTTTATAATGGGAGTAACGTTGGATCAACGTGAATACTTTAAGGATTATCGTTTGACTCAAAAAGGGAAACTATTATGCGATCAAATTTATATGTTGCATTTGTATGCTCGGCAACTATGCTTGAGATATGATTATACTTGTTGCTCTAGGATGAAGGCTCCACACCTTCCCTTTTCATGTGAATTTAATGATGATGAACCTTGGCTTCTTATGCTAATGGTATATATGATTATTATGATGTGGAACAAATAGAATAATTCGTTGCTTTTATGGGTGCTTATGAAATTGGATCTTTGTTTAAAGAGTTTGAAGATTTTGATGATTCAGTTTATAGACCTAAAAATTTAGCTATCCTTAAATATTGCTATGAGAATTATAAATACAATTATGATATTGATGAATTTATTAAGAAAGTCTCCGCTGTCCGACAAGAGACTAATATTTTGCAGGAGTCTATGGAAGAAGAAATTGATGAAACTGTGAGCTTGTTGGATGAAAAAGATGATGAGGAGAGCGAAGAACAAAAGGAGGAAGAGCGGATTAGCTACCCGTTCCCACCTTCTAAGGAGGAAGAACAAAAGATGATGAGTTTAATTTCCCTTCGTGCTTACCGAAGGATGATTGCTATGATGATTGTTATGATCCCGTTGATTCTTTTGAAATATCCCTTTTTGATTATGCTTGCTATGCTTGTGGCCAAGATGCCAATATGAATTATGCTTATGGAGATGAACTTGCTATAGTTCCTTATGTTAAACATGAAATTGTTGCTATTACACCCATGCATGATAGTCCTATTATCTATTTGAATTCTCCCGACTACACTATATTGGAGAAGTTTGCCCTTATTAAGGATTATATTGATGGGTTGCGTTTCACTACTACACATGATGATTTTGATAGATATAATATGCATGTGCTTGTTGCTCCTACTTGCAGTTATTATGAGAGAGGAACTACATCTCCGCCTCTTCATGTTTCCAATATGATAAAATTGCAAGAAACTGTTTATACTATGCATTGGCCTTTGCTATGTGTGCATGAATTGTTCTTTTATGACATGCCGATGCATAGTAAGAGAGTTAGAATTCGTCATTACATGATATATGTTGCTTTGTGATCACTACTAAATCACAAATCATTGTTAATTAAAATTGGCTTTGATATACCTTGGGATCCGGATGGATCCATTACTTGAGCACTATATGCCTAGCTTAATGGCTTTAAAGAAAGCGCTGCCATGGAGACAACCCGGAAGTTTTAGAGAGTCATTTATTTCTTTTGAGTGCTTTTATATAGTTTAAAAACAAAAAAATAAAGAGGGGAACCCAAAACTTTTCAAAAAGGAAAGTGAAAGTGAGAGAGATAATCATTGTTGAAGTGGGGGAGCTCCTTGAACTTTGTTCATGCTCACAGAAACTTTGTGAATCTTGATTACAGAAACTTTTCAACAAAATTAAGTATCCCCTTGTACAATTCCATTGTATTATTAAAATAACGTGCCAAGATTTGCCTTTAGGATTTTTACATTGCTTGTTGGTTTGTGTGGTGTAGAACAGAAACTTTGGTTGTAGTGCGCGATTTTACGTTCTTACTGGAACGTCAAACGGTTCTGAAACTTTTTGCGCTGTCTTTCTATACAAATTATTTATTTTTCCTAATATTTTCAGAATTTTTGGAGTACCAGAAGTATGGTGAATGTTCAGATTACTACAGACTGTCCTGTTTAAGACAGATTCTGTTTTTGATGCATAGTTTGCTTGTTTTGATGAAACTATCAATTTCTATCAGTACTTAGAGTAGTGATTTGCTTTATTATACTAACGGATCTTACCGAACTTCCTATTAAGTTTTGTGTGATTGAAGTTTTCAAGTTTTGGGAGAGATCACGATGGATGAAGGAATAAGGAGTGGCAGGAGCCTAAGCTTGGGGATGCCCGAGGCACCCCAAGGAAAATTGAAGGACTTCCAAGCAACCAAGCTTGGGGATGCCCCGGAAGGCATCCCCTCTTTCTTCTAACAATCATCGGTAATTTTACTTGGAGCTATATTTTTACTCGTCACATGATATGCGTAAATCTTGGAGCGTCTATTGCATTTAGTTTTCACTTTTCTTTGATGCACCATGCTGGTATGAGATAGTCCTTGGTTGATTTATAGAATGCTCATTGCACTTCACTTATATATTTTGAGTATGGCTTTATAGAATGCTTCATGTGCTTCACTTATATCTTTTGAAGTTTGGATTGCCTATTTCTCTTCACATAGAAAACCGCCATTTGTAGAATGCTCTTTTGCTTCACTAATATTTGTTAGAGCGTGGGCATATCTTTTGTAGAAAGAATTAAACTCTCTTGCTTCACTTATATCTATTTAGAGAGATGACAATAATTTGTCATTCACATGGTTAGTCATAAAATCCTACATAAACTTGTAGATCACTGAATATGATATGTTTGATTCCTTGCAATAGTTTTGCGATATAAAGATGGTGATATTAGAGTCATGCTAGTGGGTAGTTGTGGATTGTAGAAATACTTGTGTTGAAGTTTTTGATTCCCGTATCATGCACGTATGGTGAACCGTTATGTGATGAAGTCAGAGCATGAGGTATTTATTGATTGTCTTCCTTATGAGTGGCGGTCGAGGACGAGCGATGGTCTTTTCCTACCAATCTATCCCCCTAGGAGCATGTGCATAGTACTTTGTTTTGATGACTAATAGGTTTTTGCAATAATTATGTGAGTTCTTTATTACTAATGTTCAGTCCATGGATTATAAGCACTCTCACCCTTCCATCATTGCTAGCCTCTTCGGTACCGTGCATTGCCCTTTCTCACCTCGAGAGTTGGTGCAAACTTCGCTGGTGCATCCAAACCCCTTGATATGATACGCTCTATCACACATAAGCCTCCTTATATCTTCCTCAAAACAGCCACCATACCTACCTATTATGGCATTTCCATAGCCATTCCGAGATATATTGACATGCAACTTCCATCCTCATCATATACATGACTTGAGCATTTATTGTCATATTGCTTTGCATGATCGTAAGATAGCTAGCATGATGTTTTCATGGCTTGTCCGTTTTTTGATGTCATTACTACGCTAGATCATTGCACATCCTGGTACACCACCGGAGGCATTCATATAGAGTCATATTTTTTTCTAGTATCGAGTTGTAATATTGAGTTGTAAGTAAATAAAAGTGTGATGATCATCATTATTAGAACATTGTCCCATGTGAGGTTATCAAAATAAATGCGGCCAAAGAAGCCCCCCCCCCAAAAAAAAGAGAGAGAGGCCAAAGAAGCCTACAAGAAAAAGAGAAAAATAAAAAATGAGAGAAAAGAGAGAAGGGACAATGTTACTATCCTTTTACCACACTTGTGCTTTAGAGTAGCACCATGTTCTTCATATAAAGAGTCTCTTGAGTGATCACTTTCATATACTAGTGGGAATTTTCATTTTAGAACTTGGCTTGTATATTCCGATGGCGGGCTTCCTCAAATGCCCGAGGTCTTCATGAGCAAGCAAGTTGGATGCACACCCACCTAGTTTCCAGTTTGAGCTTTCATACACTTATAGCTCTTAGTGAATCCGTTGCATGGCAATCCCTACTCCTCACATTGACATCAACTGATGAGCATCTCCATAGCCCGTTGATTAGCCGCGTCGATGTGAGACTTTCTCCTTTTTTGTCTTCTCCACACAACCTCCACCATCATATTCTATTCCACCTATAGTGCTATGTCCATGGCTCACGCTCATGTATTGCGTGAAAGTTGAAAAGGTTTGAGAACGTCAAAAGTATGAAACAATTGCTTGGCTTATCATCGGGGTTGTGCATGATTTGAATATTTTGTGTGGTGAAGATGGAGCATAGCCAGACTGTATGATTTTGTAGGGATAACTTTCTTTGGCCATGTTATTTTGAAAAGACATGATTGCTTTATTAGTATGCTTGAAGTATAATTGTCTTAATGTCAAATGATACACTATTTCTTTGAATCACTCGTGTCTTAATATTCATGCCATGATTAGATTACATGATCAAGATTATGCTAGGTAGCATTCCACATCAAAAATTATCTTTTTATCATTTACCTACTCGAGGACGAGCAGGAATTACATATTTTTCTTTTTTATTGTGTACACCAGCTCATGTACGTCGATCGTCTTGATCTGTCCACCGTTGAATTTACTGGGATAGGAGGCCTGCCACCTCCACATAAGTTTGTTGTCTTTGTGTGGACGTACGATGCTGTCAAGGTTGTGCTTGCCGCAGACAAGATAACTGATAAGAAATATGGGAAACTGCAGGTTAGTTCTACCTCCTTTCTTTGCATGGCATTCTTCAATTTCAATGCAGCATAACATATGAAAAAAATCTCCATACGGCAACCATATGTGGCTAACAAGGGATGAATACCTTGTCAGCCATGGCTATCTGCGCATGGCACCCATGTCTAACGCCACACGGCAACTCCACCATCCGTGTTGAAACTTCTATTCTCTCCCTCTTTTTTGCAATACATGAACCATTAGTTAGTGTTCCTTATTTTCTCTCTTACATCTCTAGCTATTTTTTGATGATTTCCAGCTGATGGCCAAGCATGCTATAGACTACAGCATGTTTGGTGAGCCTCCAAACTTTGGCAAGTGGATGGACGTGCACTCAGCTCCATCTTGTCCTGCTGAGGTAATCAAGGATTTTTATTTTTGTTTTCCAAAATTGTTTTTGTCTTCTTTTTTTGATATATCTCTATGGTCGTTTAGGTTTATTTGATCTTGTCCACGTGACTCTGATATGGTTGGTTACTGTTGCTTCTTGTTTCATGCACAGGCGAGGGCACCCGTTGAGCATCTAATTGGGCAGTTTGCTTCTGGAATGACCAGCTTGCTTGGGAAGTTGGTTGAGGGTTGGACGTCCCTTAATGGCTCTGACAGCGACGCAGTTGCGGGGTAGTTCACCCCATTTGTTGCAGAATGGACACATCGACCAACTGGTTGCCGTGGCTGGTACGACTACAACAGCTCCCAGGAGCTTCCTGACATGCAAGATGAACTAGATGGAGATGCTGGTCTCGACAAGGACGATGATGATGACATGGAGAACGTGCAACATGAAACCGACGATGATGAACATGTTGAAGTTCGTGCAGGTGGCAAGAAGGACAAGACTGCACCAGATGCCCCCCACCGGAGAAAGTCAAAGAACAGACAGTTGCGAGAGACAAGGGGGTGTCTCCCTCAAAGAGGGGCAGGGCTCCAGAGGATGTTGGGCAGGGTTCTCCTGGCAAGAGGTCTGGCACCGATCCCTTATCTGCTAGGAGGAGGTTCGACATCTATTTTGTGTTTTGTTTGTCTCTCCTTTTTGACATATCGACCCTTTTTTCATTCGTTTGCTAAGCATGGCAATGATTTTCGTGTTTGACACTTGGTACCTTTTTTCTCATTTTTTTATACGTGCAGTGAGGCGACAGCTAGTGGACGAGCAGTTATGAAGAAACAAGCACCAACGCCCACCCGTGTTTCTGCCCGATTGAACAAGGGTGCCCCCATTACTAGTGACACCCCTTCCACTAGATCGTCTCCTCTTACGTCGATGTCCAACACCGGGGATCCTGTCGTGTTGGTAGCCTTGAGGAAGACAGTCAAGAAGTAGGTTATCCCTATTTTTTCATTTTTCATAGTGCTACATTTTTGCCTGATGCATTGTAGATCATATACACCCTTTTAGTTTATACATTTATGCGGCAACTACCCGTTTTGCTTTTCAATCTAGCTGTTCAGCTTGCCACATGGGCTACTGCCATCAGTCCCACATGGCAACTGTTGTTTTCTCATGATCTTTTTTTCCTACATGGCAACTCCTGTTTGTTCTGCATGGCAATTCTTATTCCACTTATATGGCAACTACCAGCTTTCCATTTGGCTTCCAACCCCCCCCCCCCCTCCATTGTCTTGTGTGCTCATCCATACCTAGTTCCGAAATGACAGCTTTAGCACATCACACATTTTTTCATTTTTTAAGATGGCTACCATGGCACTATTCTGTTCAATTTTTTACACTGTTCATGTGCTTTTTTTGTAGGGTGAAGAAGACTACCACACGCGTGACCAAGAAGAACCCCAGAGACCCACTCGAACGCATTCACTCAAATCTGTCGACAGGTGGCAACTTAGATGTTCATGAGGCGCCAGTCGACAAAACTGTGGTTGCACCGTCCACTATTCCCACTAGCTCTGATGCAAGCAGTCGACCATCTCTGCCGGTTGCAGGTGTGCAGGCTACAACAACAGGCATCCATACATCTGGGAGTGATGAGTTAGTATCTGCCGGGACTGCTGACATATTGCCCACTCTGTTGGCAATGAAGGATGCTGTTGTGACCCATGCCACCAGATCAGCAAGCGTTGAAGTGGACACTCCCGATATCAACCTAAGCAAGGAAGATTCCCGCTCATCTGATACGGATTCCAAGCATGTGCGTGGCGGCACTTCTGCGTCCACAAAAGAAGGGCCTGCGGCGACAATTCAGAATGATATGCCATCCACATGTGAGAATCTTGGCACAACAGCTCCAGCTTTTGGTGGTCCAGAGGTTGCTATGGCGACCGTTTCGCGAGCTGGTCTTCCACCTAGGCGTCGTAGCCCCCGCAAGCAATCTACAGACATACCCAACACACTAGCTGTAGCTAGGAGCAGCAGAGATGACTGTGGTTATGTGCCTGCAACCACACTATTCCCACCACCTGCCAAAAGCAATGTTATGGAGAAAACGTAAGACCGGAGTACAACTGGCACAGGTGGCAAGTCGGACACGACTAACGGAGGTGAACGTTCGGAGTAGACTGCGTCTTTACCCGCTGTGGAGGACCCCAACTTAAATCTGCGCACTTCTAAGCTCCCAATCAACATTGTTGTCCCCTACAGCCCAAACAAGAGGATTGACAAGAAAGTTGTGACTGATACAGCTGACAACACGCCCCGCCCTACTAATAAGCCTAATGATTCTGGAGCAGACAAGGCAGAAATGTTTGTTGATCCGTCACCCCTGGATTCTGCCAAGCAAGTTGTTCGCGGTCCGGCTAGTAGGCAGGAGAGGCACCCAATGGCTTTCACCCCACCGAGCTGTAGCCTTGGCATCGATTGCAGTCAAGATGAACCAGCAGTGCAAGATGTTGTGCCTATTGCCTTTGCTTTCCCGGCAGGCAGGAAGGCTGTGAAGTTTGCATAGCTGATAGTGCAAGGTACATTTTTTTGTGTTTATCATTTGTTTCTACATTTTTTTAGTCTGACGTTTGTCACAAGATTTTTTTGGTTTCTTACTGGTGATGGCAAATCTCATTGGATGCACATGGCAACTGGAGTTGCTGCAACATGGCACCTACATTTGTTGCCATGTTGCAATTCCATTCGCCAAGCACATGGCAACTGGAGTTGCTGCAACATGGCAACTTCAGTTCAATGTAATTGGCAGCTGCAGTTGTTGCCACATGGCAACTTTAGTCCAATACACATGGCAACTGGAGTTGTCTCCACATGGAAACTCACTTTTCTTGCACCTACAATTTCATATTTTGCATCCTTTTTCCACAAAAAAACTTGTTTCTGCTTCCAAGTATCCTAACCCGTTGTTTGACCCTTGCAGCCACCCCTGAGGAGATTACGCCGTCACTTGATGAAGCTTACCACCGGATTGAGGAGGAAGCATTGAAGAGCAGGTCCTCACGGGGTCAGAGGCAATCAAGTTCTATCGTGCCTGCTGAGTTGGTATCTGAGGATACCGTTAGAAGTGCCACCCCTGGATCTGTGAGGCAGCATAGGGTAGTTCACGCACCACCCGCGGGTGACTATGAGCCCGAAGTCAAGGCCACAAAGGAGCAGAACCAGCTATATGATATTGTCAAGAATTTTGGAAATGCGAGGTCCAACAGCAAGCACATGAAGGAGCTGAAAGCATAACGTCCACATCACACAACCCCTCATTTGCTTTGCTATTATTTTTTATTTTGTTATTCTAGCCATGCTTTGTTTACGTTTTATTTTTAATTTATTTGAGTAGACATGATTCTTTCATGTTATATCATTTTCATACAACTCATGTTTGGACAGAACCAAAATCATACAATGTGACGTGATGTACGCTGACCTGGGTGATCTTGCCGAGTCTGTGAGGACACTTGGCAAAATGTCGAAGAATGTAGTTGCGTGTGGGATTGACTTCATCAACAGGCATATGGACATTTGTCCCGACAAGACGATCATGCAGTACAGTGTGACCTGCAAAATATGGGATGGTGATTTCCACCATAAAATCCTGAGGAAGCATTTTGTTGCGCATGGTGATTTCAAGCTCACACTAAAGAAATGTGTGAGTGTTCCCTTCTTGTTTGCACATTTTTTGTCCCATGCTATGTTTTGTTAGTAGCTATGCTTCACATGTGGGCTACATACTGTGTTTTGTGACAGATGTTTCATGTGGCAACAGCTGTCATGTAAAATAAGTTTGACCGCTTTTTTAATGCAACTTATGTGGCAAAATCAATTAGAATAGTTGGCAACTTGTTCATACATGGATGGAAACTTCTTTTAATTAAATATGGTAAATAAACATTCTTTGCGGGCGCATTTTATGGACACTCGCTACTTTGTCATTCATGTACCTCTAATTGCATCCGGCAATATCTTTTCAAATCATTGTTCCTACTACATCATTTTGCTGTTTTTGATTTTAACTATGCTTTTTCCTTTTATTTTTACTTTGCAGGTACTGTTCCCCATGTTCCAAGAGCTTGCACCACAGGACCCACATGACAAGTGTGGTCACCACTATGCAATTTGCCTTGACTTGAAGAACCAACGTTTTGAGGTGCTTGATTCAATGCGTTCAGAAGCTGATGCATACCTTACTACACATGATGAATACTTCATCAACAACCTCAAAGAGACATGGAACCGTCACTATGAAAACTCAAGGGTCCAGATCGGTCATTTTCCAATCGAGTATGTGGCGACTACGAAGCAAGGAAACCGGTAATTACTATCTTTTTTCATGTGTCCTCTACACAAATCCCTAAACCCTTTTTGTCACCTCTGCATTGAAGTTTATGATTTTCTATGTTCTCTTGAGTTGACCTGGTTTTTTTATAGGACTGACTGTGGCTTTCACATGTTGGAATACCTTGCAAAGTGGGAAGGCCGACGGGTCCCTGTCGTCACAGCTTCAATGGTCGTTGAGCTCCGCAAAATATACACATGGAATTGGTTGATGAATGAAGATTTCAACACGCGGTCCAATGCACGAGAGTTCATAGAGGAAGCTGTCAAGAAAGCCAACAAGAAGTACAAGTGATCATGTGGTGCTCCATACCGCACGCCCACCTTACATTCTGTTATCGAGGAATGTAAGATATTACCTTGTTCTTTCAAAACTATGTCTATGTACTAAGTTATGACTGCATCTCCCCATAGCCTAGTATATAGTGGTGGTATGTGAGCGACATTTGAATATTTTTGTAATATATGTGTGGATGTGAACCTACTTAGGTGTGACAACAGCTATGTTTATGTTTTTTCAGTATTATTATGCGTTCGTGGTTGGTAGTACCAGTTTGGTGTCTTGAATGCGTCTATGATGTCTGAAAACATGGCAAATGTAGTTGATCATACATGGTTAGTGAAAGTTATCATTCTTTTTCGTTTAGCTTTTTGGGTTTTTTGCATTGCTAACTATATTGGTTAGCATGATAGTTCGTACGCAGTCGTAATCGTGCGGTTTTTGCACATGATTGTTTCAACTTGTTTTCCACAGTTTGCACAGAATACAACATGTGTGGACTAAAATGCATTGAATGAACACGGAAATCTACACGATGGCAGACTTAGTATAAATAACATGGCATATTCAGTAAAACTAACATGGCAGATTCAGTAGAAAAGGCATGGCAGATTCAGTGGAACAGGCATGGCCGATTCAGTAGAAAGGCATGGAAAATTCAGTACCACACACGAGGCAACTGCAATTATTCATTCACGACATTTTCCTTCAAATTCTGATACCCCTCCAGAGTCATTCTTCCATTTTTAAAGTTTTAGAACGTCTATCTTACAAAAAATGTCACCAACAACCAAGTCACAGTGCTTCAATGTTGCTTACGGATTGCCCAACCCTTTGTTTGTTTTCTTGTGTTTTGCTTGAATCTCCAATCCCGATTTGTATCTTATCTCTTTTGGACGCCCCTTTGTGATGGAACGGGGTGGGTTCCTGACCTGGGTTTGTGTGCTTGCTATTCCAGATCCTACCTCTGAGTTTTCAAATGATGGCCCCATGGACGAAGGCACAGCTTTCCTCTTCTTGATCTCATCAAGCTCTCTTTTCAGTGCCTTCTTGTGTTTTTCTGCAACCCTCGCTGTCTCATCACTCTTTCAAGCTTCATCTATTAGTTCAGCATAGTTCTTTATCAACACAATGTGCCTCACGGCTTGCATGGTTGACTCTGGTCTTTCATCATGCATAGCCAAAACTGCATTTGATGTTTGTGGCCCCAACGCGTTGTCATTGTCCCAAGTCCATCGCCGCCGTATGAAATGGAGGGGCATTCGTGTCACCGCGCTCATGTCCATTACTTTTAGTATGTGACAGCACACAATCCCGTCCCGTTTGAATTTGCAGCATTGGTAGTAGTATTCGCCTTCGCTTATCGAGGCCTTCACAAAATAGTTCCTTCCTTTGTCTGGGTCTTCAGGTTCTGAATCCGACATGCCCAAGAGAGAACACACCTTGAACGTATGTTCGTCCACCTGGTAAGCCATGTACATGTTGGCCCGCTTTATTTCTTCCTGGAATCTGCAAGTTTTTTGTGGTTTTTGCTAAACTCTTATATGATGTTTTGTAGCACCTTATGCTGATGTAGGCTGTAACGTAGCAAAGGCATTTAAAATGAATGATGGCATGGAAATCCTGATTTTTGCCCACATCTATTCTTGTGTTGTTTGTTTCCATACGGCAACTGCATGATATTTTCACATGGCAAATGCATAACATTTTAATTGGCAAGTGCATTACATTCCATCATGGCAAATGGAACTACAGTTCATTAAACATGGCAACTATAGTTGATTTCACATGGCAACTACGGTTCATTAAACATGGCAACTACAGTTCAATAAACACGACAACTATAGTTGACTTCACACGGCAACTACATATCATGATTACCCTGTACTCAATGGCTACTTTCAACATATCAACATTTCAAAAAAGCTGGCAACTGCATTGCATTCTATATGGCACCTACTACCTTCATGCTTTGTGCAAATAAGATGGTAACACAACTGACTTACTTGTTAAAAAAATTGTTGATATATGTCTTGCTCATCTGCCTCTCCATTGGTAAATATGTTAGCAATTTAGGCTGCTTGAGCGCGGTGTTTGCTTCTTGCTGCAGCTCAGATCCCAGTATTTTTGTTGCAAAGCTGTGTATTGCTTGGCAAACTACAGCAATGAGTTGCCAGGGCTCACGTACCGCTTCAGAACAGCATTGAACCCCTTGTTGCGCTGCATAGTCTGCAGAAATGGGAAGAAGCACTGCATGAATTAGGCCGGCACCCAGTACATTCACTTCTCCCATAGGCTAGCAAGCGTCTCATTGTCTTGAACTCGATATATTTCAATCATAGCTGTCTAGCTCTGTTCAAACTTCTCCATCGTCAAGTTGTGGTCCACGCACAACTCGAATGCCTTGTGCAGCTCTGGATGGTCAACAAAGAACGGTCCTAGCGTCTCCTCAGCCTTCTTTATAATATGCCACCTGTAGTGCCTGTGCACTGCCAACGGAAAGACCTCCTCTATGCCTGCACGCATGCTAAAATCCTGGTTTGTTATTATGTTCATCGGAGCAAGTCCACCCATGCACTCCAAGAAGGTTTTGAACAACCAAGTGTACCCATCCGTGTCTTCGTTCCGAACGAGCCCGCATCCAAACTGCAATGACTTATTGTGGTTATTTATTCCTATGAATGGAGCGCAGGGCATCTTGTACATATTAGTGAGATAAGTCGGGTCGAATGAAATGCAATCTTGGAAATGTTTGTAGGCTCTTCTTGCAGCACCATCCACTCAATACATGTTCCTAACACGGTCCTCATCGTCCAATCTTATCCTGTAGAAGAATTCCGGATCTGCTTTTGCTTTCTCATCAAAGTAGGCTATCGTGTCTTCTATGTCAGCCAACCTGCTCTCTCTACGGTACTTTGCCTTTAGGTTTGTGACGTCTGCCGGTATGTAGGGCATGCTACTCAGTCTACCATCTCCGCTGTGGATGAGGGACAGTATTTGGACCATTCTTGATGGACCGATGTTACAATCATGTAGCAGCTTTATGAATTTCTTCTCGAGGGGGGTGAATCCTCTGTGGGCGCTCAAAATTTTTACCAGGTCAAACTTCTTTATGAGTTCGTGGTTGTGCTTGTCAAAATATTCAGTTACCACCCACCGTGCCCCATCTACGTTTAGCTTACACCGGACTGGGCATTCTGTCTTGACAATGATACCTCTCTTTCGTTCCAAAACGACAGGCGCAACACCTTTACCCTTCTTGTTCCTTCGTGCCGTGTAGCACCTCATCTCACCTCTGTTGTACTCGTTAGTTTTCTTAATTTTCCTATGGTATTCGGTGTTGACTGCAAACCCATGGAACATTGCATATCTCTGGTAGAATTCCTTGGCATCTTCGAACGAATCAAATCTTTGCGCAACATACGGTGGCTGAGGTACCATGATTTCTGATTGCACATCTTCTTCATCCCCTTGTGCTTCGTCATCAGTTTCATCATTCACTTCAGTATCGACAGCTGTTTCATCTGCTTGAGTGTTGCCTGTGCTGGTGTGCAAAGGTGTGCTTGTCGGCATTGCTGGAACAATTGCCATTTCCGACACTGACTCTCATTGTTTGTGGCGGGATTGTTGGCTGGCTGGTGGAACGCTTCTTCCGCGTGCTTAGAGGATCCCGCAGTAGATGTCCCCGCGCTGCTGTTGATTGTAGTTGAAGGTCCTGTAATAAAAAATAGGTACAAGTGTAAGCATTGCTTGAATGGCATATTTATGATAACGTAATACAACAACTGCATGTGATTTGGCATGACATCATTCACACAGCAAGCCGTGGAATCTGCATATGGCCATGCATGGCAATTGTAGTTTTCCAGTCATGGCAGCTACAGTCCAACAAACATGGCAACTACTATTGCCAAGACATGGCAACCAGCATCTTTTAGCATCAAAACTTGGATTCTACAACTATGACAGCTACAGTCCAACATACATGGCAACTACTGTTGCCAAGACATGGCAACCAGCATCTTTTAGCATCAAAACTTGTATTCTAGGTACGAGCTCACTAGTCAAATGCGATCAATCATGAATGTTGCACACAATCATATAGCAGTTGGTAAATCCTGAAGACAATAGATGACTTTTTGCACGCGACCACTTGGTTGCATTTTTTGTTTGTTTTTTCCACCACCACCGTGACAAATCTACTTTTCCTCCCATGCTTTTCCCACAAAAGCAAATGCACTACTGTTTTTCTCTTTCACATTTTTTACCTTGTTGTGCCGCATGTGTTGATCGTATCTGGTTTGTCATTCCAATTTGATGTGCTCTATCTACAAATGCGTTGGCCTGCAACTGTGAAGCTTGCCATGAGACATTTGCCGATGTGGTTCCACCATAACAACCTGTGATCATTTTAGTAGTTGGTCAATGCATGTCAACTATAGTTTGTACAACATGGCACATATAGTGGTGCATCCATGCCACACAGATTTGTTCACACCTGTCATCCACAGTTGTTTAGACATTTTGCAATCACATTTTATGACACATGGCAACTGCAGCTGTCCAGGCATGGCAACCCCAATGTCACCTATGTTCCTTCTCCTAATTCACTGTCCACAACTTCACTTCATGGACTCACCTATGTACGACGTTGACGGCAGGTACATGGTTGCCGCCTGATGCCACATGCTGCATGAAGGTCCTACATTTTTCCCATATAACTCGTGAGTCTTTTGCCATCTTTGCAAGTTTAATTTCATGGCCACACTAGTATGTTTGTTTTCCATATGCGTTACCTTGATTTACCACATTAGCTACTTGAAGTTGGTCGCCCGTACATTTGTCAACGTTAGCGCCCTGTGACTGAACTTGCCATGGTATCCCCCTGAGTGTGGTTGGATCATAAGAACGTGCGAAAAATGACATTGTAGGACATAAGTAGAATGGCACCTTCCTCGTCACAAACATGGCAATTGTTCCTTTTTTTAAACCATGCATCATACCGATGCCCGCGTACCGCTCTAGTAGTGGCAGCAAAGGCCCTGCAGAAATGAGTTGATTGTACTCTGCCGCATCCCAAGGGGGCGTTTCTGGCCTTTGAGAAAACCAAGGATCAGTGTCGTCTTCGTGATTCATTCTTTCGCTTTTTTCTGCCACTGTGTTTTCTATCACTTCATGAACAAGAACGCATCAATAATCCGCAAAATGCATTATTGTTTTTTGCACATAGAAGATGACACGGCAATCTTATCACATTTCCTGCGTCGGCAACCAACACATCATGGCAAGTAGGACATGCACATTCATTCTCTTTTCTAAAATCTGGATGTCAGCTATCATTTTGAAGCGATGGCAACAACCAGTAAAATAGGATGGCAAGCAACAACATAACGTGGTGGCAACTAACGACAACGATAGGTGGCAACTGATGTTAGATACAAGTGGCAATTATTTTTCCTCCCTCCCTGTGCCAAATTCCTCCTTTCTCTCCCTATTTTTAGTGATTCCTACGCATCCTTCAGTACCAACTGCTCGCACCAAGCCAACCCAGAAGCTTAGCTCAACTCTAGTACAGAATATGGCAGATCTGGCGTATTTTGGTGGGCAAATGTGAATACACACGAAAACCATGGTGTGTTTGCCCAGACAGCGTGGATCTAGTTGCCATCTTCGTGGGCAATCTGCAATTTCAAATTTCTGGACAGAAGAAGGCCGAGAAACAGAAGGAGATCGAAGATCCACCTGTTTTAGATCATCGTCTTGGGATGGCAGGGTTGGGATGTTGGTTAGCGATGGGGAGGCGCTAGGGATCTGATCTGGTTGCCATGGCAACCAGAGAAGGAAGGTGATGGAAGTAGGGGATCGAGAGGTAGGAGACAACGGCGCAGGTCGCACTGGGGATTGAAAGGAGGCCGGGACGACGGGCGTGTTGGGTCGTGCAGGAAGCGCGGTCATTCGCCCGGACGTGTGGGTGATTATGCCACACACCGGACATGCGGGCTGTGGCTGCGCGCGCCCGGACGCGGTCGTGCGGGCGGGGTCGACTCCATGCCACACAAGGCGTGCGGCACAACCACCCGATATGCCACACGTGTGGCAGTTATTGGGGTCCTTAAAGTTTTGGTTCATATGAGTCTTTATTTAGTCATTCATATGATATCATACGACACACTTTGTGCACATGATAAATTCAGTCTTTGAGAAGCACATCTCATCCATGGCTTTTTACTATTTGTTAAATACACCACGGCACACCTTCACATGGTTATCTTCCTTCGGATCAATGCCAATGTTTTTGATTCCTCAGCCATCCCACAACAAGCAACATATACAAAATTAACATTCATGTGCATACTGATATCGAGATACCACATTTTCTTCTTAGGCAAATGGGGAAGTGTATAGTGCCCCGAATTATGTATGACTACAACCGTCATATTTTCTCTTAGCGCAAGCCATTGGTCGCCACTCTCCATTGAGACACTAAACTCCATAAAAGCAACCCCTTCCTTTTGGACAAACTTCATTTGATTAGGATCCTAACACACTTGCTAATAACTGAAGCCCTCAAGAGGAAAATAATATTACTTCCATTTCACAATAAATTGTAAGTAAACCATCCGATGAGAAATTGGTCTAATAACGTACTATCTGCAATTCCAGGATAACAATAACCTTTTCAGAACCGGCCAGGCATCCACGATCCTAGAGAACCCAACATCTTTGTAAATCTGCATGAAAATGAGGTTTGATTCGGAGTATCTCATAGCTCTCACTAACAACGTGAGAATAAAATTTGACTGCAATACCAGTTCCTTTTCCTCAAACAACCATGTGATATTTACCTCCTCACCTCAATTTGTTGTAGCTAATCTTAGATATTTGATTTTACTAGGACAACAATGTATTCTACACATGTAGCTTCTTTGTAATTGGAACATCAGATCACTACTTTCAAATTGAAGTTTTTCAGTTAGAAAATTGAGTATAAGGTTGCATCACTTGGAGTATAAGTATTGGGCAACTAAATTCATAAATCCAATAGTATCATGGTTGCAAACCTAGCAACGACAAACAAATATGAATACATGTTTAATTTTTTTCATGGTACACACATGTAAAATCCGAACCTATATATACCATATGCAAAAGGGGTGATCTCTAACTATGTTATGTGGGGCCAAAATTGGTTTGGGGAACACACATACAGGTTCATGCATTTCATTCCCTTATCTTCTGCAATCAACTGTGAATAGTTCTTGCAACCTAGTTTTCACATCAACAAGAGTCAGAGGCGCATGCTACCACTCAACACCATCCACTAATAGGAAAAATTATTGATAGTTGAAAACTGTATCCCCACATTCATATAAACAAGAGACATGAGCAGATACACTCAAGCGTGTTTCTTTTGCCCATCACTCAAAAAATACTGATAAAAAAGTAAGCAGGTTTAGACAAACCAGTTACTTGTACTTTTTCGTTGATCTAATTTATCATGCCAAAAAATAGAGAAAGATAATTTTGGATTCATGACTCATTGAATAGTATTTAGTGCCTGCTTAAAACAAAAATCATATCAGTTGCAGATATGGACCTACAATGCAGTTGTACTCCATTGTTTAGGAGTATATAAACATGTGCCATTTATTACTTTACATGGTTCGGAGAGTGGAAGTAGTAGCCCTACAGCAATCAGTTGTCAATTGATTTATCTATGGCTAATCTTTGGAAGATGGACAGTGAAATCACCCTGCCCCACATCGTGGTCAGAATATTAAATGAGCCCACAATCACTAACTATGATCAGCAATACCTGAACAATCCGATGCATCTCAGAATCGTAGCAACACCAATGAAACCGGAATTGAGCTACAGAGGACATGGTTGAGACAGCAATAAACACAAGAAGAAAAGCGGGGAAAAGAAAATAGAAAATCGTGATATATTTGAAGAACAGAATATGAGACGCCGTCACAAGCACCACCCGGTGGCCAACTGACATCGGAGGACAATGGAGAAGGCATCACCGCAGGCAGCCATACCTGGGCCAAGTGATGCACCGGCTGAGAGATGCCTAAGAGAGTGGAACTAAAAGAGCACTCACTCTCATGGAGGTGGCCCAGGATTGCAGAGTTGCATTGGTCCATTTGCCAACGCCCAACATAGATGCGATCTCACGGCGACCTCGGTTCGCATCGGCGAGGGAGTCTGCTTAGATAGCATGTTGTTAGTTACCTAAAGTCGCTTTGTCATCCTAAGAACCTTCGCTTCCAGAGACGCCTCCTCAACTCGATTCGCTAATTGCTACACACCTGCATGGGCTGGGCACGACCTCCACGTCGTGCACCTCGTCTGGTTATATAGATTTCTTCTCGAGCCTATGCGCCGCGCGTCGTCCGAAAGTATATAATAGAACACTTGCACCCAGGCCCTCACTATCTAGCCATCCATTTTGTGCTTCGCGATTCGTGCAAACACATTTCTTTTTTTTGTTTCTCTCGCATAAAACATATTTTGAAGTTCAAACCTTTGCAGCATGGCAAAGCTTTCTATCTAGAATCTAGGATAAATCTTTCAGATTTTTTAGTCAAAAATAAATATATAAAAAAGGTTTAAACTTCAAAACATGTTTTATGCGATAGAAACAAAAAAAAAATCAGATAAAAAGTTAGTTGTGTTGCACAGATCTTAAAGCAATATTGGACAGCTAGGATAACAGGGCCCGGCTGCAGATGTTGTGCAGGGCGAAGGCGATTCGCAAACCTCTTTTTACCGGAGCCGGTACGTACCGGTGCTAAATCCACCCTTCAATTCTTGGAGATTGGTGCACACTGTCTACATACATACTAGTATTTCTTTGTATTCTGTTAAACATCATCATGTATGAAATGTCTTGTCAACTCTTGTCAGCATTTTTTGCCAGTACGGTGCATGCATGTCTCAGACATACTCTCCTCCTCTAGCTCCCATAACAAAGGTACCATTTAAATTTCATTTGACATTTTCAACCGTTTATATCTTTTAAATCAAAATTACATATGTGAAATATTTTATATATTTGATCTCCGGGTGGCAAGACCTTTAGAACAAGATCAATTTCGGATACATTTCAAATACATTTAATTTTCAACATTTCAATTAACTTATTTCACTCTATATATTATGTGTGAAACTGCTTATTTCACTGTTCGAAACTTATTTCACTCTATATATGGAACATATGAAACATGTTATTTCACTCTATATATTTTAAACACCTTTTAATTTCAATGTTTCAAATATGTGAAACATAGTTTGAAAATATAATTTTTTGTGATGTGTGAAATCAGTTTTTTTAAACGAGTGGAATATAGTACTTCAAATGAGTGAATCTAATGTTTTCTCTCAAATGAGTGAAATAAGTTTTTTCAACTGAGTGAAATCAGTTGTTTCAAATAAATGATATATTGTTTTGAAATAATAAAATCAATTTGTGAATGAGTGAAATATGTATTTCAGAGAAGTAATTTCATATATTTCAATACATATCTCACTGAAATAACAAGTTGCAAATATATGAAATAGCAGTTTCATATATTTCAGAGAAGTAATTTCATATATTTTCACAAAAATTAGTTTCACAACTCGCAACACCACATTGAAATATATTTCAGGGAAGTAATTTCATATTTTTCAATACATATCTCACTGAAATAACAAGTTACAAATATGAGAAATATCAGTTTCATATATTTCAGAGAAGTGATTTCATATTTTTTGACAGAAATTAGTTTGACAACGTGCAACAACACATTGAAATATCAGTTTCACATATTTTACACAGCTCAACTACACATAGCTATTTCAATTAATATCTCACTGAAAATCATTCAATCTTTTTGAGAAATATGTAACACTTCCAGTAGTGTTTAAGAATGAGTGAAATTTGTTCTTTTAAATGAATGAAATCATTTTTATGAAATTAGTGAACTTGATTTTGAATATTAGTGAAATATGCATTTTTAAATAAGTGAAACCAGTGTTTAAAAATGCTTGAAATTAGTTTTTTTTAACAAGTGAAATCGTATTTTTTTGGAAATTAGTGAAACAGTCGAAATCATTTTTGTGAAATACCGAAATAATCTTGTATTTTTCTGAAAGTGATTTCAAAAATAATTGAAATATACAAAATAAAAGTTGTTGAAATATATCCTAGATTGATCTTGTTTTGAAGGTCTTGTCGGCGCGAATTCTAATATATAAAAAGTTTAAAAAGTGAACATTTGTTTGAAAATATATCAATCATTTAAAATATAAGGATGAAAATTAATGCATGTTAGATGTATGGGAGAGAGAATGCATGCATGCACGGTTATTTTTCTCCTCCCTATCTCTCTCTTCTCTGTAAAAGGCTGCCACCATGTATCTTCTGTCAGGCTGTGTCACTAGTATTCACAATGTATAAAGCAAGATATAATATACGTTATCAGATCACACGAATCTTGATGAAATGCATGTGTAGTGGATGTCACACCGGTAGGTACCGGTTCCGGTAGAAAAACTTAGTCGGAAGGCGATTGCAGTGGCAAGAGCAGCGGGCGGCTTGGGGAGCCGTGGAGGTTAGCCATCCGCGGTTCCCCATGCCCGCGGCCGACACACACAACGCTCGACGGAACGAAAAGCCAGAGAAATGGAACGGAGAGGTAACGGGACAGTCGCCGTCCCCGTCCGTCGCCGTCACCATCCGCCCCCACCCGTGCTCCCAATAAGACCACGACGGTCCGACCCTCACCCGTCCTAGCATCCCACCAGCAAGCGAGGCCAACCATAGAGGCCAAGCAGTGGAGCTACCCCTTGAAGCCGGAGCGGAGATGGAGTCGCCGGAGCCGGTGAGCCCGTCGTGTTGGGGGATCAGCACCAGCACCACGGGGCGGCGGAGCGGCCGTCGGAGACGGCGGCGCTGCGGGCGCTGGTGGACCGAGTGTGCCGCGGGGAGGTGGAGGCGGCCCGCGAGGTGCGGCGCCTCACGCGGGCCTCCGCCCGGCACCGCCGGAAGCTGGCGGCCGCCGTCGAGCCGCTCGTCGCCATGCTCCGGTCCGACGCGCCATGGCTGCTCACGCTGCTCAACCTCGCCGTCAGGGACGAGAGGTACAGAGCCTGCCGAACCCCTTTCCCCTGCATATCCTTTGTTGTGCTCCCTTAGTAGCGACGACGTTAATTAACTTTGCTTCTCAAATCAAAATTGATTAATCTCCATGTTACTCGACGAGGCGGTGGTCAAACCCGTGAAAAGGGCGCGAGGGGCAGGGAGGCGGAGGCGGTGGAAAACAACGGTAGACCAACTGACAAGCGGGGACATCTCTACTCGTATAAAAAATAGAATTGATGCCGTTCAATTTATATCTAACGAATAGGAAGAAAACTATGTCAATTTTATAAAAAGATAGCCACACTTCTATCATATTTGTAAATAAGGTTTTTTCTTGTTCATCATTTTCTCCCACAAGACAAACTACTCGTACAAATACATCTTGATGTTCCGTGCAGCGTGACATCTTGCTAGTTAAGTGAAAAACAGACGGTATCGATATGAGCTCGTTATTTCACGGGAGCTTAGTAACTAGAGGGATATGCAGGCGGCTGTTGAGTTTGGTATCAACATCGTGAGAAAAGGAGAAAATAAATCAAGAAAAAAAGGAAAGACAAGACACATGCTTTTGACCATCAGTTTTTTGTGCGTGTGTTTGATGTACTGTAATGTGCTCGATCTTGTGGGTCAATTTCCAACAATGCATAGGTTGTGGCTAAAAAGGATGGTGTTGATGCGCTTATAGAGACAAGTAAGAGCATCTATAGTCGCAAGCTATAAATTTAGGCTCTCAAATGTCCGTGGCCACGTCCGGACGCGCCTGCGGTCGGTGACCAAGTGGGCGTCAAATGTTGCTATTTGCAACCACATATCTTATTTTCAAAACAACTAATACATGTAGGGCCATGCACGTCGATCGTCACGTCCGTGTTGGACCAGCGGGTCCCGCCTCGTCACGTGACGAGCTAGTTGACCGGCTTAAATAGCCGAGTCGTTTAGAAGCAACAAGGTTTTGACATCATTACATTCTTTGTTAAGAAGATAGACTGTCATTATAAATCTTCTCTGCTTATCACAGAGAAAACACTGATGTCAATACTACTCTTTTTGAATCACAATGTATTGATAAAACCCGACGAACAAAATAAAAATCCACTGTCATTATAGTAGGGATATCAACATATATAAACGAGATGAACTTGACACTAGATAAACAATTATCAGTTGATGAAATGCAATCTAGTGTCAAGTTATCTCGTTCACAAGATTCGACCTATGCAATAACAAAGAAGCTTGCCGCAATCCGTCGACGCGGCTATTTAAATCGGTTGACTTTCGCTTCGCGCTGCAAGGTGGGATTAAAATTTTGGATGCACAAATGAGAGAGGAAGAAGCTTTGGGTGGCTGCAAGTGGGACCGCTATGACCTGAAGCGGGATGCCTGGTCGCGTCCGGGCGCCCTCATATCGTCCGTACATTTGGTACTGATTTGAGGGGTATTGATCAGTTCGAACATATAGGAAATAACTGAGGGGTCCGGTTCAGTCAACTTATTTTGACCGGTTACTAACCGGGCAGACATTCCAAACGTCTAAAAAGCAAATAAGAGGTCCGGCTATAGATGCTCTAATGCTCTAATCAAAGAGCGGGTTTGGGTCAAGGAAGCACAGCCGACATTGTCGTGCTTCGCCCACCCTTTACGTGATTGTCGCCATTGGCTGGGAGTCACGGGAGAGGTCTAGGAAGTAAGAGTATCTACAACCAAGATCACCTAATTTGGACGGACGTGTCCGAGTGTGTCTGTTGGCACTGCCCCGACAATACCCAAATTTCATCCTCCACAAATACAAACCTCAAATACGGATACCCTATTTTATACAAATCCATGCATAGTACGTAGATCATAGATATAACATAAAAGCTTAGTAGGTGCGGACATTGGACATGAAATTTGTTCATCCAAAACAGCCGAGCTAGTTCAAATTATACATCAAATGAACATAAAAACAACTAAAATCTAAAATGGCATAGCGACCGGTAGAGTTCACCACTTCTTGGCTGAGCCCTTGCCCTTGCGGTCAGTGGCGCGGCGGTCCATCTCCTCCATGTACGCATCGGCGGCGGGAGGGTCGTCTTTGTCGTCCATTGTGGTGCCGCTCTTCAATGCGGACAAAATGTACGCGGAGAGGCGATGGAGGAGGCACCGTTGCTCCTTGGTGTGGCGGTCGGCCTTGGCAGAGCGGTCTCCTTCTCCCAGAAGAGGTACTCGGACGCCTCGAGAACGAGGTAGAGCATCTTTACGTTCTTGAACTGGATGCGCCGCGCGTCGGTCTCCCCTGTGGGCAACGACCTCGGCTTCACCTCGCGGAGGGGCGTCTCTTCTTTATCCACCGGCATGGAGCATGCGCGCTGCCGAGACGAGTCGGGATCCGCCGCAGCCACTGCCCGCTATCGCTCGTGTCGGGTGGCCTTCGCCTTCGCCTCCGACTTCGACATGAGCCTGCGCACCGGAGCCGCGGACACGAGGAGTTAGCGCCGCCCGGGTGGTACGCGCGCCGGAGGGGAAGCGGAGATGATCACGGGACAGATCAGAGCGGCGCGGAGCGGGAAGGGCGACTGCATCCTGCATTCCTACGGCGGGAGGTGGAAGAGCTAGCAGTGAATGCGAGAGAGCTTGAGCTACCGTTAGTGTCCACATGAGAGCGCTAGCTGGCGATGCGGAGCGCGAAGTCGTTCGACGCATCGGAGCTATATTTGGCGTCCTCCTCCTTCTTGAGACCGTCCTAGTCGATGGGATCGGATTCGTTGTCGGAGCGCTCACCAGAGCTGGCCATGGCGGTGGGGAGGGGAGGGTTTGGGAGGAAGCGGAGGAGACAAGGAGAGCGGAGAAGATGAGTGTGGATTAAGGTGAAACTTGGGTTCTTAAGAAGGGATGGGGTTTTTGTGGGGATGGCTCGGGCCCTAGAGGGCTGATCCAACGTGGCGCCTGCACCCGGGAGCGTCCGGATGTCCTTATATCCGCCTCATATATGGGCCGGATATTGGGTTGTCAGTCAGTCCGAGTGTTTGGGCCTAGTTGGGTGGAGTTTTTGCATCCGGTCACTGACCAAGCAGCCTTTCCAGATGTTTAGCCCGGGTACAGGGAGTCCGGTCGTAGATACTCTAATGCAGGCACACGCTCCACCTGGCGAGGAATAGGTCGTCAGGAGGTCTAAGCCCATCGGGAGGTCCTATACCATGCGTGGGGCGCCCCCTGTGATGACAGCGCGCACCCTCACGCCCCCGCGCATGCCCTGTTTCATTTTTCACTTTTACTTTCTTATTTTTTGGTTATTGTTTTATTCTATATTAAAATAATTCTGGATTAGTTCTAGAATCTTAAAACATTTTGAATTGTGAATTGTCAAAAGATGTTCATGAATTCAAAAGAAGGGACATATTTTGAATTTTAATGAACAATTTTTTATGAGCATTTCTCAATACTGGTGAACATTTTTATATTTCATGAGCAACTTTTGAATTCAATGAATATTTTTTAAAATTATAAACAAAAATTGTATTCAAAAACTTGATGAATATTTTATGAAAATCTATGAACAAATTTGTAATGTTATGAACATTTTTGTAAATCGACGAATAAATTTTGACTTTTCATGAACATTTTTTAATCCAGTAAACAAAAAATGAACTTGATGAACATTTTTTTTTTACATTGATGAGCATTTTTTGAATTTGATGAACAAAAAACTGTTCATGAATTCAAAAGGGAAATTCGCAAAAATGTGAAAATAAAAAAAGTACGTAATTTTAGAAAAACTATTTATGATTTCAAACAACTGTTCACAGTTACAATAAATTTTTATGAATTAAAAAAAAGATGTTCACACATTGAAACAAAAAACAGAAATAAAACAGAAAAAATTACAAAATCTAAATTATTTTTGCAAATTGAAAAAACAAGAATAAAAATGAAAAGAGAAAAATAAAAGTAAAAGTAAAAGTAAAACAGAAAAAAGAACAAAAGGAAAAGCGAAAAATAATAATAAAGAAAACCGAAAGATAAATAAACAATAAAAACATGTTACGGAGAACCTTCCCAAAACCGGTTGGGCTTGAATCCCGTTAATAGGCCAGCCCAGAGAAACTCCAGCGCCAAGGGAAAAGTCAAAATTTATTCGTTGCGTCAAGCTGTCGAGGCTTCACACAGGGAAGCTCCTGTTTGCCGCGTTCTGCGGCAAATAAACGCCCCGCCGCACAGGCCGCGCCGACTGGGCCGGCCCATTCCGTGCACTGCAAAAACGAGTCTGAAATATAAAATAAAAAAAACACGTGCCCGCGGTGGCTAGGAATCAAACTCGGGACTACCTGCTTGCGCGACCTTGGTTAGCCAGTGCGATAGAATGGACCTGCCGACAAGAATACAATGGAGCTCTACAAGAAACAAGCTAAGTACTGTTCCAAACTTAACACTATTTGACAAAATCCCGATTTTTTCCCAAAATTTGAGTAATTTTTTTAATGTACGATATTTTTTCACAAACGCAATTTATATATAAAAATGAACAAATTTGAACTTCCAAACATTTTTCGAAAACATGAACATTTTTGGAGTTCGTGAATTATTTTTAAAGCAGGAACATTTTTTGAATCTTGAGAGCAAATTTTGAAACAGAGAAGAATTTTAAAAAATCCCGAACAAAATTGGAAGCGCGAACATTTTTTGAATGCGTGAACAAAAAATTGAAATCCAATACATTTTTTTAATTTCGAAAGTTTTGAAATTTTTTGTGTAACAAGAACAAATTTTGAATTTTGAGAACATTTTTACAAAGTCTGAACATTTTTTGGAAACCCAAACAAAAAATTAAATATTTTCAACAAAATAAAAAAAAGAAAAGAAAATAAAAAGAAAGAAAACAAACAGAAAAATAAAAAAGAAATAACTATAAATGAAAAGAAGAAATAAAATAAAACAAACCAGAAAACTCGGTTCAACAACCTTCTGGAAGGTTCCAAAACTGGCCAGGAACCAACCAGAAGGTTACCAAAACCGGAAAATGATCCCACGTGAAAAAGAGCTAACTGGACTGGCCCAGTTTCTATCGAACCTGTGCGGTAGATCGACAATTCGCTGCAAAATGCGGCGAATAGGGTTTTACTCGCACAGGGTCACAAGTGAGCGATGCGATCTGGGCCGGCCCGTTCGCGTTATGGTACCTATTAAAGACTGGTGTTTTCTCCGGGTTTTGGGAAACTTCTAGAAGATTCCCGAATCGGTTTTTTTCCTGTTTGTTTTTTCTGGCTTGTTTTCTTTTAGGTTTTTTCTATTTTGTTTTTTCCTTTCTGATTATTTTTAAAATTTTCGTTTTTGTTTTGGGGCATGCTACGCGTCCACTAGCTGATCATTTTAATAGATTAGCCGGGTCACGAACCGTCAGATTTGCTGCACCAAGCGGCCGGGTGCGCCCCATCATTGCAATACAGGTCTTGTTGCAGAATTATTTTTGCAACATAGGTCTTGTTGCAGAATTTTTTTGCAACAGTTGTTTTGTTGCATTTTTTGCAACTGAGTTTTCGTTGCAAATGTTTTCTATAATCAAGGTCTTGTTGCAGAAAATTTTTGTAAGGAAAGTTTTGTTGCAAAACGTAGACTTGTCATAGGCCATTGCAACACTACACATGTTTCAGAAACATAGCTCCTGATGTAAAAGCGCGTTCGAGTGCGGGCTCTCACTTGGACACGTGTAACGCAGGGGAGGTGGCGGATGTGCCGCTGCGATCCGCCGGGTGATGGTAAAAGTTTCCCTTTTGTTTTGATCTTTTCTGATTCTTTCTTCTTTCCTTTCCTTTTTCTGTTTCCTTTTTAAAAATCACAAATATCAATAATGTTTAGAATTCATTTTTTAAAAAAAATTGAAAATATGTTCAGGGTTTTTTAAAAAATGTTTGTGTTTGCAAACAATGTTTACAAAATTTAAAAAACTATTCGTGTTTTCAAAAAATGTTCAAAAAATTTGGAAAAATGTTCATGTTTCCAATAAATAGTCACCAGTTTTATAAAATGTTTGCGTTTTCAAAGTGTTTGTAAAGTTGAAATTTGTCAGATTTTCAAAAAATGTTCGTGGTTTAAAAAAAATCGTAAATTTTAGGAAATGTTCATTGTTTCCAAGATAATGTTCACAGTTTGAAAAATTGTTCTTATTTCTAAAAAATCACACTTACAAAATAATGTTTGCAATTTTTCAAATTGTTCAAAAAATCGACAAAAATGTTTCATTTTTTTTGAAAAATGTTCGTGTTATCGGAAAATCATTAAGTTATTGAACCATTTTCATATGTTTTTTAAAAGTGTTCATGCTTTCCAAAAACATTTTCGAAATTTGAAATATGTACATTTTTAACGAAAATACATTAGCTACAGTACTGCTAAAGTTTATTTTACTCACCAGCAGGATGACTGTACGAGATGATAGTTCTTAAATTTGTGTGCTGATCACAGCGGAAGGTCCAGGGTTCAATTCCGAGCGCCGTGAATTTTCCTTTTGTGTGTTTTTTACGCGACATGGCAGGAGCGCTCGCCCCAAACGCCATCGGTAATGGACCGGAACAGCACACGGGGCATTAAGTGCAAGTTTGTTCCTTTTTTTTTCAATTTTTGTTGTTGTTTTCTGATATCAGTTTTCACTCTTATTTGTAGTTGCAAATATTCTAATATATATAATATAAAAATTGCTTTACATAAATTTTTAAATTTTTTGTTAATTACATATTTTTAAAAGATATATAAAAAATATTAACGTGAACAAAAAAATTAGCCATAAAAGAGAATTTAATGTATACGAAAAATGTACAACGTGTGTGAAGAAACATTAACATCAAAATATATGTTTGAAAAAATGTTAATAATATATTGGAAAATTGAAAATATTAGAAAGTATATAAAAAATGTTCCTGATGTATAAAAAACAAGTAGACATCAACAATAAATATATTTTTAAAGATGCCAATCATTCATTTTCAAACCTGTTAAACATGTATATAAAAAATGTTCCTCGTGTATAAGAAAAATGGGCAATGTGTATCAAAATATAAATTTGAAACAAATGTCAATCATGTATTAGAAAAATGCTAGAATGTATATACTTTTTATATGTATACCAAAAATATACAATTGGTATGAAAAATAAAATAGGCATTAAAGAATATATTTGAAAAATATACCTGGTGTATACGAAAAATATGTTGACTATGTATTCAAAAAAGTTTTTAAAAACATGTATGAAAATAAAATTGTACATGTATTTGGAAACATGCTAAGCGTGTATCAAAAAATGTTTCGCAAAAGAAGAAGGAGAAAAGGAGTCATGTGTTAAAGGAAACTAAAACAAAAAGAAAAATATCAAAGAAACAAAGAAAACTGTGAAGAAAGAAAGAAACGCGAAAAAACCCAGTGAAAAACGAAGAAAACCAGTGAAAACAATTAAAACCAAAGTTATAAAAAAACAAAGAAAACCGATGAAAAAACAAAAGGAATTGAAGAAGAAAGAAAAAAGAGAGAAAAAACAAAGTAGAGCAACCCTACAAAAAAAAATTAGCGGTAGCAAACCTACAACTAGCAAACTACAGCGAGGCGCAGCAAGTGAACCTACCTAATGGGTCGTCCCATATCCACGCACCCTTCTGCGAGAGGAGGTTCCACCTCACAGCAGGTGAGATATAGCTATCGCCGTAAGCACTATAGAGGACTTCTGTGCATTGCTATGATGTATCTCAACAATTAAGCCCATACATCAAATTAATAAGACATAGCCCATTTCGGCCAAGCTCAGAGGACGTAGTAAAAATGTTGATAGCATGGGAAAAAAATAAGACAATAGTTCACCACGGACAATAGAGAGGGCCAAAAGACAATGCTGATACAACCGCACCAAAACTTCAGTTGGGAGAATTATGACAACAAAAAAGGTTATTCATTTATTTATATAATTACCTGCAACCGAAAGCATTTATTAGTTATCAACCATGACAACCTTCAGGCCCACCATAATAGAACAAATAACTATCCTTTACTCCAAGAGGAATGTCGCCCAACTTGTAGCAGTCCGGCCTATTCATCAAAGGGACCATGATGCTTGGAATGGGATCATGAGCACTAGCATTTGAGTCGAATATCTTCATGTTCTTAAAGTATGCGGCTTTTCTTTCACCTTCCACGGGAAAATGCCCGCTGCCCATTGCCGGCCCTCTGCCATTCCTTGGATAAGTCGCAAACCCAGAAAATAATAGTTGGGGTGCAACACCATTCAACTCCGGGCAAAGATCTTTAGGAAAATGCCCTAGGAAAGAAGGCCTCTCTAGGTCATCCCGGTATAATACCCAGTTTCCTGTATTAGGGTCCTATAATTTCAATACAAAAGATAAACAAAATCAATTACTAGCAAATGGCTTACACATATGCATGGGTCAATCCTTGGGTTTTCAAATTAAGATTCAATGTTGCAACGGAGGATTAGTCACCGCATCCACCTTATGTACACAATTTGAAATACTTTTGGTACAAAGATAGCGGTTAACATGGTAATGGGTACATCCTGAAATCGTCCATTATGCCCAAAGACCATAAAGTATGTAGCTTTTCTATATATTCTTACGTTGTTTCTTACATACTTCAATGGAAGTTAAAGGTAGGGTCTCCCTTTCAACCCATTGCAAATAGAAAATCCTAAAGATCTAGATGCAATGTGTAATTTTAATTTGCATTACATCGCTAATTGAACCACAAATATATATTGATCCTATTAACATATATAATGGGGGTAGGCTCATGCTATATTTATTCATATGTGATATTAATATGTGCCTAGCTTGAACTGGATTTTTCATTCCTTTCTCTTGCAAAATCTATACATTATTTTGATATTTCCATGGTTTCCTCAAGATTATAAGGCATGATTGATAATAGCAAACTTCTTAATTATATCAAAACTTTTTGAAACCAATTTGAGGCTTACCGTGTGTAGGCTAATTGTGATGTGGTGATCTTCTCCATCATATGTTGAGGGAGGACCAACTGCTTGACCCGGAACAAGTGCAGCTCCTTTAGCAGGAATGAATCCGCTGCATTTTAGGTTATAGCATCCTGTTGATTTATATCCATCCCTCTAAATAATGGTAAAAATAAAGAGGTTGTTATGAGTTTTAGTGTCCTTGATTTTTTAAAGACTTGCACAATGAAAAGAAAATGGTTTGCACTTACAGTCCCAAACGTAAAGAAGCGAACATCGCTGTTGTTATACAGGTCAGGAAAAACCTGAGTGAAAAAACAAAATTAGAAAACTGGACATTTCGTAGCAGCATGTACATTTATATGGTTAGTTCGTTTTAGATTTTACATGAAACCCGGCTTCAACTTGGCTGAGCATGGGTCCAACTTTTCCACCAACAGATATGGATGCTCCAGATTCTTGAGAATGTTTTTGATTCGGGTGAGCCCACACACCTATTTTAGCTCGGAGACCATAGTATTTTCCTATTTGTGTCCTCCACACAGCTACCTGGCAATAAAAAAAGTTTAAGTATATATACTTGATAATTCAAATGGATGAATATCTTATCCCTTCTAGGTAACTAAAGGTTTTGTCCCTCCTATCTGATTGGAATTGCACAAATAGGAAAACAAATTACTCCTTCCATTGGAATAGCATATGTTGCTCCATCCTTAAATTGTGGTGACTTACCCCAGAAACAATGTTATCTTGGTATTCTCCAGAAGGAAATCTGTTCCTCCTAGACAAGTCAAAATGGTGTGGCTCCACAAGAGTTGCGTGCTGCAAAAATAATGTTGTTATTGTTGAGATAATATACAAAAGTTCACAATATTATTTTCACACGAAATCACAAAATTATGTGATAACATGCTTTGAGCATCATATATAAGTTTGTGGCAGTTAATGATAAATTTAAAAATATTGTAGTTAATTAGATTTTTGTGACGCACAAATTTAGTGTCCATAGATGGTTAGAACAGACCATCCGAAGTTGGCCCTCGATGGCTCCAACGGCTCTTGTACGGGTCGGCGACTCGGGTGGCGATAGGGCGGGCGACGCGCTGCGCCCCAGTGTGTCAGGTGAGTCGGCGGGCTGGTCGGAGGTGAGGTCGTCGGGGCGGCCGGTGCGCGCGGCCCCGGCGGCGGCGCTGGGCGCGGTGCCGTCCCCGCGATGGGAAGGGGGCCGGTTCTGGGCGTTGTCTGAGGTAAGTGACGAGGAGGTCTCGGAGGTGGAGGAGGACGCTGACAGTGGTGATTCCGCCGGTCGGCTTGGTGCAGGGCCCAGGTCGTCGGTTGGTGCGTTCGTAGCCAGGGCGGAGGAGCTCGGCGGCTCTCTCAAGGCTGGACGGCGCGGTGCTTTTGCGCCAGGAGGTCGGGGCGCCCGCGGACCAGGGGGGTCGGGTTGGGCGCCGCCGTCGCGTGCAGTGGAGGCATCGGTGCGGCGGGAGGTCGCAGTCGTGCCTGCTACGGTGGCGACGGCTGCTACCTTGCCGGCCGCGGGGCCGGTCCCGGAGGCTGATCCACCGCGTAGGACCACACCGGGCGCGGTGTCGAGGGCGGCGGCGGCGGCGGAGCCGCTCGAGACCTGGCCTAGGGTTGGCGAGGTTGGTGAGGGTGGGCCAGTGGGCCGGTCCTTGGTTACGGGCCGGTTGGGCCCTTCCGTGCAGTGTGCGGCCCAGGAGGGCGGGGCAGTCGTGGAAGTGTCACGGGTGGTCGCGGGCTGCCCAGTGCGGCCCAGGCCCGATCCCGCTGTGGCACGGCCTGCCCTTAAGTGGCTATGGATACGCCGGGGCGCCCCTGACTGCGCTCTAGGGTTTCCAGCCACTCCCGCAGAGGTGCGGCGCTTCGGTCGTGACGCTCGCTCTCTCTCCCCACCTCCCCCTCCTCCACCCCTGGACCGCTCCTTTGCGGAGGTCGTCGCCATGGGTTCCAAGGCGGATCGGCGGGCGGACAAGCGGGCGGAGCCGGCTCCGGAGGCGGATCGGCGACGCGAGCGAGATCCGCGCGAGCAAGCCAAGGCGCGGGCGGCGGAGCGCGACGGCGAGGAGGGCGGCTGGGGGCCTCCCCCTGCCTGGTGGCTCAAGGACCAGGAGCGCAAGAAGAAAAGGAAGGAGGAATACAAGAAGAAGGGGCTGGAGCTCAAGCGCAAGGAAGCGCTCCATCCCCATTGCGGCGACCGGGCGGGCGACCCTTTCAACAAGCCGAAGATGAAGAAGCACAAGCCCGCGATGAAGGCGGCTTCCAAGCCCTCCTCTTCCAAAGGCACGGCGGCGGAGCCAATCCCCGTCGAGGAGTCGGCGGGCCGGAGTGCTTTCGCTGCGGGCGCACAGGCCACTACCAGAATGAGTGCACCTTCCAGCAACTGTGCGTGCTCTGCAGCATGGAGGGCCATGCGTCGGCGTACTGCCCCACGCGTGGCAAGCAGCTGGTGCTCCAGACAATGGGTCACGCCTTCGCGGGAGGCGGCTTCTTCTGCTTGCAGTACCCTGCGGAGGCGGACGCGGGGGCGTCGGAGCTGCTGGGGGTCAACGCGGCTCTGGTGTCGGCCGCGCCTGGCGTCCCGTCGAAGGAAATCCTGGAGGCAGAGCTCCCCCACCTCTTCGAGGGGGAGTGGGATTGGCAGGTGGCGCCGTTCGACGTGGACTGTTTCTCGGTGGCTTTCCCAGATCCGGCCTTGCTGAGGATGGCGACGCGCAGCGGCAAGCTGTTCCTCCCCATCAACAACATCACGGCGAACATTCGCGACGCGGTCCTCGCCGAGCCCAAGGTGCTGTCGATGCCGGAAGTGTGGGTGAAGATGTGGGGCATCCCCCCGAAGCAGCGGCGCACGGAGCGTCTGATGGCGGCCACGACCATGATCGGGCGGCCCCTCGTGGTGGACGAGCTGTCCTTGATTCGGTCCGGCCCGGTGCGCATGCGCTTCGCGTGTCGTGTGCCGGCCAAGCTCCGGGGCTCCGTGCAGATCTGGTTCAATGGAGAAGGGTACAACGTCAAGCTTGAGCCGGAGTTAGAGTCTCGTCCGGCGGCCCCCGCCCTCCCGCCTCCTCCGCCCCCGTCCAGTGGCCGCGGGCCCGATGAGCATGACAAGGACAAGCAAAAGGACAAGGATCCAGAGCAAGACGCGAGCATGGAGGAGGACGACTCCATCGACACGGCGGCGTGGGACAAGCTGGGGACCCCCGCGCCAGGCCCTGTTGCACAGGTGGATGGGGCCACGATGACGCGGGCGGCTAAGGAGGGGGGATCGGTGGGGATGACGATCTCGATCCCCAACCAATATGGCTCCAACCTGGGGTCGGTCTCCTCCCCTCCCATGGCGGCTGCGGGTGTGGATGGTAGTCTGTCCCCGCACGGTCGCTCCCCGTCTGCGTTGCGCCCCCGCCCCGCTGGGTCTCCTACCTCTGGTGGTCGCGGCTCTATGCTTAGCGGCTCGGTGAAGCTCATGAAGAAGGCGGCGGTGCGCAAGGTCAGCGCGGAGGCGGTGCGCGCGATGGAGCCACTGGGGGCGCCTGTCACTCCGAGGCAGTCGGTCATGGCGCTGGCGGCCCCGACAGCGCCTCCAGTGGATCTGCTGCTGCAGGACGCCTCCAAGACGGTGCAGATTTCGAAGGCCAAGCGCTCCAAGACGGTGCCAGCGGCGCTGGTGCGCACCAGCTCGCGTTCGAAGGGGGCCAAGGGCAACATGCCGTCCTTGCAGAGGGCGCAACTCCTCCAAGCCCAGAAGAACATGGAGATCTCAGGTAACCCACCCCCGGTTTTCGGTTCTTGATGATTTCTCGGACAATCATTTGCATGAGGTGTTAGAGGCTAGCGGTGTGGATCCCTCCTGTGTAGGTGGGGCTAGCGAATTGATTTCGCTGGTGCGCGCTAAGGAGTTAGCGCAGGCCGCGATCGCGGCTGCCGCTGCAGCGCGTGCTGAGCAGAGAACCCGGGTTACCGAGGGAGGGGACGCCGTGGTGATCTCTATGCCCGAAGAGGAGGGACATGCAACAGGGGTTGCTCCCTCTCCCACATCTTGCAAGGGCAAGACGAGGCGAGTGGCTAAAGCGGTCACCTCTAGGGGTGTCCGGCTCCGGAATCGCGTGATCTAGATGCGAGCTTTGTTCTGGAATATCCGTGGCTTCGGTCACGCGGGGAGGCGTACCCAACTTAAGGAGTACATGCACATAGAGGACATAGATATCGTAGGGCTTTAAGAGACGATTAAGGCAGATTTTTGTTTCCACGAACTGCTTGCGATTGACCCCTTGGAACGCTTCGAGTGGCAGCACGCCCCTGCTGTAGGGCACTCAAGTGGCTTGCTGCTGGGCTTGAGCCGAGCCCTGTACGAGGTTATTGACTGGGACGTAGGCTCGTTTTATATCGCGGCTCATTTACGTATTCGTGCCTCGCAGCACGAGTTAGCTATCGTACAAGTTTACGGACCGGCCGATCACTCTCGTTCGGCGGAGTTCTTGGCGGAACTCCAGGCCAAAGTCGCCACGGTGGCCGCGGCCTCGCTCCCTGTTCTGGTGGGTGGCGATTTTAACCTTATCCGATCGGGAGCCGACAAGAACAACAACAATATAAACTGGCCTAGGGTGACCATGTTTAACTCCGCCATTGCTGCCATGGCCCTTAGGGAGGTGACCAGGTCGGGCGCGAGGTTTACTTGGACTAATAAACAACTCGATCCGGTGCGCTCTGTGCTGGATAGGGTGTTCATGTCGCCGGAGTGGGAAATGGGCTTCCCTCTCTGTACATTGGTCGCGGAGACACGCATAGGCTCTGACCATGTATCGCTCGTCTATTCCTCAGGGGAGGACAAGGTGCGACGCAGCCCGCGCTTCTTCTTCGAAACAGCCTGGTTTGAAGTTCCAGGCTTCGAGGAGATTTTCAGGGCGAAATGGCGGGCGTGCGTTGATTCGGTAGGTCCTCAGCGAGGTCCGATGGAATTTTGGAACGCGGTGGGGGGCCGGTTTAGAGCTAGTCTCAAGGGATGGGGCGCAAACCTAGGGAGGTCTGACAAAGCGCGCCGCGCCGACATCCTTGCGGAAATCGCAAGGATTGATGCACAGGCTAATGCTAGGGCCTTCTCAGAGCAGGAATGGGCCCATCGCTACGCCCTGGAGGGCTAGGTAGAAGCGTCTCTTCGCGCGGAGGAAGAGTACTGGCGTAGACGTAGTGGTCTGAAGTGGGTTCTGAAAGGCGACGCCAATACTAAGTACTTCCAGGCTTATGCTAACGGGCATCGTCGGAAATGCTCCATCTTAAGGTTGCAATCAGAGCAGGGGCTTCTGTTGCGACAGGAGGACATCTCCCGACACATCTATGAGTTCTACATCAATTTTATGGGCTCGTGCGAGGCCCAGGGGGCCGGGCTCCGCGAAGATGTTGGGGAGGATTCGCAACGTGTGTTGGACTGTGAAAACGAAGCGCTAGGGCTTGCGTTTCTGCCAGAAGAGATCGACGCCGCTCTCCTTGGTATGAAAGTGGACACGGCGCCGGGACCAGACGGTTGGCCGGTGGCGATGTTCAAGCGCTTCTGGCCTTTGCTTAGGGGCCCCATTTTCGAGGTCTGCAACGGTTTCATGAGGGGGATGGTTGATATCTCGCGCCTCAATTATGGCGTCTTAACGCTCATCCCGAAGGTCTAAGGGGCAGACAATATCAGACAATTCCGACCGATCGCGCTCATTAACGTGCCTTTTAAAATATGTGCAAAAGCGTGCGCCAATAGACTAGGTCCGATAGCTCGTCGCTCGATTAATCGTAACCAATCTACTTTCATCCGAGGTCGCAACATTTTAGAGGGTCCGCTCGCCCTGCAGGAGATCGTTCATGAGCTAAAGCGCACTAAGGAAGCGGCGGTGCTGCTGAAACTTGATTTCGAGAAGGCATACGACCGCGTGAATTGGGATTTCTTGCGGCAAGTGCTTTCCGGAAGAGGCTTTTCCGATGTTTGGGTCCACCGTATTATGCAGTTGGTGTCGGGAGGCCAAACTGCAGTCTCGGTGAACGGAGAAATAGGGCATTTCTTCCGGAACAAACGCGGGCTTAGGTAGGGTGATCCGATCTCACCTCTCCTTTTCAACTTCGTTGTGGACGCTCTCTCCACAATGCTTCTGAAAGCAGCCAAAGCAGGCCACATCCAAGGGTTGGTAGGCCACCTCATTCCAGGGGGAGTGACGCATCTGCAATATGCAGATGACATGCTGCTTTTGTTTCGCCCTGACCACCACAGCATTGCGTCGGTCAAAGCGATTCTAATTTGTTTTGAGCTCATGTCAGGGCTGAAAATAAATTTTCATAAATGCGAGGTGCTCACGATGGGGGTTGAGCCAGAGGAAGGTAAACGTATAGCGGATTTGATCAACTGCAAGGTGGGTAAATTCCCGCTGACATACCTAGGCCTCCCAGTTGACATCAAAAGGCCGACGATAGAGGATTGGGAACCTCTATGTGCTAAGCTGAGGGGTAGGGTGTGCCCTTGGAGGGGTAAATTCCTCTCAAAAGCGGCCAGACTAGTTCTCACGAACTCAAGCCTCTCTTCCCTGCCTATGTTTGCCATGGGCCTTTTTTGCTTGCTGAAGGGGTGCACGCAAAGTTTGACACGCCGCGGTCTAAATTCTTTTGGGAAGGTACTAGCCCGAACCGTAAATATCATATGGTTAAATGGGCTTGGGTGTGTCGTCCCAAGGACTTGGGGGGCCTCGGGATCACCAACTCTAGATTGCTTAACATCGCTTTGATGTGTAAGTGGATTTGGAAAATTGCCCAGGGGGCGTCTGGACTCTGGGTTGATCTCCTTAAAGCAAAGTACTTCCCCAACGGGAATTTCTTTGAAGGTAGAACAAGGGGCTCGCCTTTTTGGAATGATCTCCAGACGATAAAGTCGGCCTTTGCCTTGGGGGCTAAGTTCTTGATTGGAGATGGGCGATCGGCGCGTTTCTGGACAGATCTTTGGATAGGCGCCTGCCCCCTTTGGGAAGAATTCCGCGACCTGTACGACATTGCCGTGGACCCTGGCATGTCGGTGGCTGACGCGCTGCGTACGACCCCTCCGGAGATTCATTTCCAACGTGAACTTCAGGGGACAGAGCAGGCCAGTGTTGTAGCCCTGCGGCAGTTGATTGACTGGGTGGTGCTCTCGGACCAACCGGACGTGGTGAGCTGGGCGTTCACCAGCTCGGGGAAGTTCTCGGTCAAGTCTCTATACCGCAAGCTGTGCCAGGGGCCATCGCAGCTGGTGGTTGCAGGGCTTTGGACCGTGCGGTTGCCACTGAAGATTAAAGTATTCCTTTGGCAAATGTTTCGCGATAAGCTTCCCACTTCCCCGAGCCAAACGGAATGGGCCGGCCAGTGGGCCTTGTGCGTTGTGTGGGGACCCAGAGGACGCGAACCACGCCTTCTTTCGGTGCCCCTTAGCGCGGTTTGCGTGGAGCGCATTGCGGGCCGTGGCTAGGGTCCAGTGGGACCCACGCTCGGCTTCAGAGCTTATCCACATTTTAGGTGCGCTGCAAGGCTCAACGAAACGAGTCATGTGGACATGTGCCGGGGCTCTATTATGGTCCCTGTGGCTCACTAGGAATAAACTCGCGATCGAGGGGACCTTGCCAACACATCCGGCTAATATCATCTTCAAATGCAATCTTCTTTTGCAGCAGTGGAGTCCGTTGGGGAGGCGCAAGGATGCTGATCTGATCAAGACAGCGCAACAGCGAATTCTGCAAGTGTATGCGGCGGCTAGGGAGTCTTGACTACGGTGGCCGACGTAGTCTCTTTTGTTTGCTTGACGAGCCTGCGTGCTCAGTACGGGCGATGCCTTGTAACGCGACAGTAACTTTCCTTCTCCGCTCGTTCATGGTAGTGGCCCGATGGGGCTTTTGGGTGCTGTAAGACTTATTGGTATGACTCTGCCATTGGGGCTTTATTAATTTAAAGCCGGACGCATCTGGCGTCTTCGTTCTAAAAAAAAGATGGTTAGAACAAAGAGCCACACATTCCTGAGTGCTCAATAGTTTCAATGTACTGAGAGAGAGAGAGAGTAGGGAGGTAGAAGTCCCATTATTTTATCCTGTTGAATGGCTAAAAAGTCACATGTGATGCAATATTTTCCTCAAATTGCACCTTGACTTGGATACAAGGAACTGAAGAGTCGAATCTTTGGCTAAAAATAATTTTGTTCAAAAAGTTTCAAGAATAATATTTTAGAGTGTTTCTCGTACCTTTATCTTGGTTAGTAGATTGCCAGGTGCATCTATCGACGCGGCTAGACGAACGTAGTAGGTTGAATTCAAGAGGCATAGAAAGACAACTATTACCACAAAACCCATTGGGTGTTTGAAACAATCCTTTCTTCTGTAAGAGTTCATGTGTTCTGTTGGGATACATATACATGATCCTCATACATAATTTCTAGACGCGAGGCTACATACTCTTGTCATCATTTAATGTTGGCATCATATCTTTAGTACACCACAAGGCATATTCAAAGAAAAAATATCCTCAGCAATAATACATTTATTGCTTTCTATTCATAATGTATATTCTTCAAACACAAGTGGTAAGATTTGGGTTCCTATATTGCCAATACATTAATGCTTCCAATGAAAGTACGCAATAAGTATATCGTGATACAGACAATACATTCAATAGTAGATATACAATTTTCATCTGTCCATTTTAACCACATATTCTATAAATAGTGGTTTTTTTTTGTGAAATAATAACATTGCTCGGGAAACACCTGTGTATTTGGAAGGGCCGATTTGGTGCTCGGGCTCAGCTGAGCCTGAAATCCTGTGCGTCTAATGTTGCGTTGGGATGATGGAAAACAGACCTGACTCGTCAGAGATCGTTTGCGAGAAAATCAGGATACGAGGGAAACAATGCGTTGAGCTGGCCCACTTCCGTATGCGCAGAGGCGCCCACGTGACTAGTCCGTCTCCTTATTTCCGCAGGCCGTGGAACATTGACATCTTTAAATTTCTGAGCAAATGTCCATAATGTTAGTCTTAAAATCACTAGTTAAAAAGTACTCGTTGCAAAGATCACTTCAACTTTCCTAGTTGCGACAAGTGGCACACATACAGCGCGCCTCTTCTCGCAGCTCAAGAGTTTTCTCTTTTTCCGTAGATCTGTTTATTCAGAACATTTTATCTCTCAAACCGTGCGTCCAAATCTCTAACCGTTTTCACCGTTGGATTCCCCACGTCGAGATCTTCCAAACTAGATCCCATGTTGATAGGTTTTGACAGACTTTTTTTCACGAAAAAACCGGATGAAAAAATCGAACCAAGAGCACGGGTTTTTTCCCTTTTCGAAAAAGGCATGCCCGTGCCTCTCACGAAATCACAACCATGCCTCTCGAGGAAGCAAAACCGTGACTCTCGTGGAATAAAATAAAGAGAAAACGCGTTTTTTCGTTTCCGAGGAGGCGCGGCTGTGACTCTTGCGAAAGCACAACCGTGCCTCGTGGAAGCAAAACAGTGACTCTCGCGAAAGGCAAAAAAATGCGTTTTTCCGTTCCCGAGGGGCACGGCCGTGACTCTCGCGAAAGCACAACCGTGCCTCTCGTGGAAGCAAAACCGTAAATCACGCGAAAAAAACAAAGAACGCTTTTTTCCGTTTCCGAGAGACACGGCCGTGACTCTCGCTAAAGCACAACTGTGCCTTTCGTGGAAGCAAAACCGTGACTCTCGCGAAAGGAAAAAAAAATAGAAAACGCATTTTTTCCTTTTCCGAGAGGCACGGCCGTGACTCTCGCGGAAGCAGAACCATGACTCGCGAAAGGAAAAAAAAACAGAAAACACGTTTTTTTGTTTCTGAGAGGCACGGCCGTGACTCTCTCGAAAGCAAAACCGTGCCTCTCACGGAAGCAAAACCGTGACTCTCACGAAAGGAAAAAACGCATTTTTCCGCACAAAATTTTTCCCCCCAAAATTTTTTATCGAAAAGGTAAGAAAGACCGGTGGAAAAACCAAGACGTTGAAAAAACCCTAAAAAAACCCGTCTAAAAAACTGAAAACGCGTGCGGAAAAATAAAAATAATAAACAAAATTCGAAAGGAGTACCCAGAGCGCGACACGTGGCGAATGGTTGAGAGCGCGCCAAGTGGCGCTGATCATTTCGAGGCTCCCGAAGGAGCGCTCGTTAAGTAGTTGCTCTCCGTTAGTCCAGGATAGATCGCTCTGTTAGTCGAAGCTTGATCAGACTTTTTTTTTTCTTTTCTACTTTTTTTTAGAAAAATCTTTTCTTTTCTACTCGGGTCCAAACCGTGTACCTTGCGGCGCTTGAGCAATCGATTCGGAAATTTGTGAATGCACCAACAAAAAGTCTGATCAAGCATGAGTTGGGATCAAGCTTGGACTCCCTCGGCGAGGCATACAACTTCTACAACTTGTACTTGTGGGAAGTGGGATTTGGGATAATATATGGTAAAAGTAGATTCAACACGCAGAAGACAAAAACAATGAAGGAAATTGTGTGAGGATGTGAGTGATGTGATCTTTATCCCAAACTGCACAAAATGTCTAACTTCTGTCAGTGCGTTCTAGTGAATTGGGTTATCTTTGCAGGGAAAGACTGAAGCCGAGAACAACCGATCTTGCAGATGTGAGTGCCCGATGCTGACCAGTCTCCTAGGAGCGGCAGAGAATAGTTGGTTTATAACAGAGCATCGTGAGAAACATAACCACTAAATGTATCTGACGATGGGGGAGAAAGTATATTTTGAACCACATGCTCATGGTAGACAAGTTTGAAAATGCCTGGACTATGTTGATGGAAATGTATAATCTGAAACAGCACCCATACATGACACATGATATATGAGATCAGGACCAAGTGGGCGAAGCCTTATTTCATGAAGGTTTTCTACGCAACAAATGACAAGCACACAGCGCAGCGTGAGTGCTAATAATATGCTGAAGATATATATGCCTCCTGCCAGTCCGATGCACATGTTTGTGAGGCAGTTTATGTGGCTCCAGTTTGCCCGTGAACGCGATGGAATCTACGAGAAAAAAAAGAACAATGATTGTAAGTCTGTGTCTTCCCTTCCCTATCATTTGATCAGGCGTTTCTTTTTTTGAAAGATCCAACAATTGCTGGCGTTTCATTGATCATAGCAGAAAGCAGCGGGAAAACAACAATGGTGGTGAAGATCCTAGGATCAAAGTTTTAGGGTTTTCCACACACGGCCAAACCCCTAGAACAAGGGGGGTCCCCGAAGGGGCTCTTAGTGCATGCAGCTCCAGTGGTTCTCCATAGCTCGATGATGTCTCTTATGCGCTTGATGATTCTTGCCGCACACGGCAGGTGCTGCCTAAAGGTGCAGTAGTTTCTCTCTTGCCATATCTCCCAGCAAGCAAGCCAGCACATCATCCGCACTCCCTGTCTCCATTGGTGGGGGGTCTGCTCCAGTATGCCTTGTATGATCATGGTGGAACTGTCATGGCACCAATTCTCGGCCTGGGAGAGGGCTGAGCAACCGTGCCACTGTCCCAGCTCGGCCCAAACCCGTCCGGATTCCTGGCAGCTCCAGAAGAGGTGGCGCGAGGACTCCAGGTTTCTGACGCAGAGTTGGCAGAAGTAAGCATTGGTCCAACCTCGCCGCTGAAGTCTGCCATTGCACCAGAGGCGATCCTGGAGAAGCAGCCAGGCGAAGATTTTGATTTTGCCAGGCGCCCAAGCCTTCCATAGCAGGCGGTCGAACTAAGTCGCCGTTCTTCTCTGGAACTGCACTAGGTAGGCCGACTTCGCCGTGTACTTTCCTGAGCTCGCTCTGCTCCAGATGAGGTCATCCGGCACCGCTGGCTGCAGCTGCGCCTCCGCCCCCTAGAGCAAGCGGTGAAGGGCGAGGACGTCTGGCAAAAGGTGGTGGTTGTTGCCGTGGGCGAGGCCGCGGATCCACGTGTCGTCATTGAGGGCCTCCCGCACCGATTAGTTCTTGCGCCATGAGTAGCTGAAAAGCCTTGGGAATTGCTGCGGGAGACTGCCCTGGCCGATCCATGAAGAGAGCCAGAAGGAGGCCCGAGTCCCATCGCCGATTGCCATGCTGGTGGAGGCCGCAAAAAGTGCCTTGTCTGCATCATCGCAGGGCAGCTCGGTGCCCACCCAAGGTCGCTCCGGGTGGTGCTAGGCTATCCAGAGCCAGCGCAGCCAGAGCCTCTGCCAAAACGCTGTAGGTCGGGAATGCCCAGGCCTTCCTGCTCCGTCGGGGCGTAGACCGCCGGCAAATTGACCTTGCAGCTGGCGCCCAAGATCTTGTCGTCCTGGCACCAGAGGAAGCGTCGCCTACACTTGTCGATCTCTTTGAGCAGTTTCTTTGGGACATGGAGGACGGTGAGAGCGAAGGTTGGCATGGCACTCAGCACGCATTGGACGAGGACGCGGTGGCCAGCCATCGGCAGTAGCTTGCCCTTCCAGCCCGCTAGCCGTGCCTTGATTCTGTCGATAATGAACTGGAGATGAACCAAGCAAAGGCGGCCCATAGTGACCGGCAGCCCTAGATATTTGATGGGGAAAGGGGCAATGGAACCGGAAAAATCCTGGAGAACCTCCTCGACATTGACGTTCTCGCAACGGATCAACGAGACCGTAGATTTAGCCGGATTGATGCAGATCCCGGTTGCCTTGCCGAAGTCGCTAAGGATACGCAGCAGAGAATCGACCTCTTCTCGTCTAGGGTTTATGAATATAACTGCGTCATCGGCGTAGAGGCTCACTCGCAGTGCCAGGTCACGGCCTGGGAGGCGATGCAACAGTTGCTGATTTGCGGCCGCCACGATGAGGTGGTGCAGCGGGTCGATGGCCAAAATGAAGAGAAAGGGGGAGAGCGGGTCTCCCTGGCGCAGTCCACGGTGATGGAGAATGCTTGGGCTGGCCGTGCCATTGAGAGAGACCGAGGAGGAAGCCGAGGCGAGGAGACGAGCCACCCAGTCCCGCCATCGCGTGCTAAACCCTAGCTTTTGAAGAAACTCCAGCAGGTACTCCCAGGAGACAGTGTCGAATGCCTTTGCTATGTCTATCTTCATTAGCAGGCCCGGTGTTTGGCGACGGTGGAGGGAGCGGACAGAGTTTTGCACGAAGAGAAAACTATCATGGATGTACTTGGACTTCAGGAATGCCGTCTGTGCCGGTGAGATGATGGAGCCGATGACGGACGACAATCTAATGAAGAGAACCTTGGAGATGAGCTTGGTTATCGAGTGGATCAAACTGATGGGCCTGTAGTCGGTGATTTCCGTTGCCCCGTCCTTTTTTGGCAGGAGGATGATGGTAGCGTTGTTGATCACCGACATGTCTCCGCCTGAGAGATTGTAGAATTGGTGGAAGGCGGCCATGATGTCTGTCTTGATGATGGGCCACCACGAACGGAAGAAAGCGCCGTTGAATCTGTCCGGACCCAGAGATTTCTCCTGCGGAGATTTGCAGTTCTCCGCCCACACCTCTTCCTCGGTGAAGGGGTTGTCGAGGCCGGCTGCTGGCAAGGATGGCAGGTGGATGGCTTCCTAGTTGATGGTTCGGCTGCGAGGTGATATTGTGCCCAGCGAGGCTCGGAAGTGCTCATGTATGATCTGTTCCTTGTCGCCGTGGGAGGTGGCAATGGAGTCATGGGTGTGTAGGGCATGGATGAAGTTTTTTTGGCGCCTAGAGTTGATTTTTGCCTGATAGAACACCGTCTTGGCGACGCCCGCGCGCAGCCAGGTAACGCGCGAAGCCTGCCTCTTGCGTGCTCTCTCAATGGATGCGAGACCGATGCAGCTTGAGCCATTTCCGCAACTGGAGCTCATCGTCTATCAGCTGCCTACTCTCCTGGGCTATGTCGAGGCGGAGCACGATCTCGTTTGTGATGTGCAATTGGAGCTTTGTCTCGCTGAAGAAACCGTTGGCCCAAATCTTCAGGTCTCTGGCCACTCGCGCAAGCTTTATGTTAAGCCTATGAAAAGCATAGCTTGAGACGACTGGGCGATCCCACGCCTGCTGCACCGTGGTGTGGAAGGGAGGGAATCGCGGCCAGAAAGACTCGAAGCGGAAGCGTGCAGCGCGGCGAGGAGCCGCCGCCTCCAACAACAGCAAGGGGCAGTGGTCAGACCATGAGGTGGAGGCGGCATGTAGGAGGTAGGAGGGGAACATGGAGGCCCAAGCCATGGTGCAGAAAAATTTGTCTATGCTAACTAGGGTTGGCGACGCATGTTCGTTGCTCCACGTCAATCTTCTATTCTTGCACTTGATCTCCTTGAGCCCTGCCGCGTCGATCGTAGCTCGGAACTTTCCCATGACCCTACGGTTTATGTTTGTGTTGTTTTTGTCTCGCGCCTCGTATATGAGGTTGAAGTCGCCATTGATGAGCCAGGGGGTGCTTGGGGGCGGAGAAATCCGCGCCATCTCGGCCAAGAAATTGTCTTTCCTTCCGTCCTCGACCGGCCCGTAGACTGTCGTTAACGAGAACGAAGCCCTACTTGCCATGATGGTGATCTTGGTGGTGATGGAGAAGCGGCCTACGACCTGCGAGAGCACCTCTATTCGGTTCTTGTCCTAGAAGATTGCTGTCGGATTTCGGGTTCCGGCAGACCCTTGAGGTTTGAACACTGGGGTGCACACGGAGATCTCTCCCCTACCGATCTACGTCCGATCCCCTCACGTGATCTAAGCTGGAAACAACGAACAACACAAGGGACACGAGGTTTATACTGGTTCGGGCCACCGTTGTGGTGTAATACCCTACTCCAGTGTGTGGTGTGGTGGATTGCCTCAGGGGCTGGTGATGAACAGTACAAGGGAAGAACAACCTCGCGAGAGGTGTTCTTGAGCTGGTGCCATGAATTGTTTGGGTGAGTTCAGTCGCCTCTCTCTCTCTCTCTGCTAGGGTTCTACCAGATCTCTAGCTGATGTCTCGATCTCTCCCGACCGATGGATTGATCGATCCCCGTCTGCTTGTGATGGCTAGCTCTATTTATAGAGGCCCTGGGCCTCTCCCCAAATAATGAGCGGCAAGGGCGCCAACAATTGGCCATTTTGAAGGGGAACATCTAGTACGAGTTATCCTGACCAAAGGTGGTCTTCGGCTGCCAAAAGTACTGGTGATGACGCCGTCTTGGGCTCCACGGTGACCTCCGTCCTGCCGCTCTGCTGGTCTTGGTCTCGTTGCACCGGAATGGTAACCTTTGACTGACGCCCTTGCTTGTGCTTGCCCCCTTTGCACCAAAGAGGAAACAAGGACACTGCGCAGGCCGGCGCCCGCCTGGTCTCGATCGTCATGGCTTGCGTCACGGGCTCCTTGCGAGGTACCCTTGCCTTGATCTCTCCGCCTCCTCGCGAACCTGCCTAATGAGGCTGCCTCTGAGGAAGCTTTATGTCGTCCGCCCCACGAGGCTTGGCCCCTCTGTGATGCCCGGGTAATTAAGCTATAGTGAACCTCTGCTAATGATGCCACGTCACCTCGTTTATAGTTGCTAATCTCGAGTTAGTTCAAAACGGATTCAAATTCAAATTCAAAAATAGGCAAACAATAAAAGTTTTCAAAAATTAAAACAAAAATGTTCGGTGGTTGCCAAATATTACAAAGATAATTATGGTGTAAGGTTCACACTTTTATAAAATGCCTAAGTGTTTATAAATAAATAAAAACAGAAAAGAAAATAAATAAAAAGAAAATAGGAAGCAATACAAAAAAAAACAGAAGAGGGAACCCCCTCCCCCGGCCTACTGGCCCAGTTGGCCGGCCCAATCGGCCGCAGGCCCAACCGGCCTCTCTGCCACTCCCCCTTATCCACTCCCTCCCCAAACCCTAACCGGCCACCACCCTTCCCCCCCCCACGACGCGCCCCCCCGATCCAGATCGGATCGGGGCACGACCCCGCCGCCTCGTCAACACCCGCCCTCGCCTGACGCTCCCCGGATCCCGTCGCCGGAACCACGCCGCTCGCCTCTCCGTCGTCGACGCGTCCCCGTCCTCCTCCCTGCCGGCCTGCCTCCCCATCGCGCGTCGTCCCCGCCGACTTCCCCGAGCCCCGCTGCCTTTGACCCCACGAATCCGTGGTGAGGCCCCGGCCTCTCTTCCTCGTTGCTCCTCGCACCGTCCCGCAGCCGTGCACGCGCCGCCCGGTGCTCGTGCTCGCGGTGAGCATGCGCGCACCCGCGCGCCAGCCTCGCTTCGCTGGCGATGCCATCCAGATGCCGCACGCCTTCCCGCGCCGCTACCCCACTGCTGCGCGCCTGCTCCACTCCCGTCTGCAGCGCCGCCGCGCTTGGAGCTCCGCTCCCTGGCCCCTGCCCGCTGCACTCGCGTCTACCTGCCGCTACTGCGCCCCCCCTTGCTGTGCGCTGCCGTGGCCACTACAACCGGCGCCCCGCCCCGCTCCCTCACTCACTACGCGCCCTGGCCGCGCTGGCTTCGCCTAGCCGAGCCCGCGCTAGGCTAGCGCGCCCCAGCCGCCTGCCTCGGTCGCGGCCACCTCCACGGTTGCCGGCGCCAGCCCGCAAGCCCCCCCCCTTTTTTTTCGCCTGCTGCCCCGTAGCTCCCTGCCGGGTGGGCGGGCACTCGTCGCCGGCCCCGCACTCCATCCCCTGCGCCACCCACGCCGCCGCGCCGTCGGCCATCGCGGCCGCCGTGACTTGGCCTCGCCCCGCCGCTCCCTGCGGGCGAGTGCCCGCACAGGCGCCTGTAGCGCCTGCACACCCGCATCGGCCCCTGGGGCCTATGACAGATGGGCCCCATGCCCAGAATGTTTTAATAATAATAATAATAAAAGAATTAAAAAAATAATTAAAATAATTAAATAAATAATAATTATTAAATTAATTAATTAATTAAAAAAATTAATTAAATTAAATTAACTAATCTTGATTAGATTTACCTAATTACTAGTTAACTTAATTAACCCCTGATTAGCCTAATCAATCAATGACATGTGGGACCCACGCGTCAGTTTGACCCAGTCAACGCCCTGTTGACTGCTGACGTCATGCTGACGTCATGATGACGTCAGCAGACACTATTCTGGATAATGTTGGTTAAATTAATTAAATAAATCCTAAAATTGATTTAAACCTTTTAAAATTAATATAAAATAAACCGTAGCTCGGATCGAAAAACTTTGTACATGAAAGTTGCTCAGAACGACGAGACGAACCCGGATACGCAGCCCGTTCGTCCGCCACGCATCCCTAGCATAGCAAACACGCAACTTTCCCCCTCCGGCTCCTCTGCCCGAAAACGCGAAACCCCGGGGATACTTTCCCGGATGTTATCCCCCTTCACCGTTATCACCTACTACCGTGTTAGGGCACCTCTAACGCCGTTACTTGTCATGTCATGCATCACTATGCATATGCTTGATTAAATATTTATTGTTTCCCCCCCTCTTCTCTCGATAGACACCGAGACCGACGCCGCTGCTACCCAGTTCGGCTACGGAGTTGACGACCCCTCTCTCTTGCCAGAGCAACCAGGCAAGCCCCCCCTTTGATCACCAGATATCGCCTACTCTTCTCTATACTGCTTGCATTAGAGTAGTGTAGCATGTTACTGCTTCTCGTTAATCCTATACTGATGCATAGCCTGTCCTTGCTACTACTGTTGTTACCTTTACCTGCAAACCTAATGCTTAGTATAGGATGCTAGTTTATCATCAGTGGCCCTACATTCTTGTCCGTCTACCATGCTATACTATTGGGCCGTGATCACTCGGGAGGTGATCACGGGTATATACTATATACTTTAAACATGATACATGTGGTGACCAAAGTCGGGTTGGCTCGAGGAGTACCCGCGAGTGATTCACGGATTGGGGGCTGAAAGGACCTTTGTCCCGACGGCCCTCTGTGTGGATCTTTGTGGCGGAGCGACAGGGCAGGTTCCGACCACCTAGGAGAGAGGTGGGCCTGGCCCTGGTCGGTGTTCGCGGATACTTAACACGATTAACGAGATCTGGGTATTTGATCTGAGTCTGGCCATTTGGTCTATACGCACTAACCATCTACGTGGGAGCAGTTATGGGTATCCCGGCGTCGTGGTATCAGCCGAAGCCTTCGTGACGTCAGCGACTGAGTGGCGCGCGCCGGATTGGACTGGAAAGCCACTAGGCTAGGTCTGCTTCCGGCCGCGTACGCAACGTGCAGGTGTGCAAAGGGCGATGGGCCCAGACCCCTGCGCCATAGGATTTAGACCGGCGTGCTGACCTCTCTGTTGTGCCTAGGTAGGGCTGCGACGTGTTGATCTTCCGAGGCCGGTCATGACCCAGGAAAGTGTGTCCGGCCAAATGGGATCGAGCGTGTTGGGGTATGTGGTGCACCCCTGCAGGGAAGTTTATCTATTCGAATAGCCGTGTCCCTCGGTAAAAGGACGACCCGGAGTTGTATCTTGACCTTATGACAACTAGAACCGGATACTTAATAAAACACACCCTTCCAAGTGCCAGATACAACCGGTGATCGCTCTCTCACAGGGCGACGAGGAGAGGATCGTCGGTTAGGATTATGCTATATGATGCTACTTGGAGGACTTCAGTCTACTCTCTTCTACATGCTGCAAGACGGAGGCTGCCAGAAGCGTAGTCTTCGAAAGGACTAGCTATCCCCCTCTTATTCCGGCTTTCTGCAGTTCAGTCCACTTATAATAGTCTTATCCCAGTTGATACCAATGCATACATATGTAGTGTAGCTCCTTGCTTGCGAGTACTTTGGATGAGTACTCACGGTTGCCTTCTCCTTCTTTTCCCTCTATTCCTTCTACCTGGTTGTCGCAACCAGATGTTGGAGCCCAGGAGCCAGACGCCACCGTCGATGACGACCCCTATACCGGAGGTGCCTACTACTACGTGATGCCCGCTGACGACGACCAAGAGTAGTTAGGAGGATCCCAGGCAGGAGGCCTGCGCCTCTTTCGATCTGTATCCCAGTTTGTGCTAGCCTTCTTAAGGCATACTTGTTTAACTTATGTCTGTACTCAGATATTGTTGCTTCCGCTGACTCGTCTATGATCGAGCTCTTGTATTCGAGCCCTCGAGGCCCCTGGCTTGTAATATGATGCTTGTATGACTTATTTTTATTTGTAGAGTTGTGTTGTGATATCTTCCCGTGAGTCCCTGATCTTGATCGTACACATTTGCGTGCATGATTAGTGTATGATTGAATCGGGGGCATCAAAAGTTGGTATCAGAGCCGACTGCCTGTAGGAACCCCCCCTTCCACACTCCTTGGCCGAAGTCGAGTCTAGACATTGCAAAACTTTTTACTAACCTGGCTGTGTGCCTTACGGGCCCACGTCACCATCGGGTGATACTAGGATCTTTTACTCCTCGACCTTTGCTCTGGGACTCTTAACTCTCTTCTACTCGGGTTAAACAAATTTACTAACTCTGACACTAGGATCCCGTTACGACGTTCACCCCAAAGTTGGATAAAGCCATAGTTAATCCTTAGTATAGTATTTTGAACAATTTCCACGCTGGCAATTGACTCCTTTGAAGCATCTTTGTTTTCAGATGGAACCCACGAGGCAGGTCGTGCGCCACACGACGGCCATTGGCGCCTCGGGATCACCTGCTGTGTTGGTTGAGATGATGACCTATCTGGGTTATCGCTGGCACCCTGAGTACACCGTCTATGAGGAGTATCAGGACTTCAACCAGGAGCAGTACCGTGCCGTCGTCCACCTCTACTCTCGGGAGTATGACTCCACTACTGTGCTGCACACTGCTCATGGTGTTGGAGTGACTATCGATATGGCGGTCCACGATGCTGCTTATGCTGCTCTGACACGTCTTCGTGGTGAGTATCAGGAGTTGGACACCTCCCCCTTCAGGCACATTGCTATCGCATCCGATGTTGGTGCGGAGGGTTACTACACTGCGGCCTACTCCACTGTCACCCGCGAGCCCTACTACCATCAGAACCTGGTTCTGCATGCTGATGGGCTGGATAGAGCTAACCGAGCTCTTCGACACGAGTTGTACACCACCCGTCAGCACCTGTATCGTGCTCTGACACTGTTGCACCCCTTTGTCCGATCTGGTGATCTGACGCGTTCTGCGATCTACCCCGCCAGGACCGTGATGCCCCAGGGCGTCGGTTGGCCAGATGTGGGAGGCTACTCTCCTGCACTTGGTCCTCTCCTGCCACCCGTGCATCGGGTTCCGCACCAGAGTATCCGCGGACCCTAGGCTACTCACGTGGAGGTCTTCCCTTCGCGTCGCTACCAGCTGTCGGGCTACACCTACCTCCACAGTACCGCGTGGGACTGATGTAGACTTGCTTGTTACTGTTAGTTGCATTCGCCGCGAGCCTGTGTGCCGCCTATGATGTCTTAGACTTTGTACCGAACTCTGTGTAACGAGCTCTATGCATGGTCTCTTTTGTAAGATATGCCGACTACTATGTAGTATCTATCGTACTGCTTTCGTTGTGCATGTTTCTTCATGAATGATTCTTGTGTTTGCAAATTTCTAAATGCTGAACTACCCCTGTTATATATTAGCAGGATGGTTAGACCAGGTGGTCGTGGTCGTGGTGGCAACCCCCCACCACCGCCTGAGTACATGGCTGGGATGATGCAACAGTTTGAGCTGAATCGTCAGTTCATGGAGAATATTATGGCTCAGTTCCCTCGCCCCAATATGAACCAGCAGCCAACCCAAGTGACTCTGCAGGATTTCATGCGCCTGAACCCAACTGTGTACCGCAGCTCAACTCAGCCTCTGGATGCTGATGACTGGCTCCGTGACATCACCTATGAGATGGAGTCTGCTGATGTAGCCCCTGCCAGCTATGTCACCTTTGCTTCATTCTTCCTGAAAGGACCCGCAGCTCAATGGTGGGACAGCCACAGGCGTACCCTGCCAGCTGGGACAATCATCACCTGGCCAGACTTCCAAGCTGCCTTCCGTGCTCGCTTCATTCCCCAGGGAATCATGGACCGGAAGAAGCGTGAGTTCCGCAACCTCACCCAAGGCAACAAAACGGTGGAAGCTTATCAGCGGGAGTTTCTGGACTTGTCCCGCTACGCTGAAGAGGACATTGCAACTGATGCACGCAGACAGGAGAAGTTCCGGGATGGCCTTCAAGCTGACATCAAGCTCGCACTTCTAGTGCATGACTTTGTTGATTTCGCCACTCTGGTGAACAAAGCCATCAATGTCGAAACTGGTCTGCAGGAATACCAGAGCTCTCACAGGCGCAGCCGTGACACGGGCTCATCTTCGGGCCCGTCCTTGCAGAAGCGCAAGATATGGATTCCCAACAGCATGTACCAGCCGAATGCACCTGCCCCAAGGCAGTCCTATGCTGCACCTCGTCTGCCTACGGCTCCAACTAGGCAGCCAAGGCTTCCAGCTCCACCACCCCAAGCTCCTGTTCCTACTCCCGAGAATGGTTTGTGCTTCAGGTGTGGACAACCAGGTCACCGTGCTAGGGAATGCAACCAGAAACAGAATCAACTGGCCTTTCCAGCAACTGGCCGTGGAAACAACCAGCCCCGCAACAACAATGCCAAGTCTTATGGTCGCGTTCATGCCAACCATGTTGATCTGAACGAAGCCCAAGACCAGCCTGCTACCGTGATGGGTACACTCCTCGTAAACTCAGTACCTGCATCTGTTTTATTCGATTCAGGAGCATCGCATTCATTCATGTCAGAAGATTTTGCATACAAGCATGACATTAAATGTGAGGAGATGAACACTTCGGTATTGGTAAAAACCCCCGTGGGACAATGTCAAACCTCATTGGTTGGCATCGATGTCCCCGTGGAAATCGAAGGGCTGGAATTCTATGCCTCTCCCATTATCTTGAAGTCGTCTAACATAGACCTCATTCTGGGAATGGATTGGTTGAAAGCGCATACGGCTTCTATAGTTTGCGCCACTAAGGTCGTCCATCTGCTACACCCTTCTGACGAAATAATAGCTTACCAAGCTCATCTAGTTCAGAACGCCGAGGCACGACTTTATGCCTTGAATGCGTTGAACACTGCACCACTCGAGGGCATTGAAAACATTCCCGTCGTTCGTGAATTCCAAGATGTCTTCCTAGAAGAACTTCCAGGGATTCCTCCTGCTAGAGCTGTCGAATTCATCATCGACTTGAAACCCGGCACTACCCCTATAGCTAAACGACCCTACAAGATGCCGCCGCATGAACTCATTGAGCTTAAGGAGGAAATCGACAAATCTCTTGTCAAAGGTTTCATTCGTCCAAGTTGCTCTCCTTGGGGAGCACCTTCTCTCTTTGTTAAGAAGAAGGATGGGACAAACCGATTAGTCCAAGACTACCGTCCTATAAACCAAGCTACCATTCAGAATAAATACCCTCTTCCTCGGATCAATGATCTTTATGATCAACTGGCTGGTTCATCAGTGTTCTCCAAACTCGACTTGAGGTTGGGTTACCACCAGATCCGTGTTCGTGAAGAGGACATCCCAAAAACCGCCTTCGTGACTCGGTATGGGTCATATGAGTACACCGTCATGTCATTCGGCTTAACGAATGCTCCCGCCACCTTCTCTCGTCTGATGAATTATATATTCATGGATTACCTCGACAAGTTTGTCGTGGTATATCTGGACGATATCCTTGTATTTTCCAAGAACGAGGAAGAACATGCTGTACATCTGCGTCTTGTGCTAGAGAAGCTTCGAGAACATCAGCTGTATGCTAAGTATTCCAAGTGTGAATTCTGGCTTCCCGAAGTAACCTATCTTGGGCATGTCATCTCCAAAGATGGTATTGCCGTCAACCCTGAACGAGTTCAGGCTATTCTCGATTGGACTCCTCCGAAGAATGTGAAGCAAGTCCGAAGTTTTCTCGGTCTCGCCAGCTATTGCCGTCGATTCGTCGAGAACTTCTCCAAGATTGCCAGGCCTCTGACTAGTTTATTGCATAAGGGTGTCAAGTTCGACTGGACAGACAAGTGTCAGGAAAGTTTCCAGGCGCTCAAAGACAAATTGACTTCTACCCCCGTGCTTGCACCACCTGATACTAAGAAGGACTTCGTCATTTACTGCGACGCTTCCCGTCAAGGATTAGGCTGTGTCCTAATGCAAGAGCGCAGAGTGATTGCTTATGCCTCTCATCAACTGCGCCCTCATGAAGAAAACTACCCAGTTCACGACCTCGAGCTTGCTGCTGTCATTCATGCACTGAAGCAGTGGCGACATTACCTTCTCGGTAATCGTTGCGAGATCTTCACCGACCATCAAAGTCTGAAGTATCTGTTTACTCAGCCGGATTTGAACCTACGTCAGCAAAGATGGATGGAGACTGTTGCAGACTTTGACGTGGGTATATCCTATACCCCCGGCAAGGCTAATGTAATGGCTGATGCCTTGAGCCGCAAGTATTACTGTAACCACCTCCAGGTTCACAAAGTTCACCCATCGCTTGTTGAAGGATTTAGAAGGCTGAACCTCCATATTGTTCCTCCGGGATCACTCGCTCCCCCTCCCGAAGGTTTCCCCAAACAGAACCTCCATGTTGTTTCCAAGGGTTCTCTCAATACCCTGGTTGCGAAACCAGATCTTGTGGACACCATCAAATGGATACAGAAGTGTGACGATGAAGTCCTCAAGATTAAGCGCGACCTCAAAAGGGGAAAGCCCTCATTCTTCACGATCGCCGACGATGGCGCCTTGTATTTCAAAGGCCGCTTAGTGGTACCTTGTTCGAAGAAAAACCTGGATAAAACTAAAGGGGTTATGCAAGAAGCCCATGATACGCCTCTGTCCATCCATCCTGGTAGTACAAAGATGTACCAGGATATTCGTCAAAGATTCTGGTGGTCTAATATGAAGCAGGACATTGCTCGTTATGTTGCTGAATGTGACGTTTGTCGCCGAATCAAAGCAGAGCATCAAAGGCCTGCTGGAACTCTGCAACCTATCTCTATTCCTGAATGGAAATGGGACCATGTTGAGATGGACTTCGTCACTGGATTTCCCAAATCTCAGAAAGGTAATGATGCTATTCTTGTCGTCATTGACCGGCTTTCCAAAGTTGCCCATTTTCTGGCGGTCAAAGAGACAATCACTGCTAGTCAGCTTGCTACTCTCTACATGGCCAGAATTGTTTCACTTCACGGTATCCCACTGGTTATCAGTTCAGACCGTGGCAGCTTATTCACTTCAAGGTTTTGGGCAAGTTTCCAAGAAGCTATGGGGACTCATCTTTCATTCAGTACTGCGTTCCATCCTCAGTCACAAGGGCAAGTTGAACGTGTCAACCAAGTTCTCGAAGACATGCTTCGAGCTTGTGTAATCTCATTCGGCAAGAAATGGGAGGAATCTCTTCCATATGCCGAGTTCTCTTATAATAATAGCTATCAAGCTAGTCTGAAGATGTCCCCCTTCGAAGTGCTTTATGGACGGAAGTGTCGAACCCCTCTGAACTGGTCAGAAACTGGGGAACGCCCACTCTTCGGTCTGGATATTATCCAACAGGCCGAAGAACAAGTTCGCATTATTCGCGAGCATCTCAAGACTGCTCAGTCACGTCAGAAAAGTCAGTATGACCGTCATCACCAAGACATGGTCTATCAACCTGGCAAAAAGGCTTATCTTCGAGTTACACCAATGAAGGGTGCTCACCGCTTCGGGATCAAAGGGAAGCTAGCTCCCCGCTATATTGGCCCATTCACTATTCTGGAAAGGCGTGGAAAAGTGGCATATCAACTGGAGCTTCCATCGAACCTTTCTCAGGTTCACGATGTGTTCCATGTGTCACAACTCCGACGCTGCTTCAAGGACCCAATCCGAGCAGTGGATCATGAAGTGCTCGAATTGCAGCAGGACCTCTCCTATAAAGAGCATCCGGTCCGCATTCTTGACCAAGCTGAACGCCGCACACGTCAGAAGGCGATCAAATTCCTCAAAGTCCAGTGGTCAAATCACTCCGACGACGAAGCCACCTGGGAACGCGAGGATCGCCTGCGTGATGAATACCCCGCATTGTTTCCTTCTACCTCCTAAATCTCGGGACGAGATTTCTTGTAGTGGAGGAGATTTGTGATGCCCGGGTAATTAAGCTATAGTGAACCTCTGCTAATGATGCCACGTCACCTCGTTTATAGTTGCTAATCTCGAGTTAGTTCAAAACGGATTCAAATTCAAATTCAAAAATAGGCAAACAATAAAAGTTTTCAAAAATTAAAACAAAAATGTTCGGTGGTTGCCAAATATTACAAAGATAATTATGGTGTAAGGTTCACACTTTTATAAAATGCCTAAGTGTTTATAAATAAATAAAAACAGAAAAGAAAATAAATAAAAAGAAAACAGGAAGCAATACAAAAAAAAACAGAAGAGGGAACCCCCTCCCCCGGCCTACTGGCCCAGTTGGCCGGCCCAATCGGCCGCAGGCCCAACCGGCCTCTCTGCCACTCCCCCTTATCCACTCCCTCCCCAAACCCTAACCGGCCACCACCCTTTCCCCCCCCCCCACGACGCGCCCCCCCGATCCAGATCGGATCGGGGCACGACCCCGCCGCCTCGTCAACACCCGCCCTCGCCTGACGCTCCCCGGATCCCGTCGCCGGAACCACGCCGCTCGCCTCTCCGTCGTCGACGCGTCCCCGTCCTCCTCCCTGCCGGCCTGCCTCCCCATCGCGCGTCGTCCCCGTCGACTTCCCCGAGCCTCGCTGCCTTTGACCCCACGAATCCGTGGTGAGGCCCCGGCCTCTCTTCCTCGTTGCTCCTCGCACCGTCCCGCAGCCGTGCACGCGCCGCCCGGTGCTCGTGCTCGCGGTGAGCACGCGCGCACCCGCGCGCCAGCCTCGCTTCGCTGGCGATGCCATCCAGATGCCGCACGCCTTCCCGCGCCGCTACCCCACTGCTGCGCGCCTGCTCCACTCCCGTCTGCAGCGCCGCCGCGCTTGGAGCTCCGCTCCCTGGCCCCTGCCCGCTGCACTCGCGTCTACCTGCCGCTACTGCGCCCCCCCTTGCTGTGCGCTGCCGTGGCCACTACAACCGGCGCCCCGCCCCGCTCCCTCACTCACTACGCGCCCTGGCCGCGCTGGCTTCGCCTAGCCGAGCCCGCGCTAGGCTAGCGCGCCCCAGCCGCCTGCCTCGGTCGCGGCCACCTCCACGGTTGCCGGCGCCAGCCCGCAAGCCCCCCCCCTTTTTTTTCGCCTGCTGCCCCGTAGCTCCCTGCCGGGTGGGCGGGCACTCGTCGCCGGCCCCGCACTCCATCCCCTGCGCCACCCACGCCGCCGCGCCGTCGGCCATCGCGGCCGCCGTGACTTGGCCTCGCCCCGCCGCTCCCTGCGGGCGAGTGCCCGCACAGGCGCCTGTAGCGCCTGCACACCCGCATCGGCCCCTGGGGCCTATGACAGATGGGCCCCATGCCCAGAATGTTTTAATAATAATAATAATAAAAGAATTAAAAAAATAATTAAAATAATTAAATAAATAATAATTATTAAATTAATTAATTAATTAAAAAAATTAATTAAATTAAATTAACTAATCTTGATTAGATTTACCTAATTACTAGTTAACTTAATTAACCCCTGATTAGCCTAATCAATCAATGACATGTGGGACCCACGCGTCAGTTTGACCCAGTCAACGCCCTGTTGACTGCTGACGTCATGCTGACGTCATGATGACGTCAGCAGACACTATTCTGGATAATGTTGGTTAAATTAATTAAATAAATCCTAAAATTGATTTAAACCTTTTAAAATTAATATAAAATAAACCGTAGCTCGGATCGAAAAACTTTGTACATGAAAGTTGCTCAGAACGACGAGACGAACCCGGATACGCAGCCCGTTCGTCCGCCACGCATCCCTAGCATAGCAAACACGCAACTTTCCCCCTCCGGCTCCTCTGCCCGAAAACGCGAAACCCCGGGGATACTTTCCCGGATGTTATCCCCCTTCACCGTTATCACCTACTACCGTGTTAGGGCACCTCTAACGCCGTTACTTGTCATGTCATGCATCACTATGCATATGCTTGATTAAATATTTATTGTTTCCCCCCCTCTTCTCTCGATAGACACCGAGACCGACGCCGCTGCTACCCAGTTCGGCTACGGAGTTGACGACCCCTCTCTCTTGCCAGAGCAACCAGGCAAGCCCCCCCTTTGATCACCAGATATCGCCTACTCTTCTCTATACTGCTTGCATTAGAGTAGTGTAGCATGTTACTGCTTCTCGTTAATCCTATACTGATGCATAGCCTGTCCTTGCTACTACTGTTGTTACCTTTACCTGCAAACCTAATGCTTAGTATAGGATGCTAGTTTATCATCAGTGGCCCTACATTCTTGTCCGTCTGCCATGCTATACTATTGGGCCGTGATCACTCGGGAGGTGATCACGGGTATATACTATATACTTTAAACATGATACATGTGGTGACCAAAGTCGGGTTGGCTCGAGGAGTACCCGCGAGTGATTCACGGATTGGGGGCTGAAAGGACCTTTGTCCCGACGGCCCTCTGTGTGGATCTTTGTGGCGGAGCGACAGGGCAGGTTCCGACCACCTAGGAGAGAGGTGGGCCTGGCCCTGGTCGGTGTTCGCGGATACTTAACACGATTAACGAGATCTGGGTATTTGATCTGAGTCTGGCCATTTGGTCTATACGCACTAACCATCTACGTGGGAGCAGTTATGGGTATCCCGGCGTCGTGGTATCAGCCGAAGCCTTCGTGACGTCAGCGACTGAGTGGCGCGCGCCGGATTGGACTGGAAAGCCACTAGGCTAGGTCTGCTTCCGGCCGCGTACGCAACGTGCAGGTGTGCAAAGGGCGATGGGCCCAGACCCCTGCGCCATAGGATTTAGACCGGCGTGCTGACCTCTCTGTTGTGCCTAGGTAGGGCTGCGACGTGTTGATCTTCCGAGGCCGGTCATGACCCAGGAAAGTGTGTCCGGCCAAATGGGATCGAGCGTGTTGGGGTATGTGGTGCACCCCTGCAGGGAAGTTTATCTATTCGAATAGCCGTGTCCCTCGGTAAAAGGATGACCCGGAGTTGTATCTTGACCTTATGACAACTAGAACCGGATACTTAATAAAACACACCCTTCCAAGTGCCAGATACAACCGGTGATCGCTCTCTCACAGGGCGACGAGGAGAGGATCGTCGGTTAGGATTATGCTATATGATGCTACTTGGAGGACTTCAGTCTACTCTCTTCTACATGCTGCAAGACGGAGGCTGCCAGAAGCGTAGTCTTCGAAAGGACTAGCTATCCCCCTCTTATTCCGGCTTTCTGCAGTTCAGTCCACTTATAATAGTCTTATCCCAGTTGATACCAATGCATACATATGTAGTGTAGCTCCTTGCTTGCGAGTACTTTGGATGAGTACTCACGGTTGCCTTCTCCTTCTTTTCCCTCTATTCCTTCTACCTGGTTGTCGCAACCAGATGTTGGAGCCCAGGAGCCAGACGCCACCGTCGATGACGACCCCTATACCGGAGGTGCCTACTACTACGTGATGCCCGCTGACGACGACCAGGAGTAGTTAGGAGGATCCCAGGCAGGAGGCCTGCGCCTCTTTCGATCTGTATCCCAGTTTGTGCTAGCCTTCTTAAGGCATACTTGTTTAACTTATGTCTGTACTCAGATATTGTTGCTTCCGCTGACTCGTCTATGATCGAGCTCTTGTATTCGAGCCCTCGAGGCCCCTGGCTTGTAATATGATGCTTGTATGACTTATTTTTATTTGTAGAGTTGTGTTGTGATATCTTCCCGTGAGTCCCTGATCTTGATCGTACACATTTGCGTGCATGATTAGTGTACGATTGAATCGGGGGCGTCACAGCCTCGCGAGGGTCTTGAGCTTGAGTTGATGAAGATGGGCCGCGCTGGGCCCCCACTTGAGCCATGCCGCAGGCCACAGGCAGGCAAGTCCGGGGACCCCCGTTCCCAAAACACCGACAGTAGCCCCCAGGCCCAAGGCGCGCCCGGGCTTGGCATAGCAGGGGAGCGAAGGGGCAAGCGCGAAGCGCCGCGGGCCCAAAAAGGCTGCGGCCTCGGGCGCCGCGTGGCGATTGATTGGTCGTGGATGTCTGCACTTCCCCACGACGCCTTGTTACGCGCCCGGCTAAGCGGACCCGTAGTTGCACACAATTGTTCCTCCTTTCCGCTACTTGCTTGCCTCCTACCTTTCCTTCTTCTTCGAGGTCCAGCCTCCGCCGTCAATCCGGCTCGAGTCCTTCCTCTTCTTCACCGCCATGGCGCCGATGAAGAAAGGAAGGGGAAAGAAGCCCGCGCCTTCGCCCCGCACACCTCCGGTGGCGACCCCCGCCGTTGCTCGGTCGATCATACTCAATCCAGAAGCTTTGAACAAGGTCCGCTCCGCCCTTGCCACTATCTTCAACGAGTGCGGCAGGACCACGGTCTGGCCTGCGTCCCATGCCTCCCTTGATAGGATCGTCATGGAGGTCCGATTCTTTGCCGATGCTCTATGGGCGGGTCTGATTCCCCCTTTTCCGCCTTCTTCAATGCGGTGCTCTCCCATTATCAGATCCACATGATGCACCTCGGGCTGGAGTCCATTACTCTTCTGGCTGTCTTTGCTTTCGTTTGTGAGGCGATGATAGTCATTCCTCCTTCAGTTGCCCTGTTGCGCCACTTCTTTTCCTTGTGCCTGAGCGATCCGACTCAGTGCTCAGGGTGTGTGAGCTTCTTAGCCATGCCAGAGATGGCCGCTTCAGGGATCGACTTCGGCCTTCCTTCTCCTGAGGCCAGGTTCAGAGAGCGGTGGCTGTACATGGACATTGGAGTGCCCAACCCTCTGCTCTCGCACCCGACCTCGCCTGCTGTTCCTCACGCGGGTTGGGGCCACGAGGTGCTCGCGAGCCCCCGACTCGCCTTCGTCTGGCGCCGCTTCCAGAGTTTGAGGGCGCTCAATGTGACATCACCCAAGGTGGTGAAGGAGTTCCTCTAATGCCGCATTGCTCCTCTTCAGCGCCACTCTCGCCGGATGTGGGACTTTGCGGGGCATAGAGACCGCATGCGGCTTCAGGAGGAGGACTTGGCGCCTGAAGTGCTGCGGACGATGCTCAGGGTCTTGACTGGCAATCCTTCCCTAGGCAGCCTTCGGAGTAATGGTGTCCTCTTGTATCTTTGCTCCGGCAGGGCCGACTTTGTGAGGTAGATGCCCAGCTTCGACGAGTGGGGTCTGCGCTCGGCTGGCTGCACGGGGCCCCGCGAGAACCCAGCCGCCATGGTGGCTCCCCTGCAGCCCACAACGGTCCTTCCTTGGTCGACAGGGTAGGGAGATGAGAATTGGCAAGAGTTGAGGCGACCAATGTCGAGGTGCCGATGCTGCGATAAGCCTCGAAGGTGGCGTCTCCCGAGGCCCGCCCTGGAGCGGTGGCAGGTGCGGAGTCGCGGCCTATGGTTCCCGAGGCCAGGGCTCCCGAGCCCCCAGCTGTTCCTCACGAGGCGACGCCTGATGGCGCCCCCCAGGCTGACTCCTCCAATGCTGATCATCTTGACACTTCTTCCGCACCAGAGGCCGACCCCTGCACCGAGTGCTTAGGTCGGTTCCGCGTAGACTTCGAGGCCCTCCGCAAGAGGAAGGAGGCCTCGGGTGGCATCGACTGCCCCTGCCGCTTGTTGAAGCGCAGGAAGTACTTTGCGATGGATGAGTAAGTCTTCTTCTTTATCTGCTCATTTACTTTGCTATCCCTGCGACCGATTGTGGCCTTTCAGGCCCTGCCCTGCGAAACTCGCCGAGTCAGCCCGGGAGTCATCCCCCCAAGCTTCGCCTTCTCCGTTGGCCCTGGGCGTGCCGAGCTCGAGCGGCACCCCTGCCGCCAAACCAGTTGGTGGAATGGTCCATTCCATAGGGCACCTTGAGCCTGCGCGCCCGCTGTCCTTTCTTCGTAAGGCCTCCTGGGGCACATCCGGCTTGCCCCGCGTTCCTCCTCTGATCATAGATGGTGAGTGGCTGAAGTCTGTCTTTGGCTCCTCCTCTGTGGGCGGACCGACGCCAGGCCGGATTCCCAGAGAGGTCCGTTCGGTGTTGTCTAGGGCGCCAGCCCCCAGCCACGCGCCGGGAGGGGGCCTGCCGCCTTGGGGCCCTCCGCATGCTCTGGTGGGAGAGGGTGATGCAGAAGACGTGCTCAGGCGCACTCGGGAGTGACGCGCCCTTCGCGAAGAGTTCCTGCAGAGGGCGGCAGGAGCGGTGAGCCGGATCGGGGAAGAGCTTGCTGACGAGGATGCGCGCCTCGAGGCTGAAGGTTTGCGCCTTGCTGAGGAGGGGCGTGAACTAAAGGTGGCCATTGCCTTTGCGCGTCACTAGCGTGATCTCGAAAACGCGAAGGCTGAAGCGTCGCTGGCAGCTTCATGGGAGGCCTGCTCCCAGGCCGTCGAGGAGGCTCGCAAAGCAGATCGACGGCGCAAGGACGCGGAGGAGCGTGCATGGGAGCTCCAGGCCTGGAGCAACTCCCTGGAGCAGCAAGTGGAACTATGCCAGTTGGCCCTTGAGTCGATGGAGGGGGACCCGGTTGACCGGGCGGAGCTTCTGAAGCACGAGGAGGCGCTGCCGCTGGAGGCCGCCGAGCGCAACCTTGATCTTGAGCGGCTGGAGACGAGGGAGCGCCTGGTGGCTCGGGCGGAGGATGACGTTGCCGCGTGCGAAGCCCGGGCCCAGGAAGAAGTCGATCGCCGCGTGGCAGAAGCTCGCTCTGCCTTCGAGCGCGAATACGAGACGAGGTTGGGGCTAATCAAGGCTGAGGCTGAGGACAGGACCGCAGCCCTCAGGGCCAAACTGGCCCAAGTGACGCGGCGTGCGGGCTCCTCCGCAGCCGCCCTCAGCGCAGCACAGGCGGAGCTGTCCTCTTCCCGGCCGAGCAGCTTCTCCAACAGAGGGTTGATGACGCCGAGGCCGTCGCGCGGCGGAATGAGGATGAGATCTGTCGGCGGTGGGTTCGGGAGCGTGAGCATGCCCCCATGCTTCAAACGCTCAGAGAAAGGGCCAACACAGCCCTGGGCAACATCTGCGAGGCTGCCGTTAAGGAGCCGCACGAGGTTAACTACGCCGGCAACCTCCAGTTTTTCACTGATGTGGTGACGCTTCTGGAGAACTGCTCCGGAAGGTCCCATTGGCTCGTTGAAGAGAGGAACCGAGCCCTGCTCGGGCATGCCTTCTCCCGCCTCTTCAGCTATCTATTGGACAGGGACCCCCACTTCGACTTCGACGCTGCCATCGCACCCGTGCCCATAGCCGTCCGGGGCGACCTGGTGCGATGGGTGGAGGACAATGTGGACGCCCTCGTCAGGGCCTTTGCGTCTGATGATGACGACATGGTCATGGCCGCCCATGACGACGGTGTTGTGAACGAGCCTGGCGCTGACGGAGGTGCTGGCGGCGGCAATGTCAACGACGCCAGTGCTGCCTCCGAGGATGCCCAAGAAGACGCTGTGAGTGATATGTCCGACTGACCGCATGCCACTGCTGTTTATCCTGCACGAAGAAGGTTCGGGCTTGGCCCTGAAGAATGTAAGAGCATTTTGGGAGGGGAAGCCCCTCATGTAAAGGTTTGCAACTAGCACCCCGGTAAGTATAACATTGCGTGTGAACTTAGCTGCTGGCCCGGTGATGAGTCAGCTGACTTGTGTATCTTCCAACCCCGACGAGTCTTGAGCGGGCCTGCGGGGGCCGCCATGCCTTGGGTGTCGCCTGATTAACTTGTAGATTCCGCGATGAGGACCTCCGGAGAGGGTGCGACAACAGTGGTCCCGGCTGTAAACGTGCTTGGCCCGGCCCAGCTCGCGAGGGGCTCGCGAGGAGGGGGGCAGCCGATGCTGACTTTAGACGCAAAGCCGAAACCAGAACGCGAGAGATTGCTCGAATGAGACTAAACACCCCTTCCCCCAAACACACGCAAGCATCGAGCTCAAATCCAACTTAAATCCAAATCGAAGAACTTGGTCAACAAGGAAAGGCAAAAGCAAAAGGCCGCGTCCGATGTAACACCCCGAGACCGATGTGCCAGGTGTCGTCCAGTTATTCGTTGTTGTTGCATTGTCATTGCTTGCGTGTCATGCATTGCATATCATGTCATCATGTGCATTTCATTTGCATACGTGTTCGTCTCATGCATCCGAGCATGTTCCCCGTTGTCCGTTTTGCATTCCGGCGCTTCGTTCTCCTCCGGTGGCCATTTCTACCTTTCTTTCGTGTGTGGGGATTAAACATTTTCGGATTGAACCGAGACTTGCCAAGCAGCCTTGGTTTCCTACCGGTAGACCGCCTGTCAAGTTTCGTATCATTTGGACTTCGTTTGATACTCCAACGGTTAACCGAGGGACCGAAAAGGCCTCGTGTGTGTTGCAGCCCAACACCCTTCCAAAGTGGCCCAAAACCCACCTAAACCCTCTCCATCATCTCGGTCGTTCGATCACGATCGCGTGGCCGAAAACCGCACCTCATTTGGACTCTCCTAGCTCCCTCTACCTATATATATGTGGCCTTCCCCGAAAAAATTCGCGGATGAACCCTAACTTCGTCCTCCTCGCGCCACCGGACGCGTCCACCACGCGCCCGGACAAGTCCACCGCCGCCAGCCACCTCACTCCGGCGAATCGCGCGCCGCCACCTCAGCCCCGCTAGCGCCCTCATCCACTCAGCTGCCGCCACGTCATCCTGCGCCTGCGTCCTCTCTCTCCTCCCACCGCCGCCGGCCCGCGGGGCCCGCGTTAGGCCCGTGCGGGCCCAGATCCGCGCCGCCGCCCGGCGCACCTCGCCCTGCCGTGCGCCGCCCGAGAGCCCTCGCCAGAGCTCGCCTTGCCCCGCCACGGGACCATGCCGCGCCACCGCCGGGCAACCTCGTCGGCGCCCCGCGCCTTCGCCCCGGCCGCCGCACTTCTTGCCGCTCCTCGCCGCCGACCATCGCCGGCGACCGCGCCGCGCGCCGCCCCCTCTTCACCGGAGCCGCCCCCGTGCCATGCCCGCAAGGAGCTCGCGCCGCCAAGTCGCCGGAGCTCCGCCGCGCCTCGCCGGAGAGTGCCTCTCCTCGCCGGAGCCCGTCCCGGCCGGATCCACTCGGGGTGGACCAGATCCACCAACTCCGCCATCCAAACGGCGTCCTCCGTCCCGGATCCGCGCCGTCCCGCACCGCCTCATCCCGCGTTGACTTTTCGCGGAGGTAAATTTCCACTAAGTCCCCGGAAATCCCAGATCCAAGTGTCTATGTTCATCGCATCATATCTCCGCATCCGTAGCTCCGATTTGAGCATATAGCATATCAAAATGTTCGTCTCTGAGAGTACATCATTTCTTTCCATTGCATCATTTTCATTTGAGTTCATCTTGATGCCCGAAATGCTGTTAGAAGAGGGCTACGTGAGTTAATTGTCAGATCTGCTACTTCATCTTAGACATTTGTCATTTTTGCCATGATTATTGTGTGCATACTATGACCATGAGCTCTACATATGTTTTGTTAAGGGTTTTGTCATCTTTCCAGAGGTGCAACCCATGTATTTTTGTGATGTGTGTGGTGTCTAGTGCAAGCTTGCAAAGTGAGGCACTTGGTAAATCTGTTTTCAGGGACTTAGTAGTTTCACTAAGTCCTGGGATTGTTTATCTCATGATGCCATATGTTCATGTTGTTTCCTAGTGATCCGTGCCTCTTTTGAGGATGATCAGTAAAGGAGTTTTGTTAATATTGTAGTGCTCTATCCATTAATGTCTTTGTTTGCATTTATGGAGCACCCTAGCTTGAGTCAATCGAGCTCTACTTTTGCTTCGTTGTGAATCTGGCCAGATCGTCAACTTGTTTGCGATTTTGCCGATGTTATTGTAGTTGATCCGTGCATGCTATGCCATTGTTCTTGCCATGTCTAGCTTGCATTTTATGCCTTCTTAATGGATGTATGCTTGTCTTGCCATGACTTGCTCTGTAGTGAGTGCATCGAGCTCGTAAACATGCCTACTTGAGTTAAGTTTCAGCATGTCCCAGTTTTCACTAAGTCTGAAAACTAATTATGTTTTTGCTATGTTCGTGTGCTTGTTAGTATATTTTGTGATCCCTTTTGGCTCAAGGTCACTAAGGGACTTTTGTTAAGCTTGTTGAGTAGCTCCATGCCATGTCTTTCTTTGTCATGTTCAGGTCCTGTAGCATGTTGTTTTGTTGCTCTGAAGAGGGCTATATGATCTGAAATTCCAGACAAGTGTTAATTTCACTAAGTCTGAGATCTGTTTACCATTTGCGTTTTTTGCCATGCTTGTTTGTACCTGTTAATGGATGAATTGGCCGTAGCTCAGTGCTAGACTTTTGTTAAGCATCTTGAATGCATCCCTGCCATGTATTGTGTTGCCATGTTTGAGTGCTGTAGCATGTTCATCTCATTGCATTTAGATGACCACTTGCTGTAAATCGCAGACCGGTGTCATATTTGAATCGCTTGCCATTTCCAAACCGTAACTCCGATTCCGGTGATCTTTATATCGTTTTCAAGCGATTTCATCTCATCTTTCTAGTGGAACACTTGGTTTTCCAAGTTGAGGCCAGGTTCATGCATTCCTTGTCCAATCATGCATATGCATCGCATACCGCATCCCGCATATCATTCCATGTTCATGTGTGGTTTGTTTACTATGTGTGTGCTTCTTTTTCCGGTGTTGCTTCTTCGGGTTGGTTCCGATAACGCCGCGTTTGTGAGGACCCGTTCATCTACGCCCGTTTGTCTTCTTCATGGACTCGTTCTTCTTCCTTGCGGGATTTCAGGCAAGATGATCATACCCTTGAAATCACTACTATCTTTGCTTGTTAGTTGCTCGCTCTTTTGCTATGTCTATGCTGCGATACCTACCACTTGCTTATCATGCCTCCCATATTGTTGAACCAAGCCTCTAACCCACCTTGTCCTAGCAAACCGTTGTTTGGCTATGTTACCGCTTTGCTCAGACCCTCTTATAGCGTTGTTAGTTGCAGGTGAAGATTGAAGTTTGTTCCTTGTTGGAACATGGAGATGTTGTTCCTTGTTGGAACATGTTTACTTGTTGGGATATCACTATATATCTTATTTAATTAATGCATCTATATACTTGGTAAAGGGTGGAAGGCTCGGCCTTATGCCTGGTGTTTTGTTCCACTCTTGCCGCCCTAGTTTCCGTCATATCGGTGTTATGTTCCCGGATTTTGCGTTCCTTACGTGGTTGGGCTATAATGGGAACCCCTTGACAGTTCGCCTTAAGTAAAGCTCTTCCAGCAATGCCCAACATTGGTTTTACCATTTGCCACCTAGCCCTTTTCTTTCCCTTGGGTTCTGCAGACTCAAGGGTCATCATTATTTTACCCCCCGGGCCAGTGCTCCTCTGAGTGTTGGTCCACCTGTCAGCTACCGGGGGCCACCAGGGGCAACTCTGGGCTGGCCTACCCGTACCTAAGACAATCTGAGTGTGCCCTGAGAAAGAGATATGTGCAGCTCCTATCAGGATTTGTCGGCACATTCGGGCGGTGTTGCTGGTTTAGTTTTACCCTGTCAAAATGTCTTGTTGTACCGAGATGCCGAGTCTGATCGGAATGTCTCGGGTGGAGGTCTATTCCTTCGTTGACCATGAGAGCTTGTCATGGGCTAAGTTGGGACACCCCTGCAGGGATTTGAACTTTCGAAAGCCGTGCCCGCGGTTATGGGCAGATGGGAATTTGTTAATGTCCGGTTGTAGAAAACCTGAAGTTGACCTTAAATTAAAATGAATCAACTATGTGTGTAACCGTGATGGTCTCTTTCCGGCGGAGTCCGGGAGGTGAACACGGTTGTTGGAGTTATGCTTGACGTAGGTTGCTATAGGATCACTTCTTGATCATAGTTTCTCGACCTTGCTTTGCCTTCTCTTCTCGCTCTCATTTGCATATGTTAGCCACCATATATGCTAGTCGCTTGCTGCAGCTCCACCTCATACCTTTACCTTACCCATAAGCTTAAATAGTCTTGATCGCGAGGGTGCGAGATTGCTGAGTCCCCGTGGCTCACAGATACTTCCAAAACCAGCTTGCAGGTGCCGTTGAGTCCGTGCAGATGACGCAACCAAGCTCAGGAGGAGCTCGATGAAGACTTTGTCCGTTGTGTTGTTTCGTTCTAGTTGATCAGTAGTGGAGCCCAGTTGGGGTCGATCGGGGACCTTTGTCGCATTTGGGGTTCTTCTTTTATTTTGGTTCCGTAGTAGGACCTTGACTGTATCTGGATGATGTAATGCTTTATTCATGTAATTGTGTGAAGTGGCGATTGTAAGCCAACTATGTATCTTTTTCCCCTATTGTATTACATGGGTTGTGTGAAGATTACCTCACTTGCGACATTGCTTTCAATGCGGTTATGCCTCTAAGTCGTGCTTCGACACGTGGGAGATATAGCCGCATTGAGGGCGTTACAAGTTGGTAATCAGAGCCTTCCCCGACCTTAGGAGCCCCCGCTGCTTGATCGAATTAGCGGACGAGTTGGAGTCTAGAAAAAAAAAGTTTTGAGTCATTTAGGAATTATATATCGGAGAGTTTAGGAATTCTTTTTACTTCCCAGTCCCTTCATCGCTCTGGTAAGGCATCCTGACGTAGAGTTTTGACTCTTCTCTTCTCAAATTTCACAATTTTTTTTAGGATCACGCGGGTATCTTGGAATCATTCCGATGGTTTTATGACGAGAACATTGTCTTGGTGCCTCTTGTCAGGGGTTTAGTGGAAGTGTCCCGGGGAGTTGAGCTCTGAGGTGTTGTCATCATAATTTTATCGTTGTAGTTCTAGAATACCTGAGTCTAGTACGCCGACATCGAAAATCTCTTTTATGCAGTTCGTTGGTGAGATAACCTCGACGCCACCCAGTACTGGGGCGGGAGTTCGGGAGTATTGCCATAACTCGTATAACGGATGCTTTTCGAAGGTTGAGGTAGACGATTTCCGAAGGTTTCTTGGTTATGTGTTGAAGGATGGATACAGTTGGATGTAGGATTTGCTAGATTTGGGTGAGATATTATGCTTCCCCTGTATCCCCAACACCTGATTGCATAACCGGAAAGGTTCGGGAGTTTAATAGGTGGGAATTCAAGTAGCTCTTAGGATATCTTTTCCGACAGATGTTTGATATGAAATTGGGGTTCGACGTCTAGTGGTCCGCCTATCTATGGTTGGTTTTACAGTGGTCTCATTGTGTCTTAAAGAGTCCTTGGCTCTGCCGACTCGGGGACGCTTCGTATGTCATGTGCACTGCCTTGTACATGATGGTGCTGTACGATCGAGCCCGTGTAGGCCCCACCATGAAAACTTCGGACGAAATCTCTATCATATGTTTGTTCCGGCTTATTCTGCAAGCCAATCCTTTGTTTTGTTTTGAGTTGTGGTATTCGAGTTGCTTCGATGTCAAGTGTTGATTCCATACCTTCCCTAAGTGGTGTTCTCATATTCCTATGTGAATACTAATCCTCCTCGATCATTGAGTTTGTCATTTCAATTTCTTCTCACCGGTGTGTTTTCTCTTCAAGTGGATCCGATCATTTCAACATCAGTAAGATCAATGATCAGTTCTTCTCTACGGTGTTTGTTTCATCCGTCTCCAAGTTGCCTTTGTTTTTCCCACCCGCCCACCCTTTTTCTTTAAGGACTCATATTTCTTAATCGAGTATCCATCTTATTGATGTGAAGCCTTTCCATTCTTTTCCTTCAATGTTCGTATCCGGTGATTCTCTTGAAGATACTAACGGAGCTTCTAGTTCATCATTCTTCGTTTCTTTTATCTTCTCCGGTGGTTTCAAGTCAAGCTTTGGTGATCTTACCCTTTCCTCATTTCAATGCCGTCTCATACCGGTGCACCTCATAATAATTCACTTCTCACTATTCATTTGTTCCGGCATGCTCAAGCTTTCTCAAAAGGCTCGTCTTGTCATTCAAGATCCGTTCAACCTATTTCGAGGTGTTATCTCATTCAAGCCGTTTAATTCAACCGGTGCATTCTCTCTTTTAAATCGTTCAACGGTGTTTTCTTTTGAGTGGGCCCTAACCCACAGGTCTTTTCCCAGGATCTTACCTGACTCTTCTTATTTGTCCGGAGCTATCCTCAAATTCTTGTCGAAGGTTGACGTAAGAACGATTTATCATCAGTCAAATGTCTTCTCAGGAACTGTCAATTCTTTTCATCGTTGGCTCAACCTTTCCATTATTCATTCTGGAGTGCCTCAACAATTCACGGTGGTGTTACTCATCGTCTTTTCCAACTTTTGAAGACCGAAGAAGAGTTTATCCTCAATCTTATCCGTTCTCTCAAATATTCATGATGCTAGCCTTATGCCATCATCTCATAATTGTTTTCGACCGTGAGAATTGTTTTCACCCATCCGGAGCATTTCATGAGTTGTTTTCCATTTCTTTCCCCGAAGCCCATCATTTAAGAAGACTTATTCATTCCATCTTTTAGCTCTCATACTCTAAATCATACCAGTGTCTAAATCAAGGATTCTCTAATCAGCTCGTAATCTCTTCGTTCTCTTGGATCTAAATTCTCTCAAGCATCTTCGTCCATTTGCTAATTCTTCCCGGTGTTTCTTTATCTTCCCTTTGTTCATAACCAATTCTTACGGTGGTTCTTCCAAGTTTCTCTTCCTTATCAATTTATTCGTTGTCAATCCTAACGGTGGTTTCATTGAAGACCTTCTCAAGTTTTGATATATCTCTTTTAATCTTTTCTACGAGAATAAGTAGTATGTCAAATCCATTCATTGTCATCAATTTAATTGGTGAAGGATAAGCATAACATAATTCTTATTCTTGTTTCATCGAGTGAATTTAATTCTTTATTCCGGAGGCTCATCAAATTCTTGATTTTCTTTTGTTCATTTTTCTTTCCCGGAGTTCCAAGATCTAATTATCACGGAGGTCCATCAAAAATCCTTACAAGGATTCGCCTTGTGTTTTCAACTTCTTTTTCCTTCCGTTCGTTCATCCTTTTGTTTACCGGAGTTCTTTATGGAGGTTCTACATGATGGTTCATCAAGGATTTAATTCCTTCTCAAAGTTTTCATCGAGATTCTTTTAAGAAGCTCAAGCTTTCTTCATATTGTAATCCGGAGTGCATTCTTTCTTCCGTATCATTGGAGGTGGTATTATGTCATTCTTGATAATTGGAATTCATGTTTCATGATTCACATGTTGTCAAGAATGAGATATTTTAAATCCATCGATCTCGCCATTGGAATTATCTTGGGTTATATTTCACCTAAAGTTTTCCCTAAAGAGTAATGCTATTAATGGTGACAATATAGGACCCAAGTTCTTCATTTATCCTCCCGAGGAAATAATTTTCTCGTCT